>VTFQ01000002.1:54050310-55415367 GCA_036281575.1 Ancherythroculter nigrocauda | reverse complement strand
TATAAATGTAATTCGGTAATTTAACGGATCTTGCCCAAACTCACCTAGTCAGAGCCAGTTGCGTTCAGTCAGTGTTTAAAATCTGTAAGGAAATAGCTAATAGTAAAATTGTTTAGAATATTAAAGTAAAACTACTTTAAAATATTATTATTTTACTATATTTTTCAACAAATGCAGCCTTGGTAAGTGGAAGAGACTGCTTTCAAAAGTAAAAATGCAGCTTCTATCAATGTAATCTCCTTTCAGCTGCCAGAGGAGGATGATGATGATGATGGCAGTGGTGACCGAGATGAAGAGGAGGAGGAACATGTAAGTTAGACACGCTTTCCTCATTCATTTCTAACAAATAATAAACCTGACTACAACAACTACTACAATAACATTGTTTTTAGCTTCCAGTTTGCAAAAATCCAAAGTGATCCTTGCCTCAGAAGAGCCTGAGAAAGACACACTTCCTCTTCTCTCACAGCTCTCCATCATCTTCCTCCTCAACACTGTTGGAAAGAGTGTTCTACACAGCTGAGGACACGGTAATGAGAGATCTCAAATTCTTCCTGAGAAAGTCCACTATAATGTAAGAAAGTGTTTATTTTCTTGAACAAAAACTGTACATGTATTTTTGGGTGGGCCAAACTATTATTTGAAGAAATGCTAAAAATCTCTACATTGCTCTTTATACATATCTTTTACTCTTTATGAGTGTCATCTTCTAGATTTTTTTTATCTTTTGGGAAGCTCAAGGACTGTAAAAGTTCTAGTAAAGCAGTATTAAAGCACACTACCTCAGTATATATTACTCATACAGGACACTTAGGAAATGGTTTAAAACATTTTTTTGCAAATAAAGTAATAAAATATCTGCTGAATCTTTTTCACATATCATTTTTGTGCTAAATTTTGGAGAGTAGTAATCATAAGAGTATAAATATAATTGATAAAATCATTATTTAACTATACCCATCTCTCTAATGATGAAACACTTTTTCAATAAAAAGAATAAAACATTAATCATTGGTTACATTTATTTATTGATTGTATTGTTTGGTCTATGAATGTGTTTGATTTATAAATTCATGTGTTCAATTTTCTGTACTCATAACTTAACACTTGGTTGCATGGTAATGTTAATGTATTGGCTTATTGTACAAAGTAACAATGCTGATGATTTCATGGATGCAGTTTGTTTCTAGCCATTTTCTATCATAATTTAATGAGGGCTTCTATTGGTTTCCACTACATATCTTGATCTGCAAATGTATTAACCAAAGCAATGCAATTCCTTATAACAATTAGAATTTATAATGTTTTATAGCAGAGAATTAAGTGTTCAGTTCTGCATAGATTCTGTGCATGGAACACAGAATGTTCGTTAACTTTGGATGGTATAATGGCATGTTGTCCAATGTCCATTATCCCTTTATGTTGTACCTGTTTTGTCATTCCTGTTCATCAAATGTTTTTAAATAAATTACTGTTAACAATTTTCTTATTGTCTGCAGTTGATTGCTATGTTTTAGAATATGGGTGATTCTTTTAATGATGGCTAATATTAAATCACAGTGATACAGTATTTAAATTGTACAGTGAGAAACTGAATTTACAGTGATTACCTGTTATCTACTGTTTATAGTACTGTATTGCATACAATACATAAAAAAACAGTGCTTAACTGTTTTTTGTATGTAAATGCAATCGAAATCACAGTGTTTTTTTCTTCTACAGTAAAACAATCAATACTGTAAATACAACTAAAATCACAGTGTTTAATTGTTTTTTATTTTACAGTGAATACACAAAATACTGTAAATGGAAGTACAGTACCCTTACTGTAAAACGTATTCACAGTAACTTACTGGCAACAATTAGCCAGTAAGTTACTGTAAATACAAGTAAAATCACAGTATTTAATTGTTTTTGATTTCACAGTGTATACATAAAATACTGTAAATGGAAGTACAGTACCCTTACTGTAAAACGTATTCACAGTAACTTACTGGCAACAATTAGCCAGTAAGTTACTGTAAATACAACTAAAATCACAGTATTTAATTGTTTTTTAATTCACAGTGTATACATAAAATACTGTAAATGGAAGTACAGTACCCTTACTGTAAAACGTATTCACAGTAACTTACTGGCTAATCGTTGCCAGTAAGTTACTGTAAATTTCACAGTAAATTTTTTACAGTGTAGTTATTATTGGGTAGTGATCACTACATGAGAAACCAAAGACTGTTAGTGAGTTTTTGAAATGAGCGCATGCGTAAGAACAACCCCCCTCCTTCACAGCTCATTTCGAGGGAACGCCTCCCAAAACTCGTGCACGAGTATTGGAACACGAGTGTTTACCACCGGCATTCGCTGTGTCGTGTTAGTGGATTCATTATGTCGGACTCACCGCAGGTGACTCATAATCTGCAGTTGTTACTCCTGTCTCCTGACAAAAACATTGCATGCGGCGCCTGTGGAGTGTGGAAAGTTACTGGAGCGCGCAGCCGCGAACGTCACGGCAGTGATTGACAAGCCAGAGGGCCAATCGTTTACGCGATTGGCTGATGTTTTAAGGCCCTACCTCGTGCACAGATGATGTATATTAATATTATTCCTTTCAGTGCACCTAATAAATAGTCTTTTATCAGTTAGTAAAGACAGTTTCAAGTAATATTGCAAAAATGTATAAAACAAAACATCCTCTTTAGCACCTTATTATTTAAAGTTGAAGTTATTCAACTTGTTTTATGTTTTAAATAATTAACTGAATATAAATTGAACACAAACTTAAACATTAAAATGATAAACATTTATTAATTTAAAATGTCATAAAATGTATATTTTACTCAAGCATTTCAGAATGAACCATTGTTTTTCATAATATATAATACGCATTACACGGTTGTACACTAGATTGCATGAATTAGGCAAATTCAGATCCATCAAACCCAAAAACAAAACACAAAAGTTATTTAATTTTAATAAAATGTACTTTCCCCCTAAGTAGCAAAAGCATTATATAACTACTAGCTGAGCTTTGCTCTAAAAAAAATTACAAAATCAAACCAAAGAGTGTAAATTGAACAAATTATTACACAGCAGGTAAAAAAAAAAAAAAAAAAATCCATAAACATGCAATTAATTATAAGACTCTTTTTGTCCAGACACTCATTAAGAAAAATGTCCATATCATCCTTAATTTGTAAGCAAAACACTAAAGGCTCTTTGGCCAGTTGTCTGTCATCATCCATTTCAGCCTGTGAAAGTTGAAGAAAGGCTTTTCCCTGGACTTCCTCTTTTAATATCAGAAAGCACAGCTCCTCCACTAAACCCTTGAAGACTTTTGGTTGTTGTGCAGCCATTCAAGTGCAGCGCAGAAGTCTTCTGTGATCTGTGGCTCCTTCATGAGAGAAGGGTACAAACAAATGGGATGAAATGTTAGAAGTATTTAAAAATACTTTGTGTTGTAGTCAGGATGCAGCACTGCATGTATAATAAAGTTTTGACATTCTGTTTTTCTCATGTTTATATATTGAAGACATAAATCATACCCTGTCACTAATTAAATTAATGTTCAGTTTCATGAAATGAATGTTCATTACGTTTCTCACAGGACTTCTGAGTGAGCCGAGAAGCAGTAATTTTCCGATTCACGTGTAAATAGGGGAAAAAATCATAAGTGAACTTGGCTGCGCTGTGTTTTTGACTCTCAAAGAACCGGTTCATAAGAGTCATTTGTTAATGAAGCTGAATAACGTTACATTGGGCGCGCTGCGTGCGCGTGCAACCATATTGAAAGAGGTGTTTTCTTGCTATTATTTTGCGTTACGCTGACTTTATTTAGATCATCACATTAAAGCGCCGCTTCTGAAAAGCAGTACTTGAAACACTGCTAAAATTTATATTTTATTCTGTGATAATTTTGGGGTGGCAGATGGGGTGGCAAAGCTTTTTCTTAGGATGGCAGTTGCCACCCCGTGCCACCCCAGTAGATCCACCCCTGTGTCGGAGAGCCCACGCTGCTGAGGGGGATCGCGGTGCTGAGGAGGTCGGGAAGCGGGAGTGTGGCGGTGGTGCTGGAGCGAGTATACATCGGGTGGGATGGAGACAGGGACGGACTGGGACTAAAAAAACGGCCCTGGACTTTGACTAGGCCCGGCCCAAAGCAATCGGCGTGCGGAAACTCGACAACAACAACAATAACGCCTGGCATGAGTGTCACAAGACTTTAATTGTGGTTCATGATACTATACCATCCAAATTATAGCAATAGCACTGATGTTGACTAGATGTTGTGTTAAAAGCGTATTAGATTAACTTTAATACTCATATAGCAGGGGTCTCAAACTCAAATTGGTGGGGGGACGTGTCTGTGATTGACACCTCATAGGAGGGCCATATTATCCTTCAAGCGCAAGAAAGCGCAACATTTAAGAAAATTTACTTTCCTTTGCATTATTTCTCATTTACTTCAAATTTCATTAGGCCTACTAAAATATTTTTATACCTATACTATAAATATCTTATTTACCATACTAAATGTAAACAGCAGTGTCTCTCTCATTGTTACAGAGTGTAATATAATTATATAATACTATTACTAATATAATACTACTAATTGCAATAGTCTGGTGCGACTTCTCACATCCAACAAGATATATGGAATAAAAAAATCAGTAATTTAGGAACAAAATCAGCAACACTTGTGGCGTGGAGGGGTGCTGTAAAAACTGGAGCTATATATCAACTTTATTTTGCCAAAAAAATAAAAATCTCTCATTGTTACATACATTATTAGTTTTTAACATCTAGTGGAAGTATTTTCCCTTACTTTATGTTAGCTTCAATAACATTAAAATCTTGCACTGAACAAATACAATCCCTGAATACATTTGTACACTCTTCTGTTTCTTGACAGACACCTGCAGTGCTTGTGCTCACACAGCTGGGCCCCATTTGTCCAAGATGCCGTTTGAGCATCGGTAACGTTTAATGGCTTATGTTTTACGGATTACGGATTATGTTTTATTTTTGAGATCAGTTGCGGGCCGTAAATGGCCCACGGGCCGGCAGTTTAAGACCACTGATCTAACGTCTTTGCTGCTTACTTGGCGGCCACGGCCAGTGCAGCTGGCATCCAACTTAAAGGTGCATTGCTGCCCCCTACAGTACTGGAGTGTGAAACAGATTAGTGGGGGAAAAAAACAGATGATGACTGCGTGCGTGGCGGCGGGTGGTGGGCCGGCCCGCCGGCCGTCCTGGAATACCGGCCGTTCTGTGATTCTCCAGATCACACAGATGGCCAGTCCGCCCCTGGATGGAGAGCTCGCTGCCGTGCTCCTGGGATGAGGTGGGGTGGCTGCCGTCCAAGAGGGAGCGGAGTAGTCGCCGCTGTGAGCCAGAGTCTGCTGCTGTCCGCCATGAAGGGGAGGAGCAGGGAACGGGGGAGGAACCATCGCTGGCCGCCAGGGGGCGGAGGAGGATCGAGCTGTCCACCGGGCGTCCAGTACCATTGCATGGCACCGCGAGGAAGAGCCCTTTCGGCTGGCTGACCGAACTGGCCCCCAGGGGGGAGTAGAGCGCAGTCTCGTGGGTACCCCTCGGCCTGCGGGAGGCGATGGGGGTATGTGACGAGCAGGGCGGGCGAGGCCGGTGATGCGAGTGTTAATGAGCGTCAGCTGCACGTTGCACCGGTCTCGAATCTCTCACGAAGGAGCTCCTGAAGCATAAAAGGAGGAGCGACGACAGTGAAGGACGAGAGAGGACCAGGCCTGGACTTTACTTTATATTTTATTATGTTTTTGTGGCCAGCAGACGTCCGTGAGGTTCTGCCGGCATTACTTTCGTTTTGTTCTTTGTTTATTTTATATTTAAGTTATGGTTTGAACATTTGCCGGTTCCCGCCTCCTTCCTATATCTACGAACTGTGTTACAGGGTTGAACTAACATAAATGCCAAAAATTTAAGAGATAAAACTTGTAACTGCTTGCAAAAGAAAATGGTCTGGAAAATTATAGCATCCTTTGTACAGACTTAATTCAGTACCTTTATTGCACTGCCAATACGGGTAATCAGGGCCTAAAATGAACACCCGCCAAGCATCAAATGCGGTGTTGGCGAGTATATGAACAGGAGTAAACTCTTTATCTCTTTATCTATTAAACATATGCATTGAATGCCCACTCACACCTTCAAGATGTTTATCTATCCAACAGAACAAACCACAACTCAGAATAAACCTGACAGCAACAGGTTTCAGTTTGACTCAGAGGATGAGCTGATAGAGTGAGAAGGCACATGGTAAACATTTTTTTTTACATACACAATAACTCATTTATCTTCTAATTTTTCATATTTAACCAGTAAGGTAACTACGATTGATAGAATGATTTCTAGTCAGTTAAGCACTTATATGTAACCATGTATCATAAAGAGCATTAACTTTAACTTGTAACTACTTGCTAAAGAAAATGGTCTGCAAAATGATAGTGTCCTTAGTACAGACTTAAGGCCTTTGCACACTGAGTCAAAAATTTTCGTATGCGTTTTTTGTATTCATGATCCTAGAAATTCGTTGCACACTGAGTCCGATGCATATTAATGAATCCGTTGCGAAAGAAAATTGCAAAACAATACAAAATGTAGTCTTCAATCTCTCTTCTGAAAAAGAGAAAAAGAAATATTGGGTCCATCCAATCCCGAGATTGCGTAGAGAGGAAGGAGAGTTCCACCTGGTTGTCAGTGGCTCAGTTTGATGCTTTGCTAGTGACACTGGCACAATCCGTCTTCATATTCTGTCTCTTTCTACACTTTGTCATACAGTGCTACTGCTTTAATTGTGGACGTGGATCAGTTTGTCAGATGGCATTCAGGATTTTGACGTTCGCTTGTATGGTGGCTCTGAATTCTCAAAACGTCTCTCAAAATGTGTGCCACGAATGCGAAAAACGCAGAAAATCGAACCTGATCCGAATATTTTTATGATGGACGAAAGTTTTGGATCGAGGCAGTGTGTAAACATGATTGACACAACGTGAGGTTGTAGGCTATTTATTTTTTAACGTGCAAAACTTTCAGACGCAAATTTTGGACTCAAGGTCTTTGCACACTGAGTTCGAAATTCGCATCCAAAATTTCTGCACGTTAAAAAATAAATACAACCTCACGTTGTGAAATGCTCGGGATAATCACGCAGCTCCTTGATGAGGTAGAACATTCCTTCCTCTTCCTCTACGCAATCTCGGGATTGGATGGACCCAATATTTCCTCTTTTTTTAAGAAGAGAAGACAACTAAATCATTCTCACTGCTTGAAGACTCCATTTTGTATTGTTTTGCAATTTTTTTTTTTTTTTTTTTCACAACGGATTCATTAACACACATCAGATCAGTGTGCTAGGTCTCTGTGCGTGACGAATTTTTAGGATCACGAATACAAAAAAATGCATATGAAATTTTCGGACTCAGTATGCAAAGACCTTTAATTCAGTACCTTTATTGTGCACTGCCAATACAGGTAATCAGGGCCTAAAATGAACACTCGCCAATTGTCAAATGCAACTAAAAATCTGTGTTGGCGAGTATATGAAATGGTGTCATTCGCCAGATAGCTGGTAACATTTTTATGAATTGTAATATGATTTTTTTTTATTACTGGTTACTTGTCTTTAAAAATATATGAGTTAAAATTTAATTTGTCTATTAATTTGTCTATTGAGTTAAAAAATAATTTGTCTATTAAAATTATATTAGTTAAGCTAGTAGTTTTATTTGTGTTATCGAAATTGGAACAGAGGATTGTGAATTTTCCCGAATATCTAAAACAAAAATTGGTGTCATACCTGTTTTTGTTTCATGGCTGGTAAAAAAAAATAGTTTTGGCTGGTAAATTTTCTTACGTCACCAGCCATTGGCAGGTGTGGCAAAATAAAGCAATAAGCCCCTTAGCTTTTATAAATTCACTATAAACCACAGCTTCACAGGGCTTATTGCTTTTATAAAATGGTCACCACACAATACAAATATTAAAGCCAAATATGTATCAATGCAACTTTCATGTTGTAAAATCACTAAAAGCCTTCCTTCCGCTGGAAAAACTAGTCCCTGACCGTGAACAGCAAAAGAAGTTACATTATTACACCATTAGAGGGCGGCAAAGATTGTCTTTATGAGTGAGTCAGTAGCGAAGACTTTTACATTGAAAGGACAAAAACTTGTGCACGGAACAAGAAGCAACTGACAAATGCTTTGAGCGCTGTTAGTGTCAGGGCACGGGGAAACTTTTTAACTGTTAAAAGACAAGATATCGCAGCAGACATTCACATTTTTTATTACGAACACAGGACTGACATGAGGAAAATACAGTCGTTCATTCGATCTCTCTCTCACAATAGTCTACTATAATACAGTAAGCTTCAATGAACGATATTAATGAGAACAAACAAATGTTTATGTTGCTAATCTGCTTGCTAACGGAACTAACCATTTTATAAAGTTAGTTTCAGGCCCTGCTGGTAATGTTACATCATGTTTTTATTATGTGAGGGTGTTCAATACTATTTTTAGTGCACAAATTCCAAAGGACGCTATACTTAGTTGGCTATGACACATCACTTCCACTTTCTGTGAGAACATCAACTGTGAGGTTCATAAAAAGCAGAAGAGGACTAAACTCTTTATCTACAAACTAAACATATGCATTGAATGCCCACTCACACCTTCGAGATGTTTGTCCATCCAACAGAACAAACCACACCTCAGAATAAACCTGACAGCAACAGGTTTCAGTTTGACTCAGAGGAAGAGCTGATAGAGTGAGATGGCACATGGTAAACTTTTTTTTTTTACGTACACAATAACTCATTTATCTTCTAATATTTCATATTTAACACAGTAAGGTAACTACTTCATAAAAATGACCACTGCTGAATGATAGAATGATTTCTAGTCAGTTAAGCGCTTATACGTAACCATGTATCATCCTGTGCATTTCACCCAATAGGAGGGTCAAACTCTGTTGTGGGAGGATTCACTTGCCATTAGACTGTCTTATTATTAGTTCAGACTTGTCACTCAAAGGAAGATGGTGTTTCATGTGTTTGTTCTGCTCTGTTTGTGCTGGTGGAGTCTGACTGGTAAGTTATAAATATATATTTTGGCTTAATATCAGTAACATTTTTCACTTGCTTCTACCATTGGAAACTCAGAAAGTGAGGCATGAAAAATTACAACTTTTCATGTTGTAATTGACTTTGTAATTTCATAGATCATGCTTGAGATAGAAGAATATTTTAAAATACCTTTAATATCATGTTCATATATCTCACATTGCATTTGCTTCTCTGAATGTTTTTCATTTCACATTTACTAACAAACTTGAGCTGATTTCAGGCCATCAGAAGCTTTAATCAGTGTAAAATCTGTTTGTTTTCCAGGTGTGTTTGGTGATTCAGTGTCAGTGATGGAGGGAGATTCTGCCACTTTATACAATGATCTTACTGAAATACGTGAAGATGACGACATACTGTGGGAATATGGAGTTAAAAAGTTGCAAATAGCCAAGATTAAAAAAAAGAAGCAAATCTTCAACACATTTAATGATGGGAGATTCAGAGACAGATTGAAGCTGGACAATCAAACTGGATCTCTGACCATCACAAACATCACAACTGAACATGCTGGAGATTATAAACTAGATATAAGTGGAGCGAAAAGATCATCAAAAACATTCAGTGTTTCTGTCTATGGTGAGTAGAGAACGTTGATCTAAATATTCGGTAACGCTTTAGATTACAGCCCGGAAAGTACTGCGTAATTACAAAGAATTAACAGCGTAACTTTCAATAATTATAGTGTAACTATATGCAAAGGGAAACAATATGCAAAGTCTTAGGAATAAAGGGGTAACAACCAGGAAAGTAACAAATTATTTAATCTGTAAATATTTTATAACTAAGTGGTACTTACACTGTTATTATGATAGACAGCAATCTTACGTTTGGGAGCAATTTAGCGAGAAAGTGCACTGATTAAGTTGTTTCAAGGCAAGTAGAAAGAACTATTGCAATCTTTTTTTAATACATGGGGAAATATGCTTGTATTGTTCCCCTATACTTACATGTACTTACTGAATAGTTACACTATAATTATTGAAAGTTATGCTGTAAATTTGTTGTAATTACGCAGTACTTTCCGGGCTGTAATCTAAAGCATTACCGAATATTCAAATATTCTTGTTTCGTTAAAAGAATATTCAGTTCAAGTTGAGCTCAGTTAACAGCATTTGGACATAATGGTCATTACCAAATATAAATAGTTCCCTTTTTTTTTTTTTTTGGTTATGTTTGTTTTTTTATAGAAAAACCCATTGTGGGAGACTTATGTCAATGGAAATTTTAAAAGCAGAAATGTGAAGCTTATTTTTATAAATGCACTTGCATGAAATCTAAACATAAACAAAACAAAACAAATTTTTCTAAACAAAATTTGTAAATATGTAAATATGATTGTTGTCTAGATTTACCCAGGTTACTTCTTACTCTCTGATGTCTTTCAGCTCGTCTGTCTGTTCCTGTCATCAGCAGTAACTCTTCACAATGTTCTTCATCATCATCATCAAATTGTTCATTGGTGTGTTCAGCTGTGAATGTGAGTCATGTGACTCTCTCCTGGTACAAAGGAAACAGTTTATTGTCCAGCATCAGTGTGTCTGATCTCAGCATCAGTCTCTCTCTACCTCTGGAGGTGGAATATCAGGATAAAAACACCTACAGCTGTGTGCTGAACAATCCCATCAGCAACCAGACTCAACATCTGGACATCACTCACCTCTGTCACACATGTGCAGGTACAACAGAGATGATATATGGATTATTTACTGATCTGATCTCTGTCTTCTGTTGTAGATCAGACTGACAGTCACTTACATTAATGACGGTCTCTCTTTTCCTCTCCTTCAGTTTCTCCAGTCTCTCAGATAGTGCTGATCTCTGCTGCTGCTGCTGCTGCTGCTGTATTTCTTCTGATAGTCGTTCTAGTCCTGATCTGCTGCCTCTGCAAGAAAAGTAGAAAAAGAGGTCAGTACAGCAAGCAATTAATGTTTAATATATAAGGCACAGATTTCAATGTAAGATTAAAAGGTTTGTTGTTTTCACACATCTGTGATTATTGTTTATGCAGTCGTGATCCGGGAGAACCACAGAACCACATTCATTAGACCAAAAAGACGAAATAAGGTAAGACACTTCATGACTGTGTTGTTGCTGTCAGTTAGTCTGAAGTTTTTTTGCAATATGCATCAAGCGGCCAGTGAACAGATCCCAGATTTTATGCTGTACTGTTTGCACCTGATTGTTAATACTACAGTATATCCATAAATCACTTCGTTCAAAGCAAATTTTAATTAGTATTGTACTTTTTAAAAATATTATTATTATTATTATTGAAAAAAAATATTATATTCAATGATTATTTCATCCAAAAGTTTACAAGAGCATTAGTTTCTCTCAGCCATGGTCACTATTCACTTTCATTACATCTTTTTTCCAAATGTGAACTGTATCCGTCAGTCACCCGTACATTTCTGAAGAGCATTTTTGGAGTGAAAATGAGGCCACGTCACTGCACGTCACTCCCAGAAAACTGAAAATGGGCAAAGAGGCGGGAAGTGGTTGAAACAGAGGTGCCTGATTACTGAAACCATGCCTGCCTAGCTCAATGTGATCATGTTAGCAGGCAAAAGAAGCTATCTATCTATCTTAGATATTATCTAATATTAATAAAGATAACAAGTTATATCATTTGAAAGCTCTAAAAGGTTTACTGTCAATCTACAATGTCTTTTTTATGATATAGATGCTTCAGCACCAGTAATTGTGTTGGGTGTTCAAATGACAACACACAAAATCAAAACAGGACTTGGTTAAAATGTCCATGATCATCCATTAAAAAACAAACAACAGCACTTTCGTCCACAAAAGCATTATACATTTATGAAATATTGATATATTATCCATTGTTTGCATCACATTTCTTCTGAATGATCTGCTCTCCATCATCGTTCTTCAAGAAATTTTGCAACATGAGCACTGTTTATGTTGTAAAACTGTATACGAACATTGGACTCTCACAAACAAATGAGCCTGCGTCCAAAGTATAATTTGTTCAAAATAGTGCAGCAGTTTTAGTTATAATATCCAAGCAGTGCTGTCAGAGTTTGTGATGTCTTGAGAGGCATATTCTCTAGCCATTGTCATTGTAAATCTCACGAAAAAAAACTTTTAGCCAATGTCAAGATGATCCATCAACGTGTGTTCTGTTGAACTTCCACAATTTTATCCAGGCTGTAAACATGTTTCTTTCTGCTGTAAAGTTGGGCATTTTAACATGGGGCTCAATGAGATTCTGCTCTCTTTTGGAGCCTGTCCCTAGCGGCCAGTCGATGAATTGCAGTTTAAGTCACTTCCTTATTGGCTTCAAGAGAAACTGGGGGAGGTTGCACTTATAACAGTATGGGAAGTAGCTAAAACTGGTCACTAAATGTCACTAGATGATGTCATAATAGTCCACATGAATATAAATATAGATCAGTGGGAGAGTCTCCGAATATAGACAAGGTCGTCTGACCAAGAAGTTTGTAAATTTGTTGTTAGGCTTTTGAAAAAAAGTCTTAAAAGGATCTAGTGACACAATCGCTAAATTGAAGTATCATGGTGCTCTTGTGCTCTGGTGTACTTTATAAATAAAAGTCACATGGCTTTCCTACCATTCTGGACCTTGAAAGTGGTAGTTGCATAGACTTTCATTTTTGAGTGAATTAACCAAAAACTTCCATAAAGACATCATGGGTTCTGAACACATCCAATAATTTAATCAATGCGACAGCGCAGGGGTCACTGCGCAGCACACGCTCTAGAAAGTTTCATCCTGTCAGGGGCAGGTGTAGGGAGGGAACGTGACCAGTGAAAGAAATTATTTTACAGAAACTTTGTTAAGGTCTTGTAAAGGTTGGACTCAAGTTTAAGTAAAATTTTATAATTTTTAAATGTCTATACTTTTTAAACTGTTGCATCAGCAGGTTTCTGATTGAATGTGTGTTTCCTTGCAGAAATCAAAAGAGGAAACTGTGTATGAAAACCACATGACAATACAGCGATACAATGCTGCATCTGCTGGAAGAAATGTTCAAGCTCACTGACTGACACCTCTTGGTTCATATCTATTTATATATTCATATATATTATTTGTTATGTCTGAAATGTTTCTCTGTGTTTAATTTTAGTGGAATAGAATATTTCAGTGCGCTAACCACTAGGCTATCGGCGCCAACATATGCAATGCAATATGCACATTTTGAACGTCTCCCTCATCTGTCACACCTGATTCAACTCATGATCTCATTATAGAGACTGGATGTGTCAGATATAGAGAGACATACAAAAAGTACAGGGCTGGAGCTCCTCCAGATACCCTAGGCTAGGGTATCTTCTGATCATTTATTTTTTAATTTAATATTGAAATCAGAAAACTGAAAAAAGGTGTCTTTTTTAATTTTTGTTTTTAAACAAAAAAAAAAAGAAAAAGGAAAAAAATCAGCTTAATTTTAGCATCATGCTAGTAATGTGTTAAAGTAACATCTAAGCTAGTGTTTCTCAACGGGGGCGGTACCGCCCCCCAGGGGGCGTTGAGAGAACAACGGGGGGCGTTGGAAGCAAGATTTTTAAAAGGGGGGCGTTCAGGTGTTCTTGGGGGGCGTTCACGAGTTTACACCAAAGATCCAGGAAAGACAAGATTAAACTTGTAATTACTTGCAAAAGAATTGCCTACAACATTCTAAAATCTGCCAGTTCAACGCAACATGTAAGCTAGGCTATGTATCTTATCTTTTGCAACGATTATTTTTTCCAGTCATAGACCAGCGCTCAAGCGCTGGCAAGAATTCACGTGCACAAAAATGTGTTTCGCGCTGACAACAATCCGGTGGTGGCTTGAATCCAGCGCTGAACCAGCGGAGGAATGGAAAGTTGACAAGCCATTAAAAAAGTATTGACTTAAGAACCACTTATATTTTCAAATATTTTCAATAAATCCTGTTCCCATTCACTCCAGTGACGAATTTTAAAATGAATGAAACTAAATTCTATTTATAATGGTAAAACTTTTACATTTTTAATGCCTATTGCCAAAATGCTTTCTTTGTTCACAAAGTAATTTACTGGGCATTATTGTTAACTCGCAAGACTGTAAGGAGAAAATGACAATTTGATGGATAATTAATTTAAATATATTCTGTAGACTAATTTCGCCGTCACATCTGAGCGCAAAACGCTGCTTGGATAATTTAGTTAAAAATAATTAATAATACAATAATAATTTAATCTAATTGTTCATATGTGTTTATTCTTGTTAGGAGATTTTTTTATTTTTTATTTTACTGATTATGGACACAAATTAATCATGACAAACCAAATAAATTTGAATTGAATTAATTATACCATTGATGATAACAAGCTGATACCAAGGTATTTAAGCCTATAATTATAACATAATTTTTCATGAAAAATCATGATTGTATTTATTTATTTTTTTCGAAAGTAAGATTAATGTAAGCAGCTTCTTGCAATACTCTCCTAAATGCGTAATAAAACCTAAGTGCACACCATAGACTGTAAAAAAAAGTGCACACATTAGCGCTGAAATGACCGTACAGCCCATACTCTGAGTGGCATGGAAGAGAGTCGGAAGTTGATTTGTTGCCCCTACGAGTTTATAATAGCATATTTTAACTATATTTTCAAATGGATAAAAAAAACCTGTCAAATTGTTTTTAAATGCTGGCTTTATTAACTATGTTTTAAAGATGTCAATAAACAGTCTCATATGTCTATTTATTTTTAATATAGGCCTACTATATTTATTAATTTATTGTTCTATTTTATTTAGCATTTTTACATTTAACATGAATAATCAAACATTTAACATAAAACAAGTATTGCACAACCATTTTAAATGTCTACTCATTTGTCCTTTTTTAAATCTTTTATTAATTTACATTTTTATGTTTTAATTAAACTGATTTATGCTATTCCTTATTCTTTCGGTTTATAAGGTGTCACAATCTTACATTCTTCCATTCATAATATGCGCGTTAGGGTGATGGAAACCATTTATTAGCATACTAATGGTGTGTAGTGACCATTTGTGCATAAAACACCATGGTATTATGCATTAGGCCCAACAAAGTCTGACAAACAGCCCTCGACATGGAAATCAGATGTTTAAACTCGTATTTTGTGCGCGAGCGCGTTCATGTGGAGACTGCCAGTGTATGGGCATATAGCTACGCGTTTCATCAGTTCTTCTGCGTCTCCTCACAGCATTTTAATAAAACGATATCCAACAACACAAATAGCTCTCTCTTTAGTCACAAATTCCCTTCATAATGCAAAGCATGCGACGTGCACGCTTAAGTTTCAGAAAACATCGTCATTGAAGTTTATATGTCTATAATTTATGTAATTATATAATTTATATGTATTCTTTATATCACAAAATATATTTGACTTAATTGATTAACAAAGCGAAAGAAAAAACTGTGCCCAATAGTAGCCTATACTCCTGAGTTTGATTCATTTTTGCGAGGCGCGGAGCTCCACAAACAAGTTCAAGGAAAGGAAACTGAGATGGCAAAAAGCGCATCCTGTTTTCTTTATTTTGCAAAAGCACAATGTTCTGTTTTTAGTGTGAGTGTATAAAAGTAAACTTCGCAGTATCGAATAATGTCTTACTCATATCTGTAAATTACGGAGTAAGTCTATTTAAGTTGTTTCTGCTGGTATAAGGAAACAGTTGAAGTGATCGCGCCGGCGCCTCGCGTGCGCACTCAACTTATTCATTGCAAACTTGACATGGCAGACTGTTCATTATCAAAATAAAATACCGTCAGCCAAAAACATATAAAAATTACACTGCTCATTTTACATAGCCTACTCAATAGTATCCTATCTGTGCCGTTCAGCGTGGCCACCGCTGAAACTGGTCCTGCCAAACACATTTTTGCTCATGTGAAGAGGATGATTTTTTTCGTTGATATTGAAACGGGAGTGAAGTACAAATCCTGTTTGACATAATAAATAAAAGTACAGCATCCACATACATTGCTAATATGGAAACATTTGAATTCGTGCCGAACGAGAGGCTGCTTGAGAACGGTTTTTACTTTCAGTTTCGCCTCAAATTAATTCGTTTGGGCTTGTTTATAGCTACTTATAAGTTTTTATTCTTGTTCTGTATAAGTATATTAGCTATATATTTTATGTATATTAAATATTTTAGTATTCTTATGCTTGGTTTGACTTGGTTTGGTCGCGTCTAGGGTGACCAGATGAGACTGGCGTATTGGTGTCTGCGGTCTGGGTTGACGGGATGGGGGGCTTCTATGATATTAGACTGCGTAGCCTATAATAAAAGATAATGAATTTAAAACCTGAACCAAACATATTTTTATTCAAAGATCAGCAGTCTGTCATTAGTCTTTAGTCTGCCACAAAAAAAAACAACATTAAAATCATGAACTCAAATGTCATTGTGAAAAGAAAAAAAACAATTACTGTTGTAAGTAACAGTGCGTCGATCAGACCTTTCTGTATAGACTAATGCTAATAAGCTTAAACGAAAATAACGAAATAATTGGGTAGTGAAGTATTTTTTGCACACAGTGCAGCGAACAATCAATCACTCCTTTACGCGTGCATCACTGTCCTCCTCGCGGCTGCAGCAACTTGCGCTCTCTTCATTAAGGCTTAAAACAAAAAGGGCATGCATATCTAAATTCGCGCCTAGCCGCCTACGGTATTTTTTTAGAACTTAGAAAAAATATGCTGCAGCCAATGAGCAGCCGGTGGGGGCCGATTGCAGGACGACTCAACCTCCGCAGACAGTGTTTAATGTTTATCAGACAATAACTACTCAAGATTTTGCTTTAGTATAATTTTCGGGACAATTAGGGCCAGATTCGGGATTCGGGACTGTCCCGAATTTTTCGGGACGTCTGGTCACCCTAGTCGCGTCAATTAAAAAATGTCGTTCTTTAAAAAAAAATTGACAGCCACTGCTTTATATGTTGCGTAGGCCTATGTGTCGGAAAACACAAAACACGGCATGGACCACTTTTGGTCTTATGAGAGGGGGTTCCCCAAATGAGGTGCCGGATCAGATTTCGGAGGTTTCGGCTTGTCCCGGCACAACTTAAGGTCTGCCTGCCACTGTTCAGTCAAATCAAATCTGTTATTTGGCTTTCAGTGACATGCTTTTTAATTATGAAAGCTGCAGTCCGAAACTTTTGGAGCTCTAGCGGTAAATAAACTAAACTGCAGGCGTCTTGGTACTGCAGGTACTGTACTCCGCAGCGGTGCCGACTCGAACCAGTCTAATAGTCCCAAAATAAACTCTTAGGTGTGTAGTAGTGATTCAGGATAAGACAAAAACACAGTTTGGAAAATGGATTCATGATGTTGGCTACTCACTGATTATATAAATTTGGTAGCCTACATTTTAAATACAAAAAAGTTACGGATTTAATAATACTAATAATAATAATAATAAGAAGAAGAAAACACATGTGAATTATACACATTATTATTATTAATACAGAATAATTATCAGCATACTTTCAATAAAGACATTTATCCTTTTTGTGTTTGTGTGTGTTTGGGGGGCGGTAAAGGACCTGGATAATGGATAGGGGGCGCTGGCCCAAAAAAGGTTGAGAACCACTGATCTAAGCAATGTACTAAATCATGCAATATACCAAATCATGCTAACAATGTGTTAAATCCTACTAGCAGCAAGTTAAATATTGATAGCGACATGGTAAATCATCCAATGTGGTAAATCATGTTAAATCATGTTAGCAGCATGCTATAACAACATATTAGCAATGTGTTAAATAAAGCTGCCAGCGTGGTATTATCCTAGCAATGTGTTCCGAAAGATGAACAAAGATGAACAAAGGTTTTATGGGTGTGAAATGACATTTAGGGTGAGTAATAAATGACATTATTTTCATTTTTTTGGTGAACTAACCCCTTTAAATCCAGATGCTGAACAAGCAATTTTTCTTACCCCATTGGCAGATATTTTTGCTTGTTTTAAACAAAAACTTGCTTCATTTTGATTTTGAAATATTGATGTCATTTTACTTATCCAGTAAAAGCATCTGGATTTAAGGATTTTAGATATTTGGACTGTAAACAAGACAAATATACTGTGTAAGCAAAGCATTTTTTATTTTTTTGTAGTGCAACATGCCAAATCATGTTATCGACATGTTACCAAATCAAAGTATGCAAACAATTTCATAAATTATTCTAAAATGCTAGCAACATGCGAATCATGAAAAATCATGCTAGAAAATCAGAGACAGATTGAAGCTGGACAATCAAACTGGATCTCTGACCATCACAAACATCACAACTGAACATGCTGGAAAATCATGTCCCAAACTTCAATTTCAACAATTTAATTCAGACTTTAAGCTTCTCAAAGTTATTTCAAACTTTCAGACAATCTTTTTCAAAGTTATTGAGAAACTTTACTCATCTAGTATGGAATTTACCAGTAATATGAGTGAAAAAAGACACTTTCAGCAAAGACATCCGGTTAGTACCATGATGGTAGGTGAACAAACTCAGAGTTACAGGATTAGTTTCGAGTTGACAACACCAAACCATTCCAGCCCGGTTTTCTTGGTACCATGATGCTGATCAACTTTCTCTGTCAAACTAAACTGAAATGTACCTATCCAGCTAAATCTGCTTAACCCTTAAATGCATACCTCGGGTCTTTTGTGACCCGGGACGTCATTCACTACCCTCCTCCTCGTTCATTTTTTAAAGTTAGACATCGACCTTCTTGGTATTCCTCAATCAATTCATTATAAAGAATATAACAAGAAAAAAATAATAAAATTATAAAAGAATGCCTATTTTTGTATTCATTTTTTATAAAAATTGTATAGGGTCGCAAACGACCCGAGGTGTGTATGAGTGTACATATATTTTTCTGCACAACAATAATTGAATCTTAGATGACGGAATAAGTGCGATTCACCTTTATTCCACAAGGTGGCAGTGTCTGATACACAATGCTGAAGTGACGACTCATTCAGACAGAAAACGAAATAATAATAACAACATGAAATGGCTCAATGATTTACTGCAGAGCAAGTACTGAACGCAATGAAATATGACTGTAACTGTTACTGGATTGATCTGGTGAAGCTGTTAGTGATAGAAATATTGATTTTGAAGATGTTGAAAATGAAATGGTTGAGAATACGTTTGAGATCGCGAATGGGCTCATATTCGTGACCAGAAACATAAAACTAGCCCATTATTTGCTGAATTTACTGGGAAATGAGCTCTGATGAGGACAGTGATGATGGCATAAAACATCTGCTCAGAATGAGCCCTTTCAAGCTCCAAAAGGTAACAAAATACAATTTATTTTATTCTTCTGTAATTGTTACTCTAATATCAGAGGAGTTTTATATTATCGCGACAAGTAGAGATCCTTCCGTGTTAGATATAGTTCCGGGTCGATAAAGACCCGACTATGTAAGAATGATTGGCGAAACAGTCATGCATTTAAGGGTTAAGGTATCATCATTAATCTGGATTGATCAAAATACTAAATTGTTTAACTTTCCTTAAAAGGAATACGCAGGGGAATACTAAATGATACTTGCCAACAACTGAAGGTGAGTGACGTGTAGAAATGTATGGTGTCCCACACGCTAAATTTGTGCTCTGCATTTCACCCATCCAAGTGCACACACAGAGCAGTGAGTATTGAACACACACACTGGAACACACACCTAGATGAGTGGGCAGACATTTTTCCTGCTGTGGTGACGGGGAGGGATCGGTGGTTATGTGTCTTGCCCAAGGACACCTCAGTTGTGGGTAATGAGTTGGCTGTTCCTTCACTCCCCCACCTTGTCTAAATATTTTCGTTGCTATTGGAAGGTCAGGTTTTCATAGCACTAACTGATTATACGAAACAGTCAAAAAATGGCTGAGTCATCTGGAACAAAGGCAGCTTTTTCCACCATTTGACCACATGTCTTAGAAAAGCTTTGAATAATGAACTGTTTTTCACCAGAATTTCAAACACTTCAGAAAGCCTGGTTTCCCATCACTATCAACAACAGAAACACTGAAGCTGTTATGATTCTTCTGCTGTTGGTCTGTAGTTTATAGAGTCCAGAATCTGTGGCTCTGATTTTCCTGATGTGATGGCTGTGCTTTGTTCAATTTTCCCCTCTCAGGTGAAGGGAACCAAGGCTATGAAGCTGCAGGAACTCAGAGAACATGGTTATTTTTATTTTCTTGATTCAAAATATTACAAACATTTTGAAGTTGTCTTATGATATGTCTTATGATGTAAACAAGAGTAATCAATGGAAAGGTTAGATGGCATTATTTTCAAATAAATGTTTTTTTTTTTTTTTTCTTTCTTTCTTTTTTTTTTTTTGGTAGCTTGATATAGATGTATCAATTTCAAAAACAAAACAGCAAAAAACTTTTACAAGCTAAACTTGTGAATGACAGTATTAAATATTATCATCTGCAGATTAAAGAGTCTTAATAAAGAGGTTTTTTTTCCCATGAAGAAACTCCTTACCTAAACAAATTCACTAAACGCCCCTTCTCAAAAACCAAAAACCCACAACTGGTTTCAGTTTGACTAAGAAACTGCATTTCATTAAAAAAAAAAAAAAAAAAAAATGCATTTCACGGCAGACAGTTTTAACTTTGCAAACCCACACACACACACACACACACACACACACACACACTTGAGAATTGAATAAATATAAAAAACAATTTTTAATATCGCACAAAAGTTACTCTCCATTTTACCATGAAATATAGTTAATCTAACAAAATTCTTCTATATTTACAATACATATGCAACACAGTGAGGCAAAATATCAATGTTAATTTTAAAAATTAAGAATTTTATCCACTATCAAAAGTTAAATTCTAACTAAGAGGCAGAAAGTGTTTATATTTTATTTGTAACTATACATCACACACACAAGTGTGGGAAGGGAGGATTCACACAGGCTGCTTGTTATCAGTTAGACGTTCACTAAACAACATAAAATGTTTCACACGCTTGTTTTGTTTGTGCTACTGGCATCTGAACATTTCTGATTAATAAGATCCTGTTAATTTGTGGTTCAAATTTAATTATTTTAATCTATTGTGTACGTTCAAATCTGTATTGCTATTTTAAAAATTCAGAGATGCAAATCCTACCCAAACAAATTTCTAAAAATAATCATTTTAAATACTGTGTTGCTCTTAAAAAATTGTTCTCGTTCTTACTTAAGCTTTACTGTTCGTTCAGGTGAAAGCTTCAGGTTAATCAATAAAACTCTACATTGACACAGTTGATTTATAGGCTTTCATTCTTTTGGCAAGGCTTCATAATTAGATTTTTTACTATTTTTACAAAACGGCATATTTTTCTCAGGTTTGGCCTCTAATACTCACTTTTTCTGCATCTGCTCCATTACAACACAAGTGAATACATTTTGTAAATATAAATGTGTTGGACAGGTGGTATGGATGTCAGAGTATGGTTTGTGTGTACTAAAGTGTGTGTGTGTGTGTGTGTGTGTGTGTGTAATGTTTGAGAGAGAGAAATTATACTGTACTGCAAATCACAAATCTTACCTCTTTATTAAAGGGACAGATCACCCAAAAAATCATCATCATTTACTCACCCCCAAGTTGTTCCAAACCTGTGTAATTTTTTTTTTTGTTCTGCTGAACACAAAGGAAGATATTTTGAAGAAAGTTTGTAACCAGGCCACTTTGAGACACCATTGACTTCCATAATAGGAAAAAAATATATACTATGGAAGTCAATGGTGCCCCAGAGCTGTTCAGTTTCCCACATTCTTCAAAATATCTTCCTTTGTGTTCAACAGAACAAAGAAATTTACACAGGTTTGGAACAACTTGGGGGTGAGTGAATGATGACAGAATTTTTAGTTTTGGGTGAACTATCTCTTTAATCTTGACTTGTGTGTTTTTATGGGCAAGTCAGAATGAACTGTGGCGATAAGAGAGATACACAAATGTGCCAAGGTCAGAATTTTCATTAAATACATTAAATTTCATATCGTATACCCCCAGAACAATGGGAATATACGACATGTGACCGATGTAACAGAATAAAAGGCATACAATACGGCATTAGAACAATAGTGAGTAAATAACAACTTTAATTTTAGGGTGAATTATCCATTTAGAATAGAATAGAATAGAAACTTTATTGTCATTATAAAAATATAATGAAATTTGTTTAGTAGCTCTCAGAGACCAGCAGCCTCAGAAAAACAAAAACAGAAAGAAAAGTAGAATCCACATAGTATAAATAATTACAAAATAATATCACAGTATGCAAAGTATGCAGTGGAATTAAATAATGCAAACAACACAGTGCAAACAAGTTTAACCAAGTATCAGTACATTAGCAGCAACGCTTAAGTGTGTCACTGTTCAATCCAGTCTGCCACAGCTATGTGTGTGTGTGTGTGTAGCGGAAACAGGTGTGATACACGCTACAGCTCTGGGAAAAAAACTATTCCTCAGCCTGTTTGTGTGTTTTCTAATTGCTCTGTATCTTTTCCCTGAAGGAAGTGATTCAAACAGTCTATGACCTGAGTGAGTTGAAGTATTAATGATGTTGCTAGCCTTCTCATGCAGACGGCTGGCATTAACTGTGTCCAGATTGGGAAGCTGGATTCACACAATCCTTTGTGCAGTCTTGACTATCTGGGCCAAATCTCTTTGATTCTGTGTATGCAGCTGGTACGGTTTCACACAGTGGGAAAGAATGCTTTCTATTGTACTCCTGTAGAAATTTGCCAAAAGCTACTGGGTACTGTGGCTTTCTTGAGTTTTCTGAGGAAGAAAATCCTCTGCTGAGCTTTCTTTATTACATACCATGTATTAACAGTCCATGTTAGATCGTTTGTGATAAACAGGCCCTGGAATTTGATGTTGCTAACTTTTCCATCTTCCTCTCCAGAGAGAGGGGAAGTTGACGTTTTCCTGGTTTTCCTGTAATCTATGACAATTTCCTTTGTTTTGGTGGTGTTCAAAACCAGGACACAGTATCCGAACACCACTCGACTGGATGTTGAACCTCTTCTCCATTTCTAATCAACATGACGACCGTTTAAGACTGTGATCAGATGGTTGGCTTAGATAAAGGTCAAAAGATGAATCTTTAAACATTTCTACAATGATCCTCAGTTGATATTGATTGAACTGATAAATGGCTCCATCTGGTGTGTTTTTGAAGAACTGCTTCATCACTGTGAAATCAACAGAAAACAGACAATATTATACTGCTGGTGTTCTGACTGTATATGAGACCAATCTGCTACCAACACTATGTATAGCCTACATGGTTTATGGCTAGAGTTATGGTCTACACTTTGATTTACACTTGTATGTTTTACAGTTTTCAATTTCATATTAAATTCAATGTGTGAATTTGAATGTGTTTTAGAGTGAAAAATGGAGCATTAATATGCAAGTTGCACACTTTTTTTTCTTTTTTTTTCTAGTGTACAATTATAAATGCTACTTAAATATTATAAATGCCTTAAAGTGCGCTGGTTCCTGTCTGCATTCTGAGCTGCTGTGCAAATTTCATCGACAATAAACTCAAGCTCATCAGCTGCATCCCGCACATTTATATTAAATGTGATTAATAGTGAACATATGCGTAATTTATGGGTGGGACATATGAGACATATCCCCACCAATTTTTACCAGGGTTGATAGCAAATACAAATAAAATATCTCTAGTTAAATTTGGTCGTTTGTTAAGTAAGAGTTTATTCAATAATTCAGTATTAGCTTTATTATTTCTGATAACACACAAAAAAATTAGAGACACACAGATTCCAGCCAATATAAATGAATGAAGTTTTTAATAACATTTATCACATAAACATACAATGATTTTGCAAGTTTATTGCCTTGTTTCAGAAAACAATTATGTAGGTTTTATTTCTAGGCACATTTCCCCTTGGCTAATATAAAATGTAAGGAAGACAGAAAAACAAATGTATAAAAATATTCTACCCAGAGTGCAAAAAAAAAAAATATTTGTCTTTAACAGCTTATTTTTATAATAATAATAATAAAATAATTAGTAAGAAAGCTTTGGTGCAGGCTTTTAGCATATATTAGTTTTGACACATTTGACTTATTTAAAACATTTACCTAACATAAACTTCATGAGACACTCTATTGAGGCTATTTATATATTTATAATGAGCACCAGATGAAATATAAATCCAAAAATAAGAACAAGGAAAAGCATAAGTCTGGCTAGAAGGCCAAACAGAGTATTTAAATGAAGGCAATCATCTCCATCAAACAGAGATAATATTCTACAAGACAAACACAATCACCAACATACAAAAATGCCACGAGTTTAAAAAGACAACAGCTGAACACTAAAAGAGACACAAGACAGGTGACATGACAGGTCTTCATCTCCTCGCATGTCAACAAATAAAACTAATAAGCACCTCATAAAATGTCACAGATTTGTTCACAACTTCTGGTAAAAAGACTAAATGTTGCAATTTCCCTGCTAGTTATTTTTGCACATTTCAGCAGCAGATAAAGATATATATCCAACAAACATGTTAGGTACCACTATAATTAATCACATTGTTTTATCAAGTATTAACACATTTGTGTGTTTAATTTGCTGGAACATTCCTCCATCAAGTGTTTTTCCGTTTTAACGCCAGAGTAACAACATTTAACACAGCCTGTATCACGTACGTCACAGAATAAATACTCAAACTTATTAAGGTATAGGTTTTGTTCGGAGAGTGTTTTCTGATGAAGACGGAGTAGGAGTAGTGGCACAGTATGATCACAGGGTGAGAAGTGCAGACTGTCCTTCAGTAAGACTGTGTTAAGGAGTCTGGGTCATAATGCCCGTCTTGGTGAGGTATCAGTTATAAGAGCATGTAAATAGACCGAAATGTCAAAGCAGATTATAGTGCACTGACTCACTTGACACTGTTTCTGTCTGGATCACTTCAGTACCTTTAATAAACTTTTAAAGACTGAAAAACAAGCATTTGCTTCCGCTGCGGGTAATGTGTTGCTATATTTCTTACTTTATTGCTCATATGCTCATATACTACTAAATGTCTTCATTTATCATTTAAATTACTAAAAATGCTAAGTAATCAGTTTTTGATGTCGTATTTAAATTGATAATAGGTGAAATTTGACTGGTAGTGGTGGCAACTATTAAAATCCTGTAATCGTGACACTTTACTCTGTGAGTGACCTCTTCTCTCCAGCATTTCCTAATTCTCTTCAGTGTCCCTTCAGTGTCATTTGTATTTTATCTTCTTTTTTTTCATTTAGTAATTTATTTGTAAAATATAGTGCAGCGCGAGACACTCATAGGAAGATGCCATTTGGGACAAGGCCTAAAATGAATCGCAGGGCACAAGCATAGGCAGATTTTCTGTTTATGACATGTTTTTGCAGGATTGAGCAATGAAGCCAATAACAGACATATCTGTTGATTTTTTTTTTTTTGAACGCAATAGCCAATCAGAGGGATTTAAGTTAGAATCCCCTCACTGCTCAAAAAGTTTTTCTTCAGTTCTGAACGTTGCATGCTGGCAAATCCTCGGATTATAACACAGTGCAGTCAGTGGAGCTTTGTGAGATGAACTGAGATGTCACCTTTTTAGAGATTACAAAGGGAGCACTTTATCAGCATTTATGCAAGGATTTGTAGCTTGTAGCTCAGCGACGTATTCATAGATGACAGCTGTATGATACTGATGTGACACTGTCATACGTGAAAAAATCATTTTATACTTTATATTTGTTTAAAGGAGTATAAATGAGCATTCTCACTGATATACTTGTTGTGTTTCATAGAGCTTTGACATGTTTTATAGACTCAGAATTGTTTCTTAATTATTTCTTAGTCAGTTCTTCCTTCTCCTCCCCCTCGGCGACGGCACGTCAACGGAATACAATTGCCACTGTCAGCAGCATCAGCATCCTATTGTAGGAAAATACAGATTCACAGAAGGTTTAAAGAAATTAAGTGGATTGATAATAGAGAATTAAAATTGTTTTTCCTGTTGGTTGAGTTTTTCTTTTACTAAATACTAAATATAACTTTATATTAAACAGCATCAAACGATCATCTTCTGTAATACAGTCATAGAAAATTTAAGTGTTACAATTTTACAATTGCATCTAAAATTCTTAAACTGTTTTATTGCTGTTTTCCAATAAGACACTTGCTCTCTGAAAGTTGCATTGTTTTTATATTAATTGTTACTTAGTTTATTAAAAGGTTAGTTCACCCAAAAATGAAAATTCTGTCATGTATTACTCACCCTCATGTCGTTTCACACCCGTAAGACCTTCGTTAATCTTCAGAACACAAATTAAGATATTTTAGTTGAAATCCGATGGCTCAGTGAGGCCTGCATAGGGAGCAATGACATTTCCTCTCTCAAGATCCATAAATGTACTAAAAACATATTTAAATCAGTTCATGTGAGTACAGTGGTTTAATATTAATATTATAAATCGATGAGAATATTTTTGGTGCGCCAAAAAATAACAAAATAATGACTTATTTAGTGATGGCCGATTTCAAAACACTGCTTCATGAAGCATCGGATCATAAATGAATCAGTGTATCGAATCATGATTCAGATCGCGTGTCAAACTGCCAAACTGCTGAAATCACGTGACTTTGCGCTCCGAACAGCAGATTCGACACACTGATTCATTATGCTCTGAATCTTCATGAAGCAGTGTTTTGAAAATCGGCCATCACTAAATAAGTCGTTATTTTGTCGTTGTTTTTTGCACAGCAAAAATATTCTCGTCACTTTATAATATTAATGTTGAACCACTGTACTCACATGAACTGATTTAAATATGTTTTTAGTACCTTTATGGATCTTGAGAGAGGAAATGTCATTGCTCCCTGAAGGCCTCACGGAGCCATCGGATTTCAACTAAAATATCTCAATTTGTGTACAGAAGGTTAACAAAGGTCTTACAGGTGTGGAATGAAGGTAAAGTAATAAATGACAGGATTTTCATTTTTGGGTGAACTAACCCTTTAAGGAGTTATTTGTTTCTGATTGTTTTGATTCTGCCTGTTAACTCTGCTTCTGTATAGTGTTAAAATAAAGGATAAAAGTAAAGGACAAAAAAATAACTATTGACAATATACTTTTGTTACATCCAACATTTTGTAATTATGCGTAATTTTTATTTTTGCACAGTAAATCTCATAGATCATGTTAAATCTGCTGTATGTAAAACTTACAGTCTGTGGTACTTCTGTATGGCTCCTGGAGCGACAGTAGTAAATCACAGCAGCAACTGCAAACACCAGCAGAACAAAAGCAGCAACAACTATTCCTGCTACAGCAGCTGAAGACAGACCTGAACCTGAAACAGATAAAGACATCATTACTAGAGAGTGAATAATTATACACTCAGTACTTAACAATATTGACTTATAAATTTATATACATTGATGACTATTCATTTTACATTGCTCATCAGTTGTGTGATACTGGTTTAACTAATAAATGGCGCCATCTGGTGTTGTTAGCAACAGCAGCTAAAAGCATGGCAGCACTGTGAGGTCAACAGGAAACAGAAGTCAGTGCAATGGAAAACTGGAGAAAAAACTAATTAAAAAAATGCTACTTCATCAGAATGGTACAAAACACTGTGACACCTGTGACAGTTGCTGTGATCACAAAAATAAATCATGGGCTTGATTAAAAAAAATCTAAATGTCTGTAAGAAAATAGTTTCATTTGTATTGTAATACCACTCACTTTCATGTTTTTTTTGCACAACCTGCAAAAATCGCTCAATGCCATTGCTGCTTCTGCAAACCGCTGATCAATGCTACAAACCAATACAAAACTAAGCCTGTCTGGAGTACGTCACCCGGATCGTTGATCTGATTGCTTGAAGGACTATCCAATTGCGTGAATAATGCTCGTTGATCACGCCTACATAGCAAACTCCCCAGACCAATGTTCAATTTTAAATTGAGTTTGGTCTGGTGATAACCAGACAAGAGATATATAGGAATCTACATTAGGTTTTTCTTTTTAACTCCCACCAGATGGCGCTAATCTGACTTAAAAGGCATTTAAAAAGCTTTAATTGAAAATTGAAAAAAAAAAGCTTGATTTGAAAAGAAAAGCTTCAAAGCTTGTTTTTTTTTTTTTTTTTTTTTTTTTAAAAGCCCATAACCCAGCATGTATTGGGTTGATTTAAAATTAACAAATATTGAACTGTTTTTTATTTCTCCTCAAAGGAAATGCATTGAATGGCTAAATAATACACTCACCAATGACACTGAATCTCTTCACTGTAGTGAAGCTGAAGCTGTTGTTGTTGATGATGATCTTTAGTTCATAAAGTCCAGAGTCTGTGTTTCTGGTGTTCGTGATGGTCAGAGATCCAGTCTGATGATCCAGCTTCAGTCTGTCTCTGAATCTCTCATCACACTGATCATCTGTACAGATCTTACTCTGATCTCCAGTGATTTCAGCGATCAGAATCTCATTAAAATACCATGTCATTGAATCATTTGGGTTTTTTACTACACCAGAATCTAAAGTGAGAGATTCCCCCTCCTTCACTGACTTTCTCTTCACTTCATCACGTTCAGCAGCAGAAACACCTGAAACACAAACCAGCTGCTTTAGGATCTTTCTGCTGAAAACAAACAAAAACTACACAAAACATGTAAAGACTGTGAAGATGAATGCGACTACACAAGCCCTCCTGAAAAGAACCATTTAAACATGCTCAATACTCACATTTTACATATTATATTTTACCCTCATCTTCTTATGAAAAAAAATAAATAAATAAAATTAACAGCTTGCCAAAACTAACACTTGCACGTGCAGCAAGTTAAGACATTAAAAATGTATGTGAATTCACAGGTACTGCATTTTAATTTAAACATTAATTGCTCACCGTGTACAGTAACATTGAAGATCGTTTCACTGTCGCTGCCCCTGATGATCTGTAGTTCATAAACTCCAGAGTCTGTGTTTCTGGTGTTTATGATGGTCAGAGATCCAGTCTGATGATCCAGCTTCAGTCTGTCTCTGAATCTCTCATTAACTTCATTACACTGAACATCTGTACAGATGAAACTGAGATCTCCAGTGATCTGAGCGATGCGAGTGCTGCTGATATACCATTTAATATCATCTTGATGTTTTGTTTGAACACCAGTGTGTAGAGTGACTGAATCTCCCTCATTCACTGACACTGTATCAGCACCAGACGCACCTGAAGAAGCAACACGATCACATGAGAATGCGTATCAATAGTACGAGTTTGTAATCTCGTAGAATATATATGGTACGCGGTTTTTTCGCGTGCATATGATACGCTCTTGGGTAGGATGGGGGTGGGGGGTGGCGGTTTCGTACGTATAATACGCCATAAAGTGCGTATCATATGCACGCGAAAAACTGCGTACCATAAGCACGCCAAAACTCATTTTGGCGTAGGCTATATATTATACGAGATTACAAACTCGTACTATTGATACGCATTTTCGTGTGATCGGGCGAAACAATTAACATGAACCACAATATATATATACAATATTGTTGTAAAAATGCTAATGCAAACAAACAGCAGAAGAACATCACTGATTTACACCACTGACTCGGAAGAGAGATTGTAACAAATAAATGTCTTAGCCTACCATGTTCGAGCAAAAAGATCACTGAGAAGAAATGAATGAAAAGCTTCATTTTCACCACTTTCCACTCAGGAAAATGAGAGCATATCCTGATCCATAAAACAGTTAACTTAAACTTAGCATATCTAAAGTTAAAAGTAAAATATGCGAAACTCCCTGTGGCGTGAGATAAAAGGAGAGAAAGGGTGTGACGCCGTCTTTCTGCAGCACTTTCGCAGGCTGGCTTTTCACTGTGTTCTGTTTACATAGAGTCATCAGTGCTGAAGCATAGCGTGGAATGTTTGTTTTCTATATCCTCTAAACTAGTAAATGTGTCAAATAAGTTTAAAAATGCATAATTCTGTTGGTATTAGGATATATCATAAATCTGTAGGCTATATAAAACAATAAGTGGCGCCATTACGATAGCATAAGTCAGTACGCGTGTGTGCGTGTATTTGTGGTAAAAAGACAATAATAATTGACAGCTGCACGACCATTAAAAATTTACAGACCTTCTTGTTGTGAGGAGACAGAGTTTCCCACTGAGACACTTGTGCAGCTCTTACACACTGACATAAAATACACATACTTGTAGAATTATTTGTAAAAAATTTTAACATTATAAATATATATTTATAAATATTTACATGTACAAAACTCTGTTTTGGATAGATGCTGAAATGTAGGCCTACTACATAACTTGGGTAAGGTTGGTTTTATATTCGCACATTCGGCCATCCGTATTCAATAGCCTTGTTAATCATGGGGGTGAATGAGTTGAATCTTAAGAGTATATTAAATGAAGAACAAATTATTAAAGTTCTATTTATTTTTCTGAAAGAAACTGGATTAATTGAAAGAATTTAAATGAATTATTTATAACTATTATTAATAATGTGTTTGCCACTTCAAAGGGCCCTTCTGAATGAAGGATTTTGAAGGGTACAACTGATGGACACTTCAGGCCCCATGATCCTTTGCACAGGGAAGTTGTTTGACGTCACAGAATGGGTACAGGAGGTTTTGGAGGTCTTGATTGTCTCGTTAAGATGACGCAGAAGTGCGTTCCAAAAAAAGTTTTTTTTGACCCCTACACCCTTCATACCTTCGAAGCTCTCACTCCAGAGGGTAAACCCTTTGAAGGGATTAGGGCATAGGGATGAGCCCTTCCGAATGGAACGCAGGGAAAGTGAGAGTGCAACTGCAACGCCTTGAATGAACCTTCAATCACTTGTATATTGTGGATACTTACCTGTACATATTTTTGCTTGGATTATTTCCTCTTTATTTTGCCTTTTGTTTTTTGGTACTTTGGGCACCTGTATGTATATTTCACAAAAGTGCAATTGCGGGCTGAGCCATCATTTTTAACATCTTTTATGGACATTCACTTCGTCCCCAAGCGAGTGGTGGTTCTCGCTTTATCACAGTTCATGAGGCCCTATTAGCCAGGAAAAAAGCACAAGCACACCAATCAAACACAAAACACAATGCCTAGAAAACCCCACCTTTCTTCACTGAGAGGAACATCTCCTGTACACTCTAAAAATGCTGGGTTAAAAACAACCCAAGTTGGGTTATTTGGGGTTCATTTTAATCGAGAATATAGTCATTTTAAACAATAGTTGAGTTAAAACTACACTCTAAAAAATGCTGGGTTAAAAACAACCCAAGTTGGGTTGAAAATGGACAAACCCAGCAATTGGGTTGTTTTAACCCAATGGTTGGGTTAAATGTTTGCCCAACGTGCTGGGTAGTTTTATTTAACTCAACTGTTGTATAAAAATTACTGTATTGCTTGCTTAAAATGAACCCAAAATATGCTGTAAATTAACATTTATTAATATGTTTAATAAATGAGCATTTATTAATAAGATAATGAATAATAAACAATAAACATTTATTAAATTGCTTATTAATAAATGTACACCTTTTGATTATTATTGTTGCCTCTAGTAATTATGTGTCTGATTTTTAATTTCTCACCTATTTTGGATTCATTTTAAGCCAGACATATAGTCATTTTTAATCAGTAGTTGGGTTAAATAAAACTACCCAGCAGGTTGGGCAAACATTTAACCCAACCACTGGGTTAAAACAACCCAATTGCTGGGTTTGTCCATTTTCAACCCAACTTGGGTTGTTTTTAACCCAGCACATTTTAGAGAACAAAAATATGTTTAATGCTTTGTAAATGTAAACTTACCTGTTGACCCAGATTCCATCACTGGTATCTGTGATGACGAGATAAGGAACAAGGAAGAACAGAAACAGATAGTTCATCAACAGTCACACAACAGCCTGGGCTTATCAATCAATCAATCCATCCATCAATCAGTCAGTCAGTCAGTCTGTCTATCATCATTATACGTATTTTTATGTATTCATTTATTTCAAGTTTTGTATCGCATTTATTTTCAAATGGGATTGAAATGTAATGATTACAAAAACAAAAAAAACATAAAGGACCAACTTACCAAGCACAAACTCTTGTCTCTCTCACTCAGCTACAGCTACAACAGTACCAGTACCAAATGTTTGATTATTTTATTTTAAAGTCTTTTTCAAAGATAAACACAGGACAGACAAACAACACTCTCGGATCACACACACAAAATTAAAGAGATAAACAATATTAAAATAGTAATTAATAAATTACATAAAAATGATAATGATAATAATAATAATAATAATAATAATAATAATAATAAATATTTAGTCCAGTGTCCAACAGTAGTAAAATGCTGCAACACAGTCAGCCAAGGTGCCCAGAGAGGATGTAACTTAAGCCTCAGAGGAGGGGCTGGTTGAATGGCTAACCCAGCAGAAAATATTTTAATGTAATTAATCCTCAGGAGTCTTTTCATTTGTGTAACAGAGGCCGTGTCTGTAATTCATACACAAAAGGAAAGGGGTGAGGGTGACTTGCCGTTCTTAAGCACAAGCCTCTAGCCACAATCATACCCAGACTGCTGCAAGAGGTACACTGTGAGAAAGCAAAGATAACATGTTCTGCATCTGGTGGAAGAGGTCTGTAGTAAGACTTATGGTATCGGTCAACTATGCTTCACAGTAAAGGGCAAAACCAGAAGTTGTATCCTCTGCCACCTTGCACCGGTCACACATTGGTGAAACAAAGGGGAAGATTATATGCAGTTTTGTTTTAGTGTGACGCAAGCGGTGAATAACCTTGAATTGGATCTGTTTTCTGAGCAGGCCTGTGGTGCAGCCAAACACTTCTCAACAGACAAATGTTTAGGTCAAGTGTATTACTGTTTTTTTTAACTGTCAGTATGTGTATGTTATCAAGAAACAGTTTGACATGTAACTCTGATTTGACTGTGTTTGAAACATTATTTCATTGTAAAGCAGTTCTTTGAGGGGCCAACTGCAAGACAGGAAGAAGCCATTGACCTACAAACTAAAACCACACGCACTCAATAGAAATTCTCACATACAAGATGTTCATCTGCTCAACAGGCCAAACCACATTTCTGAAGAAATCACCACTGCAGCTTTCAGTTTGACTCAGATGAGCTGCCAGTGTCACACCTCAATGAGAGATGGCAGACTGTTTTAGCTTTATTTGTTTGTTTGTTTCCATACATAATCATTGATAAGTGAATTATAAAGACATTTCAAAAATCAGTTTTAGAATAAGTTCATGCTTTCATATAATTTCATGCTTTCATTTCATCATTTACTTACCCTTATGTTGCTCCAAACCTTATGAATTCCTACATTACAGCTGACAATATAAACTTCCATAGTATTTTTTTTCCTACTATGGAAGTCATTGGCTAACATCACTGGTTACTAACATTCTTCCATCTTCTTTAGTGTTTAGCAGAAGAAAAAAGTCATACAGGTTTGGAACAACATTAGGGTTATCATTTAATGGGTGAACTATCCACTTTAAGAGCCAGAAAAACATTTATGTTATACATAATCACTTCAGTGAGTGTGGGTATGTGAAGGTGGGTCAAACTCTGTGGTGGGTGGGAGGATTCACATGCAACATTAATAGTTTGAACATTATCAGCGTAAATCATTATTACATCAGACTTTTCACTGAATCGTTGAAGAAAATGTTTCACATGTTTGTTTTGTTCTGTTCTGTTTTTTTCTGTTGGTGCCATCTGATTGGTAAGTTATAAATGTATATTTTTGGCTTAATAAGATTACACTCAAAAAAAAAAAAAAAAGGTGCTATACAGCACTAAAAGTGTTTCTTGGCTCATAGTCATAGGGGAACCACTTTTGGTGCTATGTAATACCATATCTTTAAAGGTGCTCTACAGAACCTTTGTCAAATGGTGCTATGTAGAACCCATAAGAGGTGCCAAATCGTATTTTATTTCTTCATCAAAAATAGTGCTAAACCAACAGTGGTTCTTTGGCTCGTAAAGAACCTTTAAAGGGGCTTAACAGGTTCTTTAAACGGCAATGGTGCTATATAGCACATTAATCACCCCAAAGAACCGCTGAAGAACCATACAGGGGCTTAACAGGTTCTGTATATGGTAGCGGTGCTATATAGCACCTCAGTCATCCCAAAGAACCAGTGAAGAACTGAAGCACCAACATTTGGTGCTATACAGTAAAGTGGTTCCCCTATGATTACAAGCCAAAGATCCACTTTTAGTATGATAAAGCACCATTTTTTTTTAGAGTGTAGCATTATTCACAGATGTTAAAATCATAGAAAATGATGAAAATTGCTAGTTTCAACTAAGCGAATCCTTCATTGAGATACTTTCAAATCTCTATCAGTCAAATCGTCATTTGTTTTTTTTTTAATATTTTATTTCAAGAATTATGAATGCAAACACTCTCCAGCCATCTCTAAAAATGATAATCATGACCAACAACAAAAGTAATATAAAGCTAAAATTGAATCCAAACGCCACCTCCATCAAAAAATAAGATAACGATATTGTGCGAATGCTCTTCACACATAGTATTCGTTCATCAAATACTTTCACTTCAAATCCCAGCCTCAGCCCATACAGAAGAAGTGATAAAAACAATCATTTAAACTAATTCAGAGGGACTTAGAGGACTTTTACATCTGAAGTCTTCAAATGTTCCCACGCACAAAAATATCAATGTAAAAATCTGGACAAATTAAGCCTTGCATGTTGCAATTGAATTTGTAGCTTCATACTTTTTTCGCTCTAGGGCAGATGACTTTATAACACCGTATTAGTTCACACACACTTCTCCGTTGATGTATTTTCCCTTTAGTTTGCTTTTGTGTCTTTGCTGCTGTTGTGATCGTCTTTCAGGTCACATTTGGTTAGAAACTACTGCTGATTTCAGGCTTTGTAAACCAGCAGAAGACTTAGTGTAATTACTGTCCCTGTTCTCCAGGTGTGTTTGGTGATTCAGTGTCAGTGATGGAGGGAGATTCTGTCACTTTATACAACAATGTTACTGAAATACATGAAGAAGATGACATACTGTGGAAATATGGAGCTGAAAACTCTCTCATAGCTAAAATGAAGAAACAGAAGCAAATCTTTTTCACATACAGTGATGTTCCTGATGGGAGATTCAGAGACAGACTGAAGCTGGACGATCAAACTGGATCTCTGACCATCATGAACATCAGAACTGAACATGCTGGAATTTATGAAGTAAAGATGAGTGGAGCGAAAAAATCATCAAAAACATTCAGTGTTTTTGTGTATGGTGAGTAAAAAGCTAATATGTTCAGTCCTTCAAATATTCTTGGTCTGTTAAAGGAATATTTGGTACAAATTAGGCTTAATCAAGAGAATGTGTACAGAAACATTCAAAATCATCAGAATCATATTTAAACACACACACACACACACACACACACATATATATATATATATATATATATGATTCACATTCTGTTGATAAATCATAAATGTCAAAAATCCAAAAATGGAGTAAAATGATTTAAACAGCTTCACTGCTCAAATACACAGAAGAATAAATGTTAAGTGCCTTCATAAAACTATTTCAGATTATAGTTTTATGAAAGCACTTAACATTTATTCTTCTGTGTATTTGAGCAGTGAAGCTGTTTAAATCATTTTGATCCATTTTTGGATTTTTGACATTTATGATACCAAGGCAGTAGAGCTGTTAAATCATGTTTACACTCATTGATTTTGTCTTTTAGCTGTACTATTGAAACAGTATTTTAGTGATTAATTTTTTTTAGTGTTTTTTTTTTTTTTTGGTAATTATATTGTGCCACAAATGCTGTAGATTGCGCTTAACTTGTACTGAAACCAGACTGTTTCTTTAAATATTTAATCATTTTAATTTGAGAAGATCACTCACTGACTGTTAACACACCATGAAAATAAGACTCTTGACTAGATTTACCAACATTTATTTCTATTCTCTGATGTTTTTCAGCTCGTCTGCCTGTTCCTGTCATCAGCAGTAACTCTTCACAATGTTCTTCATCATCATCATCATCAAATTGTTCATTGGTGTGTTCAGCTGTGAATGTGGGTCATGTGACTCTCTCCTGGTACAAAGGAAACAGTTTATTGTCCAGCATCAGTGTGTCTGATCTCAGCATCAGTCTCTCTCTACCTCTGGAGGTGGAATATCAGGATAAAAACACCTACAGCTGTGTGCTGAACAATCCCATCAGCAACCAGACTCAACATCTGGACATCACTCAACTCTGTCACACATGTGCAGGTAGGTCTACATTTGTGGTGATATTATCATATTTTTATTTATTGATCTTAGCTCAGTAGTCTTTTGTTGTAGACTGATTCATTCACTCACACTAATGACTGTCTCTCTTTTACTCTCCTTCAGCTCCTCCAGACTCAGTTTCTGTATATGATAGCGACAGTGTCTCTCTCATAGTGTTGATCTCTGCAACTGCCGGCGGATCTCTGTTGATTGTGTCATTTAGTATCTTCTGCATCTGCAGGAAGTGTAGAAAAGGTCAGGAGAGCGATCAATAATGCACATGTTGAAATATTTATCTTTATTAAAGCACAAATTGTGATGTGTAAACTTTTCCATGTTATCCCACCTGTGATTAATAATACAGTCCAGATACAAAAGGAAAACAGAACTGATTCAGCACATTGTAAAGCACGGAAAATGGTAAGTCAGTCTGTCTGGTTGGTTTAAGCTGGTCCTAGTTGGTCGTGGTCAAATGCTGGTCCTAAGCTGATCCTAAGCAGCTAAAGTACCAGCATAAACCAGCTGCCATGCTTCAAAACATACAAAACCTAACTAGCATGTTTTTTTCATACCTGTATTCTATTACGCTGTAATGGTCCAGCGGTTTGTAAAATGAACGGGCGCCATCTTCATTGTCTGTTCTTCTGGTCTCATACAGTGCATTATGGGTACTCTCTAGCGATTGAGCATACATCAGTTGTACATCCATTTTTGCGGTGCATTGAGGGATTGAAAGACTCAATAACGTCCAATATAAATGGCTGTTTCCCTATAATAGTGCATTAATTGTTTAAAGGTATGGGGACAGAGTCTATAGAAGTTTACCCAATTCTGATGACTTCCACTTCTGAGAAACCCGAAAATGTGAAAAGAATCCTTTGAAGAAATTAATGGCCAAATGGATCTACATAAAAGTTCACATTGTTATCGCAGACGAAATCAGATAACATGAAATAATAAGTATTTTTTTATCATGTTAAATTGATTATTAGTCACTCAAACCCCTTTATCTAAACATCTCTACTCACGCACATCTGCAATTTAACACTTTTTATGCGTGTTTGTAGTTCTAAACTGAATACTCCTCCAAAGTACAATGGATTGTGGGCAATATTAGCCATTATAATGTGCACAGAACCTCCCCAACCCCTGAACCCTTACTGTTGGCAATGCAACAAGAGATCAATGTCATGACAATGAGTGGTGACAGGGGTTCAAACATTTATCTGCTGCCTGATGCAGTTACAGCAACACAGGCTATAGTTCTTTATCTTTGCTATTTTAAGCAAAAAAGTATTTTACAGACACTTTAATAAGGTATCATTTTAAAGGTTGGTCTGCAGTTAACTTTCATTGTGGTCGCATCAGCAGATTACTGATTGAGTTTGTGTTTCCTTGCAGAGATCGAAGAAGGAGCCTGTGTATGAAAATGTCCACAAAAAACGATGATGAAATCCATATGGGTCCTGACTCAAACTTTTTTGTTCAGAGATTATTTCTCTGGCAGGATCTGTTTTGCTTTCACTCTTCATATCACAATGTTTGATCACATCTTTTTTTCTTTTTTTATTATAGTTATGATGTCTGAAATTTTGTTGCTCTGTATTAGTACTTTTTAGTTTAATGTGAAAATTTACAAACTTTATTAAATGAACCCACTATGCTCTTTCATCTCTCTCTTTTCTTTTTGCATAAATAATAAAAAAAAACTTAATATTAAATGTGTTGCATAGTGGTGTACATCAAGTAGCCTCAATATGTTCTTCTGGACATGTTGACAAATGCAGCAGCACTTCGTCGCTCTCTAGTGTCCAAGGCAGAAATTGCATCCCTCTGATAATAGAGTGCCCCAGGGATGACGTGTTTTTGTAGGCCAACCCGGAAGTTAGCGGCGCACGGGTTCCCTCGGTTGAAAGCCTATGCATTTTTCCCATAGACTTTTGGAAAATCGCAGAAAATAAGCTCTGTGTTTAACAAAGGGTTATGACACTTACACGTTTTGTCTATCAAGATAATCTTTACAAGTTAACACAACATTTATAGATTTTGAAGCCTAAATAAAGTGGTCAGATATAAAAGGCTAACAGTAGGCTATAAACGGACTACAGCACACCATGGTCGCGGATCAACGTCGTCACCACCAAGCGTCCTCAAACTTTATTTAGAAAACAACTTTATTTAAAAACATGCTCGCTGATTATGATCTGCGCTGTTATGAATACTTATCCACTTTTTCATGAGAAATTCTGTCCAAATGTCCCGTTTTTAATGATGACGTCTAAAGTCCCCGCCAAAGGAAGTAGTCCCTTTTAGCAATTTGTTAGCATCCGCCGATTTTAAGACACAGTAAAAGTTAAAAAAATCACAAGCGGGTTATAACTGGTGTGTTTTATGTCATAGATCAAAACGTTAAAGTATTTAGAGGCTTTGTTAACCACAGACCTTATTTCAGGCGATTTAGCAAAAACCCATTCAAAAAACCCATAGACTTTACGGCGCTAGAACCAGAAGTCCTAAAATGCTAACTCGCTTCCGGGTTTTGCCTACAAAAATGCGTCATCCCTGAGGCACTCTATAACAGTTCTACTTTTGTGCTATAAATAGAGATTGTTGTTCTTACAGAGGAAGAGTTAAAATACAAATAATACAATTATTAATAATAATAATAAGTCACCATAAGGCTAATGCCTGTTGTTCATATTGTTTATCGGTGTGTACAGTGTTGTGACTCTCTCCTGGTATAAAGGAAACAGTTTATTGTCCAGCATCAGTGTGTCTGATCTCAGCATCAGTCTCTCTCTACCTCTGGAGGTGGAATATCAGGATAAAAACACCTACAGCTGTGTGCTGAACAATCCCATCAGCAACCAGACTCAACATCTGGACATCACTCACCTCTGTCACACATGTTCAGGTACAGCAGCGCTGATATATGTGATTATTTACACATTCACTTACATTAATGACTGTCTCTCTTTTACTCCAGTCTCAGTGTCTCAGATAGTGTTGATCTCTGCTGGATCTCTGTTGATTATAACTCTGTTCGGGATCTTCTGGATCTGCAGGAAATGTAGAAAAACAGACCAAGTAGGCAAGTGTTACTTACTGCTTTTAACGTGTTTTACCAATAATAAATTATTATTAGGCCTATAGTACACATTATAAGTCTACTGTAAATACATGATTCAGTTGAACGGTTATATTATAATATAATTCATGTAGGTAATGCCATTTAGTTCCTAAATAATGTGGTTGTTGGTTTTTGGTCTTTTCTCGTCTCACACACAAAAACTGATTCAGTATTTACTGTTTTACTCTGCTAGTAGTAAGAAAAAAAGTAATAATGCCATATTATATTTGTTTAATGACTTTTTAAAAAAACTACAGTATCAAATATATTTAACTGTGTGAAGTAACACATTAACTTTGACAGCGCTAATAATAATGCAGATCTATTGAGTTTTGTGGTTTAATCTCTTCCTGTTGTTCAAACAGTTCAGATTTGTGAAGATGAGAAAACCTCTGCAATGTTTCTTCATCCAACGATCTATGAAAGAAACACACATAAATGGGTAAGATCATTTATTATTAATTTATGTTGAGTTTTTTTGTATCATTTCAGCAGTGATTCAGATGTAGATCAGTGTGTGATTGTGTTTTTGTCTGCATAATAATCATCACATATAACTGAGTATTGGACATGCCATTTTACTGTAAACACTGTATTGTTGATGTATAAAAGAACTGAGTAAAATTCATCAAGTCGAGTTTCTATCTTGAGGCTTTGAGAATCCAAAGGTAAATAAAAGTCAGATTATGTTACTTTCACATTGTGCTGGATTACAATATATATTGCATTTTTAGCAAGTAACGAGTCATTACACTACCATTCAAAAATGTAATATTACAAAAGTTTCTATTTAAGATAAATGCTGTTCATTTGAACTTTCTACTCTTCAAAGAACCCTAAAAAATGTTTTCAACATTGATAATAATCAGAAATGTTTTTTGAGCATAAAATCATCATTTTAGAATGATTTCTGAAGGATCATGTGACACAAATGTGAGTAATAATGCTGCAAATTCAGCTTCAATCATAGGAATAAATTATATTTTACATATATTCACTTAGAAAACAGGTTTTAAATACTAAAAAAAATCATTATTGTTCTTGTGTCTTTAAGGAAGTAAATATGGCTTTGGTGAGCAGAAAAGGCTTCTTTTTAAAACATTAAAAAGTATATATATATATATATATATATATATGTATATATATATATAAATTGCTGAAATCTGAAATATTTAAGACATCTACAGTAAATCTGATTATGTTATTGTTTTGAATAAGTGACCTTTAGTGACAAAACTTGCATACTGTGCTTTCAAGCCTGTGCAGTTCATGCTAATATTACCATTTTAATATTTGATATGTTTTTCCATTTAAAATATTTGATATTTTAGATAATACATATCTCTTGTGTGTTTTCATAGAGAGCTGAAGAGTACAGTCACGTGGAGTATGTGTCTGTCAGCATGAGGAGATGATCCTGTGATCTTTTTATAGTAAACTCCTGTAGACCTGCAGTATTAATATTGAGATTGATATTAAGATCATCTCAAGATCTTGTTTTTGTTATTTTTTTAAATATATTCAATGTATACATTTAGTCATTGTAAGAATAAATCAATGTATATTCCATGTTGTAATATTTGACATCATGCAGTTGTTTGATGATTATAATTTTCTTTAATTTTCATCAGTTTTGGTGAGTAAAAAATGGAGAAACGCTGCTAACAGATGTATTTTTTTCACAGCACTGTTATCCAAAACTGAGTAACAACACATTTTGTGCATGGCTGTGATCTGTTCTGTGACAAATGGGATTGGTTCATGAAACAAATACTTCAAAATTCAATAAAAAGTGCTATCTTCTCAATCACAAACGGCGGCCGCCATTTTGGTGTGAAAATGCCAAATGGACAACAGCACAGATACACAGAAACAGAAACACACACTTATACATTTACACATTTTTATTTCACTTCTGGAATTATGAAACTACTAGATTGTTGGTCACTGCACTATTATAGTCTGTACATCTGTCTGTCTGTCAATAAAAAATAAATAAATAAATAAATAAATAAACTGAGAAATTTTACAAAAAAAAAACAAAAAAAAAAACAGAAACAGACAGAATGACAAGTCACCCAAAATCTGCAATTCTCACAGCCAACTCTTTAAACACAGAGTTGAGGTAGTTTTAGCCTACTTTATTATTTTTTATTTTATGCAACTTTACACATTTACTATTACTCCACTAGGTCTGAAATATAGGCCTGTATATGTTTTAATCTCCTGGATCACACTAAAAACATGATGATTTTATAGAACATGATGCATTGCTGTGACTGTTATCCCATTGCCACTTTTAGACACAATGGCTGTTTTTTTTTTCTTCTCCTCCATAGTCTAGCTTTAACGGACATTAATATAAGACAACACTGCAAAAACAGTTTACTGTCAAGTTATATTCCTGTTATATATTTATTGTAATTTTTTCTTATGCATGTCCCTTATTTCATATATTGGAATTAATTCAGTTTATACTTGAACTTCAAAGAATTTTTAACCCAAACTGACATGGTTTCTAGGGAGCAAAGGTTTTGTGAATAAAAGTGGTAGACTTAAAGTCTGTAAAATAAAGTGTTACAAGAATTTTATGATCACTAGTCTAGATCACAAGCCTCCAAAAATGTGTCACAGGTGAAACGTAACACTATAGGCCTATAACACTACAACTGAACAGTTAAAAATGTAGAAACAGCAATCAATTTTCCTCCACATAATGGTGTATTTAAAGGATTAGTTCATTTCAGAGTAAAAATTTCCTGATAATTTACTCACCCCCGTGTCATCCAAGATGTTCATGTCTTTCTTTCTTCAATCAAAATGAAAACATTCCAGGATTATTCTCCTTATAGTGGACTTCAATGGCCTCCAGACGGTTGGAGGTCAAAATTACAGTTTCAGTGCAGCTTCAAAGAGCTTTAAATGATACCAGACGAGGAATAAGGGTCTTATATAGAGAACTGTATATGCTTTATAAACACAAATTATCGCCTTGCACGTGCTTCCGCTTTCTGTATTCTTCAAAAAGCTTACGCGTATGTCCTACACCTTCCCTATTCTACTTACTGGAAAAAACAGAAATAGTGCCACGTTCTTTCAGTAAGTTGAAAGAAGGACATGGACATCTTGGATGACATGGGGGTGAGTAAATTATCAGGAAAATTTTATTTGAAAGTGGACTAATCCTTTAAATCCAACAGCATGGGGTAATTTAATAGAAATGTGCTAACTAGTGACCGCCATCTAGTGTTCAAAATAAGACTTCTTCTGGAACAATATTGCTAGCGTGCTCTCAGATAATCACAGAACAAAATGCAGTATTTTCTGTTTTAACTAACTTAAAGCAATAGCGTGTTCATCGATCACGTAGCAGCTTCAGTTTGACAGTCACAGGAATGAGCTGAAATATTTGCATGCTATCAGGGTGATTTTCTGTATTCATAAAGATATATATTACTTCATAGATCTGTCTTCAGATAGTAAATGTAATACATGCATGACACAATTTAACACAGTATGCATGTAAGAGCAGCTGTACCCCCTTCAGAATGTTTTAACCATGATACATATTAATTTAAAAAACAAAATAATAACAACTTTCAGATTTAACTTGTGAATGTCAGTGTTAAATATAATTGTGTTTCTGTCTCTGTGTCAAATGCAGTTTCGTATGTTTTTGTAGATTAAAGTTCAAAGAAGCAGGAAAAAACTCGTCACCTACAAACGAACACAGTCATGTCTGATCTGAATACACACTCTCTCTTCAAGATGTTTGTCCAGCTCAAACCACATTTCTAAAGAAACACTACCACAGCAGGTTTCAGTTTGACTGAATGACGGTAAAACTAGCACAGAGAGATCAGACACGATTTTAACTTTGTAGTTTGTTTTTCAAACACAAAACTGAGAACTGAATAAATATGCATAATTGTAAAATCACAATAGCTTATTTACATATGTGACTTGAAGGAAGCCAAAAGTAATCAGATTACATTACTTTCATATTATGGTGCTAGGATTACTGTTATGGGATACTTTTTTACTAAGTATTTGTAAGTGTGCAAATGCAGCGAGTGAACAGGAAGGTCAAACTCTTGTGGGAGGATTCACACCAGCTCGTGTTTTCAGCGGATAGTTTTATTAGAGCAGATGCTGAACGAATGAAGAAAATGCTTTGCATGTTTGTTTTGTTCTGTTTGTACTGGATGAGTCTGACTGGTAAGTTAAAATATTTTATTTTTAATTTTTTTATTATTATCAGTGACTGCACACGTTCAAAATGTACTATATGAATTTAGGTACTTATACGTACGCACACTTTAGATACTAATATATACATTAAAAGTACTAAATTGAACCTTTAAGGCTAAATAAGGTACCCAAGTGCACCTTTTATAAGGGTACTGTTCCCTTTTGTATCTTATTTTCTAATGAATCATGAATATTGTGAAATTCAGTAACTTTTAAATTCAGTCTCTCTTCAGATTTTTGAATTGAAATTTCCAGGTCTGGAAATAAATGGAAATCTCTACAGTGGCTGTAAACGTCTCTGTTTTTGCTCTGCATTGAGGCTCAGAAAGTCAAAACCATTAAGTTGTTTTAAAATATCAGGCCATTTTTATATTCTTTAAAAAATTACATATGCTTCTGCAGTAATCATAGACATCTATACAAGTTATGGAAATGTATTAGTCAAAATGTGCATAAACCCTGAATCTGTCTGAATCAGTATGTCTTTTTTTATTTATTGAAAATATCCAACACAATAAGACCTGTACTTTAAATTACCAAGTATTTGTATGTCATTTTAATCACTACAGCAGATAACATTAAAACAAATATTTTCTTTACACATAAGAAATATTTACATGCAATTAAATAGAGCTGGGACGATGTTGTCTCTGTTTGACTCTAACAGTCTCTCTGTAACGGTAGTTTATAAAGACAGTTGACATTTTACACATTTATCTCCTTTATCTGCAAGAGCTGCTTATGTTAGAGAGAAACTTTCCAGAAGTCAGTCAAAAAGGAGATTTAATATTAACATTATTGATGTTTAATTGCAATTGTAAATCCATGGTGGCCAACATGAACCATAGATGAGACTTTTAACTACAGAATCACAGGTTAGAATTATAAACCCTGATATGTTGATTTGTGTTTAAAATGAAGTGATGCAATCAGCTCTAAGTGTTTGTCTGTTGGTATATCTCAACTTTCATTTAGTTTGTGTTTCTGTTGCTATTCTGGATATTCTCATCTTCACATGTAATCACAATCTACAGCTGATTTCAGGCTTTCTAAACTAACAAGATTAATCTGTGTAAAATCTGTTCTTCAGGTGTGTTTGCTGCTGAAGCAAATGAAATACAGTCAGTGCCAGTGATGGAGGGAGATTCTGTCACTTTACACATTGATGCTGCTGAAATACAGAAAGGAGACAATATACTGTGGAAATATGGAGCTGAAAAGCATATTATAGCTGAAATCAGTAGAAATTATAAATTGTTCATCACATCTGATGGTCCTGATGGGAGATTCAGAGACAGACTGAAGCTGGACAATCAAACTGGATCTCTGACCATCACAAACATCACAACTGAACATGCTGGAGATTATCAACTAGAGATAAGAGGAATGGATCTGACATCAAAAACATTCAATGTTTCTGTCTATGGTGAGTAGAGATCATAAAGTAATTTTAAAGTAATTTAAGATTTTGGTACAGACAGCAAACACTCATAAACTGTTCACTGGACCAAATGAATGCTGGATCATTTTCTTTCAAATGACCATGAATCAACAGCAGAACGCTGCTAATATTACAGTAATTAACTGCTCTTGTTTTAATAATAATAATAATAATAATAATAAATTTATTTTCTATAGCGCCTTTAAAAAGTAGCATCTCAAAGTGCTTCACAAAAAGATTAAACAAAACATACAATTATACAAGCAATACTTTAACATAAGTGAGATATAAAAACAAAAAACCAAATAAGAACATACTATCAAAAACAAGTAAATGAGAAAATTAACAACTACAAATTAAGTAAAAGCTACTCTAAAGAAATAAGATGTAAAAACACTAAGGGATTCTACTTGCCTAAACTGAGCAGGCAAAGAATTCAAAAGTCTTGGAGTGACTGAAGAAAACACCCTATCACCATAGATTTTAAACAGGAATGTGGAACGATAAAAGGCCAGCTTCTGAGGAGCAGAGATCATGCGCAGGTATATGGGGCTAAAAGCTCAGAGAGATAACGAGGAGCCGAATCATGCAAAGCTTTATAAGTCATTTTAAAATCAACACAAAGTCTGACAGGGAGCAAATGTAAAGACTCCAAGACTGGAGTGATGTGATCCCTTATCTTGTTTCCAGACAGGATTTGAGCAGATGACTTTTTTGAATCAGCTGTCATTTATTTAGGGTAGCTTTTGTGACCCCAACAAGCAAAGCATTACAATAATCTATGCGAGAAAACACAAAAATGTTGATTCACTTTTCAGCCACCAGGAGTGACAGCATAGGACACAATTTGTCAATATTCCTAAGATGAAAAAATTATGTCTTGAACATGGGGAACACATGATAAATGTGCATCAAATATCACACCTAAATTTTTACATTTTGTTTGAAATTCCAACGTAGAGCCATCCAGACTTAAAGTTAAAGACCCAGCCTTATGTAGCTGGTGGGGTGAACCAATGAGCATTACCTCCGTCTTGTCACTGTTAAGACACAGAAAATTTCCAGACATCCATTTTTTAATCTCAGAAATACATTAAGAAAGAAAAGACACAGCCACATTAACATCAGATTTTGAATGTATATAAACCTAATTGTCATCACCCAATGGATACATACACTCTAAAAAATGCTGGGTTAAAACAACCCAAGTTGGGTTAAAAATGGACAAACCCAGCAATTGGGTTGTTTTGACCCAGCTGTTGGGTTGAATCTTTAACCCAACCTGCTGGGTAGTTTTATTTAACTCAACTGATGTTTAAAAATTACTTTATTGATCACTTAAAATGAACATTTATTAATATGTTTAATTAATAATAATTAAATAATAAACATGTATTAAATTGCTTATTAATAAATGTTCATCTTTTGATTATTATTGTTGCCTCTAGTAATTATGTGTCTGATTTTTAATTTCCAACCTATTTTGGGCTCATTTTAAGCCAGACATATAGTCATTTTTAAACAATAGTTGAATTAAATAAAACTACCCAGCATGTTGGGCAAAAATTTAACCCAACCGCTGGGTCAAAAACAACCCAATCACTGGGTTTGTCCATATTTAACCCAACTTGGGTTGTTTTTAACCCAGCATTTTTTAGAGTGTATAAATGCTAAAAAGTTAAGGGACCAAAATTGATCCTTGAGGAACACCAGATTGAACAACACCGATATCAGACCTGCAACCACCCATAGCAATGAACTGCTTTTGATCTGAGAGATAAGAATCAAACCAGCTTAGTGCAGTACCAGAGACACCAAAGACAGACTCTAACAGAGTAAGTCAAATTGAAGGATCAACAGTGTCAAATGAGTGTCGCACTGAGATAAAAAAATAAAAAATAAAAAAAAGATAGAAAGACAGACAGAATCAGAAGCTATTAACAAATCATTAGTGACCTAATCTAAAGCTGTTTCAGTGCTGTGGAGTTTACGGAATCCTGATTGAAGGGCTCAGAAAGATTGGAAATGGGATGGAAATTATTAAGATTATAGATTAGCTGTAGATTTTTTTTTTTTTTTTTTTTGGTACGGGGGTCACAGCAGCAATTTTAAATGCTACTGGCACTACACCAGTACACAGAGAATAATTTATGATGCTTAATACAGCAGGACATAAAGTAGCAAAGCATGACTGAAACAGCCTGTTTAGTACATTGATCAACTATGGAAGTGACAGCTTTCCTTTTTGAAACCTCATTGCAAAGAGAATTCAAATCCATTGTGGAGAAGTTTGAGAGAAAGTTGCCAGAAAATTCAGAAACGGATAAAGGAAAAACAGGTGAAGGAAGAGTAGAGATAATACATTTATGAGTGTGATCAATCTTAGCTAAAGAAATCAAGAAACTTATTACAGAGGTGAGTTGAGGCAGAACCAATCGAAGAACTGTTACATTTGAGTAGTTTGTTGATAGAATGAAACAGTTAACAGTTTCCAGTAACAACTGGTTATTCTGATTGATGTCAACAATCTGTGCAAAATAAGCCGCTGCAATTTTAGTCTTATATTCAAGTAAGTGGTCTTTCCAGGCCATTATCATTATACCAGAGGAACGTCCAAAGGAAACAGATCGTGATTTCAAAGGGGCAAATAAATCCAGGCCAGACGAGAGAACAGAATTAAACATGAAGACTTTGTCTTCCAGTGCATCAAATGGAGAAAAACAACTTAAAGAAGAATCAATGAATTCAGCAAAATCAGAGGGTCAACTGATCTCCATTTGCGATAGTTAATAATGCGAGAAGATGTGTTCATGCCAGGCAGCTCCATATTAAAAAAGACAGCAAGATGATCAGACAGCCCTAAGTCTGAGGTGGACAACTGGGACACAAATGAACCATTTAGGATCAACAAGTCAAGAGTGTGGCCTTTAGTATGAGTAGGACAGTCCACCAGCTGGTTCAAACAGAAGCTCTCCAATAAAGACAAAAAGTCTTTTGTTATTGTAGAATCTTTTATGTCCATGTGGATGTTGTGGATGAGGAAGTCCCCCAAAATAAGAGTTCTCTCAAATTTGAGGCACAACAAGGACAACATATCTGAGACCATCAGACTCTTTGTGCTAGGTTTCTGTTAAAAATGCAAGGTCCAATTTTTCTTCTGTAATGATGTCAGATAACATCACAGTCTTATTATTGACAAAGAGCGTGTTGAAAAGTGTGATTTCAACATACGAGGAGCAGCTGATGAAACCGGAGGAACCCCCACTTGCTTTAGAGACTATAGGTTGTTAAAATTAATCTGTGAAGAGAACGGGGCACCAAAAGAAACTTGCCAATTCTGGTGCCAATTGAGCTGTGAGCACAGGTCTAGAGGACATCAGTCACTAATGCCACCGTCATGAAGTTTGTTTCTGATGGTTTGGTCAGAAACATGTACACCTGTTGGAGGTCATTTTGTAGGGCTCTGGCAGTGCTCCTCCTGTTCCTCCTCACACAAAGGAGCAGATACCGATACTGCTGCTGGGTTGTTGTCCTTCTACGTCCCCGTCTCCTGGTATCTCCTCCGTGATGTTGAAACTGTAGACACAGCAAACCTCCTTGTGACGGCATGTATGGATGTGCCATCCTGGAGGAGTGGGACTGCCTGTGAAACCTGATTGTGTTGCAGTCATGCTACAGACAGTGGCAAGGACCCTAACAAAACACAAAACTAAAGACAAATCAATCAGGAAGAATGAGAGAACAGTTGTCTAAGGCCTCAACCTGCAAAATCATTCTCTTTTTGGGGGTTGTCTTGCTGTTGCCTCTCCTATTCTCACTTTCATTTGCACCAAAGCAGACGAAACATATGTTAAACCGGTCAGTAAGTTAGCCAGGGCACACATAGATAGTAAGACATGCGGTCCCATTATATACTGTAATTTTACAGCAATTCAGCGCATTAAACCATGCAGTTTTTATGATTCATCTGTATTCCTGTATTCCTGTTTTTCAGCTCGTCTGTCTGTTCCTGTCATCAGCAGTAACTCTTCACAATGTTCTTCATCATCATCATCATCAAATTGTTCATTGGTGTGTTCAGCTGTGAATGTGGGTCATGTGACTCTCTCCTGGTACAAAGGAAACAGTTTATTGTCCAGCATCAGTGTGTCTGATCTCAGCATCAGTCTCTCTCTACCTCTGGAGGTGGAATATCAGGATAAAAACACCTACAGCTGTGTGCTGAACAATTCATTCACTAACCAAACAAGACATCTGGACAACATCACTCAACTCTGTCACACATGTGCAACAGGTACGACAGAGCTGATATATGTGATTATTTACTGAGTTGATCTCTGTCTTCTGTTGTAGATCAGACTGACAAATTCACTTACATTAACGTTTATCATTACAGTCTCAGTCTCTCTGATAGAGTTGTTCTCTGCTGTTTCTGCTGGATCTCTGTTCATTATGGCTGGATTTGGGATCTTCTGCATCTACAGGAAACTCAGAAAAACTGAACAGCAAGGCAAGTGTTACAGACTGACTTTAACATGAATTTTTGTAGTTAACACCTCTATCTTCACCTTTTATTTATGAAAAGAACCAAAATCATTTGTGATGGTTGTGTTTGGCCATTTCTGTAGATTTACTCAGAAATAGTGTTGGGGGTAACACCAATGTCTTTGCTGCTTCTTCAATTGAAAGCTGTGCTGTCTACTGTACTGATATGAATTTACATTTCCTTCAGCCTCAGACTTATTCATTTCACTTTTGGCATGAAAGGGCTTTTACATTTGCCAAAAAAATAGAACTTTTTATTTTAAAAACAACGAAGGAAGCTCAGACCACACTTGAACACAAAAGTAACAATGCATTACTTTCCATATAGGTAACTCATTAATTTAATTAGTTATTTTTTTTAGGGAGTAACGAATGCAATATTGTGATGCATTACTTTTAAACACTGCTCATTAATGTCCAGACCTGGGTAAATTACTTAAAAAAAAAAAAATGTAATTGTAGATGTATGGCTTTGTTTTTTTCACAGTTTTAAAGTAAATTATTTTTTTTGGCAAATATATATTTCATGTAAAATTTGAAAATGGTATTTTTCATGACAAATGTAAAATTTGAGAACTTATTTTAACAATAATAAACTGCCAAGTGTTGTCTTTAGAAAGAGACAAAACTTAAGTTGTGTTCCAAAACATTCAAGATTCATGCTGAAATGCTTTGACATAATAACAAATATGTTGTAAGGAACTAGAATTCGTTAGGATTGAGTTTTGTTGTTTTAACACATCTATTGTTGTTGTTGAAACAGTTCAGACTCACGAAGATGAGATCATTTACACTGAGCCAACGTTCAACAAAAGAAATGCGCATAAATCAGTAAGACAATTAATTAATTAAAGTTTTGAGTGTCTTTGTATAATTTCAGCAGTCAATCAGACGGCCATCACATTACAGCACCATATCATATATTTATAAACACCATAAGAGCATCATTCTATGCAAGAAAAAAAATATACATCACATTACAAGCTTCAGGATGAACCTGCCACATGTATTATTTTCTTATGTTATGCATTTTATTTTTACAGAAAGCTGAAGAGGATGATAATGTGGATTATGCATCAATCACAAAGAGAAGATGATCAAACTTCAGTGTTTTAGCTGTGTGACCTATGACTTTTTTTTTTTTGGGGGGGGGAATTGGTCATACCGAGGGGTTTAAAGTGTGAAATGGTCTCGTAAAAACTTCAAAAGCACTTACCTTGTAGTACAATGACAAAAATTATAATTAATTTTTAACCTTTAAATGTGTGAAAATCTCATGAAAATATATAGTGTAAAATGTCGATGCAAAATACTCATCAAAAGGAGTGAAGAATCTGCTATTGTCATATTTATTTACATCTCTACACAAATGCGGTTTGATCTGTTAGACAGCTTGTTCATGAGAATGTGTCTAATGTTAGTCGCTTGTGGTTGATGTCTGTTTGCGAGTGTATCTCTGAGGTGTGGAAAGTGTCTGTGAGAATAGTGTGCGGTTGAAAGGCTTTTTCCATTCCTGCTTGCATGAAGCCATATTTCCATTCTGCTCTACACAAAACCTATATTTAACTTATCAATGCTGTTGTTTGACATAAACGTCTTGAATCATACAGAGTATTTACCGTTTAATATGAAAATATATATTTTATGTGCATATGCATCTTGATCTTTTTAAGAATTTTAAGAATAATTGCAATGTGTGATTTACAGTTTATGATTGATGGTTGTTAATAATAAGTTTAAATCAGTTTTAAGGTGAAACTAACAAAAAGTAGTAGTGCTGATTATAATAATCTTTTATTTTCAGTAGCATAACAGTGCCGCTGTCCAAAGTAAAATGTAAATTGTCAATTTATAGTGAAATAAATTTTAAATCAAATTACCATTAATTAATCAGATTTTAAAAATTCAAAATCAATGGGTTTTTTTTTTCTTGATTTCCAGTGTTGGTGGGGTTTGGGTTACTGAGTTTTGTCGTTTTAGGCATGTAGAGACACACCTGATCCATAATGCCATGTGATGATCACTCTATGTCAGACAGGGGAAAAACACACATTTACATTTTTCATTTCATTGTTACATTGTTTCAAGCCTTCACAATGTCATTATATACTATAACACCAAAACAAATGTCAATCAATGTAGAAAGATTAGTTTTGCACACATAGTGTTGTAGTTACAACATCTAACAGCAGGGGTTAACTGGTCATGTTAACCAGATAAACCTTGACCTTTATTACATCTCACTGTAGAACAGCCAAAGACCGCTAAAATACATACTGTAGGACTGGAGGACAAGAATGGAGGAAATCATCAATAGATAAATCCAACATGAGCATGTGTTCTGGTAAACTGTTCAACAGCTCTCAAGAGAAGGACAAGATTGAACCCCAAGATCAGAGAAAACGTGGACAAAACAATCTGGAAACGCCACCTGAGGATAACCAATCAGGGAGCAAAAGGGATATATATATATATATATATATATATATATATATATTGTTTTTTCATTTTATTAGAAATAATTAAATTTCTTAATTTGATAAATGGATTGAGGCCTACCGTTTTTAGATATTAGTACAGTGTTGTGGTGGATATTAGTGTTTTTAGAGCACATGTGGTTGCAGTTACTGGTCAAAAGCCCGCATATCTGTGATATTCTGGTTTGTAGAATGTAGAAATGGCTTGGGTCTCATGCTTCTGAGGGACTTTTCACCTGATTCATCATCCAGAAGGTAAAAATCATAAAATCAGCACGTCTCCTCAACAACACAAAGTCATATGATGCCTGGAGCACAGGACTGAAACTGTGCAGAAATGTTCACACACATAAGTAGGTCTACGTCTTTCAACTAAACTCAGAAAGTCACTATTTCCAGCCTTTACTAAGAGAAAAGCGACATAACGCCACTTAACGTCAGATGTAGGCCTACAACTCCAGTGAGAAGACCATGGGCGAGTGGAGCTCCACTCTCAAACAGGAAATACATCACCTCCACTTGTGTTCTGCTAATGTCTACACCTACCCCAACCCTAAACCTACCCTTTACAGTAATGTGATGTATTTCCGCCCTTGAGTGGAGCTCAACTCGCCCCTCAGGCTGCGGCCAGCCCCTAGATCACCTCAGGGATAACGTGTTTTTGTAGGCCAACCAGGAAGTTGTTCCCATAGACTTTTGGAAAATCGCAGAAAATAAGCTCTGTGTTTAACAAAGGGTTATGACACTTACACATTTTGTCTATCAAGATAATCCTCACAAGTTAACACAACATTTATACATTTTGAAGCCTAAATAAAGTGGTCAGATATAAAAAGCTAACTGTAAACGGACTACAGCACACCATGGTTGTGGATCAACGTCACTCCTCAAACTTTATTTAAAAAACAACTTTATTTAAAAACATGCTTGCTGATTATGATCTGCACTGTGTACTTATCGACTTTTTCATGAGAAATGCTGTCCAAATCTCCTGTTTGTCATGATGACATCTAAAGTCCCCGCCAAAGGAAGTAGTCCCTTTTAGCAATTTGTTAGCAACTGCCGTATTTAAGACACAATAAAGGTTTTAAAAAATATCACAAGCTGGTTATAACTGGTGTGTTTTATGTCATAGATCAAAATATTTCGTGAAAATATTTCAAGGCTTTGTTAACCACAGACCTTATTTCAGGCAATTTAGCAAAAACCCACTCAAAAAACCCATTGACTTCGGGGCGATGGAACCGGAAGTCCTAAAATGCTAACTCGCTTCCGGGTTTTGCCTACAAAAACACGTCATCGCGGAAGTCAACTTCGATGCCACCGCCGAGTTTATGACGTCACACGAAGACCAGATCATGTACACATAAACATTAAGTTTTAATCAAATATATTGAATAGTGTAACGTTCTTATGCTACATGATATCATACTACTCTTACAACTTTTACCAGATCTTTCTAAAGCAGAATAATGGTATGCAATTCCAAATTCAGCATTTTGTGCTGATGGAAAACTGCAAGCTGCGTATTGAGCCTTTGTAGCTACATAAATTATATTTGCTATCCGGCAAAAAATTTACTTGTATTTCCACCTAATGCTTCCATCCTTGGACAATCTCAAAGATTCTGGGAGTTCACCGAGCTGTTAGAACACCCCAGAAATGAAACTAATACTTTATTTGACCACTAGAGGGACCAGACTTATTCCCTCAGGATAAATGCATTTTTTGCTTTGTCAAACATGCTTATTATATTTCGGTAAATAAATAAACAAATAAACAGATGCATTGCTAAACCATAAAGCAATCGACCATGATAATCATATTTCTCATTATTGTTCCCACAAAAATGTTTTAATTTTTTTTTTTTTTATGTAGCTGTACTGTAGTAACAATCATCATAATAACTTAATGTTTGCCGGCTGTTTCCCTATTTATTATTATTATTAATATTTTTTTTTTCTGCAAGAACAACAACCCACACAGTGTGCCCTTGTTATAAATTGCCTGATATTTCATTAATACATCAAACTAAAGTGTGCACTACAAACAGTATGATTATTCTGCATTAGCGCGCCATCTAGTGTCATAAGTCAACACTCAAAGAATCCAGTTATTATGAATCAGATGTTAATGCTATTTATCACATGAACATACATATATCTTTCAAGTTATTAAAAAAAAAAATCAAATCTGGAATTATTTATTACTTTATTACTTGTTACTCAAATCATGAGGTTTATATATTTATATGTTTTCAGATGTCTGTCTAGTTTTCTTTCCTCTTCCTCTTATATCTTACACACTAACTTTGGCCCCAGTGTCACATAAATACACAATATTTGAAGATCCTTGTTTCAGAAAAGAAAATATTGTTGTAAGTTTTACTTTAAGACACTTGAAGTTATCAGAAAATAAAAGAAAATGAGCACCAGATGGAAGAAAATCTCTAAATTTGAACAAAGAAACAAGAATGCTGCTAAAAGAAAGAACAGTCTGGAGCTGAAGGCTTGAGCTGAGCAGAGCACTTTAATCAAGGCAATCATCTTCATCAAACAGTGATAATATTACACAAGACAAACATAATCACCAACATACAATAATTAAAATACACTTGACAATCACATCTGAACAGAACTGAAGAGACGTGAGATGGAAGACAAGTGACACAACAGTCTTCATCTCCTCACATACCAACAAATAACATGAAAAGAACTAATCAGCAACTCATAAAATGTCACAGATGTTTTGTTTAATGAAGATGAATATCTAATGTATGAAGACTTAAAACAGTCTTGCTATTATAGTAAATACACTCTCAAAAATGCTGGGTTGTTTCAAATGAAATTTGGGTCAAATATGGACAGACCCAAGAGTTGGGTTAAAAATTTAATTCAACTGTTGAAACAACCCAGTATTTTTGAGATTTTATACACATGCAAAAATTCTGTTGTAACATTCCTCCAGACAAACAATACATTAACTATTTCTCAGGTTTCATAATAGAAATTATAGGCAAGGTTTCAGAATATAAATTATTATTTTCCATAAAATCGTCTCAGATTTGGCCTGTTTATTTATTTATTGAGATATCTACCTCAAATTTGGAACACAACTTTAGAAATGTTTAGAAATTAATTTCATGAACTAAAAACCAATCCCAATCGAACAGCAAGTTGAAGCTGAACTCGGCAGGAAAATGGCCCTCCAGAACCAAGTTTTGACATCCTGGATCTATAACTTTACTTTTTTTTTTACTTTTGCCACTTCATCAGTGAACTGCCAAGGGTCCAAAGGGACCAAACTTGCATCTCTCAGAATGTTGTTACGTTTATATAGTGCAACATACATGAAACAGAGATGATGATGTGTCACTGTTTCTGTCTGAGTCACTTTAGCAGCTTTAAAATACATCAAGCACTCGCTGATATATTGCTGGTACCGTGTTGCTTATTATTTCTCACATACTGTTTAAGGTCAAATGTTAACTTTTAATTTATTTCAATCACAAAATAAATAAAATATAAATCTAATCATCAGTTTTTGATGTCATATTCAAATTGGTTTCAGTGTTTTTTTTGTTGTTGTTGTTGTTTTACTCATATTAGTACAGACTACTGAAATCTTAGGATCTCTCTTGAAGAGGGTTTCAGCTGATCTTCTTCACTCCATCACTTCCTAATACTCTTTAGTGTCCCTTTCGATCAAAGTATCAAAATTATAAATGATGTTAGATTGTTTTACTAGCAGTCTCGGCCTGAGGCTGATTTAAGGATGCGTCCTCCTTCAAAGGAATACCATTTGGATCAGGTTGTGAGTTACCATCATCATCCTCCTGTAAGAAAACACATTCACAAAAGTTAAAAGTAGTGAGGAGGATTGATGTTTTTAAGTTACACACAAAAAAATAAACTCAGCAAAAGAAGAAATGTACCTTTTTAATGTCACAGTGTTCAAACCACTAACACGGACAATATAATCAACAGAGATGTACGCAATTACTCCTGGGAAGTGCTTTGTTTCCTAATGTTCCATGTAATGATATCCTATCAATTTTCTAAACTTTTGAAAACCCAGAGCCAGTGCAATCACAGTGAACATCCACCTGCAATATATACATATATACAGGTGCCTCTCAAATTAGAATATCATGAAAAAGTTTTTTTTTCTGTAATTTAATTCAAAAAGTAAAACTTAAATATATTCTAGATTTATTAGACATAAAATATTTCCAGACTTTTTGTTTTCATTTTGATGATTACAGCTTGCTGCTCATCAAAATAAAAAAATCAGTATCTCAAATTATTAGAATATTTAATTTCAAGTTCTATTAAATGACCATTCTCAGGGTATAAATACTGGTTTAGGTCAGTCATGGGGAAGTCTGCTGACTTGACAGTTGTCCAGAAGACGATCATCAAGACCCTCTACAATGAGGGTAAGCCACAGAGGATCATTGCTGAAAGAGCTGGCTGTTCGCAGAGTGCTGTGCCAAAGCATATTCATGGAGAGTTGACTGGAAGGAAAAAGTGTGGTAGGAAAAGGTGTACAAGTGAAAGGAATGACCACAGGCTTGAGAAGATTGTCAGGCGAAGCCGATTTAAGAACTTAGGAGAGCTTCAAAAGGAGTGGACTGAAGCTGGAGTCAGTGCATCAAGAGCTACCACACACAGATGTCTTCAGGAAATGGGCTACAACTGTCACATTCCACGTAGCAAGCCACTTCTGAACCAAAGACAACGTCAGATATGTTGAGAAAAAGAACTGGACTGTGGCTCAGTGGTCCAAAGTCCTCTTTTCAGATGAAAGTAAATTTTGCATTTCATTTGGAAATCAAGGTCCCAGAGTCTGGAGAAAGAGTGTAGAGGCACAGAAACCATGTTGCTTGCAGTCCAGTGTGAAGTTTCCACAGTCAGTGATGATTTGGGCTGCCATGTCATCTGCTGGTGTTGATCCACTGTGTTTTCTGAAGTCCACAGTCAATGCAGCCATCTACCAGGACATTTTAGAGCACTTTATGCTTCCTTCTGCTGACAAGCTTTATGGAGATGCTGATTTCATTTTTCCAGCAGGATTTGGCACCTGCCCACACTGCCAAAGGTAGCAAAAGCTGGTTCAATGACCATGCTGTTACTGTGCTTGATTAGCCAGCAACTCACCTGACCTGAACCCCATAGAGAATCTATAGGGTATTGTCAAGAAGAAGATGAGAGACACCAGACCCAACAATGCAGATGACCTGAAGGCAGCTATCAAAGCAACCTGGGCTTCCATTACACCTGAGAAGTGCCACAAGCTGATCGCCTCCATGCCACGCCACATTGATGCAGTAATTTATGCAAAAGGAGGCCCAACCAAGTATTGAGTGCATAGAAATGAACATACTTTTCAGAAGCCTGACATTTCTGTTTAAAAAATTTATTTTTGTTAAATTGATCTTATGAAGTATTGTTATTTATCGAGATAGTGAATTGGTGGGTTTTTGTTAAATGTGAGCCAAAATCATCACAATTAAAAGAACCAAAGACTTAAAGTACTTAAGTCTGTGTGCATTGAAATTATTTAATACACGAGTATATATATATATATATATATATATATATATATATATAGTAAGGTATGTTGCTATGGGAAGAAGGGTGCAGGAACTGATGAACGTTCAAACAGATTTAATATATAAAATAAACAAATACAAATGAAAGTAAAAGCCACACAAACATAATAAAACATAACATAAAATCCAGGCCTGGTCCTCTCTCATCCTTTACTGTCATTGCTCCTCCTTTTATGCTCCTCTCGCCCACCCTGCTTTTCACAATATATTATATATATATATACATACACACACCGATCAGGCATAACATTATGATCACTGACAGGTGAAGTGAATAATCTGATTATCAATAATCAGATTTACTGATTATATCTTCATCACGGCACCTGTTACTGGGTGGGATATATTACGCAGCAAGTGAACATTTTGTCCTCAAACTTGATGTGTTAGAAGCAGGAAAAATGGGCAAGCGTAAGGATTTGAGCGAGTTTGACAAGAGCCAAATTGTGATGGCTAGACGACAGGGTCAGAGCATCTCCAAAACTGCAGCTCTTGTGGGGTGTTCCCGGGCTGCAGTGGTCAGTATCTATCAAAAGTGCTCCAAGGAAGGAACAGTGGTGAACTGGCGACAGGGTGATGGGCGGCCAAGGCTCATTGATGCACATGGGGAGTGAAGGCTGGCCTGTGTGGCCCAACAAATGAGCTACTGTAGCTCAAATTGCTCAAGAAGTTAATTCTGGTTCTGATAGAAAGGTGTCAGAATACACAGTGCATCACAGTTTGTTGCGTATGGGGCAGCATAGCTGCAGACCAGTCAGGGTGACCATGCTGACCCCTGTCCACCACCAAAAGAGGTAACAGTGGGCACGTGAGCATCAGAACTGGACCACGGAGCAATGGAAGAAGGTGGCCTGGTCTGAGGAATCATGTTTTCTTTTACATCACATGGATGGCCGGGTGCGTGTGCGTCACTTACCTGGGGAACACATGGCACCAGGATGCACTATGGGAAGAAGGCAAGTCGGCGGAGGCAGTGTGATGCTTTGGGCAATGTTCTGCTGGGAAACCTTAAGTCCTGCCATCCATGTGGATGTTACTTTGACACGTACCATCTACCTAAGCATTGTTGCAGACCATGTACACCCTTTCATGGGAACGGTATTCCCCAAAGATGGTTCAGGAATGGTTTGAGGAGCACAACAATGAGTTTGAAGTGTTGAGTTGGCCTCCAAATTCCCTAGATCTCAATCCAATTGAGCATCTGTGGGATGTGCTGAACAAACAAGTCCAATCCATGGAGGCTCGACCCATATCCCACTCCAAAGTATATTTTAGAATGAGCTCATCCCCAAAATGGCTTAATTATCATAGAGAAGAAGAAAGTCAACTGGTATATTGTTTATGTACCATTTGATTGATCAAGTCCTGAGCAAATGGTAATCAACTGTAGAATGGGAATGGGTGTGGGACACATGGAACCATCTCAGACAATGAGGTGTCACAACTTATTAACATACAGACCACAACTGGTAAAACATGAGAAACTACATTTACATCAAGAGTGGTAAACTGTAAACAGGATAAAAGGTTTGAGATTTGGATGTTCTGGGTTCATTCCCACTCTGATGAACCCAAGGTGCTACGTGTACTTTGTCACTGCTACGCTGCAATAAACTTCTTCATCGAGATCTTCAACGTCCTCATCAATTTTTCTTACAACCGTTTCTCCGCTCCGCTGACAATCCTAAAATGCACCACATGAGTGTGAAGCTCAACTTCCACGGGAATGATTTGAAACGCACCCTACACTTAAAAGAACACTCCACTTTTTTTGAAAATAGGCTCATTTTCCAACTCCCCTAGAGTTAAACAGTTGAGTTTTACCATTTTCAAATCCATTCAGCCGATCTCTGGGTCTGTAGTTACATTGTGTACTAAGACCGACGGAAAATGAAAATGCAATGATATTATGCAGCGCCTGTGCGTTTGCACAGGGAGCGTGCCTTGCAACCATGGAGACATTTGTGAGAGACGCTGCGTAATATCATTGCTCCTGCTGCACCCATGGTACGGCAGCAAAGTTCCTTGATTATTACGCCGGAATGAGAGTATAGTTCCTAGCCATATTGGCCTAGAAAATCACAAATTTTCATTTTCCGTCGGTCTTAGTACACAATGTAACTACAGAAGAGTCAAGTTTTAAATAGGAAAAATATCTAAACTCTTTGGTCATTTTTGAGCAAGATGCTGACGGTCTAATCAGATTCAATGAACTATGCTAAGCTATGCTAAAAGTGGTACCGCCAGACGCGGAGATTGGCTGAATGGATTTGAAAACGGTAAAACTCAACTGTTTAACTGTTTAGGGGAGTTGGAAAATGAGCCTATTTTCAAAAAAAGTGGAGTGTTCCTTTAAAGCAGCTGCTGGACACAATTACTGACTGCCTCTCTGTTCAAAGACTCAATATTACATTTCTATTCGTCAAATGTCTGTGAAATTTGTTCAGCTTATATCTCAGTTGTTGAATCTTTTTTCTTTATGTTGATACAAATATTTACACACAATAAGAAATTTGCTGGGAAAAAAGCAGTTGAAAGAGGAAGGACATTTTTTTTTTTTTGCTGAGTTTACTAGAGACTTGGAATTGTGTTTTTTTTCCTGTTGTTTGTACAGAGGTATGCTTTCCCTAAATATTTAACATGACTCCTTAAACTGCATCAAACTGTCATCTTCTTTAATATAAACATGAAGTATTGTTATTTTTTCACATCTAAAATAATAATAATAATTAAAAAAAGTATGTATTGGTCTTTTCTATTAAGACAATAGCTTAATTGTCTTGTTGCACTTTATGTTTTATATGTTAATTGTTATTTAGTTCATTTGGGAGTTATTTGTGTTTTGATTGTTTTGACATGTCTCACTGCTGAATATCTGCTTCTTTAGTGTTACAAGGACAAAAATGACAATTCAAAGTTTGTATTTTTGTTTCAGCCAACAATAAAAAAATAATTAGAATTATATAATAATAATAATAATTATAATACTATACAAAATGATTTCATATCACTGTTCCTTTAAAGGATTTGTGCACAGTAAATCTCATATCTTGTTAAATCAGCTGTATGTAATACTTACATCCTGTTGAACTGCTGTATGGATCCTGCGGCGACAGTAAACCACAGCAGCAGCAACAGCTGCAAACACCAGCAGAACAGCAACAACTATTCCTGCAACAGCAGCTGAAGACAGATCTGAACCTGGAACAGCTGAAGACAGACAGTCATTATTACTAGAGAGTGAATGATTATACCTCCAGTACTTCACAATATCTTTGTCTGATAATTACACATTTATACTTTGGTAATCAGGTGTATGACATTGATTTAACTGATAAATATCAGCATCAGCACTTTGAGCTCAACTGGAATCAGTGGTGCTATCAGGAAAACTGGCTGATATTATGCATTTTTCATGTTAATAACATTCGTCAAAGTGTTATTTTCCACAACCCAACAAATATTGAAATGTTTTGTAAATTCCTCAAAGGAAAACACATTGAATGACTGAATTATTTACTCACCAGTGACAGTGACACTGAATCTCTTCACTGTAATGATGCTGAAGCTGCTGTTGTTGATGTTGATCTGTAGTTTATATTCTCCAGAGTCTGTGTTTCTGGTGTTCATGATGGTCAGAGATCCAGTCAGATGATCCAGCTTCAGTCTGTCTCTGAATCTCTCATCACACTGAACATCTGTACAGATCTTACTCTGATCTCCAGTGATTTCAGTGATGAGAATCTCATTAAAATACCACATCATCAAATCATTTAGTTGTTTTGTTACACCGGGATCTAAAGTAACAGATTCTCCCTCCTCCACTGTCTTCACTTCATCTCGTTCAGCAGCAGAAACACCTGAAACACAAACCAACAGATGCTGGAGGATGTTTTTGTGGTTAAAAAAAAAAAACCTTCACAACATGAAAGAACTGTGAACACGACTGCCACAGAACAAGCAGTCCACACTGTAACTGCTGTCAAAACAGTTTGCCAATATAATTTAGTTTTAAATCAAAATGAACTGTTTAATGATGCAACGTGAGATGATTCTACAAACTTAACAGTAAAGAGACTATCTATACTGTAAATGAATTAATATACAAGAAAAGAAAACTCTGAATATCACTGTAAAACAAACAAACAAACAAACACATTAACAATGTGCTTTAAACATAAACGAAATTCAAACATTTATTATTGACTCACCACTGACAGAAACAATGAAGATCTTTTCACTGTTGCTTCTGCTGAAGATCTTCAGTTTATATTCTCCAGAGTCTGTGTTTCTGGTGTTCATGATGGTCAGAGATCCAGTCTGATGATCCAGCTTCAGTCTGTCTCTGAATCTCTCAGTACCTTCATTACACTGAACATCTGTACAGATAAAACTGAGATCTCCACTGATCTGAGCGATGCGAGTGCTGTTGAAATACCATTTAATCTCTTCTTGATGTTTTGTTTGAACACCAGTGTTCAGAGTGACTGAATCTCCCTCCATCACTAACACTTTATCTGAACCAACACCAGAAAAACCTAAGCAAAATACACAATAATGCAGTGAAAATGTTTTTCTACAGATCATAAAGATTGTGGGTAGTGAAATATGTCTGGATTCATAATGTAACACATTCAAACAAACGCATTAAGAACATCACTGATTTACATTCACTGAACAGAAGAACATACACGAGTCTCATGAAATAATAAGTTCACTTTCAAATGAAAAGCTTTACTCAGCCTCAAGCCCTCCTAGGTGTATATAACCTTCTTGTTCCTGATGAACATAACTGAAGAAATATTAATAAAAATCCTGACGCATCAGAGCTTTATAAAGAGAGCGATATGAGCATGAGTATGAGCTGAAGAAAAAGCTTCCATCCACATCCATCCATCATAAATTTGTGCTCCATACGGCTCCAGGGGGTTAATAAAGGCCTTCTGAAGCAAAGCGATGGGTTTGTGTAAAATAATATCCATATTTAAACAAGTTATGAAGTCAAATATCGAGCTTCCGCCAGACTGCCTTCTGTATTCAACATGCGCAGAAAGTGTGAAACTCTAACAGTTCACAAAGCTTATGCTACATTGTGCGCCTTCCATATTAAACATACAGAAAGAGTGTAACTTGTATATGGAAGGCAGTCTGGCGGAAGCTTGATATTTGACTTCATAACTTGTTAAATATGGATATTTTTTACACAAACGCATCGCTTCGCTTTAGAAAGACTTTATTAACCCCCCGTATCCGCATGGAGCACAAATTTATGATGGATGGATGTGGGTGGAAGCTTTTTCTTCAGCTCATACTCATGCTCATATCACTGCTTTTATAAAGCTCTGATGCGTCAGGATATTTATTAATATTTCTTCAATTATGTTCATCAGAAAGAAGAAAGTCATATATAGGGTGGCTTGAGGGTGAATAAGCTTGGGCTAATTTTCATTTGAAAGTGAACTAATCCTTTAATGATCTTACAGGACTACAACACAAAATCTATATCCTGATTCATATTTTTGACCCCCTTTACATGTACATATATTTACACATTATAATCAAACATTTCGATAAACTCATAATAAACATTACATAGGTGAATAGTAACCATACAAATACTTAAGAGAATTATTATTTTCCACCGCATTGACTCTATACAGTGCCGCGTTTTAATAAACATATTATTTACTCGCGTAAATAAGGTGTTTAGGCCTACATTTTATGAATTTGGCAGAAGCTTTTAACAAAGCTACATTGGATCAGTTTATGCAGGAAATAGATGTTTATGTCACGTGACCTAAATATAAGGCCACTTTTATCCTTTTAAACTGCGTTAGCGGCGTTTTTTTTTTGTTTAAAAATCATTAAAATGTGTTTTACTGATCATCGATTTCTTCTCAACCTAACATTATCCCTAGTCCAACTATCACAGCGCCAAATACGCAGATATGCCTAATATGGGACAGAAATCGACTCGACACCGGAAAAGAGATCTTACACACGGAAAAGATCTTACCGTGTCCGAATAAAAACAAAATCATTACAAAAACATTAAATAAAAGCTTCATTCTTTCAGTTCCCACTAAACTGAAAGTAAACTGGGAGTTTCCCTATCGTGGGCGGACTGGTCATCTGGAACCTCATGCAAATAACAGAAGGACAGGACCATTCTTTAAAACAGGGGGGGGATCCACTGATCCTGGAGAGCCACTGTCCTGCAGAGTTTAGCTCCAACCCTGAAAAAACACTCACCTGCCTGTAACTTCAGTAATCCTGAAGACCTTGATTAGCTTCAGGTGTGTTTAATTAGGGTTGGATCTGAACTCTGCAGGAGAATCGCCCCCCATGAGCAACGTTGCATCCCTGCTTTAAAATGTGAGCAGGACCGGTCAGTTTGTTTTAACGTTCCTTTCCTTCCGTTTTCTAACTGTGCGTTTACACCGCTGCCGGTGACAGGAGGTCATTCATTTTCAGTGCGAGCGGGCGGCGCGGCGCGTTTTGGACGGTGAGCGTTAAGGAGTGTTGAACTTGAAGCCATAGACTGTAAAAAAAAAAAAAAAAACTTTTACTGACTCTTTGGTTGAAGTCAGGTCAACTTTATGGTAATTAGCTATGACATAGTTCGGCGGCAACCAATCGGAATGTAGAGGTCCTCCGCTTGAGAGGATCCAGAGAACACAGTCGTGTAAACTTTGGTTCCGACCAAACATTAGTTCCCGAGCAAAATGGAAGAGAGGTGGATAATTGCCGTGGCGGGATTCTCAATAATATACGACGCTTGTCCCTATTTGCGGACAGGAGCATAAATAAGAAAAATGATGTGCGGACCAAGGTCTCTGACATTACTGTTGCATGCTATGTCTGAAATGGCATAGCTGTATGCCTATATATTTACTATATAAATATATAGCTGTATGCACATAAGCCTAATGACATTTAAATAATTATTTTCTCCAGCTAAGCACTTTGTTCTCTGGAATCCTCTCAAGCAGATGACTTCTAGATTCTGATTGGTTGACGCTCTCGCAAAAAAAAAAAAAAAAAAAAATTAGGTAGGCTCCCACTTACCCAAGACTTTTGCTTCTGAGAACCCTGGAAATGAGAAATGATGGCAGAGAGTAAGGCAGACTGCTGTAACTTTTCAGAATAAATCAATTAGTTAGACTGCCTGTCAAGAAAGTTATGCATTCACTTTAATAGTGTAACTGAGCCTACTAACCTTTAACCCAGGAAGGCCACCCTGAACAAAAGTGAGTACACCCTAAGTGAACATGTCAAAACTGTGTCCAAAGTGCGTGCACCACTGTTATCTAGCACTGCCTTAATCCTCCTGGGCATGGAATTCACCAGAGCTGCACAGGTTATAGCTGGGATCCTCTTTAACACCTCCATAATGACACTTGGGTAAAGTTGGTTTTATATTCGCACATTCGGACATCCGTATTCAATAGCCTTGTTAATCACACTACATTGGACATTCAGTGGACATTCACAAGTAAATATGCCATTAAAACAATACTTGCCTATTTTGATCGACTGTGAAAAATGTTGTAAGTTGACAATCGTTGGTTGTCAATATCATGTCGCTGCTTAAAATTCGCAAACATTAATTTATTGCACATTTATTGGAAAGTCTGAATTTATCAGAAGTCCGAATGTGCGAATATAAAACCAACTTTACCGAAGTTTATATTCGCACATTCGGACTTCTGATAAATTCAGACTTTCCAATAAATGTGCAATAAATTAATGTTTGCGAATTTTAAGCAGCGACATGATATTGACAACCAACGATTGTCAACTTACAACATTTTTGTTGTAAGTCAAAAATAGATCAAAATCGGCAAGTATTGTTTTAATGGCATATTTACTTGTGAATGTCCACTGAATGTCCAATGTAGTGTGATTAACAAGGCTATTGAATACGGATGTCCGAATGTGCGAATATAAAACCAACTTTACCCAAGTCATAATGACATCATGGAGCTGCTGGATGGTAGACACATGGTGCTCAATAGGGTTCAGGTCAGGAGATATATAGGCCACTCCATCACCTTCAGCTTCCTCAGCAAGGCAGTTGTCATCTTGGCGGTGTGTTTGGGGTCATTATCATGCCGTTCAGCCCAGTTTCTGAAGGGATGGCATCATGTTCTGCTTCAGAATGTCAGAGTACATGTTGGAATCCATGTTTCCCTCAATGAAGTGCAGTTCCCCAGTGCCAGCAGAACTCATGCAGCCCCAGACTATGATGCTACCACCACCATGCTTGACTGTAGGCAAGGCACAATTTTCTTTGTACTCCTCACCAGGGCGTCGCCACACATGCTGGACACCATCTCAAACAAGTTTAGTCTCATCAGATCACAGGACATGGTTCCAGTAATTCATGCTCTTGGACAGGTTGTCTTCAGCAAACTGTTTACTGTTCACAAATCAACTAAAATGACAGACTGTACATAAAATGATGCATGAAGAATTGATACTCTGCAGAGAAATCTGCTACATCTTGTAAATGACTTACCGTCACTGTTATCTGAGATGCCAACTGCAGCAGGAAAGATGAAGCCCACAAACACAGGATCTAAAACAGAAAAAGGTACTTCAGCGAACAGCAAAACAACTGATTCAGAAGAAAAAATGACAGTCAAGGAAAGCTGTGCAAGTTTGGACCAAGCATTTGTTTACATTTGTTATTATTAATTCACTCATTATCATTATGAGCATGTATTTTTTCAACCCGTTTAATAATACTGTTGCTAAAGATGTCTTTGGATTTGAATGCAATATTTCATTAAAAGACAACACAGAAAAAACCTATTGCCTCTCTCTGTCTTTTACTGCTTTAAGCTCTCAGCCAGGGAAATGTCTAAGTCTGGTGTATTATTTAACTTTCTGACTCAGATTTGACCATTTTTTTAATGGATATGCAGTATTTTATTTGACTGTAAAGCTTTTTTGAGGTTTATAAGAAGACAGGAAGAAACTTCTTCACCTACAAGATGTTTGTCCAGATAAAACCACATCTCTGAAGAAAACCACAGAAGCTTTCACTCTGACTGCAGAAGATGAGCTGCAACAATGTGATGGAAGATATTAACTTTTGTTGTGTTTTTACCATACCTTTGAAAAATGTTCAGTGTTAAATAATAGAATGAAAATGCTTTTGGCTATTAAGTCTTAGTAAGAGCCAGAATAGAATTTATATTCAACTATAAATCATTTGTGAAGAGCCTATGTGGTTAAAGCTCTGTCGTGGGAGGATTCACACTTCAGCTCAAGTGCTTTTGGCTGATAGTTTCAATAGAGCAGACTTTTCAAAAAATGTTTCATGACCTTGCTTTGTTCTGTTTGTTCTGGTGGCATTTGACTGGTAAGTCATAAATATACAGTAACATTCTTCACGTTAAACATCAAGGTAATTTGACGTAATTTGACACTTCTCATGACGTAACTGACTTTGTAGCTTCATTGTGCTCTGGATAGAAGACAAAAACTCTTAGAAGCATTAATCTGTAAAATGTGTTTGTTCTCCAGGTGTGTTTGGTGATTCAGTGTCAGTGATGGAGGGAGATTCTGTCACTTTATACACTGATCTTACTGAAATACGTGAAGGCGATGATACACTGTGGAGATTTGGAGCTGAAAACTCTCAAATAGCTAAAATGAAGAAAAAGAAGCAAATCATCACCACATCTAATGGCACTGATGAGAGATTCAGAGACAGACTGAAGCTGGACATTAAAACTGGATCTCTGACCATCACAAACATCACAACTGAACATGCTGGAGTTTATAAACTAGATATAAGTGGAATGAAACTGACAACAAAAACATTCAATGTTTCTGTCTATGGTGAGTAGAGATCATTTGTCTTGTGCTTCAAAAGTGCTTGTTTATTCAGGAATATTCAGTACAAAGCTCAATCAACAGCATGTGTGGTATAATGCTGATTACCAAAAACATATTTACTTTTATTTTTTTTTATGGTTAAGGACTTTTCTGAAATTTTTGGAGGACTTATTTAATTGATAATTTATGTAGTGCAGACTATTTGAGACCCATGCAAGCAAAATTAGTCAGAATGCACAGATTAATTTTGAGCTACAGGCAAAAAAAAAAAAAATTGGTTGAATTTGAGGTTTTCACAAAAATTTGTTTATTAAGCCCTCGTATAGTGATGCCAAAGCTCCAAATAGTAATTGTACATGACACAGTATCATTGCAAAGCACAGAATTCCAGCTTTGTGAATATTTATTCATAGCAAATTCTTGATGGCATGAGTCCAAACCAGTGAATGTGATTTTAAAACCCACGCTGATGAAAAGAAAATGATTGCATTTACCGACAGTTCCGAAGCTTGTGTATAAAGACTCGTCGTTCAGAGAGTGCACGATCCTGATATATACATATACACAGAGTGTTGCAAAATATCTGTCTTGGTGAGTATTCATGCAAACGTTATCTGTTATGTCTGTTATGTTTGGATAACTAATCTGATGTGTACCATTACATTAGATCTGTGCATTTCAGCAGGTCATAATATAGGTCTGTCTCAATGTTAATCAAACAAAAGAAAAGAAAGAATCACTCAATGCTCTTGATAGAACTACTTTAGCTTTAAAGGGTTAGTTCACGTTCAAATGAAAATGAACCCAAGCTTTACTCACCCTTAAGCCATCCTAGGTGTATATAACTTTCTTGTTCATGGTGAACATAATTGAAGAAATATTAATAAATATCCTGACACATCAGAGCTTTATAAAGAGAGTGATATGCATGAGTATGAGCTGAAGAAAAAGCTTCTATCCACATCCATCCATCGTAAATTTGTGTTCCACACGGCTCCAGTGGGATAATCAAGGCCTTCTGAAGCAAAGCGATGGGTTTGTGTAAAATAATAACCATATTTAACAAGATAAGAAGTCAAATATTGAGCTTCCGCCAGACTGCCTTCTGTATTCAACATACGCAGGTCAAATTTGAAGTTGCAGCATTGATATGGCAAAATTGTACTTTTGTATCACATGTACTAGAAATGATGCAACATTTTCATAATTCGCTTTTAAGAAGGTGTTTATATTGGCAGGTGATAAAAAAAGTAATATTGTAAAGACAATTCTACATAAAAAGGTGTGATACCAAATAAAATATGATTGCTATAAACACTCACAGGTGCACTTGTGGCAGTTGCGGTTCAATGCCCACTAAGCCAGGAACGGCACATCTGCATGGCATCACAATCTTACTGTAAACAGCTACTTCTTCAGAACCACTTACTGCACGTCGACTGAACACCTGTGGGCATGACAACGATCCAATGATGCAAAATTAGGCATAGTTGTCTTGCACTGGAGGCGGTCATATGCAAACAACTGGGGCTAGGTGACGTCACCTTGCCCCATAGGATCCACAACGAGCCATATTTGGAGATTGATTAAATAAAAGCTTTGTTTATAATGAGGAGGAGGACGTTTTAAAGGATAGTTTATCCCAAAATGAAAATTTTGTCATCATCTTGTCATGATCACCAGTGAAAGTGCCCTATCACCCACTAGAGGGCACTCCATCCCGGACTCTTATTGCCACCCGTTACATGGACTACAATTCCCATACACACTCACCCGACTCATTATCCATGTTCTTTGCACCCAGCTGGACTGTATTATGTTATTAGTGTCTGTCTATTTATACTGAGTTGTGTCTGTCCTTGGTTGTGGTTCGTTGTATTTTTGTTACGTGCACTTTTGTACTCCTGGCTTTTGTTTTGTGGACTGTTTCTGTGATTTTGACCCTTGTCTGTTCCTTGGATTACGTGTTTGGAGTTCCCTTTAATAAACATCACTGCACTTGGATCTTACCATCTTGTTTCTGTGCAAACACGTAATCCAAGGAACAGGCAAGGGTCAAAATCACAGAAACAGTCCACAAAACAAAAGCCAGGAGTACAAAAGTGCACGTAACAAAAATACAACGAACCACAACCAAGGACAGACACAACTCAGTATAAATAGACAGACACTAATAACATAATACAGTCCAGCTGGGTGCAATGAACATGGATAATGAGTCGGGTGAGTGTGTATGGGAATTGTAGTCCATGTAACGGGTGGCAATAAGAGTCCGGGATGGAGTGCCCTCTAGTGGGTGATAGGGCACTCTCACTGGTGATCATGACATTACCCCCCCTCAAAGGAGCGGCTACCAGACGCTCCACCAGTCCAAACAAAACAAAAACACAAAAACTCAGGAGGGAGGTGGACAGGAGGAGGATCGGGGGGGGGGATGGCGGGCCAGATCCAGGGTCCCCAACTGATAGCCAGGGCGGTGCTGGAGGAACTGACCAGGCTGGTTCCAGCGGTTCTAGAGTCCTGGCTGAGTGCCAGGGTGGTGCTGGAGGAATTGACCAGGCTGGTTCCAGCGGTTCTGGAGTCCTGGCTGAATGCCAGGGTGGCGCTGGAGGAACTGACCAGGCGGGCACTGGCAGGTCTGGATTCCTGGCTGAGTGCCAGGGCGGTGCTGGAGGAACAGACCAGGCGGGTCTCAACGGTTCAGGTAGCCTGGGCAGAGGCGGCAAGGCAGAAGGCTTGGATGGTGGCGGCAGGGCAGACGGCCTGGGCAGTGGGGGCAGGGCAGAAGGCCTGGGCGGCGGCAGCAGAGCCGACCGAGGGTGCTCCGTGGCCATATCGGGAAGAGCGGGCAGCTCCGGGACGGCAGCGGTCTCGGGCTGCTCCGGGACGGCAGCGGGCTCGGCAGCGGGCTCGGGCTGCTCCGGGACGGCAGCGGGCTCGGGCTGCTCCGGGACGACCGCTGGCTGCTCGGGCTGCTCCGGGACGACCGCTGGCTGCTCGGGCTGCTCCGGGACGACCGCTGGCTGCTCGGGCTGCTCTGGGACGACAGCGGGCTGCTCTGGGACGACAGCGGGCTGCTCTGGGACGACAGCGGGCTGCTCTGGGACGACAGCGGGCTCAGGCTGGGGCTGCTCTGGGACGACAGCGGGCTCAGGCTGGGGCTGCTCTGGGACGACAGCGGGCTCAGGCTGGGGCTGCTCTGGGACGACAGCGGGCTCAGGCTGGGGCTGCTCTGGGACGACAGCGGGCTCAGGCTGGGGCTGCTCTGGGACGGCAGCGGGCTCAGTCTGGCAGACTGATCCAGAGTCAAAAACACCTGAGTGCCTCCTCCAGGCATGCAAGACTGCCAAAACATAAAAAGAGAAGACAGCCCTCCTGGCCATCACAGGACTGACAGGGAGAGCATGTGGGACTGGATCGGACTCGCTGGCTGGAGTGGGCTCTGGAGCGGACTCCCTGGCTGGAGCGGGCTCTGAAGCAGACTCACTGGCTGAAGCGGGCTCTGGAGTGGATTCACGGACTGGAGCGGGCTCTGGAGTGGACTCACTGACTGGAGCGGGCTCACTGACTGGAGCGGGCTCTGGAGTGGACTCACTGACTGGAGCGGGCTCTGGAGTGGACTCACTAACTGGAGTGGACTCACTAACTGGAGCGGGCTCTGGAGTGGACTCACTGACTGGAGCGGGCTCTGGAGTGGACTCACTGACTGGAGCGGGCTCTGGAGTGGACTCACTGACTGGAGTGGACTCACTAACTGGAGTGGACTCACTAACTGGAGTGGACTCACTAACTGGAGTGGACTCACTAACTGGAGTGGACTCACTAACTGGAGCGGGCTCTGGAGTGGATTCACTGACTGGAGCGAGCTCTGGAGAGGCCTCCGGGTCTTGGAGGATGGAAGCCTTCCTCCTCCTCTTCCTCTTTTTAGATGTGGGAAGCGGAGACTCAGTGCCCACCTCCTCTGTGGCCTCTGGAGCGGAGTCACGGGCTGGAGCGGGTGTTGGAGGTCTCTGAATCTGCCCATCCCTATGCAGATACAGGTAACTGGCGAAATTCCAAAAATTTAACTTCCCCACCAGCTCCATCTCCCACTGCGGCAGAGGATCATTAAGACAGTTATTAATTGTGTCTTTGAGGACCGTATCAGAGAGACCATACCCCTCCGCCCGTGACCAGAACTTCTGGACGAATGCCCGCACTCCCATTCTCCTCTGGCGGAGAGTTGCCAAAAGGGCCTGAGCCTCCTCAGCCCCTACTGATGACCGGAGTCCCCTGCTGCTGGATCTCTGCATGGTGGTTCGTTCTGTCACGGTTGCACACAGAAACAAGATGGTAAGATCCAAGTGCAGTGATGTTTATTAAAGGGAACTCCAAACACGTAATCCAAGGAACAGGCAAGGGTCAAAATCACAGAAACAGTCCACAAAACAAAAGCCAGGAGTACAAAAGTGCACGTAACAAAAATACAACAAACCTCAACCAAGGACAGACACAACTCAGTATAAATAGACAGACACTAATAACATAATACAGTCCAGCTGGGTGCAGTGAACATGGATAATGAGTCGGGTGAGTGTGTATGGGAATTGTAGTCCATGTAACGGGTGGCAATAAGAGTCCGGGATGGAGTGCCCTCTAGTGGGTGATAGGGCACTCTCACTGGTGATCATGACATTTCTACACACCCTCAGGTTGTTCCATAGGAAAAAAAAAATACTATGGAAGTCAATGGTGGCCCAAAACAACCTGAATACAAACTTTCTTCAAAATATCTTCCTTTGTTTTCAACAGAACAAAGACATTTATACCGATTTGGAACAACCTGAGGGTGAGTAAATGATGACAGAATTTTATGATGATGACATTTTTGGGTGAACTATCCCTCTAAGCTATGAAACTTGCAGGAAGTTTTAATGGTACAAAAACCTCTTATATGCCAAAAGATCAAGAACAGTTTGGTTGTCATCACTCCTTTAATGGAGAAAGTGAGATTTTGAAAATTTGCTCTTTATGACTCATTTTGCCAGCACAAATCACACATATATATATATATATATATACACACACACACACACAAACCAACAAATTGTGAATAAAAAAGGAATGCAATAATTTACAACTCTCATAACCTTATATTTTATTCACAATAGAATATAAATAACATATCAAATGTTGAAAGTGAGACATTTTGAAATGTCATGCCAAATATTGGCTCATTTTGGATTTCATGAGAGCTACACATTCCAAAAAAGTTGGGACAGGTAGCAATAAGAGGCCGGAAAAGTTAAATGTACATATAAGGAACAGCTGGAGGACCAATTTGCAACTTATTAGGTCAATTGGCAACATGATAAATATCATCATGATAAATATCATGTTGCCAATTCTATAAAAAGAGCCTCTCAGAGTGGTAGTGTCTCTCAGAAGTCAAGATGGGCAGAGGATCACCAATTCCCCCAATGCTGTGGCAAAAAATAGTGGAGAAATATCAGAAAGGAGTTTCTCAGAATAAAATTGCAAAGAGTTTGAAGTTATCATCATCTAAAGTGCATAATATCATCCAAAGATTCAGAGAATCTGGAACAATCTCTGTGTGTAAGGGTCAAGGCCGGAAAACCTTACTGGATGCCCGTGATCTTCGGGCCCTTAGACGGCACTGCATCACATACAGGAATGCTACTGTAATGGAAATCACAACATGGCCTCAGGAATACTTCCAGAAAACATTGTCGGTGAACACAATCCACCGTGCCATTCGCCGTTGCTGGCTAAAACTCTATAGGTCAAAAAAGAAGCCATATCTAAACATGATCCAGAAGCGCAGGCATTTTCTCTGGGCCAAGGCTCATTTAAAATGGACTGTGGCAAAGTGGAAAACTGTTCTGTGGTCAAATCAAAATTTGAAATTCTTTTTGGAAAACTGGGATGCCATGTCATCCGGACTAAAGAGGACAAGGACAATCCAAGTTGTTATCAGCGCTCAGTTCAGAAGCCTGCATCTCTGATGGTATGGGGTTGCATGAGTGCATGTGGCACGGGCAGCTTACACATCTGGAAAGGCACCATCAATGCTGAAAGGTATATCCAAGTTCTAGAACAACATATGCTCCCATCCAGACGTCGTCTCTTTCAGGGAAGACCTTGCATTTTCCAACATGACAATGCCAGACCACATACTGCATCAATTACAACATCATGGCTGCGTAGAAGAAGGATCCGGGAACTGAAATGGCCAGCCTGCAGTCCAGATCTTTCACCCATAGAAAACATTTGGCACACCATAAAGAGGAAGATGCGACAAAGAAGACCTAAGACAGTTGAGCAACTAGTAGCCTGTATTTGACAAGAATGGGACAACATAACACACAACAAAACACACAAAACACTTTGGCCACTGTTATTGGCACCCTTTAATTAAATTCTTTTTGCAACCTCCTTTTGCCAAGATAACAGCTCTGAGTCTTCACCTATAATGCATAATGCATAATGAGTTTGAAGAACACCAGACAAGAGATCAGAGACCATTCGTTCATACAGAATTTCTCCAGATCCTTCAGATTCCTAGATCCATGTTGGTGCTTCTTCTCTTCAGTTCACTCCACTCATTTCCTTTAGGGTTCAGGTCAGGGGACTGGGACGGCCATGGCAGAAGCTTCATTTTGTGCTCAGTGACACATTTTTGTGCTGGTTTTGATGTTTGTTTTGGATCATTGACCTGATGGAAGATCCAACCACAGCCCATTATAAGATTTCTAGCAGAAGCGGTCAGGTTTAGATTTTTTATCTGTTGGTATTTGATAGAATCCATGATACCATGTATCTGAACAAGATGTCCAGGTCCTCCAGCAGAAAAATAGGCCCACAACATTAAAGATCCAGCAGTATATTTAACCGTGTTCATGGGGTACTTTTTATCCATGTGTGCACCAAAGCCATCTGGTGGGTTTACGGCCAAAAAGCTCTTTTTTTTTAGTTTCATCTGACCATAGAAGCCGGTCCCGTTTGAAGTTCCAGTCTTGTCTGAACAACTGAATATGCTGGAGATTGTTTTGGATGAGAGCAGAGGATTTTTCTTGAAACCCTCCCAAACAACTTGTGGGGATGTAGGTGCTTTTGATATTTTTTTTAGGCTTTCTGAGAGTCAAGACTCAACTCATCTCTGCAATTCTCCAGCTGTGACGCTTGGAGAGTCTTTGGCCACTCAAACGTTCCTCCTCACTTCACATTAGGACGATTTAGACACACGTCCTCTTCCAGGCATATTTGTAACATTTAGTTGATTGGAACTTCTTAATTATTGCCCTGATAGTGGAAATGGGGGTTCAATGCTTTAGCTATTTTCTTACAGCCACTTTCTATTTGAGAAGCTCAATGATCTTTTGCTGCACATCAGAACTATATTCTTTGGTTTTACTCATTGTGATGAATGATTAAGGGAATTTGGCCTTTGTGTTTCCTCATGTTTATACTCCTGTGGAACAGGAAGTCATGGCTGGACAATTTCATGTTCATGATCACCCTGGTGTGCTAAAAATTTTACTCATAAAAAATTCTAGGGGTGCCAATAATTGTGGCCAACATGTTTTGGAGAAAAACATTTATTTCATAATGTGATTTTCCCCCCACTTTCAATTCTTTTCCTTCAATGAAAGGTTAGATTTTTGCTAATTTTATGAATTAAAGATCAAAAGGATAAATATTATATATTATATATATATATATATATATATATAGTTATGGGGGGTTTGCAGGGTTAATAATGTCACCAACCCGGGAAGAAGCTCGTTGTAGTCCAAACCGGTTGTTTAAACTGTCATAACTTTAAAAGACAATATCTCCTCTTTCAGTGCTGTAACTTTGCAGATACTGTTAGTTGTAATTAGTGTTTTACTTCACTGTTTTTTTTTTTTTTGGAGTGAAAACAGACAATAAAATATCAGTAAAATTTTGGTCATCATTTGGATGGGTTTCGCTACACTTATGAAAGTTACAAAAGTTATTTAATCAAGAACAGTGTACAAACTTAATAATAATTTGATTAGCATTAAAGCGCAGACAGAAGCGCTAGGATTACGCAATGTAAGGCCCGTCCAATCAGCCCAATGGCGGTTTCCCACAGGACGGGGAAGGTTTCTTGTGCGTTCTGTCTTGTCAGCATGGCAAAGTAGTTTAATTCCAAATAATCTTTTATCTGACTCCATGTTATTATGACCTCGAATTTAGTTTAGAATGTCAATTGATTATTGGTCATTTGTATAATAATTTAGCTCTACATTTGAATATTCTATTTAACTCTTTACTCTTATTTTACTCGTTCATTCGGTTCTCAGAGTCGCACAGGGTCCTTGCACTGGCCATTCATTAATTATGCGGGCCCACGATCACAAACTCGCCAGTCGTGGTCACTAGACAGAGGTAATTGACTATACTGTTTAGAAGGCCGCTTTCATGCTTGCTCTGTCTAAAAGTATTTGTTAGTCCCCATAGAACTGTATACACTTGAATTAAAGTAACGCTATCTCTAGTCAGAGGTCATAACCACTACTACAGATAAGCCGACCAATATTACTTCTCTTATAGTAGCTTTGGCTTGGTTATGCCATGGTTTCCCATGTACACTTAGCTAGAGTAACGTTACAATAAACAGAGGTAAGGCTCACCCTATTTAGGTTGGTCGATCAACATTTTGTTGCCCTAAACGGAAATTCCCTTTTAGCCTTTACAGTCTAAGTACACTTGAACTAATGCCAAGCGTTAGTCGGAGCTCTAAAATAACAGTTAGTGTGCCCTATGCTCCACTCAAATCTGGACTTTAGTCCGTTACAAACCTGAAGCAGATTTGCGGTAACAATGGATACATCGTAATCTACTGAAGTCAATTTCAGAGTAAGTCAGAATAAAATCAAATGTGACAATTTATTAGTCAGGTAAATGTATCATGCCAATTACATAATCAATTCAGAGATGATCAATACAAAACATCAAATGCTCAGAAATAGAGTAAGAAGCATACCTGACATTAGAAAAATACACATTGCTGAGTGTCCTGGACACTCAGCAATGTGGGCTTCATCTGAATACAGAGTCGCCCCGAGCCTTTTGCAACATTTCCTTAAATACTCAGACCAAGACAAAACATCCCCCGATGTGGGGCATGAACTTACAATCAGAATTTGAATTGACTAGGGTCACAGACCTAGGGGGTTCGCACCTTGCTGTGGAACAGGAGGTAGTTTGGATGAAGGACCCTGGGAAAGAGGCACACCCACAGTTGCAACCAAAGTATTTCTAAAACTCTGAAAACCCTGAAAAATTTCAGGTCATCTCTGCATGTAGAGAGAAGAGATGAGGGAAGAGGGGGTAAAGGAAGGGAAATGTAGATTAGGGCAATGCTGAGGTGTGATTGACTCAGTGTGATTGCGTCTCGGGTGGGGATGCTAATTTTGCAAGAGAGAGAGTTCAAATGTTAATTTCCTTTGTTTTCTCAAAGAGTAGCCCTTTCTTGGTCTAGGCACTCCGGCATCAGTCTTACAGCAACAATCATTATACAGCTCAGCGCCTAATTAAACCATTAGTTTGTTATATCGGCCTTTTTCCTGCTACAGCCAATGGTTGTAAATTAAGCAAATATCGGCAGCCGATACATCGGTGCATCCTTAATATATGTATATGTATGTATGTATGTTTGTATATATATATTATATATGTTATGTTCACACCTCAAATAAGTCACAAGGTTTATTGTCAGTCATTTAAAAAATAAATAAATACAAAGTTCTGGCATGAAACTCTAATGGGCAGGCTAATACATCCTTTAACTCAACCTGCTCATAATCACATCATTATCCACAGGACACAGATGATTGGTTCCTGCTGTATCAGTAGCCAATGAGCTTGCATGCTTAATCTTTAAATACATGACTTAGCATTTGCCTTAGCAGTGCAGCGCACTACAGAAACCCTCCACCTGTATAGATCTGCTACGTGTAATTCACGTATGCTATATTGTACAGCAGCAGCATGTCTTACTTGCTCACAGCAGTGTGTTGTGTATGTATTGGCAGTAGCTAGTCCCGTACTTGCTCTGCAGCAGCAGCAATAAAGCAGCAGCAGCATAACAGATCTATTCCACCAAGACCAAACGTATCAACATTGTCATACCCATCACCATGCCAAACACTCTAAGAGTTGTCATGACAGAACTTATATATTAGGATATATTAGGCAGCAAGCATTTTGTCCTCAAAGTTGATGTGTTAGAAATTGGAAAAATGGGCAAGTGTAAGGATTTGAGCGAGTTTGACAAGGGCCAAATTGTGATGGCTAGACATATGGGTCAGAACATCTCCAAAACTGCAGCTCTTGTGGGGTGTTCCTGGTCTGCAGTGGTCAGTATCTATCAAAAGTGCTCCAAGGAAGGAACAGTGGTGAACCGGAGACAGGGTCATGGGAGGACAAGACTCAATAATACACGTGGAGAGCGAAGGCTGGCCTGCGTGGTCCAATCCAACAGATGAGCTACTGTAGCTTAAATTGCTCAAGAAGTTAATGCTGGTTCTGATAGAAAGGTGTCAGAATACACAGTGCATCACAGTTTGTTGCGTATGGAGCTGTAGCTGCAGACCAGTCAGGGTGCCCATACTGACCCCTGTCCACTGCCAAAAGAGCCAATAGTGGACACATGAGCATCAGAACTGGACCACAGAGCAATGGAAGAAGATGGCCTGGTCTGATGAAGGAGGCAGTGTGATGCTTTGGGCAATGTTCTGCTGGGAAACCTTGGGTCCTGCCATCCATGTGGATGTTACTTTGACACGTACCACCTACCTAAGCATTGTTGCAGACCATGTACACCCTTTCACTAAAAGTGTACATATTACTAACTGGTACAACTTAGAACCTTTTTTTAAATAGTACTGTCCCAGAATATTCCTATCTATTTATATATTTAAATGTTTAATCATTTTATATTTTGAGATGATGAAAACACTCATTTACGGTCAACACACTCAACACATTTAACTAGAAAACAAGAGTGCTGCTTAGATTTATCTGCATTCCTTTTTATTCTCTGTTTCTCAGCTCGTCTGCCTGTTCCTGTCATCAGCAGTAACTCTTTACAATGTTCTTCATCTTCATCATCAAATTGTTCATTGGTGTGTTCAGCTGTGAATGTGAGTCATGTGACTCTCTCCTGGTACAAAGGAAACAGTTTATTGTCCAGCATCAGTGTGTCTGATCTCAGCATCAGTCTCTCTCTACCTCTGGAGGTGGAATATCAGGATAAAAACACCTACAGCTGTGTGCTGAACAATCCCCAGACTCAACATCTGGACATCACTCACCTCTGTCACACATGTGCAGGTACAACAGAGCTGATATAAAGTGATTTTTTATTGATCTGATCTCTGTCATCTGTTGTAGATAACACTGACACATTCACTTACATTAATGACTGTCTCTCTTTCACTCTTCTTCAGTTCCTCCAGACTCTCTGATAGTGTTGATCTCTGCTGCTGCTGTTGCTGGTGGTTTTCTGTTGATTGTACCTGCTGTCATTGGGATCTTCTGCATCTACAGGAAACACAAAAATTCAGGTCAGGAGATTAAAAAATGTATGCAAATGTCAAAATTTATAAATTTTATACATACATTTTTTATACAAAAGTATAAGCCACCAATTTTGTAAGATTGAAAACATTGTTTTAACATGTATGATTATTGTTAATGCAGTTCAGACCCAGGAGAAAAACAAAACTGATTCAGCATTGTCCAAACCAACAACACGAAAATTGGTAATATCATTATTACTTATTATTTTGTCACATTACATCACATTCGGTGCACGTCACGATTCACGAATTGTCACATGGCTTCCGCGAATGAAGATAAAATTATTATAATTATTGCTATTATTATTTTTGAATCGCCCAAAAATAGCCATATGAAAAATAACAGTTTTACTACGAAAACAACAACAACATGTTTTTGTAGTTATTCTAACCACAGCTTAACCAATATTTAGGTATTCGTGTGGATATGGTAATCAATTTAAAAAAAAAAAAAACATGGTATAAAAATGGTTCATTTTCTTGAAGATAAAATAATAATATTTTACTCACCCTTACAACCCTGAACGAGTCTCTTGCAGATTGACAGCCTCAGTCACCATTCACTATTATTGCATCATTTTTCATACAGCAAAATTAAGTTGTATGCAGTCCTCAACTTTCTGCACAACACCTTTAGTGTTTGCAGGAAGAAAGCGGGTAACACTATTATTGCGGGTTATAAGCTAACGGTATACTTCCGTTTTTGTCGTGGTCAAAGAGACTTGATGAGAAAGTGGTACCCTGTTTTAATTAGCCTATACCTCAAAGAACAGATTTCTAAACTCAGAAACATGTCTAGATAGAACATGTACGCAGGAACAAGAGGGTTAGTAGACATTAGACCCGTTTATCTGGTGATGTCAGTGATGTTACTTATGACACTGAAACTTCAGAGCGTGTATCGAGTATGCAGCACAATTTCTCAGAAAGCTCCGCGCCGAAGCGCGTGCTGTTTTCAGAGAAATGAAGCCTCGAGTCACGTGAATGCTTTACTTTGTATGTTTGAATCCAAACCACTACTCTACACTACTCTGACCTACCACAAGATGGCACAATCTTTTGTCAAAAAATAAAAAGTATGACCAGTCACAGAAATTATGTTGGTATGCGTGTTATTAAACTGCTGCATCACCATGTTCCTGGCTGACAGTACTTTGTATTTTTTCTTGCAGAAATCAAAGAAGGAGCCTGTGTATGAAAATGTCACCAAAATACGATGATCAAAACAGAATGAGCTGATACAGGCCCTGACTCACACCTTTTAGTTCATTTTTATTCTCTGCTACTACTCAAGACCTACTCAAATTATACAGTGGAACATCCAGATTCATGTTCTATTTTTAGCTTAACATGCACGGAAATTTACTAACTTTACATCATTGCTCTCTAGTGGAAAAAAGCAGAAAATCACCTTTCTCTAAGAATAGCACCACTTTTACACGATGTGCGCTATGATGCTTCTGTTCTCACAGTGAATGTGCAGGGCCAAACATGCAAAAACTGAATAAATAAATAAATAAATAAATATACAAGGAAACGTAAAAAAAAAAAAAAATAAATTAGTATTTATACTTTACTTACTTATTTATGTATAATTATATTTTTATATTTTTATTTATTTATATATTTTTTTCTTTTTTTTTTTAAATTATGCATTTATTTATTTCCACATTTATTTATTATAGAGGGTATGCATCAACGTCACTTTCCTGACGCCCCACTGCACGCTCCCTCAACTGGACTGAGTGGCACAAGAACCTGCTTCATGACTGGATTTAAAAGGAAACGGACCCACTTTATATTAAGTGGCCTTAACTACTATGTACTTACATTTAAATTAATCATTTGATACAATGCACTTATTGTGTACATACATGTTTTTACATTGTACTTATATTTTAAAAACACCTGCATGTAATTACATCTGTAATTAATTTCTGTAATTACATTTATAATTACACTGTTGACCCATCCCTTAACCCTTACCCCTACCCTTAAACCTACCCATACCACCAAAGCTTTCCCTAACCTTACCCATATTCCACCTCAATAGCAGCAAAAGTGTTTTGCAATTAAATATGAACCCAATAAGTACATTGTACTTATTTTTTGATGTAAGTACTTAGTAGTTAAGGCCACTTACTATAAAGTGGGACCAGGAAACTGCGAAAATGCAAGTAAAACTAACGATTACACTAAAGGTTGGGCTCGAAAATGTTCCTTGTAACATGTCAAAGAAACATAATCCATGGATATTGACATGCAGCCAGGAGTCGTGTTTCCTGATATATATGTGCTTGCTTTCAACGCCGAGGAAATACATAAAGCAAATCTGCCTGTGAACACTTTATATAATATATAGGTAGGTTTAAATCATAGTGATGACTTATATCAATGTTATATCGTCCATCCCTGTATAGTTTTTGACATGTTTATTTAAAAACACCCAATTATGCAGAATATAAGATGGTAGAAATATTTAATTGATGAGTTAAAAAATATATTTTACCACAAAATCCAATAATTTGACACAAAATGATAACTGCAAATCCATGTTTCTCTGCTGGAGTCCAGCTGTTCCTGTGAATTGCAGTGATCCATTTGCTTCTTTTTTTCTGTACACTGAAAAAAATGATTTTTTGATGCTGTTCACTTTATTTAAACAACTTATTTTGATTCAACACCATTGTATTAGGTTTCTGGTTCAAATTCAATTGCTTCATGTTAAATTAAGTTGAAACAATTACTTTTTGACTTAACTTGATGTTTTCATATTAGAATAACATGTTTCAATCAAGTAAACCCAACCAGGACTCAGTCAAACAGGATTTTAACTTCCCATCATGCTTTGCAAAGGGGATGAACTAGGAGTGTAAATGCTGAAATAAAGTGTTATTTTAAGCAGTTTTTAGGAAGATGAGAAAATGGAAAGACTTTTTATTGTTTACTGTTCTATTATGTTAGTATTTAAAAGTTTCTGTTAATTAATAGTTTTAGGGTTACCATTGTGGTGAATTGTTGCACTTGTGCTTGGGTTGAGGACCTGCTAACAAAATTTCAAATTACTTTAATAAGAAAGTAATTACTGTGGTAGTGCTCTGGGTTGCATTTCCCAAAAGCATTGTAAGCCTATGTTGATTGTAAAACCATTGCCACCAATGGATTTATGATCAATTTAGGCTTTACAATGTTTTTGGTTAAGGCAATTTAGGATGAATCCAGTATCACATCTAGATTTCTAACACAGAACATCACAAAATTAAACAAGAAGAATTAATTGTAAAAATCAATGTATATGAAAACAATTTATTTTTTATTTATTTATTTATTGCTTTTTATTTATTTTATTTTAAATGAACACAATTGATTCTAGTTAATTTAACATGGTTGATTCTATTGGATTTTACTTGTCTCAATCATGTGGAACCACTGTCCATTATTGAATTGAGTAAGCTGGACATAACTATTTTACATAGATTCTTCCTTAGTCAGTTGTTTTGTCACAACTCAAGGATTTTGCATAGGGTAAAAATAAACCTTTAATGTTAATAGAAACTAAGTTGGTTGTGTGGAACCACTGTCCATAATTGACTTGAGTTAGTTTAAAGTGTCATTTTTTTGAGTGTAGCTTTGGCAGTCTGTAAAAAAAAAAAAAAAAAAAAAAAGGTATTAAAGGTGCTAAAGAGGTTCTTTTTGTCGACTGAGTTTTTGAAATGAGCGCATGGGTAAGAACAACCCCCCTCCTTCACAGCTCATTTAGAGGGAACGCCTCCCAAAACTCGTGCACGAGTATCGGAACACGAGTGTTTACCACCGGCATTCGCTGTGTTATTAAGCCGGGCACACATTTAACAACTAGCTAAAACATTCTGACTATGCTCAACATACAGCGATTGTTTCCTGCTCCTTCACATGGAATTTGAACACCGACTGTAGTCGCAGACTGAAAGCAACTGGCTCTGACTGGACGCATTTGAGCACGATCAGTCATAAGTATCAATTTACATTCATAATCGGCCTTACAATCGTTAAGTGTGTGCGCGACTTAAAGCCGTGGATTCATTATGTCGGACTCACCGCAGGTAACTCATAATCTGCAGTTGTTACTCCTGTCTCCTGACAAAAACATTGCATGCGGCGCCTGTGGAGTGTGGAAAGTTACTGGAGCGCGCAGCCGCGCTCGTCTCTCACATGGATCGTCATGGCAGTGATTGACAAGCCAGAGGGCCAATCGTTTACGCGATTGGCTGATGTTTTTAAGGCCCTTCCTCGTGCACAGATGATGTATATTAATATTATTACTTTCAGTGCACCTAATAAATAGTCTTTTATCAGTTAGTAAAGACAGTTTCAAGTAATATTGCAAAAATGTATAAAACAAAACATCCTCTTTAGCACCTTTAATTTTCACAGCATTCACGCTGAAAACCAATGCTGCCACTTAGTCTTTTTGCCACTCAGTGGGCGTGACCGCAGTCGTAACGTCACATGCATACCCTCTATAGACTAAAGCCCAGAATACACTGCACGATTTTATCAATCCTATAAGATCAATGCAAATCACACTGTGCAACATGGATCTATTAAACTTGGGTACGACATGCATGTAGACTGTACGGTGATGACACCTATTGACTCGTATGCTACGATGCAAGTTTCTATAGAAAAATAAAACGTCATCAGCATGCGCTAGTGGTTAGCAAAAGGACCATGTTGAATCACACTTTGGCAGTTGTAGATTTTATGTGTGCTGAAAAAAAGGAAGCGGCGAAAGAAGAAGGGAAAAGAGCTTGAGGTAAGCAGTTTTAAGTTTTAGCACCATGTTGCGTTGATTTCATGTCACATTTTCATTGGCTGGTCAGTAGACGTAGGTCGTAGAGCAAACACACTGTGCGTTGATCAGGCTGAATTTCTGACACTGTCAGAAAATGATAGGCTGTCTTTGGTCGCAAGCCTGGGAAAATGAACCTCTCTCACTGTACGACATAGAACCACTGATTAAGAGCCACGATCACAGAAATCGCCACGATTGTTTCACGATGGCAATCTTTCGTCTAGGACAGCCCAAAAATCGTACAGTGTATCCCGGGCTTAACTGTATAGTGTTACCATCTTTATTCCAGACATGGCCGGAAAAACATTGCCCAGTCGGGATTTCTAAAATATCTTCCTTCGACAAATCTGATAACAGATAGACATGGAAGCACGTGAAATGATCTGCTATTAATCACATTTCATGCGCTGGATGGGGCTGATAAGAGCTTGCGTTTATTGTCAATGAGATTCGCACACCAGCTCAGTACACGGAGAGAGATCAGCACACATTATACTTAAGTCTATGCAAATGTATTGATCAATGCGTTTGAAACGTGACTGCTGAACTGATAACATCTACAGTTACTTAAACATAGATTCACAGTTCAATTTTAGACATGTTGCACTAGTGATTTGGCACTATGATTATCTATCCCAGGTAACTTGGCCAGCAGTAGGTCACTAGACGGTTTAAGTGATGTGGAAACCTTTAAAATTTTTATTTATTTATTTTTTTAATAGATGATGCAAATTTAATAAGGTTTGAGGGTCAGTCATTGGCGTCACTAGCCACATTTCCACTGTCGGGCCAGTGCGAGCCAGGGCTAACAATGTGCCGTGCTGGGCCAATAGCCCAAAGTTGCATTTCCATTGTCGGGCCAGTAGCCTCAAAGCACTTACTTAAAACACCCTTAACACACCTCCACAGAACGATGTCACATGACCTGACCATTTCACAAGCTGACTGACATTTCACAAAATGAGCAAACGTTTGGGCTTTACTTAAAGATTTAAGATTTTTGACCAGTGATATTTGACCAGTGTTCTACAATAAAAAAAAGTTACAGTAGTTTATTCATTTGTCAGCAGTGCACATCAATCATGCTAAATCTAACTGATATTTACCATTTCACATAAAAAGAGAACACACTTATTCGGTTGCACCTGCTTCCATTTATTTACAATCACAAGAATGCACAAAACTCCATAAGGCCGTGTGTCCACCAAAGCATTTTTAGCCAGCTAAAAACGCTAGGCGCTCTGCTTAAAACGCCCGTCTGTAAGCGCTTGAGAGCGCTTTTGCAGCGCAGCATTTTTTTCCGTTGAGACGCTTTGTTGCTATGATACAGAATATCCACGGCACTGTTACTGATTTTGCAGGTAATTTGTTTCAGGCTAAAAATGTTGACACAATGTGGAATTACTTGCTATGTATGTTCGGCGACCAGCAATATTAATTTCTCATCCATTTTGTTTCTGTTTGTTGATGTCGCTGTACAGCAAGAATGTGACAGTTGGTCGGAGTTGTATTTGTCCCGCCCCTCCTCCACTCTGATTGGACGGATGGCTAAAAAGTGACAGTGATGAGCGCAGCGTTTTACTCAAAGTTGAACATTCTTCAACTCGAGGCGACCAGTAAAAAACGCCGAGCTCTCAGCGCTTGAGCGTGAAAAAGACGCTCAGCGCCTCGTTATGCTGCGTTCACACCGAACGCGTCTGGGGCGTCTGAGGCGTCTGATTTACATGTTAAGTCAATGTAAACGCGCGTCTAGGTGTCCTGCGGCGCGAATCAAGCGTCTAGCGCGGCGCGAATCGGCCGTTGACGCGCGAATAGCGCGGCGCGAATTGAGCGTTCACGCGGCTGACGCGCGAATTGAGCGTCTGACGCCCAAACGCCCGAGTTGAAAAATCTGAACTTTGGCGTAAATTCGCGGCGCCTTAACCAATCAGGGACTCTGCTTTGGTAGTAACGTGTTTATGATGTGATCAGTGGTGGAGACCAGAACAAAGATGTCGCTGTGTGTGTGGCCACCCTGAGCTCTATGATGTCTCATTATATTTTTATCGAGACAGGAATAAAAAGGACCTTGCCTGGAAGAGAATAAGCGAAGAAATCGGACAATCTGGTTAGATGTAAAACTTTTTGCATGATTTTAGCCGTTGATCCCACCTTCTAGCTAGCAAAAGTCGGCCGGCATAACCGAGTTAAATTGCCGCTACAGGTTTCCAACTGACGAGATTATGTGTTTATTCAGAGGATCTGTGCAGAAAGAGATGAAAGCCCCTCCCATGACGCGAATTCGCGTCTGAACACACTTTGTTTAGTATGGCGTTCGGACGAGCTCATTAATATGACGTTGCAACATGCACTCGTCTCACTGAACGTCACGTCTGCGTCTGCCGAACGTGACGTTTGCGTCTGCCGAACGTGACGTCTGCGTCTGCCGAACGTGACGTCTGCGTCTGCCACATTACAGTTCGACTGCCTGGACGTGACGTCTACGTGACGTCTGCGTTTGCTGCAAGGGTTTCCAGCACATTCCATACACTAATTTGAGCTTTATTATACCTATTCATTCTCTATTATTGTTTACACTTATCCTCAATTATGTTTAATTAGCAATTGAGTGCTTTTTACCTTTCTTATGTATAGCTTTTTATTCCAAAAAGTAAACATTTATACAAATGATATAAAAAATTCTGTATGCAATTGCTTCTTGTCCACATATCCACGGATACTTTGAAGAAATCATAAAAAAGTTGTTCTAACATGTATTCACCACTTTACGGATTACATAGGCTAATAAGAGTTTGTTTTCGATTTGAATTATTTCGTTTTAAAGTAGTAATTTAAAGCATTTTATAGATATTTTTACCATCTACAGGCAACTATTCGCTTAGTCTCGGTTCATTTTTTGTGAAGCCTTCCTTCTTAAGCCAGAGACGAAATGCGCATTCTGTTTGTTTGTTTTTTTATATTTATTATTTATTTATTTATTTATTTTAATCAATAGCGCACATTTATCTAGGGTTTTTTTTTATTTTAATTAGTATGGTAAAATGCATGACGTGTTTTTTTTTTGTTGTTTTTTTTTTCTCATCCATAAATATTATTTTATGCAAGTCGTGTTGATTTGTGAAGAAGGCTAAATTGATCAAACATATGCTCATTGCGCTTCCTGCGGCTAGCCGCTCGGTTGTTCCTTAAAAAAAAAAAACAACTTGATTTAACAAACATAGAATGTTCCCAAAATATTTCTAAATTAACTAAAGAAACGAAAAGAAATTGACCACCTTGCCATTAAAAAACAAAACTGAAATATTGTTATGGCTACACATCGGCTGTGTTTGAGAAAGAGAGAGAGAAAGACAGACTCAGCTAAAATATAGTCTGATTATGGTTATGGCTAAAAATCCCAGAAAATATCGAAATATCATTTTTGTCTCTATCGCACACCTTTATATAGCCTATTTAATTAATCTTTGCTTGTTTGGTACACAATCCACTGATCATAAAGCTTAAAAAAACTTATCTTAGGTTTTCTCAGCGATATCTGGTTGTCCTGCATCTTCAATAAACAAGGTGAAGTTAGTCCATAATGCAGCTGCTAGAATTCTTGCCAGTAGTTTTTACTTCTATTCATGACTTCTTTGTTAACTTATCTGTTTTCTTTTCTTCTTGTGGCTACTGAAACTATTTATTTATTTACATACTTGTATAAGCACCCAATCATTTATTTCTGTTGTCGGATAAAATGAATTAAACATGGGCCAACGACGCCATCTATTGGTGAGCGAGTGCCAGCGTCGTTGTTTAGCTCTATTTTCATTTCACGCATCCATTAATGATTCATTTCACGCAACGATAAGGATCGAGGACACGACAAATAAATAAACAAACAAATAAAATTGGTGAATCATTTATATAAGGTTTTATTTATTTATATATAGAAGGGGCGGGGTCTGGTTAATATTGTTATTATAACATTGTTACAATTTAAAATAATGGTTTTCTATTTTAATATACTTTATATTTATTTCTGAGATGCAAAGCTGAGTTCTCAGCATCATTACTCCAGTCTTTGACGCATGATCCTTCAATGTCAACGTCGGAAAAAATCGTGCTGCTTAATATTTTTCTGTGATATTTTTACAGGATTGATTGATGAATACTGGCAGATTATTATTCAAAATATAGAAATATTATCAATTTAACATTATTGCTGAATAAAAGTTAAAATTTTCTTTTTAAAAAAGAAAGGAAAACATGATAAAATAATATTAGAATCCTAATTTATATTTTAAATGTAAAATATAAGAAGAGAGGTGCTTGAAAAACTGAACATTAATCAGGCATAATGCATTTTTCCATGTATTTTATTATTATTTTACAGCAACAGTCTCAGATCTAGCAGCTGATTGCGATCGATGGGTTGGCCATCAAGCGTGTAGGCTACATTAAAAATGTAAAAAGATAAAAACACAATAACCCCCAAATGTAAAAAATTTCAAAACAGATTTCATAAAACTAAACGACATAAGTATACCTATAAGCAACACAAACTTCGCTAAAACATTGCTTTTAGGCTTTATACTTTTTATGTTATCTTTATAGCTACTTTTACAATTTAAAAAAGTAAAAAAAAAAATGTCTCAATTGTTATATATTAATATATGTATATTTAATATGCACATAATTAATGTATATTGAGTTTGCCGGGAAAAAGTTGCACTAAAAACTGGAAAGAAAAAAAAAAAAAAAAAAAAGTCAGATGCAGACGTCACGTTACAAGTCAGACGGAGATGTCACGTCCATTGAGAGCAGTGAATGAAGTGCAGGTAAATTGTGCATTGGCTCACACACTGCACTGAGCCGTGTGAGGACCGTGTTCTGATACGTGTTAGCGAAAAAATAAATAAATAACTTCACTGCTACACGTGAATCACGCGTGAACGTCTGACTCGACACTTCACTGCCACACGTGATTTACGTGACGTCTGCGTGACGTCTACGCCTCGTCTGCGTCTTAAAATGAATGGATTTAATAGCAAAAAATTAAGACGTCAGTGAGACGTTCAGTGAGACGAGTGCAAGTTGCAACGTCATATTTTTGACCTCGTCCGAACGCCATAGTTTAGACGCGCGAATTGAGCGAATTTTACGCGCGTCTGAAGCGTCTGACTTAAAAATGTTCAAGCGTCCAACTAGACGCGTCTGGCGCGAATTTGACGCCCCAGACGCGTTCGGTGTGAACGCAGCATTACGCTCCTGGCGTTTAAAAAACGCGGCGCTCCCATTGAAAACAATTGAAAAAGTATGCTAGCAGCTGGAAAAAACGCTTAGGTGGACACACGGCCTAACTCCAAGTCTTTCAGGTTTAAAGCCTTACACATTTAAAAAAATACATATTGATAAAATATCAAATGTTTACATCACATTTCTTAAAGGAGGACTCAGCAGTATTTCAAAAACACTGTTTGGAAGTTAGTCAGGCTGACACCAACAACAAACATCTAACCAATCAGCATTAGGGGTGTATCACGGTCGAGGTGAGAGAACACGCAAGAGAGAGATTTGAAAATAAGAAAAAAAAGGTGCAGAACGAGAGATGAGACACAATAAAGCTCAAAAGAATATCACTGGAATGAAGGTTTATGGCTGGGCAAGCGCTTTAGGATCCACATTATATTAGAAAAGCTTTCCAGCACTGGAGAGGGCTAAGTGGGAAGACGCGGAGGCTTTGATCCCGCTACTCATGTGAGTACACTGGGTTTTGATTGTCTGGAGCTGCTGTGCTGTTGGCGATTAACAACAAACTCTTTGTATTTTCTCTTGTGTACAGTACATCCATTTTTTTGTGCTTCCTTGTCATTCATTCATCAGGTGCGCTTTATTTTTTGTGAATCATTTTGTTGTGCATCAGCTGTGATAAACACATCCACTCGCACTGTGTGTATAACAGTGGCCAGATAGTGAGAATTTAGCATCTTTGTTAATGCACTCGCCTTGCATGCCAGCAGCGATCGGGCTGGGGTTCGAGACCAAGTCTCAGCAGGGTGGTTAGGATTGAAGAGTAAGTTTTGGAGGCGGAGCAATGAAGAGAGGGGTGGGTTTGTTTGGGTTGATTTCAAATATCAACAGTGTCCAACAGCGTTGTTCAAACTTTAACATTTCTATTAATTTTCCTCTAAATTGTGCGATGATTAAAATCCAAGGAGGTTTGAGTGATCTCTCTGTCTCTCTATACTGTTATTCTTTCAGCCAGAGCAACAGAGGGAGCTCATGAGAGGAAAGAGAAGAGACAGTGGAAACTGTTCTGAATGGCTCTGTGTGAATGAAGCTGAATCTTCCATCCATCACAGAAACATGTGTACATCACTAGATTTAAACAAAAACCTCCTTTAGCTGATTTATAAGACTTTTTAATGAGTGAGGACCAGTCAGTGTCCTCACTAGTGGGTTGTGAAAACATTTCATAATATAAGTGAGGACATTTGGTCCTTACAAGTATAGTCAAAACAAGTACACACACACACTTTTGCATGCACAAAAAAAAAAAAAAAACACTTCTGTTCATTTCTACTTATTTCTACTATTTGGTTTAATAATATTTTGTAAATACAATCAGTCTTAAGGATTTTTAATGGCATTTTGTTGTTTAAATATATATTTTAACAATATATAGGGCCATAGAGTGTCAGCATTTTTTTCTAACCAGCAGATGGCAGATCTGAGTGTATAGGGGAAATGAGGGTTAACTTTGTACTCTGGTTTTTACAAATTTAGAATAAATAAGCAATATTAAAATCACTAGAGTTATGCTTCATTTCACCATGAAATGTAGTTCATACACAATATTCTTCAACAACCCCAATTCCAGAAAAGTTTGTAAAATGTAATAACATCTGTGATTTGTTCATTCTCTTTAACCTCTATTTAACTGACAAAAGTGCAACAAAAAGATTTTCAAAGTTTTCACTGACAAATTTAAATGTATTTTAGAAATGTAAACAAATTTTGATTTTGATGGCTGCAACACACTCCAAAAAAGTTAAGACAGAGCTATGTTTACCACTGTGTCACATCACCTTTCCTTTTAATTACAGTTCTTAATTGTTCGGGAACTGAGGATACTAATTGTTGCAGTTTTTGCCCAATCTCACCTGATACATGACATCTGCTCAACAGTCTGTGGTCATTGTTGTCTGATTGCCTGTACAATTTCAATAAGAGTCAGATCTGGACTGTAGGCAGGCAGTCAAGCACGTCCCTTCTACGGTGTAGAGTGTCTAGAAACCACTCTGATGTTGCACGTGCAGAATGAGGCCTGGCTTTGTCTTGCTTCTTAGGAAAGATGTCATCTTGATGGCAGCATGTGTCTCTGTACAATCCAGATATATGCCTCCATGTCAATGGTACCTTCACAAAAATGCAAGTCACCTATTCCATTTGACTGATGCTCCCTCATACCATGACAGATGTTTGCTTTTGCACCTGTCACTGATGAAAGTCTGGATGGTTCCTTTCGTCTTTGGGACTGAGAACTCATTGTCAGTTTTTCCCAAAAACAAGTTGAAAAATGGACTCATCTGACCACAGCACACATTTCCACTGTCTTTTAGACCATATGAGATGAGCTCGGCAGCATCTCTGCATTGAATCGAACAGAGATTTGAGTTGCATTTCTTGATGCAGCGTCAGACTGTGTTAAGTGACAACGGTTTTCAAAGTACTCCAGAGTCCATGTGGCTGTATTTAACACAGTAGCATGACGGTTTCTAATGCAATGCCGTCTGACAGCTATCAAATCAAAATTTGTTTATATTTATAGTTGGTAAGTGAAAACATTGCAAATCTTTTCATTGTACATTTGTCAGTTAAATAAAAGTTAAAGAGAATAAAAAAAAAAAATCACAGATTTTTGATTTTATTGCATTTTACAAAATGTCCCAACTTTTCTGGAATTGGGGTTGTACTTTTATCCATTTGAAACAGTCAGCTACCCTTTTGAAGGGCACTAAAGGAGATACTAATATGAGCCCCTAACCTTTTGATAAAAATTATGAATGTGCAATTAATAACAGTTAAAGTCTTTAATAAGGGCCAGATGAACTATAACCTTATATCATATGCAAATGCAGCGCTTGAACTAGGAGTGTCAAACGCTGTCATGGGAGGATTCACTCAACACTTCAACAGTTCTGCCGTTAGATCACACACTGAACCAGAAAATGTGTCACAGGTTGGTTTTGTTCTGTTTGTGCTGCTGGAGCCTGACTGGTGAGTTAAAAAAAACATTTTTATGGCTTGTTTTAAATTTCAGATAAATAAATCTGCTGCTACTGTTCAAATTAGATTATTTTCATCTGCTGTTATGTACCAAATTAATTATGAATATTGTATGAATATAACACAAGATCTACTAACTTTGAATTCAGATCTCTGTTGGGGTTAGGAAGTTTACACAGGAATTCCCAGGTCTGGAAAAAATGTAATGAAAATGATGGAAATCTCTGCAGAAAGTTTCCGTTGAGCTGTTTTTAAATATTATGTCATTTCCATTCCATTTTTCCATATTTTGTTTGTGTGTGTGTGTGTGTGTGTGTGTGTGTGTGTGTGTGTGTGAGTATATTTAAAAATACTTCTGCAGTGATCATAAACATCTACAAATGTCATGGAAATTCACTGATCAAAATGTGCAGGAACCTTATAGTTCAAATGAGACTATCCAGCGATCTAATGATCTAAATCGCTCAATTATATATATATATATAGAGAGAGAGAGAGAGAGGGAGGGAGAGAGAGAGAGAGAGAGAAAAAATATAAAATGTATTTAAAATATCCAGTGCAATTAAAACTGTATTTTTAAATCTTCAATAATTATGTATTTATTGTCAATAAATTATGAAACTTTGAACACGGATTGTCCTCTAACAAATTAAAGATTAAATATTAAGGATGCGTTCTACTAAAGCCAAAACAATCTCTGTCCATTCTTTTTCCTATTATCACTGTGAAGCTGCTTTGAAACAATCTGTATTATATAAATGAAGATGACTTGACTTAATAAGAATTAAGCTTCAATCTAGGTGAAATCAAGTTCTATCTAATAATTCTGAAATAAGCAGACTTACATTTAAACCATAATTTTGAACCTAGTGTTAAATAACATTTAAAATGGATCAACTTTAACCTGTTAATTTAAATTAAGTAAAAATGTTATATACTAGAATATTTAGTGTGAATATCCAGTGTATTACTGTGTGTTGGGTTTAAAGTTGACAGTTGAAATGGATTATATGGATTATGGATATAATTCTTGTGGTAGAAAACACTGTGGCATTAAGCTACAATGAAGGGGGCTTGAAGGTTGTGACATTTTCTTAAATGTGGTTATCTGTCTTTTTTAATAAATTATGCTGCCATATTACTCCATTCATTGCTACCTTAAATATTATTTCCAAGCAATCTGTAAGTGCTGCGGCAATTTTTTCTCTTTCTGCTTAATTCTAACAGTTTCTCTTTACAGTAGCAGTTTATAAAGTCCATTGATATTTTACATTTTGTTTTGTGTTTTTGCTGCTGATCTCAACTTTACATCTAAATGAAGATGATTTCAATCTTTGTAAACCATCAGAGGCTTTAATGAGTGTTTAATCAGTAAAATGTGTTTGTTCTCCAGGTGTGTTTGGTGATTCAGTGTCAGTGATGGAGGGAGATTCTGTCACTTTATACACTGATGTTACTGAAATACATGAACAAGATGACATAACGTGGACATTTGGAGCTGAAAACTCTCTCATAGCTAAAATAAAGAAAAAGAAGCAAACCTTCAACACATCTGTTGTTCCTGATGGTACATTCAGAGACAGACTGAAGCTGGACGATCAAACTGGATCTCTGACCATCACAAACATCACAACTGAACATGCTGGAGTTTATCAACTAGAGATAAGTGGAGCAGATCTGACAACCAAAATATTCAGTGTTTCTGTCTATGGTGAGTAGAGATCATTTTCTCCAAACATTTACATATTCTGTTTACAAATTCGAATGTTTAATCATTTTAGAGTTTGAGATGACAGTCAACATGGATTCACAACAATTCACAACACCAAATACAAGCCGATTATCGTGTTCATATTCTTGTTTATTCTCTTTTTTGCAGCTCGTCTGCCTGTTCCTGTCATCAGCAGTAACTCTTCACAATGTTCTTCATCATCATCATCATGTTCATTGGTGTGTTCATCTGTGAATGTGAGTCATGTGACTCTCTCCTGGTACAAAGGAAACAGTTTATTGTCCAGCATCAGTGTGTCTGATCTCAGCATCAGTCTCTCTCTACCTCTGGAGGTGGAATATCAGGATAAAAACACCTACAGCTGTGTGCTGAACAATCCCATCAGCAACCAGACTCAACATCTGGACATCACTCACCTCTGTCACACATGTGCAGGTACAACAGAGCTGATATATGTGATTATTTACACATTCACTTACATTAATGACTGTCTCTCTTTTACTCTCTTTTGCGCTCTTCCAGTCTCTCTGATAGCTCTGATCTCTGCTGCTGCTGGATCTCTGTTGATTGTTGCTGCCGTCATGATCTTTTGCATCTGCAGGAAATGTAGAAAAATTGATGAAGAAGGCAAGTGTTATCTTATCCTTTTAAACAAGTAATAAAATAGATAATTGACGAAATAATAACATGTAATTAAAGAAATAATTCTTAAAAATATGCTGATATCCCAATTTTATCATTTAATTAAAATTATCCTCATAATTTTGTAGTTAACATTACACTCACATCATAATACGTCTATTTGCATATAATAACACTGAATGTTGCTGTTCACTTGTCACACTCAAAAAAAACCCCGACTGCATTTCTCAAACTGCATCAATGCTGAAAATTCAAAAACATAAATGTTTATTTTTAATTCAGAAATAAAAAAGCTTTCTCCATTTTATGAACAATCTTACATGCAGCTGCTGCTCAAATTAAAATCTATATAAATGATGACATTTGTTAAACCTGAATGCTCATTAAATAAAAAGAATGTTAAATACTTTTTTAAACATCCCATTTCAGTTTGATTTATGTGTAAATATACGTGTGATTTATGTGTTTCTCTAAATTTAATGCTAAACACTCTTTTAGGAACTTTTTGTGCATGTAAAAAGTAACAGGCCTAATAGCAATTTAAATTTGTTAATGTGTTTTTTAAAAACTTTGAGTGTTTCTTTGGTGTTAAATTTGAAAGCCCTAATAGTAACACACAGTTCAGATTGAGTTTTGTGGTTTTAATGCATCTATTGCTGTTGAAACAGTTGAGACTCGTAAAGATGAGATCACTTACGCCGAGACGACGTTCTACAAGAGAAACACACAGAAAACGGTAAGAAAATTTACGGTCTATTTGTATAATTTCAGCAGAGAGTCATATGTAGATCAAAGTGCACTTCTGATTTTGTCTGTAATATTTAAATCCATTTCCAGCACTTAAGGAAAAAAAATATGCTCTAGTAAATCATAATTATAACAAAAAGTCAAAATTATGACATGCTAAACTGAAATTATAAGGATAAAAACTTGTTGAAAATATTGCATACAAAGTTTAAAAAATTTTATTAAAAAATTCTAATTATAACTTAAAATGTTAAAATTAAGACATTAATTTTGACTTGCGTATATCATAATCTGATTTAAGTACAGTATGTCATAATTTGGAATTTTTAATCTCATAATCTGGATTTTGTATGTCCCTTTTTTATGATTTACCATGATTAGCTTTTTCTTATGTGGTGGTCAGACCTGTCATGATAACTACTTTTGTTGGCCGATAAATTGTCGCCAAAAAAATGTGATAAACGATATTATTGAGATTTTAAAACTGTTTTATGCCATTGACTTATATATTATGATATATAATGTTTATATAACAGCATAATAATGCATGCACAAGATGCTGCAAAAGACGGTCAAACATCCATCTAATGCACGTTTACATAGAAAATCAATGAAAAAACCCCCAGCACAAATGTTAAAAAAATGCTTTCTCTCCCTTGTGAAACCTGCTTAACACTAGCTGTGAGAGCACCATTTTGCGTTGTTGTTACATTTAAATATGAACCAGTGAATTGCGGCTTTGAGTCTATTTGGATTTATTCTTTCATACTGGAGTCATCAGGAAAACACTATAAGGCCTCAAACGATGCCTTCTTATCACCTGTCGATGTCCGATCTCTTTCCTTACATTGTGTGATAAGACGATATATTGATTATTGCAACAGGCAGTAATGGGCTTTCATAGTAAAATGATCTATCACATTAATCCCACACACAACCACACCATGTGTTTATAAAATAATTGTTACTTTATTATTATTATATCTTGTGTTATGCATTTTCACAGAAAGTTGAAGTGGAGAGTCATGTGGAATATGCACCAATCGCATTCAGAAGATGACCAAAACTTCAAGGTTTTTCTAAGTACAAAACCCTTATTTGATCATTTTCATTGGGAACCTCCTGCAACGACCTCCGACTCTGAGTCTATGGTAGAGATTTGGGATTGTGAGAATCACCATGTTACATCAGAGATAGATAAGACATACAGCAGGGATCAGATAATGTAAATCATGTGGCCCATTAGAGCATTTTCATGTTTGCAAAACATAGTTACAAACTAATCATCAAAAGGTGACAAAGTGAACCGTGCCGTGGGCTCATTTATGTATATCTGTACACAACTGTGGTTTGATCCGTTGGGTAGATAAACAGCTTGTGCATGAGAATGAGTCTGCTGCTGGATGTTTGCATTTGATGTTAGAAGGTGTCTCTCTGAGGTGTCAATAAAGTAAGCGTGTGTCTTAGGCGTCAATAACTCGTCTGTTCGAGTGTGTGACTGAGGTGTCAACAGTGCATCAGTGCGAGTGTATCTAAGGTGTCAGTCTGTGTGGACAGAGAGTCGTTGCAAGGGTTTTTTGCATTTTACTCACATGAAACTGTTGATTTCTGCTCTACAGTGAAGCCATTTTACTACATAATACTGAACTCATTAGTTTGATGTTTGACAAAAAGGTCTCTCAAGTCAAACAGTGATATTACTTTGAAAAATGTATATATTATATATGGCATGCTGATCTTATGCAGTGATTCAGCAGTGCTACACTCTCAGGCACACCATTGTACATTATTTACCCCTTATTAGTACCTAAATGTTTGAGAAAGTCCCTTCAGTGACACCTGAGAGTGTAGTTTCAGTAGATATTTCTAAGCAGAACTATTCTTGATGCCTGTTTTTTTCTTTGTAATAAAGGTTATATCATGCACTGGCACACTGGGTTATTTTAAGAATAAATACAATTATTTACAATTTATGATTTGTGTTTGATGGTTGTCAATAAGTTATTTTGTTTTATAATAACTCCTGTCCATACAGGTAAAACAATGGTTGAAATTTAGTGTAAGATCAATAACATAATCAGACAGAAAATCTCACCTTAAGTTTCCACTGATAATGGTGAAGATCGACACAAATACATGAGGACTGCTCAAGATATCCGTTCCTGCTCCATCTCCAGCTCTGTAAAGCCACCTGAGGATCAGGGAACAAAACATGAGTAACAGGGTCAAAGAGTGTCATCCAACAAACTTGTTTTTGTTTTTTAAGAAGAAAAATCATTATCAAATAAATGGTTAATGAAGTGTTTAGGTAGATTGTAGTACCTATGCTAGTGTGCTCAGAGTGGGTGTTTGCTGGTCAAAAGAGCCTCATCTCTGACATCTGTGATGATAATGTCTCGAGTCCCTCCTTCAGTGTGGGTCTGAGGGACTTTTCACGAAGAAAGTCTGTAAAAACAGCATGAGGAATCATTCATGTCTGAAACACAGGACTCAAACATTTTTGGTAAAGTTTACAAGCTGAAGTTCAACAGCTTAAACAGCTCGTGCGCTAGTTTATGAAAACATTCTTTCAGTCAAATAAAGAGCATCAAATGAGTCGAGTTTCTCAAGCTACATGATAATAAAACATTAACACACGTGTGCAGTGACAGTAAATGACCCTCTGTTGTTTATAATACACCCGCAACACGAATACTAGCACTAGCAAGCGATATATTTGCGTGTGTTGATCTGTTTCCTTTTATGTAAATTACATCCAGCATCAAATGTAGGCTATCTCCACCTAATGCTTCTGTATTGTACACCTAAAAACAGGACTACATGTAGGCTATAGGAACTCACAGAAAATAAACACCCTCAAAAGTGAAACTAATACAGCGTTTGGCCACTAGAGGACAGGAGTCATATATTTCTGCTTCTTTTTCTGGGGTTTATTGGCGGTTGGCAAACAACGAGCTGGTGCATTACTAATATAATGTAAATGACATAAAAAAACAAATGCCAAATAAATATTATAAAATATATAATGAAGGTAGTGGTCCCCTGGTGTTGTGTCACTGGTGTTACCTTTAACAAAAATCTCTTATTTTGAAAGAAAAAATCACACCGATGACATCACTTGACTTCCTTCTTCCTGTTTCCTGAAGATCAATGAAGAAAGGCCAATGGAAAGTCCTCTATCTCTTTTCAATTATCAGAAATTTTAATTATAAAATAATAATTTCATATGAAGCTTTTAGTTGAAGTCACTGGTGTGTCACTGGTTATTGTTAGGGAATTATAAAAAACTAGAATACAAATGGATTAAATTACTTAATTTAGTGAATATATCATGATTGAAAACATGTGGATTGATACCTTGCAGCAGCCATTTCATAAAATGCATTTTTCATGAAAATTGTCTCTGCTGTCACACGTTTATAGATAAACTTTATTCAAAGCTATGCATTAAGTTTTTTTTTTTTTTTTTTTTTTTTGCATAAAATAGCACTATTTTCTTTCTCATTGTCAATCCTCCTTTGGGCAGATATGGCTAAATTGAGTGCAGCTGAGAAGCAGCGACTTTATAGACAGCATATTTTACAGACATTTTTTAAATGTTGTTTATGATCTTTTTCTGACTGCTTTCACTAATGTCAATGATAAACCTTTGATACCAAATGTAAAAATTTAGTCCAATCTACTTAATTATAGTTGAAGAATAAGGATATTCGGTCCTCCTATGTATGTCACTGGTGATTCATTTTGTCACTGGTGTTACTGTTTTTTGTCTGTCACATTAAATAAAATGTGTCATATGCCATGATAATAATTTTACATTCATTGAATTCTGCTACACTCAAGAATTAAGATGTAAAGGATTGCATCATTACTTTTTTATAACTATTTTTCAAATATTTTCATTGTTATAGCAAATACATGGTTGTGCAAATGAATTAACATAATTAAATCACACTTTTAACTAACCTGATTAAAATAAAAAAAATATACATAATACCTTATTTTTGCATTATCATTATTATTCTGTAAATCTGACTGCATGTGCTGAAAAAAATTGAGAAATAATATTTCATAAAAAATGTTTAAAAATGCCAAAGTAAGGTAACACCAGTGACAAAAAATGGGTACATGCAGTCTTTAAATAAATGCTCAAAAAAAAAAAAAAAAATCATTAAGCTGTGATTTATGTGTATTCATAAAGTCAAAGTGTAATATAATAATGTGGTCTAAGTTTAAATGTTAAAAAAAGAAATACATTTTAAGACATTTTGTCATACCAAAAGTGGACGTTTCTGTAGAATGACCCTATTGCAGTTTGTGTTGATTTAGCCTATCCTTTAATAAAGGATCATGTATGTCACTCTTTCGTCTGTACTGTAAATCCTGTTACATTCACTGGATCAATATGTATTGTACTGGACATTTATGAAAAAGGGTAGGAGACCACAATGTTTTTGGATTTTTTTTTTTTTTTTTTTGCTGTCATCACTTGAAAAATAACAATGATTAATACATTGTGTTACAGTCAAAGTTCAGTGTAAATATGAGCCTTTTTGAATGCTAAAATCAGTACAGACAATAAAATATGACAGCAGACAATATTCACCTAATTTGTACATTTTTTTCACCAATCAAGTCACTTACCAGCCTGCAAAATGTTCTTGTACTTAATCTTGACTTGCTGCCAGGCTCTTTTTTGGCCAGACATTTGTTCTTTAATAAGAAGGGTAGATAAGAGAGATCAAATAGATGATGAAAAAAAAAAAAAAAAAATAGATCAAATTTACAAATTATAGATTAGATCAAATCAATTAAGATTTAAAATTGGTAAAAAAGTTTATTTTAAAATAAAAATAGTAGATAGATGAGATATATTAAATAGACAGATAAAACAAACTAAAATAGATGTGCATAGAGTGGATAAGTGTTTTCAATTAATCTTCATGATTAAATTTCCTGAGCATGAATGTCCACTGGTCACATTTAAGGCAAAGTGTACAACTTTAATTTGTGGAAATGACAAGTAGCTTGTTGAATTGTAATTATGATGGTTTCAGTGGAGCACTGGTTATTTGGAGCATGTTCTTGCAGGCCTACCTATAATTGTTGTTCAGGTTTTGTTTTGTTTTTTTAGAAAAGGTACTGGTAATTTTCTGCCAGGACATTACCTGTTAAGTTGAATCCCTGTGTAACCCTAAAACACAAAATGCAATGTGTAATTTAAAACACAGGTAAAACACCTGTGAAAAATTAATATGGATAATTCCTTCATATTGTGCCCTATTTTTACAAAATTTTCTTAGAGTATAGCACACGACTAACCAATACACTGCTTAAAACTAGAATTGCTCAGAATCTGTAGTTTTACTAGTTAATAAGAAAATACATAAAATGTGATTGTTCAAAAATGTGTAACTGTTCAAAAATTCAATGTTGAATTTAAAAATACAAATATCTGATCATAAAGATGTTTATATACCTTTACAAGTGAAATATATATTTTTATGAACAAATCTAATTGAACATATTACAAAATCCCATTGCTCACGGGTTTTATCCATTTTTGCCTCATTGATTCTGTGATCGATCCTGTGGTCTGGAATGCTGTGAATGTGCACTTATCCCAACTATCCAAACCTGGCTTGACAAAGCTGCACATACTCATTCTGGCTCAGCAAACGTGCAATGGACTAAGCTAGGATGCGCTGATTAAACTAGGTCAAACTATGCTTTTTTCTGTTATCCTGGCATTCTTAATTCTACTTTTGTGCAATACCCCTAAGATCCACACACACACACACACACACACACACACACACACACACACACGTGTGGTTTACGGGAACTCTTCATAGACGTAATGGTTTTTATCCTGTACAAACTGTATATTCTATCCCCCTACACTACCCCTAAACACAGTTACGGTTGCCTATTTATTATTGTTATTATTATTAAATCTTTTTTTTTTTTTTTTTTTTTTGCAAGAACAGCAACCCACCCATGTTGTGCCCTTGTTATAAATTGTCTGATATTTCATTAATACATCAAACTAAACTGTGCGCTACAAACAGTTTGATTATTCAGCATTAGTGCGCCATCTAGTGTCATTACTCAACATTCAAAGAATCCAGTTTCCAAGATTTTCACATGAACATACACATATCTTTCAAGATATTTTAGCTTGTTTCAGAAAGAAAATGATGTGTATAAAAGCTGATGCAAAGTTTTAAGGTGAAAAACAGATGTGTTACTGCATACGCAACATAACTGTTTTTTTAATGCTGTGTAACAACTGAATCAAAAAGGTACAGACTGATTCAATAAAACTTTCAGAAAACATGACTCGCTCCAGACAGACTCTTTGAATATTGCCAAGAGGATTTCAAACCAGTTTCAGAGAGAATCCCCCCAACAAGAGTACAACAGTTTCTGACAAAGGTGAGATGATCCATTACATATTTTTTCTGTAATATGATTGGTTCTCCATGTGTGTAATTCAGCAAACCCTCTGTTACTAAGGAAAATCAAATCTGGATTTCTTGATTACTTCAGCTTTTAACTCAAATCATGAGGTTTATATATTTATATGTTTTCAGATTGCCGTCTAGTTTTGTTTCCACTTAATCAATACACTAACTTTGGCCCAAGTGTCACATAAATACACAATTTCTGAAGTTCCTTGTTTCAGAAAAGAAAATAAAGTTGTGAGTTTTACTTTAAGACCCTTAAGAAAATGAGCACCAGATGGAAGAAATTGGAACAAAGAAACAAGAATGCTGCTAAAAGAAAGAACAGTCTGGAGCTGAAGGCTTGAGCTGAGCAGAGTACTTTAATCAAGGCAATCATCTTCATCAAACAGTGATAATATTATACAAGACAAACATATCAGAAAAATACAAAATTTAAAATACACTTGACAATCACAGCTGAACACAAAAGAACTGAAAGAGACGTGAGATGGAAGACAAGTGACACAACAGTCTTCATCTCGTCACATACCAACAAACATGAAAAGAACTAATCAGAACATCATAGAATGTCACAGATGTTTTGTTCGATGAAGATAAATATCTTCCAAATGTATGAAGACTTAAAACAGTCTCACTATTATAGTAAATACACTCTCAAAAATGCTGGGTTAAATTTGGGTCAAATATTGACAATAGTTGAATTTAATTTAATTCAGTATACACATTTAGAAATACTGCTGTAACATTCCTCCAGACAAACAATACATTAACTATTTCTCATGTTTAATGCCAAAGTTGTGCATCCTTAAAGTCTTCTGCACTTTTTTTGACCATTCTGCCATTTCACCATCATTTAAAAACTCTATTTTACACTATATACATAAAAATAATAATAATAATAATAATAAATTGTATTTGTATTGCGCCTTTCTTACACTCAAGGTACTACAACAATAAAAATGGTACAGGGTAAGAGAACCAGCAGAGCGGAGAGACCGAGATGGCGTGGGCACTGTCACCACATTACAGCCCATGGACTGCTTTACAAGTTAAGAACTTTAAAATCAATACGTGACTGAACTGGAAGCCAGTGTAATTGAGAAAGCACAGGAGTGATATGACCGCGGGATGGTGTGTAAGTTAGAACACGAGCAGCTGAATTTTGCACATATTGCAGCCTCTTAATGATGCTTGCAGGTAACCTTGCAAAAAGAGAATTACAGTAGTCAAGCCTGGATGTTATAAAGGTGTGAATAAGCCTTTCTGCATCAGACATAGAAAGAAATAGTCTTATACAGGCAATATTCCGAAGATGATAAAAAGTTACTTTAGTAACATTCTTAAAATGAGTGTTAAAAGTCAGCTGCGCATCAAAACTCACACCTAAGTTCTGCACCTGTACAGAAGGAAGAATCTGGCACTCATCTACTGTAAGTTTAAAATTATTACATCTATTTACAGCAGTTGAAGTGCTATTGAAATAGTTACACATTGAGCCTTAAACAAAAATATCCCCATTGAAAACCATTAAAACACTTTTAATCCCAGGGCCATTTAACTATAAAATGGTGCAGTCTTTGTTAACAGGCTTTCATTCTGTTGGCAAGGCTTAAAATAGAAATTATTTTTCATAAAATCATTTCAGATTTGGCATGTGTATTTATTTATTGAGATATCTACTTCAAATATGGAACACAAGTTTAGAAATGTTTAGAAACTAATTTCATAAACTAAAACCGAGTTCAGTCTAATCCCAATCAAACGGCAAGTTGGAGATGACCTCAGCAGGAAAAGAACCAGAACCAAGGCTCTATAACTTTTTTTTGTAGCACTTTTAAAAAACTTTTGCCACTTCAGTGATCTGCCAAGGGTTCTTCTTTAAAATGAGACCAAACTTGCATCTCTCAGAAAAAGAGTTTTCTGACAGAGACATTTCTGTTTTCTATGGACCTAAGAGTAACTTATTAGGGGTTTAAGAGCAGTGATTTGAAACAACCGTAAATCGTAGAGACTTGAAACTTTGAAGGCTGGTAGTACACACACCGTCTACATCAGTGGTCTCAAACTCAATTCCTGGAGGGCCACAGCTCTGCACAGTTTTGCTCCAACCTAAATCAAACACACCTGATCCAGCTAATCAAGGTCTTCAGGATTACTAGAAACTTCCAAGCAAGTGTGAGTTGGAGCTGGTTGGAGCTAAACTGTGCAGAGCTGTGGCCTTCCAGGAATTGAGTTTGAGACCACTAGTTTACAATGTCACCAAGGCTCACGCCAATCATCCTGATGGGGGCACTACTCATGGGGCCTTTTTGCCTCACGGCCCCAAAGGTCTGCGAGTAATTCAAAAACACTTTCAAGTTTTTCAAATGCATAAACCTCCACTTTCAACTGAACTGTTCATCAAATATTGGAGATTATTTCAAAAGCCAACTTTCGCGAACTAGTCCTAGATTATTGCCTGTACACACCGGGATGAATATCACACGCGATTATCACCGACGTTTAACGCCTCGTGACTAAACAAAGGGCGCCAATGTGAGTGTGCACACCGACGTGAAAAATGCCAGGCGTAAAAGCGTCAACCTCGGGTTCGTTTTTTTAGTTTGACACACCCCATTAAAAACTTTCCGACCAGTGAGATTGGCGCTTTTGATCACGTGCCTGGAGCTGCTGAAGTTACAGTAAAACACGACTTGGTGGCGCTCAAGCACAAAACGGTCTTGCCGAGCACACAGTGATACCAAGACGACGAGGAGGAAGTAAATAGACGAGGAAGACCCCTGCAAACTATAGCTGTGTCTCATTTAATTTAATTTCGAAGACTGCATCCTCAAGAGGACGAATCCTGTGAAGGATGCGGTATATGGAGTGTCCTTAGCCAGAATTAAACGAGACGTACTTCGTAGGAAACACAGGCAGGAAAGGAAACAGGAAGTATATCGTTGCTATGCCAACGCGTTCACGGCAGCTTCGTTGCGCTCGTAGCAAATGAATGAAAATTATTAATAAATTTGTATGTAATTTGAAAAGAAAATGTATTTACTTGTTTTATTTTGGTTACTGCTTGAGGAGCTGGCTTATGTACAACAGATATCTGTTACAGAGACAAAAGAGGAGGATATTAGGAAGAACAAAGTTTAAAACAAAAACAAGCATTAAAGGGATAGTTCACCCAAAAATGAAAATTTGATGTTTATCTGCTTACCCCCAGGGCATCCAAGATGTAGGTGACTTTGTTTCTTCAGTAGAACACAAATGATGATTTTTAACTCCAACCGTTGCCGTCTGTCAGTCAAATAATGCATTGAAACGGTAACACCGAACAGTATTTCTATAATTTTTTACCTCTAGTACACCACTATGTCCAACTGCCCTGCACATCCGGTTAGTAAGGTCTGATCGCGCTCTGACAAGGGCAGTGATGTCTCGCGCTCATTGAAGCAAAACGCGAGAGATCACTTCCGTCATCAGAACGCGTTTTTTAACCTCACTAACGCAGTTGGACATAGTGGTGTACTAGAGGTAAAAAATGATATAAATACTGTTCGGTTTGTCACACAAACCGATCGTTTTGTGTCTAAGGACCTCAATGTGTCGTCATGAGCCGCAGGGTTTAATTTGGATTTGTCTATGAATGTTTATTTGACTCTTATAGATGGTGTTACCATTTCAACGCATTATTTGACTGACAGACGGCAACGGTTGGAGTTAAAAATCATCATTTGTGTTCTACTGAAGAAACAAAGTCACCTACATCTTGGATGCGCTGGGGGTAAGCAGATAAACATCAAATTTTCATTTTTGGGTGAACTATCCCTTTAAACTACTTACATGTAAACACATCTTCGCTTGTATGTACATTTGCAGACGCTGCCATTTATTTTTAATTTTTTTCAAATAAATGACGGTTGTTAACAGCGACGCAAAGAATTGTGGGCTATCTGCAGCAGCGAAGGATACACCTCATGCATCCTCCGAATTCCTGTGAAAGAAGGACGCATTCCAAGGTCGCGTTCGGAGAGTCCTACTTACTTTTCTGAAACGATACAGCCTCAATGACGTATGCAACCTTTGAATGCGACCTGCGGAGGATGCAACCTTCGAAATGAGACACAGTATGGGTGCTCCGCCAGTTGTCGGCTGCACCAATAGATGAGTATTATAAGCCATTTTATTTCCGCAGGCTATTTTTACTGTTTATTTTTTGTTTACATTCAAGAAATATAGTTGAGAATGTCTATTTCATAAATATGTTTATTTGCACTACCGTTCACTTGCACTACTGTCATTGTGACTTATTTGCACCACCGTTTCTGACTACCATCTCATGTCATGTATATGCCATTTTATATCTGTATTTTTATCTTCTTTAATTTTATTAATATCATGTTTATTTGCACTACTGTTCAGCACAAGCGCCATATACTGTCAGAGAGTGAATTTGCACGTTCACTTGCCAGTGAAAATCGCTTGGGTATGAACACTGGCGATAAGCGCATGCGATAATCACCCCGATGTGTACGTTACCTGCCTTTTTATTTTCCATAATTGCAATCCTGTTGTAACATTCTTAATTCAAGATATGTTAATTTGAGAATCAAAATTAAAGATGATAAAGTTTGAAAAAAAATCTCAAAATTAAATTAGTTTATGATTAAAATAAGGGGAAATGTCTGCCAAATGGGTTTGAAAACTGTTTGTTTTTTTAATTCATTTTTTTTGATGCCACTGGCAGAATTATTTATTTATTTATTGATGTAATGAAAAACAAAACAAAAATACTGAGAAAAACATTTTTTCCCAGTGTAATGGCCATCTTGTGCAGGATAAGTGTACAGGGTTCCTACACATTTTCCATTTCAAAATTCCATACTTTTCTATACTCAAATTTCCAGACCTCCTGGATTTCGGTAAGTTGTACTGTATCTTTCAACATACCTTCGGATGTTCATTTATGTTTATTTTGTGTTGTGACTAGTAAAGCGGATGAGATGTCAGTTCACGAGCGCTACAGCGATCTATCATGCCACAGAGCGCCAAGAAAGATCGCGACTCACTCCAGTCTATGGGAAAGTAGCCCATTTTCAATTCTTGTGAGAATCCTGAGACAAACACACTCGCCCCGAAAAAAAACCTCTTCGGATCTACACGATTCACATAAATTATGTATTTTGATTCAAAAGGGCTAATTTCGCTGTAAAGTGACTAGTTTGCAGGTATGATAAATTAGAAAACTGAATAGAGACAATAGTCTGGAAACACAAATATTTTTCCATTCTCTGATTTCTTTTTTCCATACTTTTCCAGACCTGGAAATTACTCAAATCAAATTCCATACTTTTCCATACTTTTCCAAACCGCGTAGGAACCCTGAGTGTAAACACAATCAGTTCTATATGAGGATATAAGCAGGTGGATATAATGATTGATATTTCAAGCCAGATCAGTGTATTACATTTATATAGTGCAACATATATGAAACGGAGATGATGATGAGTCACTGTTTCTGTCTGAGTCACTTTAGCAGCTTTAAAACACATCAAGCACTCGCTGATATATTGCTGGTACCGTGTTGCTTATTATTTCTCATATACTGTTTAAGGCTAAATGTCAAAATCAGTTTTTGATGTCATATTTAAAATTGGTTTCACGTTGTTGTTGTTTTTGTTTTTTTTACTGGCAAGAAAAACACTCTTGAAGAGTGTTTCAGCTGTTCAGCTCTTCTCTGCATCACTTCCTAATTCCCTTTGTGTCCATTTCAATCAAAGTATCAAAATGATAAGTGATGTTAGATTGTTTTACTAGCAGTCTCGGCCTGAGGCTGATTTAAGGATGCGTCCTCCTTCAAAGGAATGTCATTTGGATCAGGTGACGAGTCATCCTCCTGTAAGAAAACACATTCACAAAAGTTAAAAGTAGTGATGGGATTGATGTTTAACACACACACACACACACACACACAAACTCAGCAAAAAAAGAAAATGTACCTTTTTCACAATAAGGCATTTTAGAGATAATTTTGTAAAATCCAAATAAGCTTTACGGATCTTTTTACAGAAAGTTTTTAAAATGTATTTTCCTGCTTGTTTGATTAAGCATGAACAATTTTTGCGCACACACCTGTAAAACAGCTCTTAAGACACTAACAGTTTACAGGTGGAAGAAAATGAACGTCACAGTAACCAAAGAGAGCTTTCTACTAAAACACCAGTGTACAGATGCTCTGATCTCTGAACAGCCGTGTGAAGATGCCACAGACCTGCTGCAGGACTGCAGATGTGAACAGAGCAATAAACTGCAGTGTCTGTAATGAAAGACACCTAAAACAGATCTACAGGAGACAGAAGGACAGCTGATGTGACCATATGAACCACCAGATGTGTTCTGATCAGATCTTCCTCAGTCCATTAGGATGAAATGTGCTGTATTGGTGCCTTCCCATCACAGCATCAAAACTCCACTCACTGCTGCTGGCAAGGCTAAAAGGCTTTCCCTTTGAGTCATGAATAGGAGTGTAAAGATTCACTCGTTTTCTCGATGCATTGATTACAAATCCTGACGATGGATATGCATTGATCTTGAAACATGTTTTTTGAATCATGAATCATTAATTTCCCATTTACGCTACACGCTTACCTCAGATTTCGTTAGATAAAATATAAGCCGGGCCATACACAGGGTTTCTTAATTAATTAGGTCAGAAAATGTAGTTTGCTAGGGGGGTGCCGGGGCATGCTCCCCCGAGAAAATTTAGATTTCCCTGATGTACATGTGTGCATTTTTAATATATTTTAAGGCCAACAAATTGGATAACAAAAGCTTTAATACCATGTCAACAAATACATGCATGCACAGTTTTGAGGCAGCTTTAATCGCATGTTTGGTGATTTCATGACTTAACTTACAACAAAACAACGACGGTGCATGCTCGTAGTTTCTTTTGGGCTTTATTTAAGCTATAATAAAGTAATATGCAGCGCACCCCGCCGCATTTGCGCATGCAATTCTTGAGTGCGTGCCGTGAGCACAGTATGACAGTATGAACTGAAACGCACCCTGACACTTAAAGTGGCTGTTAAACAAACATACTGATTGCTACTTACTGACTGTCTCACTCCATTCAGGAACTCAATATTACATTTCTGTTCATCAAATGTCTGTGAAATCTTGTTACTGTGTGCTGATACAAATATTTACACACAATAAGAAATTTGCTGGGAAAAAAGCAGTTGAAAGTGGAAAGAATTTTTTTTTTTTTTTGAGTTTACTAGACCCAGAATTGTGTTTTTTTTCCTGTTGTTTGTACAGAAGTATTCTTTCCCTAAATATTTAACATGACTCCTTAAACTGCATCAAACTGTCATCTTCTTTAATATAAACATGAAGTATTGTTATTTTAATTTCACATCTAAAATTGTTTTCACATCTAAAATAAAAAATAAAAAACTAATGTATTGGTCTTTTCTATTAGGTCAATTGCATTGTGACAGAAGTTGCACTTTATATTTTATATGTTAATTGTTATTTAGTTCATTTGGGAGTTATTTGTGTTTTTGATTGTTTTGACACGTCTCACTACTGAATATCTGCTTCTGTAGTGTTGCAAGTAAAGGACAAAAATGACTATTCACAGTTTGCATTTTTGTTTCAGCTAACGATAAAAAAATAATTCAAATTATATAATAATAATAATTATACTATACAAAATGAACTAATATCACTGTTCTTTTAAAGGATTTATGCACAGTAAACCTCATATCTTGTTAAATGATCTGTAATACTTACATCCTGTTGAACTGCTGTATGGATCCTGCGGCGACAGTAAACCACAGCAACAGCAGCAGCTGCAAACACCAGCAGAACAGCAACAACTATTCCTGCAACAGCAGCTGAAGACAGATCTGAACCTGAAACAGCTGAAGACAGACAGTTATTATTACTGGAGAGTGAATGATTATACCTCCAGTACTTCACAATATCTTCGACTGATAATTACTCATTTATACTTTGGTCATCATGTGAATGACATTGATTTAACTGATAAATGGCGGCTTCTGTTGTTGTTAAAACAGCATCAGCACTTTGAGCTCAACCGGAGTCAGTGGCGCTATTAGGAAAAATGGCTGATATTATGCAATTTTCATGTTAATATTCGTCGAAGTGTTATTTTCCACAACCCCACAAATATTGAAATGTTTTGTAAATTCCTCAAAGGAAAACTCATTGAATTATTTACTCACCAGTGACAGTGACACTGAATCTCTTCACTGTAGTGATGCTGAAGCTGCTGTTGTTGACGTTGATCTGTAGTTTATAAAGTCCAAAGTCTGTGTTTGAGGTGTTCAAGATGGTCAGAGATCCAGTCTGATGATCCAGCTTCAGTCTGTCTCTGAATCTCTCATCACACTGAACATCTGTACAGATCTTACTCTGATCTCCAGTGATTTCAGAGATGAGAATGGCATTAAAATACCACGTCATCACATCATTTGGGTTGTTTATTACACCAGGATCTAAAGTGACAGATTCTCCCTCCTTCACTGATTTTCTCTTCACTTCATCTCGTTCAGCAGCAGAAACACCTGAAACACCAACAGATGCTGAAGGATGTTCTTGTGGTAAAGACAAAACGTAACAAAAAAAAAACACTACACAAACACGACTGCCACAGCACCAAGCCCTTGACACTGTCACCTCTGACAGAGTTCAACTGCAGCTTCTAAAAAATGAACTTAAAACAGTTTGCCAATATAATTTATTTAGTTTTAAATCCAAACTGACTGTTTATTGATGTAAAGTGAGATGATTTTAAAAACTACAGTAATGACACCATCTATACTGTAAATGAATTTAACTGAATACCATTGTAATATAAATATATATATATATATATATATATATATATATATATATATATATGCTTTAAACTAGGGGTGTGACGAGAGCTCGTGTCACGAGATCTCGCGAGACTAAAATGTGACGAGGCGAAAAGTAGTCTCGTGATGTTGCCATGACAGAGTGGTTAGGATTATTAGGAAAGAATATGCCACCGCTACGTTTACATTATGCCTCCACTATCGTTTTGCTTTGTATTTAAATAAAAAAAAAACATTTAATTCAGTTGGATAACGGTTGCCACCACTCCATATTCAGAGTATGTGCGATCGCGAAAGTGAAAGTAAACACAAGCGCGCATTCAAACGCGATGTCAATACCCCGCATTTTGAGAGCGGCTCCCTGATGAATACAGATATCTCTCAATATGAAAGCTATTTTAGTCTGGGCAGTGTAGTTGTAACCATCTCTTTGCTCTGAATCACAGAAAAAATTGGTCTTATTTGCATGAATATTGAGAGAGTGCGATTATGGTTGCACTTAATGTAAAGTGTTACCATAAAAATGAATAACAGTTTTCTCTTAATCTTATTAAGCTCAAACAATAAGGTTTCGTTTGTTAACATTAGTTAATGCACTGTGAACTATCATGAACTAACAATGAATGCACACCAAGCACACACCAACACACCAAGCCGACGGTCGGCTGTCGGGCAGTTTTCCTTCGTCGGCCGACTAAGTTTTCTCAGTGTGTTCCGCACCGTCGGCTGAAGTTGGTCCTCGTCGGCTTTTTTTCGGCCGATTCGAAATGTTGAATCGGCGTCGGAGCTCGTCTGTCCGTCGGGCCATCTGATCATTATGATTGGGTGTTCAGCTACTGCCACCTGCTGGTACGGAAAGGCATTTTATCTCACGCAAGCGCATAACTAACGTGCTACTTGAGCCAACCCCACAGTCTGCTTTCGTCGCCACTAGTTCGTCGGCGTCGGCTTGGTGTGTTCTGGCCTTAATAAATACTGTAGCAAATATATTGCTCATTGTTAGTTGATGTTGGTTAATACATTAATATTAATAAATGAGACCTTATTGTAAAGTGTTACCATTTTTATTTATACTGTTTTATTTCTATGATCAGTTTGTGGAAAGGAGTTCAGTTAGGAGGTCAAAAGTTGTAGAAGCTCATAAATCATGTACAGTGAGGTCTGAAGAGACTGAAATCATACAGAAGAGAAGTCAGTCAGTTTGTGGCAAAACCTTTTACAGTACTTGAGTATTGTTGTCTTTTACTGCATATGATAATTCATACTCAGGAACTGAAATGACATTCATTACAAGATGATTAGTTAAAACATTTCAAATACACCTGCAGAATATTTTTTCTAGTCATGTATTTCGCCATCGTCTCGTCTCGTGAACTCAATCTCGAGTCTCGTCTCGTCTCGTGAGATACCTGTCTCGTCACACCCCTACTTTAAACATATAAAAACTAAACATTAATGACTCACCATGTACAGTAACACTGAAGATCATTTCACTGTCACTGCTGCTGAAGATCTTCAGTTTATATTCTCCAGAGTCTGTGTTTCTGGTGTTCATGATGGTCAGAGATCCAGTCTGATGATCCAGCTTCAGTCTGTCTCTGAATCTCTCATTACCTTCATTACACTGAACATCTGTACAGATCAAACTGAGATCTCCACTGATCTGTGCGATGCGAGTGTTGCTAAAATACCATTTAACATCTTCTTGATGTTTTGTTTGAACACCAGTGTTCAGAGTGACTGAATCTCCCTCCATCACTGACACTCCATCTGAACCAACACCAGAAGCACCTAAGCAAAATACACAATAGTGCATGTTTTTCTACAGATCATAAAGATTGTGGGTAGAGAAATATGTCGGGATTCATAATGTAATGCACGTCCTGATTTTGCTGAGTTAGATGCGTTCCTGGGTCAACATATTTTGTTGATCCTGGAACAACATTCTAGTCTGAAAATTTAGTCTTAACCCTATTCCTACCCCTAAACCTAACCCTACCCATAAGTTATCCCAAAAATCAGAGAGAAATGATAGATGAATAACACTGATGTAGAAGCACCAATTCATGATTTTATGCCTAAACTTGACATAATCTGTAAACTTGTCCCTCAAATCTGATTGGTTGATTTGAATGTTGTTCCAGGATCAACAAAAATGTTGACCCCGGAACATGTTGAACTCAGCAAAATCAGGTTCTGCATAATGCAACACATTTGAAACAAACAGCAGAAGAACATCACTGATTTACATTTACTCATCAGACAAACATACACCAGTCTCCTGAATGAGGCCTAAACACACAAATCTACATCCTGAATCATATTTTAGACCCCCTTTCTCTCTACATTTATTTACACATTCATATAATCAGACATTTTGATAAACTCATAATAAACATTACATAAGTGATTAGTAACCATAAAAATACTTAAGACAATTATTTTCCACTGCATTGACTCGAGTAACGTTAGATCTATAATACAGTGCCGTGTTTTCTACATATATTAGTCCTAAACAACTCACAAATAACGTCTTTAGGCAACATGTAGGCCTACATTTTATGAATTTGGCAGAAGCTTTTAAACGAGCTACGTTGGATGATATGATATGATATGAGGCGTCAACTTTTAAACTTGGGTAAAGTTGGTTTTATATTCGCCCATTCGGAATTCTGATAAATTCAGACTTTCCAATAAATGTGCAATAAATTATGTTTGCGAATTTTAAGCAGCGACATGATACTGACAACCGACGATTGTCAACTTACAACATTTTTTCACAGTCGATCAAAATAGGCAAGTATTGTTTTAATGGCATATTTACTTGTGAATGTCCACTGAATGTCCAATGTAATGTGATTAACAAGGCTATTGAATACGGATGTGCGAATGTGCGAATATAAAACCAACTTTACCCAAGTAACTTTTAAGTTTCTTGTACCTGGTCACGTGACCTTTACAGTTTTATTTCGTTTCAACTGCATTAGCGTAGTTTTTCTGTGAAGACCCTCAACACCGGAAAAGAGACCTACGGAAAAGATCTTACCGTGGCCGAGTAAAAACGAAACCACTACAAGAAAATTAAAGAAAAGCTTCATTCTTTTGCTTTAATGGCGGCGCAGTTACCATTGTTAAAGTGAAAGTAATGTGTGGAAAGGGACGTAGAACGACCCTTGCGCTTCCTAATAGAGGGTATGCGTCGACGTCACGTTCCCGCCGAAAACGCGCGCTCCCTCAGCCGGACTGAGTGGCAAAAGAACCTGCTGCATGACTGGGTTTAGTAGAGCAAACTGCGAAAACGCGAGTAAAACTAACGAATTACACTAAAGGTTGGAATTGCATGTGTTCCTTACAACTTGTCAAATAAACCTAATCCATGGATATTGACATGCAGCCAGGAGTCGTGTTTCCTGACATTTATATGTGCCTGATTTCCACGCCGGGGAAATACATAAAGCAAATCTGCCTGTGAATATTTTATATAACTACAATGGGTAGGTTTAAATACGCGTAATCACTTATATCAATGTTATATCGTCATATTGTCCAGCCCTAAAACATATATAGTTTTATAGTATTTTGTCATTGTTGTTTATTTAAAAACACAATTATGCAGAATATAAGATGGAAAATATTTAATTGATGAGTTGTCAACATAATATATAACAATATACAATATATACGGTATGATTTTACCTCAAAATCCAACAATTTGACACAAAATGATTACTGCAAATCCATGTTTCTCTGCTGGAGTCCAGCTGTTTCTGTGAATTGCAGTGATCCATTTGCTTCTTTTTTCTGTAGCTTTCAGCAGTTTTTAAATATATGCCTCAGGTTTTGTGTCAAAGCTATTTGTACAGTCAATCACAAAGCTCTTTCCCGTTTTGGATGTGTTTTATGTGTTTTTCGCGACATTCACGCTGAAAACCAATGCTGCCACTCAGTCTTTTGCCTCTCAGTGGACGTGACCGCAGTCATAATGGTCGACGGTGACGTCACTTGCATACCCTCTATAGGCCTTTTTCACAAGAATCGGAAATCACGTGACCCGGGTTAAAGTTAGTTCCGCTATGCGTCTACGGCTATTAGATTGCTCTTTTCTCAAATATCGCGTCTTACATTTTCTGTTTTGTCTGTTTTCCAAGTTGCTGTTGTATAATCTACAAAGAAATTATTTTCTACTTGTTTGCAAGTTAGCTTATACGGGCACAGACCGTTGCTCGAATTTACCGGCAGGTGGATTTATATTGCCAGCTGTCATACAGTAAAGGCTACGCAGCTACTCATTCAGTAATTCCCCCGATCGCATCACGTACGACAAACATTATAATTTATACATTAAAAAAATTAACTCCCAATATATACTTCAGAGGGGAATATAAAGTCGTGAGATAATATTGTAGTGAGTTTAATACGTTTTAAAAATATATGGCATGTATCTCATATGGCATTACATCCCACATTCAAGCATATGCTATAACTAATCCTGATCGATTAAAATTATTAAACTAAGACATAATTAATTTCCAACACCACTGTACACAACTATCAGTCTTTGCATTAATGTTGCAACAGCACAATACTGTGCATAATACACACTTTATGATGATGACGACAGGAAAATATGAGTGAGAGATGACTGAAGTGTTTATATCATATCCAGAAATATCCAGGGTGCGAGCGGTCCTGTTTTATGAATCAGAGGATCAGACTTGTGTGATAAGGGAGCTGCCAGCGGATCATTTCCCCAGCACATCGCTAAAAATACTCTATACATCCCAATGTGCATACTATCCACCCTAAATAGTACATAATATTAATCTCACATAGACTACTATTTAGGATGGATAGTATGCACGTTGAGAAGCAGGCACTGTCTTTACAGCACATGGAGCGCGATAATGCACAGCCGTGCCAAACAGACAGGGAGAATATAACCAGTTTAACCGCCATCACTTCAAATTTTTTTATTAAATTTAGCCACTTAATGGCCACGTACACACTGTAAGTTTCAGGAGTGACAACCGCATTTAAATGCGGGAGTGAATCCCCTAAATTATCGTTACATGTGTGTACGGAACACGACTCACTCTTGAAAATGCGATGACTGACAGCTTGGAAACCATAGCGACGTTCTGGCGTCTCTTTTGTTTGGTTTCCGTTATCGTGACCAAAGTAATAGTAAAGTGACAAAACAGTCGACGGAAGTGTCGTGTTTTGTTTATGCTTGTATAGCCAGTTTGTTTCACACAGCGCGCGGCACTCATTCTGTGTTGCCATGGTCACTCATTATAAGCTTTTTAGGCTTGTTGTTTAAGCTCGTCTCATAAAGCAAACGGGTTTATGGAGTTATTAAAGTGAGCAGACATGAATCGTGATTTTCAGCATAAAGCATTTGAATAGGCTTGTGCTTTCCCTGTGATTCGCCGCGCATACACGAGAGACACACGTTACACCGGTGCACGTAAACGTCCTTAATAACTAGTTGTTCAGTTCGGTTCCGTACACACTACATAGAATTTCTGTAAATGCGGTTGTCACTACCTGTATTTTTCGGGAGTTACGGTTGTAGAATGCGGTTGTCACTCCCGTATTTTACTGAACTGTGTGTGTACAGAACGCGATTAAGCACTAAAAGGTGAACTGACAACCGAATTTAGCTACAGTGTGTACGTGGCCAATGAGAGCTCAATGAGAGTCTCGCCAATAATTCACCAAGAACGTTCAAACATTTTCATGACATTCAATTCGTAAAACGACTTTGATTCCCGAACTGGTTCTGATCGAGGCTATCTATCACTGTAACCGGAAAAACTTTTATACAGCCCTGAATGAAACGGCTGCGGTGAGTGAGTGCTCCGTGATAAAAGTATATTGTATTAATTGTATAACCATTTTATGGACTAATATTGATATAGATATGTATTTAAATGTATATTGTATGATTTGTGTTCATGCTTCATCACATTTGTGGTAACATAAAGTTTGTTCACCTCAATATAGAACACGCATGAGGGTGATTTGCAAATCTGATCACCGCTGTTTAATATGTTGTCAACAGGTACATATTTCTCAATTGTTATTGTATAACTGTTTATATAAATGTTAATCAATTTAGATTTGTGCCAGCCGAGTGAGTGAATGGCTGCGAACACGCACAAGGGTGATTTGCGAATCTGATCACCGCTGTTTAATATGTTGTCAACAGAATAAAAGCCTTTCTTCAAGCGCGAAGTGGTGTCCATCCTGACTTTTACACAACACAATGCAGAGACAGCCCCGTTACACCTGACACACCAAACCAATGCTAGACAGCTGACGGCTAAGTAGCACGTCAGTTCTGCGCCTGCGTAAGATGAAATGCCTAGCAGGTGTCAGTATCTGAACAGCCAATCAGAATGGCCTGACGGAACGACGAGCTCTGATGCCGAATCGGCCGAAAAAAAGGCGACGAGGACCAACTTCAGCTGACAGTGTGGAACACACTGAGAAAACGTAGTCGGCCGACAAACAAAAACTGCCAGACGGCCGACTGTCGGCTTGGTGTGTTCCTGCCTTAATTTGCTGTATATGTTGATGATAATGCAAGGGAAAGAGAATATTTATGGATAATATTTTAATGCACAATTCTTGCACTGTGTTTTATTAAGCTCTTACAGTGATTTTCAGAAGTGAAAACGGATGCTTCATCTTTTGTGTGAAGTATATTTCACATATACGTATTTAATAAACGTCAAAAAAAAAAAAAATCACCAGTAAACTTACAACAGGCTTGTACTAATAATGGCTAAAAGCAAGTTGACAACATAAGTTCATACATTATTAATGCATCCTGACACCAGAGAATGAGCTCTTGAAGCTCCACCCTCTTAAACTGACAGACTGTACAGAAAATGATGCATGATACTCTGCAGAGAAATCTGCTACACCTTGTAAATAACTTACCGTCACTGGTATCTGAGATGCCAACTGTAGCAGGAAAGATGAAGACCACAAACACAGGATCTAAAACAGAAAAAGGTACTTCAGTGAACAGTGAAACAACTGATCAGAAGAAGAAATGACAGTCAAGGAAAGCTTTGCAAGAGTTTGGACCAAGCATTTGTTTACATCTACGGTATGTTTGTTATTATTAATTCAGTCATTATCATTATGAGCATGTATTTTTTCAACCTGTTTATTAATACTGTTGCTGAAGATGTCTTTGGATTTGAATGCAATATTTCATTAAAAGACAACACAGAAAAACCTATTGTCTCTGTCTTTTACTGCTTTAAGCTCTCAGCCAGAGAAATGTCTGGTGTATTATTTAACTTTCTGACTCAGATTTGACCATTTCTTAATAGATACTAGTGCTGCTGGGCGGTATGACCAAAAATCTGTATGACAGTTTGTTTTTTAAGATTCTGTCGGTTTCACGGTATGTCATGGTTTTGTTTTGTTTTTGCATATTTTACTGTCAGGAGTACAGGGAATATATTAAACATTGTAAGGACAATTTTTTTTTTATGTAATCAAATCAGTTTATAAAGCTAACAATTTAGTTTAAAACGTAATCAAATTTAATTAAATTAATAATATTAATAAGTAGGCTAAATTTTTACTGTGCAACATCTGTAATTTCTATGAAGACCTTTTGAGTTTGTGTTTTCATAAATGGTGTTATTATTATTATTATTAGGCTCTATTAATCGAAGTACACTCGATTGTACAATAGTATATTTCTGTTATTTCAAGTTATACCAAACTTTTATTTTGAGGGTTGTGAAGATGTTTGACTTCCTGTGTATATGATGAGACAAATGTTGATAGTTTTATCAAATTAAATGGTGAAATGTTCCTAAAATAACTCTAAGAGCAGCTCTGCAGATGAAGTTCATGTATAGTGAGTGAGACAGCAGACCCTGAAATCATCGTGATTATCACGAGAGCTTCAGTGTGTAGTAGACGAAAATGCGTCGCTCTTTCATAGACTTCAGATTTCAATAGCAGTCATTTTTAGCTTTAATATTCGTAGACAGTAGTGCGTATCGATATCTGATTTATTGTACAGCCCTACTTTTGATTTATTCAATCACAAATTGCTAAATTCTATGATGTTCCGCTTTACACAGTAAGTTCTATTTGTGAATTCTGTGATTTCATCCGTGTTTTCTGCATCGCGGAAATGATTTGGCTCTGCGTGGTATTTGCAGCATTAAAGAGAGTTAGTTTAGTGAGTTATTTTTTGCTGTGTAATAAAGTTGTAAAGTGTAAGAAGGGTATGTAGTTAATAGAAGTCCGCTCTCTATACACTCTACATAGCGCTTCATGGCCATTGAATAGATACAGCAGCTGTTTCAGGCGGTATGGCGGTTTTTGAAAAATTCATATCGGTCTCGTAACTGAAACCGGTATACCATATGAAATGGTATACCGCCCAGCACTAATAGATACAGTATTTTATTTGACTGTAAAGCTGTTTTAAGGTTCTTAAGAAGACAGAAAGAAACTTCTTCACCTACGAGATGTTTGTCTAGATCAAACCACATCTCTGAAGAAAACCACAGAAGCTTTCATTCTGACTGCAGAAGATGAGCTGCAACAATGTGAGATGGAAGATATTAACTTTTTGTTGTGTCTTTACCATACTTTTGAAAAATGTTCAGTGTCTAATAATAGAATGAAAAAGTTTTTTTGACTATTAATATTTGAATATTAATAAGTGCCAAGTGAGAATTTATATTTAACTCTAAATCATTTGTAAAGAGACTACATGGTTAAAACTCTGTCGTGGGAGGATTCACACTTCAGCTCGAGTGCTTTCAGCAGACAATTTTATTAGATTATACTTTTCAGAAAATGTTTCATGATTTGATCTGTTTGTGCTGGTAAATATCAAGGTGATTTAAACTTTTCATGATGTAATTGACTTTGTATCTTCATACTTTCTGCTATGGATAGAAGACAAAACTCTGAAAAGCCTTAATCTGTAAAATGTGTTTGTTCATCAGGTGTGTTTGATGATTCAGTGTCAGTGATGGAGGGAGAATCTGTCACTTTATACACTGATGTTACTGAAATATCTGAAGGCGACGATACACTGTGGAGATTTGGAGCTGAAAAATCTCTCATAGCTAAAATGAAGGAAAAGAAGTAAATCTTCTCCACATATGATGATGTTCCTGATGGGAGATTCAGAGACAGACTGAAGCTGGACGATCAAACTGGATCTCTGACCATCACTCACATCACAACTGAACATGATGGAGTTTATCGACTAGAGATAAGTGGAGCACATTTAACAACAAAAACATTCAATGTTTCTGTATATGGTGAGTAGAGATAATTTGTCTTGTGTTTCAAAAGTGCTTGTTTATTCAGGAATATTCAGTACAAAGCTCAATCAACAGCATGTGTGGTTTAATGCTGGTTTAATTTATACTGCGCAGACAATTTGTGACCTGTGCTGGCAAAATGAATCGGAATGTGCGGACCAATTTTGAGCTACAGGCAAATAAGGTGAAAAATGTCAATTTTGGTTGAGTTTGAGGTTTTCACAAAAATGAGTTCATTAAGCCCTTGTATAGTGATGCCAAAGCTCCAAATAATAATTAAATATCTAAAATGTTTTTTATTTGTACCTTTTCTGAGAGGTGCACTTTTTTCTCAGCTCACTTCTGGATGACTGCACACACAAGTTGTAGGCCTATCATTGCAAAGCGCAGCTTTCCAGCTTTGTGAATATTTATTCATAGCAAATTCTCAATGGCATGAGTCTGACTGGTAACGGTTACCTGGCGCCTCGGGATGGTCACCAACGCTGTATCGCGTGCTTGGGCTTAAGGCACGCTGAGGCAGCGTTTGTGGACGAGTCATGCACCCATTGTGGGAAGATGACCGTCGTGGAGTTGCGGTCTAGACTCTGACTTGAGGATTACGGTGAGCGCGCTTCCTTCGGGGAACCAACCCCCTAGGAACCCTCACCCCTCCTGCACTCCGCAGCCAGTAGAGCTGCCGGGGGAGCGCGGTGGACCGCCCCAGAGGTGTGTACCATCCGTATCCTTCGGAGCTCCCCAAGACGACCGGATGTCATTCGCTGCATCGGAGGGTGAGCCTGACGCTTCTGGGGATGACGATTCAGCGCAGCTGCCTCCTTCGGGAGTGACAACTGTGCCCGATTCAGACCCGGAAATGATGGCTATGCTTTCCCGGGCCGCCAACAGGGTTGGGCTCGTGTGGAATCCTCCACCGTGTCCCGAACCCTCGAGGTTGGATGATTGGTATCTCGGGGTGGCAAGGGCTGGTTCTCAGCCCCCCACCCCAGTGCCATTCTTCCCGGAGGTGCATGAAGAACTCACTGGCACATGGACGGCACCTTTTACTGTGTCGGTGGGTCCTCCTCCCTCACCACCCTTGATGGCGGGGCAGCTAAGGGTTACACGCGCATACCCCCTGTGGAACGGGCTGTTGCTATGCAACTGTGCCCTAACTCCACCTGGCGGGGGGAGCCGTCTCTCCTTTCCCGGGCCTGTAAGTACTCGTCGGATCTTACCGGCAAGGCTTACCAGGCCTGTGGGGAAGCCGCCTCTGCCCTACACGCTATGGTGTTGTTGCAGGTCCATCAGGCCAAGGCACTGAAGGACCTGCACGAGGGTGGTCATGACCCGCAAGTTCTTCAGGAACTTCGTGCTGCGACGGACCTCACGCTTCGTGCGACGAAGGTCACAGCGCGGTCAGTGGGTCGTGCGATGTCCACGCTAGTGGTCCAGGAGCGACATCTCTGGCTGTGTCTCGCGGACATGAGGGATACAGACAAAGTCAGGTTCCTTAATTCCCCCGTGTCCCAGACCGGCCTCTTCGGCGACGTGATCGAGAACTTCGCCCAACAGTTCTCGGCTGTACAAAAGCAGTCTGAGGCCATCAGCCACCACCGCCCACAGCACCTCAGACTGCCCGTCGCCAAGGGCGCCCCCTGCGGCCGCCCCCGCGCCACAGCAGCAGCAGCCTCCAGCAAAGCGGCGTCGTGGAGCCGGTCGCGGTCGGGGTGCCCAGCCCGTCCAGCCACCCCCCAAGAATAAGGGTGGCAAGGCCAAGTCCAAGCGGCCCTAGGACGGGCGACCCGGAGATGGATGGGACTGCTCTACAGGAGATGGTGACCGCACCGCTCCTTCCCCCGGAGGAGGGCCGGGTGGAGAATCCTTTGTTTCCTTTTGTTTGTGTTCCGCCGCTGGCTCAACAGCCCAAATTTTCAATAAAAGAGCAGTTTCCTCTATCTCCGGGTCCGAAGAGGGCTCGGAGAGCAGTGGGAGGGCAAGAACCTCACCACTCTCATCCCCCTCTTCAGCGAGCAGTCAAAGCCTCGACTGCTCCCTCTGTCCACCCGTGGAAGCAGGTAAGTGTTGCACAGTACACTGTGACGCCGCTTCGGGCCGCCTCGCAGAGAGAGCCTCCCGGGCAGCGTCCCTGCGTTCCACCTCGCTGCCCCGCTGCGGGTACGCCTGTGGTCCCGCTGGTGCGGTCTCTGGGAGCCTGGTTAGCGCTCCCCAGTCCGTCTCGCTGGCTCATTCGGACCATCAGACTCGGCTATGCGATTCAGTTCGCCCGGCGTCCCCCCAGGTTCAAGGGTGTCCACTTCACTGTAGTGAAAGATGTCGATGCCCCTGTCTTGCGTGCGGAGATCGAGGTCCTTCTGGCGAAGGACGTGATCGAGCCGGTCCCTCCAGCCGATATGAGGTCAGGGTTCTACAGTCCCTACTTCATTGTACCCAAGAAAAGTGGCGGGTTACGACCGATCTTGGACCTGCGAGTTTTGAATCGGAGCCTGCACAAGCTACCGTTCAAAATGCTTACGCAGAAGCGCATTTTCGAGTGCATCCGTCCCCGAGATTGGTTTGCAGCGATCGACCTGAAGGACGCGTACTTCCATGTCTCGATTCTTCCGTGACACAGGCTTTGCGTTCGAAGGTCGAGCATATCAGTACAGAGTCCTACCCTTCGGGCTGGCCCTGTCTCCCCGCGTCTTTACGAAAGTCGTGGAGGGAGCCCTTGTTCCCATGAGAGAACAGGGTGTTCGCATTCTCAACTACCTCGACGACTGGCTCATTCTAGCACAGTCCCGGGGTCAGTTGTGCGAACACAGGGATCTGGTGCTCAGACACCTCAGCCAGTTGGGTCTTCAGGTCAACTGGGAAAAGAGCAAACTCTCCCCTGTGCAGAGGATCTCTTTTCTCGGTATGGAGCTGGATTCGGTCGAACAGATAGCACGCCTCACAGAGGAACGTGCTCAGTCGGTGTTGAACCGCCTGAATACGTTCAATGGCAGGACAGCGGTCCCACTGAAATTCTTTCAGAGGCTCCTGGGACATATGGCGGCCGCGGCGGCAGTAACCCAGCTCGGTCTGCTTCATATGAGACCGAGTCCCGAGATGGGCATGGCAACGCAGCACGTTCCGGGTGCCAATCACTCAGGAGTGCCGCCAAGCCTTCAGTCCGTGGTCGGACCCTTTGTTTCTCCGGGCAGGAGTGCCCCTAGAACAAGTGTCCCGGCATGCTGTGGTATTCACAGATGCTTCTGCCACTGGCTGGGGTGCCACGTACAACGGGCATGTAGTGTCAGGGGTTTGGACAGGACCCCATCTGCATTGGCACATCAATTGCCTCGAGTTGCTAGCAGTACGTCTTGCTCTGAGCCGCCTCAAAGGGCCGCTACGGGGCAAGCATGTACTGGTCCGTACGGACAACACTGCGACCGTTGCGTACATCAACCGTCAAGGTGGTCTACGCTCCCGTCGCATGTCGCAACTCGCCCGCCATCTCCTCCTGTGGAGTCAGAAGCATCTGAGGTCGCTTTGCGCCATTCATGTTCTCGGTGTGCTCAACTGTGTGGCCGACGAGCTCTCACGAGCTGCGCTGCCAGGAGAGTGGCAACTCCACCCCTAGGTGGTCCAGCTGATCTGGAGAGAGTTCGGAGAGGCTCAGGTAGCCCTCGAAGTGGAACCTGTTCGTCGAGTGGTGCTCTTCTCGCCAAGAAGACCCCCGAAGATGCTCGATCAGAGTCGTGCTTTCCTTCTTGCAGCAAGGGTTGGAGCGTATGCTGTCCCCCTCCACCCTCAAAGTCCATACTGCTGCTATCTCCGCTTACCACGACCACATAGATGGCAAATCTGTTGGTCAGCACGACCTGGTTGTCAGGTTCCTTAGGGGGGCGAGACGGTTAAAGGTAGGAGGCAGACCCAGCCCTGGTTTTGCTCTGTCCAGTCCACGCCTTGCGACTGTACATAGACAGAACTCGAAGCTTCAGGACCTCAGACCAGCTCTTTGTCTGTTACGGAGGCCAGCAGAAGGGAAAGGCTGTCTCCAAGCAGAGGATGGCCCACTGGATAGTGGATGCCATTGCCCTGGCTTATCAAGCTCAGGGCGTGCCCTGCCCGCTCAGGTTGCATGCTCACTCCACGAGAGGTGTAGCATCCTCCTGGGCGCTGGCTCGTGGTGCCTCGCTAACAGACATTTGTAGAGCTGCGGGCTGGGCGACACCTAACACATTCGCTAGATACTATAGCCTTTGTGTCGAGCCGGTCTCCTCCCGTGTTCTCTCCTCAGGTCAGAGGCACGGAGAGGCCCCGGCTTAGTGTCGGCTTGCTGCGCTACATGCGCTCTTTTGCTCCAGAGAGTCCCTACGGGCAGACCCTGTTGAGTCCTCCGGTTACCCTTCGGCAGCCGACGTGGCGGAGCGTCCGGCGCCAGGCCTATACTCCGTTGCATCCTTGAGAACCGGATTTAGGCTGGGTTCCATATGTGTGACCCTACGGGGATCGAACGTGACCGACTAAATGGGAACGTCTCGGTTACAAAGGTAACCCTCATTCCCTGAAGGAGGGAACGGAGACGTACGTCCCGTCGCCACAGTCGTTGTCCTGCTGATGCTGCCGCCTGCTTAGTTCGGCTCCTCAGCGAAAACCTGAAGATGCAACGCACCTGCTGCTCATTATATACCCGCGCTGCGAGGCGAGCAGCTGATGCATATGATTGCATGCCAATGTGCATTGGCTCGTTTAGTTACACTCGAAGTAGATTGGCCTCTCTGGCGAGATTCCTATTCGTCGGTCTGTCCGACGTACGTCTCCGTTCCCTCCTTCAGGGAACGAGGGTTACCTTTGTAACCGAGACGTTTATTTGTAATAAACACACTAAAGTGATTTTTATGTGATACACTTGAATTTATATTATGCACTATTATTTGATTTGTTTTTTACTTATGTTCTATTGTTTATATGCGTCTTTGGTCTTATTTTTACTAATAAAGTTAAAATAAAATAGCTATATTGTGATATATTTTATTAATATAGTAATTATAGGAGGAATTGGAGGAAAAGATGCAATGTTGCTTGGTGATTTTATTTTGGAACCTTCAGAAAAATTGATTTTTCTCAAAATATACTTTGCTGATTCTATCGACTTTAAAGCTGCTGTCTGCAAGTTTTGCCTCTTTGTCGCCATCTCTGTTTGAAACCTGCAATTGCAGTTATATGCAGAATTATAATCTTGTGCATTGTGCATTGGTATGGCTCCTCAGTGTGAATGAATCTAATGTTTGCTGTCAGTCACCACATCGGTGTGGATACTGTACTTCAGAATCACAGATTCTTCGTCTTGGACGTATGACCAAAATAAGATTTTAAGTAACATGTCTGCCACTTTTGTTCTGACCAACTGAGGAAAAAAGCATTAGACCTACAATAAATCGCACTACCAATGGTGATTAAATCTAACGATCGTTTAGCTTGGATCACGCCAAACTGTGCAAATGATTATTATACTTTGTTCTCAAACTGTTAATGTTAACAACATCAGCATTGCGTGAATATGTGTATTTAGTGTGTATTAGAGTTATCTGCAGATTTCAATTTCTGTAGCCACTCCACAGTCCAAAGTCTTTTGCTTTTGACTACGGGTGAATCTCCAGTTGTCACTGATGATTGTCATTTGGACATTTCTGGATTACAATCCGCCATCAAAATGATACATTTAATTATTCCAGCAGCTGTGAGAACAGGCTATAAATGATCCGTCACATGTCATATACTAGCTGGGACTCCTTCTTTCTGTTTACAGACGTGGCGTTATGACGCACAGACGAACTGCTCCATGCTCGAATTACCTGCGGAAATCCACCAGTATCACTTTTATTATAAAACATTATTATAAGCTTACCGTTGTGAATCAGGCTAAGGTAAGGAGATAGTTTTGTACTCTGGCTGGTAATGTACTTGCTCAAAAAGTGATTTTGGATCATTTACCAAAAAAGTAGTCTGAAGTGTGTAGCTCAGTCATAGACTCATTTTGCCAGCACAAGTCACATGTATAAAACTTAAATGTTTTTAATCATGATTAATCACAGAAAAATGCTTAATTAGTTAATTTTAAATGACTGACATTTAAAGACAATAAAATTTCCAAAAACCACTACAACATTGTTTTTTATATATATATATATATATATATATATATATATATATATATATATATATATATGTATATTATTATTATTTTTTTTTTTTTTTACTTGTGTACTTATATTATCCCAAATGTTTCCAAGAATGTTTAGATCCAGAGAATTAGGCAATTTTAACAAGGACACAGACCATGCCCATGCCCATGCGTCCCCTATCAATGACATCATACCCATGTATCACGTTTTCTTGACTTACCGCGAGTTTTATCATATCTAATATGATAAAACAGACCTGCGTTATCCCACATACTCTTGACCGGAAGAAGCGGAAGCGGCAACTGTTTTTATTCACGCTCATCTCTCTCTCACAGCACTCGCCCCACTCTGCTTCATACTACAGTAACATTAATAATCTCATCCATGAACATGATTTCTGCTGAGTCCCATCCCGATTCTTTTCCACTGGCTGTGAGGTGAAGACAACAACTCCCAAGATTCTGTTCTCAATCTCAGCTCAATCTATGCCTTTGTTTTGAATAAGCGGCTTCAAGTGGTGAAAATTTACATAGTGTGCATATATATATATATATATATATATATATATATATATATATATATATATTGCACTGAACTAATATTAACCATCATATTGTTTGTGTATTGTGCTTTTTCTATTGTAACAGTATTTTAACATTTTAATTAGAGCCAGAAAATCTGATACAAAAAATCTGAAAACCCAACAGGAAGTGAGATATTTTGAATTTTCTTTGCAAAATTTGTGCAGTTTTTGCCATTTCCAGATGTTGTACTTTAATCAGATCAACATCATATCTGGTCAGTCTAATCTAAAGGCCTTTGAGACGTTACATTGTGAAGATCTTGAGTTTTTGCTGAAGGGCGTGACCATGGCGGCCGTTTCGCCATGAAACAATAAGTTGTTGTAACCTGGGCATACAATGTCCGATCTGCCCAAACTTCACATGTTTTATTAGAGTCCTGGCCTGAAGACATCTATATGACAATATTCAGTTACAGTCATAACGCCACCTGCTGGCAACAGGAAATTACTTGCTTTACACTGTAATTCACTCACAGAAACACATTTCAATATGCCATGAAGTGCCATACATACTTGAAACACATTAAAGGTCCCGTTCTTCGTGATCACATGTTTCAAACTTTAGTTAGTGTGTAATGTTGTTGTTAGAGTATAAATAAAATCTGTAAAATTTTAAAGCTCAAAGTTCAATGCCAAGCGAGATATTTTATTTAACAGAAGTCGCCTACATCGAACGGCCAGTTTGGACTACATCCCTCTACTTCCTTCTTTAATGACGTCACTAAAACAGTTTTTTGACTAACCTCCGCCCACAGGAATACACAAAAAAAAGGGGGCGTGGTCTTGTTGCGCTCCCACGGAGAAGAGCAAGAGTTGCGTTTGTAGAGTGTGTTTGTCGCCATGTCGTCGAAACGCTGTTATTTTCATCCCGCAGTCCAATCACCTTTGTTTGGCCTTCCCAGGGACGCTGTACTTAGAAATCAATGGTTACAATTTATGTTTAACTCGGTTCCCGAAAATTATAATCCACATGTAAAACTATGTGCAGCACATTTTGCTGAGGACAGCTTCCTCAATCTCAATCAGTTTAATGCTGGATTCGCACAAAGATTATTCTTGAAAGATGGAGCAGTTCCCTCTTTGTCTGGAGAAGGCATTGTTTATGGACCACAACCGGTAAGCTAAGCTGCTGTCGAATCACAACACAGGAACCGCTGGCACAATCAGAACTCGTTACGTATTTCTGAAGGAGGGACTTCATAGAACAAGGAAGTCATCAGCCCGTTTTTATGACAGTGGAAACAGCGGTATACAGATAAGTAAATTATGTGAAAAATACTGTGTTTTTTTACACGCGAAACATGAACACATGTTATATTGCACACTATAAACACAATCAAAGCTTCAAAAAAACACGAAAAACGGGACCTTTAAATCATGCAACACTTGGCTAAGTGCTAATGTATGCGATTAACGCCAAGAAACAGGAAGTTGTTGTAACTCAGGCATACGATGTCTGATCTGCTCCAAACTTCTCATGTTTGATAACAGTCCTGGCCTGAAGACATCTACATGGCAATATTCAGTTACAATATCCACCTGTTGGCAGCAGGAAGTATGGCACTTTGAGATAACTTGGCCATAATTATCCTGTATTTACTCGCTTATATGCATGTCGCCCACTGCACTGTTTTCCTAAGGGCAACGGGTGGCAGTGAGCCCGGGTGCGAGGGCCCTTTCATCGCTGCTTGCAGCTTTAATTTTCAATTGTAAGTCTGTCACTGTAACACAGTCTCAGAACAAAAAAGGTACAAAAGCTGTTTTCAAAAGGTACAGCGTTCTCCCTGAAGAGTGCATATTAGTATTGGTACTAAAAGTGTACTGACTAACTGGTACAAATTGGAACCTGTTTAAAAGCATACTGTCACAGAATATTTCAAACTATTACTCACCAACTGTCAACACACTCAACAAATTTAACTGAAAACAAGAGTGCTGCTTAGATTTATCTGTATTCTTTTTTATATTTGGTTTTTATGTTTTTCAGCTCGTCTGCCTGTTCCTGTCATCATAACTAACTCTTCACAATGTTCATCATCATCATCATCAAATTGTTCATTGGTGTGTTCAGCTGTGAATGTGAGTCATGTGACTCTCTCCTGGTACAAAGGAAACAGTTTATTGTCCAGCATCAGTGTGTCTGATCTCAGCATCAGTCTCTCTCTACCTCTGGAGGTGGAATATCAGGATAAAAACACCTACAGCTGTGTGCTGAACAATCCCATCAGCAACCAGACTCAACATCTGGACATCACTCGACAGTGCAGGTACGGCAGCACTGATATAATGTGTTTATTTACTGAGCTGATCTCGGTCTTCTGTTGTAGATCAGACTGACAGATTCACTTACATTAATGACTGTCTCTCTTTTCCTCTCCTTCAGTTCCTCCAGTCTCTCTGATAGTGTTGATCTCTGCTGCTGGTGCTGGTGCTGCTGGATCTCTGTTGATTGTAACTGCTGTCGGTATCTTCTGCATCTACAGGAAATGCAAAAAAAGCAGGTCAGGAGATCAAACAATTAATGTAAATGACAAAATACTTATCTTTTATAAGCCACAGATTTTGATGTAAGATTGAAAACTTTGTTTTAACGTGCATGTATTATTGTTAATATAGATCAAACCCAGGAGAAAAACAAAACTGATTCAGCATTGTCCAAACCTACAACATGAAAAACGGTATTATAATTTTGACTGTGTTGCAATAAGTTGTTGCAGTCAGTTAATGTGATTGAGGTTTTGTGTGGAATAGTATCAGATGTTCAGTGAACAGATGTGGATGGCCAGTCTTGTTCATAACTACCTTCAGTAGAGAGTGGCTCAGGAAAAAACAAAAACTAAGTGTATGTACTGATTAAATGTACCACTGATATTGCATTTTAAATGCCATTTCTTATTATTTTGTCACATCACTTTCGGTGAACGAATAGGCTACTGAATGAACGAACTCGTGACAAATGGCCTACGCGAATGAAGATAAAATTATTATTATTGCTATTATTATTACTATTATATTAAATGATTAGGTCGCCCAAAAATAACCTTCCGAAAAATAACAGGTTTTACTACGAATAATAATAATAAAAAAACAGTAGTTTTTTTTGTAGTTATTCCATGGTAACTGTGGTTTTGCTACAAAAAAAACATAGATTAACTAGGGTATTTGTGTGGTTATGCCAATGGTAATTCGCAAAAACAAAACAAAAGCAACAACAAAAAAAAAACAAACAAACAAAAAAAACATGGTTTTACAATAATAAAACCAAGGTTAACTTTCGTAAGGATGAAAAAAGTAATTACTCACCGTAATGTTACAATCACTACTGTCACCAGATAAACAATATATCAGCGGGTCTAATGTCAACTAACCCTGATGTTCTTGCGCACATGTCTAGGCATATTTATAAGGTGAGAAATCTGCTATCTGATGTAAATAGGCTTTCTTGTCTCTCCGACCACAACAAACGCGGACGTCACTCGCAATAAGTGCAGAAGTAGAAGATTTCTCAACTTTTCAAGCGCCAACGCAGGCGTCAGCCAATCAGATCGCCCTATGCAAACACAGTGGCTAGCCAATGGGCTCTAAGCAACGAGAATTCTAATGTATTTCATGCAACACCGGAAAGTATGTGATTGGCTGTTATCACTATAACGGTCGCGTCAACACAAGCACGCCCTCCTTCAAGCGTTGACGCAGCGTGACAGTAACAGTTCATTTTTATTGTTTGAAAAAAAAAGATACAATAATAGTGAACGGGTGACTGAGGCTGTCAATCTGCAAGAAACTCATGCAGGATTGTAACATTACGGTAATTACTTTTTTCATCCTTACGAAAGTTAACCTTGGTTTTATTATTGTAAAACCATGTTTGTTTTTTTGCTTTTGTTTTGTTTTTGCGAACTACCATTGGCATAACCACACAAATACCATAGTTAATCTGTGTTTTTTTGCGTGATTTTTTTTTTTTTTTAGGTAATAATTGTGAGGATGTTCCTAATGTAATATAATTTAAAGTACATGAAATGTGCACATTGATTTTGATTGTGGAAATGGCTTTTTCTGATGGTGGCAAATAAATAAAAAATTAAAATAAAATAAAAAGTATGACCAGTCACAGAAATTATTTTCAAAGAAACTTTTGTTGGTCTTGTAAAGGTTGGTCTATGTTGGTATGTGTGTGTTATTAAACTGTTCCTGACTGACAGTATTTTGTATTTTTTCTTGCAGAAATCAAAGAAGGATCCTGTGTATGAAAATGTCACCAAAACAGGATGATCAAAACAGGAAGGAGAGCTGATACAGGCCCTGACTTACACCTTTTAGTTCATATTTATTCTCTGCTACTACTCTAGACCTACTCAAAATATAGAACATCTACATTCATGTTATTTTTAGCTCAACATGCATGGAAATTTACTAACCTTATTAATATTGATCCCACCCTTCAATGTTCTCTCTACTCCTATTTAAAGAGAAAATGGGCAAATTAAGCACAAGGACATCATCGCTCTCTAGTGGCCAAAGCAGAAAATCAACTTTCTCTAAGAACAGCACTACTTTTACAGGAAAGGGTGCGCTATGATGCTGCTGTTCTCACTGTCACTGCTATTGTTTATAATAATAAAAACAAATCCAATTAACACAGATTACTTTGGTTTATTAGAATAAAATGTCTTTATACTGTCATTGTTTTGAGTGGCGCCATCTGGTGTTGTTTGAATAACAGCAGTTAAAGCAACAGCACAATACAACAGGTGATTGCAAGGGTCATGTATATTTTAATGCTGAGTCAAAGCTCACTTTTCCATGCAGTGAATGATTAATGAATTAAACTCGCCAATAACAGAAACACTGAAGATCCTAATGCTGATGGTGCTTGAAATTAACAGCTAACTATAAACCATCTTTATAAACCATTGAATATTGGGGGAAAAAAATACACTGCTCAAAAAAAATTCAGGAAACATTTAAATCACACATTGAATCTCAATTAATGAAATGTTCAACTTGAAAATCTTTATTTAATCTTTATTTTATAGAATCTTTATTATATACATTCTACAATTTGTTAAGAACAAAATTATGTGACAACAGTCAATGAAAACCAAAATCATCAACACATTGAGGGCTGGATTCAAAATCAGGCTGATTCAACTTGTATGAAGTTCATCACAGCAACTCATAATGTAAGTCAGTAGTGTGTATGGACTCCACATCCCTGCCTGCATTCATCTGGGCATGCTTCTGATGAGATGGCAGATGGTGTCCTGCAGGATCTCCTCCCAGACCTGGATCAGGGCATCAGTGAGCTCCTGGACAGTCTGTGGTGCAACTTTGCAGCTTTGGATGATCCAATACATAATGTTCCAGAGCTTCTCAATTGGATTCAGGTCTGGGGAATGTAAGGGCCAGTCAATGGCATCAATGCCTTTGTTATCTAAAAACTGCCTACACATTCTCGCCACATGAGGTCGGGCATTAACATGCACCAGGAGGAACTCAGGGCCCACTAAATACATTAGTGGCATTAACAGACTTTCAACATCATGTTCCTCGAACATTCCTTGACTCTTGATTCTGGCAGTGTGGTGGTGAATTATCCTGTTGCTAATGTCCATCACCAGCAGGGAACACAGGTGCACTTGGTCTGCAATGATGTTTAGATACCCGACAACTATCAGGGGTGTGCAAATGGGATATTGGGGCCTAAAGTGTCCCAAGTTTCCCTGTATTTTTACAGTACATTACTGGCAGCACGGTTGCCAGCAAAGTACTGTATTTCACTTTTACAGCAATGTACTGTAATGCAATTTTACAGTATAAAGATCAGTACTGTATAACCACATAACAGTACATTTACTGTATTTTTACAGTATTTTGTAATTTGATACATTTGTACTGTGTTTTACTATACTGGAATACCTACATTGATATTTTACTGCTAAATATTACTAATTATAATAACTGCTAGTAATGATCAAATATATATTATAATTTCATTATAGGTTATTATATTATATAGTAATATTATAATACTACTATACTACAGAATAACATTAGAAATCAAAAGGCAATCCAAAAAGAGTTATTTAAAAAAAAAAAATATTCAATCAATATATTTAAACTATTAAAAACATTTCAAAACATTTTGGTACTGTGCTTACCAGAGTACAGTGCAGGGCCATAGCTGGGATAAGCAGGGCGCCCCTAGAATTATCACCATCCTTTGCCCCACCAGCAACGGCCCTGGTCCAGTGCATCAGCAATTTGATTTATCTTAAAAAGTGAGCAAAACCAACAAGTGTCCCACAACATTCACCCCTAACTGTAGGACATGTGGATGGTGGCAAACAGGCCACAGACCCTCAGTGTAAAGTCTTCCATTTAAACACCATCAAGGACTGAATGAAGCTGTTGACATGCAGGTTGATGGCCATCACTCCTGATCTACTGCTCACTCCCTGTCTGGCAGTACATTTCTTCCCTTCAATACCGAAACTGTAACAAAGTCAAGGCACACACACAAATACACGTATTACAAAACCTGTTATCCACAGCACCAATAAAGATGCACAGACAGTGTAAGGTAGAAATGTCAAATGAAAATAAAACAAAATACGACTAATTTTTAAAGTTTAAAAGGGTGTATTATTATGGCTAATACTTACAAAATACTCATAAGCTTTATTGTAACAGCAATGCACTTCCCAGGATGCAAAGACAAGTGGACCACACTGTAGAGCTGTAAGAAATCAAAATAAATTATGTTCATTGATGTTATTTGTCGGGGATAGGCTAACACATACACTGTTGCCTATACACATGCATTTCATACACTTCAACAATACATCTAGGTTAGTAAATATATTATTCTTGACCTTGCTGAATATTTTGACATGGCATACATTATACCTACTTTGTTGCCTAATAGATCATTATTAACTGTGATAAAAGTAATTTACACTCCTATTCATATTTTTCAGCAGACTGCAAATATAATACTCACGTCCATCAGCAGACTGCAGATATATTTTTGAGCTTTTGCATATGGTCTGAGCACTGACAGGCTGACCCCCCAAAGTGGAACCTGTCCTGTTAAACCACTGTATGGTCTTGGCCACCTTGCTGCAGCTCAGTTTCAGGGTCTTGGCAATCTTCTTATAGACTACACCGTCTTTATGTAGAGCAACAATTATTTTTTTCAGATCCTCCGAGAGTTCTTTGCCATGAGGTGTCATGTTGATCTTCCAGTGACCAGTATGAGAGAGTGAGAGCGATAACACCAAATTTAACACACCTGATCCCCATTCACTACTTGAGACCTTGTAACACTAACGAGTCACATGACACCGGGGAGAGAAAATGGCTAATTGGGCCCAATTATCTCTCCCATAGAGTCCAGTGGGCAACACCTGCTCAGCCAGAATGCGCTCTAGCCCGTGAGTCCGCTCCAGAGGCCACTCCAGCCCGCGAATCCGCTCCCGAATCCACAGAGGAGGTGGGCACGGAGTCACGTAAGAGGAGGAAGAGGAGGAGGAAGGCTTCAGTCATCCCTCAAGGCCTGGAGGCCTTCCCAGAGCCCGCTCCAGCCAGTGAGTACGCTCCAGCCAGGGAGTCCGCTCCAGAGCCCGCTCCAGCCAATGAGTCCGCTCCAGAGCCCGCTCCAGCCAGTGAGTCCGCTCCAGAGCCCGCTCCAGCCAGTGAGTCCGCTCCAGCCAGTAAGTCCACTCCAGAGCCCGCTCCAGCCAGTGAGTCCGCTCTAGAGCCCGCTCCAGCCAGTGAGTCCGCTCCAGCCAGTAAGTCCGCTCCAGAGCCCGCTCCAGCCAGTGAGTCCGCTCCAGCCAGTAAGTCCGCTCCAGAGCCCGCTCCAGCCAGTGAGTCCGCTCCAGAGCCCGCTCCAGCCAGTGAGTACGCTCCAGCCAGGGAGTCCACTCCAGAGCCCGCTCCAGCCAGTGAGTACGCTCCAGCCAGGGAGTCCACTCCAGAGCCCGCTCCAGCCAGTGAGTCCGTTCCAGAGCCCGCTCCAGCCAGTGAGTCCGCTCCAGAGCCCGCTCCAGCCAGTGAGTCCGCTCCAGCCAGTAAGTCCACTCCAGAGCCCGCTCCAGCCAGTGAGTCCGCTCTAGAGCCCGCTCCAGCCAGTGAGTCCACTCCAGAGCCCGCTCCAGCCAGTGAGTCCGCTCTAGAGCCCGCTCCAGCCAGGGAGTCCGCTCCAACCAGTGAGTCCGCTCCAGAGCCCGCTCCAGCCAGTGAGTCCGCTCCAGCCAGTAAGTCCGCTCCAGAGCCCGCTCCAGCCAGTGAGTCCGCTCTAGAGCCCGCTCCAGCCAGGGAGTCCGCTCCAACCAGTGAGTCCGCTCCAGAGCCCGCTCCAGCCAGTGAGTCCGCTCCAGCCAGTAAGTCCGCTCCAGAGCCCGCTCCAGCCAGTGAGTCCGCTCCAGAGCCCGCTCCAGCCAGTGAGTCCGCTCCAACCAGTGAGTCCGCTCCAGAGCCCGCTCCAGCCAGTGAGTCCGCTCCAGAGCAGGCTGCTGTCCTGGTCAGTCCTGTCTTGGCCCAGAGGGCTGTGCTCACCTTTTATGTTTTGGCTGTCCTGCGTGCATGGAGGATGAACTCGAGCTCTATGGACTTTGGAGCAGTCTGCCAGCCCAAGGCCGTTGTCGTCCCAGAGCAGCCCGAGCAGCCTGCTGTCGTCCCGAGCTGCCCGCTCTCCCTGATTCGGCCACGGAGGACGTCACCGAGCTGTCCGCTCTCCCTGATACGGCCACGGAGCACCCTTGGCCAGCCCTGCTGCCGCCGCCCAGGTCGTCTGCCCTGCCGCCGCCGCCCAAGCCGCCAGCCCTGCCGCCGTCACCCAGGCCGTCTGTCCTGCTGCCGCCATCCAAGCCTTCTGTCCTGCCGCCACCATCCAAGCCTTCTGCCCTGCTGCCGCTGCCCCGGCCGTCTGAACCGCTGGAACCCGCCTGGTCAGTTCCTCCAGCGCTGCCCTGGCAATCAGCCAGGACTCCAGACCCTCGGGAACCCGCCTGGTCAGTTCCTCCAGCGCCGCCCTGGCAATCAGCCAGGACTCCAGACCCTCGGGAACCCGCCTGGTCAGTTCCTCCAGCGCCGCCCTGGCAATCAGCCAGGACTCCAGACCCTCGGGAACCCGCCTGGTCAGTTCCTCCAGCGCCGCCCTGGCAATCAGCCAGGACTCCAGACCCTCTGGAACCCGCCTGGTCAGTTCCGCCAGCACCGCCCTGGTATCGGTCGGGACCCCGGACTTAGCCCGCCAACCCTCCCCCTGATCCTCCTCTAGTCTACCTCCCTCCTGAGAGTTGTGTTTTTGTTTTTTTTTGTCTCATGGAGCGTCTGGTAGCCGCTCCGTCAGGAGGGGGTACTGTCATGATCATGAGTTGGAGTGCCCTGTTTAGCCACCAGAGGGCACTCCAACAAGGACATTTGTCACCTGTTTAAACTTCATTTCCCATAATTCACCTCCTGGACTAATTATCCTTGTTTCATTGCACTCAGCTGTTTTGTGTTTGATCATTAGTTCTGTCTATTTAGTCTCAGTTGTTTCTGTCCTTGGTTGTGGTTTGTTAATTTATGTTACATGCACTTTTTGTACCTCAGGCTTTCTGTTTATGGACTGTTACTGTGGATTTTGACCCTTGCCTGTTCTCTGGATTTCGACTTTGGATTACCCAATAAATGCTGCAACTGGATCCTAACATCTTGTTTTTGTGTGCAACCGTGACACCGGCAGGCTAGTGTAGTTCATCTCGAACAAGCCTATAGTCCCTACAACACTGTAAAAAAAAATTTGCTGCGAAAACGTAAAAAAGTGAGTCAACCTGATGCATTAAGACTTTTGCGTTGTCTCAATGTATTTTAAATAATTACACATAGTAATGATACAATGTTCAGCCAACTAACACTTGCTTGTTTTTGCAATTCTGATTTTCATATTTTCCCAATTAAGATTTTTGTTTTACACCAACTACTGTTGTTCAGTTAATTTGCTTTTTTATGTTCTGTGGATGAAGAATTTTCAATTGGCAAAATTATTATGCATGTTAGCCAACTAACACTTGCTTGTTTACGCAATTCTGATTTTTTAATTTTCCTAATAATGATATTTATGTCACCGCAATTGCTGTTGTTCAGTTAATTAGCTTTTTTATGTTTTGTGGATGAGAAATGTTCAATTGGCAAAATAAAGACAGGTCATAAAACATTTACTTTATCATTTATTTCAATTAGAAATAAGATGCTACACAAGCACAAACTCAGTTCACAATATTTAACTTTTTTTTAAAGTTGTTACACAACAGCTGCACTTTAAAGAAAAAGTCCAGATTCCATCTTCAGTAGGAACTTAAATTTTGCATACACTAAGCATACAGACAATTTTTAACACCAACAAAAATCAGTGCAATACAATTACATCTGATAAAATAAAAAAAAAATAAATAAAATAAAATAAAATAAAATACATCTGATGACAAGAAAAAGAGATGCCAACTAAAAGAATCACCTTGTATCCAAGCTGCACTTTAGGTCTTGTAACAAATGAACACCAAAAATGATCCCAAAACACTGTTCTGATTTTCTTTACAACAGTTTGTTCTTCAGAGAAAGCACACGTTTGGTGCATCCAGATCCCAGCTCCATGAAAACATTCTGAATGGTGTCAAAAGTGTACTTAAGAGCTTGAGGATAGGACATGTTTAATGCATACAGAAGGCCAAAAAGGTATGCAAGAGCAGTAGAAATATCTGGGAGATCTTTCAAAACGACGACCTGCTCCAACACAACAGCAATGTTCACAACCTCGGGTGATGTCGCCTGGGTGTCATCTTCCAAAACACACAGAATGGCAATAGACACTCCTTTTGCCCCATCTTCGGTGTCCTGTTACACAAACAATAATATCCATAATAGACTGTAAAAGTCCCACTGAGCAAATTACGTCCAGAAGACGTCTTTTTGAGGTCTTGTCTCAGGTTGAAAAGACGTCCACTGAGGGGCCAGAATGAAAGTTTTTATGACGTCTTTTTTTGACGTCTTCTGGACATCCGATATAGACGAACAAGCAGAATCACCAAAGGAGAAAAATCACAATTTTTAAGCCACCATCGTGGAGATGAGTGTTTGCTTTAGTTGGGCTCTTGACCCTTGCCTTATTAATATTAGAGTTTGTTTGGGCAGTTAACTGAGTCATAACAGCCAGACAAATAAAGAGAAATGATCAGGTGTTGGTTATGGTCTCACAAATAACCATTATTTGACCTGAATCACTGAACTCATGAAGAGCCCAATCTCTGAGTTAGATTTATGTTATTGATTACAGCAGAACTGTGATTCTACAGCAGAAGATCAGCTTTTACAATATGATTCAAATGATTTCAGAAAAGGTGTGTTGAACAAAAAAAAGTATTCATTTTAGGCACACACAGACATCAAGAATCAGCCTGTGAATCTCAACAGTGGTGACCATCAAAAAGCATGTTGCAGTGCATTCTGGGAGCCACCAATCAAAATTCATCCACGGCTCCCATCATGCATTGCTGCATGAATAAATTATGAGCTTAATTGTCTTAGTAATTTCCTTTATTCTCATATTTTATTTTGTTCTGTTTATGTGACTTTTTAGTAGCTTGTTTTCTAATGTTCAGAGTTGATCTGTTGATCAGAATATGTTGCTTGTCACCGTCGTTGAGATTCACAGGCTGATTCTTGATGTCTGTGTGTGCTTAAGAGAAAAATTTTTTTATCATGTGAAATTTTTCAGATTATATTGATAAAGCTGATCTTGTGCTGTAGAATCACAGTTCTGCTGTAATCAATAACATAAATCTAACTCAGAGATTGGGCTCTAAATGATTCAGGTCAAATAATGATTAAGTGAAAACATAACCAATACCTTGATCATTTCTCTTTACTTGTCTGGCTGTTATGACTCAGTTAACTGCCCAAACAAACTCTAATATTAATAAGGCAAGGGTCAAGAGCCCAACTAAAGCAAACACTCATCTCCACGATGGTGGCTTAAAAATTGTGATTTTTCTCCTTTGGTGATTCTGCTTGTTCGTCTATATCGGATGTCCAGAAGACGTCAAAAAAAGACGTCATAAAAACTTTCATTCTGGCCCCTCAGTGGACGTCTTTTCAACCTGAGACAAGACCTCAAAAAGACGTCTTCTGGACGTAATTTGCTCAGTGGGACTTTTACAGTCTATTATGGATATTATTGTTTGTGTAACAGGACACCGAAGATGGGGCAAAAGGAGTGTCTATTGCCATTCTGTGTGTTTTGGAAGATGACACCCAGGCGACATCACCCGAGGTTGTGAACATTGCTGTTGTGTTGGAGCAGGTCGTCGTTTTGAAAGATCTCCCAGATATTTCTACTGCTCTTGCATACCTTTTTGGCCTTCTGTATGCATTAAACATGTCCTATCCTCAAGCTCTTAAGTACACTTTTGACACCATTCAGAATGTTTTCATGGAGCTGGGATCTGGATGCACCAAACGTGTGCTTTCTCTGAAGAACAAACTGTTGTAAAGAAAATCAGAACAGTGTTTTGGGATCATTTTTGGTGTTCATTTGTTACAAGACCTAAAGTGCAGCTTGGATACAAGGTGATTCTTTTAGTTGGCATCTCTTTTTCTTGTCATCAGATGTATTTTATTTTATTTTATTTTATTTATTTTTTTTTTATTTTATCAGATGTAATTGTATTGCACTGATTTTTGTTGGTGTTAAAAATTGTCTGTATGCTTAGTGTATGCAAAATTTAAGTTCCTACTGAAGATGGAATCTGGACTTTTTCTTTAAAGTGCAGCTGTTGTGTAACAACTTTAAAAAAAAGTTAAATATTGTGAACCGAGTTTGTGCTTGTGTAGCATCTTATTTCTAATTGAAATAAATGATAAAGTAAATGTTTTATGACCTGTCTTTATTTTGCCAATTGAACATTTCTCATCCACAAAACATAAAAAAGCTAATTAACTGAACAACAGCAATTGCGGTGACATAAATATCATTATTAGGAAAATTAAAAAATCAGAATTGCGTAAACAAGCAAGTGTTAGTTGGCTAACATGCATAATAATTTTGCCAATTGAAAATTCTTCATCCACAGAACATAAAAAAGCAAATTAACTGAACAACAGTAGTTGGTGTAAAACAAAAATCTTAATTGGGAAAATATGAAAATCAGAATTGCAAAAACAAGCAAGTGTTAGTTGGCTGAACATTGTATCATTACTATGTGTAATTATTTAAAATACATTGAGACAACACAAAAGTCTTAATGCATCAGGTTGACTCACTTTTTTACGTTTTCGCAGCAATTTTTTTTTACAGTGAATAACAGACCGGCGTGCATTATTATTCATTCAAGAACATTGTGCAAGTTTACTTCAACAATGGAGCCATGAACTTCACATACTTTTGAAAATCCAGCATTTAGATGATCCTGGAAAGTGCTCTTTGTCACCGCTGTAAACACGGCATTCTTCTTCCACAAGGGGGTTTGGCCATCCTGTAGAATTCAACCAATCGGATGATGACTTTGAAGATCCTGAAGTGTTTCCTGTTAAGTGTGCCATATGCATCAGACGTTCAGCCAACGGTCCGTGGGCGTGATGTCTGAGGCTGAGACTAGGTGAGACCTAACACACACACAAAAACACACATGCATGCACACACACGCACATTTGAATGCACATGCACAAACACACACAACTCCTGTTCATTTCTGCTTATTGCTACTGAATTTATCTACATTTTTTTATCATTTGTTATTCTAAAGTCAATAATGTTTTACATTTGGTTTTGTATTTTGTAAATACAATCTAAGGATTTTAAGGATTTTTAAGGATTTTTTTAATGGCATTTTAACTATATTTTTGCAAATTTATATGCTATTATTGCAAACACAGACACTTCAGGACCCCCCCCCCCCCACCCCCACAAAAAAAAAAAAAACAATTCTAAACTTTCACAAAAAAATTATTCATTTATTTTTTATTTTGTTGTTTAAATATATATTTTAACAAAAAATATTAAAAAAATGTAATATTTCATATGCACGCTAATGGTGTAGATGAGTAATTATTTTGCAGTAAATAGGTAAAAAAGTACCACATATCCCCCAAAACACAGCACAAATATAGCTGAGAAGTAAATAAAAAATATAATACATTTCTCATAATGTAAGAATTGTTATTACATTATGAGCTCATGATTTTATACATTTTGAGAAAATTATTACATTATGAACATTTTATTACAATAATAATGTAATACTTATTACATTATGTGCAGTTATTGCTACAAGTCTTAATGAGGGCCAGATGAACTATAACCTTATATCATATGCAAATGCAGCGCTTGAACTAGGAGTGTCAAACTCTGTCATCAGAGGATTCACTCAACACTTAAACAGTTTTGCCGTTAGATCACACACTGAACCACTGAGAAAATGTGTCACAAGTTGTTTTTGTTCTGTTTGTGCTGCTGGAGTCTGACTGGTAAGATATTAACAGTATTTTTTTGGCTTTTTTAAATTTCAGACTAATAAAGTTGCTGCTACTGATCAAATTAGATTATTTTCATGTGCTGTTATGTACCAAATGAATTATGAATATTGTATGAATATAATACAAGATCTACCAAGTTTGAATTCAGGTCTTATCAGGGGTTATGAAGTTTACATTAAAATTTTCAGGTCTGAAAAAATGTCATGAAAATAATGGAAATCTCAACAGAAAGTGTGAACTTTCCGTTGAGCTGCTTTCAAATATCAGGCCATTTTTTTGTCCATATTTTGTTTGTGTGTGTGTGTGAGTATATTTAAAAATACTTCTGCAGTGATCATAAACATCTACAAATGTCATGGAAATTCACTGATCAAAATGTGCAGGAACCTTATAGTTCTTAAGAGACTATCCAGTGATCTAATGACCCAAATCTCTAATTTATTAAAAAAAAATTATTTAAAATATCCAGTACAATTAAAACTGTATTTTCAAACTGCAATAATTATCATGTATTTATTGTCAATAAATTATGAAACTTTAAACACTGATTCTCCTCTACACTTTAAAACAAACTAAAGATGAAGGTGTTGCACCAGTAAGGATTAAGCTTTAATCTAGATTAAATCAAGGTTTCTCTAATAATTCTGTTGTGCCAAAATTTAAATTGAGAAATAATCAGACTTACGTTTAGACCATCATTTTGAACCTAGTCTTATTTAACATTTAGAATAGATAAACTTTAACTGTTACTTTAAATTAAACTCCTTAAGGAATTTGCTTGACTGTAAAACTTGTTGCTGTTTATGGAAACCTGTTTGCTTATAGTTCATATCTGGGGTTAATGGATTTATGTGTTTAATCCATTAAATATCCTAAAATATTTAGTGTGAATATCCAGTGTATTACTGTGTGTTGGGTTTAAAGTTGACAGTTGTGAAATGGATTATAATAATTCTTGTGGTAGAAAACACTGTGGCATTAAGCTGCGATAAAAGGGGCCTGAAGGTTGTGACATTTTGTTATATGTGGTTATCTGTATATTTTCATAAACATTTTTCATGTATTTTGCCATATTACTTCAATAATTGCTACCTTAAATATATTTCCAAGCAATCTGTAAGTGCTGCGGCAATGTTTTCTCTTTCTGCTTAATTCTAACAGTTTCTCTTTACAGTAGCAGTTTATAAAGTCCATTGATATTTTACATTTTGTTTTGTGTTTTTGCTGCTGATCTCAACTTTACATGTAAATGAAGCTGATTTCAATCTTTGTAAACCATCAGAGGCTTTAATGAGTGTTTAATCAGTAAAATGTGTTTGTTCTCCAGGTGTGTTTGGTGATTCAGTGTCAGTGATGGAGGGAGATTCTGTCACTTTATACAACAATGTTACTGAACTACATGAAGGTGAACATACACTGTGGAAATTTGGAGCTGAAAACTCTCGCATAGCTAAAAACAAGAAAAATAAGCAAATCTTCAACACATATAATGGTACTGATGGGAGATTCAGAGACAGACTGAAGCTGGACGATCAAACTGGATCTCTGACCATCACAAACATCACAACTGAACATGCTGGAGTTTATCGACTAGAGATAAGTGGAGCACATCTGACAACAAGAATATTCAATGTTTCTGTCTATGGTGAGTAGAGATAATTTGTCCAAACATTTACATATTCTATATTCAAATGTTTAATCATTTTAGAGTTTGAGATGACAGACAGATTCAGTGATTGCAACTCTAAACACACTGTAAAAAATTTTCCTGTAAAATAACAGTAAAGAGCTGGCAGCAGAGACGCCAGCAGTATACCGTTATTTTTACGGTATTCATATGTAAAATTATTTTACGGTAGTAGTCTGTAAACCAGAAAAACTGTATTTTTCTGTAGTTCTAAAATTTACAGTAAAGAGCTGGCAGCAAAGACGCCAGCAATATACTGTTATTTTTACGGTATTCATATGTAAAATTATGCATATGTCTGTGATTTATTTGGAAACTAAAATAATATTGTTTAGGTTGTTAATTTAACTTATCGCAGTTTACTGTAGATAGGCACATCTACTGTGCCTGTCTACAGTAAACTGTGAGAAGTTAATGTAAGAACATAAATAATATTATTGTACTTTCCAAATAATCACAGATATATGCCTCATTTTTTTACTGTATTAGAAATGACATAAATTTATCAGTTTCCTAAATATTCCTAAAATATCTTCTTCATTGATATTTAAAATATCAGTCTTCCAATGAACTTCATTATTCCCAGGGCAAAAGACAATTGCTTAAGATATGCATTATTGTGAATATTATGCAAAATAAGCAATAAATCTTCAAAATCAAATACCTTTATTTCAAACAGCAATGTCAAGGTCAACATGAATACAAAAAAATAGAAAAAAAGAAAATAAACCCTGTTGGACGATGCTGAGAAGAACTTTCTAGTAGCAAAAAGAAACAGTAGCGTCTGCTTGACTATGGCAATAAATGTACATTCTTAATTTGCTTTTAAGACTCAGGCATAGCCTATAGTTGACTTTTTTTTTTTTAAGACATACCTTTGAACACTTACCAAATTCTTGTCATAAGTGATTTATCTTACCAACAGTAATTTAAGCTTTACCTTGAGTAACACAGGTCTAAGAAAAGGACCAAGGCAACAAATACACATCATTAGCAATGTTTGGAAAACTACACTATTGAGACTTTAAGGAACATTAAGACCTTTTTGATAACATGAGTAATAACATTCAGGATGCAAGCATCTTTGGCACATTTTTGGGGGAAAACGCCCACAGGCTCGTGTTTTTTCTCTCAACTTAATCCTGTGAGTTAGATTAAAATTTCCTCAAAAGTCAACTTAAAGGGACACTCCACTTTTTTTGGAAATAGGCTCATTTTACTACTTCCCCAGAGCTAAACCGTTGAGTTTTACCGTTTTCGAATCCATTCAACTGATCTCCGGGTCTGGCAGTACCACTGTTAGCATAGATCATTGAACCGGACAAGACCATTAGAATCTCTCTCAAAAAAAATGACCAAAGAGTTTCGATATTTTTCCTATTTAAAACTTGACTCTTCTGTAGTTACATCGTGTACTAAGACCAACAGAAAATGAAAAGTTGCGATGATATGCTTGGAAGACTAATAGGGTCGACTATTTTCAGGTGCTGCGTCATATCATTACGCCTGCTGGACTCATGGTACGGCAGCAAAGTTTCTTTATTATTACGCAGGAATGAGAGTATAGTTCCTAGCCATATCAGCCTAGAAAATCGCAACTTTTCATTTTCTGTTGGTCTTAGTACATGATGTAACTACAGAAGAGTCAAGTTTTAAATAGGAAAAATATTGAAACTCTTTGGTCATTTTTGAGCAAGATGCTAACGGTCTAATCAGATTCAATGAACTATGCTAAGCTATGCTAACAGTGGTACCACCAGACCCGGAGATCGGCTGAAAAGATTCGAAAACGGTAAAACTCAACTGTTTAGCTCTGGGGAAGTAGTAAAATGAGCCTATTTCCAAAAAAAGTGGAGTATCCCTTTAAAAGATTTATATATGTAATCTGCAATATATTCTCTGCTGTCTGTAAAAATATACTTTTCTAATAACATTTGAACATATGCAGAATTGGCAACATTTTGAAAACATACTTAAGAACATTCTGAAAATGTGCATTAAGGCCATTTTGAAATTATTATAGTACAGTAGAACATTTTGGCAGGATGTATCAATAATATGCATCAATAAAGTCATTCAAGGATGAAACTGTAAGGAAGGCACCTGTGCCACTGCAAGCTAGACTTGCAGGTTACCTCTTAAAATTGTCCTGTGAGGTAGGCTTGTTTTTTTACATCTTAGTTTTTGGGGTCCAGTAGAGATGAACATCACTTTGGTAGCCACTGTTCCTCTCTGCAGCATTATTCCAGTGCTGCCAATATCAAACAACAACAAACAATCATAATCATAATAATAAATAAACTATACAATCAGGAATGTACAGTATACACTCCAAGTTAATGCTTATAAAGTTACAGTTTTTTTTGATTGCTAAACGACAGTGGGCACAACTGGAGTCACATGTGCAAAACTCTAACTACAGTCTGCACAGCAGCAGTTCATGTGGACCAAACTCTAGTTCGTTTTTCATTGCTTGAACACAGTTTTCAAAACTCTACACACTTATCCCATGACTTTAACCACAACCTGCACAACACTGTGGATTTACAGCACTTTGTTCAAATGCTAACACACTGCTGTCAAAACTGTGAACCACACATTCAAAACAGAATAGATTTCAACCTTGTGCCTTTCAAACACTGTTGATTTCAATTTCAGCTGAACACACACACATACATTAATATATATACATTAATATACAGGTCCTTCTCAAAAAATTAGCATATTGTGATAAAGTTCATTATTTTCCATAATGTAATGATAAAAATTAAACTTTCATATATTTTAGATTCATTGCACACCAACTGAAATATTTCAGGTCTTTTATTGTTTTAATACTGATGATTTTGGCATACAGCTCATGAAAACCCAAAATTCCTATCTCAAAAAATTAGCATATTTCATCCGACCAATAAAAGAAAAGTGTTTTTAATACAAAAAAAGTCAACCTTCAAATAATTATGTTCAGTTATGCACTCAATACTTGGTCGGGAATCCTTTTGCAGAAATGACTGCTTCAATGCGGCGTGGCATGGAGGCAATCAGCCTGTGGCACTGCTGAGGTGTTATGGAGGCCCAGGATGCTTCGATAGCGGCCTTAAGCTCATCCAGAGTGTTGGGTCTTGCGTCTCTCAACTTTCTCTTCACAATATCCCACAGATTCTCTATGGGGTTCAGGTCAGGAGAGTTGGCAGGCCAATTGAGCACAGTAATACCATGGTCAATAAACCATTTACCAGTGGTTTTGGCACTGTGAGCAGGTGCCAGGTCGTGCTGAAAAACGAAATCTTCATCTCCATAAAGCTTTTCAGCAGATGGAAGCATGAAGTGCTCCAAAATCTCCTGATAGCTAGCTGCATTGACCCTGCCCTTGATAAAACACAGTGGACCAACACCAGCAGCTGACATGGCACCCCAGACCATCACTGACTGTGGGTACTTGACACTGGACTTCAGGCATTTTGGCATTTCCTTCTCCCCAGTCTTCCTCCAGACTCTGGCACCTTGATTTCCGAATGACATGCAAAACTGAGCAACAGTCCAGTGCTGCTTCTCTGTAGCCCAGGTCAGGCGCTTCTGCCGCTGTTTCTGGTTCAAAAGTGGCTTGACCTGGGGAATGCGGCACCTGTAGCCCATTTCCTGCACACGCCTGTGCACGGTGGCTCTGGATGTTTCTACTCCAGACTCAGTCCACTGCTTCCGCAGGTCCCCCAAGGTCTGGAATCGGTCCTTCTCCACAATCTTCCTCAGGGTCCGGTCACCTCTTCTCGTTGTGCAGCGTTTTTTGCCACACTTTTTCCTTCCCACAGACTTCCCACTGAGGTGCCTTGATACAGCACTCTGGGAACAGCCTATTCGTTCAGAAATTTCTTTCTGTGTCTTACCCTCTCGCTTGAGGGTGTCAATGATGGCCTTCTGGACAGCAGTCAGGTCGGCAGTCTTACCCATGATTGCGGTTTTGAGTAATGAACCAGGCTGGGAGTTTTTAAAAGCCTCAGGAATCTTTTGCAGGTGTTTAGAGTTAATTAGTTGATTCAGATGATTAGGTTAATAGCTCGTTTAGAGAACCTTTTCATGATATGCTAATTTTTTGAGATAGGAATTTTGGGTTTTCATGAGCTGTATGCCAAAATCATCAGTATTAAAACAATAAAAGACCTGAAATATTTCAGTTGGTGTGCAATGAATCTAAAATATATGAAAGTTTAATTTTTATCATTACATTATGGAAAATAATGAACTTTATCACAATATGCTAATTTTTTGAGAAGGACCTATATATATATATATATATATATATATATATATATATATATATATATATATTCGAATTACAGTATGTACTTTTAGTTTCTACCTTTTTTTTCTCATTACTGTAATTCCATAAATTACTACAGACTATTGAAGCAAACTGCTAATTTTCATTTACCTTACAGTTTTTTTTTTTTCGATTGCTAAACGACAGTGAGCACAACTGGAGCTACATGTGCAAAACTCTAACTACAGTCTGCACTACCAACAGTCACCTGAGCTAAACTCTTAACACATGGCTCAAAACAGGCTCAGTGCAGCCAAACACTGTACACAACCCTCACTGAGATAACACACACTGTCACTCAGAACACACTGAGAGTAAAAACACTAGCATCAAACACCAACACAGAAAATACAAACTTTTCATCTTTACAGTTTGAACAATTTCAGTGACTTCATACAAAGTAATATTTTCTTCAAAGAAAAGAGTGACATTGTTTCACATGATTTATTTAAATTTTTAGAACAACAATTCTTTAAGGTAAATGAAAATTGCTTCAATAGTCTGTAGTAATTTACGGAATTACAGTAATGAGGAAAAAAAAGGTAGAAACTATATATAGCCTATATGTGTGTGTGTGTTCGTCTAAAAAAAAAAAAACAAGACACCTGCTTAGGCTTTCAGCTGAAATTGAAATCAGCAGTGTTTGAAAGGCACAAGGCTGAAATCTGTTCTGTTTTGAATGTGTGGTTCACAGTTTTGACAGCAGTGTGTTAGCATTTGAACAAAGTGCTGTAAATCCACAGTGTTGTGCAGATTGTGGTTAAAGTCATGGGATAAGTGTGTAGAGTTTTGAAAACTGTTCAAGCAATGAAAACCAACTAGAGTTTGGTCCACATGAACTGCTGCTGTGCAGACTGTAGTTAGAGTTTTGCACATGTGACTCCAGTTGTGCCCACTGTCGTTTAGCAATCGAAAAAAAACTGTAAAGAACTGTTATGTTCTAAAAATGTAAATAAATCATGTGAAAGAATGTCACTCTTTTCTTTGAAGAAAATATTACTTTGTATGAAGTCACTGAAATTGTTCAAACTGTAAAGATGAAAAGTTTTTATTTTCTGTGTTGGTGTTTGATGCTAGTGTTTTTACTCTCAGTGTGTTCTGAGTGACGGTGTGTGTTATCTCAGTGAGGGTTGTGCACAGTGTTTGGCTGCACTGAGCCTGTTTTGAGCCATGTGTTAAGAGTTGTGTTGCTTGGAATGAGTTTTGCAGGTGATGTGAACTGTTTAGCTCAGGTGACTGTTGATAGTGCAGACTGTAGTTAGAGTTTTGCACATGTAGCTCCAGTTGTGCTCACTGTCGTTTAGCAATCAAAAAAAACTGTAATACTATCAGTTCTCTTGTGGCTTAATGTGGCAATGCCAGACTGTCAAAACAAAGAGAGAAAGATTAAAGAGCTCACCGATTTATATGAAGTTCCATTCAAAGTCAAGGAGATTCTTCAGTAGCATGGCGACGTGTGTATTGACTGCAGAAGACTTCTTCTGGACGATCACACCTTTCTTCTTGGAGACAACCTTGCCCCTTTTGGCCTTTGTCCCTCTCTCTGGATTTATACCAATGAAGCGCCTGATATCAAAATAGTCTAAGATCAGAGTGGGGTTGCAACAACATACTGTTTTTGTACATGCAATTAAATGCAATGATTGTTTTGTTTTTTTTTGTCTTTCTTCATTGCACAAATGTGAGTGGATTGAATGACGTCAAATGGAATTATAATAAAGGCTATACCCTGTGTGTGTGTGTGTGTGTGTGTGTGCGCGTGTGGGTGTGCGAGTGTAGGTGTATATATAGGTGTATGTATGTGTGTGTGTGTGTGTGTGTGTGTGTGTAGGTGAGTGTGTGTGTGGGTGGGTGTGTGAGTTTAGGTGAGTGTGTGTGTGTGTGTGTGGGTGGGTGTGTGAGTTTAGGTGAGTGTATGTCAAGGTTATAATCGTTAACGAAAACGAACGAAAAAACGAAAACCAGGTGGGAAAAAACATTGTCGTTAACTGAAATAAAATAAAAACGAGGCATTACAAAAAAACGATAACTAACTAAAACTGTAATGTGTGTTTGGCAAAACTAACTAAAATAAAATAAAATTATAGATTAAATGTCCTTAGTTTTCGTCTTTATCAATGTCTTTCATAGAGCAAATAACGTTTAGCTGCATTTCCTTTCCCTGCGTCTCTCACATACACGCGCGCGCACACACACTCAGCCCTCCCCTCCGTGCACACCGCGTCTCCATGAGAACGAGTGTTCGACTTTGAAAACAAGTTCGCTAAAGGTTGGTATCTCGTGAACACCTTTACACAAACACACATTAAAAAGTGGTATAAAAATATTTTTAATTCTGAATATAACTTTGTCAGCGTGTTAATGTCGACGCGAGAAGCGATTGCTACTGCAGCACGTTAACTAGTCGCAAGTTTGAGGTAAAATGCACTTGGGTTGTCGATGTCAAAACACTATATAAGCTGTGATTCAAATATTAAATAATGTCATTTGTTTACTCTTACATTGAATATTTGCTGCTTCAATCCAAATGTGTTTGCATAGTTCACCCAAAATGAAAATTACTGTGAGAAAAAAAATCAAGTTTTAGTGTCACTGAAGGTGTCACATTTCCGCTGCTTTGTTGTGTGTGCGTGAGGCGCGGGCGCGATCAAACAGCTGTCTTTGCAGGGGACTTGCCTCATCGTCATGGCAACGGTTCGTAGTCAGGTCAGATTACGTCAGAGTTGGTTGCCGTTTGTTGGATGCTCAGACTACCAAACTAACGCCGATTAAACATGTTCAGTCTGGTGAAAACCGACTCAGACCAACGCCAACAGGTGTATCGCACCGATCCGATCAAACTCCAACAGACGAGTTTGTTGGCGTTTGTCGGTGCGGTGTGAATTGGCCTTTACACTGAATGTTTGCTGCTTCAATCCAGACGAGTAGGCTATTGTAAATTTAGTATAGGGTGTGAAAATTGTACAGCTGCGGTATTTGTATAGGGTGTGAATTCTGTATAGAAGATGTGTAGATTTTTGGTAGATTTTTTGGCAATTTTGTGAAGGTGTCACACACACACTAAAAAATTGAAAAGCTGTATTTAAAGTTTTTTTTTATTTTTTTTTATTTGTCATGTTCTTTTCTCAGATTGAGCTCCCTGACAATCTGACAGAAATGTCTTGTTGTGGCTTAAAAATGGGTTGAATAGGCTACATGCGGTTCATGTATGTCTTCTTTAGTCTGTTGGCTCTTTAGGTTTTTTACTGGCACACGTCACTTACACATTTTGCACTTACTGCGGAGTGTTGAGACTGTTTAGATATTTGTGCCCATATGTACATTTTATGTACTGGTTTTATTTTTGAATGAATATTTTCTAAAATTGTATTATGTTTTTGTTGAGTTATTATTACACAATTCTTTTTCTGACCTTTTTGAATCTTGCCCCTGACAAATAACCCAAATTACAAAAAAAGACTAAAACTAACACTAAAACTAATAAAAACTAAACTAAAACTAAGCATTTTCAAAAAATAAAAACTAAACTAAACTAAACTAGCAAACCCACTTTAAAAACTAATTAAAATTAAACTGAATTTGAAAACAAAAAGTCAAAACAAAATAAAAATAAAAACTTAGGGCTGCACGATTAATTATGGCTGCACGATAAAGGCGATTCATCTGCGATTATGAACGCGATATTGCGTAGCTTGTCCACGAACTACGGCTCTGTATATTAAGTGCCGCTCCATTTGAAAGCAGGTGATGAACATTTACCACTAATCACAGAACCGGCTTTACTGATGAGACACGCATGACAATCTCATGCGATTAATCGTGCAGCCCTATAAAAACTAATGAAAAATGCAAAACTATAATAACCTTGGTGTGTGTGTGTGTGTGTGTGTGTGTGTGGGTGTGTGGGTGTGTGTGTGGGTGGGTGTGTGGGTGTGTGGGTGGGTGTGGGTGTGTGTGTGGGTGGGTGTGGGTGTGTGGGTGGGTGGGTGGGTGTGGGTGTGTGGGTGGGTGGGTGGGTGGGTGTGTGTGTGTAGGTGAGTGAGTGTGTGTGAGTGTGTGTGTGTAGGTGAGTGAGTGTGTGTGAGTGTGTGTGTGTGTAGGTGAGTGAGTGTGTGTGAGTGTGTGTGTGTAGGTGTGTGTGTGTGTGTGTGTGTGTGTGTGTGTTGAGGCTTGAAATGTACAGAACTAATAACCGTTTTATGCAAAAAAAATTACAAAGTCAAACACATTAACTTAATAGTATATATCCATATAATGATGACAGGGAATGAAGGGGGTTTACCTCTGAATGAATTCCAGAGTGCAGGCTGCCTCATCTTGATACTGAAGGTTGAATATGTAGTAAATTGCAAACATAGCAGCTAGTCCCGTTGCAAATGTTGGTGTGATGCCCTCAGAGATTACACGGCCCTCAAAGGTGATCATCCAACCCTTAATTGTGACTTGCCCTGTTGCACCTGAAACTTCAAGTCATAGCAACATGGGAATACTTGTTACCTTGTGTAAACATTTGTAAACTCAAAATGAATGCCCGATATGATATACAATGTGTCTATCAGTGAATCTAAATTAAATGTATGTTACCAGGCAGTATCAGGCGAGGACTTGCAGGAAGACTGAGAGTTGTCTCAACATCAGCTGCAGTGGCAGACATCTGAAGGGAACAAATACATTATCCTTACCATAATAAGATTTTTAAGAAAAAAAATTTATAAAAAGGACAATAATTAGTAAACACTAGGTGAGAGTAACCTAGAAGCGAATGAGGTAGGCTTCTGAAGTACCTACAATCAAACTGCTAAATAGATTTGTCATTCAAAATTTAAAGGGTAACAAATTTATTTTTACAGGTCTTGGGGAGTTCTACTGCAAATGTCTAAAAAGTAGTATGAACCCTTTTGTGGCTCTAGAGGAAACTGCACATAATCTGATAAACTGCCTCCAGTGACTCAGTGGTCAAGTTGCATTGTGGATAATGTAGGAACCAGGTTTTGAAAAGAAAGAAGAATATGTGGAATAACAAAGTTAATATTTGTGTTTCTGTTGTATTGATTTGATTATTTGCTTTTAAAACATTCAATAGTGTCATAGTAGGGCAAAGAAGACAAGTGAAATACTTTTTAAAACCTTGCACCTACTTTAACCATAATGCAATTTAGCAACTGTGTGACAACATGGAGGTAATTTATCAGCTTACATGCAGCTTCCTCTGAGCCACAAAATAATTTACACTTTTGTTTCACATATGTAGTAGTACTACCTAAAACTAGTACACACATTAGGTGTCTGGACACTGAAGACTGGTGGAGTCATCTTTTAAAACAGTTAAAAAATAAAAAATAAAACTTACATCTGTAAGCAGGATCAGCCCGGTTAGGTCCTCTCCAAAGTGTGCCATAAGCAGCTGAACAACACGAAGTGCCATCTCATTATCTTCACCTTTAGAGAGGATATCCTTGACATCTTTGTTGGTAGGTTTTCCCCTGAAGTATTCTGTGATGGCTCTTCCACATTCCTCCATACTGAGTTCCAAGCTACGAAGTACATTGATGTCTGTGAGCAACTCAAAATGTGCGTATATATACCTTGGCGTGAAAAGAAAAGGCCATTTGCTTTTCACATCTTCAATGTCAGGTGGTGGAAGTGTATTTATATGGCGACGTTGTAGAGAGAATGTGAGCTCCATTAGATTTTTAACTTCTGCTCTTTCTGCTCCACCTGCACCCTGTTGTCTGTAAATCTCCTCCAGTCTCTGGCGGTGCTGCTCCACAGTGTCATCAGTTTCTTCTGGGGGTAGCTCTGGCTGAAATCGCGTACATCCATACGTGTCAGTTGGACCCCTCTTGCCTGTAGAGGATCGGTGGCATGAGAAGCTTCCATCACGGTTCAGATTCTCAATGCGGTTTTTAAGTTGAATCAAAAGTGAGGTATAACCTCCACACAGAAGTGACCCATCTGGTGCAATATCAGCAAAACTCTTTGGGTACTGCCTGATGATATTTCGAACCACAGTAAGGCATTGTGCGCGAGTGGGGTTAGCTTCATACCTTCTCATTTCATCCGCGAGTACTCGTACCATCTGGCGTCGCTCCACTGGTTTAGGTCTCTTGCCATCTGCAATTGCAGAACGAATTTCCTGTGGCATTTGTTCCCAAGGTACCTGGAATGTTTCTGGCCATGTTTTCAGTATCTGAGAAGTGGAAGGTCTGTTGCTTGGCTCGCTGTTTCTTGCCTGGCTTGAACATGACGAAATGGCTGATAGCTGTGATGAGCTAGAATTAGGCGGAGTGCATAATGTGGGTGATGATGACCCAGACACTGACCTATCACTACTCAGTGGTGATGAAGTTGGAATGACTTGTAAATCCAATGTAACTGTCTCAGTTTCTAAAAAAACAAACAAACAAAAAAATTATTTGGGCACACAACTAATAAAGGTATATCAGAGTCACTGCAGACATTTGGCCAAAAGTCTACTAAACTCTCCTCATACACAGCAAAAACTGCAGTGTTAAATTAACTCTCCAGGAAGTACATGTGAGACCATACTCAAGAGTGTTAAAGTGTTAAAATAAGAGTGTTAAATGAACACTGAAAAGTGTTAAAGTTAATAAGATAATTAAGTGATTAACAGTGATGATTGACCATTATTGAAGACACCTGATGATAACAAGCAGAATCACCAAAGGAGAAAATCACAATTTTTAAGCCACCATCGTGGAGATGAGGGTTTGCTTTAGTTGGGCTCTTGTCCCTTGACTTTTTAAAATAAAATTTTGTTTGGGTTGTTTTAACTGAGTTATAACATCCAGACAAACAAGTGGAAAAAATGGTCAGGTTGTGTTGGTTATGTTTTTACATAATCATTATTTGATCTGAATATCTGAACTCATTTAGAGTCCAATCTCTGAGTTAGATTTACAGCAGAAGATCAGCTTTATCAATATAATCTGAAGGATTTCACAAACAGTTGTTCTGAGCAAAAAAAAAAAAAAATCTTTCTCTTAGGCACACACAGACATCAAGAATCAGCCTGTGAATCTCAACAGTGGTGAGAATAATAAACCATGTTGCAGTGCATTCTGGGAGCCACCAATCAAAATTCATCCATGGCTCCCATCATGCATTGCTGCATGAATAAATTATGAGCTGAATTGTCTTAGTAATTTTCTTTATTCTCATATTTTATTTTGTTCCGTTTATGTGACTTTTTAGTAGCTTGTTTTCTAATGTTCAGAGTTGATCTGTTGATCAGAATATGTTGCTTGTCACCGTCCTTGAGATTCACAGGCTGATTCTTGATGTCTGTGTGCCTAAAAGAAAGACTTTTTTTTTTTTTGCTCTAAACAACTGTTTGTGAAATCCTTCAGATTATATTGATAAAGCTGATCTTCTGCTGTAAATCTAACTCAGAGATTGGACTCTAAATGAGTTCAGATATTCAGATCAAATAATGATTATGTAAAAACATAACCAACACAACCTGACCATTTTTTCCACTTGTTTGTCTGGATGTTATAACTCAGTTAAAACAGCCCAAACAAAATTTTATTTTAAAAAGTCAAGGGACAAGAGCCCAACTAAAACAAACCCTCATCTCCACGATGGTGGCTTAAAAGTTGTGATTTTCTCCTTTGGTGATTCTGCTTGTTATCATCAGGTGTCTTCAACAATGGTCAATCATCACTCAATTAATCACTTAATTATCTCATTAACTTTAACACCGCTTCAGTGTTCATTTAACACTCTTATTTTAACACTTTAACACTCTTGAGTATGGTCTCACATGTACTCCCTGGAGAGTTAATTTAACACTGCAGTTTTTGCTATGTATTAAGCATATTTGAAAAGTTGCATTATGTAGTTTCAGAAAAACAAATTCCACAACTGAATAAACAAGAGAATATAACAAGAGAATGCCACACTAAATTAACCATACATTACCTAATTTGAATGCATCCAGGAGTTTTCTGCGCTGGATAACAGGTAACAGATCAGCAATGTCTTCTTGTTGTACATATTTTAAGTCTTCTTTTGACTCCAAGCCGGAGCTCTGAAGTTTTGATATTATTTGCCACTGGGTCTCTTCAGACAGATTTGGCAAGGTCTTACAGATGATCTCTTTTATTTCTTCACTCAGGTTTGCCATCATTCTGGACAAGAGGGAAAGAATGGTGAAGAATTATCAGTGGTGTGCCATGGACAGTGTACTCAGGCAAGGGATAGTAATCAAGCAGATTCTCCTGATTAATACAACAGTAGCTTCTCTGCATCAGTGTGAGGCTGTAAACACCCATGTCAGGAATACGCAGGGCATGATACTTTTCAGCAATAAAATATACTGCTGAATCCTTATGAACGAGAATCACTTTGATTTTTCCAACAACAAGCCCCTCATCATCATCATCAATTACAATGATCATGTTCTTTCTGTATTTTGTCCCCTTCACAGTCACTTCATTGGCTATCAGAGTGTTTGTGGACTCAAAATTGTGATGTGCAACTGCTTCTATGATTACATCATTGTAGTCATCTGAGAAAAACTGTGTGCCCCTCTCCACTGAAACATCTGGAGGGAAGAAGGTACCTGCACTCAGAAAAGCCTGCAGAAGCTGATGTCTCTCTGCAAGAGTAGAACATGGATTCTTAAAGTTCCGCAATTTTCTCAAACACTGCTTAAAATATGTGTGTTTGCTCTCGAATCTTAAAGTCCATAGGCGAATAAGTGGCCCAAACTGGATAATGAGCTCAGGATAATGACTGACATAATGATGTTTGGGCTTCAGTGGGTTGTCAGGAAAGGTTTGAATTCGGCAAAGCAAATATTCATCAATCAGAACTCTTAGGTAGGCTGTCTGGCCAATTGAAATCGCAGATGCACAACTGAGGTCCACAACTTCTCTAAGTTGCAAAACCAACTGCCAAACTTGGTTGTCACCTGGATTTTTTACTTTGTCTCCAATCAAAACGGGCAACATTCTCAGCAAACACCAATTCTGCACAGCATGTCCCCCAAGTTTTCCACCCTCTGGATTAACCTCACACGGTTTGTCATTAGCATCCCTACCAAGATACTTGAACTGACTTATTCGTCGATTCAACTCAAGATAGCTAAACATTTTATCCACCTTAACAAGATGGTTAATGTACAGTGCCAGATCAGAGGATACAATACCTTCAAAAAGATCGTGGCCAAGACATGGAGGCAACCCTGGCTGACATACATGGAAGTATTTGAGCGTATTAAACGCAGAGTCAAATTTAACACCTCCACTAGACGTAGACTGTTCTTCACTGCTCTGAACATAACCACTGTATGACTGCACTGTGCGTTTTGTGCTCTGGATAAGAGGATCTGCATGGAACGCTTCTCTGCTGATATCACAATATCTGCAGAAGTGTGAACTCCTGCTGAAGTTCTCCACAAAGCCTCCTATGTTATGTGAGCCTAGGTTGTCACCTGCAATGGCACACAAACTTCCCTTGTAAACCTTTCCATCAGACAGGGTAACACCATTGAGCTCAAGATCTTTAAGGTCATTGACAAGAGTGCCCATAACCAAGTCTTGACCAAAATACTTAAAATCTTGTTCTTTACAGAGAAGAACAAGTTGCATTTGATCAGTGCTGGATCTGTTGTGTGGCATTAAATCTGCAAGAGTTAGATACACTGCAAGTATCTTATGTTTTTTCTTCCCAGAACCCAGTGGGTTTACCACTTCAAATGCATCCTGATACAGTATCAAACTCAGTGATGAGCTCTCTGTCTGGAAGAGCACATTCTCAGCCATATTTTTGCCATCCCACACATCCTTAAGAATATCCTTAGAACCAATAGTGGAGTGTACTTGCTTATATTGTTCCTGCACTGATTGGCAATGGAATAGAGAATCAATTGTCTGTTTAATAGGAACATACTGGGCAAAACACTCTTTGCCTGCCTCATTCTGACCTAGACAGATCTGAACTGGCTCAACATAGTTGAAGCTGTTCTTGAAAACTGTTTTTCTTTTCTGATTAGTTTTCAGTGGTTGAGTGTTGCAGGTCCTAAAGAGATCCTCAGTTTTCATGACTTCAATCACATTGTTTGTGTCTGCTTCAGAAATCCCAAGTGTAATCAACTTTTCTTTGAGTTTGAAAAGCAAATGTGACTGGCTTATATCATGTATTTCCTGAAAATCTTCAATAATTGTTTGGATGACAGAGGATGGAAGCAAACACTTTGCTTGCAATTTCAAATAAAAAAGGGCTAAATTTTTAAAGAACTGTAATTCATCAGCAATTTCTGGGTAAATCTCTTGTTCATCACCTGCATCACTGGGAGGATTAATTTGCATATCAGACTGATCTTGTTCACTCTCATGGGAAACACCAGGATTCACAATGAACTCAGACAAATTTTCCTCAGCACCCTTTTTATGTTTCCGACTCATGTGTGATGTGAATGTGGATAAAACTGTAAAGCTCTTGCTACAGTGTCTGTAAGGACATGCAACTTTTTTCCCCTCTCTAATGTGTGATTTCAAATGAGAGTAAAATGCTGTCAAAGTCTCACACCTTGCACTGCAGATATCAACATGACATGTTAGTTCAACACCAGACAAAGTAGGCCTAACTACACGTTTATGTCTGTAGATGTGACACTTAAACGTAGAAAAATTTTGAAAAGTCTGACTGCAATCTGGCAAAACACACTTAAAGGTTAAATTAGGTGTATTTTTATGAATTCTCATGTGCCTTATGTATGTCACTATTGTGGCACAGTTATGACAACAGATCTGACATGGGAACATTTTGTCATTGCCAGATGGTAAATTCCTTGTAGGCTAGATTGAAAATTCTCATCAACAAACATTCATTAGTCTTGATTACGGCTGCTGGCTGATTTTTAGTGACGCCGTATCAGTCTTCGCGCAGAAATGTTTAACCTTAACCGAGCTGCAATGTTAAGATTGTGAAAGAACAGATGATCCAAAACGGTTTGACAAAGCTTATCCTCTAAAATAGTTAATAAGTTGGCTGTGTGAGACGCGCGCACGGATAAATAAACAAAATGCATTCACAAAGAGTCCAGAAAGACAATATTTTCACACCAATTTGGCGTTTAAACAGAAAAATGCAAAGCCTTGACGATTCAATTTTCTTTAACTGAACTACAATTAGCTTAATTTTCTTGTTAACTGTTTGTAAAACACATTTCATTAAAAGTCGACACAAACAAAATAAAACTCACCAAAACCATCTTGGTTAGCCGATGTTCAAATAATCCTATGGATTGGTTTAAATAAATTCTTAATCACCTTGTAAGATGTAGGCTAATTATTCCAGTACCAACTTTACCAAAGTTATTCTAGTGCTATTTTACTGCTGCCGATCGGCCTCTCTCTCGCTCTCTCTCTCTCTCTCTCTCTCTCTCGCCGGTTAACAAATGTTGTTCCTCGGATGCAGAAGTTCGGCTAACGTTACCAAAATTAAACAAAATAGGCTACCACCCAAAAGTAATAGGCTATTGTTTTGGCTATTCAAATCTAAGCCTCACTGTTCAATGGCATGTTAAAATCCCTAGCAAGACAAGCTATCAGTTTGATATCAAGCATTCTTTGCAATATGAATAAGATTTGAATTACCGTTTAATTTGTAGATGAGAACACTCGACGATGAATTGAACAAAAGCAGTAGCCTCAATTTTTAAAGACTAACGTCGTTGAGCTTCTGACCGTGCTCCAAATTCCCCAGGTCAACACGCAGTTTCCAAAAAATACTGTAGTGTCCTGTAATTTTAAACATCAGCGTACTGTTTAGGGCCTCTGTCTTGTTGCTCCAATTTAAGCAGCCCACAATGCATTGCAAACTACAGTACTAAACTGTTTAACATGAAAACAGTATTTTAGTGTTGAAAATTGGCTGTAAATTTACAGCAATTGCTTACAGTGCACTCACTCAACTTATTGCACAGATTCACTACAATTCGCAACATTAAATACAAGCCGAATATCATGTTCATATTCCTGTTTATTCTCTCATGTTTTCAGCTCGTCTGCCTGTTCCTGTGGTTATCAGAGACTGTTCTTCATCATCATCATCATCATCAAATTGTTCATTGGTGTGTTCAGCTGTGAATGTGAGTCATGTGACTCTCTCCTGGTACAAAGGAAACAGTTTATTGTCCAGCATCAGTGTGTCTGATCTCAGCATCAGTCTCTCTCTACCTCTGGAGGTGGAATATCAGGATAAAAACACCTACAGCTGTGTGCTGAACAATCCCATCAGCAACCAGACTCAACATCTGGACATCACTCACCTCTGTCACACATGTGCAGGTACAAAAGTGCTGATAATAGCATTTTTTAACACATTCACTTACATTAATGACTGTCTCTCTTTTCCTCTTCATCAGTTCCTCCAGTCTCAGTCTCTCTGATAGCTCTGATCTCTGCTGCTGCTGGATTTCTGTTGATTGTTGCTTCCGTCGGGATCTTCTTCATCTGCAGGAAATGTAGAAAAATTGATAAAGAAGGCAAGTGTTATCTATTCTTTTTAAATACGTAAGTAAAGAAATAATTCTTAAAAATATGCTGATATCCCAATTTTTTCATTTAATTAAAATTATTCTCATAATTTTGTAGTTACCATAACACTCACATCATAATACGTCTATTTGCATATAATGATACTGAATGTTGCTGTTCACTCGTCTCACTCACAAATCAGACTGCATTTCTCAAACTGCATCAACACTGAAAATGCAAAAACATAAATGTTTATTTTTAATTCGGAAATAAAAATGCTTTCTCTGTTTTATGAACATATTCTTACATGTAGCTGCTGCTCAAATTAAAATCTATATAAATGATGACATTTGTTAAACCTGAATGCTCATTAAATAAAAAGTACTTTTTTAACCATCCCCTTTCAGTTTGATTTATGTGTAAATATATGTGTGATTTATGTGTTTCTCTAAATTTAATGCTAAACACTCTAATAGGCATAATAACAAATTAAATTTGTTAATGAGTTTTTTTTTTAAATTTTGAGTGATACTTTGGTGTTAAATTTGAAAGCCCTAATAGTAACACACAGTTCAGATTGAGTTTTGTGGTTTTAATGCATCTATTGCTGTTGAAACAGTTGAGACTCGTGAAGACGAGATCACTTACGCCGAGACGACATTCTACAAGAGAAACGCACAGAAAACGGTAAGAAAATGTACTGTTCATTTGTTGTATATTTTCAGCAGAGAGTCATATGTAGATCAGTGTGCATTTCTGATTTTGTCTATAATATTTAAGTCCATTTCTAGCACTTAAGAAGAAAAAATATGCTCTGGTAAATCATAATACACAAAAAATGTCAAAATTATGAGATACTAAATCAAAATTATAAGGTTAAAAACTCATAATTATAACTTAAAATGTTGAAAATATTGCATACAAAGTTTAAAAAATGAGATTAAAAAAATAAAATTATAACTTAAAATGTTGAAATTAAGACATTAATTTTGACTTGCGTATATCATAATCTGATTTAAGTACAGTGTGTCATAATTTGGAATTTTTAATCTTATAATCTGAACTTTGTATTTCACAGTTTTTATGATTTACCATGATTAGCTTTATTACTTTTTTCTTATGTGGTGGTCAGACCTGTCACGATAACTACTTTTGTTGGCCGATATATTGTCCCAGAAAAAAATTGTTAATTATTAATTAATGATTGTTAATTATTGTAATTTTAATACTGTTTTTTTTATAGCACTGAATTATATATTATGATATATAATGATAATATAACAGCATAATAATGCATGCACAAGATGCTGCAAAAGACGGTCAAACATTCATCTAATGCAAGTTTACATTGAAAGACAATGGAGGGAAAATAAACAGTGAAAAAAATGAAATGCATGAAACCCTTTGAGAGAGCACCATTTTGCGTTGTTGTTGTTACATTTATTTATGCATCAGTGAATTGCGGCTTTAAGTCTATTTGGATTTATTCTTCCAGACTGGAGTTATCAGGAAAACACTATACGGCCTCAAACGATGCCTTCTTTTCACCTGTCGATGTCCGATCTTTCCTTATATTGTGTGATAAGTCAATATATCGATTATTGCAACTGATAGTAATGGGCTTTCATAGTAAAATGATCTATCACATTAATCTCACACACAACCAAACCATGTGTTTATAAAAGAATTGTTACTTTATCATTATTATATCTTGTGTTATGCATTTTCACAGAAAGTTGAAGAGGAGAGTCATGTGGAATATGCACCAATCGCACTCAGAAGATGACCAAAACTTCAAGGTTTTTCTAAGTACAAAACCCTTATTTGATCATTTTCATTGGGAACCTCCTGCAACGACCTCCAACTCTGAGTCTATGGTTGAGTTTTGGGATTGTCAGAATCACCATGTTACATCAGGAGACAGATAAGACATACAGCAGGGATCCTAAAGGGATAAATCATGTAAATCATGTGGTCTGCTGCAGCATTTTCATGTTTGCAGAACATAGTTGCTAAACTAATCATCAAAAGGTGACAAAGTGAACCGTGCCGTGGGCTCATTTATGTATATCTGTACACAACTGTGGTTTGATCCGTTGGGTAGATAAACAGCTTGTGCATGAGAATGAGTCTGCTGCTGGATGTTTGCATTTGATGTCAGAAGGTGTCAATAAAGTAAGCGTGTGTCTGAGGCGTCAATAACCCGTCTGTTCAAGTGTGTGTCTGAGGTGTCAACAGTGCATCAGTGCGAGTGTATCTAAGGTGTCAGTCTGTGTGGACAGAGAGTTGTTGCAAAGATTTTGCATTTTTACTCACATTAAACCGTTTATTTCTGCTCTAAAGGGAAGCCATTTTACTACATAATACTGAACTCATTAGTTTGATGTTTGACAAAAAGGTCTCTCAAGTCAAACAGTGATATTACTGTGAAAAATGTATATATTATATATGGCATGCTGATCTTATGCAGTGATCCAGCAGTGCTACACTCTCAGGTACACCACTGTACCTTATTTACCCCTTATTAGTACCTAAATGTTTGAGAAAGTCCCTTCAGTGACACCTGAGAGTGTAGTTTCAGTAGATATTTCCAGCTCAAGTGTTCTTTCTAAGCAGAACTATTCTTGATACATGTTTTTCTTTCTAATAAATGTTATATATCATGCCAGTGTCTGGGTTATTTTAAGAATAAATTCAATTATTAACAATTTATGATTTGTGTTTGATGGTTGTCAATAAGTTATTTTGTTTTATAATAACAGGCTCCTGTCTGTAGGTAAATCAATGGTTGAAATTTAGTGTAAGATCAATAACATAATCAGAAAATCTCACCTTAAGTTTCCACTGATAATGGTGAAGATCAGACACAAATACATGAGGACTGCTCAAGATATCCGTTCCTGCTCCATCTCCAGCTCTGTAAAGCCACCTGAGGATCAGGGAACAAAACATGAGTAACAGGGTCAAAAGAGTGTTATCCAACAAACTTGTTTTTATTTTTTAAGAAGAAGAAAAAATCATTATCAAATAAGTGGTTAATGAAGTGTTTAGGTAGATTGTAGTACCTATGCTAGTGTGCTCAGAGTGGGTGGTTGTTTGCTGGTCAAAAGAGCCTCATCTCTGACATCTGTGATGATAATGTCTCGAGTCCCTCCTTCAGTGTGGGTCTGAGGGACTTTTCACATAGAAGGTCTGAAATAACAGCATGAGGAATAATTCATGTCTGAAACACAGGACTGAAACCTTATTAGTAAAGTTTACACGCTGAAGTTCAACAGCTTAAACAGCTCGTGCGCTAGTTTATGAACACATTCTTTCAGTCAAATAAAGAGCATCAAATGAGTCGAGGTTCTCAAGCTACATGATAATAAAACATTAATACACGTGTGCAGTGACAGTGAATGACTCACTGTTGTTTATAATACACCCGCAACATGAACACTAGCACTAGCGATTCAACTGTGGAGATATATTTGTGTGTGTGTTGATCTGTTTCCTTTTATGTAAATTACATCCCGCATCAAATGTATGTCTCCACCTAATGCTTATGTATTGTACACCTAAAAATGGCCCTATATGTATAGGAACTCACAGAAAATAAACACCCTCAAAAGTGAAACTAATACAGCGTTTGGCCACTAGAGGACAGGAGTCATAATTCCGCTTCTTCTTCTAGGTCAAGTCAGTCAAGTCAAATCACCTTTATTTATATAGCGCTTTTTACAATGCAGATTGTGTCAAAGCAGCTTTACCTTGATAACTGGTACATAATTTTTGCTGCACAGCAGCTCTTAAAGAATAGTGTCAATGCAGGCAGATCAGAAGCACTGTTGAATAAATGTCAAGAATACTGTTGAATATCAAATGTCAAGTCAAATGTCAAGTGTCCCCAACTAAGCAAGCCAAAGGCGACAGCGGCAAGGAACCCAAACTCCAACAGGTGACATCAGGTGACAAACAAGTGGAAAATAGGTGTTAAATGGAGAAAAAAACCTTGGGAGAAACCAGGCTTAGTCGGGGGGCCAGTTCTCCTCTGGCGAACAGTGCTTTGTTAGGAATCAAGTTGCTATCATAAGTCTGATAGGATCGCAACAATCAAAGTATTTTATTGGGTATTTATATAAAGTATTTCTAGGGTTTATTGGCAGTTGGAAAACAAAGAACTGGTGCATTACCACCACCAACTGGTATAGCCTACTTAAATTAGTCTCTCTAAGGTATTGCAACAATAAATTATAACGCCTATCTTTTGACTTCTTTCATAAAAAAAATATTTTAAATCACAGCATTTTCAGCTTTCATAATTCTTCTGTAAATATGTTGCATCATTTTATTTATCCTGCATTAAAATACTAGATATAGTGTCATTCATCTAATTATGGCTGTTTGTTTTCTGTTATTAAGAAGATTGCTGCTCATATTGCTGTCAGAGCTTTGATGAATATGTTTGTTATGATTTAGCCTATCCTTTAATAAAAGATCATGTATGTCACTCTTTCATGTGTACATGCATCACTTCACTGGATCAATATGTATTGTACTGGACATTTATGAAAAAAAGGTAGATGTTTCTGGATTTTTTTTTTTTTTTTTGCTCTGCCAGGCTCTTTTTTGGCCAGACATGTTTGTTCTTTAATAAGAAGGGTAGATAAGAGAGATCAAATGTCACAGACACATCAGGTTCCACCTCACTCCCTTACCCATGCACTCAATCACCAGCTTACTAATGACCGCCACCTGAGGATCATCAACACCATCATCACCGCCTGCATTTAAACCCCACACTCACACACACTCACTGTCCGGTCTCGTTTGCACTACAACTCAATGTATGCTTACCTCAAGGACTCCAGACGCTATACTTACCTGCTTCCTTCGTCCTGTCTCCTACCTGTCTCCTACCTGTCTCCTACCTGTCTCCTACCTGTCTCCTACCTGTCTCCTACCTGTCTCCTACCTGTCTCCATCGTCTCCATCGTCTCCATCATCTCCCTCGTCTCCAGGACTCATCGTGTTCCTACCTGCCTGTGTGTGTGAGTGTCTCTGCCACCTGTCTCCAACGCCTCCATCTTCACCTGCAATACAACAAAAGGACAGTATTACCTTCTCATTCACATCCAAGAACTGCTTTCTCATCACTCCCTTACCTGTTGCTCTGCTGATCAAGTCAATAAACATCCATTACTGCTTTTATATCTGCCTCCGGTGTCTCTATCATAACATCAAATAGATGATTAAAAAAAATAGATCAGATTTACAAATTATAGATTAGATAAAATCAATTAAGATTTAAAATTGGTAAAAAAAAAGTTTATTTTAAAATAAAAATAGTAGATAGATGAGATATATTAAATAGACAGATAAAACAAACTAAAATAGATGTGCATAGTGGATAAGTGTTTTCAATTAATCTTCATGATTAAATTTCCTGTGCATGAATGTCCACTGGTCACATTTAAGGCAAAGTGTACAGCTTTAATTTGTGGAAATGACAAGTAGCTTGTTGAATTGTAATTATGATGGTTTCAGTGGAGCACTGGTTATTTGGAGCATGTTCTTGCAGGCCTACCTATAATTGTTGTTCAGGTTTTGTTTTGTTTTTTAGAAAAACAGAAAAGGTACTGGTAATTTTCTGCCAGGACATTACCTGTTAAGTTGAATCCCTGTGTAACCCTAAAACACAAAATGCAATGTGTAATTTAAAACACAGGTAAAACACCTGTGAAAAATTAATATGGATAATTCCTTCATATTGTGCCCTATTTTTACACACGACTAACCAATACACTGCTTAAAATGTCTCGGTTACGTATGTAACCCTCGTTCCCTTAAGAAGGGAACGGAGACGTACGTCAGTAGTGACCGACAAATTGGGATATCGCTAGAGATCCCTATCAGCTTCGAGTGAACTAAAACAGGCCAATGGAATTGGCGTGCGATATTTGCATAATGCGCACCGCCCCCAACAGGTGGATATAAATAGGAAGCAGATGCAATCACACTCTGTTTTTCACTGAGGAGACAACTGGTGTCCGCGCAGCAACGAGGGTACAGAAACTGTGGCGACAGGACGTATGTCTCCATTCCCTCCTTCAGGGAACGAGGGTTACATACGTAACCGAGACGTTCCCTTTCAGTCGGTCACGTTCGACGTACATCAGTAGTGACCGACGAATTGGGATCCCAAATAAAGCGCCACAGTTACGAAACCCCTTCCAGTGCCCAGTGCAAGCTCTAGCCACCCGTCACACCAATTGGGACGGTGAAGGGGGCGAGCTTACGCCGAGAGAGTCCACTGCTGTTCCGACATACCCACTAAGTAAACTAGACTACACTGGGGAAGCGAACCCGTAGGGGACGCTGCAGAGGCCACTACCTACCCTGAGGGGGAGGAGTTTACGTGGAGAATACACATATGGACTGGCCAGTTGGGCAGTATGTATATGGAGTCCCTGGGATGGCTCCACCTGGGTAGGAGGAGACTCATCTGACAGGTGACAGCAAAGCTGCCTCTGCTAAGGGAAAGACACGAGCTCACCGTAGGGACCATGGATAAATACACATATGGGACCGCTCACGTAGAGGGATCACAACATATGGAACCCAGCCAACATCAACGCCGGAGACGGATGTGGGCCTGGCATCAGACACTCTGCAATGTCTGAGGTGAAGGTGGAGGTTCCACAGGTAGGGACGCGGGTACCACAGGGTGCCCCGTCTCTGAGTCAGGAGGTCCTTCTTCAGAGGAATAGGCCAGGGAGGGGCTGTCGCAAGGAGCATCAGGTCCGAAAACCAGGTCCGAGTGGGCCAGTATGGAGCCACTAACAAGACCTGCTCCTTGTCCTCCCTGACTTTGCACAGGAGTTGTGCAAGAAGGCTCACTGGGGGAAACGCATATTTGCGTAGGCCCCGGTGCCAGCTGTGTGCCAGGGCATCCGTGCCGAGCGTGCCGCCGGTCAGGGAATAGAACCACTGGCAGTGGGCAGTCTCCGGGGAGGCGAACAGATCTATCTGAGCCTCGCCGAAGTGCTGCCAGATCAGCTGGACCACCTGGGTATGGAGTTGCCACTCGCCCGCAAGTGGAGGCTGCCGTGAGAGCTCGTCGGTTGCACGGTTGAGCACACCTGGGACATGAATGACACAAAGCGACCTCAGATGCTTCTTACTCCATAACACGAGATGGTGGGCGAGTTGCGACCTGCGACGGGAGCGTAGACCACCTTGATGGTCGATGTACGCAACGGCCGCAGTGCTGTCCGAGCGGACCAGTACGTGTTTGTCTGACAGCAGCTCCTTGAAGCAGCCCAGTGCAAGACATACTGCTAGCAACTCCAGGCAATTGATATGCCAATGCAGTTGAGGCCCGGTCCAAAGACACGACACTGCATGCCCGTTGTACGTGGCCCCCCACCCGGTGGCAGAGGCATCTGTGTGGACCACAGCATGCCTGGACACTTGTTCGAGAGGCACTCCTGCCCGCAGGAAGGAAGGGTCCGACCACTGGATGAGGGTGTGACGGCAGCTCGGTGTCACGGGGACACGAAGCGTACCGCGCTGCCACGCCCATCTTGGGACCCGGCCGCGGAGCCAGTGTTGAAGCGGCCTCATATGGAGCAATCCGAGCGGCATGACCGCGGCTGCAGATGCCATATGCCCCAGGAGCCTCTGAAAGTCTTTCAGTGGGGCCGCTGTCCTGCGCTTGAGCGTACTCAGGCAGTTCAACACCGACTGGACGCGCTCCTCGGTGAGGCGCACAGTCCGGGCGACCGAGTCTAGCTCGAGACCGAGATAAGAGATCCTACTTTGGGCCACCATTGACTTCAATAGTATTTTTCATTCCTACTATGGAAGTCATTGGTGGCCCAAAGCGGCTTGGTTACAAACTGTCTTCAAAATATCATCTTTGGCATTTAGCAGTACAAAGAAATGTATGTTAATTTTTGGGTGAACTCTTCCTTTAAGTTTGTTGTCCAGCAGCCCTATTTGTTTGTGAGTGGCGTCTTCTTTCACGTCTACTCTAATGAAATGCATCGGGTCAGAGGTCACTCTACTGCCAAAACTCGACGTGTGTATGACCATTTGCCCGAAGCTAGTTATTATAGTTTATAATGTTTTAAATATGGATATTTTTTTTATTTTGGGGATTAAAAATCTCAAACCCGCTTCACTACCATTATAATGCTTGGAAGAGCCAGGATATATTTAAATATAACTCTGATTGTGTTCGTCTGAAATAAGATAGTCACATACAGCTTGAGGGTGAGTAAATCATGGAATAATTGTCATTTTGGTGTATAGCTATCCCTTTAAAAGGACTTAAATTGACTTCCATAGTATTTTTTCATATCTATAAGATTCTCATAGATGAATAGATCTGAGTTCTAGCTACACTAGCTACAAGTGGCTGACTGTCAGACTGTACATCACTGATTTGGAGAAGCTGATGACTTTTGGTGATAGAGACAGTGACTGTTGACAGTGCATCATGTGATCACTCTAATACAAATGATCAGTACATTACTGTGGAAGGAACACCTAGAAAATATTTAGGCTATCCTTCAGATAAAAATATATACATCAACTAGAATCAATTAAAATGTTCAAATCTTTAAAACCATGACCATGAAGCATATAAAGCATGCATATTAAATCTGAGGGAATTTGAAGCAAAATTCTGTTATTATAATTTTTTTAACGTTTTAAACTGTTGCTATTGACTGAATGTATATTTTTCCTCGTAGAATTCAAAGGAGTCCATGTATGGAAATATCCCAAAACGCTGATCAAATACAACAACTCTGCCAGGATGTTTTTCTTCCTCACTGTTTTTTTCCAATTTAATCTGTTTTTTATTTTTATTTTGCAACTGTCATAAGCTGATATTGTTGTATCTGAAATTTTGTTGCATTGTATTAACTGAATTAGTGATTCACAAGTAGCAAATCATCCAGAAATTAAAACTAAATGTTTTATTTTTAGTTCACATACATTGAACTGTACTTTTTTTTTTTGTTTGTTTAAATATTTACCCCACCCTTCACTGTTCACACACAGTCCTGTTTAAAGAGAAAACCGAATATAAATGCACAGTTGTTCACAGTATCTCATGTTCTGCTGGATATTTAGGCAAATTCAGCACATCATCGCCCTCTAGTGTCAACGGCAGAAAATCACATCTCTCTTATCGCTATAAATAGATGCTGCAGTTCTCACAGAGGAAGAACTGAAGAACCAATATAAGGAATTAGTAATGCGCGAAACACGCTTCATGGTGCTTCGACACTTTTGCAAATCACTCGTTTCTAACAGGTGATTTGTAGCGCGTGTCAAACTATCAAAGTCACGTGGTTTCAGTACTGTCCAGAAATTCAAATGGAGCGCCGCTAGGGGGCGATGATCACTGTGAACCCATGAACTACCGTCTATATATGATTTTTACCTGATCTCCGGTCAGTTTTATAAATTTGTACGCATTTGCTAACACGTTTGTATAAACAAAAAGAAAGTATTTTAATTAAAAGTCTCTTGGACTGATTAGCTCTCCATAGAACAAACAAAACAAACCCGGAAATGTAGCCTAATAAAATAGGCTTATACATATTATAAAGACACTTTATGATGGTATTAAATGTTTTTTTTTTTTATCATTTCATTTAATAGATTATAACTTAAAACATTTACAATTGGTCTGTAAAAGCTGTTTTTATGCTTGTTTGGACTGAGTTTTCGCTGCTTTTACACTGTTCTGACCAGCAGGAATCATCAGCGTGTGGCGATTCAAACCAGTGAATCACTTTATCAAGTTGATTCAATTGATTCGAAGCTTTGAAAAGCATAATTTCTCACATCCCTTCTGTCAAACACTGACAAAACTTCAAGAAATTAAAAAAATAATTACAAACCCTTTTTTGGAGAGTGTGGAAAAGTGAAAAACTACGAAGAACTGTGAAAAAGTCTTTCTGCTTATCCTAAAGTGGTAGGTTGAGAAATACGTCTGGAGTCATATTTGTAACACATGCAAACAAACAAAAATAACTTTATTGATTTACACTTTTATCAGAGTGAAAACATTCTTAACCTTTGGACAGTTAAATATGATAGATTAGTTATTGTTTCTCTCCCTCAGTGTCAAACAGTTTCTCATCTTGTTTTGTTCAGTAGATTAAAGAGTCTTAAAGGGATAGTTCACCCAAAAATGACAATTATCATGCTTCTGTTGATCTAAACCTGTAGGAGTTTCTTGTTCTGAGTTACTGAACATAAAAGAACATTTTTGAAGAATGTGGGTAACCATACAGCTGATGGTAGCCATTGACCTCCAAAGTGTTTTTCTTTCCAACTATGGAAGTCAATGTTACAGTCAATGTTTTGCTACAACATTCTTCAAAATATCTTCTTCTGTGTTCAACAGAAGAAAGAAACTCATACAGGTTTGTAACAACATGAGGGTGAGTAAATGATGACAATGTTTTCATTTTTGTGTGAACTATCTCTTTAAAAATCTGCTCATAGCAGGACCGGAAGAAACTGCATCTACAAACTGAACACGCTCTGAATGCCCACTCTCATCTGAAAGATGTTTGCAGACCCAAAAGATCAAACCACATCTCTGTAGAAAACTGACCGCAGCCACTTTCAGTTTGACTCAGAAGATGAACCTTGGAAAACTGGTACTGTGAGATGGCAGACAATTTTATCTATGTTCTTATATACAAAAGCTGTCACTGGGGTGGTACCTTTTCAAAAGGTACTAATATAGTTTAGATAGCAATATGTACACTTTAGGCACTTATATGTACCTTTGAGATAATGATACAACCTTCAAAAGTATGTTTTTAAATGTGGCCCCAAGTGACAGCTTTTATACCTTTTTTTCCCGGAGAGTATCCCTTACAAAAAGCAAGTTAAATGACAGTAAATTAAGAAATAAAGAATGTTTCACCCATTAAAAACAGTTAAAGTTTTAATAAAAGCCAGATGAACTATAATAGCGTATCGTGCACATGCAGGGTGTGAATAGGAGGGTCAAACTCTGTGGTGGGAGGATTCACACTTTAACAGTTCTGCTGCATGTTTCACAGGTGGTTTTATTAGATCAGACACTGAACCGCTGAAGAAAATGTTTCACACGTTTGTTTTGTTCTGTTTGTGCTGGAGGCGTCTGATCGGTAAGTTATGAAAGCATTATTATGGCTTATTAGTAAAGTAACAAAGCTGCTGCTACTGTTCAAAATTTCCATAAATATCTATCAAACAACACTTAGAGGATTTTGCATCTGAAGTCTTCATATGTTCAGTTATTTCACTGTTATGCCAACAAAAATTACCTAATTTTTCCTATTAGTGAAATTACTGAACAACATATTAAAAATGCTTATTTTAGAAGAAAATTTCAGACGGCACGTCTTATAATTCATTGAAATCCATTAGTCAAAAAATAAAATAAATAAAAAAGGCACAATTAAACTTGTACTTTTGCTCTGCAATAAAAATCTTGTTTTTAATAAATTGTTACTTTAGACATTGATTTGTTTTTGTTTTTTCTCTACAGCCGATCACTTCAAAAGAAATTAAAGATGTGTTGCACCTTAAATTAAAGTTTAGCTAATAAATCAATGTAAGCAGACTTACATTTAAACCATCATTTTGATCCTGGTGTTCATCAGTGTTGGGCACGTTACTTTAAAAAAGTAATTAGTTATAGTTACTAGTTACTTCTCACAAATAGTAACGGAGTTAGTAACTGAGTTACAGCATTATAACTAATTGTAACTAATTACCAGGGAAAGTAACTATTGCGTTACTTTAAAAAAAATTTTTTAAAGTTATTAATTATTAAATATAAGTCTAAAAATAAATAATTCTTGATCCGACTCGTGACTCATGATCCGCTCTTGCTTATGAAATTTCTCTGTAGCCTACTGTCATTAAAGAAAATGTAGTTTCATATATATGTTTAAATAGTCCTATGTTATGTTTTAAATTCATTTATTTGATTATGAAAAGTGAACAGCATGAGTAAGATGTATCAAAAGATGCGCAATGTATCGGGAGTCATGGAGTGGGTCAGACATGATTTTGACCACTTCATTAAGTTTTGTTTTATAGAAAGCCTCTCTTTAAAGTGAATTTTGTTTTGTAAAAATTATATCTTAATTTTAATCAAAGTTTCATCACAACAATTGCCTGGATTTAATAAATAAGAAGCAAATATAGCAGGCAATATAATCATGGCAGGCGCGGGCGCGATCGGCGCGAGAACTGGAGCGCGACTTATAGGCTAAATGAACAGAAACTCAGCGTATAGGTTAATATATCTATAGAAAGCTTGAAATATCTACTTTAAAATGAAATAATTAAAAACGAAAAGAGTCTACTCTGAGTATGTAATCCGAATGAAATGTGCATTTTCTCTAGGCGCGTCCAGTATATGCGGAGCGGAGATGATGAGAATCAGCAATATCAACTTCATCTTTGCAGCCGACACTGATTCAGAAAACATTACTTTATTAATAAACTATTAAAATGTCTCCTTGCTGTTTTTTGTAATATTCATAACCATTACTTTTGCTGGTTCTTTATGGCAAGCGTTATGCGTGCGCTTGAGTGCATAGCCTATATTACATAAACGCTCATTATTAGTTTATTCTCTCTAGTATTTAAGAAATTAAATGAATATAAATGTGATTAGTCAACTAATGGCTTAAATGAACAACTACTAGTCGACTAGAAAAACTTATTTCACATATTTTCAATCCAGCATGTCACATGTTTATCGCAGTAGATAGGACCTTCGAACCAGAAAGACACAGCTTACATTCGACTAAAAGGTTTTTGTCTTTAATTAATTAAAAAGTAAAGCACAATGCTCCATATGGTAACGGTAACGGAGTTAATTTATTTAAAAAGTAATGCGTTACAGTATTAGTTACTGTCAAAAGTAACTGCGTTACAGTAACGCATTACTAGTAACACGTTACTGCCCAACACTGGTGTTCATTTACATTTAAGATAAAATAACTTTGACCCTGTTGCTTTAAACTCCTTAAGCAAGGCACGACAGAAAACTGTTGCTATTTGTATGTTTTATGTTTTCAATGCATCAATTAACCTGGAATATTTAGAATGAAAGTCCAATGTATTACTGTGTGTTGGGTTATGTGCTTGTTTAAATGGACATTTATAAAATAATAATATTAATAATAATAATAATAGTAACAGTAGTAATTTATCTTTCCATATTACTCTGTTTTCCAGGTAATCCGTAAGTGCCGCAATGTTTTCTGTCTGCTTGATTCTAGTCTCTCAATTATGGTAGCTGTTTATAAAGAGAGTTGACATTTATAACACATTTATCTGTGTCAAAGGACTGTCCACAGTGTCCACAGTGATGTACAGCTATAATTTAATTCAATTTAATTATTATTGCTGCCTATATTATAATCCTTATTCACTGTACAAAGAAGTTATTGCCTTAAACATTTAATAGAATACACTTAGCTGTAGTTGACTCTTGTATAACTTAAAAAGTTGAAATTTTCTTAACTTATTTAAATGAGTTAAAGTACTGTAAAAACATATGTTATTATAACTTATCAGTCATATATATATATTTTTTACAGTACTGGTAACCTAAATATTTGGCTCTCACACATCTGTCTGTTCGTATATCTCGCCTTTGTTTTGCTTTTGTGTTTCTGCTGCTATTCTGAATGCTTTTCAGTTCTTATTTAGTTACTACAGCTGATTTCAAGCTTTGTAAATCATCAGAAGCTTTAATCAGTAAAATCTGTTTGATCTCCAGGTGTGTTTGGTGATTCAGTGTCAGTGATGGAGGGAGATTCTGTCACTTTATACACTGATCTTACTGAAATACATGAAGATGAAGACATACTGTGGAAATATGGAGCTAATAACTCTCTCATAGTTAAAATGAAAAAAAGAATCAAACCTTCAACACATTTAATGTTCCTGATGGGAGATTCAGAGACAGACTGAAGCTGGACGATCAAACTGGATCTCTGACCATCACAAACATCACAACTGAACATGCTGGAGTTTATCAACTAGAGATAATTGGAACGAAAAAATCGTCTCAGGTTACGCATGTAACCATGGTTCCCTGAGAACAGGGAACGAGACTCTGCGCTGACTGCGCTACGGGGAACGTCCTCCGTGACCCGTGCTCGAAATGCCAAAAATCGCCACACTCCAATCCTATTGGCCGGCGACAGCCTATCACGTCAAACGGCGCGAACCGTGACGTATAAAGGGAGCGCCTGGGGAAACAGCCGACATCTTTTTGTCTTTGAGCGACTGTAGCAGGCATCCCGCAGCATGGCATGAAAGCGCAGAGTCTCGTTCCCTGTTCTCAGGGAACCATGGTTACATACGTAACCTGAGACGTTCCCTTTCGAAAGGGAACTTCTACTCTGCGCTGACTGCGCTACGGGGAACGATATACCCACGCCGCCATGCTAGAGGAGAATGCCAGTCAAAATGTCTGGACACACATTCGGCAGTTCCAGGGAAAAACCGGGGGCAGAACTCCAAGGCTGTCAGTGACACCATTCCCTACGGCCAACAGCTCAAGCTGAGCCTAAAAGAGGCCTTCCGAAAAAAGCCTGCCAAGGCTGCTCGAGCATCTGGAACCAGCAGCCCGAGAGGGGGTGGTCCCTTTAAGGGAATGTGGCCAAGGAACCAAAGGAACCTCGGCCAGTCACTCGGGGGGGAAAATCCAACCCGCTGCCACCAAGGAGGCCTAGCCAGATCCAGCGAAGCTAAATCTGGCCTAGCCAACCTTGTCTGATATACAGAATCTCCAAGCGCAAACTCCAGAGAGGAGAGCAGGAAAGAGCGACTGCAAAAGGCAGTAGGCAACTCAAACCCACATGCAGAGATGGGCATCCTGGAGAGCGGAACTCAGCTATAGAGGCCGGATAAAGCCTGCTATCATAGAGAACAGGTGTAACCTGTGGCAGCACAAGCACGCTCACATAACACGCCTGCATAAACATATGAAGGGGAAATATGGGCAAAAATCAGCCAGCAACTTCCTCAGAAGGAGGCCAGAACTAGGAACTATACAACCACAGGGGGATAGACATGACAGGGGGATGTAAACAAACATACACCTAACCTAGTTCTAGCCTAGCCGCTAGCTAAGGACTGTATGTAGACCAAGCTACACTCGGGCTACAAATTCCCAAACACACGGAGAAAGCAGCGTGAGCGACAGCATTAGGTGGCCGAAAAACCGGCCAACACATAACTGAAAATAGCGAAAGCTAGTTCTAGCTATACACAGTATCAGCCGAGAAACTACACCAACGCTAAACAACAAAGCGGCCATAAAGGGCCTGCCTGTAACAGTCAGCCTAACATACAGTTATGAGAATGAAAAATGGACCTGGCTTACCTCCTGCGGCTCGTAGAACGCAGATTCTTCCCCGATTCGTCACACGGAGGGGAAAATCCAAAGTCCCAAAGCCCAAAAGCACTTTCACTATCAAGCCAGACGGCGGGCCGTCAGAAATATATTCATCATAGGCCCACAACATCAGCCCGACTGTAAAGCCCGCAGCATATAGATCTCACAAACGCTACCGGGAGGCGAAGGAAGAGCGAGGGCGAGAAAAAGCCCTTGCGAGAGAGCCCTCGCGGCTTTTTCTGAGGGCTCCCTCAGATCTTGCTTCTTCCTTCTAGCGTCTCGCCGTCTCTGCGACTTACTCCGAGGAGGAGGAGGCGCACGAGCGGCGACACTTTCCCTCTGGGCCTGCCTCTGAGCCTCGGCTCGAGACGGCCCGGGATCTCCCGGCTGTCTGGGCCCAGAGCTGGATCTGAGCGGGATGCAAGATCTATACACCACGGAGCGCGTCTTCGCCTCCCTGAACTTCTCAACCACCGCCTCCACGGAGGTGCCAAAAAGCTCAGTGGGCGAAACCGGGGGAATCGAGGAGAAACTGTATCTCTTTCTCCCCGATGTCCGCACAGTTGAGCCACAGATGCCGCTCAGTGGCCACCATGCCCGCCATAGATCGACCGATCAAGGCGGCAGTTTGTTTGGTGGCCCTCAGAGCGAGATCCGTGGTCCGACACAACTCCGCGACCGCCTCAGCGGAAAGACCTTGACCCTGATCAAAATCCATAAGCAGATCAGCCTGGTACGCCAGAAGCACTGACATAGTGTGCAACGCAGCACCAGCCTGACCTGCAGCGGCGTAAGCCCTGCCATTCAAACGTGACGTCACCTTTAACGCTTTGGATGGCAGGGCCGGAGCTTTTAGTGTCTGTGCACTCCCTGTAGCGAGATAGTTCGCAAACGTCTCTTCTACAGGAGGCATCGACACGTACCCATGCTGGCCCAATCCCTCAACATCAGTGAAGTCAGCTCGCTGATGCTGATGCTGATGGATTCGGGCTGAGTACGGGTTCTTCCATGCCTTCTCGATCTCAGCATGAAGATCGGGAAGGAATGGAAGGCTCGCTGGAGTTGCCGGGTTATGGGCAGAGAGAAAACGATCGTCTAACCTGCTGCGAGCGGGTTCCCTCCTCACGCGCTCCCAGGGCAGCTGCAGTCTGCTCGAGGCGCGTTCCATAACCTCCAACAACTCCGAAAACGCAGCGCAGGGAGGCCTAGCGGGAGCCGCGGGCTCGCCCGCTTCTTCCACCTCGGCCATCTCCTGCTCTCCAGGGCCTTGGGCCAAGAGAGCACTCGCTCCTGGGTCTGAGGATGTTAAGGATAAAACATCGTCGTCATCCGCCAGAAGCGCGTCCTCGTCAGTCGCTTCAGCTTGAGAAAGATTGACACCCCTCTCAAATTCTTCAGCGAGCTCCACCTGCGAGCCCCATGATTTCAATCGCCGCTGAGCCTCAGCACGAGCGGGGCCGGAACCACCAGGCAGCGGTGGTGGCACCTCTCCCCTCGAGAAGAGGGCCAAACGAGAACGGAGCGTTCTCATAGGAAAACGCTCACAGTTAGCACAGGCAGCACCCTCGAGTACTGACCGTGCGTGCTCCTCGCCCAGACAGAAAACGCACAAGTTGTGTGTGTCCTCCGGTGTCAGAAACCTGGGACAAGGATCAGCACACTTCCTGAACGATTTAGCAGACATATTTTCCTTTTGGCAGAGTGATAAAGGTACGAGCAAATGCAGTCGCGAAAAGACAAAAGGATGTCGGCTGTTTCCCCAGGCGCTCCCTTTATACGTCACGGTTCGCGCCGTTTGACGTGATAGGCTGTCGCCGGCCAATAGGATTGGAGTGTGGTGATTTTTGGCATTTCGAGCACGGGTCACGGAGGACGTTCCCCGTAGCGCAGTCAGTGCAGAGTAGAAGTTCCCTTTCGAAAGGGAACATCAAAAACATTCAATGTTTCTGAATATGGTGAGTAGAGATCATTTGTTTAACTTTTCACATATTCTTATGTTATTTTTACACATTCAAACATAACACAAAAAAAATTACTAGTAACACAAAATGTACTATTTACAACAAATTCACAATAAATAGACAGATATTTGTTCACATTTAACACTATTCTCTGATGTTTCCAGCTCGTCTGTCTGTTCCTGTCATCAGCAGTAACTCTTCACAATGTTCTTCATCATCATCATCATCAAATTGTTCATTGGTGTGTTCAGCTGTGAATGTGAGTCATGTGACTCTCTCCTGGTACAAAGGAAACAGTTTATTGTCCAGCATCAGTGTGTCTTATCTCAGCATCAGTCTCTCTCTACCTCTGGAGGTGGAATATCAGGATAAAAACACCTACAGCTGTGTGCTGAACAATCCCATCAGCAACCAGACTCAACATCTGGACATCAGACCAGCCATTAAAATTAAAATGTGTTTATATTCATAAAATACAATTAAGCTGGTCAGTGAAAACTTTGGAAATCTTTTCTTTGTACTTTTGTCAGTTAAAAATAAGGTTTAAGAGATTTAACAAATTACAGATTATGGTTTTTATATAATTTTACAAAATGTCCCAACTTTTCTGGAAATGGGGTTTGTACAACCATAAGATCATTGCACATTTTTTCACAAACCCTTAAACCCTTGATGAATATCAACCCTTCAAAGGGCCAGGAAATGAATTTATTTCTAATGTATATTTTGATTCAAAATATTGCATTTATTTTCAGATTAACAGTTAGACTATTCCAGGATTATGTTAATGGCATCAATGTCTTTAGATTTTGCATGCAGGTTTGGACAAATCAATTTAAAAGAAAGTCTAAGATAATTTAACACTGCATGCATGTAAGAGGAGCTGTACACCTTTTTGAATGTGTTTTAACCATTACATATTCATTTAATAATAATAATAATAATAATAGTATTAACTTTTACATTAAACTCATGAATATCACTGTTAAATATGATAAGTGTTTCTGTCTCTATGTCAAATACAGTTTCTCATGTTTCTGTAGATCAAAGTTCAAATCCGTTCAGGACACGTCACCTACAAACGAACACACCTGCTCTGAACACACACTCTAACTTCAAGATGCTCGAACCACATTTCTGAAGAAAACCAACCACAGCAGGTTTCAGTTTGACTGAACGACAGTAAAACTAGCACAGAGAGATCAGACACTATTTTAACTTTACACTTTTTTTTTTCAAACACTAAAACTGAGAACTACATAAATATGCATAATTTTAAAATCGCAGTGGTTTATTTACATTGAAAAGAAGCCAATGACTTGAAAGAAGCCAAAAGTAATCAGATTACGTTACTTTCATATTGTGGTGCTAGGACTACATTACTGGTTACTTTTTATTAAGTACTTGTAAGTGTGCAAATGCAGCGAGTGAAAGGTCAAACTCTTGTGGGAGGATTCACACCAGCTCGAATGTTTTCAGTGGATAGTTTTATTAAAGCAGATGCTGAACGAATGAAGAAAATGTTTCACGTGTTTATTTTGTTCTGTTTGTACTGGATGAGTCTGACTGGTAAGTTAAAATATCTTATGGTTTATTTTTTATTTTTTTATTTTCCATTTTAGAGCAATACAGTGACACACAAGAGGCGGCACATGTAGAGGCGGCACCGGGGCGGCACACTTTCAAAATGTACTATATGAATTAAGGTACTAATACGTACACTTTAGATACTAATATATACCTTAAAAATACTAAAATGAACCTTTATGGGTAAATAAGGTACCCAAGTGCACCTTTTGAAACTGCTCCCTTTTGTATCTTCTTTTCTGAGGAATCATGAATATTGTGAAATCCACTAACTTCAGTCTCTCTTCAGATTTTTTAATTGAAATTTCCAGGTCTGGAAATGAATGGAAATCTCTACAGTGAATGTAAACGTCTGTTTTTGCTGAGGCTCAGAAAGTCAAAACCATTAAATTGTTTTCAAATTTCAGGCCATTTTTAATATTCTTTAAAAATGACATATGCTTCTGCAGTAATCATAGACATCTATAAAAGTTATGGAAATGTATTAGTCAAAATGTGCATGAACCCTGAATCTGTCTGATTCAGTCTTCAGAAGAAATGTATTTTTTTATTTTGAAAATATCCAACACAATTAGACTTTCGATCACCAAGTATTTGTTAACTGTAATTTAATTTTAATCACTACATCAGATAACATTAAAACAAATATTTCATATATTCTTTACACATAAGAAATATTTACATGCAATCCATAAGTGCAGCTGCGATGTTGTCTCTGCTTGATTCTAACAGTCTCTCTGTAACGGTAGTGGTTTATAAAGACAGTTGACATATCTCCTTTATCTGCAAGAGCTGCTTATGTTAGAGAGAAACTTTCCAGAAGTCAGTCAAAAAGGAAATTTAATATTAACATTATTGATGTTTAATTACAATTGTAAATCCATGGTGGCCAAAATGAACCATAGATGAGACTTTTAATTACAGAATCACAGGTTAGAATTATAACCCCTGATATGTTGATTTGTGTTTAAAATGAAGTGATGCAATCAGCTCTAAGTGTTTGTCTGTTGGTATATCTCGCCTGTCATTTAGTTTGTGTTTCTGCTGCTATTCTGGATATTCTCATCTTCACATGTAAACAAAATCTACAGCTGATTTCAGGCTTTGTCTGTTTAATCTGTGTAAAATCTGTTCTTCAGGTGTGTTTGCTGCTGAAACAAATGAAATACAGTCAGTGTCAGTGATGGAGGGAGATTCTGTCACTTTACACATTGATGCTACTGAAATACAGGAAGGAGACAATATACTGTGGAAATATGGAGCTGAAAAGCATATTATAGCTGAAATCAGTAGAAATTATGGATTGTTCATCACATATAATGGTCCTGATGGGAGATTCAGAGACAGACTGAAGCTGGACAATCAAACTGGATCTCTGACCATCACAAACATCACAACTGAACATGCTGGAGATTATCAACTAGAGTTAAGAGGAGTGGAACTGACATCAAAAACATTCAATGTTTCTGTCTATGGTGAGTAGAGATCATTTGTCCAACAACATATTCTTCTTTTATTTTATTGGAACTATTTACATTTTAACCCTCTATGGGACAGAATATGAAATCAAAGTTAGAAAAAATGAATGATTTTATATTTTACATATATTTAAAGCTAAAATCATTTTCCAAAATTAATTTTCTACATCTGACCTTTGACCTTTTTCCTGGGTGTTTTGTCATTTATAACTGACCTATTAAGGTAAATTATTTTTGGGAAATTGTCTGAAACATCAAATACATTCAAAATCATTTTCACTATCTGAAAAGTAATGAAAAGGTCTCAGTGTTTAAAAAAAAAAAAACATTAAAAAGCTTTATTAACATTCCATTTCATCTTGTGCTACTATATTTAATTTGGAACTCACATGTGAAAATGTCAAAAACTCAAAACACAACTTCGCTGCCTGGAAAATAGTCAAACCATGTCTTAGTGTTTAAAAAAACAGAACAATCTTTAATATTTTTTCTTTCATGGAATTCCAAATTAATAATCGTAGCACAAGTGAAAATCAACAAGACTCTTCTTTTTCAGTGTTGACCTGTTTAGTCATCATTTTTGGAGCATTTGCTTGTCAGTGTAGGAGGGCAATAGTGCCATCTTTCCTGACCTCTGGCACAGGATAATGTACCAAAATGCCTGACTTCCACAACAATCTATGACATATTCTTCATTTCTGCCATCACTCTTATTGCTTCTATCTTCCTTGATCTTCATCTTCTTCCTTTCTTACTAAGACCATATTTTCTGATGCACTGCCACTGTCACTATCATCAACACTTTCTGGAAAGGTACACAGCTTTTCCTCTCTGTCTTCTATAAAACTTACTAACATAAACCTAAAACAGGCAAAAAGGCTATTATCCTGCCTACCAGTAATGAACAATAGTGCAGCCATACAGAAAGAAATCTATCCCCCAAAAGCACTTCATGACATTTATGCATTACACACAGATTTTTTTGGTATTTGAGTTATTGAATTTACAAAACGTGCATTAAAAATGACCAAAAACTTTAGAAAACACATTTGGATGTACAATTACATTTTTTAAACTGAATTTATATGTATTTTCTCATCTGAAATGAACTCACAATGGAGCCTTGACAGCATGTGAACTGATTCACGTTACAATATTTTTATTGTATTTTAAATGCATTTTTTTTTTTTGCATCATTTATAAATGACATACACCAAGTAATTTAAGATGTGGTACAGGAGACAAACACACTTACAAACTGTCATATTTGGTCCATTGGACCAAATGTATGCTGGATCATTTTTAAATGACAGTGAATCTACAGCAGAATGATGCTGACATCACAGTAATTCACTGCTCTTGTTTTACTATGAATTCACATTATAAAGTTGTCTAAACTCTGAAACTGTAAGAAATGTAATTGTTTACCACTGTAATTATTCTGAAGTCACCATGATGGTGATTAGTGTTACCGGGGATCTTGGGCCTAATATTTCTATTTCAAATTTCTGAAGTCAGAACAAAAAAGATTTGTTAAAATAATTACAAGCTAGAATATTGAATAAGCCAATTAGCTGATTTTAAGTTAGCCAAACTCACAAATGAATCTGAAGACATTATTTGAATGCTATTTAAGCACGAATAACTTATTTTATATTCATAACTGTTTGTAGATGGATCTTTAACAATAGTGAAGCAACTGATGAGATTCATCTTTGAAAGATCTGACCTCAAGATTTTTTCTAATAAGTATCACTTAATGCACAGACAAATAAAAAAAAATGACAATGGTGACAATAAAAACACACAACATACACATAAAAGCAACTATATCAAAAAATCTCTACAGTATATCTATTCATTGCATGCTGAGTGCTGTTAATACATCTGCACTGTAAAACAAACTGTATATTCTTTAAACTCACAGAAAAACCAGCTTTTTATAGTATAATTGTAAATACCTGATTAAAATCTCAGTTAAGTACTAAAGATTTTATAAGAAATGTCTGAGTGCAGTCAGAAACAAGAGAAGTACTGTGAAATTACTGTGAAAGTAATGCAAATTCCTGTCATGTCTGTGCAACCTGATTGTGTTGCAGACAGTGACAAGAACCCTAACAAAACACAAAACTAAAGACAAATCAGTCAGGAAGAATAAGGAGAGAACAGTTGTCAATGGCCTCCACCAGTAAAATCATTCTCTTTTTGGGGGTTATCTTGCTGTTGCCTCTCCTATTCTCACTTTCATTTGCACCAAAGCAGGTGAAACTTATGTGATCCTTTATAAGTCACTAGTGTTAAACCAGTCAGCTAGGAAGCCGAGGCACACATAGATTGTAAAACATGCGGTCCCATTTTATATATACAGTACAGTCCAAAAGTTTGGAACCACTAAGATTTTTAATGTTTTTAAAAGAAGTTTCATCTGCTCACCAAGGCTACATTTATTTAATTAAAAATACAGTAAAAAACAGTAATATTGTGAAATATTATTACAATTTAAAATAACTGTGTACTATTTAAATATATTTGACAAAGTAATTTATTTCTGTGATCAAAGCTGAATTTTCAGCATCATTACTCCAGTCTTCAGTGTCACATGATCCTTCAGAAATCATTCTAATATGCTGATTTGTTGCTCAATAAACATTTATGATTATTTTCAATGTTGAAAACAGTTGTGTACTTTTTTTTTCAGGATTCCTTGATGAATAGAAAGTTCAAAAGAACAGCATTTATCTGAAATACAAAGCTTCTGTAGCATTATACACTACCGTTCAAAAGTTTGGGGTCAGTAAGAATTTTTATTTTTATTTTTTTGAAAAGAAATTAAAGAAATGAATACTTTTATTCAGCAAGGATGCATTAAATCAATCAAAAGTGGCAGTAAAGACATTTATAATGTTACAAAAGATTAGATTTCAGATAAACACTGTTCTTTTGAACTTTCTATTCATCAAATAATCCTGAAAAAAAATATTGTACACAAATATTTTGTACAATTGTACACATTAAATGTTTCTTGAGCAGCAGATCAGCATATTAGAATGATTTCTGAAGGATCATGTGACACTGAAGACTGGAGTAATGATGCTGAAAATTCAGCTTTGATCACAGAAATAAATTACTTTGTCAAATATATTTAAATAGTACACAGTTATTTTAAATTGTAATAATATTTCACAATATTACTGTTTTTTACTGTATTTTTAATTAAATAAATGTAGCCTTGGTGAGCAGATGAAACTTCTTTTAAAAACATTAAAAATCTTAGTGGTTCCAAACTTTTGGACTGTACTGTATATATACACATTTTTTTTTACAGCAACTCAGCACATTAAACTAAGCATTTTTATTAGATTTCTCTGTATTCCTCTTATTCTCTGATGTTTTTCAGCTCGTCTGCCTGTTCCTGTCATCAGCAGTAACTCTTCACAATGTTCTTCATCATCATCATCAAATTGTTCATTGGTGTGTTCAGCTGTGAATGTGAGTCATGTGACTCTCTCCTGGTACAAAGGAAACAGTTTATTGTCCAGCATCAGTGTGTCTGATCTCAGCATCAGTCTCTCTCTACCTCTGGAGGTGGAATATCAGGATAAAAACACCTACAGCTGTGTGCTGAACAATTCATTCGCTAACCAGACGAGACACCTGAACATCACTCACCTCTGTCACACATGTGCAGGTATGACAAAACTAATATAATGTGTGATTATTTACTGATCTGATCTCTGTCTTCTGTTATAGATCAGACTGACAGATTCACTTACATTAACGTTAATCATTACAGGCTCAGTCTTACTGATAGTGTTGATCTTTACTGGATCTCTGTTGATGGCTGGATTTGGGATCTTCTGCATCTACAGGAAACACAGAAAATCTGAACAAGGCAAGTGTTACAGACCGACGTTAACAAGTATTTTTGTAGTTAACACCCTCGAGTTTCTATTTATGAAAAGAACAAAAAATATATGTAGTTATTGTGTTTGGCCATTTCTGTAGATTTCACTCATAATTAGTGTTGGGGGTAACACACTACAAGTAACGCAAGTTACATAATCATAGTTTTCATAATTTTTCAGGTAACTAGCAAAGTAACACATTACTTTTTAATTTTGCAGGAAAATATCCAACCCAATCTCACGGCAATTCATACATATTTTACGAGGTGGCTAATTCGTACAAATTCATATGACCTCACTCATATTTTGCTAAATTGTACGTATTTTACGAGTTGACAAATTTGCATGCATACGAATTACCTACCCCAAACCCCGCCCCTAAACCTACCCGTCACTGAGGTTTAGGCAAATCATACGAATTTGTACGAGTGAGGTCATACGAAGCCACCTCGTAAAATACGAACTGGTCGTGAGATAGCGTTGAAATATCTGAGTTACTTTTTCAAATAAGTAATGGCAGTTACTTTATTTTCATATTTACTGACCGACAGGTCTCCTGTCTCCATTGCTGTGAGAAATAAAGGTCAGAGGTGTTGTGTGCACTGTGAACATAATGGTTATTGTAGTTCTAGACTAAATGTGAATACACGTTTACTTATCTCAACTGCACGAAAACATTCATTATTCCTCAAAATTAATAAAAACAGTGAATTGCGAACTTAGAATGACACAAACCTGCAATAATTGAATATGTTAAATAATACAAACATCCTTTATGTATTTAACCCATTTTATTAACCAATGTCTTTGCTGCTTCTTCAATTGAAAGGTTTGTTTGAACTGCGCCCTCTACTGTACAGACATGAATTTACATTTCCTTTAGCCTGAGGCCTATTCATTTCACTTTTGGCATAAAGGCCTTTTACATTTGACAAAAATAGAACTTTTTATATTAAAAGCAAACAAACAAGCCCAACTCAGACTTAAAAAGGAACGCAAAAGTAACGTAACACATTACTTTCCTTAAGTAACTAGGTAACTTAATTAGTTCCATTTTTAGGGAGTAACAAACACAATATTGTAGTGCATTACTTTTAAAAGTAACTTTCCCGCTGCGTAACATCATTGCGCCTGCTGCATTCTGCTCTCATGCCAGAATGAGAGTATAGTTCCTAGCCATATCGGCCTTTTAAATAGGAAAAATATTGAAACTCTTTGGTCATTTTTGAGCAAGATGCTAACTGTCTAATCAGATTCAATGAACTATGCTAAGCTATGATAAAAGTGGTACCGCCAGACCCGGAGATCGACTGAATGGATTCGAAAATGGTAAAACTCAACTGTTTAACTCTAGGGGAGTTGGAAAATAAGCCTACTTTAAAAAAAAAAGTGGAGTGTTCCTTTAATATATACTAAACATGAGTGGAATTTGCACTCCCCCACAACTTGATGCTCATGACAAGAATAACATGTATAGTTATCTTTAAATCGCTGTCATACATGAATGAATATTTTTGCAATTTTACACATAATAATCCACAATGATCACATTACACAAAACTGAAATTGCAAATCAAAATAACACATTGTCAAAATTTTGAGACACCCCAAAATTTCACAAATCACGCTTTCAGGGGAGCCGAGCTCCCCCTAGCTCCCCTGTAGTTCGCACCTTAATGACAGTGCACCTTATATTAAGTTATTGTCTCTCAAAAGTAAGGGTCGACTCTGAATCAATTAAACGAGTCATTTGTAAAACAAATCTTAAGCAGTTTCGTTGTGACGTCACAATGAAACATTAGCATATTGCCCGCCCACTTATTGCGCGTGCAGACACCAGGGAAAACATGAAAAATGTTATGTTTTTATAGAATTTTTTTATTGGAATGGTACAAAACTTGGTAGAGGTTTTGGTGAAAAAAAAAAGACACACTTTTATTGTTCTGTCAGGGGCGGAGCCAGACATTGTTAACATTCGGGGCTTAGCCCAAATTTTAGTACATTTTAAGGTTAAATGCGTCAATCTGGGGCACTTTGGAAGCTCAAAATTAAGAGCCTCAACCCATGTACAGTGTGCAAATTGACCAAAGAAACAGCATTGTACCTCGACATGAAAGAGGGTTTAGTTCTTTTTAGTCTGTAGTATCATCTTTTTAGTTGTGATATAGTGTCTACATCGTTTTAGGATGCCAAACAATTATTACAATGAAATAATAATATAATAATGTTTTAGGCCTATATAATTATTCATATGACTAATATCCATATATTGTTAAAAAAAAAAAAAAAAAAAAGCTCTCTAAATAAATTACACTTTTTATTAGAAATTATAAGACTTTTATACTAATTTATAAGATAGGCCTAAATCCTTGAGCTTTTATTTTGATCACCAGATCACAAGCTGATCGCGTGAGCAAATGTGCGCGCTTGCAGCGCAGACAGACTGTATACTTAATCACTGTATTTTGCTGTTTTATAAAGGCACAAAGGCATATCACGGTTTCGATTTTAGTTCGTTGGCAAAATACAACGTTAGAGACCATTTACATGTTTTAAATTTTCGGTTCATTATGAAACGGTGGCACCGGGTCATTAATGGGAAACACTGAATGAACGTTTAGCTGACAAAGTTAAATCAGCTGTTATATCGTAACAAAAACACTTAAACCGGACCGAAAGAGAGTCTCGAGGCCTGCCGCTGCTCTGAGTGAGTGACAGGAGGCGTGGCTCTGTACATCTGCGGTGTGCGTGAACGCGCTGTCGGAGAGAAGAGAGAGAAAGCGCTACCGGTAACGCTGTATGTATGGATAGTACTGTAGAAAAGCGGTATTGAACTGTTTAACATATTTTAATAGAGAGATATGTTTAGAAAAATGATATTTTGACAGCACTGTTAAGAAACCTCAAACCTGAAAGATTCGGGGCTTGACTCAAAACATTCGGGGCTGAAGCCCCGGCAAAATCGGCTGGCGCCGCCCCTGTTCTCAGTCCAAAATTAACACATTGGAAATAAATGGGAGTTGAATTTCATAGTGAAAACCAGGGGCGGCGCCAGCTGATTTTGCCGGGGCTTCAGCCCCGAATGTTTTGAGTCAAGCCCCGAATCTTTCAGGTTTGAGGTTTCTTAACAGTGCTGTCAAAATATCATTTTTTCTAAACATATCTCTCTATTAATATGTTAAACAGTTCAATACCGCTTACAGTACTATCCATACATACAGCGTTACCGGCGTTTTCTCTCTCTTCTGTCCGACAGCGCGTTCACGCACACCGCAGTTGAACACAGACATGCCTCCTGTCACTCACTCAGAGCAGCGGCAGGCCTCGAGACTCTCTTTCGGTTCGGTTGAAGGGTTTTTCTTATGATATAACAGCTGATAATACAACTTTAGCACATTTGTCAGCTAAACGTTCATTCAGTGTTTCCCATTAATGAACCGGTGCCACCGTTTCATAATGAACCGAAAATTTAAAACATGTAAATGGTCTCTAACGTTGTATTTTGCCAACGAACTAAAATCGAAACCGTGATATGGCTTTGTGCCTTTATAAAACAGCAAAATACAGTGATTAAGTATATATACAGTCTGTATGCGCTGCAAGTGCGCACATTTGCTCACGTGATCAGCTGGTGATCTGGTGATCAAAATAAAAGCTCAAGGATTTAGGCCTATCTTAGAAATTAGTACAAAAGTCTTATAATTTCTAATAAAAAGTGTAATTTATTTAGAGAGCTTTTTATTTATTTATTTTTTTTTTATTATTTTTTTTACAATATATGGATATTAGTCATATGAATAATTATATAGGCCTAAAACATTATTATATTATTATTTCATTGTAATATTGTTTGCCATCCTAAAACACCTAAAACGATGTAGACACTATATCACAACTAAAAAGATGATACTACAGACTAAAAAGAACTAAACCCTCTTTCATGTCGAGGTACAGTGCTGTTTCTTTGTTCAATGTGCACACTGTACATGGGTTGAAGCTCTTAATTGTGAGCTTCCAAAGTGCCCCAGATTGATGCATTTAACCTTAAAATGTACTAAATTTTCCATGCTCCCCCGGACCTCCCTAGAGGAGGTATACCTAACAAACGTTTACAAATTAAAGTGACAAATTTTGTACATTTTATGAACTTTACTCAAGAATACTATAAAAAAGCATCTTACATGTCAGTAAAGCTGTTAACAGAAAATTAAAATGTCATTGGAAAAATATAGATTTGGGCTAAGCCCCGAATGTTAACAATGTCTGGCTCCGCCCCTGGTGAAAATGTATACTGTGCTCAAACAAAATCTTAGCGAAAGCTAATTTTTTTTTTAGATATCAGCCTCAAATTTGCAAAACAAGTTCTTTAGATGTATGTCTTTGCTTTTCTCACAGTTTTAAAGTAAATTCTGTTTTGGCAAATATATATTTCATATAAAATTTGAAAATGGTATTTTTTCATGACAAATGTAAAATTTGAGAACTTTTTTACTTCAACAATAATCTGACAATTAAGAAAGAGACCAAACTTAAGTTTTGTTCTAAAGCATTCAAGATTCATGAAAGCTGAAATGCTTTGACATATATTCACATATATTGTGAGGAACTAGATCTCGTTAGGATTGAGTTTTGTTGTTTTAACGCATCTATTGTTGTTGTTGAAACAGTTCAGACTCACGAAGATGAGATCATTTACACTGAGCCAACGTTCAACAAACGAAATGCGCATAAATCAGTAAGACAATTAATTAATGTTTTGAGTGTCTTTGTATAATTTCAGCAGTCAATCAGACGGCCATCACACACATTACAGCACCATATCATATATTTATAAACACCATAAGAGCATCATTCTATGCAAGAAAAAAACTATACATCACATTACAAGCTTCAGGATGAACCTGCCACATGTATTATTTTCTTATGTTATGCATTTTTTTTTACAGAAAGCTGAAGAGGATGATAATGTGGATTATGCATCAATCACAAAGAGAAGATGATCAAACTTCAGTGTTTTAGCTGTGTGACCTGTGACCTTTTTTCTTTTTTTTTTTTGTGGGAATTGGTCATACTGAGGGGTTTAAAGTGTGAAATGGTCTCGTAAAAACTTCAAAATCACTTACCTTGTAATACAATGACATAAATTATAATTAATTTTTAACCCTTAAATGTGTGAAAATCTCATGAAAACTGTGTAAAATGTAGATGCAAAATACTCATCAAAAGGAGTGAAGAATCTGCTATTGTCATATTTATTTACATCTCTACACAAATGCGGTTTGATCTGTTAGACAGCTTGTTCATGAGAATGTGTCTAATGTTAGTCGCTTGTGGTTGATGTCTGTTTGCGAGTGTATCTCTGAGGTGTGGAAAGTGTCTGTGAGAATTGCGTGCGGTTGAAAGGCTTTTTCCATTCCTGCTCACATGAAGCCATATTTCCATTCTGCTCTACACAAAACCTATATTTAACTTATCAATGCTGTTGTTTGACATAAACGTCTTGAATCATACAGAGTATTTACTGTTTAATATGAAAATATATATTTTATGTGCATATGCATCTTGATCTTTTTAAGAATTTTAAGAATAATTGCAATGTGTGATTTACAGTTTATGATTGATGGTTGTTAATAATTAGTTTAAATCAGTTTTAAGGTGAAACTAACTAAAAGTAGTAGTGCTGATTATAATAATCTTTTATTTTCAGTAGCATAACAGTGCCGCTGTCCAAAGTAAAATGTAAATTGTCAATTTATAGTGAAATAAATTTTAAATCAAATTACCATTAATTAATCAGATTTTAAAAATTCAAAATCAATGGGTTTTTTTTCTTTTCTTGATTTCCAGTGTTGGTGGGGTTTGGGTTACTGAGTTTTGTCGTTTTAGGCATGTAGAGATACACCTGATCCATAATGTCATGTGATGATCACTCTATGTCAGACAGGGGAAAAACACACATTTACATTTTTCATTTCATTGTTACATTGTTTCAAGCCTTCACAATGTCATTATATACTATAACACCAAAACAAATGTCAATCAATGTAGAAAGATTAGTTTTGCACACATAGTGTTGTAGTGACAACATCTAACAGCAGGGGTTAACTGGTCATGTTAACCAGATAAACCTTGACCTTTATTACATCTCACTGTAGAACAGCCAAAGACCGCTAAAATACATACTGTAGGACTGGAGGACAAGAATGGAGGAAATCATCAATAGATGAATCCAACATGAGCATGTGTTCTGGTAAACTGATCTTGGGGTTCAATCTTGTCCTTCTCTTGAGAGTTGTTGAACAGAGAAAACATGGACAAAACAATCTGGAAACGCCACCTGAGGATAACCAATCAGGGAGCAAAAGGGGGATATATATATATATATATATATATATATATATTGTTTTTTCATTTTATTAGAAATAATTAAATTTCTTAATTTGATAAATGGATTGAGGCCTACCGTTTTTAGATATTAGTACAGTGTTGTGGTGGATATTAGTGTTTTTAGAGCACATGTGGTTGCAGTTACTGGTCAAAAGCCCACATATCTGTGATATTCTGGTTTGTAGAATGTAGATATGGCTTGGGTCTCATGCTTCTGAGGGACTTTTCACCTGATTCATCATCCAGAAGGTAAAAATCATAAAATCAGCACGTCTCCTCAACAACACAAAGTCATATGATGCCTGGAGCACAGGACTGAAACTGTGCAAAAATGTTCACACACATAAGTAGGCCTACGTCTTTCAACTAAACTCAGAAAGTCACTATTTCCAGCCTTTACTAAGAGAAAAGCGACATAACGCCACTTAACGTCAGATGTAGGCCTACAACTCCAGTGAGAAGGGTCTGGCTGCAGACCATGGGCGAGTGGAGCTCCACTCTCAAACAGGAAATACATCACCTCCACTTGTGTTCTGCTAACGTCTACACCTACCTCAACACTAAACCTACCCTTACAATAATGCGGCCATAGAGGAGGTGACGTATTTCCACCCTTTAGTGGAGCTCCACTCGCCCCTCAGGTTTTTGTAGGCCAACCCGGAAGACTTTTGGAAAATCGCAAAAAATAAGCTCTGTGTTTAACAAAGGGTTATGACACTTACATGTTTTGTCTATCAAGATAATCTTTACAAGTTAACACAACATTTATAGATTTTGAAGCCTAAATAAAGTGGTCAGATATAAAAAGCTAACAGTAGGCTATAAACGGACTACAACACACCATGGTCGCGGATTAACGTCACCACCAAGCTTCCTCAAACTTTATTTAGAAAACAACTTTATTTATAAACATGCTCACTGATTATGATCTGTGCTGTTACGAATACTTATCCACTTTTTCATGAGAAATTCTGTCCAAATGTCTTGTTTGTCACGATGACGTCTAAAGTCCCCGCCAAAGGAAGTAACGTTAGTCCCTTTTAGCAATTTGTTAGCGTTTTTAAGACACAATAAAGGTTTAAAAAATCACAAGCGGGTTATAACTGGTGTGTTTTATGTCATAGATCAAAACGTGAAAATATTTAGAGGCTTTGTTAACCACAGACCTTATTTCAGGTGATTTAGCAAAAACCCACTCAAAAAACCCATAGACTTTAGGGTGATGGAACCGGAAGTCTTAAAATGCTAACTCGCTTCCGGGTTTTGCCTACAAATAGAGGGTATGCACGTGACGTCACCGTCGACCGTTACAACTGCGGTCACGCCCGCTAAGTGGCACAAAGACTGAGTGGCATTATTGGTTTTCAGCGTGAATGCCGCGAAAAACACACAAAAAAACATCCAAAACGGGAAAGAGCTTTGTGATTGACTGTACAAATAGCTTTGACACAAAACCTGAGGTATTTATTTAAAGACTCCCGAAAAAAAAGAAGCAAATGTATCGCTGCAATTCACAGAAACAACTCGGCTCCAGCAGAGAAACATGGATTTGCAGTTATCATTTTGTGTCACATTGTTGGATTTTGAGGTAAAATCATACCGTATATATTGTATTGTTATATATAATATGTTGACAAATCATCAATTAAATAATTTCCATCTTATATTCTGCATAATTGTATGTTTTAATAAACACTGACAAAAACTATAATATAAAACTATATATTTAGGGCTGGACGATATGACGATATATATATAACATTGATACAAGTGACTACTCGGATTTAAACCTACCTATATTGTAGTTATATAAAATATTCACAGGCAGATTTGCTTTATGTATTTCCCCGCCGTCAAAATCAGGCACATATAAATGTCAGGAAACACGACTCCAGGCTGCATGTCAATATTCATGGATTAGGTTTATTTTACAAGCTGTAAGAAACACTTTCAAGTTCAATCTTTAGTGTAATTCGTTAGTTTTACTCGCGTTTTCGCAGTTTCCTCTATTAAATCCAGTCTGCATGCAGGTTCTGCATACAACTTCGATTCCAAATTCAGCATTAGGCTATTTTGTGCTGATGGACAACTGCAAGCTGCGTATTGAGCCTATGTATAGCTACATAAATTATATTTGCTATCCGGTAACAAATTTATTTGTATTTCCACCTGATGCTTTCATCTTTGGACAATCTCAAAGATTCTGGCAGTTCAGCGAGCTGTTGCTTTTAACTTCTAGAGAAAACTGAAATAAACACCCCAGAAACACCTCATCTTAAAAAAGTGTAAATACAAATTTTTATCTTTTTTATGCAGCTGTACTGTAGTAACAATCGTCATAAAAACTTAATGTTTGCCAGCTGTTTCCCTATTTATTTATTTATTTATTTATTCATTTATATATTTATTTTTTCAAGAACAGCAACCCACACAGTATGCCCATGTTATAAATTGCCTGATATTTCATTAATACATCAAACTAAAGTGTGCACTACAAACAGTTTGATTATTCTGCATTAGCGCGCCATCTAGTGTCATAAGTCAACATTCAAAGAATTCAGTTATTATGAATCAGATGTTTTTAATGCTATTAATGATTTATCACATGAACATACAAATATCTTTCAAGTTATTCAAAAAAGCAAATCTGAATTTCTTGATTACTTTAGCTTTTTACTCAAATCATGAGGTTTATATATTTATATGTTTTCTTTCCTCTTCCTCTTATATCTTACACACTTTGGCCCAAGTGTCACATAAATACACAATCTTTGACGTTCCTTGTTTCAGAAAAGAAAAAACTGTTGTGAGTTTTACTTAAAGACACTTGAAGTTAACAGAAAATAAAAGAAAATGAGCACCAGATGGAAGAAAAACCCTGCAATTGGAACAAAGACACAAGAATGCTGCTAAAAGAAAGAACAGTCTGGAGCTGAAGGCTTGAGCTGAGCAGAGTACTTTAATCAAGGCAATCATCTTCATCAAACAGTGATAATATTATACAAGACAAACATATCAGCAAAATACAAAAATTAAAATACACTTGACAATCACAGCTGAACAGAACTGAAAGAGACGTGAGATGGAAGACAAGTGACACAACAGTCTTCATCTCCTCACACACCAACAAATAACATGATCAGAACTAATCAGCACATCATAAAATGTCACAGATGTTTAGTTCGATGAAGATGAATATCTTCCAAATGTATGAAGACTTAAAACAGTCTTGCTATTATAGTAAATACACTCTCAAAAATGCTGGGTTATTTCAACCGAAATTTGGGTCAAATATGGACAGACCCAAGAGTTGGATAAAAAATTTTATTCAATTGTTGAAACAACCCAGTATTTTTGAGATTTTACACGTGTAAAAATTCTGCTGTAACATTCCTCCAGACAAACAATACATTAAGTATTTCTCAGGTTTCCTAATATAAATTATAGGCAAGGTTTCATAATCAGGGATGCAAACAGGTAAGGGGGAAAAAGGTGAGAACATTGTGCGAGGCGGGGACATGCTCACACTGAATTTGTTTTTTATTTGCTTATGCATATTTTTTATTACCCTACATGTCAAAAACTAATTTTTCACAAACAAACAAACAAACAAACAAACAAACAAACAAACAAACAACAACAACAACAACAAAAAAACATTCAAAATCAACATTTGGTTAAAATCTCATGTTATAAATGACGAAGTGCTGCAGGATATTTAAGACAATATTGGCTGATTAGATGGCAATACTGTTTGCCACATCTCAGACCTCAAATTCAGAAAATATTACCCATTATTTAGACATAGTTTTTAAAGTAAAGAGTAAAGTATGTACTTCACTGTACAGTAATTTACCCTTGTAAGTTCACAAATACCCTTGTAAGGAAATGAATGGGATCCTGTCGCTGCATGTCGCTGGTGGTGTGAACGGGGCTCTAGTCTGATTTAAGGATGTGTCCTCCTTCAAAGGAATGCCATTTGGATCAGGTGGTGAGTTACCATCATCCTCCTGTAAGAAAACACATTCACAAAAGTTAAAAGTAGTGAGGAGGATTGATGTTTAAGTTACACACAAAAAAATAAACTCAGCAAAAGAAGAAATGTACCTTTTTAACGTCACAATGACCAAACCACAGTAACATGGACAATATAATCAACAGAGATGTACGCAGTTACTCCTGGGAAGTGCTTTGTTTCCTAATGTTCCATGTAATGATATACTATAAATTTTCTAAACTTTTGTAAACCCAGAGCCAGTGCAATCAGAATGAAAGCATCCACCTGCAATATATACATATATACAGGTGCATCTCAATAAATTAGAATATCATGAAAAAGTTATTTTTTTTCCTGCAATTTAATTAAAAAAGTAAAACTTAAATATATTCTAGATTTATTAGACAAAGTAAAATATTTCCAGACTTTGTTTTCATTTTGATGATTACAGCTTGCTGCTCATCAAAATAATAAAAAAATCAGAATCTCAAATTATTAGAACATTTAATTTCAAGTTCTATTAAATGACCATTCTCAGGGTATAAATACTGGTTTAGGTCAGTAATCCCAATAGCAGTCATGGGGAAGTCTGCTGACTTGACAGTTGTCCAGAAGATGATCATCAAGACCCTCTACAATGAGGGTAAGCCACAGAGGGTCATTGCTGAAAGAGCTGGCTGTTCGCAGAGTGCTGTGCCAAAGTATATTCATGGAAAGTTGACTGGAAGGAAAAAGTGTGGTAGGAAAAGGTGTACAAGTAAAAGGAATGACCGCAGGCTTGAGAAGATTGTCAGGCGAAGCTGATTTAAGAACACAGGAGAGCTTCAAAAGGAGTGGACTGAAGCTGGAGTCAGTGCATCAAGAGCCACCACACACAGACGTCTTCAGGAAATGGGCTACAACTGTCACATTCCACGTACCAAGCCACTTCTGAACCAAAGACAACATCAGAAGTGTCGAGAAAAAGAACTGGACTGTTGCTCAGTGGTCTAAAGTCCTCTTTTCAGATGAAAGTAAATTTTGTATTTCATTTGGAAATCAAGGTCCCAGAGTCTGGAGGAAGATGTGGAGAGGCACAGAAACCATGTTGCTTGAAGTTCAATGTGAAGTTTCCACAGTCCACTGTGTTTTCTGAAGTCCACAGTCAAAGCAGCCATCTACCAGGACATTTTAGAGCACTTTATGCTTCCATCTGCTAACAAGCTTTATGGAGATGCTGATTTCATTTTCCAGCAGGATTTGGCACCTGCCCACACTGCCAAAGGTACCAAAAGCTGGTTCAATGACCATGGCGTTACTGTGCTTGATTGGCCAGCAAACTCGCCTGACCTGAACCCCATAGAGAATCTATAGGGTATTGTCAAGAGGAAGATGAGAGACACCAGACCCAACAATGCAGATGAACTGAAGGCCGCTATCATAGAAACCTGGGCTTCCATTACACCTGAGCAGTGCCACAGACTGATCGCCTCCATGCCACGCCACATTGATGCAGTAATTCATGCAAAAGGAGGCCCAACCAAGTATTAAGTGCATAGAAATGAACATACTTTTCAGAAGTCTGACATTTCTGTTTAAAATATCCTTTTTTTTATTGATCTTATGAAGTATTGTTATTTATTGAGATAGTGAATTGGTGGGTTTTTGTTAAATGTGAACCAAAATCATCACAATTAAAAGAACCAAAGACTTCAAGTACTTCAGTCTGTATGCACTGAATTTATTTAATACACGAGTTCCACAATTTGAATTGAATTACTGAAATAAATGAACTTTTCCACGACATTCTAATTTATTGAGATGCACCTGCATATATAATTATATATATATATATATATATATATATATATATATATATATATATATATATTATAGTAAGGTATGTTGCTATGGGAAGAAGAGTACATGAACCGGTGAACGTTGAAAGAGATTTAATATATAAAATAAACAAATACAAAATGAAAGTAAAAGCCACACAAACATAATAAAACATAACATAAAATCCAGGCCTGGTCCTCTCTCATCCTTTACTGTCATTGCTTCTCCTTTTATGCTCCTCTCACCCACCCTGCTTTTCACAATATATTATATATATATATATATATATATATATATATATATATATATATACACCAATCAGGCATAACATTATGAGCACTGTCAGGTGAAGTGAATAACACTGATTATCTCTTCATCACGGCACCTGTTAGTGGGTGGATATATTACGCAGCAAGTGAACATTTTGTCCTCAAAGTTGATGTGTTAGAAGCAGGAAAAATGGGCAAGCGTAAGAATTTGAGAAAGTTTGTCAAGGACCAAATTGTGATGCTAGACGACTGGATCAGAACATCTCCAAAACTGCAGCTCTTGTGGGGTGTTCCCGGTCTGCAGTGGTCAGTATCTATCAAAAGTGCTCCAAGTGGTGAAACGGCGACATGATCATGGGTGGTCAAGGCTCACTGATGCACATGGGGAGCAAAGGCTGGCCCGTGTGGCCCAACAGATGAGCTACTGTAGCTCAAACTGCTCAAGAAGTTAATGCAGTCAGGGTTCCCATGCTGACCCCTGTCCACCGCCGAAAGAGCCAACAGTGGACACGTGAGCATCAGAACTGGACCACGGAGCAATGGAAGAAGGTGGCCTGGTCTGATGAATCACGTTTTCTTTTACAGCACGTGGATGGCCGGGTGCGTGTGACTCGCTTACCTGGGGAACACATGGCACCGGGATGCACTATGGGAAAAAGGCATGTCGACGGAGGCAGTGTGATGCTTTGGGCAATGTTCTCCTGGAAAACCTTGGGTTTTGCATTGTTTTTGTAACCATCACATTAGACTCAGTGAAACAGTCACTGTTTAGGGGCCCAAGCAGTATAGCTGTTGGTGCCTTGTTTAAAATGTTATTTGTAGTGAATGCTCTTTTGAATGGCGTTACCAAATAAGGAATCTGTTGTAAGCTGATTTAAAAAAAACAAAACATGAAAGTAACTTATACCATAAACTAATGTGATGGTTACAAAAACAATGCAATTTTGAAATGTCAAAAATCTGCAGAACCAGTGTTTAAGCATGACAGCTGCAAATCAAAAATGTATCTTTAGTTAAAGTTATATATTTTATCAACATTTGAACTTTGCAAAAAGGGAAATGTCACTTTTTCAGAATATTGTATATTAAAGATAATTTGTAAAATCCACAAAAGCTTTATAGATCTTTATTGTAAAGTTGTTAAACAGTGTTTTTCATGCTTGTTTTGCACATTCATATTCAATTTTATACATGCATCTAAATGCCACTTCTGATGCAGATTCTGTTTCCTCTGCTGTGGAAAAAATAATGGTAAAAGCCCTACAGTGAGTTATTCTAATTAACATGAGATTGATAGCCAAGGTTAGGGGAAAATTACCTTTTTATAAAGGTAAAAAAAAAAAAAAAAATGCCATGACAATCAATTTCAAGGGATAGTTAAACCTAAATGATAATTCTGTCATCATTGACTTACACTCTAGTTTGTTCCAAACCTATATGAGTTTCTTTCTTCTGTTGAACTAAAAAGGATGATATTTTGAAGAATGTCAGTAACCAGACAGTTGATGGTAGCCAGTGACTTCCATATTTTTTTTTTCCTATTATGAAAGTCACTCGCTACAGTCAGAGTACAGTTTGTTTACTGACATTCAAAATATATTTTTAATTCAACAGAAGAAAGAAACTCATACAGGTTCGGAACAACTAGAAGGTAAGTCAATGATGACAGAATTTTTATTTTTGATTGACCTATCCCTTTAAGGGAGCATATACAAATCTGATGATTAACAGTTTACATCTTAAAAGTAACAGTTTACAGAACACTGATGGGAATATTGCTTCAGAATAGATTACATTTACAACACAAAAATGATAAATTTTACTAGATGTAGTTAGTTATTGCACCATCACAGTATTTGAAAAGAAACGTGAGTATAGTTAATGCTGCGTGAGGAAAGGGAGTCGCCAGCTGCGGAAAGTGACTCGCCGGCTGCGTGAGGAAAGTGACTCGCCGGCTGCGTGAGGAGAGTGTGTATACAGATGCACCGCTGGCCTATCAGTGGTAAACTCAGTGGCTACTGGCAATTGTATAGTGAATTCCCGCGACAAGTCGGTAGCCATATTTTTGGACCTTCCGGCCCGCCATATGACCTGGCCTCCAAATTCCCCAGATCTCAATCCAGTCGAGCATCTGTGGGATGTGCTGAACAAACAAATCTGATCCATGGAGGCTCCACCTCACAACTTACAGGACTTAAAGGATCTGCTGCTAACATCTTGGTGCAGATACCACAGCACACCTTCAGGGGTGTAGTGGAGTCCATGCCTCAACGGATCAGGGCTGTTTTGGGTGACCAACACAATACTAGGAAGATGGTCATAATGTTATGCCTGATCTGTGTTTTTTTTCCTGTTGTTTGTACAGAGGTATTATTACCCTAAATATTTAACATGATACCTTAAACTGCATCAAACTGTCATCTTCTTTAATATGAACATGAAGTATTGTTATTTTTCACATCTAAAATAATAACAAACAAAAAAACAACAACTTCTATATTGGTCTTTTCTATTAAGACAACTGCTTTGTGACCAAAGTTGCACTTTATGTTTTATATGTTAATTGTTATTTAATTCATTTGGGAGTTATTTGTGGTTTGATTGTTTTGACACGTCTCACTGCTGAATATCTGCTTCTGTAGTGTTAAAAGTAAAGGACAAAAATGTCTATTCACAGTTTGCATTTTTGTTTCAGCCAACAATAAAAAATAATTAGAACTATATAATAATAATAATAATAATAATATACAAAAATTAATTTATACCACTGTTCTTTTAAAGGATTTGTGCACAGTAAATCTCATATCTTGTTAAATTAGCTGTATGTAATCCTGTTGAACTTCTGTATGGCTCTTGCGGTGACAGTAAACCACAGTAACAGCAGCAGCTGCAAACACCAGCAACAACAACACCAATCAACAACAACACCAATCGCTATTCCTGCTACAGCACCTGAAGACAGACCTGAATCTGGAACACCTGAAGACAGACATTATTACTAGAGAGTGAATGATTATACCTCCAATACTTCACAATATCTTTGACAATTACACATTTATACTTTGGTCATCAGGTGAATGACATTGATTTAACTGATAAATATCAGCATCAGCACTTTGAGCTCAACTGGAGTCAGTGGTGCTATCAGGAAAACTGGCTGATATAATGCATTTTTCATGTTAATAACATTCATCAAAGTGTTATTTTCCACAACCCAACTAATATTGAAATGTTTTGTAAATTCATCAAAAGAAAACTCATTGAATGACTGAATTATTTACTCACCAGTGACAGTAACATTGAATCTCCTCACTGTAGTGATGCTGAAGCTGCTGCTGTTGCTACTGCTGATCTTCAGTTTATATTCTCCAGAGTCTGTGTTTCTGGTGTTTGTGATGGTCAGAGATCCAGTCTGATGATCCAGCTTCAGTCTGTCTCTGAATCTCTCATCACACTGAACATCTGTACAGATCTTACTCTGATCTCCAGTGATTTCAGCGATGAGAATCTCATTAAAATACCACGTCATTGAATCATTTGGGTTTTTTACTACACCAGGATCTAAAGTAACAGATTCTCCCTCCTCCACTGTCTTCACTTCATCTCGTTCAGCAGAAGAAACACCTGAAACACAAACCAACAGATGCTGGAGGATGTTTTTTTGTGGTTAAAAAAAGAAAAAAAACCCTTCACAACATGAAAGAACTGTGAACATGACTGCCACAGAACAAGCAGTCCACACTGTAACTGCTGTCAAAACAGTTTGCCAATATAATTTAGTTTTAAATCAAAATGAACTGTCTAATGATGTAAAGTGAAATGACTCTACAAACTTGACAGTAAAGAGAGTATCTATACTGTAAATGAATTAATATACAGGAAAAGAAAACTCTGAATATCACTGTAAAACAAACAAACAAACACATTAACAATGTGCTTTAAACATAAACGAAATTCAAATATTCATTAATGACTCACCACTGACAGAAACACTGAAGATCTTTTCACTGTTGCTTCTGCTGAAGATCTTCAGTTTATATTCTCCAGAGTCTGTGTTTGTGGTGTTCATGATGGTCAGAGATCCAGTCTGATGATCCAGCTTCAGTCTGTCTCTGAATCTCTCAGTACCTTCATTACACTGAACATCTGTACAGATCTTACTGAGATCTCCACTGATCTGTGCGATGCGAATGCTGTTGAAATACCATTTAATATCTTCTTGTTGGTTTGTTTGAACACCAGTGATTAGAATGACTGAATCTCCCTCATTCACAGACACTTCCACTGAACCAACACCAGAAAAACCTAAGCAAAATACACAATAATGCAGTGAAAATGTTTTTCTACAGATCATAAAGATTGTGGGTAGTGAAATATGTCTGGATTCATAATGTAACACATGCAAACAAATGCATTAAGAACACCACTGAATTACATTCACTCAACCGAAAAACATACACAAGTCTCATGAAACGATTAGTTCACTTTCAAATGAAAATTATCCCAAGCTTTACTCACCCTCAAGCCATCCTATATGACTTTCTTCTCTCTGATAAACACAATCAGAGATATATTAATAAATATCCTGACACATCAGAGCTTTATAATGGCAGTGAACGGGACCAATGAGTATGAGCTGAAAAAAAAGCTTCCATCCATCATAAATTTGTGCTCCACACGGCTCCAGGGGGTTAATAAAGGCCTTCTGAAGTGAAGTGATGCGTTTGTGTAAAATAATATCCATATTTAAACAAGTTATGAAGTAAAATATCGAGCTTCCGCCAGACTGCCTTCTGTATTCAGCATACACAGAAAGCGTAAAACTCTCAGTTCACAAAGCTTACACTACGTCACACGCCTTCCCTATTAAACATACAGAAAAAGTGTAACTGACGTGACGACAGTTTACACTTTGTTGGTAACTTGAATACCGACGGCGGTACCGAAGCTCGATGTTTGACTTCATAACTTGGTAAATATGGATATTATTTTACACAAATGCATCACTTCACTTCAGAAGGCCTTTATTAACCCTCTGGAGCACAAATTTATGATGGATGGATGTGGGTGGAAGCTTTTTCTTCAGCTCATGCTCATATCCCTGCCTTTATAAAGCTCGGATGAAGTCTCTGAGGATATTAATTAATTTATTACTATATATCAGATTGTGTTCATCAGAAAGAAGGAAGTCATATACAATTAGGATGAGCTTGAGGATGAGTAAAGCTTGGGCTAAATTTCATTTGAAAGTGAATTAATCCTTTAAGGAACTTATAGGCCTACAACACAAAATCTATATCCTGATTCATATTTTGACCCCTTTCCCTATACATATATTTACACATTATAATCAAACTTTTCGATAAACTCATAATAAACTTTACGTTACATAGGTGAATAGTAACCATAAAAATACTTTGGAGAATTATTTACCAGCGCATTGACTCTATACACTGCCGCGTTTTAATAAATATATTTTAGTTGTAAACAACTCACGTAAATAACGTGTTTTATGAATTTGGCAAAGCTTTTAACCAAAGCTACATTGGATCAGTTTATACAGGAAATAATGTTTATGTCACGTGACCTAAATATAAGGCCAATTTTATCCCTTTAAACTGCGTTAGCGGCGTTTTTTAATCATTAAAATATGTTTTACTTATCATCGATTTATTCTCAAACTAACATTACCCCTAGTCCAACTATCACAGCGCCAAATACACGGATGTGCCTAATATGGGACAGAAATCGACTCGACACCGGAAAAGAGATCTTACACACGGAAAAGATTTTACCGTGTCCAAATAAAAACAAAATCACTACAAAAACATTAAATAAAAGCTTCATTCTTTCAGTTCCCACTAAACTGAAAGTAAACTGGGAGTTTCCCTTTCATGGCCTGATGGATCCGAAATGGTCAATATTCATATTCATGCATTTTTATTAATATTTATGTTAATCGTTTATGGCTTATGATTTATCAGTTTTACTTTTGCTTTCATATATTTATGTACTAATACTTTATATATTAATTCTTATCATATTTTCAAGGATTTACTTGTTATTGTACCCTTATGGTTATTTTATATTTAAAAGTATGATTGCTATGTTCAATTGTTCTTCAAGTGCTCCAGTGTGACAGGTCACGCTGACACGTTTGTGGTTAGACATTGGACGCCTGCCAAGCAGAAATGGTGTTTTTCAGAATTATTGCTCATTTGAATCTGATCAAAATATGTCTGCTGACATTTGCAAAATTCCCTATAGGGGATAAAACAACTATTTTTTGACACTGGACCAGTAGATGACGTAATGGGTGAAATTAACCTTTTCTTTTAGAACAAAAACATCAATTTGAGTGGGATGTAAATTTCCCTATATGCTCATGGTATAAAGCTGACCAAGTCATTGATAATTCAGCTTTTTCCCTCCTTTGCTCTCCTTTGCTCCTACTTCTTGTCTCTTATCTGCAAATGTCTTAATTATTGCTCTTTTTGATCTTCATCTATTAGATACAATACTCTGGATTTTACAATACTCTAAATTTTATTATTAACTATTGACTAATACTTTATGATGGTTATTTTACCTTTTGGTTTTATTAAGTATTTTCATTATCGATTAAAGTTTGCGTGTGAGGCTATATTTAATTGTAATGAATAAATAATTTTTCATCAACTTATATCTACTGCCTGGATCTCATTTTCACAAGCTTTTTGCATCATGGCCGGATTGGTCATATCTGGAACCTCAGGCAAATAACAGAAGGACAGGACCATTCTTTAAAAGAGGGGGGGATCCGCTGATCCTGGAGAGCCACTGTCCTGCAGAGTTTAGCTCCAACCCTGAAGAAAACACTTACCTGCCTGTAACTTTAGCAATCCTGAAGACCTTGATTAGCTTCAGGTGTGTTTAATTAGGGTTGGAGCTAAACTCTGCATGAGAATCGCCCTTCATGAGCAACGTTACATCCCTGCTTTAAAATGTGAGCAGGACCGGTCAGTTAGTTTTAATAGCGATGGCGTATGCACGTTCCTTTCCTTCCGTTTTCTAACTGTGCGTTTACACCGCCGCCGGTGACAATGCCATGATATTTTGGATGGTGTGAGCGTCAAGGAGAGTTGAAGCAAATAACTTTTACTGACTCTTTGGTTGAAGTCAGGCCAACTTTATGGTAATGAGCTATGACATGGTTCGGCGGCAACCAATCAGAATGTAGCGGTCCTCTGCTTGAGAGGATCCAGAGAGAACGCAGTAGTGTAAACTTTGGTTCTGACCAAACATTAGTTCCCGAGCAAAATTGAGGAAAGGTGGGATGCGTCCGAAATCGCATACTACATGAGTGGGTACTACATTTGAACTTGAACATACTTGCCGACCTTTAAAAAGTACGTTCTATATAATATGAATGGAATTCGGAATCGGACGTAGGCTACTACATCCGATGAATCGTGAATCTTTCTCTATTTTCCCCTCTTTTTGAATGTCGTGGAAACGCATGTAGATATGTTTTCTTTTGCAATTAGAACAAATGCACAATTTAAAAATAAAAAATAAAAAAATAAAAAAAATAAAAAATAAAATGTAGGCTCCCACTTACCCATATATATATTTACCTAAAAATTAAGACTTTTGCTTCTGAGAACGCTGGGAATGAGAAAGGAGATTAAGGCAGACTGCTGTAACTTTTCAGAATAAATCAATTAGTTAGATTGCCTGTCAAAAAATGTATGCATTCACTTTAATTTATAGTGTAACTGAGCCTACTGACCTTTAACCCAGGAAGGCCACCCTGAACAGAAGTGAGTACACCTTAAGTGAACATGTCAAAACTGTGTCCAAAGTGTGAGCACCATTGATATCTAGCACTGCCTTAATCCTCCTGGGCATGGAATTCACCAGAGCTACACAGGTTGTTGCTGGGATCCTCTTTAACTCCTCCATAATGACATGATGGAGCTGCTGGATGGTAGACACATGGTGATCAATAGGGTTCAGGTCAGGAGACATACTTGGCCACTCCATCACCTTCAGCTTTTTCAGCAAAGCAGTTGTCATCTTGGCGGTGTGTTTGGGATCGTTATTATGTTGGAAAACTGCCGTCTGGGCCAGTTTCTGAAGGGATGGCATCATGTTCTGCTTCAGAATGTCACAGTACATGTTGAAATCCATGTTTCCCTCAATGAAGTGCAGTTCCCCAGTGCCGGCAGCACTCATTCAGCCCCAGACTATGGTGCTACCACCACCATGCTTGACTGTAGGCAAGACACAATTTTCTTGGTACTCCTCACCAGTGCGTCGCCACACATGCTGGACACCATCTGAGTCAAACAAGTTTAGTCTCATCAAACCACAGGACATGGTTCCAGTGATTCATGCTCTTGGACAGGTTGTCTTCAGCAAACAGTTTACTGTTCACAAATCAACTAAAATGACAGACTGTACATAAAATGATGCAAGAAGAATTGATACTCTGCAGAGAAATCTGCTACACCTTGTAAATGACTTACCATCACTGTTATCTGAGATGCCAACTGCAGCAGGAAAGATGAAGACCACAAAGACATCTAAAACAGAAAAAGGTACTTCAGTGAACAGCGAAACAACCAATTCAGAAGAAGAAATGACAGTCAAGGAAAGTTGTGCACGAGTTTGGACCAAGCATTTGTGTTTGTTATTATTAATTCAGTCATTGTCATTATGAGCTGCATGTATTTTTTTCAACCTGTTTAATAATACTGTTGTTGAAGATGTCTTTGGTTCATTAAAAGACAACACAGAAAAAGATTTGACCATTTTTTTAATGGATATGCAGTATTTTATTTGACTGTAAAGCTTTTCTGAGGTTTACAAGAAGACAGGAAGAAACTTCTTCACCTACAAGATGTTTGTCCAGATCAAACCACATCTCTGAAGAAAACCACAGCAGCTTTCATTCTCACTCAGAAAATGAGCTGCAACAATGTGATGGAAGATATTAACTTTTTTGTTGTGTTTTTACCATACTTTTGAAAAATGTTCAGTGTTAAATAATAGAATGAAAATGCTTTTGACTATTAAGTCTAGACTATTAAGTATAGAATTTATATTCAACTCTAAATCATTTGTGAAGAGCCTATGTGGTTAAAGCTCTGTCGTGGGAGGATTCACACCTCAGCTCAAGTGCTTTCACAGCAGACAACATTATTAGATCATACTTTTCAAAAAATGTCTCATGACCTTGCTTTGTTCTGTTTGTGCTGGTGGTGTCTGACTGGTAAGTCATGAATATATTTTTTGTCTGAATATCAGTAAAATTCTTCACATGTTATATATCAAGGTAATCTGACGTTATTTGGAACTTCTCATGATGTAACTGACTTTGTAGCTTCATATATTGTGCTCTGGATAGAAGACAAAACTCTTAGAAGCATTAATCAGTAAAATTTGTTCTCCAGGTGTGTTTGGTGATTCAGTGTCAGTGATGGAGGGAGATTCTGTCACTTTATACACTGATCTTACTGAAATACATGAAGGCGAAGACATACTGTGGAAATATGGAGCTGAAAACTCTCTAATAGCTAAAATAAAGAAAAAGAACCAAACCTTCCTTACATTTGATGTTCCTGATGAGAGATTCAGAGACAGACTGAAGCTGGACGATCAAACTGGATCTCTGACCATCATGAACATCACAACTGAACATGCTGGAGTTTATCGACTAGACATAAGTGGAGCGAAAGAATCAACAAAAACATTCAATGTTTCTGTCTATGGTGAGTAGAGATCATTTGTCTTGTGCTTCAAAAATGCTCAATCAAAAGCATGTGTGGTATAATGCTGATTACCAAAAACATATTTACTTTTAGTTTTTTATGGTGAAGGACTTTTCTGAAATTTTTGGAGGACTTATTTAATTGATCATTTATGCAGTGCAGACTATTTGTGACCCATGCTAGCAAAATGAGTCAGAATGCACAGACTAATTAAAAAAAAAAAAAGTGAAATATCAGTTTTGGTTGAATTTGAGATTTTCACAAAAATTAGTTCATTAGGCCCTCGTCTAGCAATTTCAAAACTCCAAATAGTAATTGTACATGACACGGTATCATTGCAAAGCGCAGCATTCCAGCTTTGTGAACTTCAGTAGGTCATAATATAGGTCTGTCTCAATGGTAATCAGACAATAAAAGAAAAGACAGAATCAGTCACTGCTCTTGATAGAACTACTTTGTTATAAAAATATAACTGACACATAAATAAATATCCTGACACATCCGAACTTTATAAAGGCAGGGATATGAGCATGAGTATGAGCTGAAAAAAAAGCTTCCACCCACATCCATCCATCATACAATTGTGCTCCACACGGCTCCACAGGGTTAATAAAAGGCCTTTTGAAGCAAAGCGATGGGTTTGTGTAAAATAATATCCATATTTCAACAAGTTATGAAGTCAAATATCGAGCTTCCACCAGACTGCCTTTTGTATTCAACATACGCAGGTCAAATTTGAAGTCGCAGCATTGATATGGCAATATTGTAGATTTGTATCACATGTACTAGAAATGATGCAACATTTTCATAATTCCCTTTTAAGAAGGTGTTTATATTAGCAGGTGATAAAAAAGTAATATTGTAAAGACAATTCTACATAAAAAGGTGTAATATCAAATAAAGTATGACTGCTATAAACACTCACAGGTGCACTTGTGGCAGTTGTGGTTCAAGGCCCACTAAGCCAGGAGCGACACATCTGCATGGCATGACAATCTTACTGTAAACATCTACTTCTTCAGAACCAATTATTGCACGTCGACTGAACACCTGTGCGCATGACAACGATCCGATGATGCAAAATTAGGCATAGTTGTCTTGCACCGGAGGCGGTCATATGCAAACGCAGTGTTTCCCATACATTGACTAGACTGTGGTGGCCCGCCACATTCTAATTTGTCCCGCCACAGTCTCAAAATGAAACGGAAATTATGCTTTTCGCGATATTTAAATAGGCTAACTGATCTGATAACTGTGCTCTTTTATATGGCAAATGTGGCAGTCATATAGCAAAATAAGTAGACTAGCACCAATTAAGTTTTCGTGCACTATATTCAAAGTCACCTGAAGCCATTCCATAGCTTCATGTGAGGGACAGAAGAATATGTACATCTTTAAGTTCACGATCAGAAACTTGTCTTCCCTCCGCTGCAGCTGTCAATCATTCAGCACTCAAACAGCGCGTCGCGTTCGGTAACGACAGTCAGCACGGTACAACTCTCCAATATGATATATTCCCATTATAATACTTGATATGTAGATAAAAGGCTGTGGATTTGCTTAAAATGACTTTATCTTGCTGGAGTTTATTGCTGTTTCTGAACGATGTCATCATATTGGCTACAGGATGTCTGTTAGATCGCACAGCACAAGGACTATGAATTGGCGTCACACGCACAATAAGAATTTAAAAAAGTGAGAAGAAACATATGATTAATAAACTGTTAGATGCAGATATACACAGGGATTCTCTTTGTACCGTGAACTTTTCAATGCGCAGCGCAACTGCGCGCTCTGATATTGCTTCAAGCACATCAATCTGCACCCGGGATGCGCATATGCGTTTTTTTTGCTGCCGTTTTGAAGCATTTCATATTATCATGGTTTAGCACACTGAAAGATTATTAATAGCCTATTTTGTTCTGTCGTATCTATCATATCTTGTTGCCCCATTAAAAAGCTGCACAATACATTTAAATAAGCGTCTTTTAATCTTACATTAATACAAATAGGCTACATATAATTCTTTACATATAAATATACATCTAATATAAATAGTTTTTTCATTTAATAAGAATACAAATAGTAATTTTAAACTTTTTATTAACATTTGGATTTATAAAATTACTGTGCAAAGTTTTTTTTTTTTTCTTAAGAATTAGGCTAGCATACTTTTTGCTGCTGAATTATATAGGCTACTCACCTAGTTTATTCATTTATTTATTGGTCAGCTTATGATTATATATTTTATTCATCTGTTGTTTTTCTCTATAATAAAGTAGTGTGTTTAGTGCATTCTGGATTGGTTAAATCAAAGAGTGACCATTAGTTCCACAAATACAGATACAGGCTCCCACTAATAAATTAATTCAACAAAGGTAACCTCTTTTGCTACATATTTTTAATGGTTTAAATGTATACTCTACATGTTTGACCAGTTATGAACTATCATTTAGCCTTCTATATGTTGTGTACATGACTGTGTCCTACCATCACCAATAAATAAATTACTATTAGAGCACAAAATTGTTTACAAGAGAACACATTTCTTCATTGATGTAGTCACTTAAATTTGCTCTCAGAATGCACCAGATTTATGCATTTAAATTTAAAATATACAAAATTTTCCTCCGGGGGAGCATGCCCCCGGACCCCCCTACAGGAACCCACGTCCATCCACCACAGTCTCCAATGGTGGGCCAAAACAGCCTGTATACAAACTTTCTTCAAAATATCTTCCTTTGTTTTCAACAGAACAAAGAATTTTATACTGATCTGGAACAACCTAAGGGTTACTAAATGATGACAGATTTTTAATGTTTTGGTGAACTATCCCTTTAAGCTATGAAACTTGCAGGAAGTTTTAATGGTACAAAAACCTCTTATATGCCAAAAGATCAAGGCAAATTTGGTTTCTCAAGTCATCACTCCTTTAATGGAGAAGGTGAGAATTAGAAAATTTGCTCTTTATGACTCATTTTGCCAGCACAAGTCACACATTTAAAACATTATATATATATATATATATATATATATATTAGGGATGCACTGATAGCATTATTTTTTGGGGCTGATACCGATATTAACAAACAATTACTGGCCAATTTCGATACCGATATTTGTCACTTCCTCTCTTATTTGAATTTTTGACATCAAAATACATATTTTGATCATGTTTTAATTCAGCAAAGTTCAAAAACACCTGCATAAATTATACAAGCAGATTTATTGCTGCATCATCAAATGATTTCTTATGAAGATGGACTGGATCTATTTAACATTCAGCAAACCTACATAAATACAACTGAACAAAGATTAAATAAACAGTGCTTTTTAGGTAGGTTTAATAGTTTTCATGTACAGAAATAAAGTAAACCAATGTAAAATGGCACTGCATATTCTTCACTGTATACATTAAATACATATTAATCCTTTATTGTAACAGACTTTATTATGATTAATCTTCTTTTGTTTTTGTAACAGTATACAAACTTCTGTAATTTGATTAGCATTAAAGCGCAGACAGCAGCCACAACAGACATTATACAGCTCAGTGCCATCACACAGTTAATTAATAAACCATCGGTCTTTCCTGCTACAACTGATGGCTGTTAACTGTGCAAATATTGGCCGATAAATATCAGCGGCCGATACATCGGTGCATCCCTAATAAATATATATATAGTATACACACACACACACACTTATCAGACATAACATTATGAGCATGGACAGGCATCACGGCACCTGTTAGTGGGTGGATATATTTGGCAGCAAGTGAACATGTGTTAGAAGCAGGAAAAATGGGCAAGCGTAAGGATTTGAGTGAGTTTGATAAGGGCCAAATTGTGATGGCTAGATGACTGGATCAGAGCATCTCCAAAACTGCAGCTCTTGTGGGGTGTTCCCGGTCTGCAGTGGTCAGTATCTATCAAAAGTGCTCCAAGGAAGGAACAGTGCTGAACTGGCAACAGGGTCATGGGCAGCCGAGACCATTGATGCACGTGGAGTGCGAAGGCTGGCCCGTGTGATCCGATCCAGCGGACGAGCTACTGTAGCTCAGATTGCTCAAGAAGTTAATGCTGGATCTGATAGAAAATTAGAACCTTTTTTTTTTTTTTTTTTTTTTTTAAATAGTATTGTTCCAGAATATTCCTTTATCTATTTCAATGTTTAATCATTTTATATTTTGAGATGATGAAAACACTTACTGACCGTCAACTCACTCAACACATGTAACTAGAAAACAAGAGTGCTGCTTAGATTTATCTGTATTCCTTTTTATGCTCTGTTTCTCAGCTCGTCTGCCTGTTCCTGTCATCAGCAGTAACTCTTCACAGTGTTCATCATCATCATCATCATCAAATTGTTCATTGGTGTGTTCAGCTGTGAATGTGAGTCATGTGACTCTCTCCTGGTACAAAGGAAACAGTTTATTGTCCAGCATCAGTGTGTCTGATCTCAGCATCAGTCTCTCTCTACCTCTGGAGGTGGAATATCAGGATAAAAACACCTACAGCTGTGTGCTGAACAATCCCATCAGCAACCAGACTCAACATCTGGACATCACTCACCTCTGTCACACATGTGCAGGTACGGCAGAGCTGATATATGTGATTATTTACTGATCTGATTTCTGTCTTCTGTTGTAGATCAAACAGATTCACTTACATTAATGACTGTCTCTCTTTAACTCTCCTTCAGTTCCTCCAGACTCTCTGATAGTGTTCATCTCTGCTGGTGCTGCTGCTGGTTTTCTGTTGATTGTAACTGCTGTCATTGGGATCTTCTGCATCTGCAGGAAACACAAAAATTCAGGTCAGGAGATCAAAAAATGTTTGCAAATGTCAAAATATTTATCTTTTATAAGCCAATTTTGATGTAAGATTGAAAACTTTGTTTTAACATGTATGATTATTGTTAATGCAGTTCAGACCCATGGGAAAAACAAAACTGATTCAGCATTGTCCAAACCAACAACACGAAAATTGGTAATATCATTATTACTTACTTTTTTTGTCACATTACATCACTTTAGGTGCACGTCACGATTCACGAATTGAATGAACGAACTCGTGGCTTCCGCGAATGAAAATAAAATTATTATTATTATTGCTTTTATAATAATTGAATCGCCCAAAAATACCCATATGAAAAATAAGTTTTACTACAAAAAAAAAAAAAAAAAAAAAAGTTTTTGTAGTTATTCCAACCACAGATTAACCAATATTTGGGTATTCGTGTGGATATGGTAATCAATTTAAAAAAAAAAAAAAAAAACATGGTATAAAACTGGTTAATTTTCTTGAGGAAAAAATAATAATATTTTACTCACCCTTACATTCCTGAACGAGTCTCTTGCAGATTGACAGCCTCAGTCACCATTCACTATTATTGCATCATTTTTCATACAGCAAAATTAAACTGTAACTGCAGTCCTCAACTTTCTGCACAACACCTTTAGTGTTTGCCGGAAGAAAGCGGGTAACTCTTTATTTATTGCGGGTTATAAGCTGTACACTTCCGTTTTTGTCGTGGTCGGAGAGACTTGATGAGAAAGTTTAATTACCTCAGAGAACAGATTTCTCAACTCAGAAACATGTCTAGATTGAACATGTGCGCACTGCGCAGGAACATGAGGTTTGTTCTATGGGTTTGTTAGACATTAGACCCGTTTATCTGGTGACATTAGTGATGTTACTTATGACAGTGAAGCTTCAAAGCGTGTATCGAGTATGCAGCACAATTTCTCAGAAAGCTCCGCGCCGAAGCGCAAAAATTAAAAAGTATGACCAGTCACAGAAATGATTTAATATATATATATATATATATATATATATATATATATATATATATATATATATATATATATATATATTGTTGTTTGTTTATGTTGGTATGTGTGTGTTATTAAACTGTTCCTGACTGACAGTATTTTGTATTTTTTTCTTGCAGAAATCAAAGAAGGAGCATGTGTATGAAAATTTCACCAAAACACGGTGATCAAAACAGAATGAGCTGATACAGGCCCTGACTCACATCTTTTAGTCCATATTTATTCTCTGCAAGACCTACTCAAAATAAACAGTGGAACATCCAGATTCATGTTCTATTTTTAGCTCAACATGCATGGAAATTTACTAACTTTACATCATTGCTCTCTAGTGGCCAAAGCAGAAAATCACCTTTCTCTAAGAGTAGCTCTACTTTTACACGATAGGGTGCGCTATGATGCTTCTGTTCTCACAGTCAATGTGGAGGGCCAAGCATGCAAAAACAATAAATAAATAAATAATTGTAAAATAAATAAATGTAAAATAAATAAATATACAAGGAAACGTGAAAATAAATAAATTAGTATTTATACTTTACTTACTTATTCATGTATAATTATATTTTTCCACATTTTTTTCATTTATTTTTTAAATTATGCATTTATTTATTTCCACATTTATTTATTATTTATATATTATTATTTAGTCACTTTCCCGATGTCCCACTTTCCCACGCTCCCTCAGCTGGACTGAGTGACAAAAGAACCTGCTGCATGACTGGATTTATTAGGGGAAACTGCGAAAACTCGAGTAAAACAAACTATTACACTAAAGGTTGGGCTCGAAAATGTTCCTTATAACATGTCAAATAAACCTAATCCATGGATATTGACATGCAGCCAGGAATTGTGTTTCCTGATATATATGTGCCTGCTTTCTAAAGCAAATTTGCCTGAGAACGCTTTATACAATATATAGGTAGGTTTAAATCCAAGTGACGACTTATATCAATGTTATATATATCATCATATTGTTCAGCCCTAAAACTTGTATAGTTTTTGACGTGTTTATTTAAAAACACCCAATTATGCAGAATATAAGATGGTAGAAATATTTAATTGATGAGTTTTCAACACAATAACAATACTATATATACAGTATTTTTTTTACCACAAAATCCAACATTTTGACACAAAATGATAACTGCAAATCTGTTTCTCTGCCTGGAGTCGAGCTGTTTCTGTGAACTGCAGTGATCCATTTGCTTCTTTTTTCTGTAGCATTTGGCAGTCTGTAAAAAAAAAAAAAAGTATTAATTTTCGAAGCATTCAGGCTGAAAACCAATGTTGCCACTCAGTCTTTTTGGCACTCAGTGGGCTGGACTACAGTCATAACGGTCAACGGTGACGTCATGTGCATACCCTCTATAGACTAAAGCCCAGGATACACTGCATGATTTTAGCAATCCTATAAGATCAATGCAAATCACACTGTGATGTCAAAATACTCTTGGATAAACTGGCAGCACACGGTTTCTCACAGACCAAAACAAAGACAGACATTCTGACACGGAACGCACATTTCAAAGTAGAATATCTGGCTGTAGCATTGTTTTTCTGAGAAACAAGAAGGTGAACTTAGCATGTTTCCTAAATATCTGCAAACATATTGGGGTACTTTTATGCTTTATTAAAGTAAAAAATCTTACATAGAGCCCCTTTAGGTTTTAGCACCATGTCGCACTGATTTCATGTCACACTTTTATTGGCTGGTCAGTAGAAGTAGGTCGTAGCAGCAAACACACTGTACGTTGAGACACTGTCAGAAAACTATCGTAGGCTATCTTTGGTCACAAGACTGGAAAAACGGCCATCTTTGAACCTCTCTCACTGTACGACATAGGACCATCGATTAAGCCACAATCACAGAAATCGCCACGATTGTTTCACGATGGCAATCTTTCATCTGGGACAGCCCAAAAATCGTGCAGTGTATCCTGGGCTTAACTAGGGTTACCATCTTTATTTCAGACATGGCCGGAAAAACATTGCCCGGTCAGGATTTCTAAAAAGTCTTCCTTCAACAAATCTGATAACAGATGCTTTGACATGGAAGTGTGTGAAATGATCCGCTATTAATCACATTTCATGTAAATGCGCTGGATGGGGCCGATAAGAGCTTGATGAGACTCGACCACCAGCTCAGAACACGGCGAGAGATCAGCGCACATTATACTTAAGTCTATGCAAGCGTATTGATCAATGCATTTGAAATGCGGCTGCTGAACTGATAACATCTACAAATACTGAAACATAGATTCACAGTTAAATTTTAGACAAGATGCACTATAGTGATGTGGGACTATGATTATCTATCCCAGGTAACGTGGCCAGCAGTAGGTCACTAGACTGTTTAAGTGATGTGGTAACCTTTAAAACTTTATTTTTTTTAATAGATGATGCATATTTAATAAGGTTTGAGGGTCAGTCAATGGTGTCACTAGTCGCATTTCCAAGCAGCTTTACATCGATAACTGGTATATAATTTTGGCTGCACAGCAGCTCTTAAAGAACAGTGTCAATGCAGGCAGATCAAAGCACTGTTGAATATCAAATGTCAGGTCAAATGTCAAGTGTCCCCAACTAAGCACCCTTAACGCGCCTCCACAGAACGATGTCACATGACCTGACCATTTCACAAGCTGACTGAAAACTAACTAGATCACAAAATGAGCATGACTGAAGCAAACGTTTGGTCTTTACTTAAAGGTGCCCTAGAATTGAAAATTTAATTTACCTCAGCATAGTTAAATAATAGTCATTTGTTTTACACAATTGCTCTGTAAATGTGTGGAGTCCGAATTGACCCCAAAGAACCTGAGTGTATAGGGGAAATGAGGGCCATATGAGGGTTAACTGTGTACTCTGGTTTTTCCAAATTTAGAATAAATGAGCAATATTAAAATCACTAGAGTTATGCTTCATTTCATCATGAAATGTAGTTCATCCACAATAGTCTTCTGCAACCCCAATTCCAGAAAGGTTTGTAAAATGTAATAACATCAAGAATCTGTGATTTGTTAATTCTCTTTAAGCTTTATTTTACTGACAAAAGTGCAAAGAAGATTTTCAATGTTTCCCTTGACCAATTTAAATGTATTTTAGAAATGTAAACAGATTTTGATTTTGATGGCTGCTACACACTCCAGAGAAGTTGGGACAGAGCTATGTTTACCACTGTGTCACATCACCTTTCCTTATACAGTTCTTAATTGTTTGGGAACTGAGGATACTAATTGTTGCAGTTTTTGCCCAATCTCACCTGATACAAGACATCTGCTCAACAGTCTGTAGTCACTGTTGTCTGATTGCCTGTACAATTTCAATAAGAGTCAGATCTGGACTGTAGGCAGGCAGTCAAGCACGTCCCTTCTACGGTGTAGAGTGTCTAAAAATCACTCTACTGATGCATGTGCAGAATGAGGCCTGGCTTTGGCTGTTTCTCAATTTCAAGAACGCAGAGAATGGACTTGTGGCGTTCTTGTGGAGTCCGGTCTTGCCAGGTGACCTTGAAAGAACAATCTCGGAAGGATGTGAGGACACAGAACGCATCATTTGAGAACTGAGATGTGCTGCGATCTTGTTGCTCAACTGACCGACCCAGCATATTGTAAGTGGCTAATGCACAATAAATCAACATAACATCACTAACAATTGTCATAACCTATTAAAAGATTTCTTTCAATTATAGACATTATTTTCATATCATTTTATATCTTTTTATTTCACGGCGTGTATTTATGAAAATGAGTAGCCTTTGTGTTACATGCTTTGTTAATGTTAAGATTATTTTTATATTCCAATAAAAATACTGCAGGCTTTCTTCAGGTTATCATTTTATTAAAATTAAGCAAAACAAACGGTTTACTTTCACAAGCCGTCACTTATTTGCGAGCTTGTAGTGGGAATCTCTTAAGTGAGAACGAGAACTTTAAAGCTTACAGGCTTCCGTATGTCGACCGCCCGCAGTGTCTTCTGTGATTTTTAATGGTACAATTCTCTCAAGTTTGCATTTGATGCATCCTCGATATCAAGAACACATCCGGGTACTTTCATGCATCCTCTGTTCTTGCGTTCATGGCTGCGTTCCAGTTCGTTTTTAAATGCCCTTCCCTCGCTAACATCCCTCGGTCTCGTTGACTCGGATGTACGTCATTGCTTACGTTGCACGAGTGCCCACTACTGGCGGAACCCTTGCAATGGGCTGAACTGGAACGTCCTAAGCCCCTGATCACTTGGAATCCGCAATGGAGCTGATTTATTATTTATTTTTTTCCCCTTATAAAATTGTTTAATACAGCATTCTATATATATATATATATATATATATGTGTGTGTGTTTTAAATGTTTTAAAAATAATTAATATATCTTAGAGTTGTTTGTGGTGGGGTAAAATAAACGCGATATGCGGTGACATCATAACCGTGTTGCATTGTGGGTTATGGAGCTGCCTGAAGTGTACATATGAAGTGGACTCGTTCCCTCGGTTAAAATCGAGGGAGCGAGGGTCTGTCCATATAAACTTCCCTCGTCCACTTCACGAAGTGGAACGCACTTCAAAATGGCGGCAGGGATTCCCCCGAGGGGAAGTGTTTAGGGAAGCTCGCAAGTGCGTGTCTAAAACTGGAGTGGAACGCAGCCCTTGAGTATTGGAACTGTACTTCGATGGTTGATGATGACGTAGAGCAAGAACACAAGGACGCAAGAACGCATATTGAGAAACAGCCTATGTCTTGCTACCCCCCCTTTTTTTTTCCCGGTGAGTCCGCTATTTTAGCGATTATCATAATGTTACCTAGCTTGTTGAATGAGCATAATGGCACAGTCCCCATGCTACAATAATAATAGTAGTAAGGTTTTCTTCTGTGTAACATTACATATATCCTTTATAAGTAAAATTTTGGCTGTGTTATTTGTGTCCCCTTCAAAAATTGCTCTTGAGAAATTTTATGTTTATTGTCCCCCCCTACTGTCAGATGAAATTTATGCCCTTGTTTACACTGATGCTCCCTCATACCATGACAGATGTTTGCTTTTGCAGCTGTCACTGATGAAAGTCTGGATGGTTCCTTTCATCTTTGGGACGGAAAACTTGATGTCAGTTTTTCCCAAAAACAAGCTGGGGTGCGTTTCCCAAAAGCATCGTTAGCCAACTAACATTGCAAGTTCTGTCGTTACTTACATAGTTCAACGATTTGTTTCCCAAAACTAAAGTTCAAACGAACATTTGCAAACTGCATCGCAAACTTGTGTGGTTAGAACGAATATTCGCAAACTGCATCGCAAACTTGTGTGGTTAGAACGAATATTCACAAACTGCATCACAAACTTGTGTGGTTAGAACGAATATTCGCAAACTGCATCGCAAACTTGTGTGGTTGGAACGACAGCTCTCGAGCTGTAGTTAGAAGCATCATAGGCGCCGATTTATGTTTCTGCCGGTGGGTGCCCAGTAACACCCCCTTTTAAATGTTATAGTTTCATTCTTACAGCTACATTACAATATTAGTATCGTACTACTATTATATTATAGACAAATCCGTGCTTAGTTTTCGTATTCCCTATTGGTCTCGTGGTACAGTTTTTGTTAATAGAGTACCCCAGGGATGACGTGTTTTTGTAGGCAAAACCTGGAAGCGAGTTAGCATTTTAGAACTTCCGGTTCCAACGCCGTCAAGTCTATGGGTTTTTTGAATGGGTTTTTGCTAAATCGCCTGAAATAAGGTCTGTGGTTAACAAAGCCTCTAGATACTTTCACGTTTTGATCTATGACATAAAACACACCAGTTATAACCCACTTGGGATTTTTTAAACTTTTACTGTGTCTTAAAATCGGCGGTTGCTAACAAATTGCTAAAAGGGACTACTTCCTTTGGCGGGGACTTTAGACATTTGGACAGCATTTCTCATGAAAAAGTGGATAAGTATTCATACACAGCGCAGATCATAATCAGCGAGCATGTTTTTAAATAACGTTGCTTTCTAAATAAAGTTTGAGGAAGCTTGGTGGTGACGACGTTGATCCGCGACCATGGTGTGCTGTAGTCTGTTTATAGCCTACTGTTAGCTTTTTATATCTGACAACTTTATTTAGGCTTCAAAATCTATAAATGTTGTGTTAACTTGTAAAGATTATCTTGATAGACAAAACGTGTAAGTGTCATAACCCTTTGTTAAACACAGAGCTTATTTTCTGCGATTTTCCAAAAGTCTATGGGAAAAAAGAATAGGCTTTTGATCGAGGGAACCCGTGCGCTGCTAACTTCCGGGTTGGCCTACAAAAACACGTCATCCCTGGGGTACTCTATAGAGTCAGAAGGCGTTTCTCAATGTCAAGGATACTTCCTTGACAGGACTGGTCCTTCCAAGTCACTTCCTTCAGAGGCTAGGCGAGGCTCCTCTTTAGCATTCGGAGAACACGTAAATGGAACAGACTAGCAAGTGCACGTCATTGCATTTCTACACGGAGATGTATGAATGAACGCCTCCGTTTGTCCCTTGGTCCCTGTTAAAAAAGACGAGAAAGCTATGAATAACGCTGTGAATGGTATAATATTAACGTTAAATTACTTTGGACAACTTAACTAGTTATTTATAAAAGAAATGCCGGTGACGTCAACCAAGCTAACAATTGTTAAATGTCGGTCCGGTTCAGTTAGCCATCAATAACGTAATTTGTATTTGTATAATTTATAATATCAATACGGTAATAATTTGTACTGGCATTTAAACGTTACACTTTATTTATCTGACATATTTACTACAGTTATAACAAATGTTTGGTAATGTAATTGAAAGCATATTGCCCGCTAACGTCCAACATTTTATTATTTTTTTTGAACAAGATTGCAAAGCTGTGCGCATAAGATTGTGGGTGATCTGAGAGCGCGAAGAGCGCGAAGGATACACATATGCATCCTTTCCTGTATATGGGGTATTTTTCGAACGAAGGACTCCGTCCTTGTTTGAAATTCCGAGGATCCTCGACATTGGAACAGTCCTTCGACGGATGTCGATGACGTAGCATCCTCGAAATTCTGGCTTCTGAGGATCCTTCCTTGACATTGAGAAACACCTAATAGTTCAGCCGTGCCCTTCGCTAAGCCCCGCCCTCCTTAGTTACTGTTGCTACACCTGTCAAGCTTTCGCGCTTGGCAAGTCTATTACAGTATGCACTGGTGTCAGATTGATATTTCCAAGGAGATAATTAGTCATTTTTGGCGAACAGGTGAAATATCTGAGAGAGCAAGACAAAAGGGACTGCAGTATGCATTTGAGGGATATATCCACAACATAATATGCAACCGATTAGAAAATATTTTGATCAAAATTGAAGCTAAAGCTCCCAGCGCGAGCAGCAGCTGCTTCATACTCTGACCATTCAAATGGGAAAAACACATATTGAGGAACAGCTTTGTTCATCCACAGCAGGTTAAGTGAAATATGTGAAAATAAACTAATAATTATAAATCAAACAGCTTATCCATAAATCTTGTGGAATAAACGTAAGACATTAGCCTGAGCAATGATAACATTCTCCTGTTTATATTTTTAGAGCGCCAGTCTTCTCCGTCTTGCCTTTAATCTTATTTTATGTTCAAATATATCGTCGCTGCCCGATGAAACTCACGTATGTCCAAAACGGTTACTTTTCAGGAAGTGAAAAAAACACTGTATTTCAAAAGCAGTTGAATGTAGCGTTGTCATACTTGGTACGGCATCTTTACATGTAACCATATTCTTGCCAGTGTAATAATATAATCCACATTTGACCAAAATTGAGTTTAAATGGACATACGTGCATATTTTACAGTAACGGTGGTCGATACGCGTTCTTCCGATCATTAATTAGAATGGCCAAGTCGCGTTTCATATTGACAGATGAATACGCTCAGTTTATTAAATAGCCTACGTCTTAGTTTATTAAATACGCTTAGTTTATTTAATATTAATTATAAATTTATTAAATGTCTCTTGCAAACTATGAAGGGACAATGAATCAATACACTGACATGGTAATGCTAGACAGATACTTTGTTTGCACAGTCCTACCGTAATTTTGTCACTCCTAGACGTACGTCTGGCGTCAGGGGGGAAACGTTTACCTCGATAAAGGAAAGTCATTGTCTCACCAGGCTATGTTTATTTGGCAATGTAACCTCACAGTGTTATTCGGCTATCCAGTGCTGAGCTTCGATGAAACTTCACGAGACCGGCGAGATGCTTCCACAGGGCGGGAGATACGCGGCGTGATTGACAGCTTTGACACCAAATGGATATACGTGAAAATCAGATGACATGATTTCACAACTTTTTATTGGCCATTTAGATATGTGAAGCATACTGTATACGGAAATGAACCTGGACATTCAATCCGTTGAAAAATCTCAAAATCGGCAAAATGGACATACGTGGTTTTCATCGGACAGCGACGATATGCATTATGAACAAAGAACCGTAATTATTTCCAAGCAATGATGTGCTGAGTTAGCTAGCTAGCTAACCTACCCGTCAGATTGTCCTACCTGGGCTTACTGCAATGTGCACACATCAATATTACATCATTGTTGTCATGATAAATAACACAAAATTACTGTATTTGCATTATTGTAAGGGTAGGTTTAATGTTGGGGTAGGTGTAGACATTAATAAAGCACAATCTGATGAGTAGCATTTTTCGCTATCGATTTATACTTGTTCTAACGATTAATGCTATATCATATTGTGCTACTACTGTTAAACTACTGTACTTGCATTATTATAAGGGTAGGTTTAGGGTTGGGGTAGGTGTAGATGTTAAAGCCATAAACCACGTTACTATCACGCTGGAAGCACAATCTGATAGGTAACGTTGACAATTTGTGCTACCCTGTCAGAGTTTGCCACCTCCCATTGAAACAGTAGGTAACGTTAGCAAAATCTGACAGCAAAACATGCTAACGTTACCTATCAGATTGTGTTTCCAGCATGATAGTAACGTGGTTTATGGCTTTAACATCTACACCTACCCCAACCCTAAACCTACCCTTATAATAATGCAAGTACAGCTAGAAAAGCTAGATTCTGCGTACGCACAAAAAAAATCAGATTTATAAAACCATGCGTACGCCAGAACCTGCGCACAAATCCCTTTATAAATCCCAGTCAGTGGAAGATTGTGTGTACGTGCATCTCCACCCTGTCTCCTCCCCGAAATCACCATATATGGAGCTTACGACGCCTAGTTTTACTATGCATAACCTCATCTGCATATCATTTCCATGCACGTTCCCATCCACGTGACACCACGTCAAGGGTACAAGACATTAGAAAATATTAGATATGGACTATAAATGCAATTTGTGCAATACACTACATTGATAAAATCATCCAATATCCTCTTTATGTTTTAGAATAAATATATCAAAATATCCATTAAAACAACATTGTATAAAATACTTCAGATAAAGGTTTTAATATAAAGTTGATTTATTCATTTCCACTGGCCAAATTGTAGGCCTGTTTTAATATTTTAAAACAATTCAAATCAAATGTATGCAGTTTTGCTGATAAGGTGAACATATCTTTTAGGAAGTTTATAGGCTATTTTTTAGTGGAAACGTATAGGCTAAGCCTACTTATTTATTGCAGTGTAATTGTGTCTCGGCGCGTCACTTTCAAATTATTTAAAAAAAGGAAATGTGCAAATCTTACCATTTTCCTCAAATTTTATCCTTCAAATACAGTGGTAATTGTTTGAAAATCCTTCACATGACATCTGCTATCTAAATTCATATTATTTTTGTTTAACTTCTCCGTAATGATTGCTTAATCAGTGCTTATCGCCATTAGTGAAAGTGTAATATTAATGTAAATGTGTATATCAAAATGAAAACGTGAGTTTCCATGCAAGTTTAAATCATTCTTTTATTTATTTAAACTGCACTGTATTTATTATGACTCATAGTGAGGATTTAAAGTGGTTTTTCTTCATCTGCCGTCAGTCCCTCAGCTCACCATCGGTGTCGCCAAACTGCTCTGTCTCCAAAATGTTCGTACGCATGGGTCAGAGTTTGCGTGGAGGTGTGCAAATTTTCCCGTCAAGTTTGTTTTTATAGATCACAACCTTTGGGTGGGAACGCGTACGCACGTACGTAAGAACAAGCATATGATTGAATCTGTAAATAAAGCAAAATAACTGAGAAAAATGAGAATTAGTCCTCTAATGCCATGTACGTAATTTATAGCAAAAAAATCTAGCATTAATTTGATCTCAAACGGATTCATTTAAAGAAGTTATTTCTCACCACTTGCGTGACGTCATCCACCAACGTGGTAAAACGACAGATTTGCGACAATACGGTTTCGGGAAATAGTCGTGACAAGCTAGTTAATTTGTTCAATAATGCATCGTACTATGGTAGTTCAGCAGGTTGGTAGCTAGCCCAGTGTATCGTGATTCGCTGAAGCGTCCAGAAACGACACGCCCCTTACCATCTGTTGCTTCAGTCAAAATGTAAATAATAGCGTCTATATTGCTGTATCAAATTGAGCCAGAATTAGACCCAGATGAAGAGGGTCAATCGCAATCACGGCTTTTAAAGGACGTTTATGAATGGTATTTCATTTAGTATTTGTGTCAAAGTGTTTAGATATGCTGTCGCTGCTGTTAGCTTTCAATATACAGTTTTATCCTGATTAAAGCTTTACTGTAGCCGAATACATGACTGAGTAGTCGCATTTTTGTAAAGGCAGCGTTTAATTTATAGCATGAACAACTGTTTGTCTACGAACACAGAAGTTTGTTGGTGTTTATAGAATTTAGCTAACTGGCTAGCGAAGCAAAAACGAGTTGCTCTTTGTACGTTATATGTCCTTGATGCAACCAAAAATAGCAACAGAACTATAGGTTTGAAAGACATGTACAAACAATAAAACGTTCTTACAGTTTGAAGCCAATAAACAGCAGCTTCTGCTTTTAAAGTGGGAACTGCTTCATCTTTCAGTAAAAGCCTTTGTGTAAATCCAGCATTAAACTCGTGTAGATTCTGAAAGCTTCTTCAGCGCCGCATCCAGTTTAGAAAATATCACAGATTATAATGGGTTCTATTATCTTTTGACGCGTCGTGTTGTGCCACTCGCATCCGGTGTACACAACTCTTCGCTTCCACATGCTGCACCACATGGCCTCACCCACTTTGTTGCGTGTTCCCGGGGGCGTGTTTTGCAGGGTTTATGATGTCACCAACCCGTTGTAGTCCAAACCGGTCGTATTGTAGGCATTAAACTGCCATAACTTTAAAAGACAAGATCTCCGTTTGCATTGAACTTTCAGCGCTGTAACTTTGCAGATACTGTTTATGCTCAAGCAGCAACATTACACACTAACTAAAGTTAAAAAAGTGAAATCGCATTTAACCACCCCTTTAAGTGACAACGGTTTTCAAAGTACTCAGAGTCCATGTGGCTGTATTTAACACAGTAGCATGACGGTTTCTAATGCAATGCCGACTGACAGCTATCAAATCAAAATTTGTTTATATTTACAACATACAATTAAGTTGGTAAGTAAAAACATTGAAAATCTTTTCTTTGTACGTTTGTCAGTTAAATAAAAGTTAAAGAGAATAATAATAAAAAAAAATAAAAAAAAAAAAATCAGATTTTTTATTTTATTGCATTACAAAATGTCCCAACTTTTCTGGACTTGGGGTTGTACTTTTATTCATTTGAAACAGTCAGCTAACTACACTCTCAGAAGAAAAGCTGTCACTGGTGTGGTACCCTTTTGAAAGGCACTAAAGGAGGTACTGATATGAGCCCCTAACCTTTTGTTAAAAATTATGAATGTGCTTATCAATTAAGAACAGTCAAAGTCTTTAATAATGGCCAGATGAACCTTATATCATATGCAAATGCAGCGCTTGAACTAGGAGTGTCAAACTCTGTCATCAGAGCATTCACTCAACACTTCAAAAGTTTGGCCGTTAGATCAGACACTGAACCACTGAGAAAATGTGTGGTTTTGTTCTGTTTGTGCTGCTGGAGTCTGACTGGTAAGTTATAAAAACATTTTTATGGCTTTTTTTTTTTTAATTTTAAAGTAATAAAGCTGCTGCTACTGTTCAAATTAGATTATTTTCATCTGCTGTTATGTACCAAATGAATTATGTATATTGTATGAAGATCTACTAACTTTGAATTCAGGTCTCCGTTAGGGTTAGGAAGTTTACATCGGAATTTCCAGGTCTGGAAAAAATGTCATGAAAATGATGGAAATCTCTGCAGAAAGTGTGAACTTTCTGTTGAGCTGTTTTTAAATATCATGTCATTTTTTTTCCCATATTTTTGTGTGCGAGTATGTTTAAAAATACTTCTGCAGTGATCATAAACATCTACAAATGTCATGGAAATTTACTGAACAAAATGTGCAAGAACACAGCGCAATTAAAACTGTATTTTCAATCTTCAATAATTATGTATTTATTGTCAATAAATTATGAAAATTTGAACACGGATTGTCCTCTACTTTAAAACAAATTAAAGATTAAGGATTAAAGATTAAGGATGTGTTCTACTAAAGCCAAAACAATGTCCATTAATTTTCCTATTATCACTGTGAAGCTGCTTTGAAACAATCTGTATTATATAAATGAAGATGACTTGACTTAATAGGGAATAGGGATTAAGCTTCAATATAGATGAAATCAAGTTTTATCTAATAATTCTGAAACTGAAATAAGCAGACTTACATTTAAACCATCATTTTGATCCTAGTTTTACTTAACATTTAAAACGGATCAACTGTTACTTTAAATTAAGTAAAAATATCTGTACTTTTAAAATGTAATTAAATGTTGTTGTTTTTGGAAATGTGTTTGCTTTGAGTTCATATGTGGGGTTAATGTATTTATGTGTTTAATCCATTAAATACCCTAGAATATTTAGTGTGAATATCCAGTGTATTACTGTGTGTTGGGTTTAAAGCTGACAGTTATAATAATTCTTGTGGTAGAAAACACTGGCATTAAGCTACCTATATGTGGTTATCTGTCTTTTTCATAAATTATGCTGCCATATTACTGCTACTTTAAATATATTTCCAGGCAATCTGTAAGTCCTGCAGCAATTTTTTCTCTTGATTATAACAGTTTCTCTGTCACAGTAAAAGTTAGCAGTTTACAAATACCATTGGTATTTTACATTTTGTTTTGTGTTTTTGCTGCTTTTCTCAACATTACATGTAAATGAAGCTGATTTCAGGCTTTGTAAACCATCAGAGGTTTTTCTGTTTGTTCTTCAGGTGTGTTTGGTGATTCAGTGTCAGTGATGGAGGGAGATTCTGTCAGTTTATACACTGATATTACTGAAATACATGTAGATTTACTGTGGAGATTTGGAGTTGAAAATTCTCAAATAGCCAAAATTAAAAAAAGGAAGCAAACCTTCAACACATCTGATGTTCCTGATGAGAGATTCAGAGACAGACTGAAGCTGGACAATCAAACTGGATCTCTGACCATCACAAACACCACAACTGAACATGCTGGAGTTTATCAACTAGAGATAAGTGGAGTGAAAGAATCAAAAAAATTATTCAATGTTTCTGTTTATGGTGAGTAGAGATCATAATTTTGTCCAAACATTTATATATTCTATTTACAAATTCGAATGTTTAATAATTTTAGAGTTCGAGATGACAGTCGATACACATTGCACAGATTCACTACAATTTACAACACCAAATATAAGCCGATTATCATGTTCATATTCCTGTTTATTCTCTCATGTTTTCCAGCTCATCTGCCTGTTCCCATGGTTATCAGAGACTGCTCTTCATTATCATCACTATCATCAAATTGTTCATTGGTGTGTTCAGCTGTGAATGTGGGTCATGTGACTCTCTCCTGGTACAAAGGAAACAGTTTATTGTCCAGCATCAGTGTGTCTGATCTCAGCATCAGTCTCTCTCTACCTCTGGAGGTGGAATATCAGGATAAAAACACCTACAGCTGTGTGCTGAACAATCCCATCAGCAACCAGACTCAACATCTGGACATCACTCACCTCTGTCACACATGTGCAGGTACAACAGAGATGATATATGTGATTATTTACTGAGCTCATCTCTGTCTTCTGTTGTAGATCTGACTGATTCACTTACATTAATGACTGTCTCTCTTTTCCTCTCCTTCAGCTCCTCCAGACTCAGTCTCTCTGATAGAGTTGATCTCTGCAGCTGCTGCTGGTGGTTTTCTGTTGATTGTAACTGCTGTCGGTATCTTCTGCATCTACAGGAAATGCAAAAAACCAGGTCAGGAGATCAAAAAATGAATGCAAATGTCAAAATATTTATCTTTTATAAGCAACAAATTTTGATGTAAGATTGAAACTTTGTTTTAACATGTATTTTTTTTAACGCAGGCCAGACCCATGGGAAAAACAAAACTGATTCAGCATTGTCCAAACCTACAACACGAAAAATGGTAATATCATTTTGACTGTGTTGCAAGAAGTTGTTGCAGTCAGTTAGTGTGATTAAAGTTTTGTGTGGAATAGCATCAGATGTTCAGTGGACAGATGTGGATGGCCAGCCTTGATCATAACTACCTTCAGTAGGGAGTGGCTCAGTGTAAAAAAACTCTTTTATGCAATTTAAACTAAGTGTATTAAATGTACCTCTGGTATTAACATGCATTTCAAATGTGATTTCATATTATTTTATCAACTTACATCACTTTCGGGCCACGAAAACTCTAAATGAACTCCTGTCAGAAGATAAAAAATATTAGGCTAAATGATAACATTGCCCAAAAATAACCTTACGAAAAATATCAATGTATAGGATTATAAAATAATAATAATAATACTTTACTCACCGTTCCAATCCTGCACGAGTTTCTTTTAGGCAGATTGACAGCCTCAGTCCATTCACCATTATTGCATATTTTTTTCCATACCATAAAATGAAACTGTAACTGTAAGCAACACCTTTAGTGTTGACTGCGGTTACACGATCACACAGCGAAAAACACACAAACACATCCGAAACGAGAAAGAGCTTTGCGATTTACTGTACAAATAGCTTTTGACACACATTCTGAGGTATATATTTAAATACTGCCGAAAGCTACAGGAAACAGCTGGACTCCAGGCAGAGAAACATGGATTTGCAGTTATCATTTTGTGTCAAATTGTTGGATTTTGAGGTAAAACCATACTTTCAATTTCTCATGAAGCTCCGTGCCTAAGCGCATATAATTTTCAGAGAATCACGTGATCAATGAAAAACGAAGCCTCGCGCGAATGTATCAGAATATTTGCTACACTACTCTGAGCTGCCACAAGATGGCACTCCTGACAGTTCCTGACTGACTGACAGTATTTTGTATTTCTCCTTGCAGAAATCAAAGAAGGAGCCTGTGTATGCAAATGTCACCAAAACACGGTGATCAAAACGAGCTGATACAGGCCCTGACTCAAACCTTTTAGTTCATATTTTGCTTTTACACGATAGGGTGCGCTATGATGCTTTTGTTCTCACAGTCACTGCTCTGATCATGTTTATAATAATAAATAATAAAAATAACAAACTCAATCGCAGATTACTTTAGTTTATTATCATAAAATGTCTACTCTCATTGCTTTTTGAGTGGCGCCATCTTGTTTTGAATAACAGCAGCTAAAACAACATAACAGCACAATACAAGTTTTTTTTTTTTTTTACAATACAACATTGTAAGGAAGGGTCATGTGACAATATGTAATGTGAAAATTGTGTCACCAAATTTTGGTGAAAGTGACAGATCATATTCATTATATTTTAATGCTAAAACAAAGCTCACTTTTTCATTTATTGGATTGATTTATAACATTCAACTATATATATTTTTTTACATTCCTCAAAGGAAAATGCAGTGAATGACTGAATTAAATTGACCAATGACAGTAACACTGAAGCTCCTAAAGCTGATGGTGCTAGAAATTAACAGCCAATTATAAGTGTAAAAAAAAAATACACTGCTCAAAAAAATTAAGGGAACAAATTGAATCACACACTGAATCTCAAAGAATTAAATAATACATTTGAAAATCTTTATTTATATACATTCTACAATTTGTTAAGAACAAAATTATGTGACAGCAGTCAATGAAAACCAGAATTATCAACACACTGAGGGCTGGATTCACTGTTCAGGGCCCCTGAGAATTTGCTCATTGGCAAAACATTGACCCCTTAGCGCTGGCCCTGCACGGGCAGCCCTCACTCAGCCTTCAGGAAGCCTTAGCACTGTTTTATTGAAAATAATAAAGTTTAAAGTCACTGTTATGGAGGTAGCGCTTGCTTTAGGAGGCTCTTGACCCTTGACTTCTTAAATGGCTGCTGTAACTGTGTTTTTCTGAAGCACATTTGTTATAACAAAAGTTCAGAGAAGAAAAACTGATCAGATGCAGTCATCATGTAGTGTCCTGATTCACTGATCTCTGAGGACATTATTTAGATTTAATAATTGTACATTATATGAGCTCTAGAATACCACTCCATGAAATTTTGTCAGAAATTATTTGGACAGGATCATGTAGACTCACACAGACATCAAGAGTCAGCTTATGAACCTCAACAACGGTGACAATCAACAAAAAGCTTTTTTTTGTGACTTTAGTTGCTGAATAAGGACACTACATTACTGAATCATCAGATCAGTTTTTCTTCAACCCTGACCCCTATTACTTCAGGTTGTTACTCAAATGATGAGGTTTATATTTTTATATATTTTCAGATGGCCGTCTAGTTGTGTTTCCTCTTATTCAACACATACTAACTTTGGCCCCAGTGTCACATCACATTAATAAACAAAGATCTTTGAAGTTCCTTGTTTTATAAAACAAAATAGAGTTGTGGGTCTTACTTCAAGACACTTGAAGTTAACAGCACCAGATGAAAGAAAAACTCAAAAATGGGAACAACGAAACAAGAATGCTGAGCAGAGTTTTTTGGTAAAGGCAATCATCGCCATCAAACAGCGAAAATATACTACAAGACAAACATATTAGCAAAATACAAAAATAAAAAAAGAGATTTAACTTTATGTTTTGTTTGATGTTCATGTTTGAATCTCCCAAATGTATAAAGATTTAAAACATTCTCACTAAGCTACAGGAAAGCTTGTATAAAGTTTACAACATAACAGCACAATACAAGTTTTTTTTTTTTTTTTTTACAATACAACATTGTAATTTACCCATTTAAAGGCATATTAAAGACCCTCATCAAAGTGGTTCACCAAATTAAATATAAATCAATGAATTTCCAAGCCTCTACCCTTGTGTATCATTAAAGTCTTTTGCACCTTGTTTTTGACTATTCTGCCTATGTTAACTGTGACTGCATACATTTTTATTGTAATTTTACTATTTCACCCTCATTTCCTTTAATAAACCTATTTTACACTTTTTTTGAGATGTCAACCTCAAATTTGGAATATATCTTTAGATTCATGTTCATAAACTAAAACGGAGTTGACTCCAATCCCAAATAAACAGCAAGTTGGAGTTGAACTTGGCAGGAAAATGGAAAATCCCCACTTTCAAAAGTGTTCTGCCAAGGGTTTTCTATAAAATGAGACCAAACATATTCAGAAATGCAAGTTTGGCAGTTTTTTGACACAGACATTGTTGTCCTCTACAGACCTGAGAGTAACTTTTTAAAATTGATGCACAAGGGTTTAAGCTGGTTTTAGTTCTAGCGTACTTCAGTATCAGTAGTGCAGACTTGAAGAGCTCTTGTGGTCATACACTGCAAAAAAATTGTTTTCCTACTTTGTATTTTTGTCTTGTTTTCCACAACAAAATCTAAACATTTTGTAAGGGTCTCAAGTAAAAGTACTTATAGAAATATTTACTCAAAGTAAAAGTGAAAGTAATAATCTTAATAGTTACTTGAGTACGAGTAAAAAAGTATCCAATGAAAATCTACTCAAGTAGCTCGTTACTAGTGTGTGTGTGTAATATATATATATATATATATATATATATATATATATATATATATATATACACACACACACATATATATACACACACATACTTACTTACAATAGCATGTTATTATTTAGATAGATATTTATTTTATCATCATAATTAGATCTGTAACCAAAATATATTGTTACTTTGTATAATAATAAAGTATACAGCTACATTTGAAACAAACAATGATCAAATGCACATTGACGGATCTTCTTCGGTCTGTTCTCCAAAATGTATTCAAATGTATATTTCAGCAGGCGCGTGTAAACTGCTTAACTGTGTCTACGCAAAGGCATTCATTCTCAAGACGAACAGGTCTCCGGCGCCACCATTGCGCAATATAGGTACCCCGACTACCGCGGGACGGCGGATGTTCATTTTTATACTCTCTGAACAAGAGTAGCTTATTTAATGTATAAATTAAGATATGTCCATAAAAACGGTAAAGCAGACATCCCAACCTGCAAAAAGTCATTTCAGGGTCATTTCAAGTCATTCCCCCCCCCCCCCCATTTACTTCACATTTCATAACAAAAAAATTAAACAGCAGTGTCTCTATCATGTTAGTGTAAATATTTTCTCTTACTTTATTTTTGCTTAAATAACATCAAAATCTTGCACTGAACAACACTGTACTGAACAAATGCAATCCCTGAATACATTTATTCTTGCCAGACACCTGACAGCGCCTCTGCTCACAGCGCTGAGCCACATTTGTCCAAGATGCCGTTTGACGCGCATCGGACGCGTTTCGGTGGTTTAAATCGACGCTCGCGACTTGCGCGAGTGCTTTTACTTTAATTTAGGCAAGCGCGCTCATAATAGAAGCGACGCAGTCGGGACGCGCATGTGGTACGGCGCGCTCGTTTTTCCAGGCGCGCTTATGTCGCGGCAAGATGAAAACATTTCAACTTTTCATGTGACAAGGACCAACCGATGAGCTTCGGCCTTTCACAACATCGAAAGCTCAGCCGAACTGATCATAGCTATATCTCCATAAATATAGTAGTAGAGCTATTGCAAGGACTAGAAATACATTTTTCTTTTGCTGAAACCGTGGAGATCGTAGTTCATGGTTCCATAGCAACGACAGACGCCACGGGAGCGCAAGCGCTTTGAAAAGAAGGAGAAAGCGGCGCAGCCGCTCATGTGACGCGATATCTGTGAATGTCCCCTTAGAACGGCGACTTTTTCTTTGCATGTGGAATATGGTATGAGACAACAAGAGAATAATAGTTAAAATAATAATAATTTAGCGGGCCAGATTATGTTTTATTTTTGAGATCAGTTGCGGGCCGGCAGTTTGCGCGCTCTTGCTCGCTCGCTCTAGATTCCGGGAGATTTTAACTAATTTGCGGGCATCAGGGAGCCGCTATCAATATGCGGGAGACTCCCGGAACTTCCGGGAGACTTGGGATGTCTGGGTAAAGGAATGCTACATACTTTTGTTATAGTGACGTAATAATCTGTTTGGTTGTAAAATGTCGGCTATTGGCTGTATGAATTGAAATAAAATGAATAAAATAGGCTACATGTGGAACTTCACAGACAGCATACGCAGTTCAGCTAATAAAGATCTTCATCGCTGGCAAACAATTGGATGCATTTGCAGATTTGCTTTTAATTGACTGTAGGTCGACAGCCACTTCATTAAACGCTCCGAGTGAGAAACCGCTTCAGACGATTCAGCGCGTGCAGGAACTGAACAAATCATTCAAACTGAATCGCGAATCAATTTAGACAGTTTTACCAACTTGTTTGATCAAGTCTTTGAACAGAATTGACTCAAAAGTGTGATTCATTTATGAATGGGGCATCGTTCATGAAAAAAGAGACAGCGCGCTTGGAATAAACTACGCATTTCTTAACATGTACAGTATTGCATTAAAATAAATTAACGAGAGGAACGTCGCCAAACGTAGCGAAGTAAAAGTACAGATTTTTCATTACAAATCTACTCAAGTTAAAGTAAAAGTACTCACATTTAAATCTACTCTAAAAAGTAAAAATTTTCCAAAAAAACTACTCAAGTAAATGTAACAAAGTAAATGTACTTCGTTACTACCCACCTCTGGGGTTTTGTTTTGTGAAAGTTTCCTTTGTTCTACTTTTCCCACCTGTTTGATTGCCGTGTTTGTTGCGAGTCACACCTGTTTTTGATCTGATTATCTCCCTGTATATTTATACAGCCTGTGTTTCAGTGTAACGTAGGGAAGTCCACTGAAAGCGAGCATAGTTTAGAACCCAAGTGCAGTTTATTGACAAAAATCCAAAATACAAATTTGAACCGGAACATGAAAACAGACGTGACTTGACATGGCTTGACATGACATGACATGACATGAACAGACTTGACTTGACTTGACCAAAATGACTCACCAACAGCAGGTTACATAAAAAAATACATGACAAAGGAACATGGGGAAGACAATGGCCATAAATACAAGAACTGATGGAACACATGACTAGGACAACCAATGGGGAAGTGACACAAGGAACAGAAGAACCAATGACAGAACATGACTGAAAACCACATGACCATAAACACCCAATGAGAACATGACACATGGAACAAAGGAGAACATGAGGAGCAAGGGAAACAAGACACAAACAAGCAACATGAAACAAACTACAAAATAAAAGACATGTAACCCAAAACATGAACAGAAAACCAAAACATTCAGCTGCTCTTTGTCTGTTCTCATCGTTATTTAGTGTTCATTCATGCCACCGTGTAATTACCATAATCTTGAGATCTCTAAATTTGAGAATTCTGAGCTGTTTACGTCCTCGGACTGATAATTATGCATAAGGCACCAACGCCTAAATGAATCTGCAGTGGTCAGGTGTTACAGCGCCCACGTGGTACAAAATTAAATGAGTTTATGTTTAAAACAACGCAAAATGTCTGCCAAAATGGGCTAGAAAAATAAAGTTGTTTTGTTTTTTAATTGAATTTGTTCTGATGCCACTGCCAGATTTTTATTTTTTATTTTATTCTACTTATTCATGTTTTGATGTAAAGAAAAACAAAACATAAATACTGAGAAAACCCTTTTTTCCCAGTGTAATGGCCATCTTAGTGAGGTTAGGTATCTGTGGAAATTTCAATCTTATCAGTGAGGATATAATCAGGCCGGACATATTGACTGATATGTCAAACCAGATCAGCGCATTAATAGTTGTAAAAACACATAATGTCTCACTGTTTGGACCCTATTATACACCAGGCGCAATGTGACGCCAGGCACAACAACTGCATCAAGCTGAAACTAGCAAAAAACACTACAAAAAACCAACAAACAAACTGGGTCAGAGAATCGCAGATTCTACCTGACCTAAAAAGCCTCTGCATCCATCTAACAATCTCTATGAATGACAGCATATTAAAACAGTAGGGCTGCCCCCTAATAGTCGACTAACCGTTAGTCAACTTGAAGAGGCTTGGTCGACCAAGATTTTATTAATCGGTTAGTCGCAGAAAAAAAAATCTCCACAGGAAGTGGCGAGGTCACGCAGTCCTAGAGGCACAGATCATTAACTGCAGGAAATCCAAACATTCACCTATCATTTATCGACCTCAAATATGGCTTATCACTTGAAACATGTAAGTCGCAACTTTAGTCCATTCTCTTTAATGTTTGCCTATAGATAAATGTGCGCTATTATTTGGCGCATATCCAAGTGTTTGTGTGGAGAGCGTGTTTACTGCATGACATGGAGGCGCCGGTGTGATCACTGCACTTAACTTAAAATACTCCGTCATTTTTGGTCATAGATAAGAGTAATGCAAAATGTAAAGGGTCTACTTTTATTTCTGTAAACTCACAATAACAGCAAAACGTTGTGCTTTTGTAAAACAATGAAAGCAATCAGGATGCGTTTTCTGATCTCGGTCTCGGTGAACTTGAGCTCGTAACAAGCATGAACCGAAACTCATCGTATAGGCTGCTTTCCTCACAGACACAAGAAATATATCTATAGCTTGGAATGTCTACTTTTAAACGAGCCAATTCAAATGGAAAATAAATATTCTCAGATTATGTAATCCATATGAAACTTGCATATAGGCGCGTCCACTACTGCGGAGATGAGAGATGAGTCAGCATTGTTGACTTAATCTCTGCAGCCGAAAACACAGAAAACATTATCAATAAATTATTAAAATGTTTAGACAGTCTCCTTGCTGTTTTTTCACGACACATTCATAATCGTTACGTTTGCCGGTGCACTGTGGCAAGCTTTATGCATGTGTTTGAGCACTGATTAGGCTATGTATACATAAGATTAAAGGCTCATTATTATGATTTATGGCTTATTAATATAAATGCGCGATTAGTCGACTAATGGCTTAAATGAACGACTACTGGTCGACTAGAAAAATCTTTAGTCAAGGGCAGCCCTATAAAACAGATTCATCAACTCATCAGCTTACACCGTGTAAGTCTCCTCAGATTTCATTGTGAATTGCGCTCCCTCTTGTTGCTGGCAACTCTTGTCTTTGAACGAGGGGGCGGGCCAAACAATATTTTGAATTTGGACTGCAGTACCTATTTTGAACACGGGGTGTCATTCCTACATAGAGTCCCTTTAAATAGCAAATGCACTTGCGCCCATCTGTTCACCCATGGTGTGTTCAGGCACATTGTTGGCGTGTTGCTATTTTAAAACCATTGACCACTGACCAACAAAAACCTGGTTTGAGTTTCAGCTGATCCTCTTCTCAACATCATGTCCTAATTCTTGTCAGTGTCCATTTCAATGACTGGCAGCCTCAGCCTGAGTCTGATGTCCTCCTAAGGAAGGTTCAGGTGGCGAGTTATCACAGCTTATCATTCTCCTGTAAGAAAATACAGAATCACAAAAGGTAATGAGGATTGATATGGAAAGTAATAGGGATTGATATTTGTTAAACAACACAAATAAATAAATAAATAAATAAAAATAAATAAATAAAATAAGCCAAAAAGAAATGTCTCTTTTTTTCAGGATACTGTATTTTAAAGACAATTTTGTAATCAGTTTTACATATCTTGTATAAAAAAAAACAAAAAAAAACAATGTTTTTCATGCTTGTTCAATTAACCATAAACATAACTCATATGCCTGGAACTGGTACTTAAAGCAGCTGTTGGACCCACAAGATACTGACTGCTACTTCTAATATTTACTTATGATTATTTTATATAATTAGAATAATATATTAATTAGAATAATAAATAATAAATCATAATAAAAAAATGTATCCATATAACTTTTCCTTTAAAAGTTTTTATGCACAGTAAATCTATATATCTTGTTAAATTAGCTGTATGTAATACTTACATCCTGTGGTACTGCTGTATGGCTCCTGCGGTGACAGTAAACCACAGCAACAGCAGCAGTTGCAAACACCAGCAGAACAGCAACAACTATTCCTGCAACAACACCTGAAGATAAATCTGAACCTGGAACAGTTGAAGACAGACAGGCATTATTACTAGACAATGAAATGATAATACATCCAATATTTACCAATATTTCTGACTGATATTTACATCTTACGGCTTTGATCATCAGTTGTATGATATTGATGGAACTGCTAACAGTAGCTAAAACAGCATCAGCGCTGTGAGCTCAGCACGAGACATCAGGAAAACTAACATCATTTTTCACATTAATTACTCAGTTAAACTTCAGTTTACTTCTTTAACAGTCCACAACCAAACATTCATTGAGTTTATTTTGAACTGCTTTTAAAAATGAAGAGGAAAATGCATTGAATGGCTGAATTATATACTCACTAGTGACAGTAACACTGAAGCTCTTGATCCTCCTAAAACTGAAGCTGCTGCTTTTGCTGTTGATCTGTAGTTCATATTCTCCAGAGTCAGTGTTTCTGGTGTTCATGATGGTCAGAGATCCAGTCTGATGATCCAGCTTCAGTCTGTCTCTGAATCTCTCATCACACTGAACATCTGTACAGATCTTACTCTGATCTCCAGTGATTTCAGTGATGAGAATCTCATTAAAATACCATGTCATCACATCTTTTGGGTTTTTCATTACACCAGGATCTAAAGTAACAGATTCTCCCTCCTTCACTGATAGTTTCTTCACTTCATTGCGTTCGGCAGCAGAAACACCTGAAACACAAACCAACAGATGCTGGAGGAACTTTTTCTAGTAACACACACACACACACACACACACACACACAAACAACAACTACACAACATGAAAGAACTGTGATCATGACTGTGATTGCACAAGCCCTGATATGAAAAGAAACATTTAATGCATAGTTCGTGCACAACTGTTGAAGCAGTCTGCCAAAATAAAGGATTTAGTTTTAAATCAAAATTAACTGTGATTCTACAAACTAGTAAAAAGGCTATCTATAAGTGAATTAAAGGTGCAGTATGTAAGAATTGTCTGCTAGAGGTATATTCAAAACAAAGCCGTAGCTTGATGACGCCCAGAGCCGGATTAACGCAAAGGCAAACTAGGCACGTGCCTAGGGCCCGATTGGCGGGATGGGGCCCAGACAGAGGGACAAAAATAATAATAATAATAATAAAAATAAATAAATAAATAAATAAAATGTACAAATGTCCTATCTACAATTTATTTCAATATGTATTAATTAACTAAAAATAGTGACGATGTTTATCTTAACCATAGTCAGAGTGGGTCCGATGGACTCGCCAAAACGAACACATCCTGTGGGTGTTGCGAAGCAAAATGCTAAATAAAGCTTGCCATAAAAAGCCTTCAAAAGTAATGATTATGAAAGTGACATTTTAATTGTTTATTAATAAACTAATGTTTTCTGAATCCGTGTCGGCTGCGAAGATGAAGTTGACATTACTGACTCTCATCATCTCCGTGGACGCGCTTAGAGAGAGAATGCACATTTCATTCGGATGATCATCAGAGAGCCTATTTCTTTTCGTTTTGAATTATTTCGTTTAAAAGTAGACATTTCAAGCTTTCTATATATTTCTCATGTCTGTGAGGCAAGCAGCCGCTGAGTTTCGGTTCATTTATAAGACGCGCCAGTTCACGCGCCAGTGATCGCGCCGGCACCTCCATGTCATTATTATATTGCCTGCTATGCTTCTTATTTATTAAATCCAGGCAATTGGTTGATGAAACATTGATTAAAATTAAGATACAATTTTTACAAAACGAAATTCACTTTAAAGAAAGGCTTTCTACAAAACAAAACTTAATGAAGTGTTTAAAATCATGTCTGACCCATTCCATGTGTCCCGATATATTGCGCATGATGCATCTTACTCATGCTGTTCACTTTTCATAATCAAATAGATTAAATTTAAAAATAACATTATAATAGGCCTATTTAAACATAAATATTAAACTAAATACGTATTTAATGGCTACCAACACGTATACAGTACAGAGAAATTGCATGTCCATTTCATTTATTTAACATATTCAACATTGGGGGCATTTTTTTAAAAGTAAAAAACAATAGTTACTTTCCCTGGTAATTAGTTCCTTTTATAATAATGTAACTCGGTTATTAACTCATTTACTATTTGTGAGAAGTAACTAATAACTATAACTAATTACTTTTTTAATAACGTGCACTGCATTTGACACACAAGACTCACAGAAAAGAAAAGACAGAAATGCGCAGCAATATCAAGTTCCCTTTCACTCTTGAACAAACAATAACACACAGAATTATGCCTGTTTTGTCAAGTATCCTCATTAGAGTAGTCTTAAAAGAGTTAAATAACGTCTTAAATGAACTTAAAGAGTTGTGAGAAAATGAGATGCGCGTCACATCAGCGGGAGCTCTTAAAGTGACAGCAGCCTAATAAACCAGTTACTGTGATGTCTGTCATTAATGTTCATCAAAGAACAAAGCCAACAGAGACAATTGCTTTAATAAGGCTTATGTTTAATTTATAATTTATGCAGTGAAGACTGCATAAAGTGTTTGATAAATTTATTCAATTACTATATATTTCCTACCTGTCTAAAAGGTAGGAAATATATGGATACATTTATTTGGGCCAGGCCACAGATACATTTTTTTTTAAGCTGTTGCTTTAAGTTGTTTCTACATTAATTTGGAGAGTAACGGTAAAATTATTACAATATTAAAGAGGGGAGAAGAGTCAGGGGCCTCCAACATAAATTATGCCTAGGGCCTCCAAATGTCTAGAACCAGCCCTGATGACGCCAAGTTTGAGTGCGGAATCTTGGGACATGTGGTCTCCACCTCAACGGATGGTGGAAAAGAATTCAGGAACAAATCATGTTTATGGATACGATTATTAACGTTACTGTAGTATGAAGCAGAGCAGGAGCGAGTGTTGTTGAGCTGAACGAGAAGCTGGAGCGATTGAGCAACACACCCCTCACCAGCAGCGGGACTTTTATTATGACACAGTCGCCGGCGCCGCTTCTGCTTTTCTGGACATGAGTATGAGGAAACACAGCTCTGTTTGTCATATTAGATACATTTGAGAGTGTTGAAAATGATGTTATTACTTTACTCTGCCGTTTGGTCACTTGGCGGCTGCTGTGAGACACTGTTACACACTGCAGTAAGATAGATCGATTTTACAATATCATATTAAATGCTGGATGGCTTGTGCTGATAAATGGCATGCAATTCATTATAAAACGTATTGTATGATGGAGAAAATTCTGTATTACTGTTACTAAAAATAAAGCTGCATCTGATTATGCTGTTAGCTACTTCACAAAATAGTGTTTTTCTCTGAGGCATGGTAAAGCATGGTACTAGCAAAAAATCAAGAAAATTAGATTTAAACAATAAGACTAAATGTGTTGAGCTATATAACAATAATTCGTTTCTGTCTATAAATATATCAAAACAGTTGTTCCTTTGTCTATTAAAACATATACTATATTAAAGTGTCTTTGGTGTTTCCATGGTTTCTACAAAATAAACCGGAAACCGAGGGTAACGCCGGTATGACGCAATTGACAGGCGACTCCTCACACGCCTTGGTTAAAATGGCAAATTTCTCACAATTTACAATTAGTTGGAAACATTTGGGATATTGTAAGTACTGAAGTGAACAAAATATATAACACTGGCCTAGTGGTTTTTGGATATTTTACTGCAAAAATATTACACATTACACCTTTAATATACAGGTAAAAAAATTAACTGAATGTCATTGTAAAAAATCAAAAGCAAATAACAATGTGCTTGTAACATCCATTTAAACATTTATCACATGACTTACTTTGGACAGTAACATTAAAGATCTTTTCACTGTCTCTGCTGCTGAAGATCTGTAGTTCATATTCTCCAGAGTCTGTGTTTCTGGTGTTTGTGATGGTCAGAGATCCAGTCTGATGATCCAGTTTCAGTCTGTCTCTGAATCTCTCAGTGCCTTTAGTACACTGAACATCTGTACAGATCTTACTCTGATCTCCACTTATGTGAGCAAGGAGAAAGCCACTGAAATACCATTTAATATCTTCTTGTTGGTTTGTTTGAACACCAGTGTGTAGACTGACTGAATCTCCCTCCATCACTGACACTCCATCTGAACCAACACCAGACACACCTGAAAAAAATAAATAAATAAATAAACCAAACAAAAATATACAATAGCACTGTGAAAATGGTCTTTCTACATACCATTAAGATTTTGAGTAAAGAAACATGTCTGTAGTAATGACTCAATTGGGTACTATATCCCCAATACCATTTTTAGGTAGATAAGGCAGTCTAGATGTCAGTTTCCGGACTACATCTCCCATCATCCTCTCTGCCACTCACCTGCACACACTTCACACTAATCACTAATCACCACACCCAGCTGCAGCTCATTACCTGGACTATAAAACACACACACACCACCTCGTTGCTAGGTCTTGTTTTCCTAAGTGTTACATTTCCAAGCGTTATATCCTGTCTGCCTGTCCTGTGTTACCGTTCCTGCCTGTTTCCTGTTTATTGACCCGTTGCTGCCTGTCCTGACCATTGCCTGTTTCCTGACTACGACTCTGCCTTTTCCTTGCTGTTCCTGTTTGCTCCCGTTTGACCATGCCTGTACGACCACGCTCAACATTGAATAAAGCTTCGCGTGTGGATCTTACTCTGAGTCCTGCCTCTGTTACACTAGATTTTATTTTAAAATGCAATTTCACCCCTTCTAAATTACTAATTCTCTAATTTTCACCAACAAGCTTTACTTTCTTGGAAACATGCACAAATTTTCTACCCACAAAGAATTTTTTTTTTTTGGAATAATTCAAATATTTTAATCCATGGATAATCCCTTTTTATGGACAAGTGTTATGATAGAAGTATTGTTTTTGTTTTGGATTCATTTAAATATAATGGTACTATACTGGTGTATGAAATATTTATGTTTTTGTATAATTTTCCTCAGTTAGAACTTTCAATTATGTCGTCCAAGCTTTGTCTTCAAGTTATGTGCACTCATTTAAAAATGTATCTTTGCTTTAATGAGAGAAAAACAATTATGCCCAAACTTTTATTGGATGGAATTTGCCTTCTTGATAAAATGTAACAGTAAACACATAAAGTAAGTGTTAACATTATTCAGTATATACATCCCCCCCCCCCCTTTTTTTTTATTTATTTCTAACAAAATAAGACGGGTACACTTTAAGAGTCTACATAATGTCTATTCAACTAACTCTCTAACTTATGTGTTTTCTGAAAAGAACTCTACCATTGAAATCAGGTGAAATCTCTTTGGGAGGACTTAATTTGTTATTTATCTTCTTTATAAAATATGATTTATTTTGAATTTTCCTTGACAGATAAGGGTTTTATTTTTCTGGCAGTGACCATGCTACTGATCTTGTCAATTTCTTTGTGTTGCATTGTAAAAAAATGTATTCTCAAAAACCAATTTTGCAAGATTTTGCCTATATTTGATGTTTTTCTTGCTGATTTCGCTTACTGTAAAATCTCTTAAACCCATTGATAACAAGAATAATAAGAATAATTAGAATTATGATATTTTCATACTGAGTGTGGTGGTGGTGTTAGCTCTTTCTTTATATGCGATTCTTTTTCAATGCAGTGCTGTTTCTTTTCTTGCAATAAAAATAATGTATTGTTTTGTTATAAAATGTTATGAGTATAAATTATGTGTGAATGTTTCCAAACTCTCAGACAGAGCAATCTCTCTACGAGTTAAAGCTGCAGTCTGTAACTTCTTTTGTGTTCAAAATTTACAAAAATTATATAATGAGATTGTACAACATTAATCCATTTTCAAAATCGTGTTTTTGTCTGACCCCTGAATCATTATGGTACACTTATAATAAGTGTTTATATTCGGACTATTTCAGACCGGACTGGTAGGACCGCTGCAGAGTATCACAGTAACTGAGTGACTCGCCATTGAGATACACAGAGAAAAGTAGCTCCGGCTACAATGTTCTTCCGCAAGACGCGTGCAGAGGGCCGCTAGAGGTCCAAAAATTGCGGACTGCTGCTTTAAGTGATTGTCATAATTCTAAAAAGTAAAACAAGTAAAAATGTTCAAAGTAAAAATTATTGATAAACACGTCTTTTGAATGGAATTAAATAAGTAATTTGGGTGTCTAAGTCATTTAAAGGTGCCCTCGAATGAAAAATTGAATTTATCTTGGTATTGTTAAATAACAAGAGTTCAGTACATGGAAATGACATACAGTGAGTTTCAAACTCCATTGTTTCCTCCTTCTTATATAAATCTCATTTGTTTAAAAGACTTCCGGAAAACACTCAGATCTCAACATAACACCGACTGTTACGTAACAGTCGGGATCATTAATATGCATGACCCCAATATTTGCATAATGCCAGCCCATTCAACGCATTAGACAAGGAAAGGCAGTATTAACGGCTGGATCTGTGCACAGACAAGGTAAGCAAGCAAGAACAACAGCGAAAAATGGCAGATGGAGCAATAATAACTGACATGATCCATGATATCATGATATTTTTAGTGATATTTGTAAATTGTCTTTCTAAATGTTTCATTAGCATGTTGCTAATGTACTGTTAAATGTGGTTAAAGTTACCATCGTTTCTTACTGTATTCACGGAGACGAGAGTCGTTGCTATTTTCATTTTTAAACACGTGCAGTCTGTATAATGCATAAACACAACTTCATTCTTTATAAATCTCTCCAACAGTGTGTAATGTTAGCTTTAGCCACAGAGCATAGCCTCAAACTCACACAAAATCAAACGTAACCATCTAAATAAATACTTTACTCACATAATTCGAAGCATGCATACAGCATGCATGACGAACATCTTGTAAAGATCCATTTGAGGGTTATATTAGCTGTGTAAACTTTGTTTATGCGATGTATATATAGTCGAGAGCTCGTGGGGCAGAGGGAACTCATCTCTTAAAGGGGCCGTGCTGAAAAAATCAGTGCATAGTTAATGATGCCCCAAAATAGGCAGCTAAAAAAATTAATTAAAAAAAATACATGGGGTATTTTGAGCTGAAACTTCACAGACACATTCAGGGGACACCTAGGACTTATATTACATCTTGTAAAAAAACAATCTAGGGCACCTTTAAATAGTTTTCACTAAAAAGCAACAGAACTTTAATTTTATTATTCTGCCTTCACGTGCTATCTGAAATTTGATACTTCCCACTTCTGAAGTCGTGATTGTGAGCTCATCGCATTCATGTTTTGAAATGGGAGGGCATTCATGTACAATTTTTTACCTAGGAAACTCGTATTGACGAGAGAATGTGAAGGCAGCATAAGTAACACAGCATGAGCATAAATTACGCAATGTCCGCAATGGCGGTTCTAGACAACGGTAACTGCCAGGAAGGGGCCACTTGTGATTTTAAGGGGCACACTTTAACATGTATCTTAAAGGTATAGTTCACCTAAATTGTCCTAATTCTGTCCTAATTTACTCTCCCTCATGTCATTTTGAATATGATTTTTTTTTTTTTCTGTTGAACATAAAATAATTGTTTGTTGTTTGTTTCATCCATACAATGTAGTGTTGTCACGGTACCAAAATTCCAGTAGTCGGTACCGATACCATGAAAATTTTATGGTTCTCGGTACCAATTTCGGTACCACAGCAAAATCTGTTGGAACTATTTAACTATTTTATATAGCCTATTTTAAATCATTAAATATGATTTGGAGTGTGTGTGTTTGTGTGTGTGTATATATATATATATATATATATATATATATATATATATATAGGCTACATCAATTAAATAAATTTTGAAATATAAAATAAATAAATGCTCAAACATCCATTTTGTACTGTTGAAAAAACCAGCATATGCTGGTAAAGTAGGTTTTGAAGCTGTATGCTGGTCAAGTGCTGGTCCTAAACTGGTCCTGGACCAGCATAAACCAGCTCAAAACCTACCTTACCAGCATATGCTCGTTTTTTCAACATGGGTAACAGACGTGCGTGTTTATTTTAGCTATTTCGTCAGTGAAACAACACACTACAGCATGTAAAACTGAAATAAATATAGGTAAATAATAGTAACCTAAATAATAAGAAAGCTAAATATTATTTCAAAAAGCATTCGTTTTTTTTTATTTCCACACAAAGATGCGTCATATAGCCAAAGTCCCGTTATTATAGTCTTTAATATAACCTACCGCTCTACGCTTTGAGAGGGATAGGGACACGAGCAGGAAAGAGACAATTTCTCTTTAATAATATCTTCATGTTATCTTCTGATGTTACAAGCAACTGACACTTGTTGTAAAAGGTCTGAAGAGCGAGTTTTATCTTCAGACATTCAGGCTATGTTTGATTTTGCGCTGCCAGACAAAGCGAAAGTAAAAATCACCAGCGTGTGTGAATCGCGCTATACAAATAAACTTGACGCGCCTTATAAAGTCTAATAACAAGCGCAAACTGTGTTAAATAGAAATTGACGTGCAAGCAAAAAAGTTTCTGCCTTACGGTGTTTTTTCAACTTTACCACAGTAAAGAATGCGAATTGCCTATAATAGGCCTAAGTGCGAACGAAAGAAAGAAACGTTTAAATCCCCTGCATGAGTGAAGATTTGGGCAAAGAAACAGATTCCACGTTAAGTGGAATATCTAATGGAATATTGTTAAATTCTCTGCTAATCAGGTGACCAGATCGCGATTCGAAAAACAGAATACGAAGCTTAAATGTATGGACTCTCGTACCTCTCTCATTCAGCATGAACCAAAATGTTTCCATGGCTGCGATGTCACATTTAATTTCTAACCTATTATTTCTTCTGTAAACACAGCTTTGTGCTTCACTCGTGTCATATTCACATAAATACTGGCACAGCCCTATCAGTGGGTACCGAATATACCCGGATTCTCGGTACTACCGGTACTACAGAAATGCTGGTATCGTCACATTTTCAAAATTTCAGTACCGACTTGGTACCGAAGTACCGGTACTTTTGACAACACTAATACAATGGAAGTCAAAGGGCACCAATTTGGTTCCTAACATTCTTCAAAACATCCACTTTTATGTTTAGAAAAAAGAAACTTATACAAGTTTAGAAAAAAATGAGGGTGAGTAAATGATAAAAGAATTTTAACTTTAACCCTTTAATATTTTCAGAATTATTGAAGTCATTTTTTTGTATTGCTCTAATTTAAAATTCCTACAGTGTTCAATCTCAACTTCACAGGGTGTGTCTTGTTACTTGGACCTAAAAGAACATTTCCATTCATATATTTATGTCATAATGCACAGTTTTCCATCTAAATTCCAAAGGCTGTGAGTTGTTGCTGGCTCAAAAAAAAAAAAAGTTTTAGTCACAGAACTACAGCAGAAAACACGTTATTGTTTTTTTTAAACAATGTTATTATCCCATTAAATTATCGCCAATGGTTCCCCATACAATTTTTTTCAGTATAAAAAAAGTAAAATAACTAGCGCTAAGACCCAGAATCTGCTAATCTAAATTTACAGCCAAGAGCCACTACTGCTTAAGGAGGATTTGCGAGAGTGTTGCTTTCAGCAACATGTTGTGCTATTGTTTCCTGAATTAAACCAGTTCTTCTAGGAACCAGTAACACACAGCATTTAAAGTTGGGTTAGAACAATTATTTTCAATGAGTTTGTCTTTCTTTGAATATCAATAGCATACCGTGTGCTATAGTAGTTCTGTGAATAAAGACAACCTTAAAATGTTATTCTAGGGGCCAGTAACAACACAGCCTCTATATTCGAAAAATTAAGTCTATAGGCCTATGCATTTTATAGCCTACAAATTTATCACGTCTGAATCTCAATAGCATTGTTTTTGCATCACTTATGATAGTAAAAACAAATGAAAACAGTTATTTTAGGACATATATAGAATTTGAATTTGGGATTGAATATTATGGTTTTACCACTACAGCTATGTATTCTTTCCAGTATGTAACATTTACGGTGTTTGTATGTTTCAAGGCTTTATGTTTGATGGCCTTTTTTTAAATTATTTTTTAGCCTACTTTGTTGACGGTCCCTATGTGCTATTTTGCATTACAAAATGTGTAAGTTTCTATACAGCAAAGCAGATTAAACACAAACTACATTGTGTGTGTTCTCTTATACACTTTAAAACAGTTCGAACACAACCCTTTTGCTTAATCGTATATTGAATCGTTATTGATCTATTGGGGTGTATCTCTGACTAATGTCAAACGTAGCTATCCTAAACCTCAAACCAACTTTTTTCCGGTTTGGTCGTCTAGTGATTTCCGCCACTGGATATCCGACTTTACTCGATCTCGTAGGTGTCTGATTCACCACTAGAACTGCAAAGTGTTCCTATACGCCTTGCCTGCATTATAACGCATTGGACACTGCGCTCGTTCCCACACGGATCAGAGCCGTGTGAAGGTGCATTGGTCACCGCAGCCGCCTACGCTTTTTCGGGCGAGGCGAGGCGCAGCTCAAACCGTGCCCACTCGGTCAACAACGCAGGAAAGAGGCTGTAGCAAATAAATGTCTTACCGTGGTCGAGTAAAAACCAAATAACTAAGAATATATTAAAGTAGTGAAGCTCCATTACGCTCCAATACGAATGCAGATTCTGATTCATTGAGTTCCGTATTTTTGTTTTTTGGTGCCGCGCCTTTTGGGGAAGTTAGTTACAGCCAATTCCCTCAGGAAAAGAGCACGTCGACCGTTATGACTGCTGTATGACGGCTCACTGGCACAAAGACTGAGCAGCAGCATTGGTTTTCAGCGTGATGCCTGGTGTAGGCCTATAATACAAATCATCTTTTTGTCATTTTGTAAAATACTGTATAAATATTCTTTTTATGGCATTAGTAGACTATGAATCATCGCTTATTTCTAACCCAAGTGTGGAGCTTATTGTTTTAAATAATTTTAATTATGCTTTCACAAACACAGACATGTCACAGAATAAGGCAGACTGCAGTAACTGTTCAGACGAGCTCAATCAGTAATGCTGCCTGTCTGTTAAACAAAATCATTCACTTTACTTTAAAGTGTAATTCAGACTATTGACCTTTAACCCAGTGCCCCAGGAAGAGAGAAGTCTAGAGGAGAAAAAACAGCATTATCTTTTCTTATGCTATTAATAGCACCTACCAGTAGAAAGTACACATTCTGACTGCAATAAAGTATCTTTATTTTTTTGCCAGTGCTAATATCACTCCTAAATAAATAAATATAAATGTCAGTTTTTGTTGTTGGTTCTGTTAGTCAGAGATAAAAGAAAAAATGCATGTAACCCAAGCATTACACCTTGAACTTAATTCACTTGGAGAAGAAAAGGCCATGCTGGCAGTATTTTCAAACATATGCAACCAAGAACTGGAAGAACTGCCTCGGAAACAATAATCATTTATTTCATTCCATGGGGGACCATGACTGGCACGTTCCATATGAGAAAAATCCTGCTTGGGGACAAGAAGTGTGTTCTGTGTGCAGTAGTTTCTCTTTGGAAGCTGTATTTTGGTAGTAGTTCGTGTGTGACACCTTGTGGTGAACCGGTAGAACTAGAAGAGACTCGTTTTTTAGTGATATACAATCGTATAAATTTCATGAAAATAATAAAAAATATTGTGTTAGTTTAACTAAAAGCTGGTCGTTAGATGTTTATAAATCGATGTTTGTTTCTGAAATATACTGCTGCATTCACACGGGGCTTCTCATTTACTTTGAATGGGTGACGTCCCGTCATGTTTTGCCAAACTGAATTGTGGGTTCCGTCGCGTGGAACGGAAGTGAAGCTTCGCAGTTCCATTTTTTTCAGTTGCATGCTGTTAACATAAATCGGTTGTTTATTTAGTTGTTTGATTCTGTAAATGGATGTTTGTGAATGTGAAAACATCCATATTTTGTAAATAACTTTGTAATTTGTATATTTTGTGTTTGCTTTCAGTTTTACAGTAAAGTGTGCTTCACATAAGCACAATGAAGAACGTATAATGGAGCTTTATTTCTGTTAGCTAGGGGAGACAAACAGTGTACTCTGAAGATTTTTCTGAGGCCTTCTGTTTTTTACATTGTAGACTGAGAAATGAAACATTTCCTATATGTTTAATAAAAATACACTTTAATAAATATACTAAAAAGTCAGTTCAGTGTTGATTCAGTTCTGAAAGATCAAATATTACCTTAGAGTGCATTTCATCAGTGAAGCTGCTCTGGACAAAAAAGTTGTCATCTTCCAGCTTCAGTTCTCATACAGTCGTGTCAATACAGTCAGATCAAAAACATTGTTAGATATGAAGTGTCCCCAACTACGCAAGCAAGAGGCAATGATGGAAAGGACTCCAAACTCAATCAGATGACAAAATGGAGAAAAAAAAACCTTGGCAGAAACCAGGCTCAGTCGGGGGACCAGTCCTCCTCTAGACAACAAATGAACACTGTAAGATTATGATTCAGGAAGCATTACAAGTGTCAATTCAAACATGTGGCACAGCCACTCGTGTTGCAGAAACTACAATACCTCATCTTTAAAATCAAATCATTCTTGCTGCATGAAATGATGCAACAAGATACTTCGCACAGACATCTGCTACACCTCGTAAATGTCTTACCGTCAAGAAGCCTGCAGCAGGAATGATGAAGACCACAAAGATAGGATCTAAAACAGAGAGGGTACTTCAGTGAACAACAGAAGAAGAAATGACAACCAAGGAAAACTAAGAGACAACAACAGATCAAACCACATTCTCTTAAGAAAAACAACCGCAGCAGGTTTCAGTTATGAGTAACAATGTGAGTGTATCAGCAGTTTACTGATTGACTGCAGAGATCAAAGGATGAATCACAAAATGAATTGCATCTCTCTATGAATAATGCTACATTTACACGATATATGCACTATGATGCTGCTGTTCTTACAGACTAAGAGCTAAAAAACAATATAATAAACTAAAGAAGACATGGACCCAACTGATCACTGTACTGATGCCTGTTTATAATAATAAAATAATAATAACAAAAACTCAATGAAACATTTTACTTGTCTTTATTCTGTTATTATCATTTTTTTTTTTTACAGTCTATAGTTACTGCTTTTTTAGTGGCGCCATTTGGTGGATTTTGAATAAAAGCAGCCAAAACAACATTACAGCACTATTGTTACATCTGTCAGCTGCGGTACCCTTAAATACCAGCAGATGGCAGCCTCGTCCTTCATTGTTTCCATAGACTCTATTCCCAGACTTCATTTCCCAGTATCCCCTGCTCATTATTAGTTAACCTAATGTCTATTTAAATGCCTTTTGTCCTGTTGGTTTTGGTTATTTTCTGATGGCATTTTGAGCAGTTCTGGTGTTCTTTTTTGTTATTCCTGAATTGTGGATTCCTTGTTCCTTCTGCCCTTCATGGAATGTATGCGGACTGATTAAATGTGCTTGACTCTCTGCCTGGTATGGACTAAGACCTTGGATTATAACTAATATTAAACAGCATTTAGATTTTCACTCCTTCTGCTGTATGCCTTCATTCCACCTCCACCAAAACATTACAACTATGCAACAGACATTTGAAAATTGTGTTAACCTGATGTGCATGTGAAGGTGATAGAGATGATCTTCATTATCTTTTATTACTGAGTCAAAGCTCACATTTTCATTGATAGGTTTATAAATATTCAGCTATATTTTAACATTCCTCAAAGGAAAATGCAGTGAATGATTAAATTATAGTCAAGTCATCTTCAGTTGGTGTCCAGGACAGAGACTTGGGCTTGTCCTTGAGCAGACTGGTCAATGGATGAGATATCCAGCTGCAGGCCCAGCAACAGATATTTAACAAACGAAAATTGCATGCAACTATGACTGATTAAGCCCCGCCCCTCATATCCAGTTCTGTGGCTGCGGTTCTGCAGCTGGATAATATTGCAATGGATTGGTGATGGAGCCGTAGTTCTGGATGATCCGCCGGTAGAAGCTAGCAAATCCCAAAAAGCATTGGAGTTCTTTGATAGTGGTAGATATGGGCCAGTCCTTTAAAGCTTCAATCTTCCCCTCGTCCATCTGGATACCACATTTGCTGATAGAAAAACCAAGGAACTGCACTGAGGACTGATTGAAGGAGCATTTTTCAGCTTTCTGGAATATGAAACTCTCAGAGGCATTTCAGGATCTCCGCAACATGATGGTGATGTTTGGCTATGCTCTGAGAGTAGACAAGGATGTCATCAATACAGATGAGCACAAACCAATGGCAGAACTTCCAGAGCACCTCATGCAAGAAATCCTGGAATATGGACAGGGTGCTGAGCAAGCTGGCCAGAAGTGGCCAGAAGGGGTCACAAAGGGGTCTTACACTTGTCCCCCTCATGTATCCAGATGAGGGTGTAGGCACCGTGAAGGTCCAACTTTCTGATGACAGTGGTGACGCATATTATATAATGTTATAGTACTAATGGTGTTTTAATGCAGCTGGGATGAGGAGAAATGAATATCTAAACTTCACAGTTATTTTGATGGGGGCATGTTATGCGATAAAAGGCTGCAAGCCTCTGTCCTTTTTTGCCACAAAGACAAATCTCGAAGCAGCAGGGGACGTTGAAGGGGGGATGTAGCCTTGTTGTAAAACCTCTTCTATGTACTCCTCCATGGTCTTCTGTTCAGGAAGTGTAAGGGGGTAAATCTGCCTCAACCGGTATCAGATCGATGGCACAGTCCCATGGCCGATGTGAAGTCAACTGTGAAGCCTTCTTTGGGCAAAATCTGGAGTGGACGAGAGATGGGTTAAGAAACCTGAGGAAATCATCCATGGAAGCAATTATTACCTCACTTCAGGACTTCACCAGTTTTCCAGGAGATGACATGGTTGTGTTGCACAAACCACAGGCACCCTAAAATCACATCAGTGGTGGAATACTCCACAACCAGGAAATGGATGGGTTTGGTGTGCAGTAGGCCAATGCGTAGATGGACAGTTCCTACACAGAAATATGCATGGCTTTTGCTGTCACAGACTGGACTCAGTATTAGGTTTTGTTGGCCCTCTTCAGGAGATTAAGTTGGTGGCAGAGGCGAGGAAGGCATGTACTGTAATCGAAATATCAAAGGCAATAAGCATTACAATGGTGGTGAGTGGCGTTCAATTGACTGTAGGACTGTGAACAAAAACTCTCACCATGGGTCATGGATGACAATGGGATTACATGCCCACCAGTCCAGCAGTACAAACTGGTGCAGTACACTGGTGAACTCTGGTTGACAGTGGTATAAGGAGGATTGCTGGGCCTGATAGTCTTCCAAACATGACTGCATACAATTGGTGACACTGATGGAGAGCTAGATGAACCATTTGAGACCAGTGCAAGAAGAGTGCATTAAAATATTATCCATAAACTCTCACTCTCCCTTGCATTATCATCATCATACAGAGCGAATTACACAAAAAACACTTGTTACAATTAACAGTAAACAAATATAGACAGACCTTATGCCTTTTCAGTGGTGGTGCTTAATAAACTGGTAAGCTTTATATCCGTAAATCAACTCCGATGAATTGTAATAAAGTGCTCTCCCCTTCATTACTGCAGTGACCAGTATTGCTTTGGAGACTGTAAGCTGCATTACGAATAGTTGGTAGTACACACACTGCCAATGCACATTTATGTTCAAACACCATGTAAAGTAATTTTGCATAATAGGCGCCCTTTAAGGCACTAATATGAACTCTTAACATTTTGATAGAAATATTTTTTATCCATTAAGAAGAGTTAAAATCTTAAGGCCTAGGTGAACTATAACATTATATAATATGCAAATGCAATGTGTGAACTAGGAGGATCAAACTCTTTCGTGGGAGGATTCACACAACACTTTAACGGTGCTGCTGTTAGATCAGATGCTAAACCGCTGAAGAAAATGTTTCACATGTTTCTTTTGCTCCGTTTGTGCTGCTGGAGTCTGACTGGTATGTTACAAAAACATTTTTATCTATTTTTTTTTTTCACAGAGTAAATCGTAAGTAGATTATTTTCTGCTATTATGTACCAAACTAATTATGAATACTGTATGAATATAATACAAGATCTACTAACTTTGAATTCATGTCTTTGTTGGTATTAGGGTTAGAAAGTTTACATTGACTTTTTCAGGTCTGGAAAAGGTTGTGAAGAATAAATCCCTACAGTGAACGTAAATGTTCAGAAAGTGTGAACTTTCCATTGAGCTGCTTTCAAAAATCAGGCCATGTTTGTCCTTTTAAAAATGTAATGTATTTCACGTATTCATTGTCAATAAATTATGAAACATTTGTCATCTATACTAAATTGATTCAAGATTAAAGATACTGAACCAAAAAAAATTAGGCTTACATATAGATTAAATTAAGGTTTATCAAATAATTCTATTGAACCAAAATTTGAAATAAGCAGACTTGCATTTAAACCATCATTATGATCCTCATGTGTTACTTCAAATTTAATATAGATTAATCTTAACCGTTCCTTTAAATTAAACTCAAGGATGTTGCATGAATGGAAAAGCTGTTGCCGTTTATGGAAACCTGTTTGCTTTGAGTTTATATTCGGGGTTAATGCATTTATATCTTAAATCCCTTGAATAGCCTAGAATATTTAGTGTGAATTTCCAGTGTATTATTGTGTGTTGGGTTTAAAATGGCTATTTTTGAAATCGATAATAATAATAATTCCTGTGGTAGAAAACACAGTGGTATTAAGCTACTATGAAGCATTGTTACAGTTTGTTATGTATGGTTTTCAGTCCTTTTTTTTTTTTTTTTATAAAATACGCTGCCATATTACTCCATTAATTGTCATCTTAAATATATCTCCAAGCAATCCATAAGCACTGCTTCTGTGATTTCTCTGTCTGCTTGATCCTAACAGTTGCTCTAACAGTACATAGTAGCAGTTTACAGTGGCATTTTAAAAAGACATTTTACATTGATATTTTACATTTTGTTTTGTGTTTATGCTGCTGTTCTCAACTTCACATGTAAACCATCAGAGGCTTTAATCCGTTTGTTCTCCAGGTGTGTTTGGTGATTCAGTGTCAGTGATGGAGGGAGATTCTGTCACTTTATACACTGATGTTACTAAAATATGTGAAGACGACTACATACTGTGGAGATTTGGAGCTGAAAACTCTCTCATAGCTAAAATGAAGAAAAATAGCCTAACCTTAAACACATTTAATGTTACTGATGGGAGATTCAGAGACAGACTGAAGCTGGACGATCAAACTGGATCTCTGACCATCACAAACATCACAACTGAACATGCTGGAGTTTATCAACTAAAGATAAGTGGAAAACAAGGAACAAAAAAAATATTCAGTGTTTCTGTCTATGGTGAGTAGAGACATAATTTGTCCAAATGTTCAAATATAGTTTGAGATGACAGACACATTCAGTGACCATCAACACACTAATCACAATTATTTATTACGCACATTCACTACAATTCAAAGCACAGAAATCAAGCATATTGTTTTTTAAATTTCTCTTTATTCTCTGATGTTTTTCAGCTCGTCTGTCTGTTCCTGTCATCAGCAGTAACTCTTCACAATGTTCATCATCATCATCATCATCATCATGTTCATTGGTGTGTTCAGCTGTGAATGTGAGTCATGTGACTCTCTCCTGGTACAAAGGAAACAGTTTATTGTCCAGCATCAGTGTGTCTGATCTCAGCATCAGTCTCTCTCTACCTCTGGAGGTGGAATATCAGGATAAAAACACCTACAGCTGTGTGCTGAACAATCCCATCAGCAACCAGACTCAACATCTGGACATCACTCACCTCTGTCACACATGTGCAGGTACGGCCGAGCTGATGTATGTGATTATTTACTGAGCTGATCTCTGTCTTCTGTTGTAGATAAGACTGACAGATTCACTTACATTAATGACTGTCTCTCTTTTACTCTTCTTCAGCTCCTCCAGTCTCAGTTTCTCTGATAGTGTTGATCTCTGCTTCTGCTGCTGGATCTCTGTTGATTGTTGCTGCCGTCGGGATCTTTTGCATCTGCAGGAAATGTAGAAAAATTTATAAAGAAGGCAAGTGTTATCTTATTCTTTTAAACATAATAAAATAAATAATTATTTGAAAAAAAGCTGATAGCCCTATTTTATAATTTAGTTAAAATGATCCTCATAATTTAGTAGTTAACATTACACTCATCATAATACGTCTATTTGCATATAATGACACTGAACGTTGCTGTTCACTCGACTCACTCACAAAAAACAGACTGCATTTCTCAAACTACATCAACACTGAAAATGCAAAAACATAAATGTTTATTTTTAATTCAGAAATACAAAAGATTTCTCCATTTTATGAACATAATCTTAAGTGCAGATGCTGCTCAAATCAAAATCTATATAAATGATGACTTTTGTTTAACCTAAATGCTCATTAAATAAAAAGAATGTAAAATACTGTTTTAACCATCTCATTTCTGTTTGATTTATGTGTAAATATATGTGTGATTTATGTATCTCTATAAATGTAATGCTAAACACTCTTTTAGGAACTTTTTGCGTGTAGAAAATATTATAGGCCTAATGGCAAATTAAATTTGTTAATGTGTTTTTTAAAAGCTTTGAGTGTTTCTTTGGTGTTAAATTTGAAAGCCCTAATAGTAACACACAGTTAAGATTGAGTTTTGTGGTTTAATGCATCTATTGCTGTTGAAACAGTTGAGACTCGTGAAGTCGAGATCACTTACGCCGAGACGACATTCTACAAGAGAAATGCACAGAAAATGGTGAGATAATTTACTGTTTATTTGTATAATTTCAGCAGAGAGTCATATGTAGATCAATGTGCACTTCTGATTTTGTCTATAATATTTAAGTCCATTTCCAGCACTTAAGGGGAAAAAAATACGCTCCGATAAATAATAATTAGAACAAAAATTAACACTAGCTGTGAGAGAGCGCCATTTTGCGTTGTTGTTACATATATTTATGCATCAGTGAATTGTGGCTTTGAGTTTATTGGGATTTATTCTACCATACTGGAGTTATCAGGAAAAATCTATAAGGCCTCAAATGATGCCTTCTTTTCATCTGTCGATGTCCAATCTTTCCTTATATTGTGTGATAAGTCAATATATCAATTATTGCAACAGGCAGTAATGAGCTTTCACGGTAAAATGATCTATCACATATATCTCACACAACCACACCATGTGTTTATAAAAGAATTGTTACTTTATTATTATATCTTGTGTTATGCATTTTCACAGAAAGTTAAAGAGGAGAGTCATGTGGAATATGCACCAATCGTGTTCAGAAGATGACCAAAATAAAGTACAAAACCCTTATTTGATCATTTTCATTGGGAACCTCCTGCAACTACCTCCGACTCGGAGTCTATGGATGAGTTTTGGGATTGTGAGAATCACCATGTTACATCAGGAGATAGATAAGACATACAGCAGGGATCCTAAAGGGATAAATCATGTAAATGATGTGGTCTGCTGCAGCATTTTCATGTTTGCAGAACATAGTTGCAAACTAGTTATCAAAAGGTGACAAAGTGAACCGTGCCGTGGGCTCATTTATCTATATCTGTACACAACTGTGGTTTGATCCGTTGGGTAGATAAACAGCTTGTGCATGAGAATGAGTCTGCTGCTGGATGTTTGCATTTGATGTCAGAAGGTGTCAATAAAGTAAGCGTGTGTCTGAGGCGTCAATAACCCGTCTGTTCGAGTGTGTGACTGAGGTGTCAACAGTGCGTCAGTGCGAGTGTGTCTGAGGTGTCAGTCTGTGTGGACAGAGAGTCGTTGCAAGGATTTTTGCATTTTACTCACATGAAACTGTTGATTTTCTGCTCTACAGGGAAGCCAATTTACTACATAATACTGAACTCATTAGTTTGATGTTTGACAAAAAGGTCTCTCAAGTCAAACAGTGATATTACTGTGAAAAATGTAAACATGGCATGCTGATCTTATGCAGTGATCCAGCTGTGCTACACTCTCAGGTACACCATTGTACTTTATTTACCCCTTATTAGTACCTGAATGTTTGAGAAAGTCCCTTCAGTGACACCTGAGAGTGTAGTTTCAGTAGATATTTCTAAGCAGAACTATTCTTGATACATGTTTTTTTCTTTCTAATAAAGGTTATATCATACACTGGCACACTGGGTTATTTTAAGAATAAATGCAATTATTTACAATTTTTGATTAGTGTTTGATGGTTGTCAATAAGTTATTTTGTTTTATAATAACAGGCTCCTGTCCATAGGTAAAACAATGGTTGAAATTTAATGTAAGATCAATAACATAATCAGACAGAAAATCTCACCTTAAGTTTCCACTGATAATGGTGAAGATCAGACACAAATACGTGAGGACTGCTCAAGATTCGTTCCTGCTCCATCTCCAGCTCTGTGAAGCCACCTGAGGATCAGGGAACAAAACATGAGGAATGGGGTCAAAGAGTGTTATCCAACAAACTTGTTTTTGTTTTTTAAGAAAGAAAAAAATCATTATCAAATAAGTGGTTAATGAAGTGTTTAGGTAGATTTTAGTACCTATGCTAGTGTGCTCAGAGTGGGTGTTTACTGGTCAGAAGAGCCTCATCTCTGACATCTGTGATGATAATGTCTCGAGTCCCTCCTTCAGTGTGGGTCTGAGGGACTTTTCACATAGAAGGTCTGATCTGTAATAACAGCATGAGGAATCATTCATGTCTGAAACACAGGACTGAAACCTTATTGGTAAAGTTTACAAGCTGAAGTTCAACAGCATAAACAGCTCGTTTATGAAAACATTCCTTCAGTCAAATAAAGAGCATCAAATGAGTCGAGGTTCTCAAGCTACATGATAATAAAACAATAACACACGTGTGCAGTGACAGTAAATGACCCTCTGTTGTTTATAATACATCCGCAACACCAATACTAGCACTAGCGATTCAACTGTTTGAGATATATTTGTGTGTTGATCTGTTTCCTTTTATGTAAATTACATCCTGCATCAAATGTATGTCTCCACCTAATGCTTCTGTATTGTACACCTAAAAACAAGACTATGTATAGGAACTCAGAGGAAGTAGATACACACCCTCAAAAGTGAAACTTATACAGCGTTTCACCACTAGAGGACACTTCTTCTAGGGTTTATTGGCGGTTGGCAAACAACGACCTGGTGCATTACCGCCACCAACTGGTATGAAGTGAGAACAAGCCTACGTAAATTAGTCTCTTTAAGGTATTGCAACAGTAAATTATAACACCTATCTTTTGACTTCATTCGTAAAAAAAAATATTGTAAATCACAGCGTTTTCAGCTTTCATAGTTCTTCTGTAAATATGTTGCATCATTTTAATTATACTGCATTAAAATACTAGATACTGTAATTTATCTAATTATGGCTGTTTTTTTTACTGTTATTATGAAGACTGCTGTTCATATTGCTCTCAGAACTTTGATGATGAATACATAAATTATTGCAGTTTGTTATGATTTAGCCTATCCTTTAATAAAGGATCATGTATGTCACTCTTTCATGTGTGCATCACTTCACTGGATTAATATGTATTGTACTGGACATTCATGAAAAATGGTGGGAGACCACAATGTTTTTGTATTTTTCTTTCTTTTTTCTTTTTTTTTTTTTGCTGTCATCACTTGAAAAGTAACAATGATTAATACATTGTGTTACAGTCATGGTTCAGTGTGAATATGAGCCTTTTTTAAATGCTAAAATCAGTACAGACAATAAAATATATCAGCAGACACTATTCACCTAATTTGTACATTTTTTTTCCACCAATCAAGTCACTTACCAGCCTGCAAAATGTTCTTGACATGTTTGTTCTTTAATTAAGAAGGATAGATAGATGAGAGAGATAAAATAGATCTTCATGATACATTTCCTGAGCATGCATGTCCACTGGTCACATTTAAGGAAAAGTGTACAACTATTAATTAATGGAAATGACAGGTAGCTCCTTGAATTGTAATGATATTGGTTTCAGTGGAGCACTGGTTATTTGGAGCATGTTATTATCTGGTAGGCCTACCTATAATTGTTATTCAGTTAGGTACTGAATAGACCTAACAAGTCAATAAGAAAACACATAAAATGTAATTGTTCAAAAATGTGTAATTGTTCAATAATTCAACTGAATTTAAAAATACAAATATCTGATCATAAATATGTTTGTTACATTTGCAAATAAAATATTTGTTTATGAACAAATCTAAATGAACTTTATTATTTTTTTACGTGTATACTACGCAGAAACACAGTTTTGCGTCATGGATACACGATGACGTCACCACGCAATGACATCACAACGTCATTTAGCAACTTTTAGCAACAAATCGACCCGCTTCCTCTGAAAATTAGTTAGCAACACTGATTATATGTTTCACCTCTTCATATGTTTCCATTAGAAGCTGTTTCTCACGGGTTTTATCCATTTTTGCCTCATTGATTCTGTGATCGATCCTGTGGTCTGTTTAAGAATGCTGTGAATGTGCACTTATCCCAACTATCTAAACCTGGCTTGACAAAGCTGCACATACTCATCCTGGCTCAGCAAACATGCAATGGACTAAGCTAGGATGCACTGATTATTTATTGTTATTATTAAATCTTTATTTTTATTTTTTTTGCAAGAACAGCAACCCACAGTATGTCCTTGTTATAAATTGCCTGATATTTCATTAATGCATCAAACTAAAGTGTGCACTACAAACAGTATGCATATTCTGCATCAGCGCGCCATCTAGTGTCATAAGTCATCATTCAAAGAATCCAGTTATTATGAATCAGATGTTTTTAATGCTATTAATGATTTATCACATGAACATACATATATCATTTAAGTTATTTTAGCTTGTTTCAGGAAGAAAATGGTGTGTATAAAGGCTGATGCAAAGTTACAGGTGAAAAACAGATGTGTTACTGCATTCGCAACAACTGTTTTTTTTAATGCTGTGTAACAGCTGAATCAAAAAGGTACAGACTGATTCAATAAAACTTTCAGAAATTATGGCTCACTCCTGACAGACTCCATACAATTGGGAGAATCCCCCCAACAACAAGAGCACAACAGTTCCTGATAAAGGTGACACGATCCATTACATCATTTTTCTGTAATATGATTGGTTCTCCAAGTGTGTAATTCAGCAAACCCTCTGTTACTAAGTAAAAGCAAATCTGGAATTCTTGATTACTTCAGCTTTTTACTCAAATCATGAGGTTTATATATTTATATGTTTTCAGAAGTCCAGTCTAGTTTTCTTTCCTCTTATTCAACACATTTTCACTTTTACCCCAGTGTCACATAAATACATAATGTTTGAAGTTTCTTGTTTCAGAAAAGAAAATAGTGTTGCGGGCTTTACTTCTAGACACTTGAAGTTAACAGAAAATAAAAGAAAATGAGCACCAGATGAAAGAAAAATATAAAAATGGGAACAACAAAACAATAATGCTGTCAAAAGCAGAGTTCTTTAGTAAAGGCAATCGGTGATGGTATTCAGTGATGGTAACAGTGATGGTATTCAAACACAATCAAGAAAATACAATAATTAAAAACAATACACAACAATCACAGCTGAACACAACAGAGAAAGAGACGTGAGATGAAGACAGGTGACACAACAGTCTTCATCTCCTCACAAACCAACAAATAATATGAAAAGACCTAATCAGCAGCTCATAAAATGTCACAGATGTTTTGTTCAATGAAGATAAATATCTAATGTATGAAGACTTAAAACAGTCTCACTATTATGGTAAATACACTCAAAAAATGCTGGGTTGTTTCAACCGAGATTTGGGTCAAACATGGACAGACCCAAGAGTTGAAACAACCCAGTATTTTTGGGAGTTTATACATGTGTAAATACTGCTGTAACATTCCTCCAGACACACAATACATTAACTATTTCTCAGGTTTAATGCCAAAGTTGTGCATCCTTAAAGTCTTTTGCACTTTTTTGACCATTCAGCCTGTGTTAACACTCTAAAAAAATGCTGGGTTAAAAACAACCCAAGTTGGGTTGAAAATGTATGTATGACTGGCTTTAAATGAACCCAAATTAGGTTGGAAATTAGGAATCAGTCACATAATTACTAGAGGCAACAATAATGATCAAAATGTGAACATTTATTAATAAACAATTTAATAAATGTTTAATTATTATTCATTAAACTTAAAGGTCCCGTTTTTCGTGTTTTTTTGAAGCTTTGATTGTGTTTATAGTGTGCAATATAACATGTGTTCATGTTTCGCGTGTAAAAAAACAGTATTTTTTACATAATTTACTTATCTGTATACCGCTGTTTCCACTGTCATAAAAACGGGCTGATGACTTCCTTGTTCTATGAAGTCCCTCCTTCAGAAATACGTAACGAGTTCTGATTGTGCCAGCGGTTCCTGTGTTGTGATTCGACAGCAGCTTAGCGCACCCAGAGCCATAGAGAGCGCACCTTGCCCGGAAAAGTCACGCCTCTTACCATAACGTGTGCTGCACATAGTTTTACATGTGGATTATTGTGGTGTCGTGCCGAATGAACACAAAAGACAATAATTCCCGAGAGACTGAACTCTTTAATCTCCACAAGCAGCGACAGAAAATGTACAACGTTAGCACTCACTCAGAAGAGTACCTCATACGGAAAACAGCCATATACATAAACATAGTCCCCTCTTGTGGCCATTATGTGCACCGCAGTCCAACATTAACTATTGCAGTAAGGATACCACAATTATAATTTTCGGGAACCGAGTTAAACATAAATTGTAACCATTGATCTCTAAGTACAGCGTCCCTGGGAAGGCCAAACAAAGGTGATTGGACTGCGGGATGAAAATAACAGCGTTTCGACGACATGGCGACAAACACACTCTACAAACGCAACTCTTGTGTATTCCTGTGGGCGGAGGTTAGTCAAAAAACTGTTTTAGTGACGTCATTAAAGAAGGAAGTAGAGGGATGTAGTCCAAACTGGCCGTTCGATGTAGGCGACTTCTGTTAAATAAAATATCTCGCTTGGCATTGAACTTTGAGCTTTAAAATTTTACAGATTTTATTTATACTCTAACAACAACATTACACACTAACTAAAGTTTGAAACATGGGATCACGAAGAACGGGACCTTTAATGTTCATTTATTAAACATTAATATGTTCGTTTTCCAACATGGGTTCATTTTAACCAAGCAATACAGCGATTTTTAAACAACAGTTGATTTAAATAAAACGTCTCCGGTTACTATGGTAACCTCGGTTCCCTGAGAGACGGGAACGAGACATGGCGTCAGAAGCTGACGCTTTGGGGGACTCCCTTTTCTCCTAATTCTCCTGAAATCCTATTGCACAACGCCAGTGAAGTTGCAACTCTCACTGGCCAATGCCAGCCAAGACGGCGAAAGGGGGCGGTACCCGCCACTATATAATGCGCCGACCTGGCGGCATAAGCTCAGAATCTTCCGACTGAACGAGAGTACAGCAGACCTGAGCGGTGAACACGGCAGTCTATGCCATGTCTCGTTCCCGTCTCTCAGGGAACCGAGGTTACCATAGTAACCGGAGACATTCCCTTTCGAGAACGGTCTCTCGACATGGCGTCAGAAGCTGACGCTTTGGGGACTGTATAGAACAACGCCGTGGGAACAGCGAAGAAGGAAAGCTCAGCCACTGCGGAGCTACTATGAACAGTAATAAAACATAATCCCCAATGAGTACACACCTACTAAATGCTTATAACGTGGTTACTCATCTAACACTGTATGCATTCAAGAATAATATACAGGCTACATACGGGGTATTGAAGCATGTGGGCGGCCAGGCCGGGCACAGCAAAAAGAACATACACCTAACGAGCAGCTGTTGCTGGCGTCGGTGTAACATGAGAGAATTCATAGTGAGCCCTTGCTCATTGCGAGGACATAGACGAACTGCTGGCACTGTGTCCCATATTCCAGGTCGCTTATGGTGGCATAACGTACGCGACAACAACGCGCCTCATACAGCTCGCTCTGCCAACATGAAGGGGAGAGCGCCACAGACTGGGTGTGGCGCTGGCTCCGCCCCCAGATTCACTTATACGACCTAGTTGAAACCACCAGCCTCAGCTAGTGGGCGGGAACTGCAGGTAGAATATGAGTTGTATTCAACGCCAGGACTTGTGAGGCTAGAGAACACACGTCCAAATTGTAAAACCTGGCGAAGGTGTTCTGCGACGACCAGCCCGCCGCCATACAAATGTCTTTGATGGTGACGCCTTTAGTCCATGCCCACGAGGATGCAATCGCCCTCGTTGAATGCGCTCTGACGCCGATAGGGCATTCCATTCCTTGGTTAGAATAGGCCAAAGTGATCGCATCAACCACCCAATGCGATAGCCGCTGCTTAGAGACGGGACGTCCTTTGGTACTGCCGCCGAAACACACAAACAGCTGCTCAGAGAGCCTGAACTGAGCCGTGCGGTCAATGTAAATTCGCAAAGCTCGCACTGGGCATAACTCCTGATGAGGGGCGTTATCCACTGACTCCTGGGTGAAAGCCGAAAGAGTTATCACTTGAGCCCTGAACGGCGTTGACAGTGATTTAGGCACGTAACCCAGCCTCGGCCTGAGTGTGACGTTACAATCATCTGGCCCAAACTGCAAGCAATCAGCGTTAATAGAAAGCGCTTGCAAATCCCCCACGCATTTCACTGAAGCGAGGGCGAGTAGCAGCGCGGTTTTAAGTGAGAGCTCCTTTAAGCCGACTGACATGAGCGGAAAGCGCTGCATCCACACATTTTGAAAACGTGCGAGGAGCCAGGGCTAATCCGAACGGCAGAACTGTGAACTGATATGCTGTGCCGTCGAACGCAAATCTCAGAAAGCGCCTGTGACGAGGGGCGATCTGAATATGAAAATATGCGTCTTTCAGGTCTACTGAAATAAACCAATCTTCGGGCCGAATTTGCGCGAGGATCTGTTTCAATGTCGTCATTTTGAAAGGGCGCTTGAATAAAGCCCGGTTGATGGGTCTCAGGTCTAATATCGGACGGAGGCCACCGCCTTTCTTTGGAACGACAAAATAGCGGCTGTAGAACCCGGTCTCCCTCTCGCTTGGCGGGACCACTTCTATCGTGCGCTTTGCGAGGAGATTGAGAACTTCTTGCCTCAGCACCGACTCGTTGTGAGCCGGCACTGTCGACATAACCACGCCATTGAAACGGGGCGGTCTGCGCCGAAACTGCTAAGTGTAGCCGTTCTCTATTACGTTCCGCACCCAATCCGAAATACCCGGAACAGCCCGCCAAGCGCTCGCAAATTGGCACAGAGGACGGGGCACCCCGCCTTCTGTATTCAGGACAACGTCGCTGTATACTGGGGTAGCGCGCTGACAGCTCTCTTGACGAACGGGCGCGTTGAGAGGCGGCGAGTCGTGTATGTGAGAACTGACACGGGTGTTCCGCTGCGGCGGAGGACCTACATTCGGAGCGCGAGCGTCGCCGATTACACGGGAGAGCTGCAAGCCCGATTGTATCTGCAGCAATTCGCCTGAGTATAGAGTGCGAGAAGCTGCCGCTGCTAGAGAAGGAGAAAAAAGCTCTTTTTGTGAGGTTGTAACATTCTTTATTACATTCACAACAGAAACATTCTCGTAGTCGCCTGCAACCGCCAAGGGGACTTCTCGAGAACACCTCGGACGCTTCGCAGCGGGTCCTTCGCTCAGCGTCCTCCTCCTCTGCATTTTCCCGTCAGGAACGAGGCTTCTGTTCCGAAGAACTAGGAGCAGTCCCGGGGTGGCCGCCTTTCTTAAAGCCGTGACGCGACTTCGGCGGTCTCTGCCAGGGTGCTCTGGTACGTGCAGAAGGCTCCGGGTCTGGCGCCGAAGGGGCGGGAGCAGAGGGAGCTCGCTTCGGCGGCCTGTTTGAAGCCGAAGAAGATCTACTGCGCGCTGGAGGCGGCGCGGGCGCCCGGCGCGGGAGGAAATGACTCATCGCCCTGGAACGCTTCTGTGCTTCAGAGAAGCGCTCTGCAATCGCTTCCACGGCATCCCCAAAAAGGCCGGAGGGAGATAAAGGAGCATTGAGCAGCGCCTTCCTATCTGCATCTTTTAACTCTGTAAGAGTCAGCCACAAATGACGGTGGAGCACAACCATAAAGCCCATGCTTCGTCCGATCGCCTGGGCCGTTTTCTTCGTTGCCTTCAGGGCAAAATCAGTCGCAGCGCGCAGATCTTTAAACGCCTCGGGGTCCGCCTCCCCCTCGTCCAGGGATTTCAGGAGCTGAGCCTGGAAAACCTGAAGTACCGCCATCGTGTGAAGTGCTGAAACTGCTTCACCTGAGGCGGCGTATGCCTTATCAGCGATATGCGCGGTCACACGGCAGGGTCTTGACGGCAACATAGCGCCTGCCTTCAGGGAAGCTGACGAGGGGCAGAGGTGCGCCGCGATAGATTCCTCGACTGGCGGAATGCGCGTATAACCACGGGCTTCAGCGCCATCAACTTTTGTGAATATTTCCGAGCCGCTGGTGTGGGCGCGAGCCGAGTGGGGCGCGGCCCAGGTGCCATCTCCGACGCGCCGGGGGCGGGTCGAAGACTCTCCTCGGTGAAGTAAACAGGAGGGCGGGGTGGTGAGTCACACCTCATTCCCGCGTCATCGCCCCTATGCGGCTGTCCCACCAGCGGCTCGTCAGCGGCAGTGGGACGTTGCCTAGGACAGTCACCAAGGGCGATGCTCCTCCGAGCCCTCAGCACCCGCACTGGGAGATCCTCGCAGTGTGGGCAGCCCGACCCGGCGAGTGCTGCTTCTGCATGGGCGAGTCCCAGGCACAGAATGCAGTACTCGTGGGTGTCCGGAGCCTCGATAGGCCCCGAACACAGCGTGCAGAAGGTAGACATGCTGGAACGCCGAGAGGGTAATCCGTCTACTTCGCGTCTTCTCCACAGCTGTCTCGTAGTAATGTCGAAGTTATTAATTGCTGAAGTGAAAAGGAAGATTCTGAGCTTATGCCGCCAGGTCGGCGCATTATATAGTGGCGGGTACCGCCCCCTTTCGCCGTCTTGGCTGGCATTGGCCAGTGAGAGTTGCAACTTCACTGGCGTTGTGCAATAGGATTTCAGGAGAATTAGGAGAAAAGGGAGTCCCCCAAAGCGTCAGCTTCTGACGCCATGTCGAGAGACCGTTCTCGAAAGGGAACTACCCAGCAGGTTGGGCAACTGTGACTATATACATTTTGGCAGTGTGTATTTTTATTGAAATTTGACTATTTCACCACTTTTTCCTTTAATAACTATTTTACACTATATACACAAAAATAGTTAAAACACATAGAGCCTTAAAAACAAAAATGTCCCTATTGAAACCCAATAAAACACTTTTAATCCCAGGGCCATTTAACTATAAAATGATGCAGTCTTTGTTAACAGGCTTTCATTCTGTTGGTAAGGCTTCAAAATAGAAATTATTTCCCACAAAATTCTCAAATTTGGCATGTTTATTTATTTATTGAGATATCTACCTATTATCATTTGGAACACAACTTTAGAAATTAATTTCATAAACTAAAACTGAGTTCACTCCAATCCCAATCAAACAGCAAGTTGGAGCTGAATTCAGCAGGAAAATGGTTTTGACATCCTGGCTCTATAACTTTTCTGTTGCATTTTAAAAACTTTTTCCTCTTCATCAGGGATCTGCCAAGGGTCTTCTTTAAGATAAGATTAAAGTTGCATCTCTCAGAATATCGTTTTGACAGTGTCTTCTGTTTTTAGTACATCATTGTCATGTAAACATATCCTAAATTGCCAGTATTGGCTGTAAATGGTCTTTTCCCTCTATGATGTAAGTGGTTACATGCTTGCTAAAGAGCAAATAATATTTTTTACACATTGCTATAAAGGCTTTAAAGCACTGCTTGCAGCTATAATTTAAATTAATGTACAAGGGTTTTAGTTGTGGTGTACATATAAAAAGTAATGCTATTCAAAGTTAGTCGTCCAGTGTTTTCTGTTGAAGATGGATGACCGAGGGTTTGTGTTAGTAGTTGATTTATAAACATTAGCAACATAATCGAGTGTAGCGTTAGTTCTGGCAGGTCATGTCAGTCAAGCTTTCAGCATCTGATTCTCAGCTGATTCTCGTCTAATGTAGGAATACGACGCATATCACAGCATTAGTGCAGACTTAAAGAGCCCTTGTGGTCATACACTGAAAAAAAATTATTTTCTTACTTTGTAATTCTGTCTTGTTTTCCACTACAAAAATCTAAATTTTAAATTAACAAGCTGCGCTTAAATCCTGCCTTTTGATTTTCTGTATTTCCAACCCTGTCGTGACATTCTTAAATCAAGATATGTTTATTAAAAATGAATCAAAATTAAATTATTTTATGCTTAAAGTAAGGGCAAATGTCTGACAAATGGGTTAATAAATTTGTTTTCTTTTTTAATTCAGTTTTTCTGACACCACTGGCAGAACTATTTATTTATTTTTTGATGTAATGAAAAACAAGACCAACATTTTTCCCAGTGTAATGCCCATCTTGGTGCAGTATTAGTGTAAACACAATCAGTTCTATATATGAGGATATAAGCAGGTGGATATAATGATTGATATTTCAAGCCAGATCAGTGTATTACATTTATATAGTGCAAAATACACGAAACAGAGATGATGATGTGTCACTGTTTCTGTCTGAGTCACTTTAGCAGCTTTAAAATACATCAAGCACTCGCTGATATATTGCTGGTACCGTGTTGCTTATTATTTCTCACATACTGCTTAAGGCTAAATGTCAAAATCAGTTTTTGATGTCATATTTAAATTGGTAGCCTATATAATAAGTGTGACAGTTTTACTGGTATTGGTAGTGACTACTGAAATCTTAGGATCACTCTGTGAGTGAAGAGTGTTTTAGCAGATCCTCTTCTCTCCATCATTTCCTAATACTCTTTATGTGCCTTTCGATCAAAGTATTAAAATTATAAATGATGTTAGATTGTTTTACTAGCAGTCTCGGCATGTGTCCTTCTTCAAAGGAATGCCATTTGGATGAGGTGGTGAGTTATCACAAGTTATCCTCCTGTAAGAAAACACATTCACAAAAGGTAAAAGTAGTGAAGAGGACATTTTTTTAGTGAAGAGGACTATACATTTTTTTTCAGAACAACTTTTGATAAAACCTTTGGATTGTATTGATAAAGTTGATCTTCTGCTGTATAATCACAGTGCTGCTGTAATCAATAATGTAAATCTAACTCAGAGATTGAGCTCTAAATGAGTTCAGTGATTCAGGTTGATGGAGTATTTTATCCATATAGAAAACAATTGTAGAATTAGTTTGCTTACTATAAAAGCTAGAAGTGTTTTGGAGGCCTCTTGGCCTATTTAACTGTAAGGGTCAAACAAGTTTACTTGGCCACTGAGCATATTTTGTTGGTAATTTTCCACCAGACAACAGGTGGCTGTGAAATGAACAAGATCATTGTTAAGTGCGTCATATGAAGGCATCTTGCCTCTGGGGTGTATTGACTGTTTTGATACAATGTTTCATTTGGCCAATGGGAAAAGAGTTGACCATCAATTGGCAGTAGGCCATGAGAAATTAAGGTAAAAGATGTACAGTAGTTGGCAGTCGGCCACCCCTACTAAGAAAATTGTCTCTTACATAAGCAACACCTGAAGTTTTAATGAATATGGCAGAAAGGTCGGGGAGTACATGGGAAGGAGGTGTGGGAGAAGAGCCCCTGTAGATGATATCATGGAAAATAACTGTAAGAGCAAATATTACCAGCCAATGATATTACTTTGGTGTGTTTTTAAGAGATAAGAAAAATGTATAAAACTGTGCCCCGGCTAAGGGAGCCTCAGATGCGGAGCTGGCATCTCACTTTGTTGCTTGACAATAAAGTTAAATACTTCTGAGACCTGAAACATCGAATCTGCCACGACAATGTCAAATAATGATTATGTGAAAACAAAACCAACAACACCTGATCATCTTTTCTCTTTGCTTGTCTGGCTGTTATAATGCAGTTAAAACTGCCCAAACAAAATCTAATATTAAAAGTCAAGGGTCAAGAGCTCAACTTAAACAAACCCTGACCTCGATGATGGTGACTTAAAAATTGTGATTTTCTCCTTTGGTGATTCTGCTTGTTAACAGATCACCTTCCTGACACATTTACTGTGTTAAAATCATTACACAATGAATGTGTCAAAATTAACACAACAAGTGTTGTCCCTAAACTCACACACTGATGTGTAAGAATTTAGCCAATTTGAGTCGTTTTTTTAACAAATGCTTTTTGAAACATTCTGAATGTCTGTGTTTGACACAAATGTGTTATTAACACAAGTGATGTTTTTTGACTGGACTTGATAAAGAGCCCAGTGCAAATTTGAAAAAAATTCTATTATTCTGCATTATTCTGAAAAATTCAGAAGTAGCACAGGTGTTTTATTTTCTTTCCTTCAGTGACTCTGTCTGTTAACAGCAGGTGTTCATCACTAGCGCTTAATTATCTCATTAACTTACCTCTTGAATGGTCTCGGTCTTGGAGGGTCTGGTCTTGACTACACCTCTGGTTAACCTTCCTGACCCATTTATGCCAAGTTTACACCACAGGATTTTACGTTAAAGAGTTAATGAGTTCGCCGACAGGTCGGGCTGTGATCGGGGGAAAATCAGCGAGTGATCGGCGCTCACAAATCTTTATGTGTGAACTACTGAACAACACATCAAAGAGGCTCGCTGACGCGTCGCTGACACCTTGCAGACACCAGACAAATATCTAGCATGCTAAATATCTGGAGCTGTCGGCTGACTCGATATCCTGTGGTGTCACGTATCACTGATGTCTATGGAAGCAGCAATAACAATACATTCAAATATAATTTGCTGATGTTTATTCATATCAGATACACATTGTGTAAGAAACTAAAGCTCACTCACTCTATTGTTCTCCCAGTTCACCGGCCACAGGTATTTCAGGACAAATTAATGAATTCACGTTATATATTAACACCAAGGTCATTAAATAGGTTTTTAAATGAAAAAACACTCACTTGCACATATTTGAGAATTGGAATATCAGATAGTTGATGACATGGTGAGAAAAGCGATAAATCTGTCATACAGTGTGGGCAGCTGGCCGTGGTGTGTCACGTGACAACCATGACGTGTTGTCATGGAAACAATAAAGGAAACGTTCTAAAATAACAGCCGCCTTAACTATGGGATGTCAGCCAGAATGTTTTATAATTACATGTGAATGGGTTATTTTAATTTTAATTGAATTTAATTCAAAATTTAATGTAATTTCCTCCCAACATCCATTTTTAATTAAAGTTATTGGGTGACAGAGTTGTCGTCAGCTCATGTAGTGTGTAACCTCCTGTTGCAGATCATTTACGTAGTGTCACGTAGTGTGAACACCACAATGACTTCAAGACTCTACAGCAAGTCACATAGTCTGAACAGCACAGCGATCTGCCGACATTTAAAGTCCTGTAGTGTGAACTTGGCTTTACTGTGTTAAAATCATTAATACATTGAATGTGTCAGAATTAGCACAAGCGTTGTCCCTAAACTCACACACTGATGTGTAAGAACTTAACACATTTTGAGTCAGTTTTAACACATACAAGAGTGTGTAGTGTTAAAAATAAAGGACAAAAAATGACTATTCACTGTTCTTTTAAAGGTTTTTGTGTGAACAGTAAATCTCATATCTTGTTAAATGATCTGCAACACTTACATTCTGTGGTACTTCTGTATGGATCCTGCGGCGACAGTAAACCACAGCAGCAGCGGAAGTTGCAAACACCAACAGAACAGCAACAATTATTCCTGCTACAGCACCTGAAGACAGATCTGAACCTGGAACAGCTGGAGACAGACATTTTTCCTGGAGAGTGAATGATTATATATCCAGTATTTCACAATATCTTTGACTGATAATTACTCATTTATACTTTTGTCATCAGGTGAATGACATTGATTTAACTGATAAATGGCGGCTTCTGTTGTTGTTAAAACAGCATCAGCACTTTGAGCTCAACTAGAATCAGTGCTATCAGGAAAACTGGCTGATATTATGCAATTTTCATGTTAATAACATAGTCAGTGTTATTTTCCACAACCCAACAAATATTGAAATGTTTTTTTTAAATTCCTCAAAGGAAAATGCATTGAATGATTGAATTATTTACTCACCAGTGACAGTAACACTAAATCTCTTCAGTCTGGTGATGCTAAAGCTGCTGTTGTTGATGATGATCTGTAGTGTATATTCTCCAGAGTCTGTGTTTCTGGTGTTCATGATGGTCAGAGATCCAGTCTGATGATCCAGCTTCAGTCTGTCTCTGAATCTCTCATCACACTGAACATCTGTACAGATCTTACTCTGATCTCCAGTGATTTCAGTGATGAGAATGTCATTAAAATACCACGTCATCTCATCATTTGGGCTTTTTATTACACCAGGATCTAAAGTAACAGATTCTCCCTCCTCCACTGTCTTCACTTCATCTCGTTCAGCAGCAGAAACACCTGAAACACAGATACTGGAGGATGTTTTTGTGGTTTAAATAATAAATAAAAAAACCTTCACAACATGAGAAACTGTGAACACCACTGCCACAGAACAAGCCCTTTGTTGACTTTAGATCTGAAAAGAAACATTTATTTCATACTTTGCTTATATTAAATTCTCATTTAAACATAATAAGTGAAGCTGATCAGAGATGGAGTGATTAGACACTTTCAACTCTGTCAGAGCTCAACTGCAGCTTCTAAAAATGTAACTTAAAGTTTGCCAATATAATTGATTAAGTTTTAAATCAAAACAGACCGTGATGTAAACTACACAGTAAAGAGAGTATCTGTAAGTGAACTAATATTCAGGAAAACTCTGAATATCATTGTAAAAAATAAACATCAACAATGTGCTTTAAACATAACTAAATAAAACTAAATAAACAAAATTTAAACATTCATTAATGACTCACCACTGACAGAAACACTGAAGATCTTTTCACTGTCGCTGCTGCTGAAGATGATCTTTAGTTTATATCCTCCAGAGTCTGTGTCTATGATGTTCATGATGGTCAGAGATCCAGTCTGATGATCCAGCTTCAGTCTGTCTCTGAATCTCTCAGTACCTTCATTACACTGAACATCTGTACAGATAAAACTGAGATCTCCACTGATCTGAGCGATGCGAATGCTGTTGAAATACCATTTAATATCTTCTTGTTGTTTTGTTTGAACACCAGTGTGTAGAGTGACTGAATCTCCCTCCTTCACTGACACTTCATCTGAACCAACATCAGAAGCACCTAAGCAAAATACACAATAGTGCATGTTTTTCTACAGGTCATTATGGAGCCCATTATGGACATGACATGTATGAAAAAATAGTAGGCTAAATCGTGCGCACAATTTACCATTTGGTTCCCTCGATTTACTAAAAAGTGCGCACAATTTAGCCTACTATTTCGTTCCCTCGATATATAAATCATGCGCATGATTTATAAATCGAGGGAACGAATTAGTAATAGTGCACTCGATTTATTTATTTATTTTTTTCTTGCGTGTCATGTGCGGGGCTCCGTAGATCATAAAGATTGTGGGTAGAGAAATATGTCTGGATATATATTGTAACACATATAAACACACAGCAGAAGAGATTTACACATTCACTGATCTATGCATCAGACAAACAGACACGAGTCTCATGAATGTGGCCTAAACACAAAATCGAGCCTGATATACATTTTTGACCCCCTTTCTTTCTACATATACGCATTTATATAATCAACATTTTGATAAACTCATAATAAACATCACATAGGTGAATAGTAACCAAAATGGCCTACTTCTACCGCATTGACTCGAGTAGATCTATAATACAGTGCCTTGTTTTCTCATATATTTTAATCCTAAACAACTCACCTAAATAACGTCTTCAGGCAACGTTTGGGACTATATTTTATGAATCAAGCAGAAGCTTTTAATCAAGCTACATTGGATCAGCTTATGCACTGATATGAAGCGTCAACTTTTAAGTTAGCCTACTTGTTAACACATATACGTGACCTTTACAAAAGGCCCATTTTATTTCGTTTCAATTGCATTAGCGTCGTTCTTCTGTGACGAAAATCCATTTCTGTGACAGTGTTAGGCTCTGTTTTCAACGTAATGTTGTTACAACAATAACACTAATCCACCCAGCCAGCGCCAAAAATGCGCAGGAGGCTAATGCCACACAGAAATCCACTTAACACTGTAAAAGAGATCTTACACACAGAAAAGATCTTACCGTGGCCGAGTAAATACAAAACCACTACAATAACATTAAAGAAAAGCGTCATTCTGTTGCTCTAATGTGAGCACAGCTCAAATTACTAAAGTGAAAGCTAGGACTGGGAGCCTCCATAAGGAAAGACAGCGATGACGTAGAGAACGACGTTGCTTCTATGGCAAGCCGTTTAGCTTAAATTGTTCCCAGTGAGGCTACTCGTCGTAATCGCATTTTTACTATAAGAATTAAATTAGAGAGCTCTATAATTGAATTCTTACTAGTAACTATAATGATTAGAGAGCTCTCTAATTCCATTGTTACTAGTAATAATGCAATTGCAGAGCTCTCTAATTTAGTTCTTACTAGTAACAAATATTATTAAAGAGCTCTCTAATTCAAATGTTACTAGTAAGAACTGAAATGGAGAGCTCTGCAATTGGAATTCTTACTAGTAAAAACATAATTGTAGAGCTCTAAATATAGAGTATAGAGTAGAGCTCTGACCTTTAACCCAGTGACTCAGGAAGGCAAAGTTCAAGTGAAGAAGAGAAAAGGAAATCCACTTGCTGGTACGATTTTGTAACTACACATTCTGACCACAGGGCTATGATAAAATATCTTCTAACTAAATAAATATGAATGTTACAGGTCAAGAGTTTGTTGTTGGTCTGTTGGTCTTTTAAGTCAAAGATAAAAGCATGTACCCCATGAGAAGGCTTCAGTGAGAAGCATAACTGCTTTATCCCTTCAATCATTAAATATTGTTTTTGTTGCTGTTCTTCTAGATGACTTCTTGGTTGGATACCTCTGAGCATACCTGGTAAACTGGTCAACTACAACCTACAAAGACACATTTACTCCATTCCAAGTGGTAAATGTGTCTCTGAGTACATATAGGTTGTAGTTGACAATTTACCAGATATGCTCAAACGTATCCAACCAAGAAGTCATCTAGAAGATGTATGTTTTGTAGTCTTCAGTTGTCCTCTGGCCAACCAAATGAACACTGCATGATTCATGCAGCATCACAAGTCAGAAGTCAGATTGGTAGCATTCAGAATATTCTAAAGATCTTATATTTGAAGATCGGATTCATTACGCCATTATGGAGATAAAGCTGGTCATAGGAGTCTGGGCAGAGGACTTGTCTGGTTCTCGTGGTCTTTGCTGAGGATCTATTCTAATGGCTGACATGTCAATGAGGTCTTCACAGGGGATCATCAAGTTGAAACCATCTCTGCTGACATTCAGGGCTGTGATGAGGTTGTGTCTAGGTGCAGGTCCACCATCTGATCTGGATACAGTAATTTCAGGGATAAGGAGGAGACAGACAGACTAATATTAGCATAGATCCCATTCTTCCCATGATGTAACAGTACACTGGATGCTTTGTGACGTGTTCCCGATTTCAAAAGCTGTCATTTTGTCATTTGAACCAGTGTCTGTGAGTTAGGGGAGGTGTGATGCACAAAAGGGGCACTTGCAAGACTGTTTTTAAAGTATCCGATATCTAGAAACTAGAAGAATTGATACTCTGCAGAGAAATCTGCTACACCTTGTAAATAACTTACCATCACTGTTATCTGAGATGTCAACTGCAGCAGGAAAGATAAAGACCACAAACACAGGATCTAAAACAGAAAAAAGGTACTTTAGTGAACATCGAAACACAATTTTTAATACATACAGTATTTTATTTGACTGTAAAGCTGTTTTGAGGTTCATAAGACAAGAACAAACTTCTTCACCTATGAGATGTTTGTCCAGATCAAACCACATATCTGAAGAAAACCACAGCAGCTTTCATTCTGACTCAGATGAGCTGCGAGATTAACAATGCGAGACGGAAGAATAAAAATGATAGGGTCTACTGACAGTTTCGAAGCTCACACATCAGAGATCTCTCTCAGAGAGTGTGCAATCCCGATGTACACATATACACAGAATTATAGTGCTGCAAAGTATCTGTCTTGGTGAGTATTCAGACAAACATAGTCTGTTATGTGTTAAATGAATATTTGGTTAACAGTTGGGGAAAAACATCTGATGTGTAACTTTATTTTAGATCCGTGCATTACAGTAGGTCTTAATATAGATCTGTGTCAATGTTAATCAAACAATAAAAGAAAAGACAGAATCACTCACTGCTCTTGATAGAACTACATTAGCTTTAATAATCAGTTCATTTGTAATAAACACACTAAAGTGATTTTTATGTGATGCACTTGAATTTATATATTAAATTCATTTTGCCAGCACAGGTCACATGTACAAAACTATAATGTTTTTAATTGTGATTAATCACAAAAAAAAAATGCTTCATTTTTTTTTAAATTACTGACATTTAAAAGGCACAATATGCAAGATATTTGGATGAAAATATCCAAAAACCACTAGAACACTGTTATATATTTTGTTGACTTGTGTACTTACATTATCCCAAATGTTTACAAGAATTTAGATCCAGACAAATAAACAATTTTAACCCAGACACAGACCATGTCCGTGCATCCCCTATCAATGACATCATACCCACATATCTTGTTTCTTGATTTACAGCGAGTACATGCCTAATATCGATCTATCTTACTGCAGCATGCAACACGTGTCTCATAGCCGCAGAGCGAACGCATAACTTTATAACAATTTTCAACACACTCAAATGTATCTATCAGCCTCATTTCTGTTCCCACAACACTCACCCTGCTCTGCTTCATAAAGTAACATTAATAATCTCATCCATGAACACGATTTCTGCCCGAGTCCCATCCCGATACTTTTCCAATGGCTGTGAGGTGAAAACAATGTGCTGAACAATCCCATCAGCAACATCTGGACATCACTCACCTCTGTCACACATACGGCAGAGCTGATATGTGTGATTATTTACTGAGCTGATCTCTGTCTTCAGTTGTAGATCAAACAGATTCACTTACATTAATGACTGTCTCTCTTTTCCTCTCCTTCAGTTCCTCCAGTCTCAGTCTCTCTGAGAGTGTTCATCTCTGCTGCTGTTGCTGCTGGTGGTTTTCTGTTGATTGTAACTGCTATCAGTATCTTCTGCATCAACAGGAAATGCAAAAAAGTAGGTCAGGAGATCAAAAAATGCATGCAAATCTTTTATAAGCCACAAATTTTGACTTAAGATTGAAAACTTTGGGTTTTAACATGTATTATTGTTAATTCAGTCCAGACCCAGGAGAAAAACAAAACTGATTCAGCATTGTCGAAAAATGGTAATATCATTTTGACTGTTTCAAGAAGTTGTTGCTGTTAGTTAGCGTGATTAAAGTTTTGTGTGGAATTGCATCAGATGTTCAGTGAACGGATGTGGATAGTCAGCCTTGTTCATAACCTACCTTCAGATATATTAAATGATTAGATCAATTTCCCTATGTGCTGAAATCCACATAAATCTAATTCTTATTCCTATATGATTTAGTTTGTACAGAGTTTCATATATTTCATACACAACATCAGGTCTATTTTGAGATGATAAAAACTGTAAAGAAACCAATGCTGATAAATTATCAGAGTATATTACTGCCATTTTAAGCTTATTATGTTCTAACCATTGTACTGCATTTAACTGCAAATACTGTTAAATGGTCAGGTGTTCTTTCCCTAATATTTATCTTGAACTCTGGAATAACAAAGTCAGTATTTCCACTCTTTGGTTCTTTTGACTTATCAGTAAAATATCACAATAAAAGCCTTGTGCATTGTTCTCAGTCTTTTATAAACTATATCTGCCCAATTTCTAAACATCCAAGGTGGTGTCATTGGATAAGGTACTGTGTGACTATACTTTTTTTCTTTTAATCCCATTTCTTTAGCCATATTATTTGATGACCAAACAAAATATTCTCCATTTGCTTTCATAATTTCCCTACATGGGCTAAGGGCCTTTACCGTAGGGTGTTTTTCTTAATTACAACCTTTTAAATTTGCCCAATAATTCATCATCAGCTGATTGTATCTTAAATTCAGAGGTAATTCACCCATCTCCACTTGAATCGCACAAGCTGGAGATGATTTTGTAGCCCCACGGCAGATTCTCAAAGCTTGATTTTGTATTATTTCCAATTTCTTTAGCAGTATCTTTGCAGCGGATTAATACACTACACTTCCATACTCTATCACTGGTCTTATTAAACATATACATCTCTCACGGCTCTTCTACTAGCACCCCAATCCGAACCTGTTAAACATCTCATTATATTTAAAATCATCTTGCATTTTCTTTATATGATCACTCCAAGTCAGTTTAGAGTCAAATAAAATCCCTAAAAACCAAAAGGAGTTTACCTGTTCTATCTGTCTCCCATATATCAATATCAGAAAAGAGGAATGGGCTGATTACACTACCCTGTGGAGCAGCAGTGATGTCTCGCTCTCATTGAAGTATATGCGCGAGACATCACTGCCGTTGTCAGAGCGCGATCAGACCTCACGAATCGAGTGATGAATGCCATTGGACATAGTGGTGTATTAGAGGTAAAAAATGATATACACAAACCGATCGTTTCGTGTCTTAGGACATCAATGTGTCGTCACGAGCCGCAAGGTTTAATTTGGACTTGTCTATGCAAGTTTTATTTACTCTTATAGTAGAAGTTCCCATCCACTAGCATTATTTGACTGACAGACCGCAACGGTTGGAGTTAAAAATCAGCATTTGTGTTCTACTGAAGAAACAAAGTCACCTACATCTTGGATGCTCTGGGGGTAAGCAGATAAACAACAAATTTTCATTTTTGGGTGAACTATCCCTTTAACACACACCTATACATGGATGGTAGCCGACAATAATGAACAGAAACAAGGGCACTTAAATACAAGTGCAAATGAGGTGATGATGACATACAGCTGACAGTGATGACTAAAATAAAAAAACATGACAACGACCTGGCGGGAAACGGTGCAAGCAGGAAAACAAAAGCCTTGTCCAAATTTCCACACTTGTGGCCTTTGCACTTGACCACTTGTCTACAAGCAGGCGTGAAGGCCGCAAGTGTGTGTAGAACTTTTGATTACCTGATGGGACACACTTATAGTCTTGTAAACAAATGCAAGTGTTTACAGCTTTTAATTATTATTTTCAGTACTCTGCATTTTAAAATACACTTCTAAATGTCTGTTCAATGGTCGATATGTAACTAACAGAAGACAATCGTGAAAATTGTGGTGCTTCTTTAAGTGATAAAAAAAATGTTGTACAAAATACACATTGCCCACTCATTTTTGCATCAATAAAATGCGCAACACATTATATTTTACTACCAAATTATATGTAGTATATAATTAATTTAATTAATATAATTAATTTAAAATACACTTCTAAATGTCTGTTCAGTGGTCGATATGTAACTAACAGAAGACAATCGTGAAAATTGTGGTGCTTCTTTAAGTGATAAAAAATGTTGTACAAATTACACATTGCCCACTCATTTTTGCATCAATAAAATGCGCAACACATTATATTTTACTACCAAATTATATGTAGTATATAATTAATTTAACTTACAGTCATATGTTTTCCCTGTCATCTCACGATTTCGGGGCATGTGAGTTCCCAAACATAATGCATGATGGGATACACTTATCCTCGAATACCACTCAGAAGCGGTTTTCAAGGTAGTGTGTGTGTAGTGTGCATTAAGGGCACTGCACTTGGGCAGTTTTAAGACATGAGACAGTCTTGCGCAATTACTTATAAGAGCAACATTTCTTTTTTTCAGATCCTCAGAGAGCTCTTTGCCATGAGGTGCCATGTTGAACTTCCAGTGACCAGTATGAGAGTGAGAGCGTACCACTAACAAGTCACATGACACCAGGGAGAGAAAATGGCTAATTGGGCCCAATTTGGACATTTTCACTTAGGGTTGCACTCACTTTTGTAGCCAGCAGTTTAGACATTAATGAGTGTTGAGTTATTTTGAGGGGGCAGCAAAATTACACTGTTATTCAAGCTGTACACTCACTACTTAACATTGTAGCTAAGTGTCATTTCTTGTTTTGACACATGAAAAGATATAATAAAATATTTACAAAAATGTGAGGGGTGTATTTACTTTTGTGAGATACTGTATTTCATATCAAAATATTTTAATCCAATTAAAAGTTCTTCCCTTTATTCCAATTTTGTCGAGCATAATCAACAGTCCCTCTTTCCATATCACATCATATGATTTTTCTATGTCTAAAAAATATTGCCATTATTGATTCCTTGTTAATTTGGGCTTCTTTTTTTCCCTTTCTGTTTCCAAACAAACTACTAGATACATAGTTCCTCAAGTTAAAGCCCACTTTCTTTCCAGTCACATGAATGCTTTACTTTGCGTGTCAGAATGTTTGAATCTAAAACACTGCTCTACACTACTCTTACCACAAGATGGCACTTTCCTTGCAGAAATCAGAGAAGGAGCCTGTGTATGCAAATTTCACCATAACAAGATGATCAAAACAGAATGAGCTGATACAGGCCCTGACTCACACCTTTTAGTTCATATTTATTCTCTGCTACTACACAAGCAGTAGACCTACTCAAAATATAGGACATCCAGATTCATGTTTTTAGCTCAACGTGCATGGAAATTTACTAACTTTATTAATATTGCTTTGCCTCAGTGTCAAACAGTTTCTCGTGTTTTTTCCCCAGTAGACTGAATAATCTCAAAAAGCTGTAAATAGTAACAGGAAGAACAGGACAGGAAGAAACTCTTCACCTACAAACTAAACACATGCTCTGAATGCCCAGTGTCACCAACATATGTTTATCCACCCAATGGATCAAACCAAGTTTAGAAAACCAACCGCAGAAGGTTTCAGTTTGACTCCTCAGCCGCCTTACGATCACATGTGCCATCAAAGTGCAAAACAAGACCAGCCGCCTAGGTCTGGTACTTGCTCAAAATTGGCTGTGAAAGCCTTGATGACGACACACTTTATTCTCAAAGGTCAGATACTGTGATGACAAGGACGATGTGTGTTGCATGTTTTTTCTTAGACAAGTTCCTGTATTTAATAAATCTTGATACTGAATATCTGATATTCAAATACAACACACAAAACATTAACACAAATTAAGATTATGCTATCTAGTAAATATATATTCTTATTTCAATCGCATCCACTTCTTCAGCTACAGTTAACGCAAAAATCGCGTGGTCTTCCATGAATGACGTTGGTTCAGCACACTGCAGAAAGCAGGAAGTGTCTGACCTGACGCCCGTCTCTGTCCTCCCCCGCCTGCAACCAGCAGATTTCACCAGCCGGTGGCAGGCTAGTGTAGAATCTCAAAAAAGCCTATAGTCCCTACAATAACAGACCTGTGCATCTAATAAATTATTCATTCAACAATGTTATGCAAGTTTACTGCAACAGTGGAGCCTTGAACTTCACACACTTTTGAAAATCCAGTTGATCCTGGAAAGCGCTCATTGTTACAGCTGAAAACATGACGACGTTCTTCTTCCACGAGGGGGTTTGGCGTCACAGCATTTGTTTTCAGTTGGACCATTAAAGAACATGACACACACATCTCCCGGACATCCTGTAAAATTCAACCAACCAGATGACAACTTTGAAAATCCTGAAGTGACAAACACACACACACACACACACACACACACACACACACACACACACACAACTTCCATTAATTTCTGCTTATTGCTATTGGATTTATTTACATTTTTTAAAAAATAATTTCTTATTTTAAAGTCTATAATGTTTTACATTTGGTTTATTGAAATAAATATTTTGTAAATACAAACAAAATCTTAAATGATTAGTTCACTTTCAAATGAAAATTTCCTGATAATTTACTGACCCCCATGTCATCCCAAGATGTTCATGTCCTTCTTTCTTCAGTTGAAAAGAAATTAAGGTTTCTGATGAAAACATTCCAGGATTTTTCTCCTTATAGTGGACTTCAATGGCCTCCAAACGGCTGAAGGTAAAAATTACAGTTTCAGTGCAGCTTCAAAGAGCTCTACACGATCCCAGATGAAGAATAAGGGTCTTATCTAGCGAAACGATCTGTCATTTTCTAAAAAAAAAAGTGTATTACTGCCCTACACAGGTCAAAGTTTGAACTAAATTCTCATATACAATATGCTTGTGCAAGTATATAACAATTAGTTCAAACTTTAACCTGTGGAGGGCAGCAATACACTTCTGTCTACACTGCCGGAATTCTAATCTCTAAGAAGAAGAGAGCTAGTTCAAGACAAGCATTTGTGGTTAAAACATATATAATTTTAATTTTTTTTTTTTTTTTTTTAGAAAATGACAGATCGTTTCGCTAGATAAGACCCTTATTCTTCATCTGGGATCGAGTAGAGCTCTTTGAAGCTGCACTGAAACTGTAATTTTGATCTTCAACTGTCTGGAGGCCATTGAAGTCCACTATAAGGAGAAAAATCCTGGAATGTTTTCATCAAAAACCTTAATTTCTTTTCAACTGAATAAAGAAAGACAAACATCTTGGATGACATGGGGGTGAGTAAATTATCAGGAAATTTTCATTTGAAAGTGGACTAATCCTTTAAGGATATTTTTTCTTGCATTTTAGTTATATTTTTGCAAATTTATATGGTATTATTGCAAACATAGACACTTCAGAACTCCCTAAACAACCAAAACAACTTTCACAAAAAATATTTATTTTAATGTATTTTGTTTAAATATAATATTTTTTTAAAAATGATTTGATGAGTTGGCCACATACAGAAAAAAATGAATGGATCTCTATGGCCCTCTGCTGGATGTATATGGTCAAAACACTTCAGTTCTAAACCTTCAGTGCCAACATTTTTTTCTAACCAGCTTCCTCCAACACCTAGATCAATATCCAGAAACAATTTATATTTAATTTAGATGATCATTAATGTAATTTTTCAGAAAAATGTAATGTTTCATATGCACGCTAATGGTGTAGTTGAGTAATTTTGCAGTAAATAGGTAAAAAAAATACCAGATATCCCCCAAAACACAGCATAAATGTATAGCTGAGAAGTAAATAAAAAATGTATATCATATGTATTTAAAAAAAGTACATTTTTACACAATTGCTCTGTAAATGTGTGGGGTCCAAATGGACCCCAAAGAACCTGAATGTATAGGGGAAATGAGGGCCATAAGAAGGTTAACTGTGTACTCACTAAACTTAAGAATAAATAAACAATTTTAATATCACTAGAGTTATGCTTAATTTCACCATGAAATGTAGTTCATCCACAATTCACACAATATTCTTCTACTTTTAGCTATTTGAAACAGTAGGGTAACTACAGTCTCAGAACAAAGGCTGTCACTGGTGAAAGGCACTAAAGTGTACTAATACTAATATGAACCCCTAACCTTTTTATAAACATTATGAATATTTTTTTTTTTATCGATTAAGTAATTAAAAACTATAACCTTATATCATATGCAAAAGCAGCATGTGAACTAGGAGTGTCAAACGCTGTCATGGGAGGATTCACACAACACCTTTTGCAGTTCTGCTGTTAGATCACACACTGAACCACTGGAGAAAATGTGTCACAGGTTGGTTTTGTTCTGTTTGTGCTGCTGGAGCCTGACTGGTAAGACAGTTATAAAAACATTTTTATGGCTTGTTTTAAATTTCAGACTAATAAAGCTGCTGCTACTGTTCAAATTAGATTATTTTCATCTGCTGTTATGTACCAATTTAATTATGAATATAATACAAGATCTACTAACTTTGAATTCAGGTCTCCGATGGGGTTAGGAAGTTTACACTGGAATTTCCAGGTCTGGAAAAAATGTCATGAAAATAATGGAAATCTCTACAGAAAGTGTGAACTTTCCGTTGAGCTGCTTTCAAATATCAGGCCATTTTTTTGTCCATATTTTGTTTGTGTGTGTGTGTGTGTGTGTGTGTGTGTGTGAGTATATTTAAAAATACTTCTGCAGTGATCATAAACATCTACAAATGTCATGGAAATTCACTGATCAAAATGTGCAGGAACCTTATAGTTCATATGAGACTATCCAGCGATCTAATGATCTAAATCTCTCATTTATTGAAAAAAAATTTTTATTTAAAATATCCAGCACAATTAAATGTGTATTTCAATCTGCAATAATTATCATGTATTTATTTTCAATAAATGGTGAAACTTTAAACTCTCTACATTTCAAAACAAATTAAGATTAAGGATGTGTCGCACTAGTAAGGATTAAGCTTTAATCTAGATTAAATCAAGGTTTATCTAATAATTCTGTTGTGCCAAAATTTAAAATATGACTTACTTTTCAACCATCATTTTGATCCTAGTGTTGCTTAACATTTAAAATAGATCAACTTTAACCCTGTTACTTTCTATTAAATTAAATTAAAAGATGTTGCTGTTTTAGGAAACCTGTTTGCTTTGAGTTCATATCTGGGGTTAATGCATTTATGTGTTTAATACATTAATATTTAGTGTGAATATCCAGTGTATTATTGTGTGTTGGGTTTAAAGTTGACAGTTGAAATGGATTATAATACTTATTGTGGTAGAAAACACTGTGGCATTAAGCTGCGATGAAGGGGGCTTGAAGGTTGTGACATTTTGTTATATGTGGTTATCTGTCTTTTTCATAAATTATGCTGCCATATTACTCCATTCATTGCTACTTTAAATATATTTCCAAGCAATCTGTAAGTGCTGCGAAAATGTTTTCTCTTTCTGTTTAATTCTAACAGTCACTCAGTAGACCACTTTATAAAGACACTGATATTTTACATCACCATATTTTACATTTCTCCAGGTGTGTTTGGTGATTCAGTGTCAGTGATGGAGGGAGATTCTGTCACTCTAAACACTAATGTTACTGAAATACGTGAAGGCTACGACATACTGTGGAAATTTGGAGCTGAAAACTCTCTGATAGCTAAAATGAAGAAAAAGAATCAAACCTTCTACACATATAATGGTCCTGATGGGAGATTCAGAGACAGACTGAAGCTGGATGATCAAACTGGATCTCTGACCATCACAAACATCACAACTGAACATGATGGAGATTATAAACTAGAGATAAGTGGAGCAAAAGAATCAACAAAAATATTCAATGTTTCTGTCTATGGTGAGTGTCCAAACATTTACATATTCTATTTATATATTCAAATGTTTAATCATTTTAGAGTTTGAGATGACAGACAGATTCAGTGATCGTCAAAGCTAAACACTCACTCAACTTATTGCACAGATTCACTACAATTCACAACATCAAATATAAGCCGATTATCGTGTTCATATTCTTGTTTATTCTCTGATGTTTTTCAGCTCGTCTGTCTGTTCCTGTCATCAGCAGTAACTCTTCACAATGTTCATCATCATCATCATCAAATTGTTCATTGGTGTGTTCAGCTGTGAATGTGAGTCATGTGACTCTCTCCTGGTACAAAGGAAACAGTTTATTGTCCAGCATCAGTGTGTCTGATCTCAGCATCAGTCTCTCTCTACCTCTGGAGGTGGAATATCAGGATAAAAACACCTACAGCTGTGTGCTGAACAATCCCATCAGCAACCAGACTCAACATCTGGACATCACTCACCTCTGTCACACATGTGCAGGTACGGCAGAGCTGATATATGTGATTATTTACTGATCTGATCTCTGTCTTCTGTTGATTCACTTACAATAATGACTGTCTCTCTTTTACTCTCCTTCAGCTCCTCTAGTCTCTCTGATAGTGTTGATCTCTGCTGCTTCTGCTGTTGGATCTCTGTTGATTGTTGCTGCCGTCGGGATCTTTTGCATCTGCAAGAAATATAGAAAAACTGATAAAGAAGGCAAGTGTTATTTTATCATTTTAAACAAGTAATAAATGAAATAATTCTTTAAAAAATGTGCTGATAGCCATATTTTATCATTTAATTAAAATTATCCTCATAATTTTGTAGTTAACATTACACTCATCATAATACGTCTATTTCCATATAATGACTGGACGCTGCTGTTTACTCATCTCACTCACAAAATAAAAAACAACAGACTGCATTTCTCAAACTACATCAATGTTGAAAATGCAAAAACATAACTTTTTTTTTTAAATTAAGAAATAAAAAAGATTTCTCCATTTTATATACAATCTTACATGCAGCTGCTGCTCAAAGTAAAATCTATATCAGTGATGACTTTTGTTGTGCCTGTTAAGCCTGAATGCTCATTAAATAAAACGCCCTTTTTAACCATCTCATTTCTGTTTGATTTATGTGTAAATATTCGTGTGATTTATGTGTAACTATAAATTTAAGGCTAAACACTCTTTTTAGGAACTTTTTGCATGTGGAAAAAGTAACAGGCCTAATGGCAAATTAAATTTGTTAATGCAGTTTGGTGTTAAATTTGAAAGCCCTAATAGTAACACAAAGTTAAGATTGAGTTTTGTGGTTTTAATTCATCTATTATTGCTGTTGAAACAGTTGAGACTCATGAAGACGAGATCACTTACGCAGAGACGACATTCTACAAGAGAAACACACAGAAAACGGTAAGAAAATGTACTGTTCATTTGTTCAGTATTTGTATAATTTCAGCAGAGAGTCATATGTAGATCAGTGTGCACTTTTGATTTTGTCTATAATATTTAAGTCCATTTCCAGCACTTGAGAAGAAAAAATATGCTCTGGTAAATCATAATTAGAACAAAAAGTTAAAATTATGACATACTAAATCAAAATTATACAGTTAAAAATGTAAAATGTCATGTTTAAAACAACTCTAAAAAGTTGAAAATATCACATACAAAGTTCAAAAAATGAGATTAAAAACTTAAAATGTTGAAATTAAGACAATAATTTTGACCTGTGTATATCATAATCTGATTTAAGTACAGTATGTCATAATTTGGAATTTTTAATCTCATAATCTGGACTTTGTATGTCATTTTTTTATGATTTACCATGATTAGCTTCATTTCTTTTTTCTTATGGTCAGGCCTGTCACTATAACTACTTTTGTTGGCTGATATACTGTTCCAGAGAAAATTGCGATAAACTATATTATTGTGATTTTAAGACATTTGTTTATGCCACTGAATAATGATAATATAACAGCATAATAATGCATGCACAAGATGCTGCAAAAGACGGTCAAACATCCATCTAATGCACATTTACATAGAAAACAATGGGGAAAAAAAGCCCCCAGAAAAAGTGGAATGCAAAAAATGCATTCTCTCCCTTGTGAAACCTGCTTAATGCTAGCTGTGAGAGAGCACCATTTTGCGTTTTTACATTTATATACATCAGTGAATTGTGGCTTTGAGTCTATTAAGATTTATGCTTACATACTGGAGTTATCAGGAAAACACTATAATTCTTTTCACCTGTCGATGTCTGATCTTTCCTTATATTGTGTGACAAGTTTATATATCGATTATTGCAACAGGCCCAGTGGCAGTAATGAGCTTTCACAGTAAAATGATCTATCACATTAATCTCACACACAACCACACCATGTGTTTATAAAAGAATTGTTACTTTATCATTATTATATCTTGTGTTATGCATTTTCACAGAAAGTTAAAGAGGAGAGTCATGTGGAATATGCACCAATCGCGTTCAGAAGATGACCAACCTTCAAAGTTTTTCTGAGTACAAAACCCTTATTTGATTATTTTCATTGGGAACCTCCTGCAACGACCTCCGACTCCGAGTCTATGGTTGAGTTTTGGGATTGTGAGAATCACCATGTTACATCAGGAGATAGATAAGACATACAGCAGGGATCCTAAAGGGATAAATCATGTAAATGATGTGGTCTGCTGCAGCATTTTCATGTTTGCAGAACATAGTTGCAAACTAGTTATCAAAAGGTGACAAAGTGAACCGTGCCGTGGCTCGTTTATATATATCTGTACACAACTGTGGTTTGATCCGTTGGGTAGATAAACAGCTTGTGCATGAGAATGAGTCTGCTGCTGGATGTTTGCATTTGATGTCAGTTAGTGTCTGTCTGAGGTGTCAATAAAGCAAGCGTGTGTCTGAGGCGTCAATAACCCGTCTGTTTGATTGTGACTGAGGTGTCAACAGTGCATCAGTGCGAGTGTGTCTGAGGTGTCAGTCTGTGTGGACAGAGAGTCGTTGCAAGGATTTTGCATTTTGAAACTGTTGATTTCTGCTCTACAGGGAAGCCATTTTACTACATAATACTGAACTCATTAGTGTTGATGTTTGACCATAAGGTCTCTCAAGTCAAACAGTGATATTACTGTGAAAAATGTGAATATTACATATGGCATGCTGATCTTATGCAGTGATTCAGCAGTGCTACACTCTCAGGCACACCAGTGTACCTTATTTACCCCCTTATTAGTACCTAAATGTTTGAGAAAGTCCCTTCAGTGACACCTGAGAGTGTAGTTTCAGTAGATATTTCCAGCTCAAGTGTTATTTCTGCAGAACTATTCTTGATACCTGTTTTTTCTTTGTAATAAAGGTTATATCATGCACTGGCACACTGGGTTATTTTAAGAATACATGCAATTATTTACAATTCATGATTTGTGTTTGAAGGTTTTCAATAAGTTATTTTGTTTTATAAAAACAGGTTCCTATCCATATAGGTAAAACAATGGTTGAAATTTAGTGTAAGATCAATAACATAATCAGACAGAAAATCTCACCTTAAGTTTCCACTGATAATGGTGAAGATCAGACACAAATACATGAGGACTGCTCAAGATATCCGTTCCTGCTCCATCTCCAGCTCTGTAAAACCACCTGAGGATCAGGGAACAAAACATGAGTAACAGGGTCAAAGAGTGTCATTCAACAAACTTGTTTTTGTTTTTTAAGAAAGAAAAAAAAAAGCATTATCAAATAAGTGGTTAATGAGGTGTTTAGGTAGATTGTAGTACCTATGCTAGTGTGCTCTGAGTGGGTGTTTACTGGTCAGAAGAGCCTCATCTCTGACATCTGTGATGATAATGTCTCGAGTCCCTCCTTCAGTGTGGGTCTGAGGGACTTTTCACATAGATGGTCTGATCTGTAATAACAGCACACCTCTCCTCAGCAACACAGCATGAGGAATCATTAATGTCTGAAACACAGGACTCAAACATTATTGGTAAAGTTTACACGCTGAAGTTCAACAGCTTAAACAGCTCGTGCGCTAGTTTATGAACACATTCTTTCATTCAAATAAAGTGAGTTTCTCAAGCTACATGATAATAAAACATTAATACATGTGTGCAGTGACAGTAAATGACCCTCTGTTGTTTATAATACACCCGCAGCACGAAAACTAGCACAACCTAGCGATATATTTGTGTGTGTTGATCCGTTTCATTTTACGTAAATTACATCCCGCATCAAATGTATGTCTCCACCTAAAGCTTCTGTATTGTATACCTAAAAACAGGACTACATGTATAGGAACTCACAGAAAGTTGATACACACACCCTCAATAGTGAAACTAATACAGCTATGGTTTGACCGCTTGAGGACACTTCTTCTAGGGTTTATTGGCGGTTAGTAAACAACGAGCTGGTGCATTACCGCCACCAACTGGTATGGAGTGTGGACTGGTCTACATTGTACATTACTAAAAAAAAAAAAAAAAAAAAAAAAAAAAAAAACACACTTAAATTAGTTTCTCTAAGGTATTGAAACAATAAATTATTACATCTTCTGACTTCTTTCGTAAGAAAATATTTTAAATCAGTGTGTTTTCAGCTTTCCTAAGTTTTGGATCAAATAGGCCTACCTTTTTTATATTTCTGACAATATCATAACATGTTCCTCCTGCCCACAGAAATCATATTTTCCTGTGTTATGTACCTATTGTGAACAGTGTTTAATTTAGCCCAGTGTGTTGTTCAACCTAAGCCTTGAATCATCTCGTCCCTCATTTTCCTTCTGGCATTCCTTATTTTTTCTCCCTTTCCTTTAAATCCTGCAAAACCATTGCTCTTTTCTTGCTTTGAATTTGAATTTTTGAATTGAATTTGCCATTTTTCCTTCAATCTATTTTTAATAATGCTCTTGACTTCTGCAATGCTGATGCTTAGAAACAAATGTTGCCTTCAATTTAAATCAACTTGGCTTTTTAAGTCATTTAAACTTAAACTGCATTAAACTGATTTAATGAGTTGGGTCTTGTTTAAAAAAAAAAAAAAATCACTAAAAAAAAAAGCATCACTACTATTGCTCATAATAGAGATTTTAATAATGTCCACCACTTAAAAAAGAAAATCAAAAGAATTTCTAAACCATAAACATATTTTTTCTTATATTTTTTTTCTTTACATCATTTCTTTTTTAAGACAGTGGTGTCTGATGTCACATTATTACTGTTTTACTATAGTAAATATTATAATAACTTACTGTCTGTAATGTAACTGTATTAGAGTGGCATCTATAGTCACAACTAAATTCAACACTCAAAGAAACCAGTTATTATTGAATCAGGTGATTTTAATGACATACATGCACAAAAACACATACACAGTAAAAAACGTTGGGTTATTTTATTAACCCAACCGTTGGGTTACACATATTGGGTCACTAGGTTGGGTTATTTACCAAAAATGTTGGGTCATTTTTAAAATCGTTGGGTTATTTTTATTAATAACCCATCTGTTGGGTTAAATGCGGATCCCGTGACGGTTCGAATTTTAACGGTCCAGGGACAGTCAACGGAAAGAAGCTGCTGCAGCCTTATTATGAAGGTAAGCCATGTCGTTTTCGTATATAAAACTTTTATAACATTAGATATTGTGTAGTGAAACATTAACTTACGTATATTCTAAAACTGAATTTTATATTTTTACTAAGGTCTCAGCAATCACTATCCAATATTACGCATGTTTTACGGTCTTCGTGATAATCTTTAATAATATGACAACTAAATTTGAGCTTCAGACTTTAAAAAAGTACTTTTTTTGTACAGGTCTTTTAGAAATGCGGAACGAAAGTGCCGTTTGAGCCGAGCCGAGCCGCGCCGCACGGACCGTTTATCAGCTCGGCCTACTCAGCGCGAGCTCGGTCCTCGATCCTCGATCATACGGTACTACACCAGAGCTGTTTGAATTCGCTAAAATCTAAGATATTGTAAGATGAAAAAGCGCAATATTCCCAACAGTTTCTATGCAAAAGCTGGAAAAACGTTGTGCAACCAATGAACGATTAGTTCATGAGTATTTATTGATAAATAACCTACTGTTTATTAGATTTACTGTAGTAACACTAACTGCAAATCTGGTATTTGCAGAAATGTGGTATATTAATAATGCATGTTCTATATCGTTAGCCTCATAGCATAATTGCCTAAGTCATTTTTTGGCCCAATTGAGATATCTGCCTAACTTTACTGTCCTACCACTGCTGCATCATCCTGCCTTTCTGCCTATGTCCTTAGCCAATCACAACACTTATTAGAATCCAAAAACACTATCTGCCTAAGTCATCTCTTTGACTTAGGCAGTTTTGATACAAACAAAATGGCAGAAAACATGGGAAGACAGATGTCCAGAAGTGATGTATTAGCTCTTCTGTTTGATTCGTTTTCATCTGGTAAGAGTTCATATTTCTTAAATTTTCTAGACACTAAATGTAATTTCAGTCAATCAAAGGGATTATAAACTGTGTATTTAAACTTGACTTTTTTGCTACAAGATATGATGAAGTAGCTAGCCAACACTAGCAAAATATAACCTCATTTCTGGTCAGAACAAATCTTTACAGTTAAGAAACATCACCGTAAAAAGACATTTAGGCAATTTTAGGCAAGTGAAGTAATTTTTCAAGCATTTACTTTTTATTTTAAGTGCAAATAAAAGTAAAAATAGTAAAATAAAAAAGTAAAATAGTTTTTTTTTATAAATTAGACATTTTGACTAGACATAAGAAGTATTTGGTAAGATTTAGATTTTTTTTTTGCAGTGAACCTATGAATTTAACATGATTTACTGAGTTAAAATACTCAACAGCACTCCATTTTCTGCTTTAATGTCAGGAAATAAAGTTGATACCCATGTAGTGGAGTTAGAGGATTTAGATGAGAGCAGACCTGAGAAAGAAGGTAATGACGTAGACATGGGGCAACAGATAGAAGAGGAAACAGCCAGTAAAGCCTCCAGAGCTGAATCAGATCCTGATTTATCGTCAAATAGTGAAATCGATGACACTGTCTTGGATGAGGACTATAGACCTGAGAAAGATGACAGCCCAGATAATGGTAGTGATACAGACACAGCTCAAGGAGTTGTCAGTGAAGGAGATGCAGGAGATGTACTTGAAACTTCTGCTGTTCAACGTCATAGGCGCCCAAGGCCAGATATGTGGAAGCGAGAGCTGATAAAGGAGAAGCGTCTTAAGGGGGAGAATTACAAGAATCCAATGGGACAGGAGAGACCACCAAAGACCATGGGCCCACCCTGCACATCACAGCACTGCTTAAAGTCAGAGAAACGAAGTTGTGAACTACTGACTGAAGAGCATAGAACAGATATCTTCAACAATTTCTGGTCCATGCCTTTCTGGGAGACACGCAAGCTGTATATCCAGACTCTAGTCCAAAATGTGCCCATAAAACAGAAGAAAGGTGGTGTTGCATCAAGGAGAACAACGTCCCTATTATACCACCTGCAACTGGCAGATAGACGTAAACTACCTGTGTGTAAGAATCTTTTCTGTTCAACACTTGGCATCGCCCCCAGAACCATCGGATCATGGTTAAAATCCAAAACTGATCCGTGTAAACCCAAGATCAACAAGACTGGCCCATGTGTGCCCATATCAGATGTTGACCAGACCTTCCTGAAAGAATGGCTCTCTGGACTGCCTACAGTCCCATCCCATTACTGCCGTCAGGTTCCCTCCTATCAGGAAAAGAAGTTCCTGGAGCCGGGAACAGTTCTAAGTGATCTTCACAAGGAATATCAGAAAGCTGCTGGTGAAAATGGAGCGCGTGCTGTGAGTGAGACATATTTTCGAAATGTGTTCAGTGAGCAGAATTACTCCGTGTTCATACCAAAAAAAGACCAGTGTGATGTATGTGTCAGCGCCAAGGTAGGAAATACAGATCAGGATACCCTTACTACTCACTTGAAATTAAAGGCTCAGGCTCAAGCTGAAAAAGCTAAGGATAAAAAGGAATCCAGTGACAAACTTTCAGTGTGGACAATGGACCTTCAATGCGTTCTTCTGTGCCCCAAGACAAAAGCAAGTACAATGTATTACAAAACTAAATTACAGATGCACAACTTTACTTGCTTCAACATGAACAACAAAGATGGATATTGTTACGCTTGGGAAGAGCATGAAGGCTCCCTCAGCAGTGAGGTTTTTGCCCATCTGCAGTCCAAACACTTCGAATCAATCCTAGAGGCCAACGGAAACATTGAGAAAGTCATTGTCTGGAGTGATGGCTGTGGATATCAAAATCGGTGTGGTGCCATCAGCAACACCTACCTTCATCTGGCCATGAAGCATGGTGTCACCATAGAGCAAAAGTTTCTGGTTGCTGGCCACACACAAATGGAGTGTGACTCCATGCATAGCCTCATTGAGCGGCGCATCGTCAAAGATATTCACACTCCACGTGATTACATTGTCATCTTTGAGACTGCACGAATACATCCATCCCCATACAAGGTGACCCAGCTATACCACAATGACTTCATGAAGTTATCTGGGGCCTACGTCACCAATATTCGACCAGGTAAAAAAGTTGGTGACCCCACAGTCCATGGCCTCCGGGCTCTCCAGTACTTGGCTGATGGTCGAATCCGGTACAAGTTGGATTTTGAGTCTGAATGGGAGGACCTGCCTCAGCGAATCAACATCCCCAAAGAACCATTCCACTGGGTCCCACTCTTTCCTGCCCAACTGCCAATTACTCTCAGGAAATTCAATGACTTGCAGGCAATGAAACCAGTACTACCAAGAGTAGCCCACCAGTACTATGACAACCTCCCTCATCAATAGACAGTGTGAAAATGAGTGTGCACAACACCTGAGTGGAACTTGGTGGGAAAGAAAAACAGTGGTTAAGGTTAAACATTAAGAAACAACTTGGTTAGGGTTGACAAGTTATACATCTTGGTTATATTTAGGAGAATAAAAAAACTTTGGTTATGTTTGCACAGCACCTAAGTGGAACTTCGATTAAGGGTGGAAAAGGAAAACAGTGGTTAAGGTTAGACATTAATAAGAAACAACTTGGTTAGGGTTCACAAGTTACACATCTTGGTTATATTTAGGAGAATAAAAAAACTTTGGTTATGTTATGTTTGCACAGCACCTAAGTGGAACTTCGATTAAGGGTGGAAAAGGAAAACAGTGGTTAAGGTTAGACATTAATAAGAAACAACTTGGTTAGGGTTCACAAGTTACACATCTTGGTTATATTTAGGAGAGTAAAACAACTTTTGTTATGTTATGTTTGCATTTTTTATGTAAGAGAAAAAATGCCTAAGTCATGGCATATTCTGCCTAAGTCACTTTTATTGGTTAGGCAATTGATGATGGATCTTTTTCTTTTTGCATACTTGTTCACACATCTGGTTGAATGTACTGTTATAATATCAATAAAAAATAACAATGTGATTTCTAAAAAATGTGTTTTTTCTTGTTTACCAAAAACATTGAAATATGACTTAGGCAATTATGCTATGAGGCTAACGATATAGTAATGCATGTAATGTTAAATGTATTACAGGGGTATCTGAAGCATCTTTGTACTATTATTTCTTATGAAGCTAACGTTATGTTAGTTCTTGCATTTGTGTTGTGTTGTACTAAATGTGTTTATACTTGTGTTTTAGACAAATGGAATAATTTGTGAAGCAAAGACTACAACAACCTGCTATTTAATGGAAACATTTGAAGGTAAGCTATTTAAATAAGTGACAACTTTTTTAAAATACTGACAATATTTCATTTTTCTGTTTTATTGTAACACAGAGCAAGAAGTGGATGAAAGTTTTATACTGCTGGATGACCGTGGTTCTCAGTTGGTCCTAGATTATCCCCAGCAATACACATTTTTGATGTCTTCCTTATCTGACACCCTTTTCCGGCCTTGGAGTCTCTCTGCTAACAAGCTGGTAAGTTAAATCAGGATTAGAGAGACAAAATGTGCAGTGCTAGGGCTACTACAGAACCAGGTTGTTTGGGAAACACTGGGGTACATTTTATTACTCGTTTTATTTTTTTTCTCAGTTGTCTTCCTTCATTTTAATACATTATGTTTTAATTTAAACAGAATCCAAGTTGTTTAATGACTGACAACGATTTAGTATCAAAAGAATGCAAGAAGTCCTCACAGCCAAGCTAATGTGTTCATTAGACGTACAACACCTCAGCAAACTGCATGGATTTGATCCTTTGGAACAAAAACTATTGAAGAAATGGAATGTTGAGATTAATGATGTTCAGAATAGTGAAGGGTTGTTTTATTTTGGGAAAAACTGTATTGACCATGTCATGCTTGTGAAATTTGTCCACACACACGTGGTATAAATATAATTTTTTTAAACTTGTCTTTCAAAGATGGTCATGGAGAAACTGCCTTCAAAACCCTTCCCGCTGTCCTGCCATCATCGCCATGTCTCACAGTTGGGAAAATGGTGCTGAAATGAAGCACAGCTTAACTGACAATCACCCTGTAAGTAAAGGCAACACTGCAAAATTAGCTTTGATAAATTACACTGCTCTGTACATATTGATTCTGCTTGTTAATGTGTTAGTTTACCCAAAAATGAGAATTCTGTCATTAATTTCTCACCCTCATGTTGTTCCACAACTATAAGACCTTCACTCATCTTTGGAACGCAAATCAAAATCTTTTTAAAGATATTTAAAGAAATTTCTGTCCCTCCATTAAGAGTCCACGCAACTAAAATTTTTAAGGCCCAGAAGGGTTATTTGAAATTATTTAAAAAATGAAAAGACACTTTAAACCTGAAATTAAAACTGCCAGTAGGTGGCAGCAAGTCCCTGCTAATGAGCGAGTCATTGAGATTCAACCGGATTCAACCGATTCATTCAAACGGCTGATCAATTCAGGAAGTGTTGCTCAGAGACGCAAAACAATTCTGTGGACTTTGTTTGGAACTATTTTCGTTGGCGAAATAAAGTGAAACAGGCGATTTAGTGTCTAAAATGAAAGTGCATTGATATTAAGTTATTGTTCATTAAACTGTATGCCGAATAAAATCAATATCACATTTGTAATTGTTGATATTTGGAGAAATGGCGCTGTGTAATATTGGTTAACTATATTAAGTGATATAAATATAAAGGATATACTGGAGCATTTTTGCCCCTTACCTTGAATTCTGGGTCATTCTAAAGGCATTTTAATAGACTAAACCACACGCAGTGAAAGCGTACACTCTAAATATGCACGCGCACTAGTCTAACCTAACTGTTACTAGACTACGTCACATATTGCATGCGTGCGCTCAATGGGTGTGTTTTTGTTTGGTTTTGTAAATTGAGGGACATACTTGATAATTTCAGATCGTTAAATCAACAATTGCGATATCATAGACATAGACGATATATATCGCACACCCTACAACACTGGCCTGATCAGACAAGTGACCGTTCCGTCTACTGTCCCGAGCGTCGTTCACACTGGCCCCAGGCCATCGGGCAGTCCTTATTGTCGAGCCCTGAAACTTCATCCACTGTTCCCTTAACGCTGTGCTCTTTGGGAAGCTGAAAAAGGCAGTCTTTCCATCACAGCCAAAAAAACACTTCTTTGGTGACACTGTTGAAAAATCTTTTAGCTTCCGTAATCCGAACGAAATGCGTTGATGGGCGTGCTCTTGCTTATCAGAGAGAAGTGCCCATACAAGGAATTCCGTCCTTTATTACGTGATAAGGGATACGATAAAGGGCCATGCTCGAAAAAAACTATCCAAAACCAGAAATAGTGAATCCGTCATACATCCAACTCGTGTTTTGAACCCTTTAACAGCAGGTGTAATGCAGTGACTATATTTTAATTCAGTACAGCACTGCTTCAGTGTAACTTTTACATAATTTTACATTGCTTATGTTGTCACAGTGCATGCCAACTAAACTTTATTTATTCTTTGAAGGTTGGCACTAATATAATGCATTACCTGAGCAGTGAGACAAGCCAGGATCCACATGACTTGATGCCTTGAGGACAAAGAGAACTCCCAAGTTTTTTATGTATATATATATTTTTTGGATCCACTTCAAATGTTGACTATTAAGAGGGGTTCCTTCAACACTGCTGCCTCCTTAAGAACTTTGATCATCATCATTAGGTCCAACATATTTGTGGTTTTATTACTTAAGGTATGTTTACAACACATCAATGCATACAATGTACAGTGTTGACCCACAAAATAGAACTGGAGTCCTATTCCATTATTCCTACCTGTGGCCACTGCGGACCTCAAGCACCTGCTGTACGTGTGATATGTTTATTTATTGAAGGATTTAATGTTATGAATTTATGTGTACTCGTAGTTTTTCATTTAGTGTTCATTTTGTATTTGTGTGTTCTGTATATGTACATATTTTATGTATGTTTTGAGTTTACATGGTTGCGAAGGTTTTAAATATAGGTTTTAATTGTGTACTGTTTGCAAATTTATAGGTTTTGAATTTAATACTGTACACTTTTGTGTAGGTTTAAATAGTGTTCATTTGAATTTTTGTGTTCTGTATACATATTTTATTTATGTTTTGAGTTTACTCTGTACATGTTTGTGTAGGTTTTGAATGTGTACTGTTTGTACAAATTTGCATAGGTTTTGAATTGATTTACACTTGTGTGTTTTGAATTTAATATTAACACTTATATTTACATTAAATGGCTCCACAATATTTCATTTGTAATTTAAAATATATTTGTTAAAACATATTATTTTATACAAATAAACAATCTAGAAAACAAAGTGTATTTTATGTATTAAAATAATGTCATGAATAAAAGTTAATAGTCATAATTAGTAAATAACCCAACAAGCAACCCAACTATGGGTTAACATAGCACCTTCCCAACTGTGGGTTATTTTTAACCCAACTGTTGGGTTATTTTTTAACCCAACTGGCTTTTAACCCAACCATTGGGTTAAAAATAACCCACAGTTGGGAAGGTGCTATGTTAACCCATAGTTGGGTTATCTGTTGGGTTATTTTTAACCCAACATTTTTTAGTGAGTGAACAATCAAATATCCTTCAAGTTATTTTTGCTTGTTTCAGAAAAATAGGGTGTTTATATAAGCTAATGAAAAGTTAAAGAGAAAACAAAACCAAGAAACAAACAAACAAAAACATATCTAAAATTATTCTGCTTTATCCATTCATTATTATCATTAATATTATTGTCATTATTATTATCACTACCAATGCTACTGCCATTACTTCCAATCCAGCACCGATGGGTACCACAACTACTATTATTATTATTATTATTAAGTTATTTACTATTAATATTAATGTTGTTGCATTACATTGTATTAATAACTATCTATCACTGAGTGCAGCCACTTCCAGTTTTTGTTCTGTTGTTGTCAGAACAAGTGATGAGTGATGAGAATGTCATTAAAATACCATCTGATCACATCATATGGGGTTTTAATTTCACCAGAATCTAAAGTGACAGATTCTCCCTCCTTCACTGACTTGGCCTTCATCTCAGCAGCAAGAACATCTGAAACACAAACCAACAGCTTCTTTAGGATCTTTTTTACTGAAAAAACAAACAAACTACATGAAAGAACTGTAAATATATGATCACATTATGATGAACAGATTTCATTTAGGCTTTTAATCACATAAATGATGATCAATGCACAAACACAATCATGGTAAACTAAAGCTTAAAGGTGCAAAAAATCCAAACATCCAAAAAAATGTTTACCAAAAGTGAATGTAAGTTAAATGCATTTAAAAGACACGAGGGTAAAAAAATGATTATAACCAGTGCTCATTTTCTATATATAATCCAAACAATTTGAATACAATATTTTTCTTGTTTTTCATGCTGCTACACACTTTTAATGTTGGTCACACATGTACAAAGTTTCAGGAGTCACTCTGTTAAATTATCAAGTAAAGTCACTGCTAGTAAACACACCAATCACATGTGATTTAACATATACAGTATAAGCTGCTTTAATTAAAGTTGCAGTAAGTCATTTCCAAGAAAAGGTTTTAAATGTGGACATTTTACTTTACAAAAATGCATCACTTTGCTTCAGAAGGCCTTTATCACACCCCTGGAGCTGTGTGGATTACTTTTATGATGGATGGATGTACAATGCCCCATTCATTGCCATTATAAAGCTTGTAAGAGCCAGGGATTTTTTAAATATTTATTAATAAATGCCAAAAAAAAAAAAAAAACACTTTCAGGTCTTTGATTTGTGTTTATTAAATCAGGACTCTAAATAAAAATATATCCATAATTAAATCAGTGAACAGACATTCAGCTGATAAGTGGTGGTATTTGCTATGTTTTTAAAGAACAGCACACAAATTAGACACTGTGCAATGAACGGCAAACAGAGATGAAATGATATTTATGTCTTGAGCAGCAAGTGTTGTAAAAAAAATGTTAAGGTGAAAGAGATTATCTCAGGTTTAATATTAAGTCCAAAGCTCACTTTTTCATTCACTGGAAATATTTCAGTATTCTTTAAAACAAAATGCAGTGAATTACTGAATTCTTCTCACCAATGACAGTAACACTGAAGCTCCTGAAGGTGTCAGTGCTGCTGCTATTGATTCTGCTGGTGATCTCTAGTTTATATACTCCAGAGTCTGTGTTTCTGGTGTTCATGATGGTCAGAGATCCAGTCTGATGATCCAGCTTCAGTCTGTCTCTGAATCTCTCAGTTCCTTCATTACACTGAACATCTGTACAGATCTTAATGAGATCTCCTGTGATTTTAGCGATGCGAGTGTTGTTGAAATACCATTTAATTCTGTCTTGTTGGTTTGTTTGAACACCAGTGTTTAGAGTGACTGAATCTCCCTCAATCACAAACACTGACACTCCGTCTGTATCAACACCGAGCAAACCTGAGGAACAAATCAACAGATCATTTTAAATCATTTCACAGATAATGGAAACACACAGGAAAGTGCTGTGAAAATGTTTTTCTACAGATCATTAAGATTGCAGGTAAAGAAATTTGACTTGCACACAAAAACCACTGAAACTCTTATGAGTATATTAGTTTCTTTGTGTTTAAGGGACTGTTTACACAACACCGTTCAACTTAAACCAGATTGTTTAAGCTTAAACCTTTTGCCTGTTCATTTCACATGACATCAGCATTTTAAAGGCTTGAAAATGCAAACTTTTGAAAATGAGTTTCAAACACTAAGCACATAGTTTCTTTACAGAGTCACATGGCAGCAGAATACACCAGTTTTAGTCCTTTTCTCAGATCAGAGTGAATAGGGATCAAAAGAAAGGAAAAACTTTCCCATTTTTAGTAAATCATTGTCCTCTAAACGTAGGCCTACCCTGAGTTTGGCTTTCCCTGCTCCTGTTTAGGTTAGTTCAACACTTCTGTGACATATACATGCTGGTATGTTTAGTGGCACAGCCGGTTTTCATAACAAACCCAGCGGTTGGGTTAAATGTTTGCCCAACCTGCTGGGCAGTTTTATTTAACTCAACTATTGTTTAAAAATTACTATATGGCTGGCTTCAAATATGTGCCCTTTAGATGTTTTCCAGATTGAGCGCTCTAGCAGAAACCTGTGCTATCTGTGAATGAAACTGCATCACAACATTAAATAGGCTAATTTAAGACTACTGGAGCTATACAAAACAAACAAACAAGCAAAAAAAAAAAAAAAAAAAACCACAGGATATTTACAGTTTAACAAATTAATGACTTCCTATTTGTCTCATGTTCCCGTTTAACATTATAATTTAACAATTTAACATCATAATGCGTTTGATTTTCAATGGTGACGCAACACCAGGAAACAGGGCTAATAATAATATAGCAAATGTGGTAGGCTATAAATAAAAATGTCTTACCAAGCAGGAGCAAAAGACACAAGGGAAAAATAACGAACATAATTTCACAACTGCTCCGACAATAAATCCAGATTCTGTCTATAATTTTTTATGTCGATAGTGATGTGAAAGCGAAAGTAGATCATGGTAGGCAAGAAGCCGGTAAAAAATTAGCAACACACAAAGTTTGTCATTTCGTTCGTGATGTGACGTTCGACACCGAAGCTCCGAAACGAGTCTTCAAGGCCTGCGCCTTGACCCTGACCGCTCGAATCCCAATAGTACTAGTATCCAGCTGTAGAACCGCAGCACCAGCGGTAAAGGAAGTGAGGGGCGGGGCTTATTCAGTCAAAAGGGTTGAGCTACCTAAGGCTATAATGTTGTTTTATTAAATATGGGCTATTTTCACATGGATTTTTGATCAGATCGATATTTACAATATTTATAGTTTAAATGAAGTCACTTGATGTGTAAAGTTATCAATACTGCAATAGGATAATGTGTACACAATGAAATTAAAGAATTCACTTAAGGGTTCACCCAAAAATGACATTTCTGTCATTAAAGGGATAGTTCTAGCCTGGTAATACCAGACTCTGCTACTTCACCTTGCTTCGTAGACAGAGTCTGGAATGGCATAATAGAGAAGTGTTTACTCTCTCGCTAGGTTGCGCTTGTCTGAAGTTTAAAATCATTGGTTACCCGTAAGCCAATCAGATACGTTTAGTTATGACGTATGTTATGCAGCATCTAAGCACAGACATCATGCATCGAACTCAAATCTATGATTGAACTTCCACTGTAAACCTGTTGTAAACACATGATGATGCGAGCGAAATACCGTTTGAAAAAGAGTTGAATGTTCTCCATAACAGTTGAATGTTCTCCATAACAGAGCGAATTGCATCCCGTGTCTCGTTTCCCATTTCCGCGGTCGTTTCGATTTTCGATTTCTCTAACCTACAATGTAAAACTCGGCGCTTAGCATCTACGTCACGGCTCTCAGCCCGCCCTCTGTTCGTTGATTGGCCCGGCTGTTTTCAGACCGGTGGCAAACAGAAAGCTCTGACGCTGTCTCAGACTGAATACAGAAGCGAAATGAAATTGAGCGGAAGTAGGAAGTCTGACGTAGTCAGGCTAGGATAGTTCACCCAAAAATGAAAATTATCCCATGATTTTCTTTGGAGAGCCAGGATATTTTAAAATATATCTCTGATTGTGTTCCTCTGAAAGAAGATAGTCATGTACACTATAGTATGGCTTGAGGGTGAGTAAATTATGGGATAATTTTCATTTTTGGGTGAACTATCCCTTTAAGTACTTACCCTCATGTCACCTGTAAGACCTTTGTTTATCTTCAGAACACAAATTAAGATATTTTTGATGAAATCCTAGAGGTTTTTTATCCTCCATAGAGAGCAAAGAAATTACCACATTCAATGTCCAGAAGAGTAGTAAAAACCTTGTTAGAACAGTCAGCGTGACTGCAGTGGTTCAACCTTATGTTATGAAGTGACGAGAATACTTTTTGTGCACAAAAAAAAAAAAAAAAAAAAAAAAAAATGACCAACAAATTCATCTCTCCCCATTCTTCTAAACATATATGTTGCAGCATTTCTGGAATTTCATTACTTTCTATGGAGGATAAAAAAAAAAAGGATTTCATCAAAAATATATTAATTGATGATGAAAGAAGGTCTTATGGTTGTGGAACAACATGAGGGTGAGTAATTAATGACAGAAATTTCATTTTTGGGTGAACTAACCCTTTAAACTTAAAGGTAAAGCAAGAATAAGTTATATTAGTTCAATGCAAACAGTGAAGTCAGCTTTAAAGGCGCAGACAGACAACTGTGCAAATGAGGCAGTCCAGGAAAAAAAAGATCACATACACAATATGGAAACTATAAAGACATTTGAAACATATACTAACTTAATATAGACATATACAAATGCTCTTTTATACAGACAAGTCACGGTCAATGTCTTCATAAATAACAGATTATGCAAACAGGTTTTTGATTGAAAAACAACAACTACTCAAATTTTTAATTTTTGAATGGTTAAATATGCTTTTAATATGTCTGTATTATTAAAGAGTAAATGGTCATATTTTGGTTAAGTAACCTATAGTAGCAGTTGTGAAAAGATCAGATGTCAGTCTGTGAGGTTTGTCAATTCAATAGGTAATGCCTTTTAGATGTTTATCTGTGACTCTTTGACCTTGTTTGATGGATTCATTTTGTTTCAATCTGTTAGAGGGCATCAACTGTGAGATTCATGCAGGAAGTTTTCACCTACATGCACAAGCTGTTTGTCCACACAACAGATCACGCTATCTTTCTGAGGAAATCAGACCACAGCAGGTTTCAGTCTGACTCAGGTGTTAAGATGTTAGTGTCACACTTTAGTAAGAGCAGAAACAAGATATGGGAGATGATTTTACCTGTTTTATAATTCGCTAAATGATTGTAAACCATTTTAAAAGTCAAAATCTTTATTGTACCATGAAATTTATAAAGATTTACACATTGGACTTTTCAATTTTTACATACTTAACTCTGTCTGACAACTACTGTTCAAAAAGTATAAATGTTAAAAATATATAGGCTATATATTTTTTCGATATTAATGTTTAAAGTGTCAATAAGAGTCATAAAGACATTTATATATGTATCACACAGAGCATGTGTGCATTAGGAGGGTCAAATACAGCAGTGGGAGGATTCAAACCAGCTTGAGTGTTTTCAGCGGATATAGGCTTACATCAGACGCTGAATGGAAATGTTTCACATGCTTGTTTTGTTCTGTTTGTGCTGGAGACAATTGATTGGTAAGTTGTTTATGGCTGCATTTCTTTCTGTTTCAGATCAATACTGCTGCTGTTCTACTGAGGGATATTTATTTCTTCGCAATCAATTAAATCAAACTGAGATATATATATCCAGGCCATCTTTCAGCGAACCTGTTTTAATGTCCCACATATACAACTATGAAATGATAAGCAGAATTAAACTTAAATTTACGAATGTGATATGTAACCTCACACATTTATTTTGCTCTACAGGAGATAACTTAAAAACACATTAAAGATAAAGATAAATGCTCATCTGTCTGTTCATGTAACTGATATATAATATTTTGTCTCTGCTGCTGTTCTTCATTTCACATTTAAAGGTTACAAACTGATTTCAGGGTTTTAAACCAATATGAATCAAAACGTTTTCATATACTTCAGGTGTGTTTGCTGCTGAAACAAATGAGATACATTCAGTATCAGTGATGGAGGGAGATTCTGTCACTTTATACACTGGTATTACTGAAATACATGAAGATGAAGATATACTGTGGAGATTTGGAGCTGAAAAGTCTCTCATAGCTAAAATCAATAGAAAGTCTAGAATCTTATATGATGATGCTCTTGATGGGAGATTCAGAGACAGACTGAAGCTGGACAATCAAACTGGATCTCTGACCATCACAAACATCACAACTGAACATGCTGGAGTTTATCAGCTAGATAAAAGTGGAGTGAAAGAAACAACAATAACATTCAATGTTTCTGTCTATGGTGAGTAGAGATCATTTATCCAAATGTTCACAGTTCACATATTTTTATTTATTTATTTATTTTTACATGGTAAAATGCAAATATTCGATCAATAAACCAAGCATTCTATTTATTCTCTGTTTTTCAGCTCGTCTGCCTGTTCCTGTCATCAGCAGTAACTCTTCACAATGTTCTTCATCATCATCATCATGTTCATTGGTGTGTTCAGCTGTGAATGTGAGTCATGTGACTCTCTCCTGGTACAAAGGAAACAGTTTATTGTCCAGCATCAGTGTGTCTGATCTCAGCATCAGTCTCTCTCTACCTCTGGAGGTGGAATATCAGGATAAAAACACCTACAGCTGTGTGCTGAACAATCCCATCAGCAACCAGACTCAACATCTGGACATCACTCACCTCTGTCACACATGTGCAGGTACAACAGAGCTGATATTAGCTTTTATTTACTGACCTGATCTCTTGTGTTTTGTTGCAAATCAGATGCATGCACTTTTTTATCATTACAGCACCAGACAGACAGTCTCCTTCAAACTCATTCTCTCAGATAGTGCTGATCTCTGCTGGATCTCTGTTGATTTTAGTCGCAGTTGGCATCTTCTGCATTTGCAGGAAATATAGAAAAACTGATCAAGAAGGCAAGTGTTACCTACTGGAAATAGCATGCGTAATTTCTGTGGATTACGTTCATATCACAATTAACTCATCTCAATTTACACTTTGAATGTGACAAAGATGTAGTTACATTTAAATTTTGTTTTTAATGCATGGATTTTATTTTTATTTGCTATAGTTGTGGATGTTGATGATGCAACAGTTCAGTCTTATGATGAAGAGATCATTTACGCTGATCCGATATTTTACAAAAGAAATGCACAAAAAATGGTGAGTTATTGTGCGTTATATGATGATCTGATACACACATAATCCTATATGGAGTCAGATAACCATGTAACTGTGCATAGTTAGGATAGCAAAATAAACAAGACTTTTAAAATGGAAGAGGAAACACATCTGATATGTTTTGTTGTTGATGTCAGTAGTTTGTGTTACAGTCAATATGCATAGTATTTGGGGTGATTTCATCGGAGCAGTTCTTTACTTTATTAATTAATTTTGTGTGCAGTTAGAAAATGTAATTTTCTTTTTGTATCATGTGTGTTGTGTTTTTACAGGTGGCTAAAGAGGAGAATCACACTGAGTATGCGTCTGTCTGCATAGGATGAAGAAACTATCTTTAATCTTTTCCTGCGTACAAGTCTCTTTCACTACACATTTGGATTCATTATATGATTTCTGCTCTTTAGAAGTTGTAGAGATTGTTGAGAATCCATACAGACATATGCCTGAAATTAGCACCAATTCTGGAACAAAAATCTAACATTAACACAATCTATATTATATATTGATTTTCGCTTTTTTTTTTTTTTTTTTTTTTTGCAATTTGTCTATCTTGTAAATTTGTATATTATTCTTTTATTCTTTTTATTATGTGTCTTGTCTTGTCACTGTCATTCTGCTGCACTGTGGAGCTTCTGTCACTAAAACAAATTCCTAGTATGTATAAACATACCTGGCAATAAAGCTCTTTCTGATTCTGATATTATGATATAAAAACTTCATAACATTCCATACTGAGAGTTCCAGCTCAGTTACCTGCTGTGGTCTTGCTTCCTTAAATACATGCTATTATAGGCTACATGTGCATAAGACACTATTATTAAACATTTGTATTTGAGAGTTTGGTTGAAGGACTTTTTCCATTCCTGGCTACTATTGTGAAACGTTTTTTTTTTAACCTTTGGTTTGGTTTCCAAGGTGTCAACATAGAAAATCAATCAGAAATCAGTTAAGACTTCTTTACAAAAGGCAAAATGAATCAAAATCAATTAGCATTTTTTTTTTTTTCATTATAATTTTTCAATTCATATCAATTTCATGACACATTTTCCTTCAGGACATGACATCACTGACGCATACCAAATTTTGTATATGTCAATGCGTAAAATATAGCATTCTAAATGGCTGATGGCCAAATATACATAAAATTGTGTTTATTTGACTCCACAAGCTCAATCATGCTGTGTAACACACAAGAATGGTCCTCATTGGTTCTCACTGAAGCTCAAACGTGCTGCATTACACATGAGACTGAACAAGGTTTATTTTCATGTGTTACGCAGCACGTTTGAGCTTCAGCAAGAACCAATGAGGACCATTCTTGGTTATTGAAGCTCCAGCGTGATGCGTAACACATGAGAATGAAACTCATTAGGTCTCGCACGTCAAGCATTCATGCTTGAGCATCCCATACCTGCTGTGTGCGTTGATGAATGTTTATATGTGAACAAAAGCCTAAATTCAAACTTTTCATCAAATAAAGCGATAGTCTCTTCAGAAAATTCGGACTAAACCATTCAGGATTAGTTTCATAATTACTTTATAAACTTTTTATGTGTCAAAGTGGTAGTTGCATGGACTGTCAATGGATGGACAGAAATCTAGATTACATTCTTCATTTGTGATTCTAAGATGAGGGAATGTATTTTGGATTTAGAGCAACATAAGTGTGAGAAAATTATAACAGAATTTTCATTTTGAATTAGTCATTCAACTAACCCTTGAAGAAAAGAAAAACATCATGGCATGAGAAACAATTTAACAAAGCACTAACATTTGTTTATTGTCCAGGCATGGAAAAAACAACATGGATCTGTATTGCCTGTACTGGTTCAAAATGCATTTACAATGAGAATACACTTATTGGACTATACTTCATTTCTATACACAAATTAAGAAACTGCTCTCAAACCAACTTTTACTCCCCATGTTTTTTTCTTCCCCCAGAATGCATTGCTTGAGAGACAAGTGGCCTTTGGAGGGAATAATCTGTGTGTGAACGCTAGGGGGCGCTCAAAGAGTTCTTGTAGAGTAAGGGTAAAAATGGTTGGATGAGAAAGAGTACAAGTATATAATGTATTGTTGAAAAATAAAAGAATAATAACATGAATAATATCATAAACAGCAGGGTACAGCTAAATAATTCTGCAAAAATACACATATTAACAGAAAGTAATATTGCAATTTACAAATGTACACAGTGCCATACACACAAACACTATACCAATAACACATGACACTAAAATAATGCAATAAACTTATAAATATTTACCAACATAGCATGTTCCATAGAACCATAATGTACATAAGTTGCAACAAAATGTCATACATGGGATTCTGGGAATGTCACCTAATGATTTTTTCATTGTAAATTATAGGATGATTTGTCAATTTTACTGCCAAAATGGTACAGTTTTACTAGAAAATGAATGTAAGGTTAGCTCTATTACATTTTCCACATATATAGTTACCATTAGTCAATTAACAGGCTTTTGATGTCTTTCACAGTCAAAATTATATATATTTTTAGATTACTGTAAGTGATAATGTATGTTCCCCTGTGCAATTAAAGGATAGTTGTTTTATTTAGAGAAGTAAACAGGAAAACCTTTGCAGATGCTCCTGTAAGAAGAAAACAGAATGACAGAAGTTAAAAGAAACAAAACACTCATGTGCAACAGTGAATGGGTGTTGATACTGTTTCTTGTGCAATGATGTTAGCCAATCATAATAGTGGCCATTTACTGATAAGCGTTAAAGTGATAGTTCACCCACAAATGAAAATTATCTCATGATTTACTCACCCTTAAGCCATATAAGAGTAGAGTAAGAGTGTTGCCCAGCACTATTGTTTGAAACGAGAGAGGCATACTCTCACCTAAGCTTACACTACCCTAATAAGTAATAATACACTTCAAACATATCTACAGACATATCGCTTTAGACTTAATATAAAAATTTTATTCATTTCATTTCATTCATTTTTCATTTGGGGTACTACTTGTGCACATTTCTTAATATTTGGCCTAAAATAAGTTTTAATAACACTATTAATAAGGATTGAACTTTGTATAATATCAGTCTTTAAATGCAAGGTATTTAAAGTGTACCTGAATTTGAAATAGTTCCACTTTAACACAATCAAATATACTTGTATATATCTTTAGTTGGACCTCAACACAACCTCCGCACAATTAAAGTACATTAAGTACAAAATGAGTTGTTCCAATTTAGCAGACTTTAGGTATACCAGTTTAGTATACCAAAAGTACAGTTGAAGCATATTTTTATTAAATACATAATATGTACAGTAAATGTATTTGTAGTATACTTAGCAAATACATTTTAGTATATTTATATTTCACTAGGTTCCTACATCCTACGTCACGTCAGAGGTCGTTTGCATGGAAGTCATTATTATAGTTTAGAAATTTTTAAATATGGATATTGTTCTTGCCAAAAACACATTGCTTTGCTTCAGAAGGCTTTTATTAACCCCCTGGAGCCATGTGGATTACTTTTATGACGGACGGATGCACTTTTTTGGGCTTTAAATTCACAAGCCCCATTCAAAGACTGGAAGAGCCAGGATATTTTTTAATATAACTCTGATTGTATTTGGCTGAAAGAAGGTAGTCATATAGGATAGCTTGAGGGTCCTTGGCTCTTAAAAATAAGCTACAGATCAAATAACAGTAACCACACTTGAGGTGTGGATTAAATTAGTTGAGCAGTATAACCTACAATATCAGATTTTATTGTTGAGATGGGTGGCATTTGATCATAATATTAAACTAGGGCTTCTTGATGTAGGGTTTAGGAGATGGGCAACTATAGGTTTAACTGCATTGTGCACCTTTGTTTTACAAAGAAAATGTTAAAGTTTTGCAGAAGTAAAAGTCAATTATAATTTGGATAATAATGATTTCTCTCGTTACTTAAAAACACGTGACTATTTTGAAAGAGAGTAAAAGAATGGGTAGTACTGAATTGAATAAACTCAAATTGATAAATGACTCCTAAAGAATAATCCTAGAATAATCTCTTCTTTCCGGGCCGTGATGGAGAATAGAAAAGACTCATCTAGCTATATCAAGCAGAAATGGGAAAGAGAATTAGATGATGAAATTCCAGATGAAAAATGGGATATTGCTTGTAAGACACAACACGTTCCTGTTCACAGAGGTGGAAAGAGTTTGCATGGAAAAATCTGGTGCGTTTCTTCATTACTCCCAAAATTAAAAGTAAACAATTATCCACAACTATGCAGGAAGATGTGTGGTCAGGTCGATTTTGACCATCTCCATGTATTCTGGAGTTGTACAAAAATATTACTCATTTTGTGAATGGAGAAATTGTTAAAGAAATATACAATATGGAAGAACGGACTTTTATTTTGAATAAAATACTGGAAGAAATGGACCGAATACTGTAATGTAAACAATTACTGACTATATATATGTATGTGAATATGTGTGTGTGTGTGTGTGTGCGTGTGTATATATATATATATATATATATATATACACACACATACACACACACACACAAACACACACTTCTCAAAAAACAATGGATTGCTTCATGGAATAACTTTTCATTTTTTGGGTGAATGATTCCTTTAAAGGAGACACACCTTAAAACCTGGTTATTTCAGAGGATCAGTTCCACATATATATTTGTTTTCTTTTTTCTTTTTGTGTGTGTGTGCCAAAATCATTCTTAACATAATAAGTGAACCTCAATGAACATATTAAAATAATAAAAAAGTCTTGACCCCATTAAAAAAATCCATTCATTTTCCTTAACCTACACATCCAAATTTTTTTTTAATGATAACTGATTGAAACCACATCTCTCTCTCTCTCTCACACACACACACACACACACACACACACACAGAAAACACAACATGCAGAAATTCTCACCAGTTACAACTGCAACCAGCAGAACACATCCTACTCCAATAGCAACATACACAATCCAATCTGTAATGAAACAGACAGACAATCATTTTTATTAGAGATCTTTTTTTTTTTTTTTAAGATATCTTATCTCGATATTTACACCTTTCCATCGGTTATGATATTTTATGAACAGATAAATGGCGCCATCTGGTGTTTTTTTTCCCTTACAAACAGCAATACAGGGGTAAACTAACTGATATTATGCATTATGATAACTTACGAACATTGAGCAACACATTTATTGTGCCATGTCACTGTGATAGTGACTGTGAGGCACAGATGTTTCAGACAGGCCACAATGAAAACATAACACTACTGAATTACATTCTAAACCTGCTGAAGGGAAAATGAACTGAACGACTGAATTATACTCACTAAGGCTCGTTTCACTGATAATTCTGATGCTGTGCTGACGGCGGATGCTGCTGCTGTTGGTGATAATGTCAAGATGATAATCTCCAGAGTCTGTGGTTCTGGTGTTTTTGATGGTCAGAGATCCAGTCTGATGATCCAGCTTCAGTCTGTCTCTGAATCTCTCATCACACTGAACATCTGTACAGATCTTACTCTGATCTCCAGCAATTTCAGCTAGACCAGTTCCATTAAAATACCATCTCATCAAATTATTTGGGTTGTTTATGACACCAGGATCGAAAGTGACAGATTCTCCCTCCTTCACCGTCTTCATTTCTTCTCGCACAGGAACATCTGAAACACCAATAAACATCTGCTTTTTGCCGTTATAAAAAACAGAAACAACATGGAACAAGAAAGAACCAAAAGCATGGATCTGGAAAACTGTAGGTTAAAATTAACAGAGATGTTTGAAATTTGGAATGGAAATATGAAAAAGATTAATAACTACAACATGAATTATAAATATTAAACAAACCTTTCATTTGAAAAAAAAAAACAAAAAAAAAAAACAATCTAGTCTTGTGCTACCAGGCCTTCAGACTGACAGCAGAAGGTCTGGACTCCACAGTAGCTTTCATTGGCCGCCCAGAGGCCATGTGACTGATAAGTAAAGCAACCAATCACAGTTCATTCTGTTCGGCGTCATGTTTAGGGGCATGAAAATGTAAAGTCGATGTCCCTACATTAACAGACCGCCGTGTAAAACTCTTGGATGTGTTTTATTGAGTCTATGCTGTGAACTTTACATACTTCACATCCAACGTATAGTTAATCTTGATAAGCGCTCAGTTTCACAATTGCGAACATGATGGCTTTCTTCTTCCATAAGGGGCTCTGTTCCCAGGTGGACTTTTAAAGACTGCGACGCACGTCTCCTGAAAATCCTGTAGAATTCAATCAATCAGATTACGATAAGTGTTTCTAATTTTGTGTGCCATATGCATCAGACCATTTAGCCAACAGTCCACTGGCATGACAACTGAGGCTGAGACTATCAACAAAATAGAGATGTGAATCTCTTTGCAGCCAAAAATGTTATTTACAAAACAAAGACAATGGTGAGAACACAGAAGTCACTGGAACAGAAACTGAAATCAAACATTAAAACCGAAAGCCACTGCTGTAAAAACAAAACACTGTGACTAAACATGTAACATACTCACCATAGACAGTGATAATAAAGATCTTTTCACTGATGCTGTTGCTGCTGATGATCTGTAGTTTATACAGTCCGGAGTCTGTGATGTTCATGATGATCAGAGATCCAGTCTGATGATCCAGCTTCAGTCTGCCTCTGAATCTCTCAGTATCTTCATTACACTGAACATCTGTACAGGTCTTACTGAGATAATCACTGATTTGAGCTATACGAGTGTGATTGAAAAACCATTTAATCTTTTCTTGTTGGTTTGTTTGAACATTTGTGTTCAGAGTGACTGAATCTCCCTCCATCACTGAGACTCTGTCTGTATCAACACCAGACACACCTGAAAAAGAAATGAATAGTTAATTAGAAATCACTTAAAAAAGTAGGTCATGTACATAAACAGTGAAAATGTTTGAATTTGATTCCATTTATGCTTGATTATGTGATATTGCTTCATATATTTGTCACAAATCACAAGGTTTCAGTTTCAACGATAAGCACAGCATGACTATGACTAGGCCTACAGTATAAACAACAAAGGGTCATCGACATCCAGAGGGAACTGTAAGTGTAGGAACAAAAGGCATTTTAAAACCATATTTGATATGGTAAAAAAAACAAACATGATATGATAAAATAAACAACGAAAACCAACAGTCGCTGCACAAAACTAATGAGAATTTCCATTGTGCAACAGAGATAGTGTGTAAAAAAAAATTTCTGAATGCAATTTCTTCATCCGCACCCAAGCTCTCGGGCTTTGTTTATTTTGAAATGCGCGCACAGACAGCCGCTCGAGAAAGAGCTATTTATCTTATTCGCGGTTTAATACACTGTTAATAACTCTTTTTCATATCAAGCGAAGTCATACTCATCTCGAAGTCACGTAACATGATTTGACGATTTGGACGTTACGTTTGTTCTTTATGAAATCTAGTCACATTCGCCATTATCTTTCACCAGAAATAAAACAGGCTACATGACTTACCAAGCTGGAAAACACACACTGGGACGAAAATAAAAAGATTCATCACAGTTTCTCTGAAAAACGAATGCTGTAGAAACAAAAGTCTGTGCCGTTTCAATGTTGACAATCTCAAATGTAAACAAAAAACGATCGTGCATCGAGGGCGGAGCCTGAAATAGGAAGTGAAAGTCCTGTGAGGGACTGATCAGAGCCGTTGACTGATATCACAACATTGATCATCCGAATGCCTTCTCCAGTTGTTTCCATGGTTTGCTAGCAGAAGAGAGTTTGTCTTGCACCTTTAGCAATGTGGTGAGGTTTCCTTAATATGGGTCATGGATCCAACTGCTATCTTTGTAAGGAAACACCCACCATCTATATGCAAGAAAAGCCTTTGGCATGCAACTATCTTGGTGTATACAATTTTGTACTTTGTGGCCATGTCCAGGACACTGAATACCAATATTTGTCAAATTATTTTTGTGTCTTATGGACCAAATTACTACCTGTCGGTGGTAAAGACACAAAACACAAATGCAAGATGTGGTCTATTAGCCTATAAACAAGACAATAATAATGAAGTTAGCAGTCCAGCTTAGGCTGATGTTTTTCATGATTATGTAGTTTGTCTATGTAACTGAGCTAATAGACCTTATTTCCTTTATGGACTGCATGTGTAATATTGTAAATATTATGTGGTTAGATTTAGGCTACCCAGTGATGAAAGCTCCTACCAAACCTCTGAGGGAGGTTATTCCTTTTTAAATAGGGTCGAAACGTACACAGCTTTCATTTTTGACCTTTTCTGACCCGTTTTATGTTTGCCAGTTTGAATGTGAACTGAATTCAATGGACTGTATTCACATAATAGATCTTGCATTTCCTCAGCACCAGACATTAACATAAATTATTCTGAATAACCCACTTCAACGCAATCTAGGATTTTTAAAATATTAACTTTATTCACATGTTATATCAGATGGGTGAGCATTTCAAATGTAAACAATAAAAACAATAAATTAAATTTTGATCATCATTATATGGATAGAGATAGGCTTTGTCGAGGACCCAAAGTTTGAAGGAAGGCCATAAAGGGACAAAGGCCTTGTCCCAAATGGCACTTTATGTGCTCTTAAGTTTTTGTGGATGAGTGCCACTCCACAGGAGTGTAGTGTGTCCTTTTGGTCATTTTAGGTTACAAAAGGGTGCTTGTGAGCGCCCCCTTTGTGACCAATATGCTCCCTTGATGCACACTCTTGCAGAGGTCAAACTGAAGAGAGCTCTGCAGCAGACCTCTACCTGACAGTCAAAACAGCATTACCTCATGAAAGTGTGGACATGGGCTGCGTTTAAATCCACTTTTAGAAACTTTTGAACTTTCCTAAGCAGTTTCCCTCGGGGGAATCCCTGCCGCCATTTTGAAGTGTTTGAATTTCATCAAGTGGATGAGAGAAGGCCATTCTTTACATAACAATGGCATTTCAGAGGCCTAAAAAAGCAAACTTTAGAAAACAGGTTTTAAAGTGCATGTTTTCAAATTGATACTGTCACTGTGTAAACTGAAAAATGCAAATTTGTGAAGACGGTGACCTGTATGCGTATTAGGCTACAGGTTCAGTCTTTAGGTGTTTTTTTTTTACAATGTGTCATTGCCAACTACTGGCCAGGCAGCATAATACATTACATTTCATGTAACCGTTTCTGTTTTTAGTATATCATCATCATGTAAATGTACCCTCTGCCAGTAGTGGGCACTTGCGTAACATAAATGAAAAAGATGAAGGGATGTTAGCGAGGGAAGGGCATAAATAAGTGAAATTAAATGCAGACTCTGAGAAGATCGCAAGGGTGTATGGTTTCATTTGGGACTAAGTATTGATTCGCACAGTTGGGTAGACAATTAGCTTGTGCATGATAACGGCCATTTGTTTGATGTTTGTTTAGTTTGTAGGTGAAGGGCTTCTTCCTGCCCTGCTGCATGAACTTGACTTATCTGACTTATCTACTTCAAATGAACACAGTGTTACTTTATCATTTAGTTACGATTCTAAGTATATAGTCTTGTAATTTGGTAGAGATGTCTAATATAATGGTTTGTTAAAGGGATTGTTCACCCAAAAATGAAAAATCTGTCATCATTTACTCTCCCTCAAGTTGTTCCAAGCCTGTATGAGTGTCTTTGTTCTGTTGACCACAAAGGAAGATATTTAGAAGAATGTTTGTAACCAAACAGTTCTCGCCCTCTATTGACTACCATAGTATTTATTTTTTCTACTATGGTAGTAAATGGAGGGAAGAGATCTGTGAAAGACACTCATACAGGCTTGGAACTACTTGAGGGAGAGTAAATGATGACAGAATTTTCAGTTTTGGATGAACGATCCCTTTAACAAACCATTATATTAGACATCTCTACCAAAATACAAGACTATATATTTAGAATCATAATTGATAAAGTAACACTGAGGAGATAAGTCAGATAAGTCAAGTTCCTGACAGCAGGGCAGGAAGAAGCCCTTCACCTACAAACTAAACATACATCAAACAAATGGCCGTTTTCATGCACAAGCTAATCGTCTACCCAACTGTTCGCATCAGGTTTCTGCAGCAAAACGACCGCAGCAGTTTGACCCCAAAATGGAGCTGCTCGCGAGTCGAGTCACACTTCAGTAAGACTAGCAATAATGTGAGACAGCAACATTTGCAACAACTGAATGATTATAAAACCTTTTTAAAATACATTACATTTAGGTTGACTTTTCCACTCTTCTACTTTTTCATATGGTGAATTAAGATTGATTGGGGAAAAAGTGTCCAAATCAACCTGAATTTCACTGAACAAGAGAAGAAAATGTTTCACACGCTTGTTTTGCTCTGTTTGTGTTGTCTGGTTGGTAAGTTATAAATTCATTTTTATATCTTCATTTATTTCCGTTTTGGAGAAAAACTCTACTATTTGAAGTATTTGACCCTTCGCAAAGACCCGCCCCCCTTAGTTACTGTTGCTTTGTCCGACAAGCCGTGGCGCTAGAGATAGGTATAAACGGAGGTCGGAGCCAGCTGCAAGTGGGTGGGACATTAAGCCGCAAGTGGGCGGTACAAACTAATAGAAAATTTTGATTGGTTTGTTTAATGTCATGTAATATTGTTCACGCTCCTAGTGGCGGTAGCGCGTGAATTTGGTTGCGATCCGTCAAACAAAAGAAGAAGAAGAAAAAGAAGATGAAGAAGAAGCTGCACTGATTTATAAACTGTTAGCGTTTGCAAATCGATTTAGGATAATTTATTATTAGGATAATACACAGCCGAACATAAGGAAATGGTGGTGTGCTGTCCTGCTTGACAATTTCTCTTTAGAGTAAGTGTTTTCGTGGTGTTTTTAAGAAACCTTAAAAGAAAAAAAATAATTCTTGTTCACTTGTATGCTGTCAACAGTTAATTCTGTTCAACAAGTCACTGAACAGAATGATACAGTGAATCACTCATAATACTCAGTAAAATATATTCTGCAAACCCTGGGTGAAAGAAATAGCAAAGTGTTTCAGATAAAAATCATTTTTTTATTAATAAATTCTTTAATTGATTGAAAATAGAGCAATAATTTTAAATTGTATTAATGTAGTCTTTAATGTGACTTCTGTTGCTTACTGTTTGCTTTTGTTGCATGACAATCAATTGTGGAAGACATGGGGAAAAGAGAAAAAGAGCTGTTGCTGCTGGTATTGTCAGCTTTTTATATTTTGCAGATTTTTGGTTAAACTTTAATGGATACTTTAATAATTGTATCACTTTTTTTTAAAAAATTCTAATCCCCTTTTAGAAGAAGAATGCTCTACCTTTCTGCCTGAAACCATTGGCAGGAAGAAGGTGAAAAAAGGACAACTTGGATATGAGGGTAAGAACTCTGATATGAAGCAAAGTACACAAACCATACTGTGTTTTAAATTATGTAACTCTAATATTTACATAGATATAATAACTATTAACAACTTCATTTCAGCAGATCAAACACTAATTGGGCATTCTGCTTTCAACAATGTAAGTACAATCAGTTTTTGATGATTTAAAATGCATGTGCTAGAATAGTTTGAATTCACTTATATTTTTCTTTAAGGAAAAGCTGTTTAGAGATGATGACCCTCCTACATGTTTTATCTTCAAGGTGATAAAAAATATATATATTTTCATGGTTGTTATTTAACAGACTGAGTTAACTGTTGCTATTCTATCAGTTATCAGGAGATTTGCTGAAAAATATTAATTGAAATTGTCCTTGAAGAAGGAGATGCTGCCTACATGTCCCTGTCTCTGGTTTGCGCTAGATTCAGAAATTTAGTTGGAGAACAAAGCTTCAGGAGCCAGGCACACTTCTTGTGGCTGGAAAGTAAGTGTTGACATTATTTGTGTGTTTTTTAATGTTTTTTTTTAATGCTCTTTTTTTCTCCCTGTGTTGCATGTTGGGAAAACAAAAGTCATGATTACTTCACTGACTTCTGGAAAATGTACTCCATCTCCACTTGTTTGGAGTGCCATGTGGAGTTAGAGGTCTTCACGGGTCCAAAAATTCATACCCGAACCCGAAGAGACCCGTAAATGTGCTACACGGAACCGACCCGGCCCGACTATTATTTTGAAAGTTGGACCCGAACCCGTGCAGAACCGAGAAATGCCATAAATGTACTACCCGGACCCGTCTAAGCTGGACCCGAACCCGACCGGACCCGTCTGGACCCGATCGGCACATAGGTCTATTCCACAGCAAATTGCTATTAATAAGTCAATAAACAAGTTGCGAAAATAAAACGTGTTGTCTTACCTAATATTAGTAGGCTAGCTTTCTTCCTTGTACCTGACTGTGATGCACTTGCCAAGAAAGTTCATCCGTTATTCCTCTCTTGCCGATTGAAATGCTTAATCCATTATTCCAGCTTTAAAAGTTCACTTGCTGTTACGATGACAAATGCGACTTTGCAGTTTTGCATTATTTCGTTGTATCTCGAGACTCGAGTCAACTCACATAATAAAATAACGTTGACTGTTTGCCCTTTTGAACTATAATAACGATTGCTTGTTCAGTGACATGGCCGCTGACGTTAGCATTACTTATTTGCGGTCATTTCTGTGCTTTCTGAGCCGAGTCTGACCAAAACTTTAGATATAACAAGACGGCATAATGTTATTATAAAAACAGGAGAAAGAAAGTGCGCTCGCATGAGACATGCGCGTTAGCTGGAGCAACCTGAAACATAAGCTTTAAGCGTCACAGAAAACATTCGTGTGATAGTTCATATTTTGTTAATGATTTGAAATAGGCTATGTTATTTAAATACGAATGTGCAAGGCTACAAGCAGTTCTTGAGATTTGAAGTTTGTTTGCATTACTGTTGCACACGATAGGAATATGCTGCGTTCACGTCACCTCGTATTTACCGGATTCTTGAAATGACAACACGTGATGACAATTCGGAGCTGTTCACGTCCTCGGACTGGGAATTATGCGTTTCCATGGCACCACTATCAACCATAGACATGCTATCAACGCCTAAATGAATCTACAGCGGTCAGGTGGTACAGCGGCCACGTGGTACATGTGGGAGCTTTCAGAAAACTCCCAGCTTACAAGCTGTAATTACGAGCTCTACGAGGACGTGAATGCTTTTACAAGCTAGAATCTCGTAACTACAGGAATTACGAGGCCGCGTGAACGCACCTAGTAAAACTCGATGATCACCGTTTGCTTGCATTAACTCCGCCCGCTCTGCTTCTGATGGCTGGGGTCACTCGTGTTTTTTCACCTTATTTCCCGGCTCATACTTTGCAAGTTACAAAACACGCACAGCGCTGACTGACTCCCTACACGGCCGGGTGATCTCCGAATCAAATCGGCTCGGGTATACACACAATGTTAATCAGACCCGGGAACCGAAGTAATACATTAGGACCCGACCCGGACCCGGACCCGGCTGACCATTTAAAATATAGTCCCGAAACCGGTCCCGGGTCCTCGGGTCTTCTTTGTAGACCTCTGGGGCCTAAAATTTCTGGAGACCATTTACTTGTATAGCATAGATCTACAGAGCTGAGAAATTGTTCTTGAAATGTTTGTGCATGTTAAACAATAGATATAAAGTCATGCATATCTTGGATGGCATGGGGAAAGTTTTAATTGGGGTCAACCCTAGTGCTCATTGTGGCTTTTGTGCACCCACCAGGTTATGCTGGGAAGGGCAAGCGAGGTGAGATTTCAGGAATTTACAGCGAAGTCATGCATCCAGGATTTTGCAGTGTCCACTGCATGCAGGTTTATTGTTCATAATTTGTTTCAGAAATAAAATAATTTACCCACCCTGAGACTGATTTGTGATTTGAGAATACATTTATTTGTGTAATGTTCTGAAGAACATTAGTTGGTCATTTGCTGTAATTTGAGTAAAAACAACTATGAAAAATAAAAAAATGTTCAGTACAGGTGAATAGTAAGTAACAGTATTCAACATTTTCTTTATGCATCACACATTTATTTCCTGAGTGCAATTGCATCTCACTTTAATATGTTCTTTGGTAGGCTACTGTAGAAGAATTGTAAAATACAATATCCAGAAATATGCTTGAATTACATTACAGCTAAAAGGATTTAAAATAGCATCATCACAAAGTATGACAAATGGTGTAAAAACGTGATTCAGTGTTGACAATGAACGGTATTTGGATACAAACAATAACTACAAAAATGTAAGAATTTCAATTCAAACTATGAAAATGCGTTATATATACATTTTTAAGATACTATGAACTCCAGCCTACTTGCGGCATAAGCCCCACCCACTTGCTGTTGTTGGCGTAAGCTCCTCCCACTTGCGGGTCTCCGGGCTGCAGCGATATCTACTTGGAGAGCAACACGCAGTGAAAAATACATCGCGGAGCAAAGAGGACACTGACTAACACATCGACAGACAAGACAAAGCAGGTTACTTATGATATTAAACAAAGTCCCAGCTTTCAAACTGTAGTTTTTTTTAAAGAAATTCAAACAATAAAAACCGTTTTGTGGCTCTTTAATGTGTCCTGACAGATTGCTGTAGCGCCTCAGAGGCTCGTAAACCAATCATCTCTTACTACGAGTTCATTTATAGCATCAAATGAACATGAGAATGAATGTTGTTTCAAACGCGAAGAGACGTCAATATACACAGTTTTTTAAGTTTAACTCCACCGAGGTTAATCTTCTAACTCCTGACTGCTTTGTCGGACGAAATGGCGGATTCTGCGTTCTGATTGGTTAAATCGCTTGTCAATCAAACTCCCGGCGAAGGGTCAATTATAGGATTACTTTGCTGCGTTCCAATTCGCCTACTTATACTACGCCCTAAAAATATGTACTCTTTCTGTGAACAAAAAGTACTTAGGCTACTTTTGAGTGTGTAGCAAAAGAGTAGACAAGCTTTGGGACATACTAACACGTCATACAATCGCGTCTTTTCTCTCTGTCGCATCCTGTCACCGTAAACTGGCCTGTCAATCATCTTACATCCTCCACATTTCATTTAGTTAATTTCCTACTGTATCGGAGAGAAATACAGCACGTTGATATGCAGTCGCGGGTCTTTCATGTGGAGAACTCTACTCATATTAATGCATAATGATGCATTTAAAAGTTAATGGCCATTCGGATCTTTATAAAAGTCCACATTGGTATTTGCAGATGAAAAATAACACGGGTAACATTAAATATATATTTTCTATCAGGTTAAACTGATTATTAGTCACTCAAACCTCTCAGCGTCGATCGCGCGTATCCGCCATGTTTTGTAGTTTTTTAACACTTTTTACTCGTGTTTGTAGTTCTGAACTGAATCCTCGTCCAATGCGCAATGGGTTGTGGGCAATATTAGCCTTTATAGTGTGCACGGATCCACACTTCGAAAATCTACCGGAAATAGTAGACCATCCGGGGACTTTTGGCATACTCTTTTCAACATACTATGCTTTGGGACACACTTATTTTAATCTCACATACTATTTAGGATGGATAGTATGGAAATTGGAACGCAGGGCTAGTTTTACTTGGTTGTATTTATCTTCTGTGCCACTAGACAAGCAGAAAAAAACATTAAAGGTTATTGATTCACATACATCAGTTTTTTCATATACAGTATGTCACCTTTTGTTTGGTGTCTTTGCTGCTGTTAAAAGTTACAAACTGATTTCGAACTTTCTAAACACACAACATTAATCTGTGTAAAATCTGTTCTTCAGGTGTGTTTGCTGCTGAAACAACTGAAATACAGTCAGTGCCAGTGATGGAGGGAGATTCTGTCACTTTATACATTGACGCTGCTGAAATACAGAAAGGAGACAATATGCTGTGGAAATATGGAGCTGAAAAGCAGATTATAGCTGAAATCAGTAGAAATTATGGATTGTTCATTACATATAATGGTCCTGATGGGAGATTCAGAGACAGACTGGAGCTGGACGATCAAACTGGATCTCTGACCATCACAAACATCACAACTGAACATGCTGGAGTTTATAAACTAGAGATAAGTGGAGTGGAACTGACAACAAAAACATTCAGTGTTTCTGTCTATGGTGAGTAGAGATCATTTGTCCAAAAATTATTTTATTAGAAGAATCGTTGGTTCAGTACAAATTAAGTTTAATCCACAGCATTTGTGGCATAAGGTTGATTACCACAAAAATAATTTTGACTTGTCAAGAAAAAAATAAAAAATTCAAGCTTACGACGATGCGCTTAGAATGGAAGTCAACAACGTCATTTTTTTAAAGATATAAAAGTAGAAATGTGAAGCTTATAATTAAAAAAAAAAATACATTCATTATTCTGTCAAAACTAGTGTATTATTTGTAAAATTTTACCAGGCGTTTAGTGTTGTGTTGTGTTGTCAAGCGACCAAGTTGAAAAATAAGATTTTTTTTATTCAAACATTGAATAGTCTTGAAATAATTAGAGATTCCAGGATTAATTTTCTTATATGCACACAATAAATAAACTAAGAAATGAAATAAACTTTTATGAACCCTTTATGAATAACCAACACCCTGTTTCCTGCCTGTTAATACACAATCCAGTGACATTAATACACACTTCAGTTTTACAATACCCTGCATTAAGGAATAACATTCCTTCTAAGGGTAGCAGATGAAAGGGTCCCGAATCTTGTGGAATTGTCCAACGTTGCCTTTCAAAAGGTATTTAGTTTGTTCCAGGTGTAGAGTAGACATTAGTTCCTCAAGCCACAGGAGGGTCAACCTTGTTGATTATCAACTTTTAACGATTATCCAAACAACAAACAAATGTAAAATTCAATTCAATTCACATTTATTTGTATAGTGCTTTTCACAATACATATCGTTTCAAAGCAGCTTTACAGAGAATGCATGTCAAAATTACAATTTAAGAAGAATGCAGTTAGCAAATAATGTAATAATTTGGGCAATTAATTTACACACACTGTTAGCATTTAACTTTAAGGTAGAAGCAATGAGCTCCTGGAAAAATGAATTACATATTAACAATAATTAGGATATATAGAAAATTTGGGAATGTGCATGTTGCATCTTCTGAAGTCCTCGCAGAAGTTGGCGCCGTCTCTTCACAGGTGTTGGTCATCTGAGGTCTTCTTCAGAGGCTGGATCCAAACTGAAGCTGATGTCCTCTCTAGTCGCCTTGGGACTGGTGTCCCGAGGTAAAACAGTAAAGCAAATGGAGAATAATTAGTGTAGCTGCTGTTCATAACATTAAGTAAAGATACGTGCAATCGATCTGATATGAAATGCATTACGTGAATGCTTGGCTAGAGAGATGTGTCTTTAGTCTAGTTTTAAACTGGGCGAGCGAGTCTGAGCCCCGAACATTATCAGGAAGGCTATTCCAGAGTTTAGGAGCCAAATGTGAAAACGCTCTCCCTCCTTTAGTGGACTTAGATATCCTAGGTACAACCAGAAGTCCAGAGTTTTGTGATCTTAAGGAGAGTGAAGGATTGTAGGGCGATAGAAGATCGGTTAAGTACACAGGAGCTAAACCATTTAGAGCCTTATAGGTCATTAGCAATACTTTATAATCGATACGGAACTTAATGGGTAACCAGTGTAGAGATGATAAAATTGGTGTTATATGATCATATTTTCTTGACCTGGTAAGAACTCTAGCAGCTGCATTTTGTACTAATTGTAGCTTGTTTATTGAGGAAGCAGGACAACCAGCTAATAATGCATTACAGTAATCTAGTCGAGACGTGATGAAAGCATGAACTAACTTTTCTGCATCAGAAACAGATAACATATTCCGAATCTTAGCAATGTTTCTGAGGTGGAAGAAGGCTGTTTTTGGAACATATGAAATATGATTTTCAAAGGACAAGTTACTGTCTAATATAACACCCAGGTCTTTAACTGTCGAGGATGGAGTAACAGTACATCCTTCTAAATGCAGATTGTAGTCTGAGAGATTCTGTGTACAGGTTTTTGGCCCAATAAGTAATACTTCAGTCTTATCTGAATTTAATAGAAGAAAATTACTAGTCATCCAATGTTTTACTTCTTTAACACACTCTGTCAGATTGGATAATTTAGAGATTTCATCTGGTTGTGTTGAAATATATAACTGAGTATCATCGGCATAGCAGTGGAAACTAATTCCATGTTTTCTTATAATATTGCCGAGTGGCAGCATGTATATTGAAAATAGCAGAGGGCCTAACACTGATCCTTGCGGTACTCCGTAATTTACTATCGTTATCTTAGATTTTTCCCCGTTTAAATATACAAAATTGTGACGGTGTGAAAGGTACGACCTAAACCACCGTAATGCCTGTCCCTGAATACCAGTGTAATTTTGTAGTCGATCTAGGAGTATTTTATGATCTATAGTGTCGAACGCAGCACTGAGATCAAGTAACACTAGTATTGAGATACAGCCTTGGTCAGAAGCTAGAAGTAAGTCGTTTGTAATTTTAACCAGTGTAGTTTCTGTGCTATGATGAGACCTGAATCCTGACTGAAATTTTTCATAGATAGTGTTTTTTTGTAAGAAGGAGCGCAATTGGACCGACATCACTTTTTCTAGTATTTTAGACATAAATGGAAGATTTGAAATGGGTCTGTAATTTGCCAATACATTTGGATCTAATTGAGGTTTCTTAATGAGAGGCTTAATAACTGCTAGCTTGAACGGTCTTGGGACGTGACCTAGAGATAAAGACGAGCTGATAATATTGAGAAGAGGCTCTTCTGCTACAGGTAACAATTCTTTCAGTAGTTTAGTGGGTATTGGATCTAGTAAACATGTTGTTGGTTTAGACGCAGTGATAAGTTTATTTAGCTCTTCCTGTCCTATAGTTGTAAAGCACTGCAGCTGTTCTTGAGGGGCGATAATTAAAGCTGAATCATAAAACTCTGTCAAAGGTTGTACATTTACAATTGTTTTTCTGATGCTTTCGATTTTTTCAGTCAAGAAAGTCATCACTATTAAACTGTAATGAAATGTTTTGTTCTGGTGATGTCTGTTTATTTGTTAATCTAGCTACTGTACTAAACAAGAACCGTGGATTGTTTTGGTTATTTTCTATGAGTTTGCGGAGATGCTCGGCTCTAGCTGCTTTTAGAGTCTTTCTATAACGGGACGAGCTGTCTTTCCACGCGATTCTGAAGACCTCTAAATGAGTTTGTCTCCATTTGCGTTCTAGATTACGAGTTTCTCTTTTGATAGCGCGAGTAGTACTGTTGTACCACGGTACAGTATTTTTCTCTCTAACCTTTTTTAATCTCATCGGAGCAACAGTATCTAATGTACTAGTGAAAATGGTGCACATGCTGCTAGTCATTTCCTCGAGATCGTTGGCGTGTTTAGGTACGATGAGCAGCTGAGACAGATCAGGCAGTTTATTTGTGAATTTATCTATAGTTGTCGGGAGAATTGTTCTGCATAGTCGATATCGCGGTGCAATTTGACAGATATCATCAGTATGCAGTACGCATGTTACAAGGTAGTGATCAGTGACATCATCGCTTTGTGGTAGAATTTCTATATTGGTAGGATTGATTCCTTGTGATATAATTAAATCTAGTGTAAGATTAAAATGGTGAGTGGGTCCAGTGACATTTTGTTTTACCCCAAAGGAGTTTAGTAAATCTGTAAACGCAGCCCCTAACGCATCATTTGTATTGTCAACATGAATGTTAAATCTCCAACAATTAGCGCTTTATCGACGTTGACCAATAGATCTGAGAGAAAGTCTGCAAACTCATTTAGGAAATCAGCATAAGGCCCTGGAGGTCTATAAACGGTAGCTAAAGCAAGAGATAGTAGCGACTTTTTACTTATATCTGAGAGTGTTACCTTTAGCATAAGAATTTCAAATGAATTAAACTTATAATTTGTTTTCTGAGTAACATTCAGAATATCCCTATAGATTGTTGCAACACCACCGCCTCGGCCAATCAGACGGCATTTGTTTTTATAACAGTAGTCAGGTGGACAAGACTCGTTGAGACCGAAATAATCAATTGGTTTAAGCCATGTTTCGGTAAGGCAAATTACATCAAGACTATTATCTGTGATCATTTCATTTATAATAACCGCCTTAGGTGTCAGTGATCTAATGTTTAGTAGCCCTAGTTTTAGACATTGTTTCTGTTCAGTAATTTTGTGAATTTCTGGTTTGATTATGATTAAGTTTTTTATAGATCCTTTATTTTTATTGTTAAACCTTACTATACGGGGAATAGACACAGTTTCTATAGACTGTACTTCACTTACGTTACTATCAATTAAGTGGGCAGAACACAGACTGTGATTTGAGGTTTGACTTACTAGTCATACGGTGTGAAGCGTCTTGGAGATGTTCTCTGACAGAAGATCAGCTCCGATTCTGCTGGGGTGCAGGCCGTCAGTACGGAAGAGCCTAGGACGCTCCCAGAAAAGATTCCAATTATTTATAAAGAGCAGCTTCTGCTCATTACACTAAGAAATCAACCATTCATTTAAAGCAAATAATCTACTGAACCTTTCATGTCCTCGTCGGTACGTCGGAAGCGGTCCGGACACGGCTCGTACCGTATCGATCAGGCTCGTGAAGTCCTGCTTCAGCACCTCCATCTGCCGCAGTCTGGTGTCGTTCACCCACGCGTGCAGAACTACAGCTCCGATGTTCTCGGTGCCAGTCAGGATCGCGGGAATCTGCGCAGCAACATCGAGAACACGAGCACCAGGAAAACAGTGACTGCGCACCTTACCTTTGGCTGTGGTAGCGTGGACGTGACGGACGATGGAGTCTCCGATGACCATGGCATCGCGTTCCGCCTCGCGAAGAGGGGAGAAGCGGTTCCGCGTTGAGACCTCGAAGACCGGGGGCGGCGGCAGAGAAGAGGTCCTGGTCCGAGGCCTGGCTCGCGTCTTCCGCTGCTGTAGAACCCAAGGTCCCTGGTGTGATGGCGCCGGAGTGAACAAGGGCTGGGATGAACGCGTTCTAGGTGCTCGGGCCCTGTGCAGAGAAACACACGGCGTAGAGGAAGCAGGAGTGTTATTATCATGCTGCAAACTTACCGAGGAAAGGTGAGCGTCAGCACGGGATGTTTCCAGCACTGTCTGCCGCTCGCGTAGCTAGGCCTGCTTCTCGAGGAGGGTCCGAATCTGTCGCTCCACGTCCTCCAGTTCCAACTGCACCGCATACAGCTCGAACGTGTCCTCACCTGCACACAAAGGTAGAGAAACATCCGAAACACTCGCCATTACAATAGATGAACAATAATATAGTGAGAGAGAAGAGTACAAACGCTAGTGCGACCACGCCGCTACTGCTAGCGGGCTAAAGCTAGTAGCGAATGTTCGGGAAGTCGGATAAAACTAGCGATATCAAGGCAATCCGAGTGTTTTTATATAAAACAATGTCGGCGATGTGTTCCCTCGCCGTAAAAGAGAGAATGATTTGTTATAAATTCAATATTAAGAGAAAAAAAACAAGCAATTAGGAATCAACTCGACGGAGCTCTAACTCAAACAGCGCGGCCACACTCATACAGTGTGTATTCACACACATACTTGATGTTGTCTACCTTTACATTAGCGACAGTAACTGGGCTGTATTAACCCACGTTGAGGAAACATTCGTCAGTGAAATATGTGACGAAAAAAAAATACTTTGATGTTCATTTGTACATCCAGACACTTCGCAACTGCCATGCTTTGCTTGTTTGTGAATGATGTCACTCGAGGAAAAAAAAAATATTGTGCTCGCCTCACACTGACATATAGGCAAGATTCCAGATTGGGCCATCTGAGCTTTCATTTTCTCAAATGCAAAGCAAAATACGCAGGGCTCGGTTTACACACATCACCTTTTCTAGCCACTGGGGGACCATAGGCAGGCTAGGGGAACTCATATTAATGTTGAAAAACCTCATAAAGTGAAATTTTAAGTGTTGATGCATTCTTATGTTTACTTCATAAAGAATTCATGTGCATTTCATACAACATTAGGGTTTTAGATAAACTCCATAGAACGCACGACAGTGGTTTGACTGATGGGAGATGTTGTATAGAGGATAATGAAAATATAATGTTTATTTATTTATTGAGGATAGGAAAGGGCAACCAAGGGTTGTGCGATAAATATCGTCTGTGATAATCATTGTTGTTTTAACAATGTGCGATCTGACATTGAGTAAATCCCTCACACACACCCAGAGAATGCACGCATACATTACATTATGTAGTCTTGTAGATTAGACTAGCGATTGTACACTGTAAAACCCGATAAGTTACGGTAACTCAAACCATTTGAGGAAACTAATTTCTTCAAACCATTTAAGTTTTAAAACTAATAAGTATAAGTACTCTAAACTCATATGCATTGAGTTAAATTCACTTAAATTTTACCGTTTTAAATGTTTTTAGTAGCTTTCTGGGCATTAAAAGTGTTCAATATCTTGCTGGCGATGCAGGCCTCACTGAGCCATCTGATTTCATCAAAAATATCTTAATTTGTGTTCTGAAGATGAACAAAGGTCTTACGAGTGTGGAACGACATGAGAGTAAGTAATTAATGACAGAATTTTCATTTTTGGGTGAACTAACCCTTTAAATGGATAGTCCAGCTTCAAGAGGAACATAAAAACAGTTAATCTATACGAATAAAGCAGTGTAATCCAAGTCTTCTAACACATATTTGATTAACAAATATTAAGCTTGAGCAGAGGTTGGTTTATTATGTGTCAAACAAGCTTTACAATTTACATTATTGCTGTGGTTATGTTTATATGTGAATACAAATTATAGCACTTTTTGAAGCCTGAAAAGTAAGACTGCCTAGATTTTCAATGGATAGACAAAAATAATGAAAGAATATAAAAATTATGAAAAAAAAAAAAAAAAAAAAAAAAAAATTCTGAAGAATATAATTGTGTTTGGAACAACATGAAAGTGAGTAATTCAGTAATTCGTTTCTAAATGGACTATGCATTTAAGACAACTTGAATGCTCAGCTATTCAGTCACTGTACCCACACCATGCATTTATGCTCATGTCAGCAAAAAGCTTAAAATGTTGCTAAGTAAATAGAATGTTGTTTTGACCTACCTTGTGTCTTAAAAACATAGGCAGACTCTTCTTTACAGATAGTAAGACCCGCCGGATCGTAGTTCAAATGACATCAAAGCCAAAAAATGCAGCCCTTGAAAACAAAACAAAAAATTAGGTTAGTTTAACTCACAATTAAACAACATTTATCAATATGCTTAGAATTAAATTTCATTATAAAAAGTTGCAAAAACAAATATTGTATTCAGTATACTTAACATTTGTGCTGCAAGAAATTTCTGGTCATCATTACATACATTTGCAAAAATAGCAATTTATCCAAAAATTTAAATTGAAGAAAGATGTATTTAACAACTGTTCATAACGTGACAATTTGCATTTCGTTACCATACTAAAGCCCATCCATTTGTTCAATGTGAATTCTACTTACTCATATTATTGTAGCCATGTTGATATCACACCACCCTTCGACGTCTTTGCTCTGAAAAGATTCATTTCAAAAGCATGACAACAAATTGTTATTATGAGTTTCAAATTAGAAAATGTGAAAAGCAAATAACAGTCTTAAATGTTAACTAACGTTAGCAAAACAGCCATCAACAATCCTCGAGCCTCTGTTCACCGGGGCTTCGGCTGCTTTAGTAAACTGAATTAGCATTACAAGGATATACTAGATGAAACTTGTGAAGCGGGTCATAAATAACTATTAACAAGAAGTTTAATGGTTGTAATATAGGGAATGGGTGGGTTTACATTACCTGTTGCTGTAGTTTCTGTGGCGCCGCACACGAGAGATGTGGAAGATGGTCTGCCAACCGTCTCAAAACAAAAGTCGCATTATCTGAGTCCGACTGTGAGAAAGCACAGTCCCACCCCCACTAAAATCTACTTACATGCATCACCAGCAAAATGAGTCTTACTCTGATATGTATTACTCAGTGTATTAGCAGTTTATTGATGTTACACTGTTTTAATTGCACACATGACATTGACAGAAATGACAATGACTCTGAAATGGTTAGGTACATACTAATACAAACACTGATGAATGTGTAAGTAAAAAAATTTACTTAATAGTAAAAACTACTTCCATCATTGGCTGATTGAGCTGATCTGATCTCTACACAACAGAACAGTTGTATAGCAGTGCACATAAAATAGAAAAAATGATTAAAAAAAATGATGGTCGTCCAGGTAGTCCTCCATGGTTTCCCATTCCTTCTGGTTTATCTGTGAGACAAAATGACAATGACAAAGTTTGTAACATTAGTTCAATCAGTTACAACCTTTTTTTTTTTTTTTTTTTTTTTTTTTTTACAATTTAAAAAAAGAACAGTTTTGCAATGGAAATCTTCAGATTATATGCACCTTTGACATCAAGCTCTAAGTAAGTTTCATTTTGAAATGGCCCTGTGAAGATGCAGGTGTACTTCTTGGCATCGTTTTTTTTAAGCCAGTTGAGTTTGATGGTGAAGTTACCCTCCTTTTGATCATTGGGTAATATTTCAATTCTGTTCTTGTACTCTGGAGCTTGACCTTGACATGTTCTGTTGCCCCCAATTATGTCACACACAGTCTTGCCTTCAATGTCTCTCACATGTAGGTTGAATTCTTTTATATTGTCCTTAATCTCACTTTCAGGGATAGAACAAGTAAAGACAGCAGAGCCTCCAACAAAACCCTCAACTCTGACCACAGAAGAAGAGCAGGAACCTAAAAAAGAGCAAACACACCATTTATGATTCTGCATGTGACGTTAAGTTTCATTTAAAATGTTTAAAATCTCACCTGTGATATATAGCAGAAACACAGAGATGATGTACAAACTGTAGAAAGAGAAGATAAACATATTTTATCAGTTTGCTAACCTATAATAGCCCTCAAATTCTATTCAATATTTACAGTTATTACAATGGACGAGGGTCTACCTCGACACTGTGCTTCATGTTCTTCCTGTCATTCAATAACATTCTTCAATGACATTCTAAACTGTATTTTGATCAAAATTTGAGCACATTATTTTCAATTACAACACTAAATGTTGATCAACAGGACACTTTGAGTTGTCTAGCATTAGTTAGTGAATAAAGCATGTGGACCAACATGGAACCCAAAATGGGTTTTTATTTATCTATTTTTTTTAAGTAAAATATACAGAAATTATCAGATAATCATTTTGTTTGTTTGTTTGTTACACATAACAGTATATACTAGAAAAAAGAGCAAAAGGTAACAATTGTTTTGATCCACACATAATTAGGCCATTCTCTCTCTAACATGATAAAGCTAAACCGAAAAACCAAACTACATTCAAGTCTCATAATCAATAAATTATCTAAAAACTGTTAGACCAATTCATGCCCATGGATAATAATATCATATTTCTGTTAGCTTCCATGCTACAGTAATAATGACCACAATTTTCTCAAAATTTGCTGAAACATACCTGTGTCCCATAGTAATTTGTTTTTTCAAAGCAACCACAAAACTTAAAATGTGCCAATTTAATTATTTTTAAAAAATAAAACAGCAACTAAGTTATCGATATCCACGGTGTCCACGTTGCGGAGCACAGACAAAATGGCATACTCGTGCTCTTATTCATGCGCATGCGCATGTGTATGACGTGTGTGACGTGTGTGACGTGCATGACGTTTTCCCGGTATCTGGTTTGGCTAACAAGAATTATAATATAAGAAATTATAATTTATATATATATATATATATATATATATATATATATATGTACTTTTTGAATCCCACAAGGCATGTGATCCAAAGAGGTCACTTAGAAAAAAATGCTTATGTTTTTCATACTACTATCAAATATTTTTGATATATTAATAATTATTCAATATTGTTATAGAATCGACTAATCAAAAGTTCTAGAATGTAGAACTTATCAACATCACTTCTCATAGAATCCACCCACCAGGTCTGCCTAGTTAGTTTTTCATGTCTATCGTTATGTGACAGGTAATATATTATTGAATAAGATTGAGAAAATAGAATAAGGCAAAACTAAAATCTTGCCAAATGGTTTACAAACCTTTGATGAACCTTTGAAGGTGAACCTGGTGAAGATGAAATAAATCCTTCTTGATTCTTGAATTGAATTTGAAGTGGAAATATTGTTTGTTTTATGGTAAGTATAGGCTGAATTTATAATCTGTTTCATGTAGACCTTTTCCTCTGGTGAAATCTTGTCTTGAAATACCACATTCTTTCCTTTTGTCATCTTTCAGTTTTAAAGAAAGTATAACAGGAATGCTGTTTTGAAGATTCTATTTTGGGAGCATCAAGACTTGTTCTTCAAGTTCCTCAAAGTGACCTGCAAATAATAAAGAGAAAATTAAAGATAAATAAAACAAAAATTAAAGAATTAAATTACTTATACACACAGTACTTACTTACATAGTTTTTTTTTTATCAGTTTCAAAATGTTTATTACATAGATATAAACACAGATGGCAGCAACAGAAATACAGAAAGAATGTTAAATGACTTGCTGTTTTCTGCGAACAAAAATAAAACTCCAAAAAATAAATAATAAAAAAACTCCAATAACACTGCAAGATATAGCTCACCTTAAGGTAATTAACGTTGTGTGTGTATGTGTCCTGCCTCTTTGTCGTTCACCTTTTACTCTTGTGTTTAGTTTGGACAGACTGCACAGTGGATGAGGAAACATACACATCTTATCTAGTTGGGAGGAGCATAATTGACGTGTGAAATACCAAGTCATTTCTACATAAGTATCTACAGTACACTTGATTTTAAAAATGGCAATTTATTGGATTGTTTATGACATGTTATGCTGAAAATATGATCTAAATGTAAGGCAGTGTAAGACTAATGCTGGACTGTCTGGACCAAGAAAGGGCTACTCTTTGAGAAAACAAAGGAAATTAACTCTCTCTTGCAAAATTAGCATCCCCATCTGAGAGTCAATCACACCTCAGCATTGCCTTAATTCACATTTCCTTTCCTTCACCCCCTCTTCTCCCATTTCTTCTCTCTACATGCAGAGATGACCTGAACTTCACCCAGAATCTATATGGTTTAATGTGAACAGTTATCATACAACATTATACATGTTTGGTATCATTTGAAATGTCTCAGTGCGACTGGTACAAAGGTCTCAATCCCATAGAAGTAAACCAGAAGCTAATAAAGGTTTTAAGATTTTAGAGATGTTTTGCTCTATGTAGTGGGTGTGTCCACCTTCACAGGGCCTTTCATGCAAATGGCCTTCTGTCCCCAGAATGTGTAAACTACTCGATCTAGGACCCTGATTAATGCAAATTCCCATTGAGAACTCATGTTTCCATTTGAAAGAAGTTTCTGTCTTGGTCTGAGTATTTAAAGAGATGTTGCAAGAGGCAGGGCTCGATCCTGTAATCTGATGAGCCCTTCGAACACTCAGCAATGTGCATTTTTCTAATGTCAGGTATTCATCTTTTACTCTGTTTCTGAGCATTTGATGTTTGTATTGATCATCTTTGAGATGATTATGTAATTGGCATGATACATTTACCTGACTAATAAATTGTTACATTTGACTTTATTCTGACTTATTGGCTTATTGGACAATTATTGGCTCTAGTAGATTACGTTAAGTCCATAACCCCACAAATCTACGCTCAGGTAAGTAACGGACTAAAGTACAGTTTAGGTGGAGCAGTGGGGCACACCAGCTGATATTTTAGAGCTCCGACTAGCACATTGGCATTAGTTAAGTATATTTAGACTGTGTAGTTTAATAATGTTTTTTTTTTCCCATTTAGAGCAACAGAGTGTTGCTAGATCAGTCTAAACAGGGTGGGCCTCAACCTCTGGTTATGGTGAGATTATTCTAACTAAGTGTCTGTGGGTAAACCACTGCGTGATTATGTAAAGTTACCACTAGAGGAAGCTGAATAGGCCAGCCTGATTTTATGGTAATGGTCATGGCCCCTGGTTAAAAGTAATCTTACCTTAATTCGGTGTGTTCAGATCTATGGGGACTAAATAAATGTATTCTAGAATGAGCAAAGTGGGTACGGCCTCTAAAATATTAGTCATCGCCTCTGTCTAATGACCAAGACTGACGAGATTGTGTGTATGAGATCGTATGCCCAGCCGGTGCGAGACTCAAAGCGTTACAGGAATCTGAATGAATGACTACAATAAGAGTAAAGAGTTAAATAGAGTAATCAAATGTCTAGCTAAATTGATATACAAATGACAGATAATCAGTTGACATTCTAAACTAAATTCGAGGTCATAATAAAATGGAGTCAGATTAAAGTTAACTTGGAATTAAACTACTTTGCCACACTGAAAAGACCGAACACGCAAGAAACCTTCCCCGTCCTGTGGGAAACCGCCGTTGGGCCGATTGTGCGGGCCTTACAGCAGAAAAAGGAAACATAATAGCCCTGACTGTTTAAATCAGTTTGTGGAATACAGAAGATCTTCAAAGCAATACGGATACTCAAAGACTTGCCTAGTCCTGGGTAACACAAGTGAGTCAAAGCTTGAAATCTAATTGTAGTTCAGTCCCCAAACATGACAATAAATGTTAAGTTGTAAAATGTGAAAGGTATAGAAAAAAGAAAACAGAGAAATGCTAAACATAGGAATGCAAAACAGTGAAATGCAAAACTGGGAAAGGCAAAACTAAAAAATGTCAGATAACAATGGATATGACACCATGCACTTTGCAATGACCATTCTAGTCACGCATTAAACAGAAAGTTTAAAGTGTCTGTCCACACCGAAAGTGAAAATTTCTCACAACATAATAATAGACAATCATAACATATTTGATGTTTAATAAGTATTTATATTGAGTGGGATTTTAGACCTACTGGTGGACACATTTGAAACAGTACAACATAAAATCTACATAATATCATACAGAAAATTATTTTGCTGGTATTATATATTTACCTTTGTGGATTCACACATGAATAACAGCAGCCTTAACTACTGTCACAGTCTCCGTCTGTCCTGGCTTCCAAAGACTTCGGCTGCGTCCTAAAACTGGAAAATGCTGCCTTCTGAGGACACATTTCAAGGTAGTATGGCATCAAGGCACGTCCGAATCCAATGTTAGCTTCACTTCCTGTCTCATGAGATACCTTCATCTGATCGATTTTTGAAGGAAGCATAGATGTATCCTTCGCTCCCTTTGATATCCCACAATCCTGTGCTTTCCATTCTGTGACAGTTGAGCTAGAAAAATAAAGATGGCGTCCGAAAGTTGCGTTTGCTGCTCAGTTTGTGTATAAATGTACAATTTTGACCAACATATTTCAATTTTGATATAATTTCTATCGAGAAATTACTACTGTAGTAATTAATTATTTGTTCTCACCAAAGCTCGCGCTATATTGCTGTAGATCATTAAACTGTTACGCTGCCTCAGAAGTCTGTCCGAAATCCGTTTCGTGAGGTGCCTTCATGCACAAACGCTGCCGTACAAGTCGTTCTCTTATAAGACAGCGAGGCAGCAAGACAGCTACCTAGGTTTTCGGACGCAGCCTCTATTTCCCATCATCTTCCCTGGCCCACACCTGCACACACTTCCTCATCACCTCTCCTGATCTGCCAACCACACGTACCTGCTTCCCATCAGCACACAATCACCAGTAAGAACACATCAACGACACCGGACAACCGGAGTGAGGTGAGTGGCGTGCTTAAATAGTATGGTGATTGTGGTTAATGGTTTCTCTAGATAAGACCCTTATTCCTCGTCTGGGATTGTGTAGAACGCTTTGAAGCTTCAATGAATCTGTAATTTTGCCCTTCAACCATTTGGAGGCCATTGAAGTCCACTATATGGAGAAAAATCAGATTATAGACAATATAGAAACTATAAAGACACTTGGAACATATCCTAATTCATACAAACACTGTAATACAAAGACACTTAATGTCTTTATAAATAACAAGCAGAGTATGCAAAGTTTGATTACAGCAACTACTCAAGTTTTAACTATTTGAATGGTAAAATAAGCTTACTGTGTTTTTAATGTGACTGTATTAAAGAGTAAATGGTCATATTTTGGTTTAAATAACCTATAGTAGCAGTTTTGAAAAAATCAGATGTCATAGTTTATCAGTGATTCACAATACATAACACCTTTTAGATGTTTATCTGTGACTCTTTGACCTTTTTTGATGGATTCATTTAGTTTCAGACTGTTAGAGGGCATCAATTGTGAGATTCATGCAGGAAGTTTTCACCGACATGCACAAGCTGTTTGTCCACCTAAGAGATCATGCTATCTTTCTGAGGAAATCAGACCACAGCAGGTTTCAGTTTGACTCAGGTGTTGAGATGTTAGTGTCACACTTTAGTAAGAGCAGAAACAAGAGATGGGAGATGATTTAACCTGTTTTATCATTTGCTAAATGATTGTAAACCATTTTAAAAGTCATACCCTCGGTTTCACAGACAAGGCTTAAGCTAGTCTAAAATGCATGTTTGAGCTGTTTTAACTGAAAGAAACTTGTACTGATATATCTTAAAATATGTCAGTGCCATTGTTTTGTCTCAAGATGCACACCAGTATTGTTTTTTCTAGGGTGTGTTTATTAAAGCTACTTAAATGCCCTAATTGAACTAAGGCCAAATCCTGGTTTAGCCTAAGCCCTGTCTGTGAAACTGGGCCTTAATCTTTATTTTACCAATAATCTTTAAATTTGTGCACATTGCACTCTTCTACCTTTACATACTTAACACTATCTGAAAACTACTGTTTAAAAAGTATCAGTGTTAAATGATAAAAAAAAAAAAAAAGAATATTAAAAACATTTAAAGTGTCAATAAGAGTCATTTATATGTAATTATAGGCTATGTATCACACAGAGCATGTGTGTGTGCATTAGGAGGGTCAAATACTGCTGTGGGAGGAAGCTCGAGTGTTTTCAGCAGATACAGGCTTTTTACATCAGACGCTGAATGGAAAATGTTTCACATGCTTGTTTTGTTCTGTCTGTGCTGGAGATGGCTGATTGGTAAGTTTAAAAACATTTTATTGCCTAATTTCTGTCTGTTTCAGAACATTGCTGCTGTTCAACTTAGGGATTTATATGCTTTTCTTCACAAACAATCAAACTGAGATTTAAGTTAACTCTTAAGTTATTCAGTATAACTTAAACACATTAAAAGGATAGTTTACCCAAAAAATTCTGTCATCATTTACTCACCCTCAAGTTGTTCCAAATCTGTACAATTTTCTTTGTTCTGTTAAACACAAAGAAATATATTTCAAAAAATGTGTTAAACTGAACAGTTTTGGGGCACCATTGACTTTCATAGTAGTTTTTTTCCTACTATGGAAGTCAGTGGTGCCCCAAAGTGGCCTGGTTACAAATTTTCTTCAAAATATCTTCCTTTGTGTTCAACAGAACAAAGAAATTTATATAGATTTGGAACAACTTGGGGGTGAGTAAATGATGACAGAATTTTCATTTTTGGGTGATCTATCTCTTTAAAGATGAAAGATAATGCTCATCTGTTTGTTCAAATAAGTGATATATAATCTTCTGTGTCTCTGCTGTACTTTAACTAACATTTAAAAGTTACAAACATTTTTAAACCAGTAAGAATCAAAAACTTTTCATATACTTTAGGTGTGTTTGCTGCTGAAACAAATGAGATACAGTCAGTGATGGAAGGAAATTCTGTCACTCTAAACACTGGTTTTACTAAAATACGTGACGAAGATTATATATTGTGGAATTATAGAGATGAAAAGTCTCTTATAGCTAAAATCAGCAGAGAGGCTAATATTTCCTCCACATCTGATTTTCCTGATGGGAGATTCAGAGACAGACTGAAGCTGGACAATCAAACTGGATCTCTGACCATCACAAACATCACAACTGAACATGCTGGAGTTTATAAACTTGAGATAAGTGGAGCGAAACTGACAACAAAAACATTCAGTGTTTCTGTCTATGGTAAGTAGAGATGTCATTTGTCCAAATGTTCAGTTCACATATTTTTATTTTGTTTTCTTATTTACATTGTAAAATACCAAATATTCACTCAATAGACCAAACATTGTCTTTATACTCTGATGTTTTTCAGCTCGTCTGCCTGTTCCTGTCATCAGCAGTAACTCTTCACAATGTTCTTCATCATCATCATCATCATCATCAAATTGTTCATTGGTGTGTTCAGCTGTGAATGTGGGTCATGTGACTCTCTCCTGGTACAAAGGAAACAGTTTATTGTCCAGCATCAGTGTGTCTGATCTCAGCATCAGTCTCTCTCTACCTCTGGAGGTGGAATATCAGGATAAAAACACCTACAGCTGTGTGCTGAACAATTCCATCAGCAACCAGACTCAACATCTGGACATCACTCACCTCTGTCACACATGTTCAGGTACAACAGAGTTGATAATAGCATTTTTGTACACATTCACTTACATTAATGACTGTCTCTCTTTTCCTCTCCTTCAGTTCCTCCAGTCTCAGTCTCTCTGATAGTGTTGATCTCTACAGGATCTCTGTTGATTTTAGTCGCAGTTGGGATCTTCTGCATCTGCAGGAAATATAGAAAAACTGATCAAGAAGGCAAGTGTTTCCTACTGGAAATAGTATGTGTAATTTAATTTAAATTTTGTTTTAATGCATGTTTTTTTTTTTTTGCTCTAGTTGTTGATGTTGATGATGCAACAGTTCAGACTCATGACGAAGAGATCATTTACGCTGATCCGACGTTCTACAAAAGAAACACACAATAAATGGTGAGTTATTGTATTTTATATGATGATCTGATAAACACATAATCCTTGATGGAGTCAGATAACCATATAATTGTGCATAGTTAGGATAGCAAAATAAATAGACTTTTAAAATGGAAGAGGAAACACATCTGAAATCTTTTGTTGTTTGTGTGACACTCCAGCTGTATAGTATTTGGGGTGATTTCATTGATTTCAGTGTTTGTTTTAGCCCAAATCACGCTTTTGCTGTTGTGGGATAATTTGTATGCAATTAGAAAATGTAACTGTCTTTTTGTATCTTTTGTGTTGATCTTTACAGATGGCTAAAGAGGAGAATCACACTGTTTATGCGCCTGTCTGCTTATGAAGATGAAACTTTAATCTTAAAGTCCCTTTCACTACACATTTGGATTCAGTATGTGATTTCTGATCTATAGAAGTTGTGGAGAAGTTTTGAGATTGTTGAGATTGTTACATGCATATTATGATATAAAAACTACACTTTATAACCTACCCACTAAAAGTGCTAGCTCAGTTTGAGAGTCTGACTGAAACCTGTTGTGGTCTTGTTACCTTAAATACATGTGATTTGATCTGAAACAAACAGCATGTGCATATGAGTGTCTATTATTGAACATTTGTGGTTGACGTGCATGTTAGAGGTGTGAATAGCGTGTGGTTGAAGGACATTTTTCATTCCTAGCTGCTAATGTGAAACTCACTTTCACAAGTTCACATATCCATACAATTAAATAGAGTAAAGTTATGTGTATTTGGTGTGCTGTCTGGGGGGAATTTTGACCCAAACCCAGAGTACTCCCCCTGGTGTGGTAAAAGTAGATAGAACTCAAAGTGAGGAGATGGGATGGAGGAGGGATGCTGATAAACTCTCAGAAGAACAGAGGTTAGTCTTCTGGATTTATACCTCTTGACGTTGGTTGAGTTGATTAACTGAATGCTCTCCACCTGAGCTAATCAGGTTAATTATCTAAACCTGCTCCCCCCAAGCTTTGTTAATAAAACATCATTTACCACAAAATGGTGACTCCATCCATGATCATGGATGATAATACTATATCTCAAATCAAACCGTGATTTACTGTGAATCCTTACTGTGTAAAATATACAAATATTGTATTTTTTGTAAGTGAAAAATTACATTGAAAGGGATAGTTAACCCAAAAACGAAAATTTGATGTTTATCTGCTTACCCCCAGAGCATCCGAGATGTAGACGACTTTGTTTCTTCAGTAGAGCACAAATGATGATTTTTAACTCCAACCGTTGCCGTCTGTCAGTCAAATAATGCTAGTGGATGGGAACTTCTACTATTTTAAATAAAACTTGCTTAGACAAGTCCAAATTAAACCCTGCAGCTCGTGACGACACATTGATGTCCTAAGACACAAAACGATCGGTTTGTGTGAGAAACCGAACAGTATTTATATCATTTTTTACCTCTAATACACCACTATGTCCAACGGCATTCATCACTCGATTCGTTTGGTCTGATCGCGCTCTGACAACGGCAGTGATGTCTCGCTCTCATTTAAGTATATGCGCGAGACATCACTGCCGTTGTCAGAGCGCGATCAGAGACATCAATGTGTCGTCACGAGCCGCAGGGTTTAATTTGGATTTGTCTGTCGTGTTTTATTTACTCTTATAGTCCAAGTTCCCGCTGACTTGCATTATACGACTGACAGACGGCAGCGGTTGCAGTTAAAAATCATCATTTGTGTTCTACTGAAGAAACAAAGACACCTACATCTTGGATTGGCTGGGGGTAAGCAGATAAACATAAAATTTTCATTTTTGGGTGAACTATCCCTTTAATATTCAAGTACACCCCTGCTCGCCTCACTTTTGTAGCCTGCTCACCCTTACGAAAAATATGTTTATTCAACTGTGCTGTTAATATACTTATTTTGAAACTAAAAAGTTAAGTATACTTTGTCTACTTTTTATACTTCTCTGAAATATACTTGATGTACTTCTCAGAAATAAACTTAAAATGACATTTAAGTGTACTTGACTTATACTGACAGAAAAAGTCTTAAAGGATTAGTTCACTTTCAAATGAAAATTAGCCTAAGCTTTACTCACCCTCAAGCCATCCTAGGTGTATATGACTTTCTTCTTTCTGATGAACACAATTGGAGATATTTTAATGAATAACCTGATGCATCCAAGCTTTATAATGGCAGTAAACAGGACCAAATGCTCAAAAAAGTGCTTCCATCCACATCCATCCATCATAAATGTACTCCACACAGCTCCGGAGGGTTAATAAAGGCCTTCTGAAGTGAAGCAATGCGTTTGTGTAAAAAAAAAAAAAAAAATCCATATTTAACAAGTTATAAAGTAAAATATCTAGCTTCCGCCAAACCACCTTCCATATTCAATGTACAAAGAAAGTGTAAAACTCTTGCAGTTCAAAAAGGTTACGCTACGTCCTGCACCATCCCTATTCAAATTATTAAAAACGTTAACTGATGCAACAACAGTTTACACTTTCTTTGTAAGTTGAATACAGAAGGCGGTCTGCCATTATAAAACTCGGATGTGTCAGGATATTTATTAATATATCTCTGACAGAAAGAAGAAAATCATATACACCTAGGATGGCTTGAGGGTGAGTAAAGCTTGGGTTAATTTTTATTTGAAAGTAAACTAATCCTTTAAGTATTTGGCCTATACTTGTACTCCAGCAATCCATGTTTTCATTCCTTTTGTTTTCAACAAAAGTGGCAGATATGTTACTTGTTCAGATGACATTTCCCATTGAAAATTATTATTTTGGTCAAACTTCCAAGACTACAAGTACAGTATCCACACCGATGTGGTGAAAACATTAGATTCATCTAATCATCATGTTCATTCATCAACATTCATTATCATTTCTCATATCACCTGACCACCATCATTGGTTCTTGCAGAAACTCAGATGTGATGCATTACACAAAATGAGAATGAACCTCGTTGGTTCTTGAGCTCAAACGTAATGCGTAGGCTATTGCATAACACATGGGAATGAACCTCACTAGTTCTAGAGGAAGCTCAAATGTGATGTGTAACACACAAGAATAAATCTCATTGCTTCTCACGTCAAGCAAGCATGCTTGAGCTTCCCAGATCTGATTGTTTATATGTTAATAAAAGCCTAAATTCAATCTGTTCATCATATAAAGCTATAAAGTCTCTTCAGAAAATTTGGTTTAAACTGTTCATTCATATGGATTATTTTTACAATTGCCTCATTAAAGGGATAGTTCACCCAAAAAAAAAAAAAAAAAAAGATGTTTATCTGCTTACCCCCAGCGCATCCAAGATGTAGGTGACTTTGTTTCTTCAGTAGAACACAACTGATGATTTTTAACTCCAACCGCTGCCGTCTGTCAGTGGTAATGCAAGACAGCGGGAACTTGGACTATAAGAGTAAATAAAACACGACAGACAAATCCAAATTAAACCCTGCGGCTCGTGACGACACACTGATGTCCTTAGACATGAAACGATCAGTTTGTGCGAGAAACCGAACAGTATTTATATCATTTTTTTACCTCTAATACACCACTATGTCCAACGGCATTCATCACTCGATTCGTGAGGTCTGATCGCGCTCTGACAGTGGCAGAGATGTCTCGCGCATATACTTCAATGAGAGCGAGACATCACTGCCGCTGTCAGAGCGCGATCAGACCTCACGAATCGAGTGATGAATGCCGTTAGTGGTGTATTAGAGGACTTGGGTAAAGTTGGTTTTATATTCGCACATTCGGACTTCTGATAAATTCTGACTTTCCAATAAATGTGCAATAAATTAATGTTTGCGAATTTTAAGCAGCGACATGATATTGACAACCAACGATTGTCAACTTACAACATTTTTCACAGTCGATCAAAATAGGCAAGTATTGTTTTAATGGCATATTTACTTGTGAATGTCCACTGAATGTCCAATGTAGTGTGATTAACAAGGCTATTGAATACGGATGTCCGAATGCGCGAATATAAAACCAACTTTACCCAAGTTATTAGAGGTAAAAATGATATAAATACTGTTCGGTTTCTCGCACAAACCGATCGTTTCGTGTTTAAGGACATCAGTGTGTCGTCACGATCGCAGGGTTTAATTTGGATTTGTCTGTCGTGTTTTATTTACTCTTATAGTCCAAGTTCCCGCTGACTTGCATTATACCAATGACAGACGGCAGCGGTTGCAGTTAAAAATCATAATTTGTGTTCTACTGAAGAACCGAAGTCATCTACATCTTGGATGCTCTGGGGGTAAGCAGATAAACATCAAATTTTCATTTTTGGGTGAACTATCCCTTTAACTTTATGCATCAAAGTGGTAGTTGTGTGGACTGTTAATGGATGGACAGTAATCTCTCAGATTTAATTCTTCATTTGTGTTTCTTATATGAGGGAATGTATTATGGATTTAGAACAACTTGAGTAAATGATGACAGAATTTTCATTAACTATATGGAAAAACCAACATGGACCTGTATTGCCCTTCAAAATGTATTTTCCAAACAAACTTTTACTCCCTAGGGAGTAAAATGCATTGATTGAGAGACAGGTGGCGTTTGAAGGGAATAATCTGTGTGCAATCACTAGGGGGCGCTCAAAGAATTCTGTCAGATTTATTAAGGAAATGCATTGTTGTTATTTGATGTTTAAATGAGAATTAAACAGAAATATAAGAACAATTAAGTGTGTTAATATGAACAATATTACAAACAGTAGGCTACAGTGGAATAATTCTTAAAAAATAGAAGAAAAATGTAAATATTAACAGAACAACCTGCTCCTATTACAAAATAAAACTGTAATTTTTCAAAACAGTTACATTTTAAAACCAATAAATCCAACAGCCCTTCTCTTCTGAATTCGCAAAGACATGCCAAACTAAGCTCTGTTTTGTTTGGTGCAAAAGAGAAATTGCCACATTATGAATCAAAGTTTTCCACAAGAAATACCAATATATGGAAAGTGCATCAGTGCATACATACAAACACAAGACATTATGTTAACAAACATGACTAAAATAATGCAATAAACATGCATTTAACAACATAGGATGTTCCATAAAACCATAATGTGCATAACTGGTAAGAAAAAGTATACAGGGAATTCTGGGAATGTCACTTCATGGCTTTTCACTGTACATTACACTGCGTTCCAAATTATTATGCAATTGACATATCAGTAAGATTTCAGTACAATAAACATTCAGGTTTTAGTTTTTCTAAGAAAATGTTTGTTTGTTTATTTATCCATGTGTTTTTAGATAACTGGTATCAATCTCAGACAAAATAATTTGCCAGGTCTATGGAAATCCTACTTAGAGGTTGTTCCACATTATTAAGCAAATCACAGTTCTCATGCAATATGGGAGGAAGAAAGATCTTTCTGAAGATGAAAAGCATGAAATGGTCCAATGTTAATGTTTCTCTTTGTGAGGTTTGGTTTGGAGTGGCTGAAATGCATCATTACACACAACTGCCAGCCTGCATGGAGAGCTTCCTGAGACTCCAGAGACACCAGCAGCTTCAAGTACCTGTTTGCTGCTCAACACCGGCTTTTTTATAGCTGCCCTTTTAATACAATTAATTTTTTTGATAGGAACTTTCATTAAAAGATCCTGAGCGGAGTAACTTCCTGTTGACGTTCGAAGTGTTGTCAAACAAAACAGAGGCTAGCTAGACCCTCCCTCCTCCTCCTCCTGCCCCTCCCCTCCGTGCTTCCTGAAACAGTCATGAACGCGCATTTAAAATGTAAGTAGCTTGCGTATTGAAGCTGTTTGTCAGTTATTGGCTGGGCGCTGTTTATTGTGTTCAGTGGTCCAGGCTGCACCAGTTTGCTTTTGTGTCCGTTTTTGCAGCTTGTGGCGACTACAGAGACCGCGTTTTTTTACAGTGTGTTCAGGGGACAGGCAGCTAGCGGATAGTGAGGAGATGTTTGCTGTATGTGACAAAAAAATTTTTTGGCCTAAAAACGTGTGAGAAAAACTAAAATCTGAATGTTTATTGTACTGAAATCTTACTGATTTGTCTCTTGCATAATAATTTAGAACGCAGTGTATAAGATTATTTGTTCATTTTACTTGCAAAATGGTAAAAAAAAAATACTGGACAATTAAATATAAGGTTAGCTTTATTACAGTTTGCACATATAGTAAGGGAACTTACTGTTAGCCAATTAACAGGCTTTTACCGTCTTTCACAATCAAAATTATAGTACTGTAAATGACACTGTATGTTCCTCTGAGCAATTAAAAGCCAGTTGATTGATCATTTAGCGAGGGACACCGGACGCCCTATGCAAGGCAATTTTCTACGATACTCTCCTATAAGAAAAAAAAAATTGACAGAAGTTAAAAGAAATGAACATGATTGATGTTCCATTTACAGACACAAAGATACTACAGTCGATTTAATCTGATAATATTGACTGAATCAGTATGAATTTGGATGTTTCTATAAAATGGCTGAAAAGAATAAAACAGCATCATGTGACTTTGTGAGTGAAACATCTATTTTTTGCAGTTAAAGGGGTCATGACATGAGAAATCAAAGTTGCCTTGATCTTTTGACATATATGAGGTCCTGATAGTTTCCTATCTTAAAACAACCTAATTTTTATAAACCAAGCATTTAATCAACCTCCTCATTTTGATGTTTTGGGATCTGTGATGTCACACAGTCAAATATATTTGCATATGACTGCCTCCAGAAAGACATCAACCAATAGTTATACATCATCACACAACAGGCCCCGCCCAGTGGCATTCAGTTGCTTTACAGCTGACATTTGCCTAGACTGGATGTGAGCGTCACGTCAAAAGTAAATAGAAGCCATTATAATCAGTGACACTGTTTACACTGGATACAGTATACAGATGATACAGCATTCAGTTTCTGCCAACAATAGGACAAATGAAGATTGAGAGAATGTTTGCTTTGACACATCCATATTAAACAGCTTGTTTGTGTCTCTGTACAGACTTCAAAAAAATCCCAGTGTCAGAAACAAGTGAATGGTTTATTTTAATGATGTCCCAGATCACATCAGAGTATTATGTTTGTTCAGAGCATTTTACTTTGTAAAAGGGGCCCAATGTAATGCAGAGTTCGCAATGAAACTTTTGTTGAAGGATGAAGCAGCAACTGTATTGGATCTGACAGCAGCTGTAGCACAAACGGTGAGTAAATGATGTCATTATGCTTTGGGCCAGATTTACTAAACGGGGCAAATTAGCTTGAGAATGCAATTCCACAAATGCGCCGATGGGAGTGCCAAGTTTTGTGCGTGATCTACTGCTGAGAGAGAGAGAGTGTGAGAGAGGATGCACTTTCAGGACACAATAAAACGTATTTTGTGGCAAATGACATGAACACATGACACTAATTTGTAGTTCTCATCCTATAGTTGACTATATTTATTTGCTTGGTCGGTGTCATTGTGGGTTTAATTACTTTTGCTTTTTATAGGCTTTAAGGACCTTTTGAAATAACTGAAATCATTTGGCGAAATGATATGGAACTGTAATGCGGTCAAGACTTGCCAAAAACTACTTTAGCTCTGCGTTTCCCTGAAAATAATTGCAATTTAGAAAGTTGATCAACCAATCAGATTCGAGCATTCAACAGCCCCGTAGTAAAAGTTAAAAATGTCATGACCCCATTAAAAAACATCACACAAACACACAGAAAACACACAACCAGAAATTCTCACCAGCTACACCTGCAATCACCAGCAGAACACCAACACATAATCCTCCTATACATAAATACACAATCCAATCTGTAATGAAAAAGACAGTCATTATTATTAGACAGAATATTAATAGAGATCAAGAACTGACTTTATGATTTAGATTTTTCGCTAGACAATTGACTTTTTAGGTAACTTTGACTGATATTCCTTCCCACCTTCATCAGTTATATGATTTTGAATGAACAGAAATGGCACCATCTAGTGTTTATTACCTACAAACATATTTACGGTGATGGTATTTTGCATTGTGACACTTGACATGTCACAGTGAAAGAGACCAGGAAGGCGTTAAAACTAGGGCTGTTAAAGTAATTACCCCCAAAAGATAATTTTAAGTCATTATTGTGTAAAGCAACAAATACATATTACAAAAAGTAGCTTCAGAAAGAAATATTCTATTCAATTCAACAAAGACATTTTTTACACATGAACTTTTGGACCACGAGGTTGAGTAAATTATGACTAAATTTTAATTTTTGGGTGAACTATACATTTAACATTTAATTTTAACAAATGACATGTTTGACATAAAAGCAGTAAAGTACTGCAAGAGCAGACGGCTCCGTATGCTTTTGAATTGCTCTCGCTGTACTTTGATATCATACACCGTTCGGTCTGTGAAGTGCCGCTTCAAGTCCAACAAGTCTTTCACTCGGTTCTTTCAAAACGTGGATTCAGAAATGAAACACAGCTGTGCACTGTGCGGATACGAACAGTTCTGCTTTGTCTTTAAATTTTCATTAGCAAAATTAAACAAAATAGACAATATTGTGTCTAAATAAATAACATAATATTAACTTCTTATTTACTGAATTTTTGTATAAAATCAATTTATTGCATTTGCACTCATTATATAGGCTGTGGGACAAAAACACGTGTAATATTGCACTCGTTACTCATGGGATATTGCTCAAAATATGATCTAAATATGAAACAAAAACTCAAACAGGGGCATTTTTGCCCCCATATCTTTAATTTTAGGGACTTTCTGACTGCATTCTTGGCTCTGCCACGCAATGAGTTGTTGTCCTTGACATCTCAACTGTATGTAATGTCAGATGAACTACATAGGTCTGGGGTGGGGCAAGTGCATTAAATGCGCTACAAATTTTAACGCGTTATTTTTTACCGTACCTAAATAATCTAATTAATGCGTTAAATCGACAACCCTAGTTAAAACATAAGACCATTGAATTATATTCTAATACTGCTCAAGGGAAAATTAACTGAATGACAGATACTCACTTTGGCTCTTTTCACTGATAATGCTGATGCTGTGCAGACGGCGGATGCTGTTGCTGTTGGTGATGATCTCAAGATGATATTCTCCAGAGTCTGTGTTTCTGGTGTTTGTGATGGTCAGAGATCCAGTCTGATGATCCAGCTTCAGTCTGTCTCTGAATCTCTCATCACAATGATCATCTGTACAGATCTTACTCTGATCTCCAGTGATTTCAGCAACGAGAGTGTCATTAAAATACCATCTCATCAAATCACTTGGTTTGTTTATTACACCAGGATCAAAAGTGACAGATTCACCTTCCTTCACTGACTTTCTCTTCATTGCATCACGCTCAGCAGCAGGAACATCTGAAACACAAATAAACATCTGCTGCTTTTCGTGCCATTAAAAAATAGCAACAACATGGAACAAGAAAAAAAAAAAAAGCGTGGATCTGAAAAATGATTGGATTACAGGTTAAAATGGAGATGTTATGGGTTTAAATGGAGATATTTGAAATTATACTATGGAAATATGAAAAAGATAGATAACTATAACAAAAACATCAGCAACAACATGCCAACTGAGAAGCACCTTACCCCAAGTTCCACTTTAAATTTTTATTTCAAAATAATACTGAGGGCAACTATACACAATAAAATGAGAAACTGAAACCAAATATTATAATGCAAGTCACTGCTGTAAAAATAAACACACTGTGACTAAGCATGTATAACCTTAGTCTTTAAACATTCATTAATGACTCACCATAGACAGTGATAATAAAGATCTTTTCACTGATGCTGTTGCTGCTGATGATCTGTAGTTTATAAAGTCCAGAGTCTGTGGATATGATTATTGTGATGGTCAGAGATCCAGTCTTGATTGTCCAGCTTCAGTCTGTCTCTGAATCTCTCAATACCTTCATTACACTGAACATCTGTACAGGTCTTACTGAGATAATCACTGATTTGAGCTATACGAGTGTGATTGAAAAACCATTTAATCTTTTCTTGTTGGTTTGTTTTAACATTTGTGTTCAGAGTGACTGAATCTCCTTCCATCACTGACACTGACACTCTGTCTTTGTCAACACTGGACACACCTGAAAAAAAAAAAAAAAAAAAAATAATGAATAGAATCACTTCAAAAAAGTAGGACACGTACAAGAACAGTAAAAGTGTTTGAATCCCTTTATGCATGATCACAAGGTTGCAGTTTCAACAATGAACACAGCATGAACAATAGGCCTACAGTATAAACATCATCAAAGGGTCACTGACATCAAGAGGGAACTGTAAGTGCAGGAACAAAAAGCATTTTTTAAACCATGGTAAAAACCAAGATATGGAAAAATAAAAAGTTTTGGCCATAAATGTATAAAATAAACTACATAGAAAATAAAAATATATTAAATATATTAGCCTATAATAGCAAAACAAAATATGACTTGCTTTTTCTCTATAAATCTTGTAGTTCTGCACCTCTATCTGTCAGTGTTTTGAAAACCAACAGTCGTTGCACAAAATACGAATTTGAATAGAGATATATTTCAACAGAGATAGGGTATAAACAGTTTGAGGACATTTACCAAAACGCCTTATTGTGTCAGTAAAAATATGAATAGAGTAAAGTATCTTAACTCTTAAAAAAGTGTTCAGCTTCTTGCCTGTTTACGTGAACAGAGCCTGGAAGGTTGACATATTTTGTGTATATTTGACCTTAGGCACGCCCGAAGCTCGCTGACTTTGTTTATTTTGGGGTGCCGCACACAGACAGCTGCCAGAGAACGAGCTAATATATTTATCTTATTCGCGGTTTAAAACACTATTAATAACTCTTTTTAATGCAGCTCGTTTCATTTGACGATTTGGACTTTAAGTTGGTGCTTTATGAAATCGAGTCACATTCAACATTATCTTTCACCAGAAACAAAAAAAATGACTTACCAAGCTGGAAAACCCACACTAGGAGGAAAATAAAGAGATTCATCACAGTTTCTCTGAAAAACGAATGCCGATTCTGTGGGAACGAAAGCCCTTTCTGTTTCAATATTGACACCATGTCAAATGTACAGTTGTAAACAAACATGACTCATTTCGTGGGCGGAGCCTAGGTTGAAAGGGAAAGTTCTTCTGCAGCAGCAGTCACGTTTCTCACACGTGATTTTGACACTGCACAACTTCAATGAAACAAACTTATGCTTGCAAACCGTTAAAAGGGTGTGCAGACTGTGTACTTGTCACCTGTTTTAATATTTAGCCATGATGAAATAATTTCTTTTTAAAAACGTTTTCTATAAGATTCGAGTGCCTTGGACCATATCATTTTACTAATTGGTAAATGCATTCGGATGATCCATGTTGTAAATAATGTTAAGAATGATCTCAGCTGACCCTTAGCAGTTGGTGGTGAGGTTCCCTAACCCTTAATCACTGTCATATACGATCCAACTAAATGGTACCTTCCTATGGAAAAACCCATCCTCTTCATGTAACTCTCTTGGTGTAGAAAATTCTGTACTTTGTGGCCATGTCCTAGGGTGACCAAACGTCCTGTTTTCCCAGGACATGTCCTGTTTTCACGTCCTGTCCTGGCCATCCTGGGTTTTTTTTTTTTTATAAAGTGATGAATATGTCCTGTTTTTCATTGTTTTTCATTGGGCCATTAAATTGACCGGTGTTATGAGATTTTCAGTTTCTGAGATTTTCGGTTTCCGAAGGCGGAGCATACATTAATATAAATGAGTTTCGCAGACATGCGCGATTGCAACTTTCATGCTTATTTGTTAAAGGTCCCGTTCTTCGTGATCCCATGTTTCAAACTTTAGTTAGTGTGTAATGTTGTTGTTAGAGTATAAATAAAATCTGTAAAATTTTAAAGCTCAAAGTTCAATGCCAAGTGAGATATTTTATTTAACAGAAGTCGCCTACATCGAACGGCCAGTTTGGACTACATCCCTCTACTTCCTTCTTTAATGACGTCACTAAAACAGTTTTTTGACTAACCTCCGCCCACAGGAATACACAAGAGTTGCGTTTGTAGAGTGTGTTTGTCGCCGAAACGCTGTTATTTTCATCCCGCAGTCCAATCACCTTTGTTTGGCCTTCCCAGGGACGCTGTACTTAGAGATCAATGGTTACAATTTATGTTTAACTCGGTTCCCGAAAATTATAATCCACATGTAAAACTATGTGCAGCACATTTTGCTGAGGACAGCTTCCTCAGTCTCAATCAGTTTAATGCCGGATTCGCACAAAGATTATTCTTGAAAGATGGAGCAGTTCCCTCTTTGTCTGGAGAAGGCGTTGTTTATGGACCACAACTGGTAAGCTAAGCTGTATCATTACGTATTTCTGAAGGAGTCACTTCATAGAACAAGGAAGTCATCAGCCCGTTTTTATGACAGTGGAAACAGCGGTATACAGATAAGTAAATTATGTGAAAAATACAGTTTTTTTACACGTGAAACATGAACACATGTTATATTGCACACTATAAACACAATCAAAGCTTAAAAAAAAACACGAAAAACGGGACCTTTAAAGGTTCTCTAAGCGATCCTGGGCGGAGTAACTTCCTGTTGACGTTTGAAGTGTTGTCAAACAAAATAGAGGCTAGCTAGACCCTCCCTCCGCCTCCTCCCCTCTGTGCTTCCTGAAACAGTCATGAACGCGCATTTAAAATCATTCTTGTCTGTTATTGGCTGGAGCATGTTTATTATGTTTCGTGGTCCAGGCTGCACCTGTTTTTTTTTTATTGCCATTTTTGGAGCTTGTGGCGACTACAGAGACCGCATTTTTTTTTACAGTGTGTTCAGGGGACAGGCAGCTAGCGGATAGTGAGGAGATGTTTGCTGTATGTGACAAAAAATGTTTTGGCCTAAAAACGCGTGACATCACTTAGAGCACCTTTAAGCAACAAAAAACTGCTGGGAAAGATCAGCTCTACAGCAAAATATAGATGGGCAAACAAGGAGGATGAGGAAGAAAAACAGGATGAAGAGGAAAACAAGGATGAAGAAGAAAAGTATTAGAAAAATAAATAACTAATAAATAACTAAAAAAATACCTCTGCTATATTAGCAATCCAAATTGAACAAAAATAGCTCTCACAAACCTACAAAAACTAATGTGGCGACCAGGGCGGGTGAGAGCCGTGAGGGAACGGCGCGAGGCCGGTGGCGCGAGTGTTAATGAGCTTCACCTGGGAGGCGCACCGGCCTTGAGTCCCTCACGGAGGAGCTCCGGGAGCATAAAAGGAGGAGCGACTACAGTGAAGGAGGAGAGAGGACCAGGCCTGGACTTTACGTTATGTTTTATTATGTTTGTGTGGCCGGCAGACGTCCGCGAGGGTCTGCCGGCATTACTTTCGTTTTGTATTTGTTTATTTTGGTATTAAACTTTTGTTGAACGTTCGCCGGTTCCCGCCTCCTTCTTCCCATATTTACGAACTGCGTTACAACTAACTAACAAAAAATATCTATATCTTTACAGAAGAGACATTATTTCTATCATTATTTAATTTGTTATTTTTGAAACTTGTCATAATAAAACATGTTAAGTAACCTCTGAGAAGCCTGTCTGAATTTGTGTCTTTGGTTATAGATAGTACAGTATTTTGTAATATAACAATTTTCTATACATATAGAGGCATACTTTAAATGTATTGAAATTATAAGGCATCTTTGAGTAAACTTCGAGTGTCATTTGAGTATCTCATTGCTGGGCCGAGTGTCCTGGTTTTTGGTAATCAAAATATAGTCACCCTACCATGTCCAATACATTGACTAGAAATATAGTCAAATGATTTTTGTGCTTTACGGACCATAGTACTACCTGTCAGTGGCAAGGGCACAAAACACATTAATTAGTCCGGATTTGACTACTTTCTCACAATAAAATACAAAAGCTATACAATTTAGTCTATGTAAATTGTTAGAGGTTTCAATATTATTTCATGTTGTAACTGAACTGTGCGGTTAATATAGGACTTATTTCCTATGAACTTATGCGGTTTGATATACCCAGTGATGAAAGCTCCTACCAACCTCTGAGGGAGGTTATTCCTTTTTAAATAGGGTCAAAACGTACAGAGCTTTCATTTTTAACCTTTTCTGACCCATTTTTTGTTTGCCAGTTTGAATGTGAACTGAATTCAATGGACTGTAATCACAATATGTATGCTAATAGATCTTGCATTTCCTCAGCACCAGACATTAAAGTAAATCATTCTGAATAACCCACTTCAACGCAATCTAGGATTTTTAGAATATTAACTTTATTCACATGTTATATCAGATGGGTGAGCATTTGAAATGTAAAAAACAAAAGCTATAATTTAAATTTTAATCATCATTATATAGGGATAGAGATAGGCTTTGTCGAGAACCCAAAGTTTTGAGGAAGGCCACAAGGGACAAAGGCCCTGTCCCAAATGGCACTTTATGTGCACTTAAGTTTTTGTGGATGAGCGCGAGTCCACAGGAGTGCAGTGTGTCCTTTTGGTCATTTTAGGTTACAAAAGGGTGCTTGTGAGCACCCCCTTTGTGACCAATATGCTTCCTTGATGCACACTCTTGCAGAGGTCAAACTGAAGAGAGCTCTGCAGCAGACCTCTACCTGACAGTCAAAACAGCATTACCTCATGAAAGTGTGGACATGGGCTGCGTTTAAATCCACTTTTAGAAACTTTTGAACTTTCCTAAGCAGTTTCCCTCGGGGGAATCCCTGCCGCCATTTTGAAGTGTTTGAACTTTGTCAAGTGGATGAGAGAAGGCCATGCATTTACATAACAATGGCATTTCAGAGGCCTAAAAAAGCAAACTTTAGAAAACAGGTTTTAAAGTGCATGTTTTCAAATTGATACTGTCACTGTGTAAACTGAAAAATGCAAATTTGCAAGACGGTGACGTGCATGTGTATTATGTGTTCAGTCTTTAGGTGTTTTTTACAAAGTGTCATCGCCAACTACTGGCCTGGCAGCATAATACATTACATTTTCGTGTAATCATTTCTGTTTTTAGTATATCATCGTCATATAAATGTACCCTCCGCCAGTGGGCACTCGCATAACATAAATGAACAAGATGAAGTGAAGTTAGCAAGGGAAGGGCATAAACAAGTGAAATTAAACGTGCCCTAGAACCCTTTTTCACAAGATGTAATATAAGTCTAAGGTGTTCCCTGAATGTGTCTGTGAAGTTTCAGCTCAAAATCCTCCAAAGTTTTTTTATTATTCAAATTTTTACCTGCCTATTTTAGGGCATAATTAAAAATGCACCGATTCTGTGCATGTCCCCTTTAAATGCTTGCACTCCCGCCCCCAAGCCCGCAACTCTATAATACATTGCATAAACAAAGTTCACACAATTTAATAAAAAAAAAAAAAGTTCACACAGCTAATATAACCCTCAAAATGGATCTTTACAAAGTGTTCGTCATGCAGCATATCAGATCATGTAAGTATGGTATTTATTTGGATGTTTACATTTGATTCTGAATGAGTTTGATAGTGGCTAACAGTGCTAAAGCTAACATTACACACTGTTGGAGAGATTTATAAAGAATGAAGTTGTGTTTATGAATTATACAGACATCAAGTGTTTAATAATGAAAATAATGACGTCTCTCATTTCCCTGAATACAGTAAGAAACGATGGTAACTTTAACCACATTTAACAGTACATTAGCAACATGCTAATGAAACATTTAGAAAGACAATTTACAAATATCACTAAAAATATCATGATATCATGAATCATGTGAGTTATTATTGCTCCATCTGCCATTTTTCGCTATTGTTCTTGCTTGCTTACCTAGTCTGATGATTCAGCTGTGCACATCCAGACGTTAATACTGGCTTGTCTAATGCCTTAAACATGGGCTGGCATATGCAAATATTGGGGGCGTACATATTAATGATCCCGACTGTTGCGTTACAGTCGGTGTTATGTTGAGATTCGCCTGTTCTTCGGAGGTCTTTTGCACAAATCAAATTTACATATGGAGGAAACAATGGAGTTTGAGACTCACTGTATGTCATTTCCATGTACTGAACTCTAATTATTTAACTATGCCGAGGTAAATTCAATTTTCAATTCTAGGACACCTTTAAATGCAGACTTTTGGGTGAACTATCCCTTTAACAATCCATTATATTAGACATCTCTACCAAATTACAAGACTATATATGTAGAATCGTAACTAAATGATAAAGTAACACTGTGTTCTGTGAAGGAGATAAGTCAGACTGTCAAGTTTATGCAGCAGGGCAGGAAGAAGCCCTTCACCTACAAACTAAACATACATCAAACAAATGGCCGTTATCATGCACAAGCTAATTGTCAACCCAACTGTTCGCATCAGGTTTCTGCAGTAAAACGACCGCAGCAGTTTGACCCCAAAATGGAGCTGCTCACGAGTCGAGTCACACTTCAGTAAGACTAGCAATAATGTGAAACAGCAACATTTGCATTTATGTTATCATTACATTTAGATTGACTAATCCAATTTTCCACTCTTCTCCTTCTTTATAGGGTGAATTCAGGTTGATTGGGGAAAAAGTGTCCAAATCAACCTGAATTCACCCTATTTGTCAGTCAAAAACTCCCTTTCAGAAACTATAAATGTTATATTTTTAACAAATGTTTTCCAGATTGTTTTGTTAAAGTCTTAAGAGCCAGAACAATATATCAAATCCATAACACGTGTAAGAGTGTGCGTGTGAACTAAGGGTGGTCAAACTCTCTCGTGGGAGGATTCACACACCAGCTTCAGTGTTATCAGCAGATAGTCTTATTAGAGTTTTTGCTGAACAAGAGAAGAAAATGTTTCACACGCTTGTTTTGCTCTGTTTGTGTTGTCTGGTTGGTAAGTTATAAATGCATTTTTATATCTTCATTTATTTCCGTTTTGGAGAAAAAAAGATGCCGCTATACTGTTTGAAGTAATTATAGGATTACTAGTTTTACTTGCCTGTATTTAACTTGTGTGCAACCTGACAAGCAGAAAAAACATTAAAGGTTATTGATTCACATACATGTTTTTTCATATACAGTATGTCACCTTTTGTTTGGTGTCTTTGCTGCTGTTAAAAGTTACAAACTGATTTCGAACTTTCTAAACACACAACATTAATCTGTGTAAAATCTGTTCTTCAGGTGTGTTTGGATCTGAAACAAATGAAACACAGTCAGTGCCAGTGATGGAGGGAGATTCTGTCACTTTACACATTGATGCTACTGAAGTACAGAAAGGAGACAATATACTGTGGAAATATGGAGCTGGAAAGCAGATTATAGCTGAAATCAGTAGAAATTATGGATTGTTCATTACATATGATGGTCCTGATGGGAGATTCAGAGACAGACTGAAGCTGGACAATCAAACTGGATCTCTGACCATCACAAACATCACAACTGAACATGCTGGACGTTATGAACTAGAGATAAGTGGAGTGGATCTGACATCAAAAACATTCAATGTTTCTGTCTATGGTGAGTAGAGATAATCTGTCCAAAAATTATTTTATTAGAAGAATTATTTGTTCAGTACAAATTAAGTTTAATCCACAGCATTTGTGGCATAAGGTTGATTACTACAAAAATAATTTTGACTTGTCAAGAAAAAAAAAATTCAAGTTTACGGCGATGTGCTTAGAATGGAAGTCAACAACGTCAATTTTTTGAAGATATAAAAGTAGAAATGTGAAGCTTTTAATTCAAAAATACATTAATTATTCTGTCAAAACAAGTGTATTATTTGAGCTGTAAATCGGTTTAAATCAAAATTTTACCAGGCATTTAGTGTTGTTTTGTGTGGTCGAGCGACCATGTTGTAAAATAAGATTTTTTTTTATTCAAACATTGAATAGTCTTAAAATAATTACAGATTCCAGGATTATTTTTTTTATATGCACACAATAAATAAACTAAGAAATGAAATAAACTTGAAAAAAATCCATTAAGTATAACCAACACCCCGTTTTTCCCGCCTGTTAATACACAATCCAGCGACATTAATACACACTTCAGTTAGCGTACAGTACACTGCATTAAGGAATAACATTCCTACTGAGGTAGCAGATGAAAGGGTCCCAAATCGTGTGGAATTGTCCAATGTTGCCTTTCAAAAGGTATCTAGTTTGTTCCAGGTGTAGAGTAGACATCAGTTCCTCAAGCCACAGGAGGGTCAACCTTTTTCCAGAACAGTTGTAACAGTTTTTTGGCTGCTATCAAACTATATGTAAGAAATTTTTGTTCACCGAATATATATAGTAAGCATATCCTAAAATAATGAGCTCTGGGTCTGGTTCAAAGTTTACATTGAGGACATCTGAAAGCACTTTAAAAACCAGAATCCCTGTATTTTATGGCAGAAAATAAAACTATGGGCTAAATCAGCATGCTGTAAAATAAGAATTTAACTTAACGCAACACCCCTAAACAGTATTTAAGAGTTTACAGATTGACCCCATTGACTTCTATTGTAGGCATCTTTAAAGAAAACAAGCGGCGAGTCATAATTATTTTTTGTGGTAATCAATGCACAACGCATACTGTTGACTGAGGTGGTTACTTCACCCAAAAATAAAAATTGATTGATGTGTTGATTGACCCACATTCATGTTTTCCAGCTCGTCTGCCTGTTCCTGTCATCAGCAGTAACTCTTCACAATGTTCTTCATCATCATCAAATTGTTCATTGGTGTGTTCAGCTGTGAATGTGAGTCATGTGACTCTCTCCTGGTACAAAGGAAACAGTTTATTGTCCAGGATCAGTGTGTCTGATCTCAGCATCAGTCTCTCTCTACCTCTGGAGGTGGAATATCAGGATAAAAACACCTACAGCTGTGTGATCAACAATTCATTCGCTAACCAGACGAGACACCTGAACATCACTCAACTCTGTCCCACATGTGCAGGTATGATGATCACTGATTCTCGAGATAAGGGACAAAACATATCCTACACACAAAAGCCCTCTTTATGTTAAAAATACATTCATCAAAATAAATATACTTAAAAAGTTACATCTAAAGGAAATGTGAATACTCAGGACATTCATTGCTTTTATTTTTAAATAATTTAAATTTAAATACATGCTATGTACTTGGAAATACATGTAATTTAGCCTGCCTTCAGCATGAGGTCACAATGCAAAATTGCCAAACAAAGTGTTTAAAAATGCAATTTAAATTTGATTTGAAATGGTAGAGATCTGTAATATATCAATCTATTCAAAAAGTATGTCTTGAATTATATTTTCCATAAAAAAAAAACACTTTTTTTTGCATTAACTCCATCAGGATTTTTTATAATTCTGAATAAATCAGGCGGTGTCATGGTCATCTGTAACTCTGAGGAGCACTTAGTGTTTCCTGCTCATTGTGGATCTCACAGTCGGACACATAGTCCTGGAAGTTATATATTTTTTTTCATATTTTATACAAACAATGCTGAAGTCTCTGCGGTCACAGCTTTAACATGTCAACTCCGCCATCTAGTTTATTTATTTAGAATTAGGGAATTTAGGAACTGGATTGGTCATAATCACCCTAACCCAAGAAAAACATTTAGAGAATTCATTTTTTTCACTTAGCTCCTTTACCATACACCATTATTATGTAATTGAAGACGTTACACTGTTGTTGGATGGATCAAATTAAAATATGCTTTTTAATGCATCTGACGGAGTTGACACAAATTAAGTACAGAAGTGAATAAATGTACATTTTTAGAAGAAAAAAAAAAATTCAGAAAAACCTGATCCCTTACATGGTTCATTAGCTGAGACCTTTGTCTGCAAATATATCAGTTTAGAAATAATGTATCATTAAATAATAAAAACAAATTTCTAAAACATGTTTTGTCCCTTATCTCAAGAATCAGTGTGATATTAGTACTGATTTACTCTCAGTGTTAATGTTTGATAGTGTTTGTGTCACTCACACTAAAGTCTTATTTCATCCATTACAGATGGCCTACCTTTATTGCCCATAGTGTTGATCTCTGCTGCTGCCTCTGGTTTTCTCTTGATTCTAGCTGCTGTCATTGGGATCTTCTGCATCTGCAGGAAACAAAGAAAAACAGGTCAGGAGAGCAAGAAATTAATCTGTAGAAGTATCTATTTTTATCTAAGACACAAATATAAAAAATTTGTTGTTTTAACACATCTGTGGTTATCATTAATGCAGTCCAGAGACCGAAGGAAGACAGAACTGATTCAGCGATGCGTAAACCAAAAACACGACAAAAGGTAAGAAGTTAAAAGAAGTTGTTGCAGTCAGTTAGTGTGATTGAAGTTTGCCGCATCAGACGGTAAGTGAACAGACGTGGGTAGTTTAAAAAACTTAACCGTCATCATCAGTACCTTAAGTACAGACCAGCAAAAAAAAAAGGTAGTTTAAGCATGTATTTTTATAGTAGTTACAATAAGTTAGTGTGCTAGTTAGTGTGTTAGTGTGCATATTAAAAAAACATCACATTCAAACACATTAAAAATGTTTTAAGATGTATTAATTTATTGCATTTTTCAGAAACATTAATATTTTATCATTGATAAATTATTAAACATAAAAGTGTTCATTCAATAATGTTTTAGGCTGAATGTTACCTGAAGCACCATTCACGCTTTTTTTTTCATACAAAAAAAGAGAATGGTGACTTTCTGTCACTAATATTCTGAATCGATATCTATTTTTACTTGGATATCTATTTTTCATACACAAGCCAAGTGAAATTTTACCAATTGAAAACAGCAGATGTTCGCATTTGCCGTGGTGCGATGAGGGGAGCTTGATCGTGCTCCTCTAATCGAGCTTTTAAAAAAAATACCATCGAATATAGTTTTCTCAACTTGTAAGTATATGCTTAGAATTTGGGCACTGAAACAACCGGGCCTGTTGATGTTTGACCTGACATTTTTGAGCGGCTGAGTAGACATTCTTTTTATTCACAGATATTTGCAGATATCTGCATACCCTTACCCTAACCCTAATACATGCAAATAAATTAGATTTTGTTATGCATAGGCTACTTTTTTAGGGGTTTTCGTGCATTTTAAACTATTCATTTTTTTTACTGGAAAGAAAGTAGGACACAGAGTTGTAAACTCATGTTAGCTGTGCTGAAGCCTGCTCTGCGGTTCATCATTGTTCTGAGCTCAAATGCAGCTTTAGCAGCCATTGGTTTCTTTGTAGAAGTGTTGCAACTTCATCTCTGCTGTTGCTTTTGTGTGAAAGACAATCATTCTCAGCACAGAGGCTGCCGTGACAAACCTTCAGAACTTAAACAGTCTGTTTGAAGTTTTAACTGTTTAAAAAGTCACGAATGAGGTCATTTCCTCTAGCTGCTCCATGTTAGAGTCTGATCTGTAGCAGTATTTTTTCAAAGCAGAACAAATTTTACAGTATTTGTAGATTAATAAGGTCTCGTTGTTAATAGAATAACAAAGTCAGGTTCAGAGCGAAAGATCTTCTATTCATTTTCTGCTGCATCAGCAGGTTCCTGATTGAGTTTGTGTTTCCTTTCAGAAATTGAAGAAGGATGCCGTGTATGAAAATGTCCCCAAAAAACGATGATCAAATACTGTGACTAATGGAAATAAGTTCCCCCTGCTTAACACTTTGGTTCCCTTTCGAGTCGGTCTCTCGACACTGCATCATAGCTGACGCTTGGGGTTATCACCTCTTTCCTCGAAACTACTGAAGCCTTATGAAATCTTATGAAAGCCCGCCAATGGCGTTTATACTCATGAAATTGAGGTGGGCTCCCCCGCGATATGAGGTGGCGCTGAACGGCATTGCCTCAGAATCTTTTCCTTCAGCTACAGCTACAAGAAGCCATCTACAGCTCGCCGTTGAGGTACGCTCATCCAGGGGATGGGGCCTTGATTGCCGCTCCCCTGCAGCGTTCCAGTGAGTATTACTTTTCTTTCAGATGCCTTCCGGACCTCGTGTTTCTGCCTGGGTGATGCCCACTCGGAAGCGGTGCGGCATGAGTCCATCTGCCCTCATTAACAGTGGCGGACCTTAGAAACTCTGGTAATGGGCTCATGCCGACTAAGTGTACGCATTACTCTCACCCAACCCTTCAGGATATAGCCCTGCTTCTCAAGGTTCAGTCGCCCACTCTTCATGTGATAAGCATGCCCCCCAACTTAGGGCAGTGGTCTGCTGTGTACAGAAGCAAAGTGCTCTTCTCTGAGAGGAGGAAACGGGACACTGTGTACGCTGCCGTGTTACTTAGCTCAGAGTCTTTGTCAGCTGCACTCTGCTTCAGTCTGATGCAATGGTGACGAATTCTCCCCCGTGAGATTTCCAACAGTATCTCATGGCCAATTTGTATGTATTTTACAAGGTGGCTAATTCGTACAATTCATATGATTGATCTGAACTTCAGTGACGGGTAGGTTTAGCAAACAAATTTGGCAACTTGTAAAATACTTAGCAAAAAACTAATTGCTGTGACATCAGGTTGGAAATTTCATAAGGCTTCAGTAGATTAAAGGAATGTCTTTTCACTCTTTGTGTCATATCTTTTGGTGTTATTGTGATGTCTGAATTTTTGTTTTAAGTTAGTGGTTTACCAGTATAGCATACAGAAAATGTTCTATTTTAAATTAGTGTATGAAAATTGACTTACCGTTTATTATTAAATATAAATTTCAACCTTCACTGGGCCCCTCTGTATTTCATTTACTGTTCTTGTTTTATCCTTTTTGCAAAATATAACTGAATATTAATTTAATTGAATGTTATTAAGTCAGAATTATGTGATATAGGGTAGAGTGGGGAAAAACGCCCCCTTGATGTAGAATGTTTTTCCCAAAATAACCACTAGATCGAGTCAAGATACATTTTTGTTGTTGCTATGGACTACGTTGACAAGAGTGAAGTATTTACTGTGAATCTTTCACTGACGACGTACTTGAGACAAAATGGATTTCACGGTAAGTGATCTAATTTTCAGCAGTAAGAAAATAAGCGTTTTAAAGCTTGATGTTTTGCAGAACATCACAATTATATATGAGAATAGTAAGGCCTGTAGTTAGGAAGTACATGTAATTTAAGGAAAATATATTTACATTTTTAGATAATTTTAGATAAAAAACACTGTCTGTACACAGCAAAATCCCCCGAGTTAAATCAACTCTGCTCAGAGTACATATGTTCCCTCTGTAATAGTGTTAAAGTAAGACTGAAGCAGAGTTATAGTTAATGAAATAATTAAGCAATTAATTAAGTGATGATTGAACATTAATGATGAACACCTGCTGTTAACAAGCAGAATCACTGAAGAAAATTGAAACACAAGAACTACAACTGACTTCAGTCACAGCCTTAGATGAAATCAACAGATAAAATATAAAAGGCATTAAACAACTCTACAAACAGCATTACCAGCTTCACTTATTACTAACCAGATTTACTTTATTTCTGTCACATGTCTAAATAAGTTCTTAATGAGAATTAACAGAGGTTTAGATGTTAATGTTTTATTGGTCAAAAAATGATGCCACAATCATGGTGGCCAGGGTTTGTTTTTGTTGGGCTCTTGACCCTTTTATGTCTTTAATTTGCATTTGAACAATTGCAATAGTGTTTCACAGCAAACAATCAAAAGATTGAAAAAGGAGATCTGTTTGAAAGCCATTTCAAATGAATATCACAAAGAGGTCTGGTTTCTTGAGAGATTCAGCTATTACAAAATTGCACAAAAAAAACAACAACAAAAAACAAAAACAAAAAAAACAAACAAACAAATTCATTAAACAAATGCCAATGCTGAAGATGGACAACTATTACTGCTCAGGCTTAGACATGAAAACATGGCATACAATCCTAAACAGTGATGACATTAATTTATACTGCAGTGCATGATGGGAGTTTTGTCCTATGGTGATACCCAGCATGCATTGCAGCGTGAACCTTTTTTTTATCATTATTGTTGAGATTCATATGCTGATTCTTGATGTCTGTGTGTATAAATGATACAATAACTCAAAATTTAGTCAATCTGGTTAGTAATAAGTTAAGCTGGTAATGCTGTTTGTGGTGTTGAATAAAAACATTTGGACTTTATATTTAAAAATTACCTCAAATTAACATCAACTAGCTAGTTAGCTAACATCAGCTAACAATACTTTTCAAATAGTCTATTTATATGTTGGTTGATTGTTTGTCAGACTGATTTTCAGCAATGTTCATTAATAAATACGATATTTATTCACTGTTATTTATATTGTATTTTTAGCTTTAAGTTAAAACTGCCTGTACTTACTCTTGCTGTAAATGTATAAAGCAAATTGTTTTGACAGAGTGGGGGCATTTTACCCCACCGGTGGATGTCCTGTAAAGAGCACATTCAGGGCTTTGCAGAGATACCACATTTTTAGAGGTTTTTCCATGACAACAACAACTTCTTGGTCTTTAAATATGACTGAAAATGAAAATTAGCACTCTAATGGAAATATGATAATATTTTGTAATTAACATTTAAATCGGATTAATTTTTAAATTGTTTGTTATAAATCAACATCTCAGGAAAATGTTGTGGGGTTTCAAATCAAAATATGACTTTATGTTACGAAACAGGGCATTGATTTCATACATGTCCACTGTAGAGGACAACAGGACTTAAATCATGTATATCAGGCATTTTAGGAGATACAAGAAGTGAATAGGGAAAGAAATTATATATCAATATTCCTATTAATTATTAGATATTATTATGAAAATGATGCCAATTATTACTCCCATTATTACACTTCTTTTTTCATCACATGTTGCTCCAAGAACACATTAATATGAAAGTTATATACAGTGTATAGGTACATTGTATTGAATGGGAAAATCCATGTATGACTATTTTACCCACATTTTGCATGAAGTAAAATGGTATATCAATTAATTCCGTTATATCTTTCATAACATAGTCGAGAATCATCTTTATACAAAGTTTGGTTAAAAGCAATCCTGAAGCCTGAAAATAATGGGTGATTAAAATAAATCCCATTGTTTTTGCCTATAGCCTACATGTCATTTCATTTCATGCCATGTTATTTTTTAAACAACTTAGTTTAAACTTAGTCAGAGGACATAGCATAACAGTAGGATATTCATAATTTATTGCACATTTATTGGAAAGTCTGAATTTATCAGAAGTCCGAATGTGCGAATATAAAACCAACTTAACCCAAGTCAACTCTCAGGGGAAAATACTTTTTTCTCAGAATTGCGAGTTTATCCCACAATTCTGACTTTCTAACTAATTGCGTCTTATAAAGTCAGAATTGGAAGATATAAACTTCAAAAAAGTCAGAAAAGTCAGTCTTTTTTTAATCAGAATTGGATATATAACTCTCAATTCCGAGTTTTTATCATGCAATTCTTACTTTTTTTATTTATTTATTCAGTGGCAGAAACAAGCACATTATCGCTCACTAGTGTCCAAAGCAGAAAATAACACTCTGAGGGAATGCAACAATTAGACATCTCTGTACTCATAAAAGGTAAAGAACGAATAAGACACAAACTAAAACAATGATCAGCGCACCTCCTATTAAACTTTGAGTAATAACAAACTCACAAATTCAACAGATTACATTTAAAATGTCATATTCCATCTTAATAAATCAGCTGTAGGCTACAAGTTTGTGCTAGGCTTATTATGAAATAATAAATGAACGTCTATCAGAACTAGTATAAGATGAAACTGAGTCACATCCAGTTTTACCACTCACCTGAGAAAAAAAAAACAAAAACGAATGAATGAATGCAGATTCTGTGGAAACATAAGCCTGTTGTTTCATTTCTTCTTCTTCTTCTTCTTCTTCTTCTTAAATGGTCGTTCATTCCTTACGAGAATTACCGCCACCTACTGTATAACTAACTAACTTACATAGGTGATGTTTCTGTGTTGTGTTGGTTTGTTGTTGTTGTTTTGTGTATAATGCCCCACCCACCCCAGAGCCCATGTTTCAGCTGGCACTGCATGTTCAGCTCCTCCAGCTTCCACAATGGACTCCTCTCTCACCAAGATGGGTAGAAGCGCTACTAAGACTCTATCCTATGCTCTAATCCTGTACACTTTAAAAAGGTTAAAACCCCCATGTCTGATCATCTCTCAAACCCTTTCCCACGAGGTCCATGACACTCACTGGTCTATTCTTTATATTAATAAAGACTAAAAAAGACTATTACGATGTTCATCGTATTTACTACACTTTAACAACTTGCTGTACTGTTTCTAAAACATCACAAATACCATTTTCATGCTTCCCCATTATTGCGAGTGTTGAATTTAATCCTGTCCAAATCTTAATCTAGAAATCATTACTTCTTCCTGTCTTCTATAAAACTGTTCATTTTTCCATACTTTTCCCTATTTTCCCATCTTTGTTGCCATAGTTTTATTATTTTACTGTTAACTCACTTCTTCCCAGGGGTACCTTAATTTTTGAGGAAAACATTCCAGAATTTTTCTCCATACAATGGACTTCACTGGGGTTCAATGGCTTGAATGTCCAAATTGCAGATTCAATGTAGCTTCAAAGGGCTCTACATGATCCCAGACGAGGAATAAGTGTCTTATCTAGAGAAAAGATTGATTCATTATCTAAAAACATTAACCACTAACGCTTGTCTCACACTGCTCTGTGATTTGCTACGCATTACGTAATCATGTTGGAAAGGTCATGCATAACATAGGCGGAATTTACTACAGTAGTAGTAGTAGTACATAACACAGTAGTAATGTTTCTCATTTACTTCACTTTACTTTAACGACTAACCTTGACATTTGAACAGTCTGTTAGCAACAATTGTTACACTACTTAGTATTACAAATTCAGTTTCTCCACTGGTTTACTCACTCTTCCACACCTTGTTACTCTCCATCCTTCACTAGTCTGTATAGGCAGTGAGTCATTTGTTTGGATAGTGTCATCATCACACTGTTTCTGAGTGCCCTGTTGTTTCGCCATCAGCTCTGCTCTCAGAGGGACTAAGTGGAAAGTGACAGCGATTTCACCTTTTAATTCCACCTTCCAGGCTACTGATCATGTATGAGCGCTCCATTGTACTTTGTCCCATTACCATCGCTGGAGTCCTCCACCATTTTCCCTCTTCCAGCTTGACAAGGACTGAATCTCCTGGCCTTCGCAGAGGTAAGTTTCTCACTCCATGCCTTCTATTAAAATAGAACATGTGTTGTTGCTTAGCAGCATCATCTCATCTCCATATCAGTCTCTGATCCGGCCATTTCGGAATGAGGTTGCGGTACAGAGTTGGTAATGTATCCCTGAGTCTCTGTTCCACCAAAAGTTCTGCTGGGCAGAACTTCAAGCAGTTCAACACCAACTGGACACGCTCCTGTATGAGGCATGCTGTCTGGTTGACCGAGTCCAGCTCCATACCGAGATAAGTTATCCTCTGTGCAGGGGAGAGTTTGCTCTTGCTCCCAAGACCCAACAGACTGAGGTGCCTGAGCACCATGTCCCTGTGTTCACACAACTGCTCTCGCGAGTGGGCTAGTATGAGCCAGTCGTCGAGGTAGTTGAGAATGCAAATGCCGCATTCTCTGGAGCAATGGCAACAGAGGCGACAGGGCCAGCCCGAAGGGCAGGACTTTGTATTGATATGCTCAACCCTCGAAAGCAAAGTACAGAAACAGCCTATGTCAAAGAAGAATCAAGGCATGAAAGTACGCACCCTTTAGGTTGATCGCTGCAAACCAATCTCGGTGACAGATGCATTTGACAATGCGTTTTTGCGTTACATCTTGAGCGGGAGCTTGTGAAGGGCCAGGTTCAAGACTTGCAGGTTCAAGATTGGCTGTAACCCACCACCTTTCTTGGGTACAATGAAGTACGGGCTGTAGAACCCCATCTTCATATTGGCTAGAAGGACTGGCTCGGCACAATGGAGGCAGCAGCTGGCCACCAGGGCAGGATGTGCTTAAGAATGGCAAGAAACTAGTCGTCCAGCCTTGAAGGTTCGGGAGACAGTGGAGGGTTCCACTCACAGTTAATTCTGGGTCTGACTCAGGCAACGCTACAGTCCCCGAAGAAGGTAACGTAGCCAAATCTTCATCTCCAGACGACTCATGCTCACCCTCCGATGCAACGATCAACATACTGTCTTCCTGTTGAGCCCCAAAGGAAATAACTGGTACCAATATATGAGTTATGATTCACCACTTATGATGTGTTAAAAAAGCACTGAGATATTATTCCATTGGTTCTGCTTTTATTTTACGATTGTATAATATCAACAATCATAAATGTGCAACTACAGAGACAAAAAAAAAACAAAAAAAAAAACAATGCATTTTTAACAATGTATACTTTTAACAAATATACAGAAATTATACAGAATAATACATTGTTTAAATCATCAAAAATATAAATGCAACATTATCCAAAAACAGAAAGAAAAAAAGAAAAATATATAACATTGTAACATTTGATGTATTGATTATAATACAGGATAATAAAAAGGAAACCTGTTCTCAAATTTGTTGCAACCTGACCCTAAAGCAGAATTATATAATTATTAACAACAATAAATATCAATGCATTTTAAACTTAAACCATATAAGAGCAGTGCACTTTTGCATGTAATGATATCTGAATGAAACCACACACTGAGGAAACTCAAATGCCACTTACAGATCTCAGAGACCTGAGATAGATAGTACCTCAGATATCACCCGATCTATATTATGTCCATAGTATCTCATCCGATCATAGCGCAGCCTCCATTCATCTGTTTGAACAATAACAAAATACTCTGTTAAATACACAATTTCTTTGGTGAATTAGAAGGAAATACATATTTTTGTTTCTTTTAAAAATATTTTTCCACAATAAATCTTATATTTCCATCTTCAATCATCTGTTTGTATTCACCGTAAATCGGCCCCGCCTTCGGCCCGATCCAAACAGTCATCACCAGAAAAGCAGTAACAAAAGAAGCGGGTATCAGACTTGGAACTGGAATTTTGAAAGACAGTCATTATTACTGGAGAGCAAATGATTTTACTGATGTCTTTGATACTTTCTACTTCATAAAAACGTCATAAATTGAACTGTTTGATAAATGGTGCCATCTGGTGGATTTTTTGAAGGACTGCAGGCTCAAACAGCATCAGCAATGAGCTAACTAATAAACATCTGCCCTGAAATACTGACTTAATACATTTTTCATGTTTCATGTTTGGATAGTTCACCAAAAAATTTAAATTATCCCATGATTCACTCACTGTCAAGCCATCCTACATGCATATGACATATGCATATGGAGCTTGAGATTTTGAAAACCAAAAAAGTGCATCCATCCATCCATCATAAAAGTAATCCACATGACTCGGGGTGTTAATAAAAGCCATCTGAAGGGAAACAATGGATTTTTTTAAGAAAAACATCCATATCTAAAACTTTATTAACCATAATAACCAGCTTCCATCAAACATCCGTATGTAGTCAACTTCTTGCGCAATGTATGACGTAGGAGAAGGTGAGAGTACACATTTCTTGCGGTTCAAACAACCCAGATAGCAAAACTGTGTCTGCCCAGATCCGGCCCACATCTGGCACATGTGGCATGATGATCTGGGCCACATGTTGCACTGCTTCTGTTTGCCAGATCTGAGCCACAAGCAGGCCACAGCAATGCCACATGTCAGCCAAGCACAAAGAAATAAACCTAAACTGGACATTATTTGAGTCAGAGTTATTAGAGTTAAATCACTTTCAATTCTCAGAAAGAACTGTAAATGTCTAACATAAAAATAAAGTCAGTCTGGTTAGTAGTAAGTGAAGCTGGTGATGCTGTTTGTGGAGTTGTTTAATCATCCTCTGTTGAGATCTTGAGAGATTTAATGTCTTTCATCTTCAGTTGTTTTCATCTAAGGCTGAGGCTGAAGTCAGTTGTAGTTCTTGTGTTTCTTCTTTCCTTCAGTGATTCTGCTTGATAACAGGCTTATTAATAAAATATAGATAACTCTATATTTAATATACACAGAATTTGTGGCTTAGATAAGGTCCATTTTCGGTTTATTTCTTTGCTCTTGGCTGACATGTGGCATTGCTGTGATCTGCTTGTGGCTCGGATCTATATGGCTTAAGGTTGAGTAAATCATGGGATGAACTATCACTTTAATAACATTGGTAAACATCATGTGATTATGAGAGTGACATACAATGTGGAAATATGTGACACTTTGCATGCAAAGGTGGTATGATATTCACTTCACAAACAGTTTTACAAATAAAACTAGATTAAAAAGGTTGTCAAGACAAACTTTAAGTTGGCTTGAAAAAGCCGGTCAAGAAAGTTTGAAGTAGTTTTAAAAGTTTTCAGTTTGAAAGTTTAAGTTTTAGTTTAGTAGATAGATAGATAGATAGATAGATAGTTAGATAGAGGGTACTCAAGGTGGTTTCTAGGATTTTACTATGCGGTTGCTAAGGTACTTAGGATGGTTGTTAGGCTGTTGCTATGTGGTTGCTAGGGTACTCGGGGTGGTTGCTAGGTGTTGCTAGGGTACTCGGGGTGGTTGTTAGGGTGTTGCTATATGGTTGCTAGGGTACATGGAGTGGTTGCTAAGGTGTTGCTAGGCAGTTGCTATGGTAACCTGGGTGGTTGCTAAGGTGTTGCTAGGCAGTTGCTAGGGTGTTCTGGGTGGTTGCTAGGTGGTTGCTATGGTAACCTGGGTGGTTGCTATGATGTTGCTAGGTGGTTGGTAGTTGTCACAGATGGTTACTATGGAGTTTTTATAGAGTTATTAGCATGTTCTTAGCCCAATTTAGCACTTAGCTAATCACTATTAGCATGTAGCTATTCACTGCTAGCATGTGTAGCATGTTGGAAGTCCAGATTGCTAGCATGAGTCAAAAGAGCCAACCGCCATGTCTCTACGATGTTCTGATGCAGAGATATAGATCTTGCAAAACGGTTGCTAGTGTACTCTATTTGGTTGCTAGGGAGTGGCTTGGCAGCTACCAATGATGATACTTCAAAGGCTTCTTGCCAGTATGAATGATATAAACCAACTCCTATGCCTTTATGACGTACAGATTTGAAGATATCCCTCTATGCTTTGGGTTGCTAGGGTATTGCTATGAGGTTGCTAGGATATTCTATATATGATAGATAGATAGATAGATAGATAGATAGATAGATTTAGTTTGATAGATAGATAGATAGATAGATAGAAGGATTTAGTTTGATAGATAGATAGATAGATAGATAGATAGATAGATAGATAGAAGGATTTAGTTTGATAGATAGATAGATAGAGTTTGATAGATAGATTTAGTTTGATAGATAGATAGAGTTTAATGAGTTTCAATGAGTTTCAATGGATTAGAAATAGTACATAGAATGGCACTTGAGTCTAATTGAGTTTTTGAGTCTAATGGGCTTCGGTAGTTTAAATTTGAATTTTGACAGTTGGAATTTGAAAGTCTTGGCTCATTTGAACATTCCGTCAATGAAAGTCAATGGGATTTTTCCGAGCTTTAATAGTCATTCTTAGGAAAACCGTAAGTCGGATCAGTTAGAAAAGATATAGCAACTCGAGTCAGAACAGTCTGAAGGTCTGACCTGAGTTTGGAGTTTGTAGAGTTAAAGCTCTAGGAGGAGTAGCAGTCAGAAATTTTAGTCTCAGAAGAAAATAGCATAACATTATGTTGGCTTTTTCAAGCCAACTTAATAATGTAAAATAAAAACATTAATTGGGTCGATTTAACAACTGTTTTCTAAAACCGCTCAAGAGGGAAGTGTCCTGAATGAAACTCACCAATGACAGTAACAGTGACGCTCCTCGTGATGGTGAAATTTCTCTTGATGATCTTTAGTGTATAAAGTCCAGAGTCTGTGTTTCTGGTGTTTGTGATGGTCAGAGACCATGTAAACTGATAACTCAGCATCAGTCTGTCTCTGAATCTCTCATTGCTATCTTTCCACTGAACATCTGTACCAATCAAACTGAGATCTCCAGTGACTAGAGCAATGACAGTGTCATTAAAATACCAAGTTACCATTTCATTTTGTTCCCTTACACCAGCGTCTAAAGTAACAGATTCTCCCTCTATGATCTTCTTTTGTTTTGCAGCAGAAATACCTGAAACACAAACCAACAGATGCAGGAAGGAGCCATTATTGACCTACATGTTACACATTTTACACACAATTTAATGCATTACTAAAATGACCATATTAGAATATTACTTTTTAAATAATACAAAATTGCTTCATGCGATCACAAAATGTATTGTAAATGTACTACAGGAATGTCTGAACATTAATATTTTATTAAAAGTATATACAGTGGGTATGGAAAGTATTCAAACCCCCTTAAAATTTTCACTCTTCACTCTTTTTTTCCTCATTAATGTACACACACACTGTAAAAAAAATCCCGTTGTTTCTACGGAAAAATACCGGCAGCTGTGGTTACCAGAACAATACTGTAAAAATGACATCAAACCGTAAACATACTTACGGAGTTACATGTGAATTTTACATTTTAAATATGTATATTTAACATTGGATTTCAGTACACTGTAAAAAAAATCCCAGTAAAATTTACGGTAAAATGACATATTTCATTAACTGATATAATGTTAATTTACCAACCTAATGAAGTACTAATATCTGTTTTGTATCTTTATAATACACTGACAGTCACCAAACACAGTGGTGATAAGAGTCACATGATGAATCAAAGTTCATCACAAGCAGATTTTCCACAAGCTGAGGAGAACAATACTAATATATAGAAGGTGCACACAGTGTCATTCACACACACACACTAAACACCATCATGGTAACATGCATGAAATTTTAAAAATGCAATAAACATTAATTTAACAACATTAGATGTAACATAAAACCCTAATGTACATAACTGATTAGAAAAAAATGAGAAAAACTAAGAAGAAACAGAGTTATTTCAACGAAAATATATCAAATGTGAAGTGTCACGCAGGGAATTGTGGGAATGTCAATTTACGGTTTTTCACTGTAAATTTTACAATGAATTGTTATTTTTCACTTCCAAAAACTGTGAATTTAACGGTATTTTACCGTAAAATTACATTAAATGTACCGTTAGATCTATTACAGTTATTCACCGTATATAGTACGGAAACTTTCTGTAACCAATTAACAGTTTTTCACCGCAGCATTTTTACAGTCTTTTACTGTTAAAATCACGGTAATTTTTTACAGTGCAGCACCCCGTATTGACAGAAAAACACAGAATTGTCGACATTTTTGCAGATTTATTAAAAAAGAAAAACTGAAATATCACATGGTCCTAAGTATTCAGACCCTTTGCTGTGACACTCATATATTTAACTCAGGTGCTGTCCATTTCTTCTGATCATCCTTGAGATGGTTCCTCACCTTCATTTGAGTCCAGCTGTGTTTGATTATACTGATTGGACTTGATTAGGAAAGCCACACACCTGTCTATATAAGACCTTACAGCTCACAGTGCATGTCAGAGCAAATGAGAATCATGAGGTCAAATGAACTGCCTGAAGAGCTCAGAGACAGAATTGTGGCAAGGCATAGATCTGGCCAAGGTTACAAAAAAATTCTGCTGCACTTAAGGTTCCTAAGAGCACAGTGGCCTCCATAATCCTTAAATGGAAGACGTTTGGGACGACCAGAACCCTTCCTAGAGCTGGCCGTCCGACCAAACTGAGCTATCGGGGGAGAAGAGCCTTGGTGAGAGAGGTAAAGAAGAACCCAAAGATCACTGTGGCTGAGCTCCAGAGATGCAGTCGGGAGATGGGAGAAAGTTGTAGAAAGTCAACCATCACTGCAGCCATCCACCAGTCAGGGCTTTATGGCAGAGTGGCCCGACGGAAGCCTGTCCTCAGTGCAAGACACACGAAAGCCTGCATGGAGTTTGCCAAGATGGTGAGAAATAAGATTCTCTGGTCTGATGAGACCAAGATAGAACTTTTTGGCCTTAATTCTAAGCGGTATGTGTGGAGAAAACCAGGCACTGCTCATCACCTGTCCAATACAGTCCCAACAGTGAAGCATGTTGGTGGCAGCATCATGCTGTGGGGGTGTTTTTCAGCTGCAGGGACAGGTCGACTGGTTGCAATCGAGGGAAAGATGAATGCTGCCAAGTAAAGGGATATCCTGGACGAAAACCTTCTCCAGAGTGCTCAGGACCTCAGACTGGTCTGAAGGTTTACCTTCCAACAAGACAATGACCCTAAGCACACAGCTAAAATAACGAAGGAGTGGCTTCACAACAACTCCGTGACTGTTCTTGAATGGCCCAGCCAGAGCCCTGACTTAAAGGAATAGTCCACTTTTAAATAAACTTTTCCTGATAATTTACTCTCCCTCATGTCATCCAAGATGTCCATGTCTTTCTTTCTTCAGTGGAAAAAAAATTAAAGTTTTTGATGAAACCATTCCTGAATTTTTCTACTTATAGTAGACTTCAATGGGCACCAAACAGTAGAAGTTTCACTGCAGCTTCAAATTGTTCAACACGATCCCAGATGAGAAATAAGGGTCTTATCTAGTGAAACCATCGCTCATTATCTGAAAAAAATTGAAAATTATATACGTTTTAACCTTAAATGCTCATCTTGAACTAGCTCTCTTCTTCTTCTCTATTAGAATTTTGGCAGTGTAAACACTGCTAAGTGTATTACTGCCCTCCACAGGTCAAAGTTTGAACTAATTTTTATATACTATGGAACTAAAATATTGCATATAAAAATTAGTTCAAACTTTGGCCTGTGGAGGGCAGTAATACACTTAGCAGTGTCTACACTGCTGGAATTCAAATAGAGAAGAAGAAGAGAGCTAGTTCAAGATGAGCATTTAAGGTTAAAACTTATATAATTTTCAATTTTTTTTCAGATAATGAGCGATGGTTTCACTAGATAAGACCCTTATTTCTCATCTGGGATCGTGTTGAACAATTTGAAGCTGCAGTGAAACTAGTTTTGACCTTCAACTGTTTGGTGCCCATTGAAGTCCACTATAAGGAGAAAAATCCTGGAATGGTTTCATCAAAAACTTAATTTCTTTTCGACTGAAGAAAGAAAGACATGGACATCTTGGATGACATGGGGGTGAGTAAATTATCAGGAAAAGTTTATTTAAAAGTGGACTATTCCTTTAAACCCAATTGAGCATCTCTGGAGAGACCTAAAAATGGCTGTCCAGCAACGGTTACCATCCAACCTGACAGAACTGGAGAGGATCTGCAAGAAGGAATGGCAGAGGATCCCCAAATCCAGGTGTGAAAAACTTGTTGCATCTTTCCCAAAAAGACTCATGGCTGTATTAGATCAAAAGGGTGCTTCTACTAAATACTGAGCAAAGGGTCTGAATACTTAGGACCATGTGATATTTCAGTTTTTCTTTTTTAATAAATCTGCAAAAATGTCAACAATTCTGTGTTTTTCTGTCATTATGGGGTGCTGTGTGTAAATGAATGAGGAAAAAAAAGAACTTAAATGATTTTAGCAAATGGCTGCAATATAACAAAGAGTGAAAAATTTAAGGGGGTCTGAATACTTTCCGTACCCACTATGATGTGATTTAAACATATAAGCTGCTTTTCACTCAACTCACCCCAAACAAAAACCTTAAAGATTTTTTCTCTGTCATTGTTGCTGTTAAACTGTATTCGATATTCTCCAGAGTCTGTGTTTCTGGTGTTCGTGATGGTCAGAGATCCAGTCTGATGATCCAGCTTCAGTCTGTCTCTGAATCTCTCATTATCTTCATCACACTGAACATCTGTACAGATCCTACACAGATCTGTAGAGTTGTAATTGAAATGTCCAGTGATTTCAGCAATGAGAGTGTCTTCAAAAAACCATCTAATCTCCTCTTGTTGGTCTGTTGTAACACCAGTGTGTAGAGTGAGTGAATCTCCCTTCACCAGAATCATTTCATGTATACTAACACCAGAAACACCTAAAGAAGACATGAAGTTAATTAAGCCAAACACAATCATATAACAAGAAAGTGCTGTGAAAATATTTTTCTTTGTTAGAAGGGAAGGGGAAGCACTATGAGCTCTTGCATTCGTTTTAAAATATCCAACAAAACAATAAATTAGTTGACAGTTTTTTATATTTAATTCATAATTAAATTGAATATTTAATTGTGAGAAGAAATTTGAAAAGGTTTTTAAGGGTTTATGCATCGCATATGCTTTTTATGATTGTTTATATGTCTAAATGCTGCAACCAAATTGCCTTCAGGAAATGCAATAAATACAATACGTAATGTAATGCATGAAATCAAACAGCAGAAGAACATCATTTATTAACACATTTATGATCTTACACGCTTACACTCACAAACACCTTCTCATACAAATCCTCTTCCCACACATTAGAGATCATTGCTTGTTTTATCAACCCCTAGACTACGATTAAAATTATTTATTTGACTTTCCCCCTTAAAATGTTAATTAGCGGTTCAGAATAAATGACCAATACGCAATTTTACATGCTATAATTTGTTACAGCAACCTCATCAAATAACTATTTTATCCTAAACCTTTAAATATTTAAAATAGGCATTCTGTCACAATGTAGAAAGGACCCAAAAGTGAAAGCTGGTTTCAGTTATTTAACAGCAGAAAAAGGACAAAATAGGCTGTCTACCGGTCACCGGCCATCTAGGTGGACACAGATCAGGAGAAGAAACTTAAAGGGACCAGACATCAAACAGGCAGGTTGCCTGGTGCAGGGGGCTGCTGTTAGAGAGTACACACTGGAAACACCGAAACACTCACTTTACATGGCAGACACGGCGGTGCAGAAGAGCTGACTGGTAGCCAGAAGATAGTTGGGTAAAATCCTCATCTGACTGACTGACAGACAGACAGACAGACAGACAGACACAGACACAGACACAGACACAGACTAGATAAGCAAACAATGACAAGGCATAAGAAGCAGACATGAATGAACACACACAATAACCCGACAAAGAGGAGAGAAGAGCATGAGAACTAAATAGCCAGGTGATCAGGGCAAAGGAGGAACAGGTGAGAGATATGTGATTAAGATAGCGGACAGCTGTGCGAAAGCATACGTGCAGTTCGGAGAGAAAGGAAAAGAGGAATCAAATCATGTGAAAGCAAAAACAAATGAACGAATGATACCTGGATCCCCTCCTGACACATAGATAAAGATGAATAAAACTGAATAAATTCAAACTAGGTCATGTTCAAACTACACACTTTTGGTTTCATTATCATTCGTAAAAGACTAAATAAATGCACTTACCAGCCACAAACACACACACTATGATTGAAATAAAGACCATCATTTTACAATAGTCACAGAACACTGAATCTGTGGATTATAAGCTTTTGTCCATGTAAACGCACAAGTAAATTTGTGTTCTTCTGAAACTGAAAGCGGTTTATGACTGGTTGTGTCTGTACCTGCTTGTTTCGCTGACGTACTCAGATAAAACGCCCAGAAAGCAGGTTATGCAACATGGCTATTTTTTGTGGGTAACCTCAACTTTCAGTCCCAAAAACTGATGTAACTTTCACAGTATGCAAGTAGCCAGATCAATTTACTCTCTAAACATAACCTACTCCAGAGCAAGTCATCTTCTAGGGACGGTTAAACCAAAAATGAAAATTCTGTCATCATTAACTCACCCTCATGTTGTTCAAAACCCATACAACTTTTGTTCATCTTTAGAACACAGATTAATATATTTTAAATGAAATCTGAGAGATTTCTGTCTCTCCTTTGACAGTCCACACAACTACTTTGTCGCTTCAAAAAGTTTATAAAAACGTATGCATCAGGCGGTTTAGTCCAAATGTTCTTAAAAGATTATATTAACACATAAAGTAACTCGAAAAACAAGTGGTGTGACAACTGACCAAGGAGGAGCCGGCAGGATGAAGGAACCCGGTGGAGCCACAAGTCCGAGGGTCTCCGGTGGAGCCGAAAGTGGGAGGCGGAGCTGCAGAATCCTCTTGCACTGATGCTGCTGGTGGTAACATGACCTGCGGCTCAACATCATAGCAGGGCTTCCATGGAGACAGCGCAGGGTTGTTGACATCCGGCATCTGGGGGGCTGGAGGACTGGCTGAGCTTTGCGGTGATGGTGCAGTAAGAATCTTGACAGAATAATGGTGAGTATGACACAGTTCATGTAGGTCGATAAGAGGAATAGATAGTCCATACAGTCAATAGTGCTGTTCAAAAACAGTCATGATGATGAGGGTACCGGGTGGGATAGGGTGGGAGTTGATAGTTCCTCATTGAAGTTTATCAATGAGTCCTCGTTGTCCATCTTCACGACTCCCTTGTCCGCTGATGTTGCAGGCTGGTCAGACTCACGTTGGAGCTCCAGTGCCGGGGCAAGGGTCAGCTCTGTCCTCTTCTTCTCGGTCTCTGGCTGACGCGTCACTGTGGGTGGTAGTTCTACGTCTGCAGGGGGCACACATGAGTTCTCTGAATTTATGATTTTGATAATTATTTATACCAAAACTGTAATGATCAGTCTGAAAAGATATAGCAACAAACTACACATCAGGGCCCAGGTCTCTACTGAGTTTGATGCTTGTAACATTAAAGCCCTAGGAAGAGATAGTCAGCCTTTTAGTCTCATAATAATAATAATAATAATAATAATAATACGTTTAAATAGAATATCAATATGTTGATTTTCTCAAGCTAACATAAGTTAAATGTAACACAAGCACCTCATCGCCCTCAAGTGTCCAAAATATGAAAATCTTTCCCATCTAGTGTGCAATGTAAATATACACTTCTGTACTAAGAAGAAAAGTTATAATTTGTTTTTTGAACAAATAATAAACTCAACAAATAACATAAAATGTCATAGTAGGCTAATGCAAGCTTGTGCTAGGCTAATTACGAAATTAGTAATGTCTAGTGATCAGTGGTCTGCTGCACAAGGTCTGCTACTTTTTACTCAGGTAAGTTCGCATTTAGTTTGAGCAAACTCTGAGTTTTCAGGCTAAAGAAGGTGGGTTGGTTCTCCATGGCTACCCTGCTTCAGAGCAGGTTTTATTCTGGACGCAAACCAAAACTGGACCACTTTGAGCAAAGTGACATATATCTGATGCAATAAAGCCACTCCCCCTCTATCTCTTGCTCCAAATTAATGAAGTTTATAGTGATACAATTTTAAAGAGAAAATCTTTTTCTGGCAACTGTTAGGCTAATTATATTTACATTTAAAATTTTATAATTGCACTGACTCTCGCGAGAAGTCAATAATGAAGCTTTCCATGTTCATCGTGATTGGCTGTTTGCCGCACGTGTCACACTTTCGGGTGCACATGCTTTACAAACTCTGGATCAAACCTGAGTTGACTGAGAACAATTATACCGAGCAACAGCTGATCCTAATCTAAACCAGGCTGGGTTTGTTTGGATTTGTCAACTCTAAACCTACTCTGAAACTCATAGTTTGTTCAATTAGTTTCATGCAATGGGCTTCTGAGAGCTATAAAATGAAACACTCACCACTGCTTTTATTGCTCACCCAAACAAAATAGGCATGACTTACCAAGCTGGAAAACCCAGACTGAGATGAAAATAAAGAGATCCACCATCACCCTTTCTCTGAAAAACGAATGCTGACTCTGTGGAAACATATGTCTGTTTTAATTTGACACCGCTATCTCAAAATGTACTGTATGTAAACAGAGAGTGGGGTAAGATGAGCCATTTTTAACTTATGTGGTCCTCACGATAAGGGAAAATGAGGCAGAAGTACAATGAAAGTATTTAAAGTAATTTCAGGATGTTTCCTATCATTTTAAATGATCAGAATAATTCTATGACAAAGGGCTATATGGCTTCTTATAAAAAAAGTGTTCCTGTGGCTCAATTTGCCCCAGGATAGGGGTAAGTTGAGCCGAGTCAGTAGGTGGGTGTAAACTGACCATCTACTGAAACCCATGTGAAATTTTGAAGATAACCTCTTTTGAAAAGTAAATAATCAAATATCTGTTTACAAATATTTATATTTCATTTCTTTAAGCTACCTTAAACAACATAAAACCAACCATATGAAGTTGAAATTTCAATATCTTTAATTGTTCGCATTTCTGAAACAATATGTTGAACACCAAAGTTGTAACCTTCCCAAAAACAGACTAAACAGAGAATTTGAGTAAAATTAAATACAAACTGAATTAGAATGAATAAATGTTACTGAAACTAATTAATATTTTAGTCAAAATGTTCTTGGTCTGGTAGTTTTTCTGCAATGTCGACCATGTTAGGCCATTAGGGACTACTGGTGGAAAGATATACATGATGAAACATCCTCTGGTTCATATCAGAGAAGGATTTGGTGGACTTATACACTGTTCCTATCAATTAAACTCAAAAAAAAAAAAAAAAAAAAAATTAAAAAAAATAAATAACCTAGCTGTATAATTTTACATTGAAATTATAGCAGTTTATAGCAGATTTAACTTACACTGTAAATTCAGTGCCTTATGGTGGGGTCAACACTGGCTCAATTTACCCCCAAGCATTTGGCTCACTTTGCCGCATAGCTGCCATTTTGGGAAAAACAAGCTAGCTTACCAATTTGGGATAATATTTAGCTAAATGATTTGTATGGTTTTATACATTGCTAAATCACCAATATGATTCATAAATATTTTTAGACATGGACAAATTTGCTTTGATGAAACAGCCATTACATCTGTTATGCTAAAATTTTACTTTGACAAGCCAAAAAGTATTTTTTAAAGTAAATAAGCAACTTCCACTCCTCCCACGTGGTTCTCCTTTTCACAATCTGGCAGAAATAATGGGTAGTTCCAAAATATATGGTCACATGGCAATAAAAGGGTACGGTTGCCAAGATACAGGGGGTGGGTCAACTTACCCACTGGCTCATCTTACCCCACTCTCCCCTAGGCTATATGAGTGACTGATCTTAACATTATTTACAACATGGATCATCCGAATGACTTATTTTAATGGTTTGCTAGTAGAAGACGGGCTGCCTTGCACTAATCTAACCCAATGGGGTGGGGTATATATTAGACATATTACATACCAAGCCCTTCATCTACAAACTAAACATACATCAAACAAATGGCTGATTTCATGCACAAGCTAACTGTCTACCCAACAGATCAAATCAGATTTCTGAAGTAAATCAACCGCAGCAGGTTTCAGTTTGGCTCAGAAAGGCAGCTGCTCGTGCCTTAGTAAAAGTGGTAATCTTTGTGAGATGGCAGATAGTCTTTGACATTTGCAACAACTGAATGTACAACTTGAAATCTATTAGATTTATTTTATCATTAAATTTAGTTTGACTAATCCAGTTTTCCACCATTCTACTTTTTACTACTTACACAGTCCAAAAACTACCTCTCAGAAACCATCAATCTTAAATTTGTAAAAAAAATGTTTTATTCCAGTGAGTTAACCCACTGGCATTCCTGTAAAATTAGCCTAAAATGCCTAAAAAAGGCATACCCAAGGTAAATTGCATGCTGTTCTTGAACCATGTGGAGTATATGCATGGTTTTTATCTCTTTTGAAAGGTATAGTTACTGCAGGCGCTAACACGTTAATGTCTAAAGAGCCAGAACAACTTTTAAGATCATAACTAGTGTGCGTGTGAACTAGTAGGGTGGTCAAACTCTCTCGTGGGAGGACTCACAAACCAGCTTCAGTGTTATCAGCAGATAGTCTTATTAGATCAGAGTTTTCGCTGAACAACTGAAGAAAATGTTTCACACGCTTGTTTTGTTCTGTTTGTGTTGTCTAATTGGTAAGTTATACATGCATTTTTAAGCTTCATTTATTTCTGTTTTGAGTTAAAAAAAGAAGATGCTTCTACTGTTCAAATGAAAAGATTTGTGTTTGTAAATGTCACAATTATTATTGTACTTTTAATTCAGTTCTCTTTTCAGTATGCCTGATATAATGAGCCAAACATAAAAATACGAAACTAGTACGTTTCTAGCAGAATTAAACTTAGTTTACTCCTCTGTCTTTACTGTTGTTAAATGTTTGTGGCTTTGTAAACCAACAAGAGTATTAATCTGTGTAAATCTATTCTCCAGGTGTGTTTGGTGATTCACTGTCAGTGATGGAGGGAGACTATGTTACTTTACACACTGATCTTACTGAAATACATGAAGATGATGACATACTGTGGAAATTTGGAGCTGAAAAGCATGTTATAGCTGAAATCAGTAAAGACTCTGGAATCTTCTCCACATATAATGGTACTGATGGGAGATTCAGAGACAGACTGGAGCTGGACAATCAAACTGGATCTCTGACCATCACAAACATCACAACTGAACATGCTGGAGTTTATGAACTACAGATAAGTGGAGTGAAACTGACATCAAAAACATTCAATGTTTCTGTCTATGGTGAGTTGAGACGTCATTTGTTGAAATGTTCACATATTCTCACTTAGTATAGGAAAATTTGGTTCAGTACATGTTAAGATTAACTGACAGAATTGCGTTTTGACGAGTAAAAAAAAAAAGTTACTCTGAGGCTCTTACAATGGATCTATTTTTTAAGATATAACAGCCCAAATGTAAATGTAAATGCTTAGTTTAATAAAAGACTGTAATTGTTTTGGTAAAACTAAAGCATATCATAAATTTAAAAAATGAAATCAGTTGTTTTAGGGTTTATGCTTAGAACAGGAGCAGCGTAATCTCGAGGATCACACAAGGACTTCATTGATCTGGAGTGTCTCACCAACTTCCCCAATAGCTCGCTTTGCTTCTTCTTTTTTCACTAGCCTCAGCAAACAATCCAAGGCACGCCTACCTGGTGATGACCCTCTGGGAAATTTCATTGTTTGTCGAGTGGGTGCTGGTGAACAATGGATCGGCGTTTACCATCCCACATAGCAATTTTTTTGGCCCAGCTTCACAGTTCACCTTTTCCTTCAGCCCACATGCCGCAAAGAATGGCGGTCCTGGAGTGGCCCAGATCTGGATTAAAGAGTCTCGGCCAATTACTAACCCATAACTGGCCCTGCACCGGACCTGAATAGGTTTTAGTGTTGGTACCGATTCACAGTCTTAAGTAAACCAGAAACCCCAAAACTGAGCCACAACTGGGCCTTATCTACACTGTAGAAAAAAACAAAAACAAAAACAAAAACAATTGTAAAGGTCAATCACTGTCTGGTAAACAAAACCAAAAAATTAAAGCATCCTATTTTTAAAAAGTGCAAAAAGCATTTACAGAAATATTCATTAAACGTTTTACAGAAAAAAATTACACATAGAATTAACTACATGCATGGCTTAGTATGTTACAGCCTTTAAATAAAGCAATATGCAGCATAAAATCAGTGTTTTCTGGTTCATCCTGGACAGAGATGGGCATAAATACATGGAAATGTATTTAAAATACAAATACAAAATACTGTGTGGAAAAATGTATTTAAATACAAATACAAAATACTGTGTGGGAAAATGTATTTAAATACAAATACAGTATTTTGTATTTTGAAAATACACAAAATACATGTGAAATTGAAGATTCAGTGCAGGTATCCCTATTAGGCTGAAATCTATCTGGGCCTATTCTGAATGCCAAAAAGCATTTAGATGTGTGCAACTACTTAGAAACTTTCGTTTTAATTTTATATACCTCTTCCCTTCCCCTGCCCTGTAGGAAATAAAAAACTACAAAAAAACCCCCAAAAAACTAATTTTTAACTTTTATTATGTTTTATCACCATCATTAAAAGCCAATGTGACAATGTGTAATTTGTTAAGCTAATTATAAATAGTCACAGTGAATTAAGAAACTACATAGGCCTACTGACTTTTAATTCCTTACCTCATTTCTGCACTCTCTGTCATTCTCTCTCTGTCATTCTCTCTCTCTCTCTTTCTTAAGTGCTTGCTTCCTTGCTGGTAATTACAAATAAACTTATGTAGTGCAAAATAGCAGCCATTTATATACTTACTTCTGACAAGGTTACAATGTAGTCTATAACTTATGGTGAACACTATTAAAAAAACTGTAAAACTGTGGGAACCTTTTCTGCTATATAGCAAAGAATAGGGATGGGTGATATGACAATATATGGCATGGTTTCACAATTATCAATATCAGTTTTGATACCACAGCAAAAACTGAATTTCAAACTCTTTTGATGCTTTTTTTTACGCAAGTAGTATAGTAACTTTTATATTTATTTAATGTAAAGTTTATTTGTTTCTATATACATAATTAGAAAATATAAAGTTTATCTAAAAAAAAAAAAAAAATTTTAATTAGAAATCATTTGGCACTTTTTTTGGTGAACAATAAAACTAAAAGTGTAGTGTATCTTTCATCATTGTCATCACAAATGCACACAATTACTACACTAAACTGATGGAGACAGACAATGATTAACCTAATTATTTCGTCTCTACATAAACAAACATTTGCATAGATGGGTAAACACAATCACAATTTGGAAATGTGTCCAGTTACATTTTCATAAAGCACCATGTTTGTAAAATTTAAAATGATTACATTTACAAAATGAGCCTGCATAGCAGAAATAATGAATAAAGTAATGGTCGGTGTTTAATACAATCGTTAATTGAAATAAAATAATTAATGAATTAAAAAACATATATAACACAGTATTGTTCAATTTAGTGTTATACATATGTTATCATATTAATATGTTTTGTTCTAATGTCTCAAGTCACAATTTCAAGTTTACTGGGTTTAACTTGATTATTTGGGTAGGGTTTAAGAAGTGTACTAAAAAACTTTTTCACATGTGTCGTCAAAATGACCTACAACCTAATCAGTTTACATGTGAAGAAATCCATTTATTCACAAACTTCTCACGAGACGAGTGTTTGACATAGTATAAGAGGTGTTTGACAAATTATTCGGCAAACTACTTCCTCTCATTGCTGCTTTTTGGTGGTTTGGAGAACAATTACTCAGAGTCGCCCTCTGTCGTTTTTCACAGAATTATACAATGGAGAGCACGTCAAGCATAAAAGCCTAACTGTGTGTTCACACCGCCGGCGGCGAGAGCGTCAAAGTGACGCTAGTCATTCATTTTCAATGAGAGCCGGCGGCGAGCTCCGGCGAGAGCGGCGCGGCGCGTCTTGGACGGTGAGAGCGTCGAGGAGAGTTGAAATCAGGTTAACTTTATGGTAATGAGCTATGACGCTGTTCGGAGGCAACTTGTCATTTACTTTGACCCTCCCGTCGGCGGCGGTTTGAACGAACAGTACAGCGTTGTTGGCAGGGCGGCCAAGGCGATTGTTGACGCTCTCGCAGGCGGCGGTGTGAACGCACGGTAATAGGTTTACTGAGGAGCGCACGCAGTAAGCAGGTAACAGGTTCATGGCGTAGAGCCATGCGAATTGCGAAAGTATAAACAAGGCTTCAACTGCACAAAGCTAAAGAGAAAGCAGAAAGTCCTATCTAAACATTGTAATGTTTATGTGTACGAAGCCATGCTTGCTGATATTGTGGTCTATAACTCCTCCCCGAACTCACGTGAACGAGCAGCGATTTGCCTGTGATTTCGGGCATTTGTCTGTGATTTCTCAAAACCTGTCGGCGAGCCAAAATCGGGGCTAAAATCGTGCAGTGTGAACTCGGCTTAACATGCAGTAACGTTAAAGGGATAGTTCACCCAAAAATGAAATTTTGATGTTTATCTGCTTGCCCCCAGCGCATCCAAGATGTAGGTGACTTTTTTCTTCAGTAAAACACAAATGAGGATTTTTAACTCCAACCGCTGCTGTCTGTCAGCCAAATAATGGGAGTAAATGGGGACTTCGGCTAAAAGAGTAAAAAAAGCTTGCTTAGACAAATCCAAATTAAACCCTGCGGCTCGTGACGACACATTGATGTCTTAAGACACGAAACGATCGGTTTGTGATGTCTGATCGCGCTCTGACAGCGGCAGTGATGTCTGATCGCGCTCTGACAGCGGCAGTGATGTCTGACACTCATTAAAGTATATGCGCGAGACATCACTTCCGTTGTCAGAGCGCGATCAGACATCACTAACCGATGCTGAACGGAGTTGGACATAGTCGTGTATTAGAGGTAAAAAATGATATAAATACTGTTCGGTTTCTCACACAAACCGATCGTTTCGTGTCTTAGGACATCAATGTGTCGTCACGAGCCGCAGGGTTTAATTTGGATTTGTCTAAGCAAGCTTTATTTACTCTTTTAGCCGAAGTCCCCATCTACTCCCATTATTTGGCTGACGGGGGGGGGGGAACCTGGTCTGAACTAGTTGATGCATGAAAACAACACCCTGATAAAGAGGTTGACTGTCTCAAAGTATTTTGAGTATTTTGAAAATACAAAAATACTCATCTTAAATGTATTTAAATACAAATTACATTTGATTTTTTCCAAAGGCTTTAAAATACAAAATACAAAATAGTATTTTGTATTTCAAATACGTATTTTAAATACATGTATCTGAAATACTGCCCATCCCTGATCCTGGACTGAAGCTCAGGCTCTACTCTTCAGCACAATGATGGCCCACAAAAGAGACAATACAGAAACCCTTAAAATCCCAACAAAACATTAAAAACTAACAGATCTGTACTACTACCGTATTACTTTTGTATGGTATAATATATGTCTTAATGTAATACTACTACAAATAATTATAATATAATAATTATTAAGATTTTCAAGGAATAATCACAATTTAATTTTAACAGTAATTTGGAAAAATAACATAAAACAGAATTTGAGAAATAATAAAAAGTTTAGAGCCCTAGATATTGAATGCAAATTGCATAGCATCATATTTTTTCCTATTGCATCATATTGTATTGAATCGCATTGTGTTGAATTGTAATCGGGGTGAATCGTATCGCATCGCATCGGTAGCTGCTTCATATGTATCTTTAATGTAACGTATCGTTGGCTATGCATAGGGATGCACACTCCTAGACTCCAGAGTTCCTGCTCAGCCTCCCTATCTCACATCCTCTTCCAATAACATGCAGTTATAACAGCCAGTTCCTCAGCCCCACCTCCACTGGTTCACTTCAGCCCCTCGACTTCTCTAACTTCACTCCATGTGGATCTCCCATTGGTCTTCTGGTTTCCAGGCAAGTGGATCCCCCGGCTCCACATCCAGCCGCTGATCCTGTCACTCTACCTCAGCCTGTCAACCTGTCAGCTCCACCTTGGCTCCTCCCTTCCTTGGCACCACCACGGATGATTGTCCTTATGGCTCTACCGGGTTCCATTGTCCCTATATGGCTTTGCCTTAGTCAGATGTCACCCTGCCTTCGCTACGGGCTTTCTGTTACGCTTCTTTTCACTTTCCTTCCAGCTCTGCCTTGGTCCTCAGTCACACTGGCTCCACTGAAACTCTGGCTCTACCTCAGACGCTCATCAATGTGATTCCACCTTGGTCCAAGTGTGTCCGACTGCGTCCCACAGTACTACAAACCACACCCTACAAATTATGTCCCCTACAATGAAACAACCATTAGGGATGTCATCCCAGTGGGTCAGAATGTACAGTGGCATGTAAAAGTGCTTGGCCCCTTCCTGATTTCTTTTTTTTTTTTGCAGGTTTGTCACACTTTAATGTTTCAGATCATCAAGAAAATTTAAATATTAGTCAAAGATAACACAAGTAAACACAACATGCAGTTTTTAAATGAAGGTTTTTATTATGAAGGGGAAACAAAATCCAAACTCACATGGCCCTGTGTGAAAAAGTGCTTGCCCCCCCTATTAAAACATAACTTAACTATGGTTTATCACACCTAAGTTCAGTTTCTCTAGCCACACCCAAGCCTAAATACTGCCACACCTGTTCGCAATCAAGAAATCACTTAAATAGGACCTGCCTGACAAAGTGAAGTAGACCAAAAGATCCTCAAAAGCTACACATCATGTTGAGATCCAAAGAAATTCAGGAACAAATGAAAAAGAAAGTAATTGAGATCTATCAGTCTGGAAAAGGTTATAAAGTCATTTCGAAAGCTTTGGGACTTCAGCGAACAACAGTGAGAGCCATTATCCACAAATGGCGAAAACATGGAACAGTGGTGAACTGTCCGAGGAGTGGCCGGCCGAGCAAAATTACCCCAAGAAAAGTATCACAGCATTTCAGAAAAAGAACATCATACTAACAGTAAAATATGGTGGTGGTGGTGGTAGTGTGATAGTTTGGGGCTGTTTTGCCACTTCAGGTCCTGGAAGACTTGCTGTGATAAATGTAACCATGAATTCTGCTGTCTACCAAAAAATCCTGAAGGACAATGTCCGGCCATCTGTTCGTGACCTCAAGCTGAAGTGAATTTGGGTTCTGCAGCAGGACAATGATCCAAAACACACCAGCAAGTCCAGCTCTGAATGGCTGAAGAAAAAAAAAAAAAGAAGACTTTGGAGTGGCCTAGTCAAAGTCCTGACCTCAATCCTATTGAGATGCTGTGGCATGACCTTAAAAAGACTCGAAAACCCTCTATTGTGGCTGAATTACAACAATTCTGCAAAGATGAGTGGGCCAAAATTCCTCCCCAGCGCTGTAACGGACTCATTGCAAGTTATCGCAAACACTTGACTGCAGTTGTTGCTGCTAAGGGTGGCCCAACCAGTTATGAGGTTTAGGGGGCAAGCACTTTTTCACACAGGGCCATGTGGGTTTGGATTTTGTTTTCCCTTCATAATAAAAACTTTCATTTAAAAACTGCATGACGTGTTGTGTTGTGTTAAAATTGTTTGATGATCTGAAATATTAAAGTGTAACAAACATGCAAAAAAATATAAAATATAAAATCAAGCACTTTTTCACACCACTGTATAACATAAAAATGCACTGTCAAAATTCAAAAGTTTCTGGGTGAATGAGTAACACAAGTTTCAGTGCCAATTTTCATTTATCCATATTTCTCTTTATTCTTTCGTGTTTTTCAGTTTATCTGCCTGTTCCTGTCATCAGCAGTAACTCTTCACAATGTTCTTCATCATCATCAAATTGTTCATTGGTGTGTTCAGCTGTGAATGTGAGTCATGTGACTCTCTCCTGGTACAAAGGAAACAGTTTATTGTCCAGCATCAGTGTGTCTGATCTCAGCATCAGTCTCTCTCTACCTCTGGAGGTGGAATATCAGGATAAAAACACCTACAGCTGTGTGCTGAACAATCCCATCAGCAACCAGACTCAACATCTGGACATCACTCACCTCTGTCACACGTGTGCAGGTACGGTGATATTAATATTTATTTACTCTCAGTTATACAGTGCTGATGTTTGATAGTGTTTGTTGTAGATCAGATGGACAGATTCACTCACACTAACAACTCATTTTGTCATTTACAGATCAAGGTGTACCTTTATTGTACATAGAGCTGATCTCTGCTGCTGCTGCTGGACCTCTGTTGATTGTAGCTGTGGTTGGGATGTTCTGGATCTACAAGAAATGTATAAAAACAGGTCAGAAAAGCAAGCAATTAATGTGTACAAATATTAATAAAACACAAATATTGAAAACTTTGTCATTTTCACACATCTTGTTAATGCAGTCGAAACCCAGGAGGAAGACAGAACTGATCCAGCATTGTATAAACCAACAACACGACAAAAGGTAAAAAGTTGTAAGAAGTTGTTGCGGTCAGTTAGTGTGATTGAGGTTTACAGCTACAGACGTGGACGGTTTATCAACTCCACCATCATTATTATTACTGCGGTTCATCATTATTCTGAGCTCAAATATTAACATCCATTAGTTGCTTTGTAGACGTGCTGCAAAAGTATCTTTGCTGTTGCTTTTGTCTGAAAGCCAATCATTCTCAGCACAGAGGTTGTCGAAACAAATCTTCAGAACATAATATATTGTTTGATGATTTAATTGTTTAAAAAGTCATGATTAATGTCACTTCCTCTAGCTGTTGTTAGCATGTTAGCATTTGTCCTTTACAGTAGTTTTTCAAAGCAAAGCATATTTGTCAGTATTTGCAGATAAAGATTACATTAATAAGGTCTTGTTATTAAGAGAATAACAAAGCTATTCAGAGAGAAAGCTAGCCTAAGTAGTTCTGTCTAAGCAGCACTTTCCTGATTTAGTTATTTTTCCTTTCAGAAATCAAAGACGGAGCCTGTGTACGAAAATGTCCCCAAAAAACAATGATCAAACATTGTATAGTGGAAGTGATGATAGAATTCATACAGGTCCCTGCCTCACACCATTTGGTTTTATTCACAGCCAGGATGTCTGTATTTGTTTTTACTCTTAATTGTGATGTCTGAAATTTTGTTTTAATTTAATGTTCAATTTTTAGTTTATGTGGAAATGGGCTCCTTTGTCTTTCATTTAGTTTTTTTTTATTTAGGAAAATGTAACACAAGCACATCATCGCTCTCTAGTGTCCAAAGCAGAAAATTAATTTCTCTGATACTAGCACTCTACTTGGAGAGGGTGTGCTAGAAATCAGGGGTGGTGAACGTTGGTCCTGGAGAGCCACAGTCCTGCAGAGTTTTACTCCAACTCTAATCAAACACACCTCAACAAGCTAATCAATGTCTGAAGGGTTACTAGAAAGATATAGGCGAGTTTGGAGCTGAACTCTGCAGGACTGAGTTTACCACCCCTGCTATACCCTTATAGAACAAAAATACATGGGAATATACTGCAAAATATAATGCGATGTATTACATAATACATTTCCACATATGGGAAACTAGTGCTTATATTTTTCAATATACTGCAATATATGCATTGACCGTGTATGGCTATATTTTGATACAAAATATTTATAAATGAAGACAAAAATAGCATTACATTCATAAAGTTTTATTCTTTATTATGTACATATATTGCACATACATGTCCCCATATAAATGTGAATGTATTGTACACACATATATACACACATTCATGGAATGAGTTACAATCAGTGGTTACAACAGACTTCTAGTTCCCAGCATGCTTTGCTTCTGACTGTTAAAGGAGAGTAAATATTAAAACTAAGAGTTATTTCATGCATTTTGCTCAATATTAGGCTAATATAGGGGGAAATCTGTTAGAGTTTAATGTTCTATTATTTTGAAATTTAAAAGGTTTTCTGGTATGCATGAGTTTTTGTGGTTAGGTTTATGATTGGCTGAACACTGTTAATACTATAATAACTTTATTTAAACAGTAACAGCTGTGCACACAATAGCACAGTGATAGCCTCTATGGTAGAAACTTTAGTACACGCAGGTGTGCTTTTGTTAACTAACTTAACCATATATGTGTTCAAACTGCATGAGTAAATATACCCGCAGTATATAATGCATGCAATACCATATCTGATCACATATAAATCTATATATTATGAAGTATATTACTGAATATAAAATGACATACATTATGATATATTAGTAAATATATTATCACATATTTTCAATATATGAAAAGCGTCAATTCCTTATCTATTATTCAATATATTGTAATATATTTAAGCAATATATTTTTCTGTATATTTTCAAATACTGTTAAATCATGTAATATATTGATCATTCATATATAGGGAAATATATTTTCTTTCCATAAGGGTAGACTCGAAAGAAATGCTAAAGAAATTCAAGTTACTTTCATTGTTTCAAAAAAATAAAAAATAAATAAAACAGCATATATGGTTATATCATGTGGTTTTTATTCAGGAGATTTTTAAATATTTACAAAATATATTCAAAAGTACTTTGCTTCACAAAATGGTGAGGAATTCTTCTATTGGCTGGTTGCACCATTTGTCTCCTTCGCTGGCAGTGACACTATTCCACAAACACATAAAGAACACAATATGAATATGATAAAACAGACAGAAAAAGAGAAAACATCATACTGGATGGTAATAGATGATGTGAATGATTGAAGGTTCACCCTCAGAAAGATCTGCAGCAAAATCTTCATTCAATCACCATTAGATTCACAGAAGGTAAAAGAAATAAACAGACTAGTTACACAAATACAAAACTATTAAAGACAAGCATTTTTTTCTGACACTTGCAGAATGTATGGCGCGGTTTCTTTTCCTAATATTTAACACAATGTCACAATGCTCAATGATTAAAATATAACTAAAATGCTTGAACTGTTATATTGCCTAGTATATATATATATTTTTATTACAATTTTTAATGTTCTTGAAAGAAGTCACATAAGCTGATCAAGCCTGCATTTATTTTACCAAGAGTACAGAAAAAACAGAACAGTAATATTGTGAAATATTACAATTTAAAATAATGGTTTGTATGGAAGCCTGTTTCCACCACTAAAAAAAAAAAAAAGCATCGTCGAGAGGTTAAAAGGAATTGGATTGAAGGTCATGCTTGCCGCCGCTTCTCTATCGTCATCGTGTTATACCCGCCAATAGCAAGCAAGGTGGATAAGCCAGTCTGTGATTGGTTCCCGCAAAAGTGTAACAGACGCAGTAGAAATGAATGTACGGGTTTCCAGACTGAGTTGCCGGGCGGGTTTACCCAGTCTAGCAATTGTGTGATATAAAGTCAGAATTCTGAGATAATAATGCTGAATATTCATCAGCCATTGCTCAGTCTTTAGTGTCACATGATCCTTCAGAAATCATTCTGATATGCCGAATTATTATCAGTGTTGGAAACAGTTGTGCTGCTTTTTTTTTTGGAACCCGTGATACTTTTTTCAGGATTCATTGATGAATAAAAAGTTATTTTAAGAAGAGACTAATTTATTCAAAATAGAAATCTTTTCTAACAATATATATATTCAGTAGTCCGGGGTGGAGTGCCCTCTGGTGGCTATAAAGGGCACTCCAGCTGGTGTTCGTGACAATAAGTCTTTATCATTACCTTGCTAAATAAAACTATTAATTTCTGTCAAAAAAGAAAGAAGAAATGACTGATCCCAATCTTTTGAACAGTAGTGTATATTGCTACTAAAGAGTTCTATTTGGAATAAATGCTGTTCTTTTTTTTTTAACTTTACATTCTTCAAAGGATCCTCAAAAAAGGTTATAAAAATATTAAACAGCACAACTGTTTCCAACATTGATAATAAATCAACATATTAGAATGATTTCTGAAGGATCATGCATGTGACACTGAATACTGGAGAAAGATTCAGTGTTAATATCTCACCTTGACTGCTATTCCTCCTGATGTCTGTTTGAACAACAACAAACTTGATTAAACACACATTACTTTGGTTAAAATTAGAATAAAAGTTTGTATTTTCACATCTAATAAAGACTTGTTTCACACATTAAATCTCATTCTTGTTAAATCAGCTTTTTGCAATACTCACTTTTCCTTTTTGCTTGATGCTTGCAATAGCAAAACACACCAGCGGCTGAAACCGTTATCAGCAGAACAACAGAAACACATATTCCTTCTACAGATGAACTTGAATCTGGAACAGCTAAAGAGAGACAGTCAATATTACTAAACATCATCTGATAATCCATTCAGTATTTAACAATATAATTGATTGATATTTACACCTTTTGTTGCCAGTTTTATGTTTTAACTAATAAATCTGATGAGTTTATGAAGAGAAGCAGTTAAAACAGCATCACAACACTGTCAGATCAACACCAAACTGCAGTGTTTATTGGAAAAATATCAAATTTTATGCATTTTTCATTTAAACATAAGACTTAACAGCTTGTGTTTGTTGTGATGCTGATATACAACTTAGATATGCATGTGGAGATGATAGAGACTGTTTAGATACTATTTTAATATTGAGCCAAAGCTCTTTTTTTTTTAAATAGGAGACAATAAAAACAATAATATTGAGCCGTATTCAAAAACTGGAAATTCAATGAATAAATAAATGATACTCACCAATGACAGTTAATACAGTGAATATTCTGTCAACACTGCTGCTGCTACTGCTGATCTTCAGTTTATATTCTCCAGAGTCAGTGTTTGTGATGTTCATGATGGTCAGAGATCCAGTCTGATGATCCAGCTTCAGTCTGTCTCTGAATCTCTCATCACACTGATCATCTGTACAGATCTTACTCTGATTTCCAGTGATTTCAGCCATGAGAATCTCATTAAAATACCATATAATTGAATCATTTAGCGTTTTAATTAAACTAGTGTCTAAAGTAACAGATTCTCCCACTGACTTTCTCTTCATTTCATCTCGTTCAGCAGCAGGAACATCTGAAACACAAACCATCAGAAACTGTAGAGTTCTCTCCAAAAGGATAACTGGATTTTATAAGCATAATAAAGAAAAAAAGTGAAAAATTACGTCAACTTTCTAGATTAGGCCAATTCTACATCGTAACTGCATCTCACATCCACTGATATTATGCATTTGAGCCTATTCTATTTATAAAATGGGCTTTAAAGTATTCTGCATGCAGTTATTGTAAATTCTGCCGATTTAAATGTCAGTAGGGTAAGGTTACCTACATGATGTCTTCAAAACTGAGAGAATGACTTGAAAAGATTAAGAATGGGTAATTTTACAATTTAAGCAACATCCAACAGAAAACATATTTTGCCAGAAATCATAGCCAGTGAAAATATTGATGAAGCAAGTAGAAAGAGGCAGTGGTCTGAAAAGAGAGATAACTTTACTGCTGAGCCATTGAAGGACTAAATTAGATCCACTAAAGACAGTAATGCTGAAGCTCCTAATAATACTGCTGCTGTTGATCTGTAGTTTATAAGTCCAGAGTCTGTGATTTTGGTGTTTGTGATGGTCAGAAATCCAGTGGTCCAGCTTTAGTCTGTCTCTGAATCTCTCATCACCATATGTGGTGAGCAGGACGAGTTTGAGAGCTGTGGGAACAGAGTGAGGTTGGTGGTGTGTTAATGAGCATCACCTGCACACTGCACCAGTCTCGAGTTTCTAATGGAGGAGCTTGCCCGTTCCCACAGCTCTCGGCCTCGTCCTGCTCGCCACACCGTCTTTACACTGACCATCTGTACTGATCTTAAAAGGATGTCCAGTGGTTTATACAGTGGAAATACTAAGTCAAATCTACATTATTTACTACTCCAGTGTATAAAGTGACTGATTTTCTCTCCTTCACTGGCACTGTCTTCTTTTGATCTGTAGCAAAAACACTAGCACAAATCACCAGTTGACTGAAAGATCCTTTTAAGGGAAACATCAACAACGACAAATTGCTGTGATGAAAAATGCACATATTAATTTCCTGGATCTTGAGAAATTCAGTAGAAACAAAAACGTAACTGCAAAATAAATTATGGTAGTAGCTTTTTCTGAGCTCCTCAACTGTCTCATTTCGCCTATTTTGTGTTGAAGTGTTTTCTCTGTTGCATGCGTTCTGCTATTATTGCGTGTTTGGTAGTTCAGCCTTGTTGTGGACTTCTTCCATATTGGATTATCTTTGTTGTGTATTTGTAAATAAACTGCTGCAATTAGATTCTCACATCACCTCATCCGTGCCAGACCATAACAGTAAAACCGAACCCAGGTGATGGATCTAGCAACAGTCGTTCCACTGTGAGCTTGTCTCTTTCTTCTCTGTCAGGGGAATCATTCCGTGTAGGATTACGGCCAGGAATTACTAGTAGCTTATCGGACTCATTTTCCCAACCGTTCACTCATTGTATTTTTTCTGGGCTGGACTTAAAATTTCACTCAAAGCACTCATTGACATCGATGATCCTTCAGGGACATTTTCTAGATCCCCCTTCTCCATGGGGGAGGTGAAGAAAAATCTACAGCTGTCAAATGGCCACCATACCAGACTCAATGAAGGCTGTCTTGAGGTGTGTGGGACTGGTAATGCTTTCCCAATGCTTTCAGTTCATGCATCAATGAAATTGAGCTCAGCCCTCATATCTAAATCTGGTGGTCCCAAGTCAGGTATACCAGAATCTGGTGGCCCCAGAGATCATCCTACTGTCCATGGCATCCATCAAAGCTCCTCCTGCGATGGTGCCGATCACCAAAGCTCCTCCCCAGGCAGCTGTGTTCACTCCTGAAGTTACTGTCTGCTCTGAAACGGCCACGTATGTTGTCCCTGAACTCTCTGCCTGCTCTGACATAGTCACGGAGGCCATCCCCAAACTCTCCGCCTGTCCTGTGACAGCCAAGAAGGCCGTCTCTGAACCCTCTGCCTATCTGGTAATAGCCAAGGAGGCCTCCTCTGAACCCTATGTTCTCCTAGTTATGGCCATGGGGTTGTCATTGAACTCTCTGTGCTTCCTGTCATGCCCACAAAAGACGTTTCTGAACTTTCTGTACCCCCTTTCTGTCATGACCACAGATGCTAACTTTAAACTCTGTGAGAGCTCCCGTCACAGCCATTCAGGCCATCAATAAACTTGCTTCTTTTTTTCAGTACAGCATCTTTAACCCTTTCAAAGGTAAGTTTAAAATATTCTGGTTGAGCCCCCAGTATGAGTTTATCAAGGCGACAGTCATTTAGAAAGTATCACATTTTTTTGTTTCCATGACGATGCATCATGTGACACACCACAGCCACAATAGTGCTCTATGACTGATGTTTTGCTTTTATTTCATTTTTAATTTGTTTTACTAAAAACATTCATTCACAAACTTGTTAACTGAAGTGAATTCATATCTGCTCTATTAATGCTAGATTAAAATGTATACAATTAAAAAAAGTGATACGTTACATTATTCGAAAGTTACGCTCAATAAATTTTACCCTTAAGAATCTTGTGCCCCTTCCCTTAGGTATCTTTTAAAGAGCTGAAAATAGATTGCACACCTGTTTTGCAAGACTGCTAACTTTATACTGTCTTACATTCACTTTATTTTCATTTCCTTTTTCTTTCCTTGTGTTCAAGAAGGGAAAATTCCCAGCTAACAAAAAGGAGTTGTCAGAATGTTTTGTTAACATTCTCTTTAAGTTATGAAAACGTTATTTCAGAATGTTTTTTAAGAACGTTTTTTCTTGGTTTATGTGAACGTTAGAGGAACATTCCATTCTATCATTTTGGAAATGTTATAAAAACATTATTTCTGAATGTTTTGTACACGTTGAAAACGTCCAGTTTTTTTTTTTTTTATGTATTAAGAACGTTTTTTCTTGGTTTATGTGAATGTTAGAGGAACATTCCATTCTATCATTTTGGAAATGTTATGAAAACATTATTTTCTGAACATTCACAACACCCTGCCCTGCTAGAAATTTTACGTTCCCAGAACATTCTCAAAACATCCCCACTGGTGGTGCTACATGATAAAGACATTTCAAGAACGTTGTTATGAGAACGTTTTTGTTCAACATTACGAGAACATCAGTCAAGTACAAATAACGTGATAAAGACGTTACAAGAACGTTGTTATGAGAACGTTTTTGCTCAACATTACGAGAACATCAGTCAAGTACAAATAACGTGATAAAGACGTTACAAGAACGTTGTTATGAGAACGTTTTTGTTCAACATTACGAGAACATCAGTCAAGTACAAATAACGTGATAAAGACGTTACAAGAACGTTGTTATGAGAACGTTTTTGCTCAACATTACGAGAACATCAGTCAAGTACAAATAACATGGTAAGAACGTTCCAACAATGTTGTTCTAAGAATGTTTCCTCTCAACGTTATGAGAATATATTTTAACTATGAAAACATTATAAGAATGTTCCTGAAACATTATTTTAGAAATGTTTTTTTCTAAGATTTACAAAACTTTTACATAACGTTAGTGAAAGTTATGGAAACGTTCCCTGTTAGCTGGGTTAGTTCTAGTCAAGACTAAAGACTAAAAGTTCTAGGGAGGATTGTTAATCTTTTTAATTGTAAAAATTTTAATAATCTGACATATTTATTTGTGATCATGAAACATTATAATAAACTCAATGCTGTGATTTAAACACATGCTTTTAAACATTCTTTATATGACTCACCATGAACAGTAACATTGAAGATCTTTTCACTGCTGCTGCTGCCTAAAATCTTCAGTTTATAAAGGCCGGTATCTGAGGTCATTATGTTTGTGATGGTCAGAGATCCAGTCTGATGATCCAGCTTCAGTCTGTTTCTGAATCTCTTACCACACTGTTTATCTGCACAGGTCTTAGAGAGATTTCCAGTGATCTGAGCAATGCGTATGTCATTAAAATACCATCTAATTCTGTCTTGTTGGTTTGTTTCAACGCCACTGTGCAGAGTGACGGAATCTCCCTCCATCACTGACACTGTAATTTCTTCAGAACCAAACACACCTGAAGAAGAAATTAACAGTTTTATATAAATCACTTAAAGGATATCGGTCCATATTGTTTTACAATTGAGACAAAAAATATAATTTCTGTCAGGATCACCATCATCAAATATGATTGACAATGAGCATACAGTTTGGATTGATGGTATCCCACACAGCAAAAGGACTCCGTGGTGCATCGGCCGCGGAGGTATCGCGCAGAGGTGGAAAGTCCAGGGCTCAGAAAGTCCAAGTCCTGCCATATTTTTTTTCCCACCCACTGAAGCAGTGTTAAAGTTAATGAGATAATTAAGTGATTAATTGAGTGATAATTGAGCATTATTGAAGACACCTGATGATAACAAGCAGAATCACCAAAGGAGAAAATCACAATTTTTAAGACACCATCATCGAGGTCAGGGTTTGCTTTAGTTGAGCTCTTGACCCTTGACTTTTTAATATTAAAATTTATTTGGGCAATTTTAACTGCATTAAAACCAACCAGACAAGCAAAGTTAAAAGATCAGGTGGTGTTGGTTATGTTTTCACATAATCATTATTTGATCTGAAACACTGAACTCATTTAGAGCCCAATCTCTGAGTTAGATTTACATTATTGATTACAGCAGCACTGCGATTATACAGCAGAAGATCCAGTTTTTTTTTTCAAAATAATTAAATCATCAAAAGTTGTTCTTAGAAAAAAAAAAAAACAGCTTCAATTTAGACACAGACATCAATAATCATCCTGTGAATCTCAACAATGGTGAGAATAATAAAGCATGTTGCAGTGCATTCTGGGTGCCACCAATCAAAACTCATCCACGGCTCCCATCATGCATTGCTGCATGAATAAATTATGAGCTGAATTGTCTTAGTAATTTCATTTATTCTCACTATTTAAATTTTGCTGTTTTTCTGTGACTTTTTAGTAGCTTGTTTTCTAATGTTCAGAGTTGATCAGTTTATCAGAATATGTTGCTTGTCACCATCGTTGAGATTCACAGGCTGATACTTGATGTCTGTGTGTGCCTAAAAAAAGGATTTTTTTTTTTTTTTTTTGATCAGAACAACTTTTAAGAAATCCTTCATATTTTATTGATAAAACTGATCTTCTGTATAATCACAGTGCTGCTGTAATCAATAATGTAAATCTAACTCATAGATTAGGTTCTAAATGAGTTCAGATCAAATAATGATTATGTGAAAACATAACCAACACCTGATCATCTTTTCTCTTTGCTTGTCTGGCTGTTATAACTCAGTTACAGCAGCCCAAACAAATTCCAATATTAAAAAGTCAAGGGTCAAGAGCCCAACTAAAGCAAACCATGACCTCTGTGATGGTGGATTAAAAATTGTGATTTTCTCCTTTGGTGATTCTGCTTGTTATCATCAGGTGTCTTCAATAATGCTCAATCATCACTCAATTAATCACTTATTTATCTCATTAACTTTAACAGCGCTTCAGCGGGTGAAAAAAAAAAAAAATATATATAGCCAGACTTTTACTTTCTGACCCCTGGACTATACACCTCCAGAGGTGGACATTCCAGGGGTCTGAAAGTAAAAGTCCTGCCATATTTTTATCTCATCCACTGAAGCATTAATGAGATAATTAAGTGATAAATTGAGTGATGATTGAGCATTATTGAAGACACCTGATGATAACAAGCAGAATCACCAAAGGAGAAAATCACAATTTTTAAGTTACCATCATCGAGGTCAGGGTTTGTTTTAGTTGAGCTCTTGACCCTTGCCTTTTTAGTATTAGATTTTGTTTGGGCAGTTTTAACTGCATTAAAACCAACCAGACAAGCAAAGTTAAAAGATGATCAGGTGTTGTTGGTAATGTTTTCTCAAAATCATTATTTGATCTGAATCACTGAACTCATTTAGAGCCCAATCTCTGAGTTAGATTTACATTATTGATTACAGCAGCACTGTGATTCTGCAGAAGATCAGCTTATACAATACAGAATTTAAAAAAAAAAAAAAAAATTCTTTTAGGCACACACAGACATCAAGTATCAGCCTGTGAATCTCAACAACGGTGACAAGCAACATATTCTGATCAACAGATCAACTCTGAACATTAGAAAACAAGCTACTAAAAAGTCACAGAAAAACAGCAAAATTTTAATAGTGAGAATAAATGAAATTACTAAGACAATTTAGCTCGTAATTTATTCATACAGCAATGCATGATGGGAGCCATGAATGAATTTTGATTGGTCACAGGATCACAGGATGATTCTTGATGTTTGTGTGTTTAAATGAGAGCTTTTTTTTTTTTTTAAATCAGAACTCTAAAAAAAAAAAAAAAAAAAAAAAAAAATTGTATTGTAAAAGCTGATCTTGTGCTGAAGAATCACAGTGCTGCTGTAATCAATAATATAAATCTAACTCAGAGATTGGGCTCTAAATGAGTTCAGTGATTCAGATCAAATAATGATTATGTAAAAACATAACCAACAACACCTGATCATCTTTTAACTTTGCTTGTCTGTTTGGTTTTAATGCAGTTAAAACTGCCCAAACAAAATCTAATATTAAACAGTCAAGGATCAAGAGCTCAACTAAAACAAACCCTGACCTCGATGATGGTAACTTAAAAATTGTGATTTTCTCCTTTGGTGATTCTGCTTGTTATCATCAGGTGTCTTCAATAATGCTCAATCATCACTCAATTAATCACTTATTTATCTCATTAATGCTTCAGTGGGTGGAATAAAAATATGGCAGGACTTTTACTTTCTGACCCCTGGAATGTCCACCTCTGTACACCTCTGCCGCGAACGGACCCGTATCGGAGTCCACTTGCGCGCAGTGACGGATCTGTAACGAAGGCGGATCGCGGACCCGCCTTGGCTCCGCGCTGCATCCGCGATTAAAACCTTACCTCCGCGGCGGGTCCGTTTGGGACCCGCAAATTGATACAACCGTTACAGTAAAGGCGCGTGCGCGTCCGCGGATCCGACATGGGTCCGCTCAAGACCCGCTGATTGACAGTAGAATTTATGGCGTCGCCCGGATGCGGACCTGATCCTCTGGGCGGCGTCAAAACGAATGTGACAGTCACGCGGATTTGGCGACTTGAATGCGGATCCGCCTAGGAGTCCCCTGCTGTGTGGGGACATACAGAAATCAGAAACAGAGAAACGCCCTCTCATAAACATCTGGCTGAATCAGACCTCGGTCTTTCTTTCTGACCCTTAGTCTTGGCATATTCTGCTATAATACAACATGAACATGTTTTAATAAATGCTGCAATGCAGAGAAAGCCACCACATTAGCAGTGGGACAAAAAAAAAAAAAAAAAAAAAAAAAAAAAAACGCTTGTTGTCACTGGAGCGGGACGAAAGTAACAAGTTTACTTTCGTCCCGACAGGAACATCTGACGTTTAAACCCGAATTACTTTAATACTGAAAAATACTGACAAGTCAAACTTCAGGATGTGTTACAGCACCAAATAACCTGTAGACATTATTGTGACACATGAAACGAGAAACACAACTTGTAATTAGAAAAAAAAGTACCGCTTCAGCAATTTATTTACCGTACTCGAAAACTGTTTTCCCGACCTAACCTCGGGAAACGATGACGAAATCACACCATATTTGGCAGCTGGGTTGCGTGCTGAACATGCTGTCAACTTGAAATGCAAATGTAGTCGGGGCTCTGAGAAAATCGCTTTGTTACTTTCGTCCCCCGTTACTTTCGCCCCAGTTCTCCCCTAAACAGATATCGGATACCAGTCGCGTCTAAAGTGAATGTAAACACGCCGGCCAAAAAAAAAAAAAAAAAAAAAAAAAAATCGGATATGGTCAAAAGATCGGATCTGTACATTAAGACTTGCAGTGTAAATGCAGCCTAGAAGCTTAGAAATAAATAATTTTAAATAGGCTAGCAGGGCTCTCAAGTTTTGGAGACAGGCAAGAGTGACATGCAATGATTAATGCATCCACAGTGTTTTGTGGAAAATTTTGTACATTTTAAATTTAAATGCATGAATCTAGTGCATTCTAAGAGCAAAATTAAGTGACTAGATCAATGAAGAAATTTGTTTTCTTGCAAACAATTTTGTGCTCTAAAAGTAATTTATTTATTGCTGATGGTTGGACACATTAGTCATGTACACAACATATAGAAGGCTAAATGAGAGTTCGTAAGTGGTCAAACATGTAGAGTACACATTTAAACCATTAAAAATATGTAGCAAAAGAGGTTACCTTTGTTGAATTCATTTATTTGTGGGAGCCTGTGTCTGTATTTGTGGAACTAATGGTCACTCTTTGATTATGCTTTTTTTTCATTGGTTGTTGCGTTAAATCTTACCCAGATACAGTAGTGTTATTTTCTGATTGGCTATTGTGTAGCCTCTTTCTTTTTTTTGATTGGCTGATAAGTGGTAGGTTCGAGACGCGCTTGATTCCTTCCCGGTTCCAGAGAGAGCGGCGCGGCCAGATACATTTTGGGCGCTGCGGCATATTAAATATATGATAAATAGTTTTTCTCCGTGAGAAATACAATGTGTGGCGGGAGTGCGTGACAAAAGACCGAAATGAGTGACTGTCACGCTCAATGCGTGACACTTGAGAGCCCTGGGCTAGAGTATAAACTGATTAGTAGGACTATATAAAATTAAAAGTCTGTACACATTGCAACAAAACGTCTTACCTTGGTGTAGTAAATCACACGCCGAGAGCAAAATAACGAGAAGCATCATTTCTATCACCTTTCTTCAGAAAAATTATGTGTGTGGAATAAATGTCACCTACCTCATTTGCTTTTATGCAGCTGTAGGTTAGTAGTGAATCAGAGGTGGAAAGTCCATGGGTAAAAAGTCCTACGATATTTTATTCCATCCACTGAAGCAATGTTAAAGTTAATGAGATATTAACTGAGTGATGACTACACCTGATGATAACAAGCACAATCACCAAAGAGAATGCAGTTTCACTTTCTTTTCAATCACTGCGCGATTCGAACTCGTGATCAAACGTGAGTCAAACAAGTAGGTAATATGAAGAATACCAGTAGCTAATACTTGCCGTACTTATTGCCACACTTCAATGGTTTAATCAGACCTGTGGATTTTGATGGCTGCTTCATCCGATGGAGCTTTTAGCTGCTTTATTATTTACTAACCCCATATAACCCCATGTTTTCGACACTCTCAAAGCTCTGAATAGTTTTCTGCCATGAGAATGTGAAAGTGGAAGTATCTGTGATTGGACTTTCCCCAGATTTACCACGGAACCTCATTTAAAAGGTTAATCACACGTCTCATGCATTACAAGAAACTGACTGTGAAATCCACAGTAATTAACTGGCAGCAAGTGACAAGTAACTTAGCATACTGTTGAAGAAATAACCATATTTTCGCTGTTTTAATTCACATAGCTGTAAAGTAAAACTCACTAATTTGCAGGTAGGCTACTGTTTTTCCCCCTTTTTGCGCATTTTAGTATCCAGTTGTTAAATCTGACGTCACGCGGCAGCGCTTCCGGGTCCTAACGCTCTATCTCATACCACAAGAAAACAACAAATGGTGCTAATATACATACACGATGTGGTGTAATACTACAAAAAAATATATAATTACAACCTTTATCTCCATATCAAAATTCCAGATGGCCAGACAATGATTAATCTTTTATAAATCATTAAAATATTAATATCTGTGACGCTGTGAGTACGGAGACTGTTGTGTAGACTGTAAGTATTTAAAATGTTTAACTTTTTTAAATGATTGATGTTTAATATGAATAAATAGCGCTCATAAACGGCCGTCGATGGCATTCTCAAGTGAAACGAGTCGAGGCTTGGACCCGGAAACGGCGTTCTTTACGTCACGACTTAACAAGCGGATAGCGACTGACAGACTGTCTGGCAAAGGACCTTTCAGAGAAAGGTGTAGCAGTATAGGAAGAAGCTTTCACCTCAACCATATACAAATTCCTTGCACTTACAAGCTATGTGGCTAACGAGTCAAACTTATTCAACAGCAGTATGTCTCAGTTTGACACAGTATGAGCTGGTGGTGTCACAAGTTTTAACTGAATGATTACAAAAACATTTAAAAAGCAATTTGCAATTTATTTTTTCCTCCATGAGATTTAGGTATCACACAATATTGCACTCTTCTACTTTTGCATATAACATCTACTTTTACATTTAAAAGTAGACGACTATTAATAGTAAATTATAAAAATGAAGAATGTTTTCCAATGTTGAGAACAGTTAAAGACTAAATAAAAGTTACTATATGTAACACAAGACAAAAGCTTCAGAGGATGTGCCTGAGGAGGATCTTCATATTTTGTTGTGGGTGGACTCACAGACCACAGCTTGAGCTGAGCTGGGGTAATAGTCTTACTGGTATCAGACTTTTTACTGAACTATTGGAGGATGTTTCAGATGTTAGTTTTGTTCTGTTTGTGCTGGTGTCGTCAGATTGGTAAGTTTAAAAAGCATTTTTATTGCTTAATACAATGATGGACATAAATTCCCCAGCAATGAATAATCAGTGCAAATGTTTTCTTTTTTATGAACTACAAAAATCATGGATATATACTGTTCAAAAAGTGCATTAAGGGATTTAGATTCAGTGACAAAGGTGCAAACAGGTGTGCACATCAAAACAACCCAATACTGGGTTCAGGTGCAGGACAAATAATAAACAAAGAAAAAAATGTCTGCACAAATCAACATTTGGACCAATCAGGTCTTCATTATGATTCATTATGCTTACTATTTAGGTCCAGTGAACATGTTTCATCTAATGTTCATGTTCTCCAGGTGTGTTTGGTGACTCAATGTCAGTGATGGAGGGAGATTCTGTTGTTCTACTCACAAATGTTACTGAAATACATGAAGATGATGACATACTGTGGAAATTTAGCACTGAAAACTTTCGGATAGCTGAAATCAGTAGAGCTGCTGGAATCTTCTCCATATATGATGATGTTCTTGATGGGAGATTCAGAGACAGACTGAAGCTGGACGATCAAACTGGATCTCTGACCATCACAAACATCACAACTGAACATGCTGGAGAATATAAACTAGAGATAACTGGAGCACTCCTGACAACAAAAACATTCAGTGTTTCTGTCTATTGTGAGTACAGATGATCAGTCATGCCCTTTTTATGAACTATTTACCTATTAAAATATTTAATCATTTTATATTTTCAGATCACAGAAACACTTACTGTAACTGTTGTTACTGTGTGTTATCTGACTACACACCCACTCAAAACACTGAACAAAAAATAAGATTGTTGACTATAGCTTTACCCGCATTTCTCTGTATTCTCTTGTTTTCCAGCTCTCGTCACTCCTAACATAATCAGAGACTCTTCACAATGTTCTTCATCATCATCATCATCATTATCATCATCAAATTGTTCATTGGTGTGTTCAGCTGTGAATGTGAGTCATGTGACTCTCTCCTGGTACAAAGGAAACAGTTTATTGTCCAGCATCAGTGTGTCTGATCTCAGCATCAGTCTCTCTCTACCTCTGGAGGTGGAATATCAGGATAAAAACACCTACAGCTGTGTGCTGAACAATCCCATCAGCAACCAGACTCAACATCTGGACATCACTCACCTCTGTCACACATGTGCAGGTACAACAGTGATGATATGTGTTTATGTTCACATTCACTTACATTAATGTCTCTCTTAATTATCACAACACACATTCCTTCAGGTCCCACAGAAGGCTCTGTATCTCAGACAGTGCTGATCTCTGCTACTGCTGCTGGATTTCTGTTGATTGTAGCTGTAATTGGGATCTTCTGGATCTGCTGGAAACAAAGAAAAACAAACCAAAAAGGCAAGTGTTTCCAACTGCTTTCAAACTACACTGTAAATCATTGACCTGCAAATTAAAGGGCACTTGTTATGCCCTTTTTCACAAGATGTATTATAAGTCTCTGGTGTCTCCAGAATGTGTCTGTGAAGTTTCAGCTCAAAATACCCCACAGATCATTTATTATAGCTTGTCAAATTTGCTCCTATTTGGATGTGAGCAAAAACACGCCGTTTTTGTGTGTGTCCCTTTAAATGCAAATGAGCTGCTGCTCCCGGCCCCCTTTCCAGAAGAGGGCAGAGCTTTAACAGCTCATTTTCAGTTGCTCTACAACAACAAAGCTGGAGAATCTCACGCAGCCACAATGAGGATTGTCAGTAACGGTGTTCAGCCTTACATTGTTCAGTCGACACTGATGGAGAGACTCAGGAAGACGTTAAAAGTTTTAGAATGCATCTGGACATTTCTGAATGGTAATTGGATAAATGTGCTGGCCTTTGCAAATAAGCATAGCATTTTTAATATCTTGTCTTTACAGAAAACATACACAGTTTTTCAAGACAATCACCTTTTACACTGCTCTTTACAAAAGTGTGGTTATAAGTGAAGTTCCTAAACGTAATTTAGGGAGGAGCGAGCCCATCTAATCTTCCAATCAACAGCCAGAGTATATAAGCAGCTGCTTACCTCTCTTCAGTCTCAGCTGTTTCAGCATCCCTCCACCTCCCCAAACTCCACCTTCATTTCAGGTACCTTGCCCTATGTAATCACATCCTATATTTATTCACTGGGGGGTGTATCAGAGCTCGAGTTGAAGATGCTTTATCGAGCCCCTCCTCAGTGGACAGCAAGCCAAATTAGCTAACCTAATACCCTAAAGATTATATGGGCAAACAAACTCGTTAATGTATATAAACAAGGTTCAAAATAGACAACATACATCTGATCTCAAAGACAACAAAAGCTTTAGCCGCATTTGTTGTGGAACTGGCTAAAAATCATAAAACAAACAGTGTGACGCTTACTAATTCTGGAGGATCATGAACAGTTGGCACAGATCTAGGATTGCTTATGAGACATTGTTCATCTCTTCTCTTTTTTTCTGGTTTTGTTTCTCTGTCCTTCAGTGATTCTGCTTGTTAACAGCAGGTGTTCATCAGTGTCTGAATTCATTCACTTTTCATTCACTCTGTCAAGTGGACTATATTAGTGAACTAGTGTAGGGAATAGTGGATGAGGGTATAGGGTGTGATTTGGAACACAGCCTCTGAGTGTTTACTTAGAGAGATGTATATTCACAGTATATTCCTGTAGGCTACTTTCTTGAAAATGACAAATATTACCCAGAATGCATTGTTTTTTATGGTATATTATTGTTTTAATGGAAAATAGTATTTTATTGTCAGTATTTGGCCATTTTTACAGCAAAGTTTTACAGTGAGCTTTTAATCAATGAATAGCCATAATTATCATTTAAAGACAATCTCATTTTTTGACAGCATCAATAACACATACTTTGTAAGGAAATGTATCTAGTTAAGACTGAGTTTGTTGTTGTTTAATGCATCTGGTAATTTTGTTGAAACAGATGAAACTGGTGATGAAGAGATCACTTACGCTGAACCTATATTCCACCAATGGGATGCACCTAAACTGGTAAGCTGATTTATATCAGTGTGTCTCTGTGAGTCACATTTTTGTGTTTTTATCTGTATAATGATTTATTACATACATCACATACAAAACCACAACATAAGAGATATTTATAAAAGCCACTATAAAAGTATCATTCAGTGCAAGAAACACCAACAGATATCCTGCTCATAATTGTAATGCAGGGAGCAGGGCAAGCGGAGTTGGGGATCCATGTGCAGGCTTTATTTACAGGAGAGCGTAGTCGTACAGGCAGTAGGTCAAACATCAGCAAACCGATACAGGCAGAAACAGAACAATACTCAGCAGTGTGTATAAGTGCAGCTTATAAAGGGTCACGGATGGGAAACAGATGTGAGTGCATGATTAGTTCCTAGATGGGGTATTGTGGGAAATGGAGTCCATATAATCATGTTGATGAACATGGACCTAGGGCACATGTAACAATAATATAGCTATTAACAACCCAAGCACAAACACACAAAAACTCAAAGATAACAGAAATCCTACTAAATATTCAATATAACCTTCCCAAATCTTTCAAAAACAAATAATATAATGTTTAAATAGCCGATGTCATAAGACTGACCACATTACTTAGGTAAACAGGCTAGATATTTCCAATGAATCAGTCAGGAATTCATATGATACACAACCAAATAAATAGGTTAAGGGTCTATACTAAGAGGGCCACAGACCCTAACCACATAATTTTGTAAAAAAAAATTCATCACCCATGTAGCCCAATTCTGGGTGCCCACTGAAGCTAAGAAGAGTTGAGTTTGCTCAGTACCTGGATTTGGTTTGCTGCCGGAAGAGGTGTTAGTAAAGACTAGAAGAGGGGTACCACCTGTGCTCTGTGTGGGTTCTTATGCCCAAGTTTGGTGATGGGGACACAGTACTGATGAAAAAAAAAGTGCCTAACATTCAATCTCAACCAGTCTTTGGCATGCCAATATTTTAATATTGTATTTTGTTTCATGTTTTTTTTTTGTTGTTGTTTTTTTTGCAGAAAGTTAAAGAGGAGGATCATGTGGAGCCTATCAGCATTAGAAGATGATCTTTAAACCATTTATAAGTACCAGATCCATCTTCACTATAGGAACCTCCAGGGCCATGCACAGACATTTTGAGGGGCAGTGGTCATGGTTGTGCTATAGTTGAGTTTTAGGATTGGTGAATTTTGTTTTTTACTCTTAAAACCTCAAAACTAGGCTGCATTTTTATCTATAGTATGTCTTCATTTATCATATTGTGGTTTGATCTGTTGTGCAGACAAATAACTTCTTCATGAACATGTGATATTTACTGGAAGTCTGTGGTTCATGTTAGTTCATGCGTGTGTGTGTGTGTGTGTTTGAGGTGTGAATGTGACTGAGAGGAAATTCTTGCCATTATGACACTCATAAGCCCCTTTCAAACTTACCGTAGCAGTAAGACATTATGTGTGAACAGGGCCTGGTATGAGAAGTTGTAACATTACCACTAAATTACCGGTAATGTGTGGAAGCAGAACGAGATTACCGGTATTGTCACACCATGTGTGTTGAATGAAATGCATGCCAGGAGAAGTACAAGTTAATAGTATTTAATAAACAAATCCAGATAAGGGAGAACTGTCAGGAAATGAACACAGACAGAGGATCCAAATGCAAGTATAACAATATTTATTGACAGAACTCGCTGTACAATAACTTCACTCCAAATGGACAGTCGATGCAGAGACTGTGACGTGCAGAAACGGTGGTGTGCAGAGTGGTGATGAACAGGGTGGCGCAGGGCTACAGCGGTTATCAGAGACCAAGGATAATCCAACTCAGAAAACAGGGCACACGACGATAGTCCAGAATCCGAGGACCAGGAAGAGACAAACAGAGAACACGACACCGGGACGGCCTGCAACGAACTGACAAAGACGGCATGAAGATACGCGCATTTTATAACAAACATTAAACAAGACACGGCTGGCAACAGATCGCAATCAGACCATAATGGGTGACGCCCATACAATCATTCACTCACACACATACACACACAACAAACACACATGAGGGCGAGTAAATGAATCCATGAACCGTGACAAGAACACAACCGTGTAAAATATAGATGAGAATGGACAAGAAACTGAGACACAGGGAATATATACTAGAACAAATGAGGGAGCTTATGAGATAATGAGATAAGTAATAAACAGGGTGAAGGACATAATTAATTAGACAGACTGGGGAAATCTAGGTCACAGGGACTGAACCAAAAACACAATGACAACAGAACCCAGCATACACATATTACAGTACTCCCTCTCCCCAAAAAATTCCTCACACCGTAACTAGACTAAATTAGTAAGGAGGTAGGCTTTGGAGGAGGGCAAAGAACAGATGAAAAACAAGAAGAGTCCAGAAAAAACAATTTAGTCCAAGAAGGAGTGGATAGTGGGAGGAGCCAAGGAGAAGCAAGGAGCAGGAGGAGCCAGATGTTTATCCAGAGGCCAGCCAGGACGAGGCCCCAGGGCGGAGTCAAAAGTGGGAGAAGCCATGGTGTGGACGACTTGGAGAGTACCCTGGGGACAGCTGATGAAGATACCACCACCAAAGTTGGAGACACTGGTGGAGCTGACAGGTCGATGAGCCCATGTAAGACTGATGACACTGGAGACCGAGGTGGAGCCGGATAACCAGAGAACAGAGTCGGTGGCTGCGTCCGAAAACTGGAAAATGCTGCCTTCTGAGGACACATTTCAAGGTAGTAAGGCATCAAGGCACGTCCGAATCCAATGTTAGCTTCACTTCCTGTGTCATGAGATACCTTCCTCAGATCGATTTTTGAAGGAAGCATGGATGTATCCTTAGCTGCCTTTGATATCCCACAATCCTGTGCTTTCCATTCTGTGACAATTGAGCTAGAAAAATAAAGATGGCGTCCGAAAGTTGCGTTTGCTGCTCAGTTTGTGTATAAATGTACGATTTTGACCAACATATTTCAATTTTGATATCATTTCTATCGAGAAATTACTACTGTAATAATTAAATATTTGTTTAGTTCTCACCCCAGCCAGCACAGCATGGTGGGGCCCAGATGGGTGTCACCTGGGCTGCCTAACTGGGGCCCAGCCAGTTTTGTCCACGGTTTCCATGAAGGCCCCACATGGGTTAGCCCAGATGAAATGAACACTGCTCAGTGTGCACACTACAGGCTGTTAAATGTAACACAGAAACATGCTGGAGTTAATGAGATAATTAGGTGATAATGAGCAGAATCACTGAGGGACAGAGAAAAAACTATGACTTACTTCAACCACAACCTTCAATGAAATCAACTGAAGATAAAAGACATTAAATCATTCAAGATCTGATTAAACAACTCCACAAACAGCATTACCAGCTTCACTTATTACTAACTAGACTGACTTTATCTCTGACATTCATCTACAAAAGCTCTTATTGAGAATTACCAGAGGTTTAGATGTTGATGATTTGTTGAAAATAAGTTTGGTTTGATGTCACCGTGATCGAGGGCAGCGCTTACTTCAGTTAGGCAGTTTGACTCTTAATTGTTCTAGCAATAATGTTTCTTAGGCTGTTCTTGCTGTTTGTTATGGCAAAAAAAGCAAGTTTTGTTTAGCTGTTGTCAGCTGTTCAATGATATGACTCTAATAGTCATCATGTTATGGCTTTGTTCATAGATTAAAATGTTATTCATTTTGTGCTGGATCATCTCCAGAACAACTAAAAAAAAAAAGTTACAAAAATCAGAGCAGAAGAATATATCTGAAAAAAACAATGGACATTAAATATTTTAAAACACCTGCAAAACTTGTTCACACACAGACATCAAGAATCAGCGTATGATTCTCAACAATGGTGACATGCCACAATGCATTCTGGGTGCCTTATACAAAACTCATCCATGGCTCCCAGAATGCATTGCAGCATGAAGCATGTCACCGTTGTTGAGAATCATATGCTGATTCTTGATGTCTGTGTAAGTGAAGCTTGCAAGGGGTTTTTAGTGAGCAATGTATTTTTCAAACTTTCTAATTAAAATATTTCTATTGTTGCATTCAAGAAAAGATCCAGCACAAAGTTAATCATATTTTGCTCATAAAAAGCTCAATCACTACATCAGTGAATTAAGCCACTAAATGATGACTATATCTTTATCATTTAGCAGCTGATCATATTGTCTCTTGCTTTTCTTGCCATAACAATCAGCCAGAGAATAAATTAAAAGTTATAGGTAAGAGTCAAACTGGCTAACTGAAGTAAGTGCTGACCTCGATCACGGTGACATCAAACAAAACTATTATTTTCAACAAATCATCAACATCTAAACCTCTGGTAATTCTCATCTTTTGTAGATGAATGTCAGAAATAAAGTCAGTCTGGTTAGTAATAAGTGAAGCTGGTAATGCTGTTTGTGGAGTTGTTTAATCAGATCTTGAATGATTTAATGTCTTTTATCTTCAGTTGATTTCATCGAAGGTTGTGGCTGAAGTTGTAGTTCTTGTTTCTCTGTCTTTTGGTGATTCTGCTCGTTATCACCTAATTATCTCATTAACTCCAGCATGTTTCTGTGTTACATTTAACAGCCTGTAGTGTGCACGCTGAGCAGTGTTCATTTCATCTGGGCTAACCCATGTGGGGCCTACATGGAAACCATGGACAAAACTGTCTGGGCCCCAGTTAGGCTGCCCAGGTGACACCCATCTGGGCCCCACCATGTTGTGGGGGTAGTAGTATATATTGTTACAAAAGATTTCTATTTTAAATAAATGCTGGTCTTTTTAACTTTTTATTCATCAATGAATCCTGAAAAAAGTACCACAGGTTCAAAATAAATGAATAATTAAGCAGCACAACTGTTTCCATCATTGATAATGAATCAGCATATTAGAATGATTTCTGAAGGATCACGTGACACTGAAGACTGCAGTAATGGATGATGAACATTCAGCTTTGGACTCAAGTACACACATCACTTACACAAAGAGATCAGAGATCACCCTGCGCACACACAGAAAAATTGGTACAGAAACTTATCAGCGCCGTAGACAGCAAATAAAATAGCTTCACTATAAATCTTTATATTTTTGTCTGCAATGAGAAGGTAACATGTCTGGTTCTTAAGTAATTAAACTCAAAGCTTCAGTGCTATTAAAGTATCACACACATCTGTCTCTCTCTTGATAATTAATTTAAATATATGCTATAATTCTTTCATTCATTCTGGACAGAATGCAAACGAACCATAACTGACAAAAATCGCGGTCATTTTTACCTTTCCGGTCAAATATTGCACTGTCAATATTTGACATGACATTGCTTTAAGTCATCAGAGCTGGCAAATGGCTATTGTATAAAGTGGAATAATCCATGTCCAGCTGTGCATTAAATTATTATCTGGGTTAACAGAAATACTGGAAACATTTTAAAAAGGCTACACTGAGTAAAAACAATACAAGATCTTAACCAAAATCATCACACATCACTGCATTTATTTCCATTAAGAGATGCATCATCATTGTTTGGTCAAGATCTTGTACTCACAGTGCAAGACGTTATTACTCTGTAAAGTCTCCTCCAGCACATCACAAAGACTTGGACTCAAGGTTAAGGTCAGGACTCGGAGCAGGGGCAGTCGCCATACCCTAGCATGATTTCTACTGACCGAGAGGACTACGGTCCACTGGTGTTTTATTTAGTGATACGAAATGATCATATGTCAGTCTATGAAGTTTATCAATGATTCATTATCCTTTTTGGACCTGTATGATGGTTTTTGACTCATTTTACCTCAAGCTGTTCTGCATAGAGGGGAAAAACTGAGAGTTATTAAAGCAGGAACTAACACACCTGCACTAAAACCTCACACATTAGATGTTTGTCCAGCAACTGATCACACCCTCTTTGTAAGGAAGTCAAACCACAGCAGGTTTCAGTATGACATGCATGTTTCATGTTGAGCTGCTCAAATCACACCTCAGTAACACCTTGACTGATCATTTTACCTGTTTTGTTTCCATTCACTACAACTAAATGATTGTAAACCATTTTATAATCCATAATCTTTATTTACCATGAAAAGTTTAGGGTGATTATTAAGGCATCCTTTTGAGCAATCTTGCCGAGTGATGTTGCTTGGGCACTTTCCCAGTGAGAGTAGGCAACAAATTTCTATCTGGATACTTTTATTCTCAATTGGAAACACCATCAGACACAGAGCACGTGTGTGTTCATTAAGACAGTCAAACTGGGAGGATTCACCCGTGAGAGGATTCACACCATATGTTTTCAGACGCTTTTTAGATCAAACACAGAACTAGTAAAGAAAATGTTTTACATGCTTCTTTTGTTCTGTTTGTGCAGGAGGAATCTGATTGGTAAGTTATGAACGCGTTTTCATGGCTTCATTTCTTCAGTTTCAGAACATCAACTGCTGCCGCTGTTCAAATTAGGGATTTGCATTTGCTTTCCTTCCCAGATCAGTCAAATCAAACTGAGGTTTACTTTGCTCATCTGTCTGTTCATTTATGTGAACTTTTATCTTTTGTGTCTTTGATGCTGTTCTTATTTAAATATTGCTTTAAACTGATTTCAGGCTTTCTAAACCGAAACAAACTGGGATCAAAATCTTTTCATGTTCTTCAGGTGTGTTTGGTGCTGAGACAAATGAAATACAGTCAGTGTCAGTGATGGAGGGAGATTCTGTCACTTTAAAAATAAATGTTACTGAAATACATGAAGATGATGATATACTGTGGAAATTTGAAGATGAAAAGTCTCTCATAGCTAAAATCAACAGAGAGGCTAAAATCTCCTCCACATTTAATGGTCCTGATGGGAGATTCAGAGACAGACTGAAGCTGGACGATCAAACTGGATCTCTGACCATCACAAACATCACAACTGAACATGCTGGAGATTATCAACTAGAGATAAGTGGAGCGACACTGACATCAAAATTATTCAATGTTTCTGTCTATGGTGAGTAAAGACATCATTTGTCCTTTAAATATCTTATTTATTTATTTTTTAAATTATATAAGATATCAGATGTGAGATCACAAACACTCACTAACTCTCATTAAGTTTTACTCTGTGCATTAAACCAGCATTTTGAATTAGATTTCTCCATGCAGCACTGATATATGTGATTATTTACTCACCTGATCTCTGCGTTCTGTTGATCAGACTGACATATTTGCTTCTTTATGATTTCAGCACTGGATGGACCCTGTACTTCACATCCAGTCTCAGACTCTCTGATGTTGATCTCTGCTGTTGCTGCTGTTGGATCTCTGTTGATTGTAGCGGCAATCGTGATCTTCTGCATCTGCAGGAAAAACAGAAAAACTGATCAAGAAGGCAAGTGTTTCTTAACATATTTAAGAAAGAATTGTATTTTTAGTTTTTGGGTTTGACAGTTTCTGTGAATTACATTAACATCACAATATACAGTATGTATGACACTAGATGGTGCCATTATTTATTATTAATTAATTTATTATTAACTAGTTACTTTTTTTTTTTTTTACAATCACTAGTACACATTTCATTTTTCAATAGTTAGATCATTTTTTTCAAAACTCTTCACACAGTTCTCCTAACCAACCTTCAGCACTATAACTAACAAAACACTTCATTCATGTCTCAAATCAAGTCATTACATACACTGTAAAAAGTGATACGCTCTATCTATATAAAATTTTGGCAACAGATTACAAGCAATATTATTAATTAAACTCAGAATATTAGAATTGAGTTAGAATTAATCAAATTAGTTCCTTAAAAGTCAACCATTTAAAATGTGTAAAGTTAGCAAACAACATTACAAAAACCACAAACTGACAAAAAAGCAAAGAGTCAAACTGCCAAACTCAATGAAACATTGATCGCCATAATGTTCGATAACCAAACGTGTTCAATAACATCAACATCAACATCTAAACCTCTTTCCTTCATTGATTCTGCTTGTTATCATCAGGTTTCTTCAATGTTGGCAATAAAAAATAAAGACTTCTTAGTTCATCTTTGACGTCTGTATGTTATTCAGATATTACATTTTACTTAAATTTTACTCGTTTTTAATGTTGCGCATTTAAGGAATTCATTTGAATAATTCTAACTCAATTCTATTTCTTGAATTTAATTATTAATATTGCTTGTAATCTGTTGTCAAATTTTTTGGGGTAGATATAGCGTGTGACTTTTTACAGTGTAGGTTTTCACCCAACAAACACTATCACTGATTACACAACAACCTAAAACCACTAACAACAGGCAGCATTATACAATATTTTCTTTTGTAAAATGTCTTTAGAAAACAAGAATGACATTCTCTACTTTTTATAATTCACTGCAGTTTATGTTAGTCCATATTTACATTACAGTACAAAATTACTCCTATGTTTTCCCCTTTGTAAAGATGGTAATAAGAGTGAAATTTGTAACATTTGTGAAGATGTTTAACTACATGCAATTGCTTTGAAAATATTCGATTTTTTACATTAAGAATATATTTCAATATTAGTATTACTGTAGAAATGTTTCAAATATCTGTCTTATTCATTTTTCTATTGTGCTAGATTTTGAACTTAAGTTTAACAGTTTTGAAAAGAGTAAATGTGTGCAAGTTGGTTTATACATAAAGTTTTGGTGGTGTTTATGTCAAAGTGATAAATTAATTTATGTAATTTAACAGTAATTTAATCATTAAATGCATTTTGTGCCAAAGCAATGATAAATGATTTTATTGTATTATAGCTGTTGTTGTTGATAATGAAGCAGTTCAGACTTGTGACGGTGAGATCACTTACGCTGATCCGACATTCTACAAACGAAATGAACACAAACTGGTAAGTTCATTTTTATGTGTTGTTGTGCTTTATGATGACACCCACATAATGCAAATATTAATAAAGACTCTAGATTAGTTTTATTCTATTGCTCTGATGGATTCAGTAGATCAGTGGTAGAATTGGTGGGTTGAGACCCAAGAAATAGGTATAAGCCTGGTAAATCCCACTTCTGCTGTTATGCATTTTTTTCTGAATGCAATTCTATTTTAATTCTTTTTAATTTAATGCATTTTATTAAGAAAACATATTAATTTTTTTATCTTGTGTGATGTTTTGTTTTTTTCAGACAGCTACAGAGGAGAATCGTGTGGTGTATGCGCCTATCCGCATAAAATAACCCCTTTCTTTTGGCATTTGGATTTTGTATCTCTTATTTTTAGAAGTTCTGGACATCTTCCAAGGTTTGGGATGGTTGAGAGTCCACACAGTCTATCTGAACTGTACACAAATTCTGACACAAAACTCTAATCATTTACATATGATCTGGTTCACAGCATTCGGGTACCAGATCGGTTTGAGAGGGTTGTGGTCTTGTTCTCTTAAATGCACACAGACATGTGGTTTGATCTGTTTCTTAAAAGAAAATATATTTCCCTATATATGAATGATTAATATATTAAATGATTTAATGGTATATTTGAAAATATACAGAATAATATATTGCGTTAATATTACAATATAATGAATAATACATAGGGAATTCCCACTTTTCATGTATTGAAAAATATGTAACAATATAATATATCATAATGTATGTAATTTTATATTCAGCAATACACATCATAATATATAGATATGTGATATATATAATACATTTCTTATTTTATAAATATTTCATAAATGTTTCATATTTTCAAGCTAATTAACAAAAGCACACCTGGATGTGCTGTGCTGAAGAGTGCACAGATATTACTTATTAAATAAATTAATTATATTCTTAATGGTGTTTGGCCAATCATCAGTCTAACTACAAGCTCTACTGTTCAGCACAACGGTAACCCCAAAAACTCACACAGACTAAAAAAAAAACAAAAAACAAAAACAAAAACGTTTAAATTCCAAAATAATACAACATTAAACACTAGATCTAGATCTTTTCAACTGCAACCATGTGTAGTTAGACAGAAACAATTGTTGGGTTTGAAAAGGAAATCAAGATTTTTGTAACAGAGATCTGTTTTGAAAGGCCGAGAATCAGTGTATGGTTTTACAGATTTGGTGTGTGGTTCTGCTGTTTGAGAGTCAGGTTTCAGAAATTGTGTGACAAGTATGGATTTTGTGTGTAAGCAGTTGAAAACTGTAATATTGAGCAAAACACATGAATTTTAACATTTACTCTCCTTTAACATTCAGAAGCAATGCATGCTATAGGAACTAGAAATCTGCTGTAACTCATTCTGTGAATGTGTGTGTATATGTGTGTACATACATTCACATTTATATGGGAATATGTATGTGCAATATATGTACACAATAAAGGATAAAACTTTATGAATATTACATGTAATGCTATTTCTAAATATTTTTAAATATCAGTATATAGCCATACATAATAAATGCATATATTGCATTATATTGAAAAATATAAGCTCTAGTTTCCCATATATGGAAATGTATATTGCATTATATTTTGCAGTATATTCTCATATATTTTTGTTCTGTAAGGGTAAGAGTGCCTATTATTGAACATTTGCAGCTGATGTGCATAATGTGTGAATAATATTTGAACCACTCCTGTTAAAGTGAAACTCACTGTTAGTAACTCCATCCATGATGTTTGACAAATAATACATTCTCTGAAGTCAAACACTGATATTGCTGTGAAACCTTACTGCATATGTGATATGTGCAAATACCATATATTTCTGTAAATGAACCATTAAAAAGAATATTTAAGTACATATAGGCCTATGTACTAGCCTCACTGTTGTATACTTGGTTTTTGAACCTTGGTTTCCAAGGCATCAACCAAGAGTCTGTCTGCCACACTACTGGTGTTTCAAGGATTATTTCAGAAAAAAAACAGTGTGAAGCATTAAGCAGATATTAAATATATGCGAGAAAAAACCTGAACATTCATAAAATATTATTTCAAGAAACGTTCAGCATTGGTACTGTCTCATTTATTTATCCCAACTTCTGTGAGAGCTGTGATTGGAGAGAGGAGAGTGTTTCGTTCAGCTCTGTGTTTTTCTGAATGTCTAAATGTGTCCCTTCATCTGTTTGTCTGTATTGTTTTGAGGCAGCTGTATAGCTGTGTTTTGCAAAATTTTCAAACTACAAACATTTTTAAAATTGAATTTCAAAAAAAAAAAAAAAAAAAAAGCTATTATTTTGTATGAACTTTTAATTCTCTTTTATTGACAAAATATTTTAGATTGTCATTTATATATATATATATATTTTTTTTTTTTTTTGGATCAGATAACATTTTAAGCTGTCATATGGTCATGTTCCAGCTATGTGGCATTGTTGTCACATTTCGCTTCCAGTCTTCAGGCGTAGATACAGGAAAAAGTATACAATGAATGCATTAATGAAACAAAGCCAAATATTAGTACCAGACGTGTGAAATTAATGTGGAATAAAAATAATCCTGTGAACACCAAGTAGATTTACACAGAGAAAGTCAAAAGCGTTAGGTTGCGCCGCGCTCTCCCCTACTCAAAACCAGTCCCGTCATGTTTCGGAGAAAATGGCAATGAAAATCGCTCCAAAAACGCGTTCAGAAAATAGCGATTCACCTCCGCAAGCGCCGAGGCTTGCCTCTGTTCCAGTAGGGGTAAAATCTTTGCGTGGCAGGGGCAGCTGCCACTGAGACCTGTCACTCGACCTGTCACTTTATGCTTTCACTTTATGATGGGCGTATCCTGTAGATAGCACGTCCGGATATTGCTGAGTTAGATGGATAACACTGATGTAGAAGCGCCAATTAATGATTTTAAGCCTAAACTTGACATAATCTGTAAACTTGTCCCTCAAATCTGATTGGTTGATTTGAATGTTGTTCCAGGATCAACAAAAATGTTGACCCAGGAACATGTTGAACTCAGCAATATCAGGTTATGCCCCGTGGATACACGCACCATTAGATAAACAAACGGAACAGAAAATGTTTTTCACGGTACTTGTTGTTTAATGGATTATTTTGGGGAAAATTCTGTGTGGAGAATTAAGCAAATACACTGGCTACAACTATTTGTTACATAGTTGTGCAGTTCATTCAGTTCAGAGCTAGTTCAAGATGAGCATTTAAGGTTAAAACTTATATAATTTTCAATTTTTTTCAGAAAATGAGCGATGGTTTCACTAGATAAGACCCTTATTTCTCATCTGGGATCGTGTTGAACAATTTGAAGCTGCAGTGAAACTAATTTTGACCTTCAACCGTTTGGAGGCCATTGAAGTCCACTATAAGGAGAATAATCCTGGAATGTTTTCATCAAAAACTTTAATTTCTTTTCGACTGAAGAAAGAAAGACATGAACATCTTGGATGACATGGGGGTCAGTAAATTATCAGGAAAAGTTTATTTGAAAGTGAACTAATCCTTTAACTAGAACAGAGTATTCTACAGAGCACATAGTGCATTATTGACCTTCAGTCCTTACATATAGTTGTCACAAATGCTTTCTTCCTAATTATCCCAGCTCTTTCAACAAGACAGCAATATTTAAAATGCATTAAAAGTCAGAAATAACAAGATGATACATAAAAGATATAAAATACATTAAAAATGAAATAAAAACAGGAAAAGGAATTAAAAGAATAAAAAGATAATACATATAAAATAAAATGCAAACAGTTCGGAAAAAATGCAAACAGTTCCAATTCCAATCAAAGTGCATCAAGATTATAGCTTTTCTATGAGTTGATCAAAATACTTGCAGAAGGTGCACACAGTGCCATACACACAAACACAAAACAACAGCATGTAACATACATGACACGAACATATCAGAATAAGAAAAAGCTTTTTTTTTTGCCATGTATGTTAACACATAAAATTAATTTGTTTCTACTAGCTTTTATTCTGGTTTGGTTGATCTTATGGTAAATCAAAAATGAAATCTTTTCATCATAACAAGCGATCAAGCCTCTTCAGGCAAATTTGGACTAAACCCCTGAATTCATATGGATTAGTTTTATGATCTCTTTATAAACATTTTGAAGCATCAAAGTTTCAGTTGCAAAGGAAATTGGACAGCATTCAGTCATCAAGAAGACCTTCATTTGTGTTCCAAAGATAAACGCCAAGGATGAACGCAAGTCTTACAGGTTTGGAATGACATGAGGGTACATAATGAGAGAATTTTTATTTAGTGGTGAACCAACCACTTAAAGGCCGAAATGAAGCCCACAAACAGGTTCCTCACACAAGTCCTTGTTTTGTCCATGTGTTGTAGGATATAATGCAGTCCCAAGTTGACCGTGTCACAGGGAATTCTGTAAAAATCACTTCATGGCTTTTCACTGTAAATTATAAGATGTTTTGTTCATTTTTACTTCCAAAATGATACAATTTTACTGTAAAATTACAGGAAATGTAAGGTTAAGTCTATTACAGTTTCCATATATAGTAAGAGAACTTAACAGGTTTTTACTGCAGCATTTTTACAGTTAAAATTAGAATTATTCTTTACATAAATGATACTGTACATTCCACTGTGCAATTACAGGACAGCTGTTTGATTATTTTACATGGGATAGAGGACATCTTTTGTACAGGCAAGTTTTCTACAACACTATTCTGAAAGAAAACATTTACAAAAGTTAAGAAAAAATGAACATGACATTTCAGTTACACACATACACAAAGGCTACATTCACACTGGAGGAAAATGTGGCCCAAATCCGATTGTTTTGCTCATATGTGACTCGTTTAGTTTCATGACGTGTGAACAGCACAAACCATATGGAATCTCATCATTTCATTTCTGATTTAGGCCACTTTGGCTATATTCAGACTGTCAGTCTCCAGTTTTTTTGTGTATCTGACTGGTATCTGTGTATCTGATCTAAAATTTTTGACTGCAGAGACATATGAGGCTGGTATGTGTGGCTTTACTTGTCTCTATGCTCTTGTCTCCGCTGCCGGTCTCCGTTCATTTTCTCCGATGTCATTTTATGCTCATCTGGCACTTTGCAACAACAGAACCTTGTTTCTGCAGCATCTTTCAGCATGTTTCCTAGCATCTGACGTTTACATTTTGCATGAGAAAGTCACATAAACCATGTGAAATCCAATCAGAGCAGTCAGACTGAAACCAGAAATCCGATTTGAATAGGATTTCAAACCACATATGAATGCAGCTTGAAACGTATGTGTAAAAAACGCATTACATGCGTTTTTTTTTTTTTTTTTTTTTTTTTTTTTTGTTACTCACACATGCTAAATCTTATCGGATTTCAGTCGGATATGCACAAAAATCAGATTTGAAGTGACAATTTGAACGTAGCCGTTCATGTGGTTCTAAATACGATTCAGGTCAGACATTTTGCAACGCGACCACAGTCTGAATGGTCATATCACAATTCATGTGACTTTTATGTCACTCTAGGCCAGCCTTCGTCATAATTCCATGCTGATGGGATTCACTTCAAAGATTTTACATAGACTACAGAAAGTTATTTGGTCACTCGGTGAACATGACAGACAGGGGAGAGTAAGTGTGGTGTTGTTTTATGGTTTATTACTGTGACAGCTCTATAGAGTGCCTCAGGGATGACGCATTTTTGTAGGCAAAACCCGGAAGCAAGTTAGCATTTCCAACGCCGTAAAGTCTATGGTTTTTTTGAATGGGTTTTTGCTAAATCGCTTGAAATAAGGTCTGTGGTTAACAAAGCCTCTAAATAATTTCACGTTTTGATCTATGACATAAAACACACCAGTTATAACCCACTTGTGATTTTTTAAACTTTTACTGTGTCTTAAAGGTGCCCTAGAACTTTTTTTAGAAAGATGTAATATAAGTCTAAGGTGTCCCCTGAATGTGTCTGTGAAGTTTCAGCTCAAAATACCCCATAGATTTTTTTTAATTCATTTTTTTAACTGCCTATTTTGGGGCATCATTATAAATGAGCCGATTCAGGGTGTGTGGCCCTTTAATTCTCGTGCTCCACGCCCACGGAGCTCGCGCTTGCCTTGAACAGTGCATAAACAAAGTTTACACAGCTAATATAACCCTCAAATGGATCTTTACAAAGTGTTCGTCATGCATGCGGCATGCATGCATTGGATTATGTGAGTATTGTATACTGTTATATTGTTTACATTTGATTCTGAATGAATTTGAGGCTGTGCTCCGTGGCTAACGGCTAATGCTACACTGTTGGAGAGATTTATAAAAATGAAGTTGTGTTTATGAATTATACAGACTGCAAGTGTTTAAAAATGAAAATAGCGACGGCTCTTGTCTCCGTGAATACAGTAAGAAACGATGGTAACTTTAACCACATTTAACAGTACATTAGCAACATGCTAACGAAACATTTAGAAAGACAATTTACAAATATCACTAAAAATATCATGTTATCATGGATCATGTCAGTTATTATTGCTCCATCTGCCATTTTTCGCTATTGTTCTTGCTTGCTTACCTAGTCTGTTGATTTACCTGTGCAGATCCAGACGTTACTGGCTGCCCTTGTCTAATGCCTTTCATAATGTTGGGATCATAAGCTGGCATATACAAATATTTGGGCGTACACCCCAACTGTTACGTAACAGCCGGTGTTATGTTGAGATTCGCCTGTTCTTCAGAGGTCTTTTAAACAAATGAGATTTATATAAGAAGGAGGAAACAATGGAGTTTGAGACTCACTGTATGTCATTTCCATGTACTGAACTCTTGTTATTCAACTATGCCAAGATAAATTCAATTTTTCATTCGAGGGCACCTTTAAAATCGGCGGTTGCTAACAAATTGCTAAAAGGGACTACTTCCTTTGGCGGGGACTTTAGACGTCATCATTAAAAATGGGACATTTGGACAGCATTTCTCATGAAAAAGTGGATAAGTATTCATAACAGCACAGATCATAATCAGCGAGCATGTTTTTAAATAAAGTTGTTTTTTAAATACAGTTTGAGGAAGCTTGGTGGTGGTGACGTTGATCCGTGACCATGGTGTGCTGTAGTCCGTTTATAGCCTACTGTTAGCTTTTTATATCTGACCACTTTATTTAGGCTTCAAAATCTATAAATTTTGTGTTAACTTGTAAAGATTATCTTGATAGACAAAACGTGTAAGTGTCATAACCCTTTGTTAAACACAGAGCTTATTTTCTGCGATTTTCCAAAAGTCTATGGGAAAAATGCATAGGCTTTCAATCAAAGACTATAGAATAACACAAGACGTGTCACTCGTATTGTTTTGAATGGGAGAAAGTGTAACGCGCAATATGGCGGAATAAGTCCCGCCTTCTAAATAAGAGCCAATCGCCGACTGGTAAAGTCATCGCATCACTGCAGCGGCCGTTAGAAGCACAGTTTCTATAGAAGCAGTCAGATGCGCGCCTCCGACATGAGGCACAAGAGACGCGCATTTAGGTCTGCACATGCGCTTTAGCTTGATCCAGCATAAAAATACAGGTTTTTTTTGTCATGATTCGAGCGTTTGGAAAAAAAATTATGAGACAGTTGTTGTCAGATTTCATTGGTGATTTCAAATATGAAATTTAATCGAAAGCTTGGCAAACAGCTTTGGAGCTGCATGATGCCCAGGATGCCCGAGAGGCGTTTCAAAGATGGCTGCCGAGTGAAATGACTTGTCTTAAAGGGACTTTGCTTTCAATCGAGGGAACCCGTGCGCCGCTAACTTCCGGGTTGGCCTACAAAAACACGTCATCCCTGGGGTACTCTATACAAGCTAAGTGAACTTGGAACCCGAGTCTGCGCAGTAGTGAGCGTGAAGTGGAGCCGCGATATTGAGGTCCTGCCCAAATTCAGAACAACTCATTATTTTATTGTGAAATAAACAGTTATGGAAATGTAGAAATTAAAGTTAAAGCTTCAGTCACCTTGCAAAAATCCAGAAAAAAGTCTGTTGACGCCTCAGTGGCTACTTCACTCAGACAAGCTGTCAATCTCAGCTGTCAATCATGATGTCTCACCCCCATTTTTATAGCATCAAATAACTAACTAAAAACAAACTTATTTAAAGAATGAACATTTGAACCAACACCAACGTGATAAAAACTGCCTAAAATGACAGAAATTGTCTTTGCAAAAAAATATTTGAAGTGTAATTTAATAGTTTAGTTTGTCTCACATCCCACTGGAATACATGGACAGGGCGGGGTTTATGACCTATTCTGCTTCCAGCCACCTGGGGGCGATCAAGATGCTTTGGCTTCACTTTTTAGGACTCGTGTGGCATGCTTGAAATGAATGCGTGATGTTTGCACACATTGGAATCTGATATTTGCCACATTTAAAAATGATAATGTGAAAAGCCATACAAAAAATTGGATCGAGCATTAAATCAGAATTGAGCGCTACTGCTTGCATCATGTGACTTTCCAATTGATTTTAAACGCGAAGTATCTAATTTTGCAGTTAAAATTCCAGTCATCTCTCCTACACAACTTGTATATTTAAAAGGTCAGTACTGTCTTACGTCAAGTATACTAGTGTTTTTGTAATGATGACTAAATGACACCACATCACACAAACACACACAGAAAACACAAAACCAGAAATTCTTACCTGTTACACCAGCAGAACACCAACACTTACTCCTGCTATAGCAAAAAAATACACAATCTCATCTGTAATAAAAAAAATACAGTCTTTATTACTACAGACTGAGAGTTGATTTTTCAGATATTTGATATTTACACATTTCTACCTGCAGATATATATTGAGTGAACAGATAATATCTGAAGTGATACTCACTAGTGGCAGTCCCACTAATGCTCTTTTCGCTGAATATGTTGATGCTGTGCTGACGCCGGCGGATGCTGCTGCTGTTGGCGAAGATCTCAAGATGATAAACTCCAGAGTCTGTGGTTCTGGTGTTTGTGATGGTCAGAGATCCAGATGAATGATTCACCTTCAGCCTGTTTCTGAATCTCCCATCAGCATCTTCAAACTCATCACCTGTAGAGGGATCTCTGGCAATTTCAGCTATACGAGTGTCATTAAAATACCACCTCATCAAATCATTTGGGTTTTTTATTACACCAGGATCTAAAGTGACAGATTCTCCCTCCTTCACTGACACTATTTTATCCGTCTCTGCATCAGGATCATCTGAAACACAAAGAAAAATCTGCTGTTTGTGCTGTTTCAGAAAACAAGAAACAACTAATTTGAAAGAAATGTTTGCATACAAATGACCAGAATGAGATATTAACTTAGGGTAATAAGAGAATTTTACTTTTGCTGGATTCAAAATTAGTTATTGAGCCACACATGAGGAAAATTCCTCCATAAAGAACATACTTTGCTGCTAAACTAATTTTAAAATATAATATAACATTACTATGCATAAGATGCATTATTATAATGATAATAATGCATTATATAAAAGTAAAGTAAGGGATTACTGTTCATTTTTAGGTAACTTAATTACAGTTAATGTACTTGCGTTGCATACTGTAAATTAGTTCAACAGTTCTGTATAAAAATGTAAAATTGTCGTCTAAAGGTAAAAGTGAACGCTGCCTCTTTAAAATCGTTAGCTGTAGTGCAGTTGCGCAGTTGCGCAGTTGCGGGAGTTCACAACTTCGCACCAGTTGGCTGAGTCGCTGTCTGAAGATGTCAGCAGAAGCGAGTGGCTGTTTTGCATAATGGAAATATTCCAGTTGCTTCATTTTTGACACAAGTAGGCAAGAACATTACGGTAAAATGTGAGAAAAAACTACTCGCGCGCTCTCTGAGAGACGGTCTTCAGTCAGCGCGCTCTCAACCAAAGCGCGCACACATAGCCGCCTCTCCCGAGTGTCAGATTTTCGCGGTTTACTAAACATAAACGTTCAAATACACACACTTATGTCAAAATCCCTGTCTTGGCGTATATTCGCGTTGGTTATGTGAATGTGAACAGCATGTGTAACAGCATATTGTCTCCGTCCATTAGGTCTAAGAAAAGCTTTAATAAGGATATATATTTCATTTATACAGTTATGACTATCCAGAGTTATTTTATATTTGATTATTCAATTTCTGTGGTAGTTTTACTTACTACTATTAGACCTACCTGAAAAATATATAGCATTGCTTTATTTGTATCTTTAAATATTTTTACCGTGGTATCGACTTTGGTATCGAGTATTGTGCACTTTTGGTGGTATCGGTACCGACTACTAGATTTTTGGTATCGTGACATCCCTATTTGTTACAAAATTTTATTAAAGGGATAGTTCACCCAAAAACGAAAATTCGATGTTTATCTGCTTACCCCCCAGGGCATCCAAGATGTAGGTGACTTTGTTTCTTCAGTAGAACACATATGATGATTTTTAACTACAACCGTTGTGGTCTGTCAGTCATATAATACTTGTCAATGGGAACACAATGCACAGACAAATCCAAATTAAACCCTGTGGCTCGTGACGACACATTGATGTCCTAAGACACGAAACGATCGGTTTGTACGAGAAACCGAACAGTATTTATATCATTTTTTACCTCTAATACACCACTATGTCCAACTGATGATGGAAGTGATCTCTCGCGCTTATACTTCAATGAGTGCGAGAGATCACTTCCGTTGTCAGAGCGCGTTCAGACCTCACTAACCGGATGAGGTTATGGTTTATAGGGATTTTAAGAAGTAATGATTTGAATTACTTATTGAGTAATTAAATTACTTTTCAGTCAGAGTAATTAGAAAAGGCTTTTAAGTACAACATTGATGATGTAATTAGTAATTAATTACTTTTTTGAAGTAACTTACCCAACACTGTACAAGATAAACAAAGATAATAGCAATGACACAAAGAGGAGAACAGCTTTGGACAACAATACTGGACTCTGAACCAAAAGGAAATGATGACATTAATACACAAGAAAATAACAAACTAAAGTCACACGCAGAAGACAATGACAACAAACTGGAAACTAGAACAAAAGAAACAGGAATGAAACATGGGAAATCAAGGGGATACAATCTAAAGTTTCCAGAAACGGAAACCAAACGTTGTTGCTATAATATGAACACACTGTGATTAAGCATGCAAACATGGTCTTTAAACACTTATTAAATGACTCACCATGGACAGTGACACTAAAGATCTTGTCACTGCTGCTGTTGCTGCTGATGATCTGTAGTTTATATTCTCCAGAGTCTGTGTCTGTGATGTTCATGATGGTCAGAGATCCAGTCTGATGATCCAGCTTCAGTCTGTCTCTGAATCTCTCTTTACCTTTATTACACTGAACATCTGTACAGATCTTACTGGGATCTCCACTGATCTGTGCGATGCGAATGTTGTTAAAAAACCATTTAATCTTTTCTTGTTGGTTTGTTTGAACACCAGTGTTTAGAGTAGCTGAATCTCCCTCCATCACGTACACTGACACCCTGTCTGTGTGAACACTCGATGCAACTGCAGAAGAAATCAACAGTTCATTATAAATAATTTCTAAGAAAGTAGGAAATATACAACAAGCACAGTGAAAATGTTTATTTTGCAAATTTCTACTTTTTTTATGTAATATGTTTGTTTTGTGTGAGCCTGTCAATGACACTTTTCTATTCTTTTAGACAATAAAGCGTTTATGAATTTTACATTTTTTTATGATTTTTTTTTTTTTGACAGCGAAATAACTTACAAAATAAAAACTATTAAATAAAACGTACCATTTATGATTAAAACAAAATATGCTTTAATTTTTCGCTATTGTGTAGCAAAAGGGGAGGGTTAAAATATGCAGAAGATGCTGCAAAACCAAAGAATGAGCTGGACCTGAAGGATTTTTCTGACTGTGGGCCGTACAGGGTAGCGTTTCCCAAAAGCATCGTAAGCCTAAGTTGATCGTAGCTCCATTGGTTTCAATGGAGCTACGATCAACTTAAGCTTACGATGCTTTTGGAAAACGCAGCCCAGGACTGTAATTGTGAAAAAGAGTCTCTTGTGCATTTATTTTTTGAATGTGCTCATTCATCTTTCTTTGAATTTCTAAGTGTTAAAATGAACTGCAACCTATAAATTTGTTATTTCATTCAAATTAATGTGACTTTTCCAAAAGAAAAATATGATTGATTTGTTTTTGACATTAGGAAATTTTTATATTCATCACACTAAATGTAATAACTCAAAACCCAATTTCACTCATTTTCAAACAGCCTCATTTTCAAAAAAAAAAAAAAAAAAAAACTACAAGCCCAAAGTAGCCTAGCCTACTGTATCTTTGCTAAATGAATTTAACATGTTTGTGATGCTATTTCATTTTTAACTTCATTTTTGTTTGTTTGTTTTTTTTTATTTAAATTGTTGTTTCAATGTATACTTACAAAATGTGTCAAGAACTTGCAGTTGAATTCTGTCGTTTTGAAATTTTAATATAACAACAACAACAACAACAACAACGTATTTTTCCTGAATGAGTGGACGCGGCCATATGTGTCTGCCTTCCGGTTTCATCCGCTCCCAGCTATTTTTAACTGTACAAAATAGCTCGTTTTGCGGCTTGATATTGCAAAATGTGGTTGTTTATCATATTATTTAAGGCATTGTCTTAATTATTAACACACTGGTTTGTAGCGCAAATAATGTTACCGTTTACTGCACTTTGTGATTCATGCATCTAAAGAAGAGGAAGTCTCGCACATTCACATAAAACAGCTTACAGCATTTCAAAATAAGGCCTAACTTACGAAGTAGTTAGGCTACATGATTTGACTGATAGACGTTAAGTTTTATGGCTTTTAAGGAACGGCGAAATGAAAATCGTAACGGGAATCGTCGTGTTTTTATAATAGGAAATCGAAAGCGAAACTAACATCAGAACAATAGCCCAAAGTTTCGTCACAAATTCCCAGCGTCTTAAAACATTTACAACATTAAGAAATAATAAATTAAGGTCTGTAGAGTGTTAGTGATAAGAGCTAGTAGGCTATTAAAATAATGAAACTGGGTCACATTCGCTGTTTGTTTTATCGTTCACCATAAACAAATAGGCTACACCAGGAGTTCCCAAACACATTCCTGGAGCCTCTCCAACACTACGTTTTCCATGTCTCCTTAATCAAGATTCAGATCATCAGCTCATTAGTCGAGACTACAAGACCTGAAAAAGGAGACATGTAAAATATGCAAAGGGGAGGCTCCAGAAATGTGTTTGGGAACCCCTGGGCTACATAACTTACCAAGCTGAAAAGTCCACACTGGGACGAAAATGAAGAGGCGCATCACCAAAATAATCTTTTTTTTCTATGCAAAACAAAAAAGCTGTTTCCGTCCAATACTTCCTAAACTGAAAAAAAAAAAAAAAAAAAAAAAAACATAAACAGATGTGTGGGCGGGGCCTCAGAAGGTTTTGCAGTAGCAGTCAGATGTGAGCGACTCTTTTCCACCCAAGTTACACCATGACAGCATCAAACATTCAAGTATTATTATTTTTTGATAAACAACATATCTTGTGATAGATTATTTGGCTGTAAATAACAGTATCCATGTGTTGGCGTTTATGCAATACAAGTAAAATAACAGAACACAGCGAAGTAAAGTTAGCTTTAATAAGTGTTGAGTAATGGGTCTTTGGCAACTGTCAGCCAATAATTTAATAATTAACTTAAATTAAGATTTAACTGCTGACAATAGATATTTCTTGTGAAATGTAAATTTCATACATTAAACTGATCATAAGTGACAGTTTTTACATTAACATTCTTTCAAATTTCTATTTCTATTCAAAGAACCATGGAAGACAAATGTATTACAGTTTCCACAATAATATGAAGCAGCACAAGTGTTTTCAGCATTGATAATCAGAAATGATTCTTGAGCAAATCAGCCTATTAGATTTCTGAAGGATCATGTGACACTGAAGACTGGAGCAATGATGCTGAAAATTCAGCTTATATCACGGGAATTAATTACATCTGAAATACTGTAAAATATTATATTATTTTGAATTTTAATAATATTTTACAATATATATATATATATTAAATATATTTAGACTCAATCTTCTCATTAAACACACTTCACAGCCAGAAAGCTGCAGAGGGCAGTGTAATGTTGGCAGGTAAACATTAATACTGCAGAAATAATACTTCTTTCTGGAAACCTCTTGACTTTGTGTCTAGAGTCACAGTCTTCTCAGCGAACATCCCCATAATCAGAAATCACCAGCATAAATGTGACGTGCTTGTGAACCTGTACTGTGAGCAGAAGAGGGCAGCATCATTTCGGCAGGTGTACTGTTATATAATGGATATTACATTTGATATGCTACAGCATAGGGTAATAGGCAGAAGAATTATATTAATTTATGTACAGAAATAAACAGAATTGATTGCATATTGCACTGAAATTGAAAAGCTTAAAATTATTTATTACCAATTTTTGTTTTATAAAATATGTATTTTATAAAACATGTTGAAATAATAATAATAATAATAATAATAATTAAAAAACTGCTAGAAAAGCAAAGCCATAAATCTAAACAAATTGTATTCTAAATATGAGGTTTATATTTCTTTCAGGATTTCATTTGGGCCCAGTACCACACTTTGTCCAGTAGATGCCAGCAAAGCTCCAGTGGTACACAGCGCTGGGGTTAGTTATTTACAGTACAGTAGCCTATAATTTCTCTCAAATATTACTGTCACGATCGGGTCACCTGTGCCAGATCTCCCGAACCGCCAGAGGGAGCCGTCACCTGAGTTTTAGTTTACATTGGACTTAATTTCCCATGCACCCACATACCTGGGACTGATTGCCCGCGCACCTGGAAAATTTCACTGTTTGTGGAGTGTGTGTTGGTGAACAATGGATTGGTGTTTACCATCTGCCTCATGGTGGACATCACCAGCCCCACTCCAGACCCAGAGCTCATCCTGCTACATGGTACTGATGCTTGAGTATGAGGGAATGGATGAAATGGATGAATACTCCGCCCACACTCCAACTACTGAGGGTGAGATGCTCATATTTTGGAAGAGGATATTTGTATGTATCTCCTGTCCCCACTTGTCCCAGCCAGCTCAAAGTCTCCTGCAGATCTCTGGAAATTATCATGTATTGGAAAAGAATATTTGCATGTATCTCCTATCCCTGCTTGTCCCATCTATCTCAAAGTCTCCTGTGCCTCTGCTGATTCCGCCCAGCTTAAAATCCCTCCCACCCCAACAGCCCCACCTCCAATGGCTCAATTCAGCTCCTCGACTTCTCCTCTAACTCCACTCTGTGTGGATCTCCCATTGGTCTTCTGGTTTCCAGGCAAGAGGATCAGAGACTGCTGATCCTGTCACTCCACTTCAGCCTATCAATCTGTCAGTTCCACCTTGGCTCCTCGCTCCCTTGGCTTCACCACGGATGATTGTTACGGCTCCATTGTCCCTATATGGCTTTGCTTCAGTCAGATGTCTCCCTGCCTTCATAACGGGCCTTCAGTTATTGTTGAAGCCATTTCTATGGAAGTAATAATATTTTGAGTTTATTTTGTAAAATCTGAGAAAAACCTGTGTTGCAAATGAAATGTAGAAATTGGAATGTAAGCGGTTAGCCAGTGATCTAGTATAATGTAATTTGATTGGCTGTTAGATTTAGTATGAAAGAAATAGAACCCTGCGAAACAGTCAGAAGCCACTGGACTTTGGAGCAACACAGTCTTTTGACCTACACGGAACTGCACAGTTAATTTGTAAGAAAAGTAATATCCTAAGTTTTTTATTATTTTTATGGTTTGAGATTCATAATTAAACAGTTAAACGAAGAACTTTGAGATTCAAGACTTTTATTCACTGACGTTTTGTGTTCAGTACAAAAGAACTTTGAAGTCCTAAGCTGAGTGAGTCAGCTTGTTACACTCACAGTTATGCTTCGTCTTTTCACCTTCCTTCCAGCTCTGCTTTGGTCCTCAGTCACACTAAGGCCCCGCCTGAGTCCACTGACACCCTGGCTCTATACCTCAGACACTCATCACTGTGATTCCACCTTGGTCCAAGTGTGTCCGACTGCGTCCCACAGTATTACCAACCACGCCCTAAATAATCGCCCCCTACAGTGAAACAGCCATTAGAATGTCATCAGAGCCTCTCCCTCTGGAATGTCATCACTAATGCTCTTCTTCTACTTGACTTTCTTTGCTTTTTAAGCTTCACTATTGCCACCTAGTGACAAGGCATAAAGCTCGTATAACAGATCACCAGATGGCATAAGTAATCCTTTTTGTTTTCCTTAGTTTTTGACATATTTGAGAATGAAACTCCACAGTAAATTTTAATTTTATGGAAGGGGTAGGTTTAGGTAAGGTTTAGGGGTATGTTTTTAGCTATAGTTAGCACAGTAACCAGAACCACCACTCATATTTATCCAGATTTCTCTTAATTCTCTCATTTTCTAGCTCATCTGCCTGTTCCTGTCATCAGCAGACACTGTTCTTCTTCATGTTCATTGGTGTGTTCAGCTGTGAATGTGAGTCATGTGACTCTCTCCTGGTACAAAGGAAACAGTTTATTGTCCAGCATCTGTGTGTCTGATCTCAGCATCAGTCTCTCTCTACCTCTGGAGGTGGAATATCAGGATAAAAACACCTACAGCTGTGTGCTGAACAATCCCATCAGCAACCAGACTCAACATCTGGACATCAACTAACTTTACTAACTAATTGATTGTCTCTTAGTTATACCGTGTTGATGTTTGATGGTGTATGTTGTGTTATTCTCAGACAGGATATGTCCATTTTGTCTTTACTCTTTGTATCATATCTTTTAATGTTATTCTGATGTCTGAATGTTTAGGTTTGCTAGTAGCATAACAAACAGAAACTTTATTTTTGATTTATCATATGGAATTTTTCAGCATTCATTATTAAACTTAAACATTCACTGTGCTTCTTTGTTTTTCATTTATTGTTCATTTTATTATTTTTGCTAAATAAAATTAAATATTGAGTGCACTGGTTTACAGTTCCACACACGATAAGCTGGGTTTTGGCAAATGTAACATAAACATCATTGCTCTTGAGTGTCCAAAGCAGAAAATCACACCTCTCTAAAAGAATAGCACTCTACTTGGAGAGGGTGTGCTATAAATACACACTTCTGTACTCAAGAGACGAGCTAAAGAACCTAGAACACAACATAGGACACTGATTATTGCCTGTTTGAACAATAACAAGCTCAAAAACTCAACAGATGACATTAAATGCTTTGAAAAAAATTGATTTATTCTATGAAAAGTTAATGTTTACCTTTACAGTACAGTGATAATAAGAAATAAAACAGTATGTTGTGCTTGAGGTAAAAAAAAAAGTAGCTTTTAGCCTACAGACATCTTTACACAGAGATTAATAACAGTACATTATCACAACTGTTTTGGATAACAAGTTTTCTGAAATTTTAATGTTTTTTACAGAGGGGATTTTGAATGTCTCTTTTTATTAGTTTATATATCATGAAAATACATGTTTAGCATCAAAATCTCAAAAGTGATCAGTGCATGAAAAAAGAAAGATTTTGTCCATATTGAATCTAATTAAATCTAAATGTGATTGATTGAAGGTTCACCTTCAGAAAGTAATGCAGCAAAATATTCATTCAGTTACCATCAGAAACCATCAGTAGAGTCTTATTCTGATCAGGGGACTGATTTTCTACTCCACTGTTCTCCTGTAAGAAAACAGAAGGTAAAGAATTTTCAGAAGGTAAAAGAAATCTAACAATTCAGTTACACAATTACAAAACTAGTAAATACATGTTTGTTTTTTTTCCTAACATTTGCAGAATGTGTGGTATACTTCATTTCCTAATATTTTTTTTTTTTTTTTTTTTTTTTCTTAAGGTGAGACACTGTAGATGAATAAAAAAAAAAAAAAAAAAAAAAAAAAAAAAAATAATCACCATACTTCCCGAGCTGATTACATTAAGAATTACAAAAAATATTTTGTACAAGTTTTCTAAAATATTGTTTAAATATGAAAATGAGGCATTGTTTAATTAAATGCACTATTTTGCATACATTTCTAGTACAAAAATCGGAAAATAGGATTTTTTTTTACAGAGGGTATTTCTTTTTTATCACTCCATAATTCAGAAAGTAAACTAGAAAAAATGTGTATGTATATATATATATACATGAAGAAAAATCTTAAATACTTGAACTGCTAAACTGCGGTAATATACAATACTGGTCAAAAGTTTGGACACATTACTATGTTTAATGTTTTTGAAAGAAGTCTCTTTTGCTCAACACTGCATTTATTTGATAAAAAAGTGAAATATTATTACAATTTAAAATAATGGTTTTCTATTTTAATATACTTTAAAATATAATTTATTTCTGTGATCAAAGCTGCATTTTCAGCATCATTACTTCAGTCTTTAGTGTCACATAATCCTTCAGAAATCATTCTAATATGATTATTTATTATGAGTGTTGGAATCAGTTGTGCTGCTTAATATTTTTTTGCAAGCTGTGATACTCCTTTCAGGATTCTATGATGAATAAAAAGCTAAAAAGCACAGCATTTATTCAAAACAGAAATCTTTTCTAACAATATAAACCTTTACTATCACTTTTTATCAATTTAACACACCCTTGCTGAAAAAAGCATTAATTTATATTTTAAAAAAGAGAGAAAAAAAATACTGACCCCAAATTTTTGAACCGTAGTGTATACTGTTAGAAAAGATTTCTATTTTTAATAAATGCTATTCTTTTTAACTTTTTATTCTTCAGAGAAATTATCACAAGTTATAAAAAAAATATTAAGCAGCACAACTGATTCCAACACTCACAATAAATAAACATATTAGAATGATTTCTGAATTCAGATTTCAGATTTCATTCTGTATGATTTATAAGCCTTTTGAAAAGTGGGGACATGGGGTAATGTCCTCATAAGTCACCTCTTTTTGTAATACCTATGTCATACCCATGTCATTATACACATTTGTGTCCTGATATGTCACACACACACACACACACACACACACACACACACACACACACACACACACACACACACACACACACACACTCAATTACAAACCTGCATCTGTAGTAAATTCAGGGTTTTTTTTTTTTTTTTTTTTTTTTTTTGCAGGCACAAAAATTCAGAGTTAGTATCTCACCTGAACTTGATTGTGCTCCTTCCTGATGTCTGTTTGAACAACAACAAACTCGATTAAACACATTACTTTGGTTAAAATTAGAATAAAAGTTTGTATTTTCACATCTATTAAAGACTTGTTTCACACATTAAATCTCATTCTTGTTAAATCAGCTTTTTGCAATACTCACTTTTCCATTTTGCTTGACGCTTTCAATAGCAAAACACACCAGCGGCTGAAACCATTATCAGCAGAACAACAGAAACACATATTCCTTCTACAGATGAACCTGAACCTGGAACAGCTAAAGAGAGACAGTCAATATTACTAAACGTCATCTGATAATCCATTCAGTATTTAACAATATTGATTGATATTTACACCTTTTGTTGCCAGTTTTATGATATTAATTTAACTAATAAATTTGATGAGTTTATGAAGACGAAGTTAAAACAGCATCACAACACTGTCAGATCAACACTGCAGTGTTTATTGGGAAAAAAAAATCAAATTGTATGCATGTTTCATATAAACAGACTTTGGAACAGCTTGTGTTTGTTGTGATGTTGACATACAACTTTGATATGCATGTGAAGATCTTAAAAAAAAAAAAAAAAGAGTATCATAAGCCTTCTATTGCAGCTTATGATACTCTGAGCACTGCCGATAACTTTTATTGTGAGCACTTCTTGTCTATTTGCCTCGTCATGACGACTCGCTTGTTGTATTCCTCACTTGTAAGTCACTTTGGATAAAAGCGTCTGCCAAATGAATAAATGTAAATGTAAGATGATAGAGACTGTTTACTGTTTTAATACTGAGATAAAGCTCTTTTTTCAAATAGGAGACAATGAAAACAATAATATTGAGCCGTATTCTAAAACTGGAGGGGAAATCAAATGAATACATCAGTTATACTCACCAATGACAGTTAATACTGCTAATATTCTGTCAACACTGCTGCTGTTGTTGATGATGATCTTCAGTTTATATTCTCCAGAGTCTGTGGTTCTGGTGTTCGTGATGGTCAGAGATCCAGTCTGATTGTCCGGCTTCAGTCTGTCTCTGAATCTCTCATCACACTGAACATCTGTACAGATCTTACTCTGATCTCCAGTGATTTCAGAGATGACAATGTCATTAAAATACCACATCACTGTATCATTTGGGTTGTTTATTACACCAGGATCTAAAGTAACAGATTCTCCTTCCTTCACTGACTTTCTCTTCATTTCATCTTGTTCAGCAGCAGAAACACCTGAAACAGAGTTTGATTGCAGAGTATTCTCTCCAAAAAGATCATTAAAATAGGTCTTGTGAGCATAATAGAGAAAAAAAAAAAAAAAAGAAAAATGAAAATGAATTCAGTGCTCTCTCAAAAGCAACATTTGTCCACATTGTGTACACTGAACATACTTTCTGGAAAGCTAAAAATCTCATGATATAATAGACTAATTTCAAAATATGAGTAAAAATGATAACTAATGTTACAATAAGAAACTGTTGTCTTCAGCAGAACACAACTGCAGAATGTCACTGCTCTAATAAAGACAAAGATGTGATTTAAAAATAACCTGCTTTTAAACATTTGATAAATGACTCACCATTGACAGTAACGCTGATGATCTTTTCACTGAATCTGAATCTGTTGCTGAAGATTTCTAGTCTATAATCTCCAGAGTCTGTGTTTGTGATGTTTGTGATGGTCAGAGATCCAGTCTGATTATTCCCCTTCAGTCTGTCTCTGAATCTCTCTTTACATGGATCATCTATACAGATTTTACTCTGATCTCTATTGATTTCAGCGATGCGATTGTCATTAAAAAACCACTTAATTCTGTTTTGTTGGTTCATCTTAACACCAGAGTATAGAGTGACTGAATCTCCCTCCATCACAGTCACTGACACTCTGCCTGAACCAGCACCAGATGAGCCTGAAAAAGAAATGAACAGATATCACTTCTGATGAACTAGGACAAAAATATACAATAAGAAAGAGTTTCAGTCATATTTCTCTCTCTGATAACACATGCAAACAAACAGCAGAAGAACATCACTGATTCACACATTCATTCATCAGACAAACATACAGGAGTTTCATGGACGTTCATAAAATTGCCACACCCTGTATATCTGTTGGTGCAATCAAGGAAGTAATGATTATTGTACATTTTCATAGACCCGTATGAATATTCAATATTGAATACAAAAATCTCTATTAATACATTACCTTACTATAAAAAGCTTTTGACTTCAATAAACCCCTTTAAGTTTATTATAGGGTCTTCCTCACTTCCACACTCAGAACACTACAATTCCATATGAAAATTAAGCTTTGTTTGATTATAGTAAAACTGTAATAAAAGTGTGGCAACCATGGTTTTTGGCAGATTATTTATTATATATTGGCAGATTACAGTATATTATTTATTTATATAACTGCAGTTTTACTACAAGTACACTCTAAAATGCTGGGTTAAAAACAACCCAACTTGCACTGTGGGTATTCAATGAAATCATCAGGAAAGATGCAACAGATCAATCCCAGCATTTCTCTTGGCTTTTTTCACCATAACAGCCGTGTCTTACAAACATTGAGTTACAACAGCCAGAGAAACACTAATGTTAAAAGTCAAGGTCAAGAGCCCAACTAAAGCAAACACTTTCCACCATGATGGTGACATCAAACTTTATTATTTTCAACAGTATCTCCAGTTTAATAAATACAAATAAATGTATGGTCCATTGTTGCAACTTTGAGTAAAAAATGCTTGAGAAATTTAAGGCAGTTTCTACATAATGTGAACAAGATTTTTAACATGACTGAACTAAGTACTCAATTTGTAAAATTGAATTACCAATCCTCAAGATTTCTAAGTACTCTGTACTGTGTGGTAGCTAGTTTTATCAATTCAAAATGATGAGTTAACACTTGCTAAATTTAAGGCAATCGGTTTCCTTAAGTTTTTTAAGTAAACCCAACAGTTTAATTAAGCTTTCTAAGTAAACTCAACTAATTACATTTTACAGTGTGGGTTGAAAATGGACACACCCAGCGGTTGGGATATATGTTTGCCCGACGTGCTCTTTGTTTTTGGTTTTTAATAAAACTTCCCAGCCAGCAGAGCCATGTGGGGCCCAAATGGGTTTGACCTGGGCTATCTAACTGGGACCCAGCCACTTTGACTTTTTAACATTAGTTTTTCTCTTGACAGCTGTGTCTGTTTGTTATGGCGAGAACAGCAAGAGAAAATATAATCAGATGCTGTAAGCTGATGCAATGCATTCTGGGAGCCATGGATAAGTTTCGTATGATGCACTCAGAATGCATTGCACCATTGAAGCATGTCACCATTGTTGAGATTCATATGCTGATTCTTGATGTCTGTGTGCGAGTAAAACTCACAGGAGCCCAAAATATGTAAATGGTGTTCTGATTAAATTCTATTATTGTCTTGCTGTAAAATCATAACAATAAAACAGAATTAATATATGATGATTATATTCTTATCATCAATCAGCTTACAGCATCTGATTATATTTTCTCTTGCTGTTCTCTCCATAACAAACAGACACAGCTGTCAAGAGAAAAACTAATGTTAAAAAGTCAAGAGCCTGACTAAAGCACACACTGATCGCCACAATGGTAACATCAAATCAAACTATTACTTTCAAATAAGTAATCAACATCTAAGCCTCTTCTTAATTCTTAATACGAACTTCTGTAGATGTCTGACAGAAATAAAGTCAGTCTGGTTAGTAATAAGTGAAGCTAATGTTGTTTGTGGAGTTGTTTAATCAGATCTTGAGAGATGTAATGTATTTTATCTTCAGTTGATTTCATCCAAGGCTGTGGCTGGAAGTAGTTCTTGTGTTTCTCTTTCCTTCAGTGATTATGCTTGTTAACAGCAGGTGTTCTTCACTAATACAAAATCATTATTCAATCACTTAATTATCTCATTACCTCCAACACTGATTAAGTGTTACATTAAACAGCCTGTAGTGTGCACACTAAGCAGTGTTCATTTCATCTGGGCAAATCCATGTGGGGCCTACATGGAAACTGGGTGCAAAACTGGCTGGGTCCCAGTTAGATAGCCCAGGTCAAACCCATTTGGGCCCCACATGGCTCTGCTGGCTGGGTTTGCTGAATGCGGATGCTCTTCTCAGTCTGCACCTTGCCCAATCTTTACATTTATGCAGTCGCTTTCGGTTATTTTTTACCCAGCATGTTTAAACCATATGGGTAGGGCAGCAAAACAGATAATGTGTGGTTACAATGGTTACATGGTTAACCATGGCCTGGTTTCATTTGTAGTGTGGTTATATGTCGAAAGCGATAACACTGTAAGAAGGAACTCCCAAATACGCCTAATCTTACCTTGCACAAACCAAATGTTCATTGCAGTCCATAAAAATAAAGAAATCATTTTCACACCAAGTCAAGTGAAAACTAAACAAATTATGTAGAAACAAAAGTTTCAAACACGGAAGACAACAACAAATGAATTGAGGTCGCAGCAGATATACGTAATAGGATGGAGACTTAACCACAGCTATAGGCTATAGCTATAGTTTCGTTTCTCTCTCTTTTGGTATACACAAAGAATACACTGAAATGCATGTTGTTTTACTGATATTTGCTGTAATTTAATTTCCACTATTAAATTTACAGGGAATTGCATGTATTTTAGTATTACATTAAATTTCTGTTTTTCAAAAGAAATGTTCTGTATTTTTACAGAATAATGTGTAATTTTACATAAAATGTTGATTAATATTTTACAGATTTTTTCTGTATTTTGAATATTCTGTAAAATCACAGAAATATAATGTAAATTTACATATCCGCTGTAAAAAATTGTGGAAAAACATGTAACTGTGACTGGATTGATTGGACTTAATCACTACTCTGACTGCTCCGCTTGTCAAAGTAGTTCTGCTGCGTTCAATGTTTCGTTTCGTAACAAATTTCTTTTCATAATATCATCTCGTAATATAATATAATCATACATGCTTTGTTGAAATATGCAGACATTTCAACAATGTAGAGTTTAAATATCGAAATGAAGGAATTCCCGCCCGGCGCAAGGATACAGTCTCTTCAAAGCACACAGTGGAGCAGCGGAGCTGACTGGAGTCACTCGACCGTTAGGATTGCTGCTGTTCGAGGACGTGAAGCGAAAATAAGCAGGTAAAATACATATTTTCTAAACTTCTCTCTATTATTATATGTTCACTCAAAAAAATATTTCAGTCTAAACTTAAGTTTTATGTAATTGAATTACATTCAAATTTTCCATCCATTTGGATTACATAGTTTTTACATAAACAAACTAATAAACTTAATGTGATTCATATTCGTAAGTCATATGTAAATGAAATAGGCAGAGTTGGGTAATCCAGGGGTCAAAGAGTAAAAGTCCTGCCATATTTTTATTCCACCCACTGAAGCATTAATGAGATAAATAAGTGATTAATTGAGTTATGATTGAGCATTATTGAAGACACCTGATGATAACAAGCAGAATCACCAAAGGAGAAAATCACAATTTTTAAGTTACCATCATCGAGGTCAGGGTTTGTTTTAGTTGAGCTCTTGACCCTTGACTTTCTAATTTTAGATTTTGTTTGGGCAGTTTTAACTGCATTAAAACCAACCAGACAAGCAAAGTTAAAAGATGATCAGGTGGTGTTGGTTATGATTTTACATAATCATTATTTGATCTGAATCACTGAACTCATCTAGAGCCCAATCTCTGAGTTAGATTTACATTATTGATTACAGCAGCACTGTGATTCTACAGCACAAGATCAGCTTTATCAATATAATCTGAAGGATTTCAAATAAGATTTTCTGAATAAAAAAATCTTTCTTTTAGGCACACACAGACATCAAGAATCAGCCTGTGAATCTCAACAACGGTGACAAGCAACATATTCTGATCAACAGATCAACTCTGAACATTAGAAAACAAGCTACTAAAAAGTCAGAAAAACAGAAAAAAAATAGTGACAATAAAGGAAATTACTAAGACAATTCAGCTCATAATTTATTCATGCAGCAATGCATGATGGGAGCATGGATGAATTTTGATTGGTGGCTCCCAGAATGCACTGCAACATGCTTTTTGGCGGTCACCACTGTTGAGATTCACAGGATGATTCTTGATGTCTGTGTCTCTCAACAAAGGAAGTTTTTTCTTTCAGATTATATGGAAAAAGCTCAATAATGTAAATCTAACACAGGAGTTCAAGTCAAACAGTGAGTATGTGAAAATATAACCAACATCATCTGATCATCTTTTTTATTTGCTTGACTAGCTGTTACAACAGCCCAAACAAAATCTAATATAAAATAGTGAAGGGTCAAGAGCTCAACTAAAGCAAACCCTCATCTCCACGATGGTGGCATTTTTCCTCATACTATTAGATAAATCTTACCTATTTCCAGAGGTGGGTAATCCAGGGGTCAAAGAGTAAAAGTCCTGCCATATTTTTATTCCACCCACTGAAGCATTAATGAGATAAATAAGTGATTAATTGAGTGATGATTGAGCATTATTGAAGACACCTGATGATAACAAGCAGAATCACCAAAGGAGAAAATCACAATTTTTAAGTTACCATCATCGAGGTCAGGGTTTGTTTTAGTTGAGCTCTTGACCCTTGACTTTTTAATATTAGATATTGTTGATGATCAGGTGTTGATTATGTTTTCACATAATCATTATTTGATCTGAACTCATTTAGAGCCCAATCTGTGAGTTAGATTTACATTATTGATTACAGCAGCACTGTGATTCTACAGCACAAGATCAGCTTTATCAATACAGAATTTTTAAAAAAAAAAAAAGTTGTCCTTATCACAAAAAATTTATATATATATATATATATATATATTAGGCACACACAGACATCAAGAATCAGCCTGTGAATCTCAACAACGGTGACAAGCAACATATTCTGATCAACAGATCAACATTAGAAAACAAGCTACTAAAATGTCACAGAAAAACAGCTAAATTTTAATAGTGAGAATAAAGAAAATTACTAAGACAATTCAGCTCATAATTTATTCATGCAGCAATGCATGATGGGAGCCATGGATGAATTTTGATTGGTGGCTCCCAGAATGCACTGCAACATGCTTTATGATGGCCACCACTGTTGAGATTCACAGGATGATTCTTGATGTCTGTGTGTTTAAATGAGCTCTGTTGTTGTTTTTTTTTTTTTTTTTTTTAAATCAGAACGCTAAAAAAAAAATTGTAAAACACAATGTTACGAGTGAGCGAGCTGACTGCGACAAGATGGCCGCCAGGTGCGGACGTCGACCTCCATTGGCCAGCAGCGTGGACGAGACATCTAGCCTTTATTATGTATATCTATGACTATGATAAAAACACCTACAGCTGTGTGCTGAACAATCCTAACCAGACTCAACATCTGGACACCAACTAACTTTACTAACTAATATATTCCCTCTTAGTTATACAGTGTTGATGTTTGATGGTGTATGTTGTGTTATTTTAGACAGGATATGTCCATTTTGTCTTCACTCTTTGTATCACATCTTTTAATGTTATTGTGATGTCTGAATGTGTAGTGGTTTGCTAGTAGCATAGCAAACAGAAACTTAACTAAAATGTTTTATTTTTGATTTTTCATATGGAATTTTTCAGCATTCATTATTAAACTTCAACATTCACTGTGATTCTTTGTTTTTCATTTATTGTTCATGTTTTAATCTTTTTGCTGGTTTACAGTTCCACACACAATAAGCTGGATATTTTGGCAAATGTAATATAAACATCATCACTCTTGAGTGTCCAAAGCAGAAAATCACTAAAAGAATAGCACTCTACTTGGACAGGGTGTGCTATAAATACACACTTCTGTACTCAAGGAACCTAGAACACCCAACAAAGGACACTTAATATTGCACCTCCTAATGCCTGTTTGAACAACAACAAACTCACAAACTCAGATGACACTAAACGCTTTGAAAAAAAAAAAAAAAGATTTATTCTATGGAAAGTAAATGTTTACAGTACAGTGATAATAATAATAAAAAAAAAACAGTATGTTGTGCGTCAGGTAAAAAAGTAAACGATAAAACACTGCAGAAGAATAAACAATTTAACTTACAGACATCTTTCCACATTAGATTAGGTCAAATTAGATTAATAACAGTACATTAACACAACTGTTTGGATTACTGTTTTCTGAAATTTTAGTGGTTTTTACAGAAGGGATTTTGAATGTCAATATATCATGAAAAGACATGTTTAGCATCAAAACCTCAAAAGTGACCAGTGCATAAAATTAGAACAAAGATTTTGTCCATATTGTAGCGTCTTGCTTCTCTGCACTTGTCCTTCATAAATGTTTATTGTATACACACATATTTATATATACATTTACACTAATTTATATACATTATCTATTTGACCTTCTGGTTAGATGCTAACTGCATTTCATTGGTTCTGTGCTTGTACTCTGCACAATGACAATAAAGTTGAATCCATTTAAATCTAATCTAAATGTGATTGATCGAAGGTTCACCTTCAGAAAGTTATGCAGCAAACTATATTTTCAGTTACCATCAGGAACCATCAGTAGTCTTATTCTGATCAGGGGACTGATTTTCTACTTAACCGTTCTCCTGCAAGAAAAAACTGATTTTCAGATTTGCAGAATGTGTGTTAGACTTTATTTCCTAATATTTAACGCAGTGTCTTAAATTTAAAAAACAGCATTTTCAAACTATATATGTAGTGATATCCGAATTAAAACACACACACACACACACACACACACACACACACACACACACACACACACCAATTACAAACCTGAATCTGTAGTAAATTCCTTTTTTTTTTAAAGGCACAAAGATTCAGTGTTAGTATCTCACCTGAACTTGATTGTGCTCCTTCCCGTATGTCTGTTTGAACAACAAAAATCTTGATTAAACACACATTACTTTGGTTAAAATTAGAATAAAAGTTTGTATTTTCACATCTATTAAAGACTTGTTTCACACATTAAATCTCATTCTTGTTAAATCAGCTTTTTGCAATACCCACTTTTCCATTTTGCTTGACGCTTTCAATAGCAAAACACACCAGCGGCTGAAACCATTATCAGCAGAACAACAACAGAAATACATATTCCTACAGATGAACCTGAACCTGGAACAGCTAAAGAGAGACAGTCAATATTACTAAACATCATCTGATAATCCATTCGGTATCTAACAATATAATTGATTGATATTTACACCTTTCATCGCCAGTTTTATGATATTAATTTAACTAATAAATCTGAAAGGTTTATGAAGAGGGGCAGTATCATATAAAAAGACCTGAAACAGCTTGTTTGTTGTGATGCTGATATACAACTTTGATATGCATGTGAAGATGATAGAGACTGTTTAGATACTATTTTAATATTGAGCCAAAGCTCTTTTTTCAAATAGGCCACAATGAAAACAATAATATTGAGCCGTATTCTAAAACTGAAGGGGAAATCCAATGAATAAATAAATAATACTCACGAATGACAGTTAATACAGTGAATATTCTGTCAACACTGCTGCTGCTACTGCTGATCTTCAGTTCATATTCTCCAGAGTCTGTGTTTTTGGTGTTCATGATGGTCAGAGATCCAGTCTGATGATCCAGCTTCAGTCTGTCTCTGAATTTCTCATCACACTGAACATCTGTACAGATCTTACTCTGATTTCCAGTGATTTCAGAGATGACAATGTCATTAAAATACCACGTCATCTCATCATGTGGGTTGTTTATTACACCAGGATCTAAAGTAACAGATTCTCCCTCCTCCACTGACTTTCTCTTCATTTCATTTTGTTCAGCAGCAGAAACACCTGAAACACAAACCAACAGATGATTGTAGAGTATTCTCTCCAAAAATATAATTCAAATAGAATAGATAACTGGAACTTGTGAGCTTAATACAAAAAAGTGAAAAATGAATTCAGTGCTCTCTCAAAAGCAACATTTGTCCACATTGTGTACACTGAACATACTTTCTGGAAAGCTAAAAATCTCATGATATAATAGACTAATTTCAAAATATGTAAAAACGATAAGTAAAAACGTAAAATAAATAAAACAATAACAAATGTTACAATAAGAAACTGCTGTCTTCAGCAGAACACAACTACAGAATGCCACTGCTCTAATAAAGACAAAGATGTGATTTAAAAATAACCTGCTTTTAAACATTTGATAAATGACTCACCATTGACAGTAACGCTGATGATCTTTTCACTGAATGTTTTTTTGCTGAAGATTTCTAGTCTATAATCTCCAGAGTCTGTGTTTGTGATGTTTGTGATGGTCAGAGATCCAGTCTGATTATTCCCCTTCAGTCTGTCTCTGAATCTCTCTTTACACGGATCATCTAAACAGATTTTACTCTGATCTCCAGTGATTTCAGCGATGCGATTGTCGTTAAAAAACCACTTAATTCTGTCTTGTTGGTTCATCTTAACACCAGTGTATAGAGTGACTGAATCTCCCTCCATCACAGTCACTGACAGTCTGCCTGAACCAGCACCAGATGAACCTGAAAAAGAAATGAACAGATATCACTTCTGATGAACTAGGACAAAAATATACAATAAGAAAGTGTTTCAGTCATATTTCTCTCTCTGATAACACATGCAAACAAACAGCAGAAGAACATCACTGATTCACACATTCATTCATCAGACAAACATACAGGAGTTTCATGGACGTTCATAAAATTGCCACACCCTGTAAAATTGTCAGCGTAAATGAGTACACCCACCTTTGAAAAAGTAACATTTTAAACAATATCTTAATGAACACAAAAACAATTACCAAAATGTTGACAAGACTAAGTTTTATATAACATCTGTTTAATTTATAACATGAAAGCAAGGAGAAATTTTTCAGTTTTATTCAAATTAGGGTGATGCAAAAATGAGTACACCCTACTGAAAGTATCTGGAGCAAAGCTAAATTTTAGACTACAAATGTCTAATTTAACAAGAATTCAATCACAGGTGAGTCTAATTATTCATTACACAGGTGTCCAGCAGACAGTTGATTATAAAAGGGTGTTAAAACCCCTTCCCATTTCAGCAATGGCACCACATGGAAGAGAAATGTCACAAGACCTGAGAAAGAAAATAATTTCTTTACACCAGAAAGGTGAAGGCTACAAGAAGATCAGCAAAGCTTTACTTATCAGTCAGAATACTGTAGCAAAAGTGGTACAAAAATTTAAAAAAGATTTTAAAACCATCTCACAGAGACGTCCAGGGCAGAGTTTCCCAAAAGCATCGTAAGCTTAAGTTGATCGTAGCTCCATTGAAACCAATAACCAACGCTACCCAGGTCGTTCACAGAAGTTAACACCTCGACAGGAGCATCTTCTGATGAGAAGGGTTGAAGAAAATCCGCATGCAAGTTCACTGCAGTTATCTAAAGTAATAGAAATCCAAACTGGGCTGACTATTTCCCGTGACACAATATGTCATAGACGTATATGTCGTCGTAGGAATGACATGCATGGGTGCCGTCCATGAAAGAAGCCTCTCCTAAAGCCCAGGCACAAAAAAGCCCACCTAGAGTTTGCCAGGGCCCATGCTGACAAAGATGAAGACTACTGGGACTCTATACTATGGAGTGATGAGATCAAGATAAATGTTTTTGGAACTGATGGCTTCAAATTGTATAGCATCGCAAAGGTGAGGAATACAAAGAAAAATGCATGGTGCCTACAGTGAAACATGGTGGTGGCAGTGTAATCATTTTTAAGTTATATTATTAACCTTACTTTCATGTTATAAGTTAAACAGATGTTATATGAAACTTAGTCTTCTCAACATTTTGGAAATTGTTTTTGTGTTCATTGAGATATTGTTTAAAATGTTACTTTTCAAAGGGGGTGTCATTTATGCTCAGCACTGTCTATCTGTTGGTGCAATCAAGCAAGCATGATTATTGTGTTTTCGACCCTTATAGCCTTGATGAATATTCAATATTGAATACATAAATCTCTAATAATACATAAAAGCTTTTGACTGCAATAAACCCCTTTAAGTTTATTATAGGGTCTTAGAAATGTAATAACCATGGTTCATTATAGTAAAAGCATAATAGTAAAAGTGTGGCAACCATGATTTTGGCAGATTGATTAACATTTGTACACTGTAAAACATTTTCAGCTGTTAAACTTAAAAATAAAAGTTCACCTGCTGCCTTAACATAAGTTAACTCAACTTGAAGATAACCTTTGTTTCAAATAGTCAAGACAATGGATTACTTTAAGGTGAGAATTAAACTTAAACTAATTTCTTGTCTCCCACAGTTTGGATTATGTTTGTTTTTGAACGAACGCTGAATTTGTTTGTATTTGACCAAATGTGGGTTATTTTTAACCCAGCATGGGTAAACTATGAGTAGTAGCAAAACTACGGTTAACTTGTGGTTACAATGGTTTAACTACAATAACCATTTTTGGTTTCATTTGTAATAATAGTTTGATAAGCAATGAAACGGAAACTGTTACAAACAACTTCCAAATGTAGGCCTATGCCTAATCTTACCTTGTACAAACAAAACATTTACTGCAGTCCATAACAATAAAGAAAACATTTTCACACAAATTATGTAGAAAGAAATGCTTCCAATGTGAGTAACACGGAATTTAGGTCGCGGTAAAAATACGTCATAGAGTGGAGACATGACCACAGCCACAAGCTCAATAGTCACGTGTCTCTCCCTTTTGGTATATACAAAGATCTGTTTGGCCACAGAATAAGGCAGGACTGCCCATGATCTCCTTTTTTATTTATTATAGATATGTTGTCTTTGGTTACTAATGATTTATCAGTGAAGGTATTAACTGTATGTAAAAACTTTAGCAATCAGGCACCTAGTGTCATGCACATGTAATTGCAAACAAGGAGGAAGCAGGACCTGAATGCAGCAGTAACAAGTATAAAGAAATCTTTATTAATAAAGTATTAATAAAGAAACTCGGGATTACAGGAACAGACAACAGAACAACAACATATGCGTAACAAATAACAGACAACTGAACCGACAGAAACGGCTTAAATACACAGATACTAATCAAAGTAACGAGACATCTGACATGGGAACTGATGAACAACAGGTGATAGGAATCAAACAATCAGACACACTGGGAAACTGGGACAAATTAACAGGAACACAGTGTAAGGCCCGCCTAATGGGTCCAATGACGGTTTCCCACAGGACAGGGAAGGTTTAAGCGTGTATGCCTTTTCAGCGTCTCTACACTGTAAAAAAAGTCAGTAAAATATACAGCAAAACACCGTCAAATTCCAACGGTAATGGAGCGTAAAACCAAAAACTTCCTTTTACTGTATTAAATAGATTGAATAACCGTTAATTGTGAGACTGGATAAAACTTTGTTTTTTACTGTAATAAAATGTTGAAATTATAAATATTTTCTGTGAAAACAAATAAATATGCAATAAATAATACTTAGATTTTATGGTATTATTTGAGTAAAACTACATCTTTTGGGGTTGTGCACATTGGAATTCACAGTATAAATCTGTAGATTTTTAAGCAAACAAAAACATTCATTTTTACAGAAGCAAGATGTTAAAAAATCCCACTAAACACTGGACGTCGGATAGACATGCAGATCATGTCTATATTAGGTCCGTCGGTCCATGACCATTTCTGAACATCTATTCGACGTCCAAACTACACAGTTAAAAAAAAACTGTCAAATTTACGGTAAAATACCGGCAGCTGTGGTTGCCAGGAATATACTGTGAAAAAAAAGTGGAATCTGTAAAAGACAATACGGTATACTGGTTTTGTAACCCTAAATTTTACAGTAGACAACGTATTTTTTTTACCAAAATCATGGTAGAAAAAAACAAATATATTTGTCAATTATACAGGTCCACTATTTGGACGTCCAACCATGACCCAACTTGGACGTCATCTTGACGTTCAACATTTGACCTTTGAACGGGGTAATTTTTTTGGACGTTATTTGGACGTCAATAACAGATGCAGGAAATTGACATGATTAATATGTAATATTTGTTTTATAGGGCCTATCAACATGATTAATACACGAAGAGCTCAGATGCAAAAGCCTCTAAGTGCCATCTGAAATTTTCTTCTAGAATTATCATTTTTATCAAGCTTGTATATTTAAGTTCAATAATTTCACTTAAATGGCAATGCAAATTACCTATTAATTGTCATTTAAGTGAAAGTACTTAACTATACCACAGCAAAATCCCCAGTGTTAAATTAACACCCAAAGTGAACATATGAGTCCATCTTACCGGGTGTTAAAAAGTAACACTGAAGCAGTGTTAAAGTTAATGAGATAATTGATGATAATAAGCAGAATCACTGAAGAAACAACAAGAGAAAAAGAGAGAGACACAACAACTACAACTGACTTCCAGCCATTAAACATTATTACACTTATTATTAACCAGTTTGATTTGATTTCTGTCACACATCAACAAAAGTTCTTACTGAGAATGAACAGATGTTTAGATGTTAATGTTTGAATGAAAGTTTAGTTTGAAGTCACCATGATGGTGAAAAGCATTTCCTTTAGTTGGGCTCTTGACTCTATTAACATTAATTTATCTCTGGCTGCTCCAACTTTGTGTTTGTAAAGCACGTTTGTTATGGTCAGAGAAACTATGATCTGGACTGTGTTTCCCAATAGTGATGAGAGCTAAAGTTGATCAATTTAGGTTTACAATGCTTTGGGAATCACAGTCATGATGGTTTTGTTTTGATGACATTCTCTTTGTGAAATGGTCAGATTCATTGGTGACATCCAGTATTGATGGTCAAATAGATGTTATATTTCTTTTCAGTAAATGTGTTACCACTTGAAATTCAGAAGAGCTTTTATAATCTGAAGACTCAAGAAAAAAAAACACACGCACACAGACATCAAGAATCAGCATATGACCCTCAAGAACGGTGACGATAAATAAATACAAAATACTGACAAACAGATCAACTCTGAACATCACAAAACAAGCTACTGTCACAACAAAACTACAGAAAAATAAAGCCAACATGAACAATCTACGAAAATTACAGGACAATTCAGCTGCATAATTTATTCATGCAGCAATGCATGATGGGAGCCATGGATGAGTTTTGATTGGTGGCTCCCATCATGCACTGCAACATGAAGCACTTTGTTTGATTGTCACCATTGTTGAGGGTCATATGCTGATTCTTGATGTCTGTGTGTGTGTGTTTAAAATATACCAAATATATTTTGGTAAAAAAAAATATGTTGTCTACTGTAAAATTTAGGGTACAAAACCAGTATACCGTATTGTCTTTTACAGATTCCACATTTTTTTCACGGTATATTCCTGGCAACCACAGTAAATTTGACAGTTTTTTTTTAACAGTGTATTAAGTTCACTTAATTTCACTCGTTTAATCTGACTCCAATTTCAAATGATTCTTACACTTAGGTTGTGTTTCCAATTAGAAATTCATTATTAGTTATGCATTAATTTAGATATTTGATGATTCTGGATATTCCATATTTCAATTGTTCAGTCATTAGGGACCCGATGCCGCACAGAGATACTTGCCCCGGGATTTCGCGGTAAACTCACGGACATAAACTCGCCAGTCTGATCTTCGTCAGAGGGTGTAATAAGTTGGCTAATACCTTTAGTCGGTTGCCTACTGCTCACTCGAACAAAAGTGTATTTTACTTTTAAAAGTGTAGTGGGGGGGGGGTTGCACACTGTAGATGTGTGGGGGCAAGGCATTGTCCTATGCTATTCTTTTAAGATCTTCTCTCCAGATACGCTTTATTGCTTTATTGCAGGATGCTTGATCTTAGTTTTTGTTTAGCAGGAAAATCAAGCCTTACAGATGGCCCCTGGCCCCTTGGGGCAAATTCAATGAGTCCCTGAGGGGCCACTTTTGGACATTTCCTGCTTCCACATGTTGGGTGTTGCTTTCAGAGTGTTCATAGGCTGTCTCTTTGCAGTGTCAGTTGATGGGTGCAGGAGTCAAGTCGTCACCTGAAATAACAACATTAAGGCAGGTTGAACATTAAGATGAAAGTACAGCAGGATGCATCTCTGTGTCACACAGTCCCTTTAGGTGTGTACTGTGCTGACTGGATGCTGTAGCAGCTGGTCATGTCTGTGATCCTCTTGGTCAGGTTTGCTTCCACCTGCACTTGGCTGTGGTGGTATTCTGTCTGTAGAATGACTGGTTGTACCAAGTCTGTTGTGTTGGTCAGCATAAGCAGAACGTGTCAGGAAAGTCTCATTACACTTTGCAGAAACACCTGTGTCCACCCCAGGTTTAATTGATCCTGTGAGAAGTCCTCGGTTTCCTTCAAGTAGAAGATCTGGTTTGCCGGGCAGGTCAAATCTCCATGGGTGAAGGATTCATTTAGCTGATGATGCTCCATTGCGTGCAGGACACCTGAACAACTTCTGAGTGACCATTCAATACTTGAACACTGATGAACTTGGTGTTATTGTAAGATGAGGAAAAGGGTTGTTGGAAAAACATAATAACACAAAATAAAACATGATGAACATGTCAAAAGTACGAGTGGTAAAGAAGGTCTCCCTTTCAGAATCCTATCTTTAGTGAGCAGGTCTCATTTAATCACCAGATTCTTCACTATAGTGGAATTTAGACTTGGTCTGGATGCGTTAAAGGCAAGTAGCGAAGAGTCTAAATAACTAGTATATTTACCAGTGGTATAAATAATTAAATATATCACATACTTAAACATAGAAATACACAATTTCATAATTACAATTATAAAACTGTCTATAATAGTTGTTTTAACTGCAAATCCTTAATGCAGAACTTAGGCTTCAATCAAGTCAATTAGAGAATGGAATTTACAGAAACGGAGATTTAAAATCTCTTGTTTAGCTTTTACAACCATCATCTGTGCATTTGATGTACAGGCTAAGTCACACTCAAGAATAGAGGTCTGGGAATTGAGTACCTGATTTATAGAAATGCCTGCATTTCAGTTTAAACTGTTTAGTTCAATTTGTCATTAGTCATATGTTGGAAACTAGGGGGCCCTCCTAGTTTGCAACAATGCCAAAACGCTTTGTCCAAAGAGACCAGTTACATCACTGAATAGGTCTCATTTAGATTTTGAATTTGTAATTTGAATAATCAGAAATTCTCTTAATTGATGTGTGACTAGAGCCATGCACATGTCCTGCATATTACAGTGTTTCCATTATACCTCAAAATTGACACAATAATTTCCCTTGTCCTATATGTATGAAGGTGAATGATGTATGTTAGATTTGCATTATGTGAATGCCAGGTAGAGATGTTGTGAGTTTGTAGTATGTGTTCTGTATGTTTGTGTAGAAGATGGGTGGTGTGTCTATCCTATCATAATTTGTGTTGCATAATTTAGTTCCAGTTTTACACTGGGAGGCCATGTATCTATTAGTGTCATGAGATGGCCTCTTGAAGTTTCACCCCCATCTCCTGCGTGTGAAGTTGTGTGTCATGGCTCAATACAGGTGGGACCAGAACCTTGTGGAATCTGGCCCTTAACATGGCAGCTGTTAATCCTGAAAGGGAAACAGACATACAGAAAAAACAGTTGATCTTGAACCTTTAAACAAATTGCATTAAGATAGATGGTGCCATCTTAGTTTTTCTTAAATGGTCTTATCCAGACAGTTGTTGCAAATGGCTTTAATCTGTTAAGATTGTATGCCATTAGAAGAAAATTGGTTTTAGTTTACAGAGACATAGATCATTATTATGATTATGTTTCTGCAAAGAAAAGGCCAGATAAACTGAATGTTAGTGGTCAGATCTGACTGCTGGTGTTTAAGCATGGTCAGAGAATCTTGCACCTTGAGTTGCTATTGCAGCTGTGCTTACACAGTCTGTTGTGTTGTGAGCATTATGGCACCCAGGTTTCCTGGGGAAATCTCACACTAGCCAGATCACCTTTTGTGGTGCTGTGCTGTTTGTTTAGCAATTGGTATTTATGGTGTCATTCAAATACTTGACCATTTGGACCTCTGTGGTCTGTAAAAACAGAAGAGTTTGTGCCTGATATTAACATTTCACACAACTTTAATTACATGTCCAGTAAAATAACTTCCCTGATCAGATCCAATATGATCTAGTGCTTCCAGAGAGGAGTTTGCTAACATTTTGTCCACTTTGTTTGTGGTTTTGTTGCAAAGGAAAATCAAAACTTATACTTCCTCTTGTCACTGGGTTACAGATCAATAGAATCAAATTTTTAATTCATGTTTTGATCTTGAATGGATTTAGCCTATTCAAGATATGACAATCGGGTTGATTGTTTTAGTTAATATATACTGGGCATTGTAATTTTTCTCAATAAAGATTCTTGCACAGATAGAAGATAAAGAAGTTCTTTCCCATTAATTTTATTTATTCCTTCCATTTTTCTTAACAATTTATTTAATGCAATTGTGAAGCACATTGTAGCCTTATGGCAATTCTATGCTCCTGTGCATGGTTTAACTGCAGCTATACGGAGGATAGCTGAGTGTTCCATTTAGGAGACTAACTAATTCAACATAGACACACATACAACTTGAAATTGTTGTACAATTTCAGTACTAGTTATTCCAACTTACACAAGACACATGGCCTAGAATGCATAGCATCTACAACCTTAAACCTAAGTGTGTCACGCATCACTTACAGTAAAGCAGTCATGTGTTTTAAAGAATAAACTCAACTAGTCTAGGTGCACATGTAGTAGCACAAACAACTAGAATGTGTGTTCTATGAGAACAATGTGTCTAACACAATTACAAATTTGAATCCTTCCATTGATTCCTCATAGTTCTTTCAGCACCAATAGTACTTCCAACTTCTGTCTACATTCTGATTCCATCTTACTACATACTAATTCCTTCTGCTTCTCTCCAAAAGTTCTTTCTTCTTCTAAACCATTGCTTGAATCATCATGAGATTAAAGGCCATCCCTGGCCATCATAATATAATATATATCATAATGTGATCATAATATAAATTATATTATATTAAACTAGTATAAATTAAAAATTATTTTATTTGCTGATATCAAGAGGGTCTTGGCTGAGTAATTGTTCCATAGAGTGACTTATCACCTCACTGATCTTTTAGAAGGCATTTGGCCCTGCAGCTATAGCTGTGATGGCACTGCATTGTTCACAGCAACAGGCTAAACTGGAAACAGTTATAGACTTTAATGCTGTGAATATTGGGTCAAATCATTTGCTCCATTTTAAGATTTTTGTGACAACAATATAGAATTGGACACAATTTTCTTATTTTTGGGCGAAGATGTTATCAATTACATTCTCCTGAGAATCTATTTGGATATGAAAAGAAAGGTTGGACAAACACATGTCTGATTGAGAGCACAAAGATTAATTGTTGGTCTGTTTGTTTTTTCAGTTTCATTTGAGACACTGAACAACATACAAGAGTGCAGTAATATTTTAAATTCTGAACTAAGACCAAGGTAAAAGATGTTTTATAAGACTGAGTGCTTAACCAGGGCTGTTTACACCATTTGTGACATCAGTCGTAAACTTTCTTAGCACCTCTTGTACAATTTCAAAGTATAGTGATGCTTATTCTATGGCTAAATTTATTTTATGAAACAAAGACAAGTTGAGCATGTCCTCTGAATGGGTGAAACCCTCAGGCTTGGTTACAAGTCTCTCAGTAACATTATAATTATCATTATACACATCAGTTTTAACATTTAGTGTATTTTCCCAGTTGCAGTCTCTCTAGGACTTCTGCATGGCAGCAGTTCTCCAGGACTGAGACAGAATTATGCCAAAATCTTTTCTTTTGAAAACTTTTTAGTTTTACAACATTATTTTGTCCAGCTTTACATTCCACACACAAAGGATTCCAGTGAGAGATTTTTCTCCCTTGTTATCTTTTGGCTTATCTCTGTGGGGGTTCTGGTTACAGAAGATCCCACATGACTGCTTTGCTCTTTACCTTTTATACCAGAACCAGAACAAAAGGATCGTAAATGTTTATTACACCAACACCTGTTTTGGGGGAGAGGAGAAGAGACACCACCCAAAAAGAGGACAGAATTTTCCTTAGTTTTCCATCTTCTTCATAATTCTAGTGACTGCTGTGAAATTGAGACCGTTTTACCAATCGCACTGAGACTTTTAAAATCATACCAAACATGAAAGGGAAAAACAATATATATACAAGTTACATTATACATAGAATATAAACTTTCAGTGACTTGAGGCAGGGGGAAAGAGAGTTTGTGTGTGTGTGTGTGTGTGTGGGGGGGGGGGGGGGGGGGGGGGTGGGGGGGGTTGCACACTGTAGATGTGTGGGGGCAAGGCGTTGTCCTATGCTATTCTTTTAAGATCTTTTAAGATCTGGACATCACTCAACTCTGTTACACATGTGACGGTACGGTGATATTAATAATGATTTACTCTGTTATAGTGTTGATGGACAGATTCAGTCATGCTAATGGCTCATTTTCTCATTTACAGATCAAGGCCTACCTTTAATGTACATAGCGCTGATCTCTGCTGCTGCTGCTGCTGGATCTCTGTTGATTGAATCTGCAGGAAATGTAGAAAATCAGGTCTGAGCAAACAATTAACATGCACAAATATGAAGAAAACATAAATATTAAAAACATTTTAACATATCTTGTTAATGCAGTTGAAACCCAGGAGGAAGACCGAACTGATTCAGCATTGTTTCAACAAGCAAGTTGTAAGAAGTTGATGCAGTCAGTTAGCGTGATTGAAATATTAGCATCGTTTGCTTTGTAGACGTGCTGCAATAGTATCATCATTCTCAGCTCAGAGATTGTTGAGATAAAACTTTAGAACATACTTTGATGATTTAACTGTTTAAAAAGTCATGAGTGATGTCATTTCCTTTTCCTGCTTCATATCGGCATCTGTTCTATATGGTAATTTTTTTAAAACAAAAAGCATTTGTCAGTATTTGAAGATATAAGGTTTTGTTATTAAGAGAAAAACAAGATTATTCAGAGAGAAAGATATCCTGTTGCACCAGCAGGTTCCTGACTGAGTTTGTGTTTCCTTTCAGAAATCAAAGACGGAGCCTGTGTATGAAAATGATGATCAAATACTGTATCTATACTGGAACTTATGTTAGAGCTCACAGAGGACATTAACACTTTTGGTTTTATTCGTTTATTCTCAGACAGGATATGTCTCTTTGTATCATATCTTTCGGTGTTATTGTGATGTCTGAAATGTTTTTATTACCAGTGGTTCCCAACCATGATCCTGGAGGCCCCCCAATACTGCATATTTTGTATCTCTCCTTTGTCTGACAGACTCATTTCAGGTCTTGGAGTCTTGACGAATGAGCTGATGATCCAAATCAGATGTGTTTGATTAAGGTGACATGGAAAACATACAGTGTTGAGAACCCCTGGCTTATACAGAAACTTAAAGGGCACCTATTATGTAAAATCCACTTTTACATAGTGTTTTGGACAAAATGTGTTGGCAGTGTGTCAACAAAACAACCACCCTACAATGATAACAATCCGCCCACTCCTTTTTTAAAATCCCCATTAAACCAAAGCAGTCTCATTAGACATGCCGTTTTGATTCTCAGAGCAGTGTGATGTCAGTGTGTCACACTGCTCAGGCCCCGCCTACGGCCGCTGACTGACAGTCCTAAATTGTTATAGTTTCCACCCTCAGATGGTCCTCACTGCAAAACATGAGATCAGGGGGTGAGGTTGAATCCAGATCCAACTTCTCCCACTTTACATATGAGAAGTGTCCCGCTGCAGCCTGTGGTTTGCATTCAACCCGGCCCACATCCAATGTGTGACGTCAGAAACCAGGTCAATGCCACCCTGCAGCCGATTCTTGAGATTTCATTGGCGATGTCAATCACAGTACCGATTGCCTACAACAGATACTGATCCCTAAAGCCCTGGGAATAATTCTAAAAGAAAGTTTATAACACATGTAGTTTTCCAAAAAAAAAAAAAAAAAAAAAAAAAGAACTGAGAAAATCCAAAAATCTAGCTGAAGGCAGATATAAATACCCTGTACACTGTCATTATTAACACTATATACTGTATTCAACAGAAGTTTGCTTCACACAGACAATGGTGAGGAATTCTTCTTTTGGCTGGTTGCACCGTTTTTCTCCTTCTCTCGCAGTGACACTATTCCACAAACCTTTAATAAATTAATCATTTCCCAGATAGCAAGCAATGATCGAAACAATGTTTAACCAATGTTAATGTGTCAACATTAACCTCACTGAATCAATATCACTTTTGCACCTGCAATTAATGTTGAAAAATTTTGAAAAATTTCAACCAAAAAATCAATGGTAATGTCATTGAATCAATGTTACAATGTGATGTTGGTTCAACATCATGCTTGAACTCTCAGAAAATGAAACCCAACTACAACTGACTTAAAGCCACACAGCCTGAAATCAACTGAAGATAAAAGAAGACAATAAATCTCTCAAGATCTCAGCAGAAGCTCTTTTTGAGAATTAACAGAGGTTTAGATGTTGATGTTTTATTGAATATATTTGGTCATCATTTTGGTGATCGGTGTTTCCTTTAGTTGGGCAGTTTGACTCTTGGTTTTTTTTGCACTTTAAAAATCAAGATTCAGAATGTCTGATCTGTAGCAAGAAAGTATTGTTGGTGAATATAACCTATTACACAAACTTGCACAAAAAGCCAAGAGTCAAACTGCCCAAATTCTCTGGCTGTTTTAACTGTTTCCAAAACATGCTTGTTACATTGCAAAATAAAAAATTGCAAAATAAAATCAGATCAGATGAATTTGGTTATTTAGTGATGGTGATTCAATCATCATGGAGTGTCTTGATTCACTGATCCTCTCCAGAGACTGAACTCTGAGTGTGTTAACTGTTAGTTTTGCATTAAGTAACGGTTAGTTTTGAGCAGTGTTTTTTAGAGTCACACAGAAATCATGCATGAATCAGTGTATGAACCTCAACAAAGGTAACAACAACAACAAAAAAAACCTTTTTTGTGACTTTAGCAGCTTGTTTTGTGATGCTCAGGGTTGATCTGTTTATCTGAAAATGTTGTCACCATTGTTGAGGATCATATGCAAAATCTTGATGTCCGAGAAATGATAAAAACTTTCAAAATATCAAAGTAGGACAGGATTACATGCAGTATCATAGGGTTATAATAATGTGAGAAAAATATAATATTCAGAGATCAGTGAATAAAGCCACTGTATAACAAAGACATTATCAACAATAAACAACTAAACCCATTTGATCAGTTTTTTCTCACATTTGTTTTTTGTAACAAATGTGCTTTAGAAACACAGTTACAACAATTAGAGAAAAAATAAAGTTAAAATGTCAAGGGTCAGGAGCCCACCTAAAGCAAGCACTTACCTCTGTAACAGTGACATTTATAAATTTTAATAAAACAACAACACCTCATTAAGATGATTTGTATGAAAGAAATAAAGTGGTTTGTAATAAGTGAACATGCAGAGATCTAGAGAGATCTGTTAGTGTTTAATGTTGTTTCTGTTATCTGAGTTTTGTGAGGTTATCATTGTGCTGGAGAGTCTGTGCTTCAGTCAATAATGAGCCAGAAACACTGATGCAGCATGTTGATTTATTTAAAGTGTTGGAAACTTTTTCCTTGTCAAAGCACAGACCGGGAGATGTTGGGATATCTTTCAAGCAGAAGTTACTCTTTATTGAGAAACGAGCTGTGCATCGCTGCAGTCATCCAAGTCTAACTAAGGCATTGTACTTGGTAGTTCATATACATTCAAGGGGGAGGGATACACAAAATACAGTAACTATGTGTAGTAGCTGATGCAGTGATACAGTAGTTACATTAGCTCATGTGCTGTTGTCAGCTAATGACTTAGTGCAAGAAATGTCAATTTTAAAAAGAAGGGTTCATAATCCAGGAGATACCTGTAAAGTGCTTTTTTTTTTTTTTTTTTGGCAAGACAAAATTAGTTTTTGTTTGAACAGCGACTTTTGTTAATCAATTTGACGCTCAAATTTTCAATTAAATTTTTTTGACAAGGGCAGCAGGGACATTCTGAGAACATTTCCAAATAAAATATGGTCCGCCAAATAATGTCCCCTAAACCTTAAAAGAACTCCACATTGTGAACGCCTCTGAACGTACTGGGAACATTACTAGACAACATCCTTAACTCCAGTGGGGACATTCTGAGAATGTTCTGGGAACGTAAAATTTCTAGCAGGGAAAGTGCCTCTATTATGGATTTTTGAAAATTACATTTCATGTAGTGTGTAACATAGCTCTAAGTGAATGAAAACATCCTGCAAAGTTTTAAAATCAGAAAGTGCACCATATATAAAGTTATTGTCTCTCAAAAGCAAGTCAACTCTGAGTCAATTAAATGAGTTGTTTGTAAAAGAGGTAAAAAATTAGGTAAAATTAAATGTATATTATGAGAAAACGGAAGTGCTTTTTGATCTTGCATGCATTTAAAACTGTTGTAGGAGACACCTAAAACAATATTACGAACCTTAAAAAAGGCATAATAGGGGCACTTTAAATGATCAACCATCACATCCTGGCTGTTATGCTTGACAAACCAAGTTGAAATCTTGATTCACTTCTCATTAGCATCCACCAATGGAGTTGTCTTCTGATCAGGAGACAGATTTTCTACTCCACCGTTCTCCTGCAAGAAAACACAGTTTTGCAGAAGGTAAAAGAAATCAATAGCCTAGCGATTTACTAACACAAATTCAAAACACAAAAGACAAAACACATGGAGTTGTGATGTTTGCAGAATGTTTGGTGGATTTCTTTTGTTTTGGAGAACTTCTGACAAGAGATCAGAGGCCATTCCTTCATACAGAATCTCTCCAGATCCTTCAGATTTCCAGCTCCATGTTGGGTGCTTCTTCTCTTCAGTTCACTCCACTCATTTTCTAAAGGGTTCAGGTCAGGGGACTTGGACGGCCATGGCAGAAGCTTCATTTTGTGGTCAGTTACACATTTTTGTGTTGATTTTGATGTTTGTTTTGGAACATTGTTCTGATGGAAGATCCAACCACAGCCCATTATAAGATTTCTAGCAGAAGCGGTCAGGTTTTGATTTTTATCAGTTAGTATTTGATAGAATCAATGATGCCATGTATCTGAACAAGATGTCCAGGACCTCCAGCAGAAAAATAGGCCCACAACATCCAGCAGCATATTTAACAGTGGGCATGGGGTACTTTTTATCTCTGTGTGCACCAAACCCATCTGGTGGGTTTGCTGCCAGAAAGCTTTTTTAGTTTCGTCTGACCACAGAACCAGGTCCCGTTTGAAGCTCCAGTCATGTCTGACAACTGAATATGCCAAATATATTTTTGGATGAGCGAGGAGGATTTTTCTTGAAACCCTCCCAAACAACTTTTAGTGATGTAGGTGCTGTTTGGTATTTTTTTAGGCTTTCTGACCATAAGACTCAACTAAGTTCTGCAATTCTCCAGCTGTGATCCTTGGAGAGCCATTGGCCATGCAAACTCTCCTTCTTACTGTGCATTAGGACGCTATAGACACACGTCCTCTCCCAGACAGATTTGTAACATCTTTAGTTGATTGGATCTTCCCTGATGGTGGAAATGGGGATTTTCAATGCGTTAGCTTTTTTCTTATAGCTATTTTCTATTTTGTTAAGCTCAGCAATCTTTTGCTGCAAATCAGAACTATATTATTTGGTTCATCCAAAAAAAATAAAAAATAAAAAATAAAATAACTCTAAAAAATAAGCATATTTAGTTGTCAGACATGACTGGAACTTCAAACAGGACTGGCTTTTATGGTCAGATGAAAGTCAAAATAAAAAGAGCTTTTGGCAGCAAACCCACCAGATGGGTTTGGTGCAAACAGGGATAAAATGTACCCCATGCCCTTGGATAAATATAATGCTGGATCTTCAATGTTGTGGGCCTATTTTTTCTTTCATGGATTCTAGCAAATATACCAACAAATAAAAAAAATCAAACTGAAGATAAAAGACATTAAATCTCTCAAGATCTGATTAAACAACTCCATAAACAGCATTACTAGCTACACTTATTACTAACCAGGGGTGCGTTTCCCAAAAGTATCGTTAGCCAACTAACATCGCAAGTTCTGTCATTACTTACATAGTTCAACGATTTGGTGTCTCCCGAAGCCATAGTTCAAACAAACATTCACAAACTGCATCTCAAACTTGTGTGGTTGGAACGAAAGCTCTCAAGCTGTAGTTAGAAGCATAATTTCCTGTTTTTATGACATGTGAACTTAATAAATCATTATCATGGACAAAATAAGCAAGCTGACATTAAGTACAATGTATATATTTTATTTCGAATATATACAAATGTCATTTATATATTTTAGTTTGTCAAGAGATATAAAGCACTGTTTTTGAAGAGTGTGCATGTGCGTACGTGCTCTAGTATGTAAGAACAAGCATTTGAAGGAAATTGAGAATTATGCAATGTTCGTAATTTATAGCAGAAATTCTAGCATTAATCCGATCTCAGACGGATTCATTTAAAGAAGTTATTACTCCACCACCTGCGTGACGTCATTCACCAACATGTTTGAACGACAGGGTTTACGTCAATACGGTTTCGGGAAACAGTCATGACTAGTTAGTTGATTTGTTCAACGACGCATCATACTATGGTAGTTCAGCAGCGGGTTACATCGTTGTTCGGGAAACACACCCCATATTGACTTTATTTCTGTCATACATCTACAGAAGTTCTTATTGAGAATTAACAGAGGTTTAGATGTTGATGATACATTGAAAATAATTTCTGGTTGAAGTCACCATTACGGTGGTTACTGCTTGCTTTAGTTAGGAAGTTTGACTCTTGACTTTTTAGCATTTCTTTTTCTCTAGCTGCTTTAACTGTGTTTGTTATGGCACTAACAGTAAAAGAAGATGTGATCAGATGATGTTGGCTTGATGATAAGGATATAATCATCATGTAATAGTCTCATTTACTGTTCTCACTCAGTCTAGTTTCTGATTATATAGGTTATGTTTTAAGAACTGCACATCATTGATTACAGTAGCCCTGTAACTGCACATCTTGATATTCATCACTGGTGATCATAACTTGAAAAATATGAACTCTTCAGGAGCCCAACTAAAGCAAACACTGGTCACCACAATGATGAATACAAACCAAACTATTATTAATAACATATGACAGAAATAAAGTCAGTCTGGTTAGTAATAAGTGAAGCTGGTAATGCTGTTTGTGGAGTCGGGGGCGCCTGCACCCAATTAAATCAATCAGTGAGCTGGTGGAAAATCTGATGCATGTAACTGCACTCTGATGTGCTTAACACTTCGTGAATGTTTTGCTTTGTTTTGTTTTTTTACGTTGTCTCTGAGCAACTTGTCCCGAAATGTGCGTATTGTTTTCAGAGAAATGAAGCCTCACATTTTTTCCAGTCAAGTAAATACTTCACTTTGCATGTCAGAATGTTTGAACCCACCAAGACCACTACTATATGGAAGTTCAAGTCCATTTACTAAACATTTTAAATATATAAGCCTGTAGCCTATACTACATCATCATATGTTCTGTCATATAAACAGTATTTACAATAAAATAACAGCACATTTACTTGCCTCAAACAACTCAGTATGCATTAGTATTATTATTATAATTATTGTTTTTGTTGACCCATTTCATCTATTGCCAAACTTTAATATGTGAATTATATTATTGAAATAAACACATTTAGCGTCGTCAGGCTTTTGTTTGTGCTTAATGGATAAAAAAAATGGAATTGCGCATTCAAGTTTATGGGTGGTGTAAATTTTACCTGCCACAAGATGGCACTGTTTTCGACACTCTTGATACTTTGAAACCAGAAACCTTTCCCGAAACATTTAGAGAAAAGCTTCAAAGATTTAAGAGGCTTTATTTCTCCATCCCTACTCAATAGTTTTAGGCCATTTTGCAAATGTTTCAGTCGAATTTAGCTGTTTTAGAGAGTGTTTACTCATTTTGAGCCTGTTTTTAAACATTAACTATCTGTAACGTCATTTTTCACGTGTGGAAAAAAAAACGACGAAACTAAACCAATCAGATTTCTTTTCACCCATATCCCTCACGCCCACCCATGGACGCACATACACACTTTTGACTTTACAACACACAAACGCACACCTTTATGTATTCTCATTCTCTCTTAATATGTCATGAGTGTACGCAGATAGATTTTAATAATCAATTAAAAAAATTATGTAAAAAATAAAAACGGCATTAATTAGCGCCCTCTCATGGTACGCACAGTGCGTACAGCTGCAGGCGCCACTGTGTGGAGTTGTTTAATCAGATCTTCAGAGATTAATGTCTTTTATCTTCAGTTGATCTAAGGCTGTGGCTGAAGTCAGTTGAAGTTCTTGTGTTTCTCTTTTCTTCAGATTCTGCTTGTTATCATCAGGTGTCTTCAATAATGCTCAATTATCACTTAATTAATCACTTAATTACCTAATCAACTTCAACACTGCTCCAGTGTTACTTATAACACTCTGAGTGTGAACTCATATAAACCCTGAGCGGTGTTAATTTAACACTGGGAAATTTGAATTTTGAAGTTTGTAAATGTACTAAATTATTTTACAGATTGTTTTATGAGACATATTCAGTGCTTATAGTATCCTACCTGCAATTTGACTGCTCTGTCTGCTGATACCTGTTTGAATACAAATTACTTTGGATAATCAGTGTAAAAATACATAATACATAAAGACTTGGTTAGCACAATAAATCTCATATTTGTCTTGTTAAATCAGCTTTTTTTAATACTCACTTCTCCTTAATTTTTTGTGCAATGCAGTAGAAAAACACAGCAGCAGCTGCTCCAACCGTTATTAGCAGGACAACAGAAACATATTTTGTTACTGATGAACCTGAAAGAGAAAGTCATTAATACTAGAGATTGTCTGATAATCCATTCAGTATTTAACAACACCTTGACTGATATTTACACCTTTATGATATTAAATTTAACTAATAAATCTTGTGAGTTTGAGGAAGAACAGTTAAAACAGCATCACATCAGATTTACACCAAACAACAGTGCTTACTGGATAAAATATCAAATTTGATGCATTTTTCATTTTGCAATTTGTTGTGATGCTGATATACAATTTTGATATGCATGTGAAGATGATAGAGACTGTTTAGATACTATTTAATGTTTTTTTTTTCACATAGGCCACAATGAAAACAATAACTGCATTCTAAAACTGGAGGGGAAATCAAATGAATGAATAAATGATACTCACCAATGACAGTTAATACTGCTAATTTTCTTTCAACACTGCTGCTGTTGTTGATGATGATCTTTAGTTTATATTCTCCAGAGTCTGTGTTTCTGATGTTCGTGATGGTCAGAGATCCAGTCTGATTGTCCGGCTTCAGTCTGTCTCTGAATCTCTCATCACACTGAACATCTGTACAGATCTTACTCTGATTTCCAGTGATTTCAGAGATGACAATGTCATTAAAAGACCACGTCATCTCATCATGTGGGTTGTTTATTACACCAGGATCTAAAGTGAGAGATTCTCCTTCCTTGACTGACTTTCTCTTCATTTCATTTTGTTCAGCAGCAGAAACACCTGAAACACAAACCAACAGATGATTGTAGAGTATTCTCTCCAAAAAGATCATTCAAATAGATAACTGGAACTTGTGAGCATAAATAATACAAAAAAACAAAAAAAAAGAGTGAAAAATTAATTCAGTGCTCTCTCAAAAGCAACATTTCCACATTTGTGCAGCTAAAAATCTCATGATATAATAGACTAATTTCAAAATGTAACTAAAAACTATAACTAATGTTACAATAAGGAACTGCTGTCTTCAGCAGAACACAACTGCAGAATGTCACTGCTCTAATAAAGACAAAGATGTGATTTAAAAATAACCTGCTTTTAAATTTTTGATAAATGACTCACCATTGACAGTAACGTTGATGATCTTTTCACTGAATCTGAATCTGTTGCTGAAGATTTCTAGTCTATAATCTCCAGAGTCTGTGTTTGTGATGTTTGTGATGGTCAGAGATCCAGTCTGATTATTCCCCTTCAGTCTGTCTCTGAATCTCTCTTTACACGGATCATCTATACAGATTTTACTCTGATCTCCAGTGATTTCAGCGATGCGATTGTCATTAAAAAACCACTTAATTCTGTCTTGTTGGTTCATCTTAACACCAGTGTATAGAGTGACTGAATCTCCCTCCATCACAGTCACTGACAGTCTGCCTGAACCAGCACCAGATGAGCCTGAAAAAGAAATGAACAGATATCACTTCTGATGAACTAGGACAAAAATATACAATAAGAAAGAGTTTCAGTCATATTTCTCTCTCTGATAACACATGCAAACAAACAGCAGAAGAACATCACTGATTCACACATTCATTCATCAGACAAACATACAGGAGTTTCATGGACGTTCATAAAATTTCCACACCCTGTATATCTGTTGGTGCAATCAAGCAAGCAAGTAATGATTATTGTACATTTTCATAGAACCGTATGAATATTCATTGAATACAAAAATCTCTATTAATACATCATCTTACTAAAAAAAGCTTTGACTTCAACAAACCCCTTTAAGTTTATTATAGGGTCTTCCACACTCAGAACACTACAATAATCCCTTACAGAAATTAACCATTGTTTTATTATAGAAATGTAATAACCATGGTTTTATTATAGTAAAAGCATAATAGTAAAATTGTGGCAACCATGGTTTTGGCAAACCGATTAACATTTGTACACTGTAAAACATTTTCAGCTGGTTAAACTTAGAAATGAAAGTTCACCTGCTGCTTTAACATAAGTTAACTCAACTTGAAGATAACTTTTGTTTCAACTCATAAATAGTCAAGACAATGGATTACTTTAAGGTGAAAATTAAACTTAAACTAATTTCTTGTCTCCCATGGTTTGGATTATCTTTGTTTTTGATTTTTAACAAAATCGTTACATTACCCCAACCATGGGCCCATATTTGACCCAACGTGGGTTATTTTTAACCCAACTTTTTTCAGACTACATGGTTAAACTATGGGTGGTGTAGGAAAACTACATTTAACTTTGGTTACAATGGTTTAACTACAATGACCATGTATTTTGGTTTCGTTTATAGTAAAATCGTGGTTAAGTTTCGAAAGTGATGAAACAGAAAGTAACAACTTTTCTAATAACTCCCAAATATACACCCACATCTTACCTCCCACAAACAAAACGTTCACTGCAATCCATAACAATAAAGAAAACATTTTCACACCTAGTCATGTGAAAACCGAACTAAATTATGTAGAAACGGAATACTACAATGTGAGTAATACGGAAATGGTAATATGCCATAGGGCAAAAACTTCCCCATGCACATTAACCAGCTAAATAGTTCCGTGTTTCTCCATTTTGGTATACACAAAGATTTCTAATTGACCACAGAATAAGATGCCCATGATCTCCTTTTTCATTTATTATAACTGCAGATATGTTGTCTGCTTTGATTACTAATGATTTATCAGTGAAGAAATTAAATGTATATGGAAAAACTTTAGCAAACAGGCAGCTAGCAGATGACACCACATTATTATTATTATTATTATTATTTTATTTATTTATTTATTTATTTTTCAAAATAAAGACCAAATCCCTCCAGCTATCTCTCTATTTATCTCCTCCTGTATGGCTTCAACAAATTTGAACAATTGTGAGCTCTAAGGATGTATGTTTTTCTAGACTGATCTATCCTGCTCTTGCCCTGGCTGTATCTCAGCTATCACAATAACAAGTAATTAAAATTTATGACTTTATTTGGAGGCACAAAACTCATTGTATTAGAAAATCTGATATTAACAAGTTGTACAAACAGGGTAATTGAACTCGAAAGTATGAATATTTTGTTAAAACTTAAGTGGCTTTAAATGTTTTTGGGTAATACTGATAGCTTTTGGTATTCAGCTTTGTTTTATAGAGACTGTCCTCCTCAAAAAAACGACACCATAGGTCGTTTGTGCAAGCAGCATATTACGACCTACATTTACGTTTTAAAATTAAGCGCCCTCTAGTGGTCCTATAAATAATGACAGCCTCGTTTGTTGGGTGTGTCGTCATCAAATGACCTTTGACTGTCGTTTCCAATAAAAATGCGATCGATGAGAGGAAGGAGTGACCCAACATTGCATTGAACATCCTAGTCCAGGTGAGTTTATTTTTATAAGTTATCGTTCTGATTGTATGCATGCAACTCATGTGGAGTGCAGTTCAACGTTTTACTGTGGTATTTAGTTAAAACACAGTAACCGCAACACTTACCATGGTTTTACCACAGTAACTGCTGTTTTAATGTGGTATTTATAGGTAAAACAGTAACCACAACACTTACCATGGATTTACCACAGTAACTGCGGTTTTAATGTGGTATTTGTAGTTAAAACACAGTAACCGCAACACTTACCATGGTTTTACCACAGTAACTGCAGTTTTAATGTGGTATTTATAGGTAAAACAGTAACCACAACACTTACCATGGATTTACCACAGTAACTGCGGTTTTAATGTGGTATTTGTAGTTAAAACACAGTAACCGCAACACTTACCATGGTTTTACCACAGTAACTGCGGTTTTAATGTGGTATTTGTAGTTAAAACACAGTAACCGCAACACTTACCATGGTTTTACCACAGTAACTGCGGTTTTAATGTGGTATTTGTAGTTAAAACACAGTAACCGCAACACTTACCATGGTTTTACCACAGTAACTGCGGTTTTAATGTGGTATTTGTAGTTAAAACACAGTAACCGCAACACTTACCATGGTTTTACCACAGTAACTGCAGTTTTAATGTGGTATTTGTAGTTAAAACACAGTAACCGCAACACTTACCATGGTTTTACCACAGTAACTGCAGTTTTAATGTGGTATTTGTAGTTAAAACACAGTAACCGCAACACTTACCATGGTTTTACCTCAGTAACTGCGGTTTTAATGTGGTATTTGTAGTTAAAACACAGTAACCACAACTCTTGCCATGCTTACAATATCTTTTTGTATTGTAGTTGTAATTCAATATTTTTTTTCTGTTTTGCAGTGACTTCAGATGACATACTCCATCTCCATCTCCCACAACCTTTAATTCAACAGCTCTTTTAAGAAGCCATCTCTCAAAAGCCTACTTACTGTCCGTTTATCTCTCTCTCTAATTCATCTTCAAATTAGCTTAATTGGCATGACTTGTACAGTATTGCCTTTACATGAGCAATAAACAAAATTATGATTATATAATACAATAAAAATAAGAATAAATAAATACATTATTTCTTTAATACACCAGAAGTAACAATAATATTAAGACAATGTAAAAAAAAAAAAAGAAAAAAGAAAACCTGTACATGCATTCAGACAGGTTAAGAATATTCTCACTTCTCTCAGCTTTTCCTTGCCTATTTTTCTGACCTGTAATCCGTAATTCATTTACACATACAGTACAGTCCAAAAGTTTGGAACCACTAAGATTTTTTATGTTTTTAAAAGAAGTTTTGTCTGCTCACCAAGGCTACATTTATTTAATTAAAAATACAGTAAAAACAGTAATATTGTGAAATATTATTACAATTTAAAATAACTGTTTTCTATTTGAATATATTTCACAAAGTAATTTATTCCTGTGATGGCAAAGCTGAATTTTCAGCATCATTACTCCAGTCTTCAGTGTCACATGATCCTTCAGAAATCATTCTAATATGCTGATCTGCTGCTCAAGAAACATTTAATGTGTACAATTGTACAAAATATTTGTGTACAATATTTTTTTCAGGATTATTTGATGAATAGAAAGTTCAAAAGAACAGTGTTTATCTGAAATCTAATCTTTTGTAACATTATAAATGTCTTTACTGCCACTTTTGATTGATTTAATGCATCCTTGCTGAATAAAAGTATTCATTTCTTTAATTTCTTTTCAAAAAAATAAAAATAAAAATTCTTACTGACCCCAAACTTTTGAACGGTAGTGTATAATGCTACAGAAGCTTTGTATTTCAGATAAATGCTGTTCTTTTGAACTTTCTATTCATCAAGGAATCCTGAAAAAAAAAAGTACACAGCTGTTTTCAACATTGAAAATAATCATAAATGTTTCTTGAGCAGCAAATCAGCATATTAGAATGATTTCTGAAGGATCATGTGACACTGAAGACTGGAGTAACACAGGAATAAATTACTTTGTCAAATATATTTAAATAGTACACAGTTATTTTAAATTGTAATAATATTTCACAATATTACTGTTTTTACTGTATTTTTAATTAAATAAATGTAGCCTTGGTGAGCAGACAAAACTTCTTTTAAAAACATAAAAAATCTTAGTGGTTCCAAACTTTTGGACTGTACTGTATTTTTGCTCTCTTTCTTTCTTCTTCATCATGGCATATTTTTAAAAGTCAGAATTAAATTTTGACCATTTGTCAGGAAGCTGCTTGCATTAACAGGGAACTTGAACTCAAATCTCCCAATGCTGATCTTGATGAAGCTGCCAGGGAGGCTGAACAAGTCCTTCAAAGGTTCAACACTTCACAGCTTTTGAACACAGTAATTTCATGTGTTGCTAACTAATTTCCTTAATGTCCTTCCTCTCAGATATTTCGGTCACAGATCATTTTTAACACACTGTCTCAACATGTATGTATTTCTCTTTGTTTCAGCTGAAAATGAAGACCAAAGGAAGGAGAGGGATGGATTTGGCCATCTTGTGTGTTTACGGAGAAGACAAAAAAAGCTGCAAAGGAAAACATTTCCATTGGTATGTCTGTGTTGGTCTTAACCCTTGTTTGAACATTTCTGCAGTTATATTTCACACAGCATTTGATGTTTCTTAAACTTTGTTTTACATACCACAAGGCCCTATCAGCTAGAAGTAGTAATAATTCTTACAATTTACCAAGTCAGCAAATTCATATGATATTGTAAGTCTCGTACTGACATGTACTTGATACTTGTAAGTATCAAGTATTCTTTATTAACCTTTACAAATTGGCGCCGTCTCTTCTCATTCAAACAATATAATAGTTACTTCCTCAATAACTATAATGATAACTATTTTAGCTTCCACACAAACAGACGAAAAAGTTCTGTTTATTATTATATACGCTGTAGTTATGTTGTCTCACTTTGAATGCTCAAGCTCTTTTAAAGTCTTGTAGATTCTGATTGTCTGTCAATGTTTTTATTGTTCATCTTGTGATTTTAATTCACTTCTCTTTCTTCCTGTCTTGCAGGATTTCTCACAGATTCCTTCTTCATCAGCTTGTGAATGAAGAGCCAGCCCTTCCATATCTCTCTCCCTCTCATGTGGCACATCTGCTCTCAGCCCTTCTACTTACTTCCAACTTCCACTCTTAAATACAAGCATGTCTACTTGTATTAATTTCTCCTACAGTGAACACATCTCTACTGTGAGCCGTCCTGTCACTGCCACCATCCCTCCCACTGTATTCCACATGCCAACACAGAGGAAGACGGTAAATAATAAAAATGGTAATGTAAAAACAATCATATTTTTCTCTTTTTTTTATATTATTTCCTTAATTATGTCAACTTATTGTTATTGAATTGCATATTACGTGAGTGTGTATGTGTGTGTGTGTGTGTGTATATATATATATATATATATATATATATATATATTAGTTTATTGTTCAGTTTTTACTATTCATCTGGTATGCCAATCAATCAAAATTACATATCGCATTCATAAATACCACAAAATGCTTAATAAAATGCTTAAGCCACTTAATTGTAGTGCTGTTCGTAACCTTTGAAACCTTCAAGGTAATTGGAATGTTAAAAATGCATTTTCTTGCTGAAAACAGTTGACTTTATAATTATTGTTATTAACCATTCTAATTTGCATTGCATTTAGATGCAATACAAGTGAACAATGATTACAGGAGATATAGTTTTAAATTAATATTGTAAAATATTGCTCTTAATAATTGTTTGCCTGTCTGTTCTTTAAAGGGAAGAAAAGAATATCTTTCTGATGGGAGCCTTGCAACTTCTGATTTGTAAAAATATCATTTGCAGTATTATAACATTTTCCATAAACAAATTCTCTTTTTTTATTTGTTTAATATTAGCCAATGTTTTAAAGGGGGTTGAGTTGCATATTTCTGAGTAGCATAATACTTAATCAATCAGTCTTTTTTTTTTTTTTTTTTAAGTTCACTATAATTGATAACCTCTATGCAGATGCATTTTTATAATGTGTTGTTGTTGTTTTCTTTTCTTCATAGTGGCACAGACTGGAGAAGTACCTGGGTGACAGAGGATACAGTTCTGGGCACTTATGTTTGTCTTTAAACAGTTTGACATATCAATAAAATTTGGAAATTACTACAAAATGTGTGCATTCATTATGCCTTTTGGTACAGCTAAGAATGTCAAGGTGGTAGGGTCCATTTCCAGGAAACAGAAATGATTAAATGTATAGTCTGTCTTTAATACAATATAAATACACTGTAAATGTTACAGAAGCACTTCATTTCAATAGTAACTGCATTTATTTTTGGTCAAGAAATACTGCAATGCTTGAATAATTATTATTAGTATTTTTGAAACATTTTGAATCATTTTAATATTTCTGTCATACAGTATACAACTGCACTATAATTTTTTTAATAATACTACTTTTTTTTAGCTTAAATGTTAAAATAACTAATAAAATAATTAAAATAACTAATGTTAAAATAACTAATATTAGTGTACACCATGCATAAAATGGAAACCATTAGGCCCTTGCTTGGGGACATTTTATTTTTTTCACTGTAATCAACAAATCAACAAATCTATTGCTGCATCAGGTTAACCCCACAATGTAATCTCTCATTTTAGTTTCATATTTAATGGGGGCAAATAAATGTGTAACTGTTGAACCTGGAAGATCCTGTCAGGAATGACCATATATGGACAAGTAAGTGTGACGCTTCTATTCAGATGGATTGTCATAGGCTCTGACCTTCCCTTGGCATCCGCAGGATTCGTTGTGGTTGGACAATCTTTTAACCCATATTAAAAAACGTTTAATGTTGCAAAGTTCTTTTTGCTGTTATTATTACTTTAGTAATGCATTCAGTTAACAAAGTGGTGTTGCTGTGTTGTGAGAAATTACCTCTTTACCGATATCCTAACCCTAACCCTAGCATATCTTTACTGAACTACAAATAACAGCGCCATGTTTTTGGCGTTCAATCGATAGAATGACAGGGGCTTATGGGTAATGTAGTTTAAAACGTTTAATAATGAAATAGAAAAAAATACTTTCTTTAATTAACAAAGGGATATCTAATCATGTTCATTGTGCAAACCTCTATGACATAATTGAAAGGCAGACTGAAATATGGTATTTTATTATGAGCACTTTTTAAAACGCCTTTATACCTCCTTTTCATATATATTTGAAAGCTGTGTCCAACATTATTTAGTAAACATAGCACAAGTAGTTGTCATACCAATTTTCTCTGTGATACTATAATCAGACTTTGATTTACAGCCATCTGAAATGTGCATTTTCTTGCTCTTCCAAGGGACTCTACTGGGCCCCTGAGGGTGGAAGGGCAGTAAAACATACACAGGTGTATTCTCATCATGGACAACAAAGTGTGTTGAGTCACATTATACATTATATTGTCTTTTCAACAATTTGCCATTATGCAGGTTGTTGCAAGTTCATCCAGTCATAGTTAACAGAACAAGAATAGACCCCAAAAATCAACATTAATGCCCAATTGGAATGGGCTTCTCAATTTATTTAATTAGATCAAGAAAAATAATACAGTGTTGACAGTAAACAAAGACACCAATACATATTGTGACACTACATTGTACTGTTGCAAAAGGCCATGTGCCATTCAGTAAGACAAGGTATGTGTAAAACATTCATGCATGTATGTAGGTCAAATTCATGTGTGCAAAGAATCATAATATAAAATAAGACATTTGTAAATCTCTTTCTCAAAATGTTCTCATCTTTGTCCTCCTGAAGTGCTGGCCATCAGAAATGTGCATGCTCATCTTGCTTATAGTATGATCCATGTTGATCTTTCACTGGTACATCGCCCGAAGTGCCTGAAGCAATATAGCCCATGCAGTCTCTTGTAATACACCTTTCAGTCTTGCCTTCATGTATCTGAAATTTAACATATTTACTGTATTTGACACAGCATCTATGCCACTAAGCATATGCAATGGTAACATTCTAGCAAACTGCTGTCCCATATGTCATTATGACTAAATGTTCCTGTCTCAATTAAAATAATTATGGTAATTATGTATTTTTTATTAAATCAAACCAAACACCATCCTTAATACAGAATATTCACCATATTTTATTATCACCATATACAACACTTTACTGGCAAATACAGCATGAGTACAGCTAAAGTAGCACATAAAGACAAATGATATTGAAGAGAAATAAAAATGAGTTATGTTAGATCATATTATATTAATCAGTTCACAACACTGACGAAGACACACAAATGCATGCATGCTGAAATGTCTTGAGCACCACAGAATCACATCCAGTTTCCTTATCAGCTCTCTCCTGGTTTTCTTCCTTTTGCTTGCTTAGCCATGTCCCTACCATAATCATCTTCTTCCATGTCTCTAACAATTTACAAATTATTATCCAGCACTGTACAGTATAAATGAACAAAAGACGTGACCAATTCAAATCACTTTGTCAACATGACATGAAAGCAAGTGTGCAGGTGATGAAATTCTTTAGTGCAAACTCTGCAGCATGACAGTATGGAATATATACACAACACATAAACTATTAACGATACAGGTAGAGAACAATACATGGTACTATATTATACTATACACAGAGTACGAAATGAAAACAATAATAAACAAAATAATCATGTTATACATTTACCTTTGCAGTGCAGTACAGTATGAATGTCAGGGTGAGTCCAGTCAGTGTAACTGATAAAGTGCAGTGCATATGAGGTTGGTGTGGTGGGGTGTGCTGCTGTGTGGTGTTACTGGTACGAGTTCAGTACAGTCTGATTGCCTGTGGAAAGAACTTGTCTCGCAGTCTGCTGGTGCGGGTTCAGCGAGAATGTCTGCCTGATGGTCACTGTGAGATCAGTCAATGGCTCGAGTGGCTGGAGTCTCTGATGATCCATGCTTTCCTCACACACCACCTGGTGAAGATGTCCTGGAGGGAGGGAAGCTCACCTCCAACAATGTTCTGTGCAGGTCGTAACGCTCTCTGCAGAGCTTTGCAGTTGAGGGCAGTGCTGTTCCTACACCAGGCAGGGATGCAGCCAGTCAGGATGTTCTCCACACTGCATGTGTTAAATGATTTGAGGGTTTTGGGGCTCACACTGAACTTCCTCATCTGTCTGAGGAAGAAAAGACACTGATGAGCCTTCTTCAGCACTGCATCAGTGTGGATGGGCCATGTGTGGTCCCTGGCGATGTGAATTTGAAGCAACTCAAATAGTTCATCAGCACCACTGATGCATGTAGCTTTTTCTCAACCAGGAGATGAAGTCCTAGCACAAGAAAACATGTATTTAGGAGGTGGTAAATTAATAAACAATATATAAAACTACTGATAATTGTTGCACTGGACATACCATTGGTTATCTCTCAGTTCACACGGTTGTGATGTTTACTTTTATGGGCCATAGCATCTGAGTTGTCACAGTAGAGCTGTTTGGAAAAAGGAGTCTTCACAGCAGATAACTGATGGTTTCAGGCTGCAGTGCTGCACTTGGGGGCCACAGAATACTCCCGTCAACAAAGACTCCATCATCTCTGGACTCAAACCTGCTTCTCTGACCACTTCTGTAAGGTCCGACCTCAACATTGAGTGTTTTCAGTGCCAGCTGCCAGGTTCTCTACCTCTACAAGAAGAAAATGAGAACAAAATACAAGTAGTCAAAACAAATCAGTAATGTGTTGAAAACTCTTTATTACAAATACAACATGCCAATTTCTTAATCAACTGACTTCATCCTCCTTCAAACAATCAGACAAAACAATAAGTCAATATTAACTCCAGAAAAATAGTTTTGGTGAAAACAGGTGTCAGAACTCACCATATTCTGTAATTTCCTGCCCAAATTCCAAAGATGATCGCACAGCTGATTTGCTCATTCTAGGAGCGATAAAAAGATGTGAAAATGATGACTGCCAACTCGAATAGTCCTTCGAAAGATCAATATCAAATGCTGTACTACATTTAACTGCATTGCTTGAATACAGACATACCAATGGAAATGTGCATCTTTTTCATTTTTGTTTTTTCTGATGTTCATTCCTCATCCCCAACAGGACTGGTATGCCTGGCTTGCTGCGACTGATTTTCTTTGCGTTTTTGATCTTACATTTCAGCTGTAAAACAAGAAAATGTCTATTGACCCCACATTTAATTACTATTGTTGTTTAAACTTATACATTAAGACAAGTTATAATTAAGTTAATTAAGTCAAAAGATTCAGGTCAGAGGATTTGATGAATAAATATTGATTACAATTTTCTACAAATCTTACCTGAGGAGGGCTGATCATGGTAAGAACTTGCTGAGCCTCACTAGTAGCCGTTCAGTTTCAGCAGCCTCGAGTTCCCTGGCAACTCTAGCAGTCTCCGGAGTTCATCTGTATACATCAGATTGAGTCTGACAAAGACATCATGCAAACTCTTTCTTCCTTAAAACAGAGAAAAAAAAGAAAGTGTAAGTGAGTGAGGGAGTAAAGGACTGAAAGATGAAGAGAAATAGGCAGAGAAAGGAAGTATTTTTGTGTAAGATTAACGGAATGAGAGGAAGGTATTTTGAGTACGAGTTTTGTACAAGTACGATTTTACAATATCATATGAATTTACTGACTTGGTAAATTGTAAGAATTATTACTACTTCTAGCTGATAGGGCCTTGTGGTATGTAAAACAAAGTTTAAGAAACATCAAATGCTGTGTGAAATATAACTGCAGAAATGTTCAAACAAGGGTTAAGACCAACACAGACATACCAATGGAAATGTTTTCCTTTGCAGCTTTTTTTGTCTTCTCCGTAAACACACAAGATGGCCAAATCCATCCCTCTCCTTCCTTTGGTCTTCATTTTCAGCTGAAACAAAGAGAAATACATACATGTTGAGACAGTGTGTTAAAAATGATCTGTGACCGAAATATCTGAGAGGAAGGACATTAAGGAAATTAGTTAGCAACACATGAAATTACTGTGTTCAAAAGCTGTGAAGTGTTGAACCTTTGAAGGACTTGTTCAGCCTCCCTGGCAGCTTCATCAAGATCAGCATTGGGAGATTTGAGTTCAAGTTCCCTGTTAATGCAAGCAGCTTCCTGACAAATGGTCAAAATTTAATTCTGACTTTTAAAAATATGCCATGATGAAGAAGAAAGAAAGAGAGCAAAAATATGTGTAAATGAATTACGGATTACAGGTCAGAAAAATAGGCAAGGAAAAGCTGAGAGAAGTGAGAATATTCTTAACCTGTCTGAATGCATGTACAGGTTTTTTTTTTTTTTTTACATTGTCTTAATATTATTGTTACTTCTGGTGTATTAAAAAAATAATGTATTTATTTATTCTTATTTTTATTGTATTATATAATCATAATTTTGTTTATTGCTCATGTAAAGGCAATACTGTACAAGTCATGCCAATTAAGCTAATTTGAAGATGAATTAGAGAGAGAGATAAACGGACAGTAAGTAGGCTTTTGAGAGATGGCTTCTTAAAAGAGCTGTTGAATTAAAGGTTGTGGGAGATGGAGATGGAGTATGTCATCTGAAGTCACTGCAAAACAGAAAAAAAATATTGAATTACAACTACAATACAAAAAGATATTGTAAGCATGGCAAGAGTTGTGGTTACTGTGTTTTAACTACAAATACCACATTAAAACTGCACTGTGGTAAAACCATGGTAAGTGTTGTAGTTACTGTGTTTTAACTACAAATACCACATTAAAACTGCAGTTACTGAGGTAAAACCATGGTAAGTGTTGCGGTTACTGCGTTTTACCTATAAATACCACATTAAAACTGCACTGTGGTAAAACCATGGTAAGTGTTGTAGTTACTGTGTTTTAACTGCAAATACCACATAAAAACTGCAGTTACTGAGGTAAAACCATGGTAAGTGTTGTAGTTACTGTGTTTTAACTACAAATACCACATTAAAACTGCAGTTACTGTGGTAAAACCATGGTAAGTGTTGCGGTTACTGTCCTTTCACTACAAATACCACATTAAAACTGCAGTTACTGAGGTAAAACCATGGTAAGTGTTGCAGTTACTGTGTTTTAACTACAAATACCACATTAAAACTGCACTGTGGTAAAACCATGGTAAGTGTTGTAGTTACTGTGTTTTAACTACAAATACCACATTAAAACTGCAGTTACTGAGGTAAAACCATGGTAAGTGTTGCGGTTACTGCGTTTTACCTATAAATACCACATTAAAACTGCACTGTGGTAAAACCATGGTAAGTGTTGTAGTTACTGTGTTTTAACTGCAAATACCACATAAAAACTGCAGTTACTGAGGTAAAACCATGGTAAGTGTTGTAGTTACTGTGTTTTAACTAAAATACCACATTAAAACTGCAGTTACTGTGGTAAAACCATGGTAAGTGTTGCGGTTACTGTCCTTTCACTACAAATACCACATTAAAACTGCAGTTACTGTGGTAAAACCATGGTAAGTGTTGTAGTTACTGTGTTTTAACTGCAAATACCACATTAAAACTGCAGTTACTGAGGTAAAACCATGGTAAGTGTTGTAGTTACTGTGTTTTAACTGCAAATACCACATAAAAACTGCAGTTACTGAGGTAAAACCATGGTAAGTGTTGTAGTTACTGTGTTTTAACTACAAATACCACATTAAAACTGCAGTTACTGTGGTAAAACCATGGTAAGTGTTGTAGTTACTGTGTTTTAACTGCAAATACCACATTAAAACTGCAGTTACTGAGGTAAAACCATGGTAAGTGTTGTAGTTACTGTTTTTTAACTACAAATACCACATTAAAACTGCAGTTACTGTGGTAAAACCATGGTAAGTGTTGCGGTTACCGTCCTTTCACTACAAATACCACATTAAAACTGCAGTTACTGTGGTAAAACCATGGTAAGTGTTGTAGTTACTGTGTTTTAACTACAAATACCACATTAAAACTGCAGTTACTGAGGTAAAACCATGGTAAGTGTTGCGGTTACTGCGTTTTACCTATAAATACCACATTAAAACTGCACTGTGGTAAAACCATGGTAAGTTGTTCTGCTCGGCTTTTAAACAGACTACAGACTACAGTTGGTCCAAAATGCGGCAGCTAGAGTTCTTACTAGAACCAGAAAGTATGACCATATTAGCCCAGTTCTGTCAACATTACATTGGCTCCCTATTAAACATCGTATAGATTTTAAAATCTTGCTACTTACTTATAAAGCTTTAAATGGTTTAGCTCCCCAGTACCTAAGCGAGCTCTTAATGCATTATAGTCCTTCACGTTTATTGCGATCTCAGAATTCAGGCCAGTTGATAATACCCAGAATATCAAAATCAACTGAAGGCGGCAGATCCTTTTCCTATTTAGCACCTAAACTCTGGAACAATCTTCCTAGCATTGTTCGGGAAGCAGACACACTCTGTCAGTTTAAATCTAGACTAAAAACACATCTCTTTGCTCTTGCATACACATAACACATTATCAATACACTAACATTTTTCAAATCCGTTAAAGGATTGTTACGCTGCAATACTTAGGTCGGCCGGAACCGAGAACATTTCCTATAACACTAGATATACCTGTACATCAGAATAAGAATGGCATCTACGCTAATATCTGTCTCTCTGCTTATCCTGAGGTTTGCCGGGTGCTGGATCCAGGCCGTATCCAGATCAGATGGAGAACCTGTGTCTGGACCTGCCTACAATGTAGCCCAGGAGACAATGGGCCTACAGATCCAGTTCTGGCTGCATCTATAATTCTGATTTTTAATCCCCGTATCCGCTTACATATATTTATATATAATCTACTTTTAATCTCTATAATAAAATGTATAATTCAGATTTTGATCTCCATATCCATTTACATATATTATATATATCTTCCAAGGGGTTTTTTCCCTCCTAGGACTTTTTTCCCAGTGTTAGCACGCTGGGTTTTTCTCCTAGGGGGTTTTTTCCACCCCTGGGAGTCAGCCGACATTGGCTTAATGTACCACCATCTTGTATATGTTACATATTACCATGCTTGTTGTACAGCTTATTTTTAACCACTTCCCTTTTTTTCTGTGCTTCTAATATGTAAAGCTGCTTTGAAACAATTACCAATTGTAAAAGCGCTATATAAATAAATTTGACTTGACTTGACTAAGTGTTGTAGTTACTGTGTTTTAACTGCAAATACCACATAAAAACTGCAGTTACTGAGGTAAAACCATGGTAAGTGTTGTAGTTACTGTGTTTTAACTACAAATACCACATTAAAACTGCAGTTACTGTGGTAAAACCATGGTAAGTGTTGCGGTTACTGTCCTTTCACTACAAATACCACATTAAAACTGCAGTTACTGAGGTAAAACCATGGTAAGTGTTGCAGTTACTGTGTTTTAACTACAAATACCACATTAAAACTGCACTGTGGTAAAACCATGGTAAGTGTTGTAGTTACTGTGTTTTAACTACAAATACCACATTAAAACTGCAGTTACTGAGGTAAAACCATGGTAAGTGTTGCGGTTACTGCGTTTTACCTATAAATACCACATTAAAACTGCACTGTGGTAAAACCATGGTAAGTGTTGTAGTTACTGTGTTTTAACTGCAAATACCACATAAAAACTGCAGTTACTGAGGTAAAACCATGGTAAGTGTTGTAGTTACTGTGTTTTAACTACAAATACCACATTAAAACTGCAGTTACTGTGGTAAAACCATGGTAAGTGTTGCGGTTACTGTCCTTTCACTACAAATACCACATTAAAACTGCAGTTACTGTGGTAAAACCATGGTAAGTGTTGTAGTTACTGTGTTTTAACTGCAAATACCACATTAAAACTGCAGTTACTGAGGTAAAACCATGGTAAGTGTTGTAGTTACTGTGTTTTAACTACAAATACCACATTAAAACTGCAGTTACTGTGGTAAAACCATGGTAAGTGTTGCGGTTACCGTCCTTTCACTACAAATACCACATTAAAACTGCAGTTACTGTGGTAAAACCATGGTAAGTGTTGTAGTTACTGTGTTTTAACTGCAAATACCACATTAAAACTGCAGTTACTGTGGTAAAACCATGGTAAGTGTTGCGGTTACTGTGTTTTAACTACAAATACCACATTAAAACTGCAGTTACTGTGGTAAAACCATGGTAAGTGTTGCGGTTACTGTGTTTTAACTACAAATACCACATTAAAACTGCAGTTACTGTGGTAAAACCATGGTAAGTGTTGCAGTTACTGTGTTTTAACTACAAATACCACATTAAAACTGCAGTTACTGTGGTAAAACCATGGTAAGTGTTGCAGTTACTGTGTTTTAACTACAAATACCACATTAAAACTGCAGTTACTGTGGTAAAACCATGGTAAGTGTTGCGGTTACTGTCCTTTCACTACAAATACCACATTAAAACTGCAGTTACTGTGGTAAAACCATGGTAAGTGTTGTAGTTACTGTGTTTTAACTACAAATACCACATTAAAACTGCAGTTACTGTGGTAAAACCATGGTAATTGTTGTAGTTACTGTGTTTTAACTACAAATACCACATTAAAACTGCAGTTACTGTGGTAAAACCATGGTAAGTGTTGCGGTTACTGTCCTTTCACTACAAATACCACATTAAAACTGCAGTTACTGTGGTAAAACCATGATAAGTGTTGCAGTTACTGTGTTTTAACTACAAATACCACATTAAAACTGCACTGTGGTAAAACCATGGTAAGTGTTGTAGTTACTGTGTTTTAACTACAAATACCACATTAAAACTGCAGTTACTGAGGTAAAACCATGGTAAGTGTTGCGGTTACTGCGTTTTACCTATAAATACCACATTAAAACTGCACTGTGGTAAAACCATGGTAAGTGTTGTAGTTACTGTGTTTTAACTGCAAATACCACATAAAAACTGCAGTTACTGAGGTAAAACCATGGTAAGTGTTGTAGTTACTGTGTTTTAACTACAAATACCACATTAAAACTGCAGTTACTGTGGTAAAACCATGGTAAGTGTTGCGGTTACTGTCCTTTCACTACAAATACCACATTAAAACTGCAGTTACTGTGGTAAAACCATGGTAAGTGTTGTAGTTACTGTGTTTTAACTGCAAATACCACATTAAAACTGCAGTTACTGAGGTAAAACCATGGTAAGTGTTGCGGTTACCGTCCTTTCACTACAAATACCACATTAAAACTGCAGTTACTGTGGTAAAACCATGGTAAGTGTTGTAGTTACTGTGTTTTAACTGCAAATACCACATTAAAACTGCAGTTACTGTGGTAAAACCATGGTAAGTGTTGTAGTTACTGTGTTTTAACTACAAATACCACATTAAAACTGCAGTTACTGTGGTAAAACCATGGTAAGTGTTGCGGTTACTGTGTTTTAACTACAAATACCACATTAAAACTGCAGTTACTGTGGTAAAACCATGGTAAGTGTTGCAGTTACTGTGTTTTAACTACAAATACCACATTAAAACTGCAGTTACTGTGGTAAAACCATGGTAAGTGTTGCAGTTACTGTGTTTTAACTACAAATACCACATTAAAACTGCAGTTACTGTGGTAAAACCATGGTAAGTGTTGCAGTTACTGTGTTTTAACTACAAATACCACATTAAAACTGCAGTTACTGTGGTAAAACCATGGTAAGTGTTGCGGTTACTGTCCTTTCACTACAAATACCACATTAAAACTGCAGTTACTGTGGTAAAACCATGGTAATTGTTGTAGTTACTGTGTTTTAACTACAAATACCACATTAAAACTGCAGTTACTGTGGTAAAACCATGGTAAGTGTTGCGGTTACTGTCCTTTCACTACAAATACCACATTAAAACTGCAGTTACTGTGGTAAAACCATGATAAGTGTTGCAGTTACTGTGTTTTAACTACAAATACCACATTAAAACTGCACTGTGGTAAAACCATGGTAAGTGTTGTAGTTACTGTGTTTTAACTACAAATACCACATTAAAACTGCAGTTACTGAGGTAAAACCATGGTAAGTGTTGCGGTTACTGCGTTTTACCTATAAATACCACATTAAAACTGCACTGTGGTAAAACCATGGTAAGTGTTGTAGTTACTGTGTTTTAACTGCAAATACCACATAAAAACTGCAGTTACTGAGGTAAAACCATGGTAAGTGTTGTAGTTACTGTGTTTTAACTACAAATACCACATTAAAACTGCAGTTACTGTGGTAAAACCATGGTAAGTGTTGCGGTTACTGTCCTTTCACTACAAATACCACATTAAAACTGCAGTTACTGAGGTAAAACCATGGTAAGTGTTGCGGTTACTGTCCTTTCACTACAAATACCACATTAAAACTGCAGTTACTGTGGTAAAACCATGGTAAGTGTTGTAGTTACTGTGTTTTAACTACAAATACCACATTAAAACTGCAGTTACTGTGGTAAAACCATGGTAAGTGTTGCGGTTACTGTCCTTTCACTACAAATACCAGAGTAAATCTACAGTTACAGTGTGAGAAGCATGGTATACATACATACATACATGTTCTTTTACTGTGTGTTTACTAAGGTACATATGACATGGTGAAGCGACAGTTACTATGGTAAAAGCATGGTAAATGTGTGGACTTTTTACATGATCCCTTTCCCAACATAGGCGAATTTCAAATGAATATCACAATGAAAACTAACTTAATAATGCTGGCATGAATGATTTGAACGTAACACAGCTTGAAATAACGGGACAAATAGCGTCGCGTATTGATTTGAAACACAAAACACGATTTCATTCATAAACATGGGACAATCGACCACTTTACAGGACGGGTGGAAACCTTACCCTTACCTGTCTTGAAGTCATCTAAAATCCATATTTTTTTTTTTATAGCAATAGACCACTTCGAATAGCTGGGAGATCTTAAAACGTAAACAAGTAGATAAAAAAAAAAAAAAAACGGAAAAAAAAACGGAGGCGGAAGTTTCCGTAGATCTTCTCCTGCTTCTGCCGATAGGGGCGCTAATATAGGAAACGCTCATATGCGTCGTATTTGATGGTAGTGACAAACGACCTATATGATCGTATAAGTTGGAGGACTTGTTGGTTTTATAAAGTGGGTGGTATTCACTTTCAGGGAAACCATCAGCATAACACCCACTAGTCCTATTATTTGGGAAATTGGCGCACACATAACTTTACACCCCCAATACTCCTAACTGGAATAAATATATTTTACATACAAATCTCTATTTTATGACTGGTTACATAGAAATATTTAGTGTGGATGTGTATGTGATGGATCTAATGGTTAAGAGTGGTAACATCTTACATTACAGTTCTTTTACTTTAAACCACAGATTTGCCTGTCATTCAAAACCATTGTTAACACAGTACCCTAGGGTATAAAAATGTTGATGATATGTTCCCTATTTTACTCCAAGTCCTCCCCTCTATGTGCTGGTGGTGATATTGAAAATTTATTGAATATTAATTGAATTATATTGAATAATATTGATATTGAATTTGAAAATAAATTTTGCACTAACAAATACATAAGACAGGTTAAGTTACTCTGTGGCTCCTGTTCTTACTAGAACCCCTTCTACTATGCACAATTCACCAACTACCCAGCGACTTCACCGGCTAAAGGTGAAATATCGAATTGATTTCAAATTTCTGCTTCTCAAATTCAGAGCACTTCACAGTCTCGCTCCTACATATCTTACTGATCTCCTTCAGGCACTTTAAGATCTTCACTCACACTCTCTCTTGTGTCATCACGTATACGCTTAACTACCATGGGAGCTAGAACTTTTAGCCATGCGGTCCCTCGCCTATGGAACTCTCTCCCACTCTATATCCATAATAGTGACAATCTGCATAAATCCTGTCTTAAGACCTACCTTTTTACCCAAGCTTTTTTATGATTTACTACTTACTCTTCTGTTTCTATGATGCATGTGTGTTTTAAAGGTGCCATCGAATGAAAAATTTAATTTATCTTGGCATAGTTAAATAACAAGAGTTCAGTACATGGAAATGACATACAGTGAGTCTCAAACACCATTGTTTCCTCCTTCTTATGTAAATCTCATTTGTTTAAAAGACCTCCGAAGAACAGGCGAATCTCAACATAACACCGACTGTTACGTAACAGTCAGGATCATTAATATGTACGCCCCCAATATTTGCATATGCCAGCCCACGTTCAAGCCATTAGACAAGGGCAAAACGTCTGGATCTGTGCACAGCCGAATCATCAGACTAGGTAAGCAAGCAAGGGCAATAGTGAAAAATGGCAGATGGAGCGATAATAACTGACATGATCCATGATATCATGATATTTTTAGTGATATTTGTAAATTGTAAATGTTTCGTTAGCATGTTGCTAATGTACTGTTACATGTGGTTAAAGTTACCATTGTTTCTTACTGTATTCACGGAGACAAGAGAGCTGTCGCTATTTTCATTTTAAAACCCTGTATAATTCATAAACACAACTTCATTCTTTATAGACCCCTTAATCGCCTACGTCACTGTGACGTCACCGCTCCAGCTGGAGGCAAAACATAAGGAAGAACTCATAGCAGGCGCGCTAAAAGTTTGAGGTTTTGACTTTAAAATGTCATCTTGTTGTGTTTTTGGCTGCCAGAATAGAAGGATCAGCACTTTTGGTTCAAAACTAAAGTTTTACCGGATCCTGGCAGACATTCATTCACAGAAATCAAGAAGACAATTGTGGTTGAATGCAATACGGCGTACAGACTGGACGGAGACGATCATAAATAATGCTCGTGTTTGCAGTGCACACTTCATATCAGGTAAAATAATCTATGCATATGTTCGATGAGGTAAGTGTAGATGACTTGGGTAAAGTTGGTTTTATATTCGCACATTCAGACTTCTGAAAAATTCAGACTTTCCAATAAATGTGCAATAAATTAATGTTTGTAAATTTTAAGCAGCGACATGATATTGACAACCAACGATTGTCAACTTACAACATTTTTCACAGTCGATAAAAATAGGCAAGTATTGTTTTAATGACATATTTACTTGTGAATGTCCACTGAATGTCCAATGTAGTGTGATTAACAAGGCTATTGAATACGGATGTCCGAATGTGCGAATATAAAAACCAACTTTACCCAAGTGTGTAGATGTCCGGCCACTCCACCCTCGGCAGCCCCGTCAAGTCTTCATGCCACTCCCGTGGCCGTATGGCATACGGGTCAGGCAGCCTGCTTCCATCCGCGAGAGTTCATTTACAATAGCTGTCACGGTCCCGCAGAGTCAGTGACTGTACATATTCGGACAGTTCCGGACCTTCTTCTGCATCCATGTTTAATAAATCCCCCCTAAAACGTGCTAGCTTACGCTTGTCAACATTACGTCCAGCGCCTCTTTTTGCCTCCAGCTAAGCCCCGCCCACCAGGAAACGTTGCAATGTTTACAAACTTAAGGAGTCTATAAATCTCTCCAACAGTGTAGCATTAGCCGTTAGCCACAGAGCACAGCCTTAAAATCATTCAGAATCAAATGCAAACATCCAAATAAATACTATACTCACAGGAATCGATGTATGCATGATGAACACTTTGTAAAGATCCATTTTGAGGGTTATTTTAGCTGTGTGAACTTTGTGTTTGCTGTTTAAGGCAGTTGAGAGCTCGCGGGGGCGGGGAGCGGGAGATTTAAAGGGGCCACACGCTTAATCGGTGCATATGTAATAATGGCTCAAAATAGGCAGTTAAAAAAATTAATTAAAAAAAATCTATGGGGTATTTTGAGCTGAAACTTCGTTCAGGGGACACCTTAGACTTATATTACATCTTTTGAAAAGGGGTTCTAGAGCACCTTTAAGTTGTTGTGATGCCAATGGGATTTGTTTTATCTATCTATTTATTTATTTTTATTTTTTATATATTATTGATTGTTCACTTGTGAGGTGACCTTGGGTGTTATGAAAGGTGCAGTTAAATAAAATGCATTATTATTATTATCATCCAGTCATGCTATCTGTCAAACCTTGAGAAATAAATGAGATCATACATTTGATAAAAAAAGTTAAATATTTCAGAAAAGCATAATTAAGATTTTTTCTTCTCCCCAAAGCAAAAGCGATGCACTTTAGTCTTAAATTACATATATCCTTCAAAAAACATTTCTTCATTTAAAATAAAATTAAATTTTGAAAATATGTCTTGGTTTTATTTTAGTAATTATTTCTCTGAAGATACAGTAATTTTTCATATAACTTCTCTAATTCCTTTTGGACACCAATACAGGACTGGTATAGAAAAAACATGTGGTCACTGATGATTTCACTTTCACTTTACAAAATACAATGTACGAGAACTAAAGATTGCTGTGTTTTGTGTGATTTGATCAATAATATATTATTAGCCAAATACTTATATATAAATGTTGACTTTTCAAATTTGTTTATTTAGAAATGAATTAAAATACTTTTCAGATGCCCTTATTAAAATGAAAAATCAAAATGCATTAAAACTGTTTCATTTGTTTGTATTTTATATAATTTGTTTTAGTTATATTCCTTTTTTATTATTTACTTTTATGTTTCATTATGTTTTATTTTGGATTTAAAATAGGTCTGTTATGCTGAGCCTTCCATCCCATTTCTTCCTTGTAGGCCTATATTTATGCCATTTTGTTGTATTCAGATTTTGTACTTAAAAAAATCTACAGCCACCAGCAGATGGTGCTATTGTGATTGTGAACATATTGCTACCATGATTCAAAATGTTGCTAACGTGATTTAGAATGTAGCTAGCATGAAGCATGTGGGTAGCATGATTTAACATGAATTAACATGTTTGCTAGCATGTTTTCATGTTGTTAAAATTAACATGTTGCTAGCATGATTCAAGGGGCTGCTGGAATGAATTAGCATGGTGCTAAAAAAGTTGCTAGCATGTTTTAGCATGTTATTCGGATGATATATCATGCTACTAAAAAACATAAATTAACACATTGCTAACAATTTTAACACACACTGTTATGTCCTATGCTATATTGCTAGGCTTTGTTAGTGATAGATAGATAGATAGATAGATAGATAGATAGATAGATAGATAGTTTATCAATGTTGATACATGATGAGTAACAATCCAGTTTCACATCTGACTTGTGACTTATTGTAGGCGGGAAGGCAGACCATGACATTCAAGAAAAACCAAGTTTCTGGAGGTTTCCATTTGACTAAGATGGGCTGCTGGATTCACACCTCAGTAAATAACAGTGTGCGATGATACACACGTTTTTTTTTTTTTTTTTTTAACATCATTTTAAGATCCATAAGCTTATTTACTATGAAATTTAGATTGACTACCCAATATTCACACAATATGCCACTCTTCAACTGTTACGCGAGTACTTCCTTAAAAACCAACGGTTAATGATAAAATAAAAAATGTTTTCAACCATTAAGAACTGTGTGTGTGTGTGTGTGTGTGTGTGTGTGTGTGTGTAAACAAGGAGGGTTAAATGTTATCGGGGGGAGGATTCACACACCAGATTTATAGTTTGTGTTTTTGGTGGGTAGTTCATTAGGTCAGACTCTGAAGAAGATGCTTCACATGCTTGTTTTGTTCTGTTTGTGCTGGTGGAGTCTGATTGGTAAGTTAGACATCTAAATAATTCATTTCCATTTCGACCTGCTGCTTTTGTTCAGATTAAATATTGGTTTTGTATTTGCTTTTCTTCCAGAATCAGTAAAATCAAATTCTTTTCAGGTCTGTTTTTCAGTGAGCCTGATTTAAAATGTTATTTATTCACACAACAATCTGTAAATTATCGTCATTGCATTTTCATTTGCATCTCTTTTGCTGTTCAGGATGTTCTTCAGTTCACATTTAGTTATGAGAATGGACATCAGGCTTTGTAAACCATCAAAAGTCTTTAAAAAGTGCAAACTTTGTTCATCAGGTGTGTTTGGTGATTCAGTGTCAGTGATGGAGGGAGATTCTGTCACTTTATACAACAATGTTACTGAAATACGTGAAGATGAAGACATACTGTGGAAATATGGAGCTGAAAACTCTCTGATAGTTCAAATCAACAGAGGGAACCAAATCTCCTCCATATATGATGATGTTCCTGACGGGAGATTCAGAGACAGACTGAAGCTGGACAATCAAACTGGATCTCTGACCATCACAAACATCACAACTGAACATGCTGGAGTTTATGAACTGCACATAAGTGGAGCGAAACGATCATCAAAAACATTCAGTGTTTCTGTCTATGGTGAGTAGAGACGTGGTTTGTCCTGACCTTCAAATATTGTCATGTTATTTAATGAATGTTTCGGGTAAAATTAAGTTATGCTTAATTTTGACTTGACTTGAAAAAAGAAAATCAAGATTATAGTGAGGCACTTGAATTGATTTGAAAGAATATACTGCTTCAATAACAAAAAAAAATTACATTAAAACTGTTACATTATTTTTGATCCAATTGCTATATTCCTTTTATTCTCTGATGTTTTTTCAGCTCGTCTGTCTGTTCCTGTCATCAGCAGTAACTCTTCACAATGTTCATCATCATCATCATCATCAAATTGTTCATTGGTGTGTTCAGCTGTGAATGTGAGTCATGTGACTCTCTCCTGGTACAAAGGAAACAGTTTATTGTCCAGCATCAGTGTGTCTGATCTCAGCATCAGTCTCTCTCTACCTCTGGAGGTGGAATATCAGGATAAAAACACCTACAGCTGTGTGCTGAACAATTCCATCAGCAACCAGACTCAACATCTGGACATCACTCACCTCTGTCACACATGTGCAGGTACAGCAGCGCTGATATTAATGTTAATTAAGCTTATCTATCATGTTATACAGTGCTGATGTTTGATAGTGTTTGTTGTAGATCAGACAGACAGATTCACTCACACTAATGACTCATCTTGTCATTTACAGATCAAGGTCTACCATTATTGTACGTAGTGCTGATCTCTGCTGCTGCTGCTGGACCTCTGTTGATTGTAGCTGTGATTGGGATGTTCTGGATCTGCAAGAAATGTAGAAAAACAGGTCAGAAGAGCATTAAATGTATCTGTACAAATGTAAATAAAACACAAATATTGAAAACTTTGTCTTGTTTTAACCAGGGTTCCCACTCTTTCATAAACACCAGATTCAAGGACTTTCAAGGACATTTTAAAGCACCATTTATTTTATATCAAGCACCTATCAGATTCGCATCCCAGCATATGGAGCATCATGAAAGACCTCAGACAGTACTAAACATGTTAAGCCTTCTATTGCATTTCCATATGTTTTAACCTGGAAGTGGTACAGAATCACTTGTACATTCATTTTGGAAATATATTACAACTGTTTGCAGCTTTCTTATCACAGATGTTAACAATTATTCCACACTAGTTTTGGTTTTCATTTTTTTATGAATCATTACTTGAGTAAAAACATTATAATATAGAATATTATAAAAAAAATAATTTTGCAATTAAGTGACAAAAAAAAAAACAACAACGATTATATGGATCGTAATTGAGGTTTATAAAGTCAGAATATATATAATTATAGCAAATCTCACAATTCTGACTTTATAAGACACAATTGTGGCTTTATAACTCGCAATTGTGAATTTAGGGTAGATTGGGGGAACTGTAACTCTGTTCTGTGCATCAAATTCTTTGTTTTTTCATCAAATGTAATCTAACTAGATGGTTGAATAAAAATATTTGGACTTTATATTTAAAAATTACATGTTGTCTAAGATTATTTCTACGAGTAAGTACCTGTTGTAAAGCACCGCTCATTCGACGCGTCTGTTTCAGCACTTCTACAGACATGCGACCGCGCTCACCTCAAGATGCACAAGCGACAGGCGCGTTCTCTGCGCGGCGTTGGGCGTTCTAACCATAAATATCTATGCTTCTAATAATGTACTGGTTCTATCACTGATGGACGCTCATAATCTTCAGGAACTCTATTCTTGCTCTACTTCATCTGTCAGTTTATGCCTCGCTTTTCATAGCTCTGCTGCCGCCAAGTTTCCAACAGCTGGCCCCGCCTTGATGCAATGATTGACAGGGCGAGGCAGGGATATGATTTGAATGCATTTTCAAATCCACTTTGAATTTTGTTACATTCATTGCAGGAACTGTGAGTGCAAATAAGAAAAATAACATTTAATTTTGCTACAATTTTTGCTTGAACAGGTTAAACATAGATAATAATTTCTGTAATACATTTTCATTTTCATTTTGCAACTTATATTAAATACATGTTTAAATGATTTGTTAAATCTAGTGTATAAAATAGCAAATGTTAATTATATTATTGAATTTGAATGATCATTTTGCTTGCACATATGCTATGGAAAATGTAAATTTAAATACAGAAATGCATTGCCATTTTACATATTGCATTGCCATTTTGCATATTACATTTAAATTTGAAAACCATGCTACACGTATGCTTCTAGATGACAGTTAAGCGGCCTACATATTTACAATCGTCAAACAAAAATTAAATGCTTTACTACACCCTTAAAACAACACAATGGACTGTTAAAAAGCATTGGTGCATTCAAGTTATGTCGGAAATATTGTATTTACGAGTTGATCACTCAACAAAGTCAAGTAGGAAGCTCGGGATTTTCTTTAGGCGTAAACATCCTATTTGTAAATATGATACTTTATAGTTATCCCTGTTGAAAAAACAGCATATGCTGGTAGGTTTTGAAGCTGGTTTAAGCTGGTTTATGCTGGTCCTATGCTGGACCAGCACTTGGCCAGCATAAACCAGCTCAAACCAGGATACCAGCTTCAAAACTTACCTTAACCAGCATATGCTGTTTTTTTCAACAGGTATTTAGCAGTGATCTTAGACACAAAATATAATAGCATGTTTTATAACAAAACTGACATTTTGAAGTTATTTAGCACTTTGCTAGCATGCTGCTAACATGATTTAGCATATTTCTAGCATGATTTGGCATATTGCTAGCATAATTTAACATGTTGCAAGCAGGATTAACAAATTTCTAACATGATTTGGTACATTGCTAGCATTATGTCAACATAATTAACATGTCGCTAACATGATTCAAAATGTCACTGGCATGATTTAATATGTAGCTAGCATGAAGCATGTAGGTAGCATAATTTAACATGTTTGCTAGCATGTTTTTTTCAAATTGCTAACATGAATTTACATGTTGATAGCATGATTTAAGAGGTTGTTAGAATTAATTAGCATGTTGCTAACATGTTTTAACATGTTGCCAGCATGTTTTAGCATGTTGTTAGAATGAATTATTATGTTAATAAAATGTTTCTAACATAAATGAACAAATTGCTAATAATTTTAAGACACGTTACCATGTAGTAGTTGCTAGGCTTTGTTATGCTATAGATCGAACATAAAACAAGCAAAACACACCTGTCAGTCAGCCTTGTGTGATATTTAGTGCCAAGAGATGATCAACTGTCAAACTTTGTAGTTTCTCAATGTTGATGCATGATGACTAACAATCCATTTTGACATCTATCTTGTGACTGTTATTAGACTGTTAAAAACAGCGCTTTAAGCTGTTCTGTGTAGGAGGGAAGTCAGGCGGTGACATTAAAGAAAAAAAAGGGGTCTACAGGTTTCAGTTTGACTAAGATGGGCTGCTGGATTCACACTTCAGTGTGCGATAGTACACACTTTTTTTGCCATTTGCAAAAATTGAATGATTATAAATTTTAAGATCCATAAGCTTATTTACCATGTTATGTGCTGCTTACTTAAAAAAAAAATTATGGTAACAATATTTCACATTTTTAAATAGTTTTTAAAGCAGAACTAAGTAACTTTTTTTACCTTCATAAATAGTTTTCTAAGTCCTTACGATGGTTAATTGAGTTGTAGTGGTGTGTTTGAGGCGTGCACTAACCCTCTCTGGCACGTCTACGCCAGAAAACTGCACTTGCAAGTTGAGCTTCGCCGACCCGACACAATCTCGCTTCATGTTCACGTTCACGCGAGAGTGACAAAATGCTTTACGGTAATTCAAAAACAATGTATTTATTATGACTTTATAAGACAATTTCGAAAATTACACACCTCCATCGAGATTTCTTGTACTGTATTTGCAAAACTACTGCGCTGGTGAGCGTTGTAGTCATTGTAGTCCAGAGCTGCGCTTGGAGTATTTACGACAGTGTGATTCACTGAAGGAACCTGTAGGGGGAGCTTCGCAAATCTTACTGAGTTCCGCTTTAAGTGGATTTCTTTAACGGAATCTATTTGAATAAATCATGTAAAATCTCTTACATTACTTGACACAATTTAATATTTTCTAGTGAAATGTGCTTTTCACTGAAAGTTGACTCTCAAAAGTGTGCATTTAGAGTGAATGGAAAAGTTTATATTTGACTTGAGTTATGTTGTACAATTAAAAGACTGTATGCTTGTAGCACAGCACAAATAAGAATATATTTGTTACTGCACTGGCACTAACAAAGTTATTGCTCATTGCTTTATATTATTAGTACATGCAATATTAGTATTCACAACCTAACCATAAGCTGTACTCTTCTGCACAATGGTAACGATCAAAACTTCAGCATAACAGAAACTCTTTCAAATGTCAAACATAACTGAACATTAAACATTAAAAGATGTTTCCCTTCACTAAAAAGCACATAACACTTAATTTCAATATTTACTCTCCATTTCCAGCCATATGCAAAGCATGCTGAGAACTACAATGGTATCTTCAAATAAAACCTTTATTTTATCAGCTTAATCGGTTCCTCAGTTCAAGCCTCAAAACTGCAAGTTACCTTAAACAAATTTGGAAAATATATCTCTTGATTTTATTAATGAAATGTTCTCAATATTTTCTATACAACACTGAACCACAATTTTATTAATAAAATGTACACACTATGTTTAATTATCACCTTATTTTTTTTTTTTTTTGACAATGACAAGAACCAGCGGTTAATGATAAAATAAAAAATGTTTTCAACCATTAAGAACTGTGTGTGTGTGTGTGTGTGTGTGTTTGTGTGAAGGAGGGTTACATGTTATCGGGGGGAGGATTCACACACCAGATTTATAGTTTGTGTGTTTTTGGTGGGTAGTTCATTAGATCAGACTCTGAAGAAGATGCTTCACATGCTTGTTTTGTTCTGTTTGTGCTGGTGGAGTCTGATTGGTAAGTTAAACATCTAAATAATTCATTTCCATTTCGACCTGCTGCTTTTGTTCAGATTAATTTTGCATTTGCTTTTCCTGAATCAGTAAAATCAAATTCTGTTCAGGCCTGTTTATCAGTGAGCCTGATTTAAAATGGAACTATTGAAAATATTCAGCAGAATTAAACTTGTCGTTCCACTCAGCTGTAATGAACTTGGCATGTAGAGCAAAATAAATGTAAAATTGCAAGATTCACACAACAATCTGTAAGTTATCATCATTGCATTTTCATTTGCATCTCTTTTGCTGTTCAGGATGTTCTTCAGTTCACATTTAGTTATGAGAATGGACATCAGGCTTTGTAAACTAACAAAAGTCTTTAAAAAGTGTAAACTTTTTTCTCCAGGTGTGTTTGGTGATTCAGTGTCAGTGATGGAGGGAGATTCTCTCACTTTACACACTGATCTTACTGAAATACGTGAAGATGAAGATTTACTGTGGAAATATGGAGCTGAAAACTCTCTGATAGTTCAAATCAACAGAGAGAACCAAATCTCCTCCATATATGATGATGTTCCTGATGGGAGATTCAGAGACAGACTGAAGCTGGACAATCAAACTGGATCTCTGACCATCACAAACATCACAACTGAACATGCTGGAGTTTATGAACTGCACATAAGTGGAGCAAAACGATCATCAAAAACATTCAGTGTTTCTGTCTATGGTGAGTAGAGACGTGGTTTGTCCTGACCTTCAAATATTGTCATGTTATTTAATGAATGTTTCAGGTAAAATTAAGTTATGCTTGATTTTGACTTGACTTGGAAAAAAAATCAAGATTATGGTGAATTGATTTGAAAGAATATACTGCTTTCAATAAAAAAATTAATTAAAAAAACATGTTTTTTTCTCCCATGTTTTTCAGCTCGTCTGTCTGTTCCTGTCATCAGCAGTAACTCTTCACAATGTTCATCATCATCTTCATCATCATCATCAAATTGTTCATTGGTGTGTTCAGCTGTGAATGTGAGTCATGTGACTCTCTCCTGGTACAAAGGAAACAGTTTATTGTCCAGCATCAGTGTGTCTGATCTCAGCATCAGTCTCTCTCTACCTCTGGAGGTGGAATATCAGGATAAAAACACCTACAGCTGTGTGCTGAACAATCCCATCAGCAACCAGACTCAACATCTGGACATCACTCACCTCTGTCACACATGTGCAGGTACGGTGATATTAACATTGACTTACTCTCAGTTATACAGTGCTGATGTTTGATAGTGTTTGTTGTAGATCAGATGGACAGATTCACTCACACTAATGTCTCATTTTGTCCATTACAGATCAAGGTCTACCTTTATTGTTCATAGTGCTGATCTCTGCTGCTGGATCTCTGTTGATTGTAGCTGTGGTTGGGATGTTCTGGATCTGCAAGAAATGTAGAAAAACAGGTCAGGAGAGTAAGAAATGTATCTGTACACATGTTAATAAAACGCAAATATTGAAAACTTTATCTCATTTTAACATATCTTGTTAATGCAGTCAAAACCCAGGAGGAAGACAGAACTGATTCATCAATGCTTAAAACAACACGGAAAATGGTAAGATGTTGCAAGAAGTTGTTGCAGTCAGTTTGAAGTTTGCAGCATCAGACGTGAGTGGTTTATCAACGCTGTCATTAATGTTCCTGTGGTTTATATTCTGAGCTGAAATGTAGTATTAGCATCTGCTGGCTTCTTTGTAGACGTGCTGCAAAAGTATCTTTGATGATGCTTTTGTGCGAAAGACAGTTATTCTCAGAGCAGAGGCTGTCGAGACGAAACTTCAGAAATTAAATACTCTGTTTGATGATTTACACGGTGTGTGTGTTCACTATGTGTGTGTGTACTTGGATGGGTTAAATGCAGAGCACAAATTGCAGGTATGGGACACCATGCTTGGCCACACATCACGTCAATTTCACTTTTTTTTTTATTTTTTTTTTTTTACTTTCAACTGTTTAAAAAGTCATGATTGAGGTAATTTCATCCATGTATTCTTATCATCTGTCCTGTATGGTAGTTTTTCAAAACAAAAAAAAGGTTATTCAGACAGAAACATCTTCTATTAATTTTCTGTCAGCAGGTTCCTGACTGAGTGTATTTTTCCTTTCAGAAATCAAAGATGGAGCCTGTGTATGAAAATGTCTCCAAAAAACGATGATCAAACATTATATCTATACTGAGATTTTTGTTATAGATTATAAATATAACACACTTTTGGTTTTGTTCACATTTATTCTGTGCCAGGATGTCTACATTTTGTTTTCACTCTTTGTATCATATATTTCTGTGTTATTGCAATGTCTGAAATTCTGTTTTAATTATAATAACATACAAAAACTCAACTAAAATGTTCTATTTTAAGTTTATCATTTAATTCATGACGTGGAGGTAAAGAACTGCCTGAAGCAAAGTGCATGAAAATCATTTAATGCAGAGTTAGCCGTGGATTATCCCACTTATGCCATGTTAATTTGCCAGCACTTAAAACTTAAAACTTAAAAGCAAAGAGCACCTATTATGCCCCTTTTCACAATTTGTAATATAAGTCTCTGATGTCCCCAGAAATACCCCTCAGATCATTTATTATCAAATTTACCCCTATTTGAGTGTGAGCAAAAACACACAGTTATTTGTGTGCGTCCCTTTGAGCTTTAACAGTTCACACTTTGCATACTCAACAACAACAAAGCTGGAGAATCTCACGCAGCCACAATGAGGATTGTCAGTAACGGTGTTCAGCCTTACATTGTTCAAACCGGAGTCGACACTGATGGAGAGACTCAGGAAGAAGTTACAACTTATAGAATGCATCCGAATGTTTCTGAATGGTTAGTGGATAAATTTATGTAGTGTTGTGTTGACTCTTATGTTCGTTGGTACATCCAATAACAGAACATTTGTAATGTTTTTTGTGCAGAAGATAGAAAATGGCTGAGGAAATAGAAATGGCAGACTGCTCACTCGGCTGTGTCTATGCTAATAGTGCAGATCATGGGCAGGGTTTCCCTAAGTATAGGGGGAAATCTGGAACAGTGCATTTGGAGAGACTGTTTATGATTTATGGGGATATCTTAAAAGGAGTGAGTGGATTTTTACCATTATAAGCTGGTGGTTTAAACACTGTGGACAGTTTGTGTTCAAACATCTTATAAAAGTGAATTTTGCATAATGGGTCCCCTTTAATGTTTGCAGCACAATATTTGACTGGAAGTTAAAAATTACAGATATTTTTGTCAGCATTCTGCCAGCTTTGAATCAGACACAGAGATAAAGTAGTGCTCAGTGATTTTTATTTGAATGAATTATAGCATTTATTTGAATTTGTTACTGAGAGAGAGATGAGATGATAGATGTGTACCTGTGTGTACGTCTCTCTTTCTATTAAAGGGTCATAAAACCCCAAAATACATTTTCTGAGATGTGAACATATGTATAGGCTGCACATCACTGAAACACTAAAAGCACAAGTGGAAATTGGTTATTTTTGCGTTTTTTCAAAGTCAAAGCAATGTCACAAAATCTGACTTAGAAGTGTGCCTCTGGAGTGTGCGATCGGCTGCTGAGGTTCCGGTTCTGAACGCTTCCTTGAATTATTCATGAGAATGAACTCTTTAAACCAATCACTGTGCTGTATTATGCATGAGATTGCATTACAGTGGAGAATTCAAACAACATGTAACAATTTAACAATGCTCACAACACGGATCAAAGATCATATACAGCGTGAAGTAAGCATGTTTCTAATTTTGAATTACATATTTCACATACTCTATAGTGCTCAAAACATGAACCAGCAGCACATGCTCACATTTTTAATCATGTCTTCTTCAAATTAAATATATGTGCAAATAAGGATACTAATACAGTCATACGTGATGACATTATGAATTATTCTGATACACAGAAGACAATGTAGACCGAAAATTCAAAGAACAATGGACAAAAAAAACAAACAAACAAAAAACTATACCCCTATATGGATGGGACTAGTTCCCCATAGGACATTAGAGAAATTTGTGTTTCACAGACGTACTTTAAGATTTTTATCCCGTTTGAATCTGCCATGTCTGTTTTTCTCTCATGGCCTAAAAATATATATATAAAAATACTTGAAATATTTGACTACACTAATTCATAAATTTAACTTAAATGTATCATGTAACAGTAGTAATTAGCAGGGGGTATATGACAAAATGACAGATGGTGACCTTTGGCATTTGCCCCTCCCCCACCGGACAACCAACGCTGTGACCTCCCATGACCTTGACCGCCTACGTTGTGTTGATCTTTGACATTGGGTTATCCTCTGGTAGCAATATGGTCTATGACCTTATAATATTTTAATTACCAATGTTGGCCTTTGGCCCTTTGGTTGTCTTCTGGGTGAATAAATTGAAGATGGACCCTTGAAGGGTCAAGGTTTTTTTATGAAATCTTGAGAGTCACATGGACGGAGCATGTGTTGCTGGCATCCATATTCTATGTCATGCCTATAGAGCTCCAGGCATTCTGCAGAAACAGAAAAGAGCTGTGAAAACATGGCTGGTTTATACTCACCTAAAATCCTCCAGACAGAATGGGACGAAAAGATGATGGAAAGTCTGACTTTGACTCAGTGTCTGGAACTTGAGTCTGGAAAGACTTAAATGACTGCAGAGAAGAACCTTTGTACATCGCAGAGTTGGATGGGATAACTTTGAATGTCTGCCACAGAGTGGTCGGTGATCATTCTAAAAAGAAACTGGAAGAGAGTGTTTACATATTTTGCTGCAAAGACAAGACGACGCTCTGCGATCGCTCGGGGGGCCTTCCTCCATAATGAACATCATGATATGTATGAGATGCAATTTTTTGTTCAAGTGGTGCAATCTGGTTCTGCTGAGCTCCCTTTTCTCAATCATAAACAAAATGTTCAAGTGGTGCGACTTGCATGATGGATAGAACAAAATTAAAGTGCAGCTATTCCACCCCGAGAGATGCATGCAGCAGTACATACACTCTGCCGTTCTGCCCATTCACTACACCCATTATAAGCCGCAATAAGTCAGACCCTTCCTACAGAACATCTTTATAAACCATGTCTCAAGACGAAGCTTCAGAGTAGGCTCACATCTGCAGCTGCAGCATCTCTTTCGACCACGGTCTTGACCCCCGATGACAATGCTACTGATCATATTCTGACAGACGAACCCGGGACATCTGATACCGATAAAAGATGGTTAGATAAATTTTGCACAGAGCTTCGAGTTTCCTAACAGCTCTGTGTGACAGTGCTTCAACCGATAAGGGTTTCAACACCACAGACAGCTGCTTCACCAATGTTGGTTTCAAAATCGCAGAGGTGGACATTCCAGGGGTCAGAAAGTAAAAGTCCTGCCATATTTTTATTCCACCCACTGAAGCATTAATGAGATAAATACGTGATTAATTGAGTGATGATTGAGCATTATTGAAGACACCTGATGATAACAAGCAGAATCACCAAAGGAGAAAATCACAATTTTTAAGTTACCATCATCGAGGTCAGGGTTTGTTTTAGTTGAGCTCTTGATCCTTGACTGTTTAATGTTAGATTTTGTTTGGGCAGTTTTAACTGCGTTAAAACCAAACAGACAAGCAAAGTTAGAAGATGATTAGGTGGTGTTGGTTATGTTTTTACATAATCATTGTTTGATCTGAATCACTGAACTCATTTAGAGCCCAATCTCTGAGTTAGATTTACATTATTGATTACAGCAGCACTGTGATTCTACAGCACAAGATCAGCTTTTACAATACAGATTTTTTTTTTTTTTTTAAGAGTTCTGATTTAAGAAAAAAAAGCACTCATTTAAACACACAAACATCAAGAATCATCCTGTGAATCTTGACAGTGGTGGCCATCATAAAGCATGTTGCAGTGCATTCTGGGAGCCACCAATGAAAATTAATCCATGGCTCCCATCATGCATTGCTGTATGAATAAATTATGAGCTGAATTGTCTTAGTAATTTCATTTATTCTCACTATTAAAATTTTGCTGTTTTTCTGTGACTTTTTAGTAGCTTGTTTTCTAATGTTCAGAGTTGATCTGTTGATCAGAATATGTTGCTTGTCACCGTTGTTGAGATTCACAGGCTGATACTTGATGTCTGTGTGTGCCTAAAAGAATTTTTTTTTTTTTTTTGTGATAAGGACAACTTTTTAAAAAAAAAAAATCTGTATTGTATAAGCTGATCTTCTGCAGAATCACAGTGCTGCTGTAATCAATAATGTAAATCTAACTCAGAGATTGAGCTCTAAATGAGTTCAGTGATTCAGATCAAATAATGATTATGTGAAAACATAACCAACACCACCTGATCAGCTTTTAACTTTGCTTGTCTGTTTGGGCAGTTTTAACTGCATTAAAACCAAACAAAATCTAATACTAAAAAGTCAAGGGTCAAGAGCTCAGCTAAAACAAACCCTGACCTCGATGATGGTAACTTAAAAATTGTGATTTTCTCCTTTGGTGATTCTGCTTTTTATCATCAGGTGTCTTCAATAATGGTCAATCATCACTCAATTTATCACTTAATTATCTCATTAATGCTTCAGTGGATGAGATAAAAAATATGGCAGGACTTTTACTTTCTGACCCCTGGAATGTCCACCTCTGCAAAATCGTAAAAGCTATGATCTCCTCGATAAGGTGAAGGAGGACTGCGAAGGCTATGCGATAAATCATCCCAGCCAGCTGAATGAAATGGGCAACTCAACAAAAGTCTAGGGTCAAGAGTTAAACTAAAGCAAACACTGATCTCCATGATAATGATTTTAAACAAAACATTGTAATGACTGAGGCAAATCAGACACAATTATTGGTTAGTTAACCAATAGTTTTAAGCTCACTCTGGAGTCTGTCCCCATCCCCCGGGAAGTTTTCAGTTACAAGTTTATTGCGCTGAGGAATGTGGTTGCCGCATGGAGAACAGAGTAGAGACACAGAAAATCTGCATCTTCCCTGCATTTTCCACACAGAACACAGACTCTATGGCATTAATGTATAGACAGACTGTGCTATAAATGATTCCTTCTCAGGAAATGGTATCCATTATTACTGATGTTGTATTGTACTCATTGTATTTACATGTTTGATGATTGTTAAATGTTATGACCTGCACGGTAACTTCAATCATGCCATGTTTAGTGTCTATACGTTCGTAGCGGGAAGATTTAAATGCTTGTGTATGCGGTACATCCATACCTGTGCAACACATCAGTATTAAAAGAATATTTAATAGTTCTGATTCAAGAACTCAGCTTGTTAATTTTTCTGGGTTGTAAAAGCCCTGACAGGAGGGGTGTTGCCACCCAGAATTACAACATCTTCATTGGTCCGGTCAACAACTGAGAGGTGTGACTTTGACCAGAGGTTAAAAACCAGCGAACAGTGCCACTCCCTCTCTTTTTCTCCTTGCTTCTGAACGACCGAATCGATCTCCTTGCGGCCGGCCTAGGCCAGGCCTGCAAGGCCTGTAGGCCTCGGCCTACAAACGAGCCATGTGCTCCTCATCCCACATGGAAAAGACTGGCAACAACTTCGGACTGAATCACCCAAGATCTCTCCTCAGATGGCAGAGCCGATGCTCCTCAGCCTAAGGGCATCTTGCAAGTATCGTACATTTTAACACTAAACAGCAAGTTAGTATTAATTTGTAAGACTTACCTTGCTATTGCTGAAGAAACTGATGATTCCTTTCCAGATTGCCTTTGACATTTCATGTAGCTCTAGTAACAGCATCTCTTCCGGTTCAACACTATCATTACTCATTCTGACTTGCGTGTATGTGTGTGTGACCCTTTGTGTATGTTATGTTATGTGTTTGTAAGTTTAGTTATGTGTTTGTGAGTTAGTTAATAAAGATTGTGCACAATACACGTTTGGTTCTGACTCCGTCTGCTAATGAATTGCCTCTTAAGTGATAGATCCGGACTACGGGCTCTGAGTAGTACAGTACAATAAGAAATATTATTTTTCCATAACTTGGAAATTGACATTTCTTAGAATTAATAAACAATCAACACTGAGCGTTCACTGGACGAACAGGTTAACTGATTGTAATGTTAATTTTAATGTAGCTACGTCCAGTTAATCTGATTAACGGATTTGCATATTCATAATTAATCATAATTAATAATCATAATGAGTTATGAATAATTATTAATATTTCCTTTTGAGTTAATTTTCGCTACAACATTTTCAACCAAACATCAACATCTAAACCTCTGGTAATTCTCAGTAAGATCTTCTGTAGACCTGTGACAGAAATAAAGTCAGTCTGGTTAGTAATAAGTGAAGCTTGTAATGCTGTTTGTGGAGTTTAATCAGATCTTCAGAGATTTAATGTCTTTTATCTTCAGTTCATCTAAGGCTGTGGCTGAAGAAAGTTGTAGTTTGTGTTCTTATTTCTCTTTCTTTCAGTGTTTGTTCACAGCAGGTGTTTGAATGATTGAAAGAATGTTTCAGGAACATCATACTAACCTTTAAATAACATTCTACTAACATTAAGGAAACTGGACATTTTCATGTTCTTGGAATGTTACAAATCAACGTTCCTAGAATATTGAATTTTAAATCAAAATTAAGTTGAAAGAACGTTTGAGGAACATCATTGTCACAGAGACAAACTCCGTGATTCCCTCCTCTGGCCATCAGAGGGCGCCATCGCCAGAGTACCAACACACACAGACACACACACTACATTTCCCAACAGCCCCATACCTTGGTACTGATCACCACACCCAGCTGAAGCTCATTATCAGGACTATATAAACTGCCTTCAACCTTGCAGTCTTTGTGAGGCCTTGTACTACTACGGTTTGCATTTCTGAGCATTCTTCATTATTTTTGCCTGCCTGTTGTTGACACTGTTTGATCCCTGTTTACAATTCTCTGCTGCCTGCCCATTGGACTCGTTGCTTTGATTCTGACCTGTGATTGTTATCTGCCTGCCCTGATGCATTGCCTGTATTACGACTATACGATTCTGCCTGCTCTCTGCTGTCCCAGTCTGCTGCTGTCTGACCACGATCACTGTTTAATAAAGCCTGCTTATGGATCCCACTTCGTGTGACGAGTCGTTACAATCATACCTTATAAAAAACGATCCTCTAATTTTTTTAATTTTTTAATTTTTTTTGTTCCCAGAATATTTAGATTATGTTCTTATAACAAAATTCTTTTAGCTGGGCATGCAATCTTATTCCTAAATGACAACAATTCCGCAGTCTATTAAACCTTTAAAGTTATGATCATACTGGAATATTAATTTAATCTTGCTTTCGTGCTGCCGCTGATTCAGAAAGCGCAGTGTTCATGTAAGCTAGGAGAGAGCGGGGAAAAACCTACATTTTTTGGCTTTCTCATTTTGTGTAAATCCACTTGGGGTTCAGATCCTTTTTTTTCCACAATAATGTCACTCTTGTCTAGTAATCCAATAAAAGGCAAAGACTGATGAAGGCAATTAGCTGAAACGTACTGTTATCTCCTAGTTGAACAGTCTATAATAAAAGTACACAAATCTCATAATGAACATCATATCACCACATCCTGATTCACACACTGTGCATTCATACAACAGAGATCACTGCACATTTCCACAGAACTTTAAACCTTTGATGAATATCACCACTTCAAAAACATTTTTTAATTAAAAATATTGCATTTATTTTCATATTTACAGTTTTGAAAAAATGTCTTTGTTACAAATATTCAGTCATTTTCCTGTGTTCAGTGTCTGGTCTCATCTGAGAAAGTGTGTTTGCATTCTATATTTGTTACATGTCGTGTTCCTGTGACCTAGTTTCCCGTTCTGTTTATTAGTTCATTTGATCCACCTGTGTCTTGTTAATTATCCCGTCACCTTGTTTAGCTCCCTTTGTTAGTCACCTGTATATATACCCTGTGTTCTCCTTCACTCCTTGTCTGTTCTCATTGATGTCTACATGTGTTAATGCTGTCTATATCCCGTTGGAATCTCCTATGTTTAATTAAAGTATTGTTCTTATCGTCATCTTCGTCTGCATCGTGCTTGCTACTACAGCATCCGTAACAGAAGAACGGACCGAAACAGTATTTTTTGCGGCGATTTTCTTTTTGTTTGTTTTTTCCCTTTTTTTTTTCTCCGTCACCATGGACCCTGCTGTTGCCCTTTTGTGCCTGGAGCAGAGGGACCGCTCCCTGGAATCACACACCCTGGATTTTTTGGAGTTGGCGTGCCTCACACACTATCCTGACCGCTCGCTCTGCGTGTTCTACATCTCCAGCCTTAGCGAGCGGTCCCGGGCACGCCTCCCAGGGAGCGGTCCTCAGAAGGACTTCGCCGCACTCGTGGAGTGGGTGCTGGTGAGTAACGACTAGCCCTTCACCGTCGGCCCCGCGGAGGATGACTTCGCCACCAGTCCCACTCCACTGCCAGAAGCCAGTTAGCCACCATCGACGAACGTCACAACGGAGATGTTTCACGTGCCCACTGCAGACCGAGGAGGCCAGCCTGCCACGATGGATGAGCCTGGACCGAGGAAAGGATCAGACAGTACCATCGCCCCGGAGCCAACCTTACAGCAAGGTTCTGACCAGGTGTGCGAGCCGGTAACATCATCTGACGTCAAGGGAGTGCTTGTGGAGCTCGAGGGCTGGGAGGAAAGCTCCGCCCACAACACCACCACGATGGAAACAATGACTGACACTGACAAATATGCTGAGGAACTGAAGTTTTTACGGCTGATTTAATCGATTTTTTTTTTTCGGAGAGGTGACTTTGCATTCCCCTGATTCTCCTGTTTTTAATGAATCTCCTGAGCCTCCAGAGAACCAATCTCCAGTGTTCTCCAGTTCTCCGTCTCCTGAGTTCCCTGTCTGCCCACCCAGCCTCCCTCTCCCGCCTCCTCCGTCATCCAGTCTCACAGCCAGTTCCTCAGCCCCACCATCATTTCTGCCCTTCAGCCGCTTGACATCTCCCACATGCCAGGTGGGGATGTCAAGCATCTTCAGGCCCTCCACTCCATCCATTCAAGCAGATCCCCTGCCTCCACTTCCAGCCTCCACGCCCCCTGCTCCACCTCGGCCCGTCGACACGTCAGTGTCACCCTGGCTCCTCCCTCCCTCGGCTCCACCGGACACCATCGGCCATACGACTTCTCCGGGCTCCCTCGTCTTTCCGGCTCCGCCTTGGTCAGTCTTCCACCTGCCTGCACCTACGGCTCCGTCTGGCTCCTCCTTCCCTCCAGCTCCGCCTACATCCTCGGTCCCACCGGCTCAGCCTCTGCCCTCTGGATGTCCGCCTCCTCCTCGGACGCTCGTCACCATGGCTCCTCCTCGGTCTCCAGGACCATCGGCTGCGCGTGGGCTCGTCGGCTCTTCAGTTCCATCTGGGTCTCCAGCTGAATCTCCGTTGGTCGTCCCCAGGGTGTCGTCTGCCCCCAAGCTGACTCCACCATGGCTCCTCCCACCTGCGACTCTACCCTGGGGCCTCGTCCTGGCTGGCTTCTGGGGTAACATCTGGCTCCTCCTGCTCCTGGCTTCCCCCTGGCTCCTCCCACCCTCCACTCCCCCTTGGACTGTCATTATTTTCCATGGACTCTTTTCTTTTGTTCTTTTGTTTTTTTCTCCGCCCTCCTCCAGAACCCCCTCCCTCCCTCCTCTGTTGGACACCCGGGAGGGGGCGAAATGTTACATGTCGTGTTCCTGTGACCTAGTTTCCCGTTCTGTTTATTAGTTCATTTGATCCACCTGTGTCTTGTTAATTATCCAGTCACCTTGTTTAGCTCTCTTTGTTAGTCACCTGTGTATATATACCCTGTGTTCTCCTTCACTCCTTGTCCGTTCTCGTTGATGTCTACATGTGTTAATGCTGTCTATATCCCGTTGGAATCTCCTATGTTTAATTAAAGTATTGTTCTTATCGTCATCTTCGTCTGCATCGTGCTTGCTACTACAGCATCCGTAACAATATTCTCTTACTGTGGCATTTTGGATTATCATTAAAAGACTGTTCTTCAACAATTCTTCCTTATCTTTGTGTGTTTGTGCAACACCAACATGACAGTCTTAAGGTTATAACAACAAGTCAATGGAATAAAAGATTAAGAGCCTTTCCCTTTTTTTCACAGTGGATGTAAATTTCACGGTCTGTTATTTACCGCAGCTAAAGTTTGCCATCATCTCTCATCATTCAGATACAGTATTCAGTTATTTTACAAAAAAATTCTGAAAAGTGTGTAAAATATTTGAACACTGTCACGTGTGTTCTGTATTGGTTTAATTCTAGTTCCTGTTTCCTTATTTGTTCTCATTTACCTGCCACTGGTGTGTTTCTTTGTTCTCCTGTGTGTCTTATAATTGTTTACAACTCCATTCATCATGCGCTTTGTACAGCCAACTGTATACATATAAAGGAAACTGTTGACAAAATTTCACCTGTAATAAAGCACCCCAGTGGAAGCCAGTACAAGAATGTAAAAATGTTTTTGTGATTTCACTAATGAGATAAAAGCATCAATTTAAAAAAAAAAAAAAAAAAAATTAAAATAACTTCATGTTAAATATGATCATTGTGTATTTATTGCTTTTCTCCCTCTCTCAGTTTCTCATGTTTTTTGTTTGTTAGCTTTTTTCACAGATAAAAGGGTCTTAAAAAGCTGTTCATACAGGAAAACACTCTTCACCTACAAACACATGCACTAAATATACCCATTCTCTCATGCACTAAATGTTTGTCCAACAGATCAAACCACATTTCTGTAGAAAACCGACCGCAGCTGCTTTCAGTTTGACTCAGAGATGAATTTTAGTAAACCGGAAGTGTGAGACCAGAAACAATTTTAACTTTGTACATTTTCCATATACTAAAATTGAGAACTGAATAAATATATACAGCCATTTAAAATCACTAAAGTTACTCTCCAGAAATGTAATTCATCCAATATTAAGACAATATTCAACTATTTTTAAATATTCAACACAGTCAGGCAAATATGTTTTAAAAATGTCAAATGATAAAAGATTACCGGTATTTAACAACAACAACAACAACAACAAAATCCACATTTAAGAACAGTTACTTGAGTTAAAAAGATAAGAACATTTTTATATACACACGTGTAACCATATATAACGTGTGTGTGTTCATTAGGAGGGTCAGACTGTCGGGGGAGGATTCACGTCACATCACTTCTCTTGTGTTCATTTAGATCAATTGTGCTTTTATTGACAGTCTTATTAGATCAGAAAATGTCTCGCGTGTTTGTTTTGATCTGTTTGTGCTGCTGCCGTCTGACCGGTGAGTTATAAACATATTTGTGTCATTTATTCACATTTCAGAGTAATAATAAACTCCTGCTGCGGTTCAAATTAGATTATTTTGATCAAATCTCTCTTGTTGTTTTAGAAATCTTATTTTCAATGATTGCAAATGCAAATCATTCTTAGCAATTTCTAAAAAATCATTTAAATCATTTTAAATTATTCTGCAGTAATCATAGACAACTACAAACTTCATGGAAATTCAGTAATAAAACATGTTGAATATATTTTATTTTGCTCTACAGCAAATAATTTTAAAACATTAAAACAAAATCAAATTATTGATTTACTCACATAATTGTGACTTCATTTTGTTTCAGGGCTCTGCTGCTGTTAAAGGATACAAACTGACTTCAGGCTTTCTAAACTAACAAGATTAATCTGTGTAAAATCTGTTCTTCAGGTGTGTTTGCTGCTGAAACAACTGAAACACAGTCAGTGTCAGTGATGGAGGGAGATTCTGTCACTTTACACATTGATGCTGCTGAAGTACAGAAAAGTGACATTATACTGTGGAAATATGGAGCTGAAGAGAATGTTATAGCTGAAATAATTAGAAAGTTTGGACTCTTCTCCACATTTAATGGTACTGATGGGAGATTCAGAGACAGACTGAAGCTGGACGATCAAACTGCATCTCTGACCATCACAAACATCACAACTGAACATGCTGGAGATTACATAAGTGAAGTGGATCTGACATCAAAAAGATTCAATGTTTCTGTCTATGGTGAGAGACGTCATTCATCATGTCCTTCTTGTTCAATTAGCTACTTATATATTGAAATGTTGATGTTATGTAATTAATTAATTATGTTATAGTTTGGAATTACAGACAATCACTGCTTATCATCAACACAATGAAGCGAAAGTAACATTATTTAGATTTATTCATATATCTGCTTATTTCTCTCATGTTTTTCAGCTCGTCTGCCTGTTCCTGTCATCAGCAGAAACTCTTCACAATGTTCTTCATCATCATCTTCATCAAATTGTTCATTGGTGTGTTCAGCTGTGAATGTGAGTCATGTGACTCTCTCCTGGTACAAAGGAAACAGTTTATTGTCCAGCATCAGTGTGTCTGATCTCAGCATCAGTCTCTCTCTACCTCTGGAGGTGGAATATCAGGATAAAAACACCTACAGCTGTGTGCTGAACAATCCCATCAGCAACCAGACTCAACATCTGGACATCACTCACCTCTGTCACACATGTGCAGGTACAACAGCGCTGATAAAAACATTTATGTATAAATTCACTCACACTAATGACTATCTCTCTTTTCCTCTTCATCAGTTCCTCCAGTCTCAGTCTCTCTGATAGTGTTGATCTCTGTTGGATCTCTGTTGATTGTTGCTGCTGTCGGGATCTTCTGCATCTGCAGGAAATGTAGAAAAATTGACAGAGAAGGCAAGTGTAACCTACTTCTTTTAGACATGTATTATAATAAATAACTAATTGAAAATATACATTAAATATTTATAGTCAGTTGAAACCCCTAATTATAATTTAATCAATAATTATTCTCATGATTTTGTAGAAACACCTTCTAGATCATTTATATGAAAAGAAACGTAAATAAAAATGCGTTTGTACATTTCAATCATAACATAATGATTTAATTGTTTATATAGGCCTATTATAAACATATTTATACGTAATGAAATCGAGCAGTGCTCTTTTTACTCATCTTGCACACAAAAAAAAAATTTCTATATTTCTCAAACTGCATCAAAACACTGGAGATGCCAAAAATATAAATGTGATTCAAAAATAAAAAAGCTGGATGTTGCTGGTGCTGAAGTCAAAATATCTATTATTACTGAATAATTTTGTTGAGCTTCAATTTCACAATACGAGTTTGATTTATAAATTGTGTAAAGAATGTCTCTCTAAATTTTATGATGAACAAATACTCTGTTTGTAACTTTTTGTGTGAAAAAGTTATAGGCCTAATGACAAATTAAATTTGTAATTGCCATTTTTTTTTAAATGACAGTGTTAAACATTTAATGAAATGTGTGCATTTTCAGTCATAATAATATTACATATGTTGTGAAGAATCAGATCTAGTTTGTATTGAGTTTTGTAGTTTTAATACATCTATTATTGCTGAAACAGTTCAGACTGGTGAGGAAGAGATCACTTACGCTGAACCATCATTCTACAAAAGAAACATACAGAAATCGGTAAGATCATTTCTTCCTGTCATGTGTCTGTCATTTTTAGCAAATGCTAAAAATGTTAAAAAGTGCTAAAAAATGTGTGCTTGTGTTTTTGTCTGATCAATCACACACACAAGCACCATATTAGATATATATAAAAGCCATAAGATCATCATTCAATGCAAGAAACTCTTATTGCATATTGTGTTATTTGGATCACATCAGAGATTTCATTTTTATCATGTAATTAAGCAGTATTTTTACATATATAGAAAACCTAGCTAGAACAGAAATAGAACAGTAAGTGTTGATGAAAAAGATGCATCTTCAGCCGTTTCTTGAAGCAGCTCGTGTTGAGTTTGGCAGGTCATTCCACTAGCTTAAAATAGTCAAGGTAAAAGTGAAACTGATTTTGTGCCTCTTTGGGATGATGGCACCACAAGGGACCATTCACTTGCAGAACACAAGCTTCTGGAGGGCGCATAAGTCTAAAGTAAGTTTATGTATATGCTGCAGAGCCAGTGGTTGTTCTGTAGTCAAACATCTGTGCCTTGAATTTGATGTGAGCGGCAATTGCAAGTTCATTACAATAGTCCAGTCTGGATAGAACAAGAGCTTGGACAAGGTGTTTTGTAGCATGCTCTGATAGGAAGGGCTTGATCTTCCTAATGTTGTATAAGGCAAATATAAGGCCATTCTAGCAATAAGTTTTAACTCTTCCTCTTCTCTAAAGCAGCCCAACGGCCTCGCCCCCTTTGTTGCGTGTTCTCGGGGGCAGGGTTTATGTTAATTTTGGGGTTTGTGATGCCACCAACCAGGAAGAAGCTCATTGTAGTCCCTACCAGAGTTTGTTGTAGTCATTAAAAAGTGATTTCTGTAAAAGAAAATATCTCCATATGCATTGAACTTTGAGTGTCGTAACTTTGCAGATGTTGTTTATGCTCTAACAGCAACATCACACACTAAATAAAGTTAAAAAATTAAATCATAATCAAGGATCCCTTTAAAATAATCTATGCGACTCAGGTCGTTTAATCAATTTTATGAAGCAGTTTTTTGAAGTGATATGAGTGCTTTGTTTGTGCAAAAACATCAACATAATTTACCACTTTATTTACAAAATATGAATCTCCAATGCAAGTTCACAAGAGCATCAGGACATGTGTGATGAATCAATAGCAGAGGTTGTTTCGTGAAAAAAAGTGGTTAACTTTAAAGTTCTGGATAACTACTCTTCACATTTTAGTGAAATATAGAAGATGTTTGATGTCATTTCCTCAAGATGCTTTATACTGATAAGTGCTGATAAATGTTATTAGACAAAAACTACATATCACAACTTCTCATTTAGGATGAACCTAACATTTATTATTATATCTTGTGTTGTGTTTTTTACAGAAAGCTGGAGAGGAGGATCATGTGGTTTATGCACCTCTCGCAATGAGAAGATGATCAGACTTCAATCTTTAGGGTACAAGACCCAACTGTGTGACCTGTGAGAGATCTAAAGCATCATAATTTAAGATGATTTTATCAAATGGTCTCTTAAAACTTCAAAACAACTTGCCTTATAATACAAGGACATTTAACAAATTATCTAAATCGTATGGCCCACATGGAGCATTTTCATGTTTGACTCTAAAAGCGACCATGTGTGTAAATCTCATGTGGTTTGGTCAGTTGGACAGAGAATGTATCTTCTGCTGGATGTTTGTGTTTGATGTCAGTTTGTGAGTGTGTCTGCTGTGAAAAGTGTGTCTGTCAATAGCGTGTGGTTTAAGGTGTTTTTCCATTCCTGCTCACATGAAACCATTTGACTTCTGCTCTATAGAAAACCTGCTTTACACAATACTGAACTCATCAATGCTGGTGTTTGACAAAAAGGTCTCAAATCATACAGAGATATTACTTTGAAATATGAAAATATCATTTGTTTTGTGTGCATATGTGTCATGATCTTATTTGTGGCTCATGCTGTAATCATGCAGTTAAGCAGTGCTGGTTTCAGTAGCTATTTCCAGCTCCAGCAACACTTCCTTCTAAGAACTATTCCTGAAACCTTTTTGAAATTGGAAGTTTTTGAAAAAAAATTGTTATCATCTCCATGTAAACTGCAAAAACGTGAATCTGTGAAAATGGTGACGGCATGCACATGCGTATTACGCGTTTAGTCAATCCACCTTATTTTTCAATGCGGCCCTAAGGTGTTTTCTGTGAATCTGCGAGACTTCGGATTTATTAGTCGCTATATGGAAATAATGAGAAGAAATAAGGTGGATAGGCATGGGCAAGGCAAGTGGTCCTAAAGAATGCATATAGTCACAGGTGCGTAGCCTTTCTTTACAAAGTGACATCGCCAACTACTTGTCTGGCATGCGTCATACAGTGTTTTTAGTCATTTGCGCAGATCCGTGTGAACAGGGATAGTTTTGATAAAGTTGTCATCTGTACAAATAAAAAACATTTACATTTTTACTACATCATTGTTGTGTAAACGTCCCCTAAGAGTGTTAAATGAACACTGAAACATGTGTTACAGTTAATGAGATAATTGATTAAGTGATAATTGAGCATTATTGAAGATACCTGATGATAACAAGCAAAGGAGAAAATGAAAATGTTTAAGTCACCATCATTGATATCAGGGTTTGCTTTAGTTGGGCTCTTGACCCTTCACTTTTTAATATTAGATTTTGTTTGGCTGCTGTAACTGAGTTATGACAACCAGACAAGCAAAGTTAAAAGATGATCAGCTGGTGTTGGTTATGTTTTCTCATAATCATTATTTGATCTGAATCACTGAACTCATTTAGAGCCCAAACTCTGAGATAGATTTACATTATTGATTACAGCAGCACTGTGATTCTACAGCAGTAGATCAGCTTTATCAATATAATCCAAAGGATTTCTCAAATGTTGTGACAAGCAACATATTCTGATAAACAGATCAACTCTGAACATTAGAAAACAAGCTACTAAAAATCTGTCCTGACCCCCAGCACTGCACATTTTGTATGTCACCCTTACCTGACACTCCTACTTCAGGTCTTGCAGTCTCTACTAATGAGCTGATGAACAGGTATGTTAGATGAGAGAAACATCCAAAATGTGCATTGCTGGGGGTCCTTCAGGACAGGTTTGGGAACCACTGCTCTAAACAATGTAATGACGTGAAAAAATACTTAATTCATAAAAAAAAAATAATAAAAAAAAAAATATTTTCTGAGTCTCAGGAGAATATAAGATTGCTATTTTATGAACTGGAACAGCCTAGGCTACTGATACCAGTTTTCTTTCCAGAGATTTCCACTGGCTGCTGTTTCTGCTCCTGTCACATCCTAAAACAGTTACTAAATGTGGTCCCACTTTATATTAAGTGGCCTTAACTACTATTTATTTACACCAAAAAATAAGTACAATGTATTTACTGGGTTCATATTAAATTGCAAAACACTTTTGCTGCTATTGAGGTGGATACGGGTAAGGTTTGGTGGTATGGGTAGGCTTAAGGGTGGGTTAAGGTGTAAGGGATGGGTCAACAGTGTAATTATAAATGCAATTACAGAAATTAATTACAGATTTAATTACATGCAGGTGTTTTTAAACACAATAAGTGCATTGTATCAAATTATTAATTTAAATGTAAGTACATAGCAGTTAAGGCCACTTAATATAAAGTGGGACCCTAAATGTTTTAGAGTATTTTATGATTGTAAAAGACTGACTTGCCATTAAATAAAAAATATTGTATATGAACTGTTCCTGTCCTATACGTATAGAGAGACTTTAGAGTGATTTTTTATTATTTTAAAAATAAAAACCAATATTAAATTGACTGGGGAAAAAAAGCAAATGGATTACTGTATAAAACCCAGCATGTATTCTGTCCCGTATTTAACCAGAGCTGGGTTGCCAAATAATCCAAATTGAGTTGTTTTTTAAGAGTGAACATGGGCCTTGTGAATGAATTTTAGAATTTCTCAAATGGAACATCTCTGTGATTCAGCCTGTAAATTCCCTTCAGAAAACAATGTGTGGAGCGCTTGTTTAGAGATTTATGAATATGATTAAGATTCAACAAGATTGAATATTACACTCTTGTTGGTCATAAAAGCAGTTTTGTCAGCCCTTTTAGGGTCTTCAGGGTCTACAAAATATAAAGAAATCGAGGGTAGCGCGGGTATGATGTCACTGACGCACGGACAGTCGTACACGTCCATGTCCTGGTTAAAATTGCTTATTTCTCTGGATTTAAACATTCTTGGAAACATTTGGGATAATGTAAGTACAAAACAACAAAATATATAACACTGTTCTATGGTTTTTGGATATTTTAATCCAAAAATTCTACATGTTGTGTCTTTCAAAAAAAAAAAGAAAAAAGTTCTCTTTTTCCAAATGACATGAGACTTTTGTATGGTTGTCAACACTTTCTAGATCTACAAAACAAATGAATGAATGAATAAATAAATACATTTGGAGTTATATCTGTTCCTTCGTCAGTGTGAAAAAAATTCACACTCAGGGCCTTCGAGAAAATGGACAAAATTCATCCTCAAAATCAGAAACAACACAGAACACACAGACAGAAATGAAGTGGCACACTTCCAACAATGCAGAAAATGCAGTACAAAAATAGTTAAAGTTTGACAAAAAGTAAAAATCTTACACTAAACCATCCCTGCATCCCAATGTGCATACTATCCACCCTATCTGCCCTAAATAGTATTGAATATTACTAGTGTCACATACTATTTAGGATGGATAGTATGCACATTGAGATGCAGACTATGTGTCACGAATCCGGTCTATGAACTTCTGTTCACTCACCACCAGAGGTCACCTGCTTACCACATGGACTCATGCACTACACTAACTTTTGTACTTCACCCCAGACTACAGTTCCCATGATACATTGCACTGATCACACACAGCTGTATCAAAGCCACTGGAAGGCCAGCCTGCTAGCCAAAAAAACGTAATGCTAATTACAGCGGTACGCAGGGAAGGAGACCAGAGGCTGTTTTTTGAATGGATGTCAATGGATGAGAGGCTTCACTATGCTGATTAAACAGCTTTTGTGGGAAAATAGCTAATCATTTAATAATGGACAGTCTGTTTGCCAATCTTCAGCATGTTTTACACTAGACAACTTTTGTTGGGAACTACTTTGTAGATTTAGCTTGATAAAAATGTATTTTTTTTAAGAGAAGGCAGACTAGGGAATGTTGTTTGTTGTTTTGCCTCGTTGACTGTTCTCCTGTTTGCCTTTGATTCTCTTGCCTTGTCGTTTGCTTCTTGCCTAGAGCAGTGGTTTCCAAAGTGGGGGTCGCGAGACATCAAGCGAGGAGTCGTGAGATGATTTCCAGAAATCAAAAAAATATATATTTAATGATTAGAAATAGCATGTTTTATGAATAATTGTAACAAAATACTAAAAAAAATGAGTTAAATTAAAAACAAAAACCATGCAAAAAAAAAAAAAAAAAAAAAAATGCCATCAACCTTTCGATTTTCCTTCCCCTCGACAGTGACTCCTGAGGTGATTATGACAGATTAACGATATATTAGCAACAGCATCAGTTGAAGCAGGTCAATTTACAGCACCATGTTAAACATTCAGACATGTGCACATAGGTAATTATTTAGGCTTTAAGCTTTGGATATTATTTTTGTCAAAATGAAACAAGTCAAGTCACCTTTATTTATATAACACTTTTTACAATGCAGATTGTGTCAAAGCAGCTTTACATTGATAACTGGTACATAATTTGGCTGCACAGCAGCTCTTAAAGAATAGTGTCAATGCAGGCAGATCAAAGCACTGTTGAATAAATGTCAAGAATACTGTTGAATATCAAATGTCAAGTCAAATGTCAAGTGTCCCCAACTAAGCAAGCCAAAGGCGACAGTGGCAAGGAACCCAAACTCCAACAGGTGACATCAGGTGGCAAACAGGTGTTAAAATGGAGAAAAAAACCTTGGGAGAAACCAGGCTTAGTCGGGGGGCCAGTTCTCCTCTGGCGAACAGTGCTTTGTTACAATCAGGTTGCTATCATAAGTCTGATAGGATCGCAACAATCAAAGTATTTATTTCAGTTCCATCCAGTTGAGGATCGTATTCATCACGCCGGTATGGACGGTCTGTTGAGGAACTGTGGCACTGGCTGTCGTGTCGATGAGGCCTTCACAATGGATGATCTAGTTGACTCAATCTCTGCTGATACTTCAGGGCTGCGTTGTGGTCGTGTCAGGGCACCGGTCTCACCTGGATATGGCCCAGATCCGGTTGACTACGGTAAAAACTGCTGGACTGCATCCGATCCGTGTGCCGTGTGAACGCTCTAAAATACAGAAAAAATATGCACCGCATATGCACTACAAACAGAGTATGTGTGAAAAAGGCATTAGTGCGTGTGCGCCATTGCGCACAACCTTTAACCGACTCCTAGGATAGTGAGGGTCGTGAGTCACTGGCATCGGGGTCATGGGCTGGAAAGTTTGGGAACCCCAGGCCTAGACTACTGCTTATGTTATCGGATTACCTCTCTCGTCAAGCCCTCTGGATACTGTTTGCCGATTGAAGACCCACGCCAGCCCTAGGATTATTCTTTGCCTTGCCTGAGATGTGTCGTTATCTGACCCTTGCTTGTTTTGTTTTCTGACCATGCTTCTGTAATAAAGCCATGCACATGGATCCGTACGTCTCCTGCTCTGTTCAATCCGTAACACCATGACAAATTATCCATGTTATCCCCATGAATGAAAGTTACAAATGTGGGTCATTTATAAAGTGAACCTTACATTAAAGGCTGTTTTTGTATAAAAACATATTTAATTTTTTTAAAAAATGTATTTATATAAATCACAAAGCCTCCAAAAGCTGTACAAATGTGGAGGAAAAATATTATTAAACAGTGAAATTACATTTGTTTAAGAAAACAATTATTTTGTTACAAAACTACATTTTGTTGCCTGGAGACTCCAAAGAGCCTGAGTGTACCCCAAACAAAGAGCGCATATAAAGGGCCTGAGAGGAAGTCAGACTGTGAGATTCATAAAGACATGAAGAAGCTCTTCACCTAAACTACCCACAGATGAAACAAATGGGCACTCTCACGCATAAGCTGCTTGTCCACCCAACAGATCAAACCTTGTTTTTAAATAAAAACCAACCGCAGCAGGTTTCAGTTTGACTCAGAAGACGAGCTGCTCGTGCCCCACTTTAGTAAGACTGGAAATGTGAGATGGTTCATGATTTTAACATTTTTGCCATTCACAAATGATTATAAAACCATAAGCTTATTTACAATTAAATTTAGATTGACTAATTCAATACTCACACAATTTTCCACTCTTACTGTATATTTAACACAGGGAGAAGTTCGTTTTTAAAAAACATTATTGTTAATGGATAAAAATAAAAACGTTTTCCACAATTATGAGCAGTTAAAGGGTTAGTTCACCCAAAAATGAAAATTCTGTCATTTATTACTCAACCTCATGTCGTTCTACACCCGTAAGACCTTTGTTAATCTTCAGAACACAAATTAAGATATTTTAGTTGAAATCCGATGGCTCAGTGAGGCCTGCATAGGGAGCAATGACATTTCCTCTCACACACACACACACACTCACTGATTCATTATGCTCCGATGCTTCATGAAGCAGTGTTTTGAAATCAGCCATCACTAAATAAGTCATTATTTTGTTTTTTTTTGGCGCACCAAAAATATTCTCGTCGCTTTATAATATTAAATATGTTTTTAGTACCTTTATGGATCTTGAGAGAGGAAATGTCATTGCTCCCTATGCAGGCCTCACTGAGCCATCGGATTTCAACCAAAATATCTTAATTTGTGTTCTGAAGATTAACGAAGGTCTTATGGGTTTGGAACGGCATGAGGGTGAGTAATAAATGACAGAATTTTCATTTTTGGGTGAACTAACCCTTTAAGATCTTAATAAAAGCCAGACAAATGTTGGTTATATAATACACATTCAGCCAGAGAGTGAGATGGAGTGTGTGTTTGTGTGTGTGTGTGTGTGTGTGTGTATGAGAGAGAGAGAGAGAGAGAGAGAGAGAGAGAGAGGTGGGTCAAATGTTGTGGGAGGATTCAAACAGATCAGATGAACTTGAGTGTCTCTCAGAGTAAAGTCTTTTTGGGTCAGGCTCTTCGCTAAACAAAATGTTTCACGTGTTCGTTTTGTTCTGTTTGTGCTGCTGGACTAGTAAGTTATAAAAACATTTTAATTTATTTCCACTTCACTGATAAAATATTAATAATAATAATAATGATAATAATAATAATAATGTTGATTTGGTTCAGAATAGTTAGAGGATTTGCATTTAATGTTCTTCCCAGATCAAATAAAACAGATATTATTGTGAGACTTTTCAGAGCAAAATAAATGTAGGCAGATAACACCTTAAAGATTAAATTACTGGTTTATGCATTCTGTAAATTGATGTCAAAGCATTTTATTTTGCATTTCAATTCACAGTTCACTTTGAATGTTCAGATTTCACTTCAAATATGTGTTTGAACAAACACACCTGTTTGTTCTCCAGGTGTGTTTGGTGATTCAGTGTCAGTGATGGAGGGAGATTCTGTCACTTTATACACTGATCTTACTGAAATATGGGAAGATGAAGACATACTGTGGAAATATAGAGCTGAAAACTCTCTGATAGCTAAAATCAAGAAAGCGAAACAAACCTTCCCTGATGGGAGATTCAGAGACAGACTGAAGCTGGACAATCAAACTGGATCTCTGACCATCACAAACATCACAACTGAACACACTGGACACTATGAACTAGAGATAAATGGACCCAGGTGGTCATCAAAAACATTCAGTGTTTCTGTCTATGGTGAGTAGATCATTTTCAAAAATTCTTGTTTTATTAAAGAAATACTCATTGACCATCAACACACTAAACACTCATTAGAACACACTACACAAAATATAAGATTGCTGTAGATTTACCCATATTTCTGTTTGTTTTTTGTTTTTTTTCCCAGCTCGTCTGCCCATTCCTGTCATTATCAGAGATTATTCACAAAATCTTTCATCACCATCAAACCAGAACTGTTCATTGGTGTGTTCAGCTGTGAATGTGAGTCATGTGACTCTCTCCTGGTACAAAGGAAGCAGTTTATTGTCCAGCATCAGTGTGTCTGATCTCAGCATCAGTCTCTCTCTACCTCTGGAGGTGGAATATCAGGATAAAAACACCTACAGCTGTGTGCTGAACAATCCCATCAGAAATCAGATCAAACATCTCAACATCACTCAAGTCTGCCAGATTCACTCAGGTACGAAAGTGGTGATAGTAGTAATTATTTATTCAGCCGATCTGTTTTTGACTGTAAAATAAATCATCACTGAGATCTCAGTCTTGTTCGAGGTCAGACTGACAGACTCATTTTGTCCATTACAGATCAGCGTCTACCTTTATTCAACATAGTGCTGATCTCTGCTGCTGCTGGATCTCTGGTGATTGTAGCTGTGGTTGGGATCTGCTGCATCTGCAGGAAATGTAAAAAATCAGGTAAGGAATTCAATAAACAAATAATGCAACCTTTGTTCTTTTAACACCTGTGATTATTGTTAATGCAGTTCAGACACAGGAAGACAGAAGTCATTCAGCGCTGTGTAAACCAACAACATGACAAAAGGTGAGAAGCTGCAAGAAGTTGCAGTCATTGTGACTGAAATTTGTAGCATTAGACGTTTGTGGTTTATCGGCTAAACCGTCATTATCATTACCTCCACTATATACAGAGCAGATTAAAATAATATAGTTAAAGCTGGTGATTATTGATATTGGTTTATTGTGCATACATGTGAATGTCTTAAGATAACATTAGGATGCAAATAATTACTATGACCACAGAAGCACTAGAAAAATATTACATTATCAATGCATACTGTAAATGTATCCCGTGTTATGGGAGCAATACTCCTTCCCTCCTTCCCTTGGGTTAAAAATGTAGCCTAATTAAAAAAAAAAAAAAAAAATGTAACCCAGCAGATGGGTTGTCCATATTTGACCCAAAAATGGACAATGGGTTGGGTTGAAACAACCATGTAATTTTCGTTATTTTTCTGACAGCTAGGTGGTGCCAGAGCATTACTATTTTTTAATAGTAATGCTCTGGCACCACCTAGCTGTCAGAAAAATAACGAAAATTACAGCAAGTGTTCATTAAGCTGGCAACGAAATTTGGTTTTAATTTTACTTAACTGTTTTTACTGGTTTCCCTTTACATATTTATTTAAGGTTTTCATATCTTTAAGTTTTTTTCTTTGATGTTTTAATTCCATTACCCTATAGAAAACTGGCAGTGCACCTTGCATACTGAAAAAAAAAACATTGTAATTATTACTTAAGTTTATGGGAATTTGGGGGTTTTTAAGAACGCACTGAATGGATCCACTTCACAAAGCATTATTTTATTTTTATGCAGAGACTAGTTAGTCTATTAGTAAAATCTGTTGATTTTAGCCATCTTTGTTGCTTTATATGCCAACGGTGACAGTTTAAAAATGTAAAAAAGCACTACTGTTTTTTGTTGTTTGTTTGTTTGTTTGTTTTTTCTCAAGTCTCAAGTTTGCATGCCTGTAACTCAAGAAGTATTAAAGATATCCTTTGATTCTGGTTCTCGGCAAACTTTCCTTTTTGTATCTGCATTTTAAAAGTCCTTAATGGTTCAATCCCAGAGATATGGAGATCTTAATGAGTCTAATAACTGCTAATCGACACGTAGGTGCAACATTACTTAAAGTCAAAAAATTAGGGTACACAGTTCTGCTACATTGCTAATAATAGTTTCAAGTTCACACTTACAAATGATCAAATAAAAGCCTAAAATATGCATATTTGGCATGCTGCCCGAGGGGAGGGCTCTGAGCTCGGAATTTGGCCCAAAACCAGAGTACTCCCCCTGTACCTCGAATAGGAACAAGCTGAGAGTGAGGAGATGGGGTGGTGGAGGGATGCAAAAACCTGCAGAGGATCATAGATGAGTCGGCTATGAATATATATATCCTCCCAAGCTGATCATTTGAACGTGCTCCTCTCGAACTTTGTTTATAAAACATAATTTAAAGTATTCAGTACTGAAACAAATAAATGACTTAATAGAAACTATAATAAGGTGTCATTGTAAAGGTTGGATTGAGTAAATTTGAAGCAAAATTGTATTAATTTTTTTTTTTTTTTTTTTATGTTGTTCCTAATAGAGTTTGTGTTTCCTTGCAGAAATCAAAGACGGAGGCTGTGTACGAAAACGTCCCCCAAAAGTGATGATCAAATAATGTCTCTATTCAGATTTATTCTCTGACAGGATGACATTTTTGTATATATATTTTATTATATATCATACATAATTGACACTGTATCATGATGTAGTTCTGTATAGTTTCATCATGTTTTGTGGCCTCCAGGACATACAATGTCATCCTGTCTTGTCATCTCATCAGCTACGTCTGGGTTTCAGATCTCCTGGCTCCACTGTTGGTTGTTGGGAGTATTGGCTCCTCCCTTGCTCCTCCCACCATTGTTTCTGCCATGGGCCTTTGTACTAACTGTGATTTCCTCCTGACACCAAACTGCCTTTGAAACTGCCCTTTGTATTAATTAAAGCTGCTGTATTATTTGAACATACCTTTCTCTCGTCATCCTTTGTGGACCAAATTGTCACACATCTATTGCAATAAGACCTAAACCAAATCAAGCAAACAAAGATTTATTACTTAATATGATAAATTAACAATGAATCAAGTTAAAATTAATGGTTTTGGATTTGAAATCATAATTTCTAGTGAACAGAATATGAAAATGTTATATTAGTGTGCATGAATAGGTTTACAGCCTATTGAGCAAATTTAAGTATCACACACTCCCACAGGTCAGAATACATTTGCTCCTAAAACTACTATACTATAGGCATTTTATATTTATTTGCATGCATTAACAATTAAACATATATTTTGTTATTTTCACTTGTTCGCCCACTTGAATTATCAGTAATAGTTATCAGTGTAGGACAAGTTTTGATAATAAAAGTTTTCTTGCAGATAAATACATAATGTCTGCACAGTCTTCCTTAACTAATGCTGGAAACTTGACCTTACATAATAATTCATAATGAAGCTCTGTGTGTCTAGTAAACACACCTGAACAAGCTAATCAATGTAGGCATATTAGAAACTTTCGGACAGGTGTTTTGGAGCTGATTGGAGCTCAACTCTGCAGGACAGAGGCCCTTCAGGACAGAGTTTGGAGATCTCTGGTCTAGTACATTATACTCCCCATATATTTTGATAAGTAAGATGGAGTTCATAAAATTGCAAAATGAATTACTTCTAGTATTTAAGTACATTAAGTACTATTACTCAAGTAAAATTGAAAAGGAGTAATATTTTATTAGCGTATTTAGTGTACTTTTTTTGTACTTCATCCACCACTGCCCACTTTGAACCTCTGTGCATTCCAGTGAATCACACCACAAGATGGCGTCATGAGCCATTAGAAAAATCAGAGTCTCATACTTCTGTCATGTTTGCAGTTTGTTTTTTGTTTTTAAAGAAATTTGGTATTTGTAGCGCTAAAGCAAATCCTCCTCCAAGTGTGGAATTGATTATGGGCACTATTAGCCAGCAGAATGTCACATCAAATTTTTGTAGACTTATTTTAGTATACTATCCGGGTACTTTGGGGATACTCATTTCAGTGCACCTCCCCTTCAAAGGTTCTCCCCTCAGTGCCCTTTTTTTTGGTTTGGGCCACTGACCCTTGAAATGTCTGTGCACATCAGTGATGGCAGTATGAAAATTGGGAAGCACCAACAGACTATATCCCTGAGATAACAAAACCAATACTGGGATAATGGGGACCAAATATGGTTCTTCTATAGCATCACTGTGAAAACCCACTTTTGGAGCCTTTTTTAAAGAGTGTATTAGGCAGTACATCATACCTCCCTCCCCATACGTATACAACCTAGTTATGATCATTCCATATTTTTAAAATCCCCTGATAATAAATAGCCCATACAAAGGGCTAGGAAATTATTTTATTGCTATTGCACATTTTTTATTCAAAATATTGAATATTTTTTAAAATTGACAGTTTGACACTCCCATTTTGATGTGTCTGTGGTCCAGTGGTGAGGTGTCATCCCTTCTTTCACTGTGGGGTGATGCATATGCAGACTGGCAAAGTTGCTGCAGCTACACATTTGTTGCATCTCAAATCAGCTTGTGAATCACAATCCAAATGTGTTTTGGATGACTTTTTAGTGCAGTTGATCACTGCTATCAATAAGATTTTGTGCATTTTTAATGGAGGCCAGCTAGTGAGTGAGAGCTGTATTGCCTCAGTCTCACCTCACTCCCCTGGCCTCAAAAGGTGCACCAGTGACTGGTTTTAAAGGAACACTCCACTTTTTATTTTCCAACTGCCCTAGAGTTAAACAGTTGAGTTTTACCATTTTCAAATCCCTTCAGCCGATCTCCGGGTCTGGCAGAACCACTTTTAGCATAGCTTAGCATAGTTCATTGAATCTGACTAGACCGTTAGCATCTCGCTCAAAAATGACCAAAGAGTTTCAATATTTTTCCTATTTAAAACTTGACTCTTCTGTAGTTACATCGTGAACTAAGACTGATGAAAAATGAAAAGTTGCGATGTTCTAGGCCGATATGGCTAGCAACTATACTCTCATTCTAACGTAATAATCAAGGAAATTTGCTGCCGTACCATGGGTGCAGCAGGCGCAATGATATTACGCACCGCCTGTGAACCATGGAGCGTGCCTTGCAACCATGGAGACATTTGTGAGAGACGCTGCGTATTATCATTGCGCCTGCTGCACCCATGGTATGGCAGCAAAGTTCCAGCAAATGTTACACAAACAAAGCTAAGATACAATGGTAACATGAAGGCTATTTATACACAGAGACTAATGAAACCTGGACCAGGCCCTCTCCAAAATAAAAACTCCAGGGGAACTTGGACAGACATGATGTGATGGGGCTCTTGGGTGAGGCAAACATAAAGGCTGGAGACTCTTGCAGGCATGATGTAAAGAGGCTCAGGCATGGAAGCCATGACAGCTGAATGCTCAGGCACAACAGCCATGATGGCTGGAGACTCTGGCATGGCGGCCATGACAGTTGGAGGCTCTAGCTTTGCGGGCATGATGGCTGAAGTCTCCGGTGCGGCGACCATGACAGCTGGAGGTTGTCTTGATTGATGACTTATGCATGGCGGCCAACATGGCTGATGACTCCGGCGTGGTGGCCATCTTGGCTGATGACTTCGGCTATGACATAAAGAGGCTCTGGTTTGGTGACCATGTCATGAAGAGGCTCTGGTTTGGCGGCCATTTCGTGAAGAGTCTCTTGAGTGGCGGTCATGATATGAAGAGGCTCTGGCGTGGTAGCTATCTTGTCTGAAGACACAGGCATAGCGGCCATCTTGTACAAAGACACAGGTGTAAATGGCATTTTTGTCTAAAGACACAGGCAAAGTGGCTATTTTGTCTAAAGACAGGCATAGCAGGCATGACGTGAACAGTCTATGGCTTGGCAGGCGAGACGTGAAGAAACTCTGGCTTGGCTTGACTTGACAAATTGAAACATGAATATAGCCCTCATGTTTCATTGTCTAGTTTTGTTCCCTGCAACCACAGCTGGTGAGTGCTATGTTTATGTTTGTTTGTTTGGTATTTTTTTATGTTTGGATTCATGTTAGTAATGTAAATAAACTGGACATGGGTTCTTCAAGCTCGCCTCCAGTGGACATTTATTACACTATCATAAAAATACACTTACTTGTAGGTTTAAAATTCTACGTATGGCACTTTAATTGTTCAAAAACTAAAGTGTGCCATGAGACACAAAAGTGATTGTGCAAAACACAGTGTGGACAGGTGGAAATATTCTCACTTAGATCAGATTCCAATCAGATATACAAATAATCAGATTTGGATTTACATTGTGAACATGGTTCCACTGATGTCAACAACAGGTCCCAGTGAGAACCTACTAAACCTTGTAAAATATGTAGTTATTGTCTTATAGTTGTGACATAAAAGACATCAATAAGTGTGCATGTAAGATCAACAGATCCTCAGATACTTTAATCTCCTGAGATATGGACAGCACAAACACATACAGCCATTTGTCTCCACACCCCACAGAGTGAAGTTGCGGGAAAGCTTCTTTCCATCCTGTCCTTCCTTCACATTTGCTCCTTCTCCCCCACTTCCTTCCCTTTACACATTCTTCCCATCACTCAGTTCACTTAAAAAGATCATATACAAATTATAATGTTCTGTCAATGCAAATGAATTAACAGTCATGTTTGGTATCGTTTGAAATGTCTCAGTGCAACTGGTACAATGGTCTCGTCTACATGAAAGTAAACCAAAGGTATTAAAGATTTTAAGAGTTTTAGAGATACTTTGGTTGCGACCATGGGTGTGCCTCTTTCCCAGGGTCTTTCATCTAAATTACCTCCTGTTCCACAGCAAGGTGCGAACCCCCGAGGTCTGTGACCCTAGTCAATGCAAATTCTGATTGTAAGTTCATGCCTCACATTGGGGGATGTTTTGTCTTGGTCTGAGTATTTAAAGAAATGTTGCAAAAGGCTCAGGGCGCTTCTGTATTCAGACATGCCCTCATTGCTGAGTGTCCAGGACATTCAGCAATGTGTATTTTCCTAATGTCAGGTATTCATCTTACTGACATTCTGAGCATTTGATGTTTTGTACTGATCATCTTTGAATTGATTATGTAATTGGCATGATACATTTACCTGACTAATAAATTGTCACATTTGATTTATTCTGACTTACTCTGAAATTATTGGCTTCAGTAGATTACGATGTATCCATTGTTACCGCAAATCTGCGTCAGGTTAGTAACGGACTAAAGTCCAGTTGAGTGGAGCATAGGGCACACCGACTGTGATTTTAGAGCTCCGACTAACGCTTGGCATTAGTTCAAGTGTACTTATACTGTAAAGGCTAAAAAGGGAATTTCCGTTTAGGGCAACAAATGTTGATCGACCAACCTAAATAGGGTGAGCCTTACCTCTGTTTATTCTAATGTTACTCTAGCTAAGTGTACATGGGAAACCATAGCATAACCTAACCAAAGCTACTATAAGAGAAGTAATATTGGTCGGCTTATCTGTAGTAGTGGTTGTGACCTCTGACTAGAGTTAGTGTTACTTTAATTCAAGTGTATACAGATCTATGGGGGACTAAACCAAATACTTTTAGAGAAAGCAAGCATGAGAGCGGCACTCTATTAGTATAGTCAATTACCTCTGTCTAGTGACCAAGACTGGCGAGTTTGTGATCGTGGGCCCGCATATTATTGAATGGCCAGGGCGAGGACCCTGTGCGACATTGAGAACCGAATGAACGAGTACAATAAGTGTAAAGAGTTAAATAGAATATTCAAATGTAAAGCCAAATTATTATACAAATGACCAATAATCAATTGACATTCTAAACTAAAATCGAGGTCATAATAACATGGAGTCAGATAAAAGATTATTTGGAATTAAACTACTTTGCCACGCTGAAAAGACAGAACGCGCAAGAAACCTTCCCCGTCCTGTGGGAAACCGCCATTGGGCCGATAGTCACGGAAAGTAGGGACACAAGTCGGTTCTGGGGCATTTTGAGTTATTCTGAAAGTATAGTCTCCAAGCTTTGTGTAACACATAGAAATCTGATAATATTTGGAGAAGTTGTGGCCTTTTGAAGGTAGGCACTCAAAAAAGCTTTAAGCCCAGAAAATGACCTCTAACGATTTTGCACTTCTCGCCTGTTCTCACCTGCTGGGAGTGACAAAAGGGCTCATTTACATCTCATTTAGATAAGCCATACCCCCTGTACAGCTGCATGGTTGCAAAGCAACGACAGACGCAACTGGAAAAATCGGACCGCATACTATTAATAATAAAGGATAATGTGCATTGTAAATGTCAGTAGTTTATCTTTTTTGACATTAGGACTTTTTGAACAGGATTCTGTGACAACCGTGATCATTTTGGTCACTATAGTCCTGGTTTAGACCTCAGTTAGTGGTTAGACCTGGTTTGAGTCAAAGAATTTAAAAAATCCTGTACATTAAACTCTTCAATAAATACTTTTACTTTTGACTTATAACGCACATTTTACGGCTACGGATACTTTATACTTTTACTTACGTAGGAATTTAATCTGATACATTTACTATTACATTAGTAAATCCTTGTTAAGAATATTAAGTAGTAAGTGGCTAAAATTATTAGCGTCACATTCAATTCAAGAATAGTAAGGTTTACATGAGCTAAGTCATTCACACCAGTCAATTCAAGCAATTGAAGCGTTATTCAAATTAATAGCAGATGCTAACATTACCATCTAAAAGCCCATTATAGTAATGGGGGTTTTGGGCAAGTGATACGATGCTAACGATTACAAATAAAATGACAGTCCTGAGCTAGCTAACTTAATAACAAAAGACACATGAGATAACGTGTAGCCTACGTGTTCTTAGAATGAACACAAAACGACAAACTTTGATGTTTATGGAAACTCACCCCATAAGAAACAGAAAAGATCTTGTTGCCTCCAATGAAATAAGTTGTTCGGGCACACTTTCTCTTTGTCGGGGTCTTCTTTGTGGATGTAACCATCTCCTAAGTTTGCACTATGCGTCTGTTTGCCTCTAAATGTCCAATAATTTGCATGTCCTGCCACTCTTTTTTCCGCAGCTAAAGAATCCAGCCGTATGTTGTACTTCAAAACATTTTCGGTGTAATGGCCACGGATCAGCTCGTCTGCGATATTCTTTGCGGTCCATCTTCATTAATTTTTGATATCAGCTAGAGCCGGTGTTATGAAATATTCGGTGTCTGAGATTTTCGGTGACACTGGGCGGAGCTTACATGAATATTCACGAGTTTCCTGTTTTGAGTTAAAGCGCCACTGAAAATGTTAGTGCACGCTCTTCGGCTTACATTAAAGGTAATTACTAATTAGCATATGTTTCAGCGTTAAACGAAGTCAAGCTTATATTCTAACTGTTACTGATGCACAAGATTTTATAAGCTATATTGTGTTATGTCGTGTCATGTGTTAGCTGTTTGATATGAACACAGCCAATGATTCACGGGTGTCGTTAGGATTCGCTAAACGAGCCAATAGCGTTTTAAGTAGCCTATTTTTGTTGAGTCTTTTAAGCATATAATTTTGAAAGTTTACCAAAATGTATGGTAGCATAATAATATTAATTGTAAACTCCTGTGGTGAAGGCAGCAGTAAACTTTCCTAGTTTGCAGAAGCACTTCTAATCTGGGTAGACTTGAATTTCTATATATAATGTTTCAAAAATAAATTGCACACATGCAAGAAAACATGTTAATGTACTTTAAATATAGTTTATTTATTATCCAAATAGGCCACGGTGAATTACACATGTGATAACTAATATAATATCTATCCAATATTCTTTCATTCCCAAATATGACTTTTGCCAATAAATATCCCTGTACACCAGACAAAGCAGACACTTTTATTTTTCACTTTGTTTTGAACATGACAGTTTATTAAAAATTTTAATAATACATGTTTGTTGTAATGTCATTTTATTATATATTTCAGATTGTGTCAGTAGCAAAGGCTGGTATCACTGGAATCACAAGAGCAGACCAAACTTTCATTTGTCTGGGATTCCAAGACCCTGTGTAAAGTGTGTTTAAATACAAGTGTTTTTGCTAATTAAATATGTCATATGTCGTGACTTCTTCTCAGTTGTGAATAAAATTCCAACACAGAATCAGTTGCTCTTTTTTATTCAAAGTGAAACTACTCTCATTATTTACGTTCATCTTTGATATTACAGATATGCAAATTACTACATGGTCTATTATTTTAGCAGCTTATTTAACATAAATAAAATTTTAATTGTTATGGAAAGCTTGTAGAATAGAACTAATACATTTCATTGTGAATATACTGCAGGTTTGATCATTTAGTTCCATATAGTTTCATATCACCACTGTGTTAAACTGAATCCTGATTCACAGTGCTTCATGTTTTTTCCACATTAATTTTTTTGTCAATGAAATGCATCATTTTATGGGAAAAAAAGATTGAGAATGTTTCCTAATAATATGAAAAAAAAATAACTCTTAACTTTAGGATTTAATAAAGTCTCTTTAAAAATATTTACCAACTGAGCAAGCAATTAAGAAATGACAGAACAATCACAGTAGTATGTATATATGTCTGATTATCCACATAACAATAATATTCCTCATACTTTTGCCAATTGTCTTCTCCATATAGTGAACGTGCTGCAGGGAAGCAAATATCACTGTCTCATATTTCTATTCATAGCAAGCAGATTAACACACTTTACACAGGGTCTTGGGATCCCAGACAAATTAAAGTTTGGTCTGCTCTTGTGATTCCAGTGATACCAGCCTTTGCTACTGACACATTCAATCTGAAATATATAATAAAATGACATACAACAAACATGTAGTATTAAAATTTTTAATACACTGTCATGTTCAATATAAGTGAAAAATAAAAGTGTCTGCTTTGTCTGGTGTACAAGGATATTTACTGGCAAAAGTCATATTTGGGAATGAAAGAATATTGGCTATAGATATTATATTAGTTATCGCATGTGTAATTCACCGTGGCCTATTTGGATAATAAATAAACTATATTTAAAGTACATTAACATGTTTTCTTGCATGTGTGCAATTTATTTTTGAAACATTACATATAGAAATTCAAGTCTACCCAGATTAGAAGTGCTTCAAGTTCTGCAAACTAGGAAAGTTTACTGCTGCCTTCACCACAGGAGTTTACAATTAATATTATTATGGTACCATACATTTTGGCAAACTTTCAAAACTATATGCTTAAAAGACTCAAGGTAATACAGAAACAACAAAAATAGGCTACTTAAAACGCTATTGGCTCGTTTAGCGAATCCTAACGACACCCGTGAATCATTGGCTGTGTTCTTATCAAACATAGCTAACACATGACACGACATAAAACAATATAGCTTATATATAAAATCTTGTGCATCAATAACAGTTAGAATACAAGCTTGACATCGTTTAACGCTGAAACATATGCTAATTACCTTTAATGTAAGCCGAAGAGCATGCACTAACATTTTCAGTGGCGCTTTAACTCAAAACAGGAAACTCGTGAATATTCATGTAAGCTCCGCCCAGTGTCACCGAAAATCTCAGACACCGAATATTTCATAACACCGGCCAGAGCGCTGCATAAATAAGTAGCCACGCTTCCCTTGGAGGGTGGCGGCAATAACAAAAGAAACAAAAGCCGGCCTATCCAGTATGAATACACACAGACAAAGACACGCCCCTACTGCGAGATAGAATCCCAGAAAAACAAGCCGATTTTAACCTCAAAATGTACTCTTTAAAATATACCAATACTGCTATGTAAAACACGGAGATGCTTCTTCGTGATCTCAAGCGCTTCTTTGAATTTATTCATGAGAATGAACTCTTTAAACCAATCACTGTGCTGTATTATGCATGAGATTGCATTACAGTGGAGAATTCAAACAACATGTAACAATTTAACAATGCTCACAACACGGATCAAAGATCATATACGGCGTGGAGTAAGCATGTTTCTAATTTTGAATTACATATTTCACATACTCTATAGTGCTCAAAACATGAACCAGCACCACGTGCTCACATTTTTAATCATGTCTTCTTCAAATTAAATATATGTGCAAATAAGGATACTAATACAGTCATACGCGATGACATTAGGAATTATTCTGATACACAGAAGACAATGTAGACCGAAAATTCAAAGAACAATTGACAAAAAAACAAACAAACAAAAAAACTATACCCCTATATGGATGGGACTAGTTTTATATGGGGACTTTAGAGAAATTTGTGTTTCACAGACTTTAAGATTACTTTAAGATTGTACTTTAAGATTTTTATCCCGTTTGAATCTGCCATGTCTGTTTTTCTCTCATGGCCTAAAAATATATATAAAAAAGTACTTGAAATATTTGACTACACCAATTCATAAATTTAACTTAAAATTATCATGTAACAGTAGTAATTAGCAGGGGGTATATGACAAAATGACAGATGGTGACCTTTGACATTTGCCCCTCCCCCACCGGACAACCAACGTCAACCAACCTCCCATGACCTTGACCACCTACGTTGCGTTGACCTTTGACATTGGGTTAGCAATATGACTTTGACTTCTGGGAGCAATATGGTCTATGACCTTATAATATTTTAAATACCAACGTTGGCCTTTGGCCTTTTGGTTGTCTTCTGGGTGAATAAATTGAAGATGGACCCTTGAAGGGTCAAGGTTTTTTTATGAAATCTTGAGAGTCACATGGACGGAGCACGTGTTGCTGGCATTCATATTCTGTGTCATGCCTATAGAGCTCCAGGCATTCTGCAGAAACAGAAAAGAGCTGTGAAAACATGGCTGGTTTATACTCACCTAAAATCCTCCAGACAGAATGGGATGAAAAGATGATGGAAAGTCTGACTTTGACTCAGTGTCTGGAACTTGAGTCTGTAAAGACTTAAATGACTGCAGAGAAGAACCTTTGTACATCGCAGAGTTGGATGGGATAACTTTGAATGTCTGCCACAGAGTGGTCGGTGATCATTCTAAAAAGAAGCAGGAAGAGTGTGTTTACATATTTTGCTGCAAAGACAAGACGAAGCTCTGCGATCGCTCGGGGGCCTTCCTCCATAATGAACATCATGATATGTATGAGATGCAATTTTTTGTTCAAGTGGTGCGATCTGGTTCTGCCGAGCTCCCTTTTCTCAATCATAAACAAAATGTTCAAGTGGTGTGACTTGCATGATGGATAGAACAAAATTAAAGTGCAGCTATTCCACCCCGAGAGATGCATGCAGCAGTAGATACACTCTGCCGTCCCGCCCATTCACTACACCCATTATAAGCTGCAATAAGTCAGACCCTTCCTACAGAACATCTTTACCATGTCTCAAGACGAAGCTTCAGAGCAGGCTCACATCTGCAGCTGCAGCATCTCTTTCGACCACGGTCTTGACCCCCGATGACAATGCTACTGATCATATTCTGACACACGAACCCAGGACATCTGATACCAATAAAAGATGGTTAGATAAATTTTGCACAGAGCTTCGAGTTTCCTAACAGGTCTGTGTGACAGTGCCTCAACCGATAAGGGTTTCGACACCACAGACAGCTGCTTCACCAATGTTGGATTCAAAATCGTAAAAGCTATGATCTCCTTGATAAGGTGAAGGAGGACTGCGAAGGCTATGCGATAAATCATCCCAGCCAGCTGAATGAAATGGGCAACTAAACAAAAGTCTAGGGTCAAGAGTTAAACTAAAGCAAACACTGATCTCCATGATAATGATTTTAAACAAAACATTTTCAACCAAACATCAACATCTAAACCTCTGGTAATTCTCAGTAAGATCTTCTGTAGACGTGTGACAGAAATAAAGTCAGTCTGGTTAGTAATAAGTGAAGCTGGTAATGCTGTTTGTGGAGATGTTTAATCAGATCTTCAGAGATTTAATGTCTTTTATCTTCAGTTCATCTAAGGCTGTGGCTGAAGAAAGTTGTAGTTTGTGTTCTTATTTCTCTTTCTTTCAGTGTTTGTTCACAGCAGGTGTTTGAATGATTGAAAGAGTGTTTCATGAACATCATTCTAACCTTTAAATAACTTTCTACTAACATTAAGGAAACTGGACATTTTTATGTTCTTGGAATGTTACAAATCAACGTTCCTACAATATTGAATTTTAAATCAAAATTAAGTTGAAAGAACATTTGAGGAACATCATTGTCACAGAGACAAACTCCGTGATTCCCTCCTCTGGCCATCAGAGGGCGCCATCGTCAGAGTACCAACACACACAGACACACATACTACATTTCCCATCAGCCCCGTACCTTGGTACTGATCACCACACCCAGCTGAAGCTCATTATCAGGACTATATAAACTGCCCTCAACCTTGCATTCTTTGTGAGGTCTTGTACTACTACGGTTTGCATTTCTGAGCATTCTTCATTGTTTTTGCCTGCCTGTTGTTGACCCTGTTTGATCCCTGTTTATGATTCTCTGCTGCCTGCCCATTGGACTCGTTGCTTTGATTCTGACCTGTGATTGTTATCTGCCTGCCCTGACCCATTGCCTGTATTACGACTACGGTTCTTCCTGCTCTCTGCTGTCCCAGTCTGCTGTTGTTTGACCATTGCCTGTCTGACCACGATCACTGTTTAATAAAGCCTGCTTATCGATCCCACTTTGTGTGACGAGTCGTTACAATCATACCTTATAAAAAAACGTTCCTCTAATTTTTTACGTTCCCAGAATATTTAGAGTATGTTCTTATAACAAAATTGTTTTAGCTGGGCATGCAATCTTATTCCTAAATGACAACAATTCTGCAGTCTATTAAACCTTTAAAGTTATGATCATACTGGAATATTAATTTAATCCTGCTTTCGTGCTGCCGCTGATTCAGAAAGCGCAGTGTTCATGTAAGCTAGGAGAGAGCGGGGAAAAACCTACATTTTTTGGCTTTCTCATTTTGTGTAAATCCACTTGGGGTTCAGATCCTTTTTTTTCCACAATAATTTCACACTTGTCTAGTAATCCAATCAAAGGCAAAGACTGATGAAGGCAATTAGCTGAAACATACTGTTATCTCCTGGTTGAACAGTCTATAATAAAAGTATTTTTAGAGTACAGACCTTTTAGAATTTTTATACATGTCTAGAACAAAAATGTGGTTTTCTTTCATTATTACAGCATATACTTGTTCCTTTATTTACCTCGAAAGAATGGAAGTTTAATGTGACAACATGCCACGTATGTGGGGCCTACGTAGGAGGCGACGTTCTTGTGACCCTGAAGTTCTGAACCTTTACAGAACTTTAGGGACGTTCCTAAAAATTTCATAATAATAATCCAGGAAATATCTGTAAAGTGCATTATTTTGTAAGACATTAAAGAAAAAATATGATTTTTTAACCTTAATTTTACAGTTTTTGTTTGAACAGCCACTTTTGTTAGTCAATTTAGCTGTAATTTTCAATTCAATTTTTTGACAAGGGCAGCAGGGACGTTCTGAGGATGTTCTGGGAACATCAAATCAAAACATCCTGAATGTTCTGTAAAAGTCCGTCAAATAACGTCCCCTCCAAATAAATGCTGGTTACCAAACAACAATTTCTCAATGCTGATTCACCTGTTTCTTGTGGTTTGCCAATAGAATTCATTAAAGTTTAATGTGAAAAACATCACTATAACAGGGCACATTGAATATAATAGCTGGCAGCTAACTTATTGTTTCTTAGTGCAATAAAAAAAACTGAAATGAAACGGCGTGGATGAATGTGTGCTGTACACGTTAAACAAAAGTGAATGATGGATTTGGACGCAAATAATAAATTATTATTATTATTATTATCATTATTAATAAAAAGAATGTTGCAAGGCAAAATCAATGATCATTTAAGCAGCAGTTATGAGAAACATCCTCCTAATTTAGTAGTCAAATGCATTATAAAATGCAGAGCTTTCCCTGCCACGCTCCCCATATACACTTTAAATTATAGGCTATACACAAGCATTTATATGTTATTAATGTGCAAATACGTAAGAACTTTATGTTTATGAAGCCTCCACACTCCATTCAAATGTCACATGCATACGTTTACAATGGACAGATTTTATGTACAAATAGACAGGCCTACATATTTCCATGAGATCATGCTGGACAAACATACACAAATCTCATAATGAACATCATAACACCACATCCTGATTCATACACTGTGCATTCATACAACAGAGATCACTGCACATTTCCACAGAACTTTAAACCCTTGATGAATATCACCACTTCAAAAACATTTTTTAATTAAAAATATTGCATTTATTTTCATATTTACAGTTTTGGAAAATGTCTTTGTTACAAATATTCAGTGGTTTTCCTGTGTTCAGTGTCTGGTCTCATCTGAGAAAGTGTTTGCATTCTATATTCTCTTACTGTGGCATTTTGGATTATTATTAAAAGACTGTTCTTGAACACTTCTTCCTTATCTTCACGTGTTTGTGCAACACCAACATGACAGTCTTAAGGTTACAACAAGTGAATGGAATAAAAGATTAAGCCTTTCCTTTTTGCACAGTGGGTGTAAATTTCACACAATCTGTTATTTACCGCAGCTGAACGTTTGCCATCATCTCTCATCATTCAGATACAGTATTCAGTTATTTTACAAAAAAATTCTGGAAAAATGTGTAAAATATTTGAATACTGTTGTCCAAGTGTGTTCTATTTTGGTTTAATTCTAGTTCCTGTTTCCTTATTTGTTCTCATTTACCCGCCACTGGTGTGTTTCTTTGTTCTCCTGTGTGTGTCATAATAAAGATGTCATAATGCGTTTTGTACAACCACAGCCAACTGTATACATATAAAGGAAACTGTTGACAAAATTTCACCTGTAATAAAGCACCCCAGAGGAAGCCAGTACAAGAATGTAAAAATGTTTTTGTGATTTCACTAATGAGATAAAAGTATCAATTTCTAAAACAAAATTAAAATTAAAATAACTTCATGTTTAATATGATCATTGTGTATTTATTACTTTTCTCCCTCTCTGAGTTTCTCATGTTTTTTTGTTTGTTAGCTTTATTCACAGATAAAAGGGTCTTAAAAAGCTGTTCATACAGGAAAACACTCTTCACCTACAAACACATGCACTAAATGTTTGTCCAACAGATCAAACCACATTTCTGAAGAAAACCGACCGCAGCTGCTTTCAGTTTGACTCAGAGATGAATTTTAGTAAACCGGAACTGTGAGACCAGAAACAATTTTAACTTTGTACATTTTCCATATACTAAAATTGAGAACCTAATAAATATATACAGCCATTTTAAAATCACTAAAGTTACTCTCCAGAAATGTAATTCATCCAAAATTCAGACAACATTCTTCTATTTTTACATATTTAACACAGTCAGGCAAATATCTTTTAAAAACTATGTCAAATGATTAAAGATTATTTAAAAAAAAAAAAAAAAAAAAAAACATTTTCCACATTTAAGAACAGTTACTTGAGTTAAGAAGTTAAGAACATTTTTATATACACATATATAACGTGTGTGTGTTCATTAGGAGGGTCAGACTCTGTCGGGGGAGGATTCACATCACTTCTCTTGTGTTCATTTAGATCAGTTGTGCTTTTATTGACAGTCTTATTAGATCAGAAAATGTCTCACGTGTTTGTTTTGATCTGTTTGTGCTGCTGCCGTCTGACCGGTGAGTTATAAACATATTTGTGTTATTTATTCACATTTGAGAGTAATAATAAACTCCTGCTGCAGTTCAAGTTAGATTATTTTCTTCAACTCTGATCAAATATCTCTTGTTGTTTTAGAAATTTTATTTTCAATGATTGCAAATGCAAATCAGTCTTAGCAAAAACATTTTATTTATATCATTTTAAATTATTCTGCAGTAATCATAAACAACTACAAACTTCATGGAAATTCAGTAATAAAACGTGTTGAATATATTTTATTTTGCTCTACAGCAAATAATTTTAAAACACATTAAAGATCAAATTATTGATTCATTCACATCTGTCTGTTTATATATGTGACTTCATTTTGTTTCGGGGCTCTGCTGCTGTTAAAGGATACAAACTAACTTCAGGCTTTCTAAACACACAACATTAATCTGTGTAAAATCTGTTCTTCAGGTGTGTTTGCTGCTGAAACAAATAAAATACAGTCAGTGTCAGTGATGGAGGGAGATTCTGTCACTTTACTCACTGATGCTGCTGAAGTACAGAAAGGAGACAATATACTGTGGAAATATGGAGCTGAAAAGAATATTATAGCTGAAATAAGTAGACGGTATGGATTGTTCATCACATATAATGGTACTGATGGGAGATTCAGAGACAGACTGAAGCTGGACAATCAAACTGGATCTCTGACCATCACAAACACCAGAACTGAATATGCTGGATGTTATACACTAGAGATAAGAGGAGTGGATCTGACATCAAAAACATTCAGTGTTTCTGTCTATGGTGAGAGTCGTCATTCATCATGTCCTTCTTGTTCACTTAGCTATTTATATATTGGAATGTTAATGTTATGTAATTAATTATGTTATAGTTTGAAAATACAATCACTGCTCACCATCAACACAATGAAGCAAAGGTAACATTGTTTAGATCCATATAACTGCTTATTTATCTCATGTTTTCCAGATCGTCTGCCTGTTCCTGTCATCAGCAGTAACTCTTCACAATGTTCTTCATCATCATCATCAAATTGTTCATTGGTGTGTTCAGCTGTGAATGTGAGTCATGTGACTCTCTCCTGGTACAAAGGAAACAGTTTATTGTCCAGCATCAGTGTGTCTGATCTCAGCATCAGTCTCTCTCTACCTCTGGAGGTGGAATATCAGGATAAAAACACCTACAGCTGTGTGCTGAACAATCCCATCAGCAACCAGACTCAACATCTGGACATCACTCACCTCTGTCACACATGTGCAGGTACGACAGAGCTGATATTAGTGTTTATGTATAAATTTATTCACACTAATGACTATCTCTCTTTTCCTCTCCTTCACTTCCTCCAGTCTCAGTCTCTCTGATAGTGTTGATCTCTGTTGGATCTCTGTTGATTGTTGCTGCCGTCGGGATCTTCTGCATCTGCAGGAAATGTAGAAAAATTGACAGAGAAGGCAAGCGTAACCTACTGCTTTTAGATATGTATTGTAATAAATAAGTATTTGAAAATATACATTGAATATTTATAGTCAGTTGAAACCCCTAATTATAATTTAATCAATAATTATTCTCATGATTTTGTAGAAACACCTTCTAGATCATTTATATGAAAGCAAACCTAAATAAAAATGTGTCTGATAGGCTCTGTACATTTCACTCATAACATAATACGTCTATTTATATATAATGAAATCGAGCAGTGCTCTTTTTACTTGTCTTGCACAAAAAACAAACAAACAAACAAAAAAAATTCTACATTTCTCAAACTGCATCAAAACACTGGAGATGCCAAAAATAGAAATGTGATTCAAAAATAAAAAAGCTGGATGTTGCTGGTGCTGAAGTCAAAATATCTATTATTACTGAATAATTTTGTTGAGCTTCAATTTCACAATACGAGTTTGATTTATAAATTGTGTAAAGAATGTCTCTCTAAATTTTATGATGAACAAATACTCTGTTTGTAACTTTTTGTGTGAAAAAGTTATAGGCCTAATGACAAATTAAATTTGTTAATGCTATTTTATTTTATTTTTTAAATTGCAGTGTTAAACATTTAATGAAATATGTGCATTTTATGCATTCACCGGCAGCCATAATAATAATATATATGTTGTGAAGAATCAGATCTAGTTTGTACTGAGATTTGTAGTTTTAATACATCTATTATTGCTATTACAGTTCGGACTGGTGAGGAAGAGATCACTTACGCTGAACCATCGTTCTACAAAAGAAACATACAGAAATCGGTAAGGTCCTGTCATGTGTCTGTCATTTTTAGCAAATGCAAAAAAAGTTAAAAAGTACTAAAAAGTGTGTGCTTTTGTTTTTGTCTGATCAATCACACACACACAAGCACCATATTATATATATGTATATAAAAGCCATAAGATCATCATTCAATGCAAGAAACTCTTATTGTATATTGTGTTATTTGGATCACATCAGAGATTTCATTTTTATGAAGTAATTAAGCAACATTTTTACATATATAGAAAACAAAGCTAGAACAGAAATAGAACAGTAAGTGTTAGTATTAATGGGTCTAGTGTTGATGAAAAAGATGCATCTTCAGCCGTTTCTTGAAGCAGCTCGTGTCGAGTTTGGCAGGTCATTCCACTGGCTTAAAATAGTCAAGGTAAAAGTGAAACTGATTTTGTGCCTCTTTGGGATGATGGCACCACAAGGGACCGTTCACTTGCAGAACACAAGCTTCTGGAGGGCGCATAAGTCTAAAGTAAGTTTACACTCTAAAAAATGCTGGGTTAAAAACAGCCCAAGTTGGGTTGAAAATGGACAAACCCAGTGATTGGGTTGTTTTGACCCAGCGGTTGGGTTAAATGTTTGCCCAACCTGCTGGGTTGTTTTATTTAACCCATATATTGTTCAAAATTACTGTATTGCTCGCTTAAAAATGAACCCAAATTATGTTGGAAATTATTAATGTTTAATAAATGAACATTTATTAATACGTTTATTGAATAATAATCAAACAATAAACATTTATTAAATTGCTTATCAATAAATGTTCACCTTTTGGTTATTATTGTTGCCTCTAGTAATTATGTGTCTGATTTTTAATTTCCAACCTATTTTGGGTTCATTTTAAGTCAGCCATATAGTCATTTTTAAATAATAGTCGAGTTAAATAAAACTACCCAGCACGTTGGACAAACATTTAACCCAGTTGCTGGGTTAAAACAACCCAATCGCTGGGTTTGTCCATTTTCAACCCAACATGGGTTGTTTTTAACCCAGCATTTTTGAGAGTGTACATATATGCTGCAGAGCCCAGTGGTTGTTCTGTAGTAAAACATCCATGCCTTGAATTTGATGTGAGGGGCAATTGGCAGCCATTGCAAGTTCATGAGGAGAGGTGTGATATGTGCTCTCTTCGGTGCATTAAAGACCACTCTTGCTGCAGCATTCTGGATCTGTTGCAGAGGCTTGACTGTACATGCTGGAAGACCAGCCACGAAAGCATTACAATAGTGCAGTCTGGATAGAACAAGAGCTTGGACAAGGTGTTTTGTAGCATGCTCTAATAGGAAGGGCTTGATCTTCCTAATGTTGTATAAGGCAAATCTGCAGGACCAGACCATTCTAGCAATGTGGTCTTAACTCTTCCTCAGCCCAACGGCCTCACCCCCTTTGTTGTGTGTTCTCGGGGGCAGGGTTTATGTAAATGTTGGGGTTTGTGATGCCACCAACCAGGAAGAAGCTCATTGTAGTCCCTACCAGAGTTTGTTGTAGTCATTAAAAAGTGATTTCTGTAAAAGAACATATCTCCATTTGCATTGAACTTTGAGTGTCGTAACTTTGCAGATGTTGTTTATGCTCTAACAGCAACATCACACACTAAATAAAGTTAAAAAATTAAATCATAATCAAGGATCCCTTTAAAATAATCCATGCGACTCAGGTGGTTTAATCAATTTTATGAAGCAGTTTTTTGAAGTGATATGAGTGCTTTGTTTTTTTTGCAAAAACAACAACATAATTTACCACTCTATTAATATGAATCTCCAATGCAAGTTCACGAGAGCATCACGACATGTGTGCTGACTCAATAGCAGAGGTTGTTTCATGAACACGTGCTGGAGATAAATATTTTGTAAAAAAAAAAAAAAAAAAAAAAAGTGGTTAACTTAAATTAAAGTTCTGGATAACTACTCTTCACATTTCAGCAAAATATAGAAGATGTTTGATGTCATTTCCTCAAGATGCTTTATACTGATAAGTGCTGATAAATGTTATTAGACAAAAACTCTATATCACAACTTCTCATTTAGGATGAATCTAACATTTATTATTATTATATCTTGTGTTGTGTTTTTTACAGAAAGCTGGAGATGAGGATCATGTGGTTTATGCACCTCTCACAATGAGAAGATGATCAGACTTCAATCTTTAGGGTACAAGACCCAACTGTGTGACCTGTGAGAGATCTAAAGCATAATACTATAAGATGATTTTATCAAATGGTCTCCTAAAACTTCAAAACAACTTGCCTTATAATACAAGGACATTTAACAAATTATCTAAATCATATGGCCCACAGAGAGCATTTTCATGTTTGACTTTAAAAGTCTTAAAGCGACCATGTGTGTAAATCTCATGTGGTTTGGTCTGTTGGACAGACAGCTTCTTCATGAGAATGTACTGCTGGATGTTTGTGTTTGATGTCAGTTTGCGAGTGTGTCTGCTGTGAAAAGTGTGTCTGTCAATAGCGTGTGGTTTAAGGTGTTTTTCCATTCCTGCTCACATCAAAATTTGACTTCTGCTCTATAGAAAACCTGCTTTACACAATACTGAACTTATCAAAAAGGTCTCAAATCATACAGAGATATTACTTTGAAATATGAAAATATCATTTGTTTTGTGTGCATATGTGTCATGATCTTATATAAATGCTCATGCTGTAATCATGCAGTTAAGCAGTGCTGGTTTTTAGTGCTGGCAGAGCTATTTCCAGCTCCAGCAGCAACACTTCCTTCTGAGAACTATTCCTGAAACCTTTTTGATACCTTGATAGGTTATATCCAGTTTTTTTGTATGAGATTAATTTTAAGAATAAATGCAATGTATGATTTTATGGTTGCTGATTTCTTTAGTTTTCATCAGTTTTGAGGAGAAACTAAAAGCAGCAATGTCGCTAACAGACGTGTTTTTTCAGTAACAAAACTCCAGTGTTAAATTATCTTTCCTGGGAGAGTTTACACAACATCGTTTTCAACTAAAAACAGAAACTTTTTATGGGTTTTGGCCATTCATTTACACGACGATGACGGTTTTTGTGGCCTGAAAACGCAAACTGTTGAGGTTTCAAAGTGGAAGTTTTTGAAAACTATATTGTTATCGTTTCCATGGAAACTGCAAAAACACGAATCTGTGAAAATGGTGATGGCATGCACATGCGTATAGCGTGTTTAGTCTATCCACCTTATTTTTCAAGGCAGACCTAAGGTGTTTTCTGTGAATGTGTGAGATGTGAGTTCAGATTTATTAGTCGCTGTAAATAATGAGAAGAATATCAAAGTGCAGTAAACTGTATAAAAAAATAAGGTGGATAGGCATGCGTAAGGCAAGTGCTCTAAAAGAATGAGTATACGCAGAGGCGCGTAGTCTTTCTTTACAAAGTTGCCAACTGGCATGCGTTAACAGTGTTTTTAGTCATTTGCGCAGATCTGTGGATACTTTTAATAAATTCATCTGTACAAAGAAAAAAACTTTTCCATTTTTACAACATCGTTGTTGTGTAAACGTATCCTAAGAGTGTTAAATAAACACTGAAGCAGTGTTAAAGTTAATGAGATAAATAAGTGATTAATTGAGTGATGATTGGCCATTATTGAAGACACCTGATGATAACAAGCAGAATCACCAAAGGAGAAAATCACAATTTTTAAGTTACCATCATGGAGATGAGGGTTTGCTTTAGTTGGGCTCTTGAGTGTAACTGAGTTATAATAACCAGACAAGCAAAGAGAGAAAAGATAACTTTTTTAGTATAATATAAAGGACTTCTTAAAAGTTGTTCTGATAAAAAAAAAATAATAATAAAAAACTTTCATTTAGACACACAGACACCAAGAATCATTGTATGAATCTCAATAACAGTGACAAGCAACATATTCTGATCAACAGATCAACTCTGAACATTAGAAAAAGTCACATAACAACAGCAAAAATTAAATACTGAGAATTAAGGACATTTCTAAAACAATTCAGCTCACAATTTATTCATGCAGCAATGCATGATGGGAGCCATGGATGAATTTTGATTGGTGGCTCCCAGAATGCACTGCAACATGCTTTTTGATGGTCACCACTGTTGAGATTCACAGGATGATTCTTGATGTCTGTGTGTTTAAATGAACAAGTTTTTATATATATATTTTTTCAATAATGTAAATCTAACTCAGAGATTGGGCTCTAAATGAGTTCAGTGATTCAAATCAAATAATGATTATGTGAAAACATAACCAACACCACCTGATCATCTTTTCTCTTTGCTTGTCTAGCTATTGTATCTCAGTTAAAGAACAAAATCTGATATTAAAAAGTCAAGGGTCAAGAGCTCAACTAAAGCAAACCCTGACCTCTGTGATGGTGGCTTAAAAATAGTGATTTTCTCCTTTGGTGATTCTGCTTGTTATCATCAGGTGTCTTCAATAATGGTCAATCATCAGTCAATTAGTCACTTAATTATCTCATTAACTTTATCACTGCTTCAGTGTTAATTTAGCACTCTTATTTTAACACTTTTACACAAGTGAGATTGGTCTCACATATATACGGAGCCCCTAAAGGGACATGGTGGTAGAAAAAAAAATGGGAAGGAAGGAAATTTTACGTGGTGGTGGAAAAAAATTTGGGATGGGAGGATTTTTTTATATATATATTTTTTGCGTTCCCTCGCAAAGATTGCGTTCCCTTGCAAAGATGTTTGCGTTCCCTCGCAAAGTTATAATCGTTCCCTTGCTGTGAGCTCGGACAAACACTTCCTCTTTAATGACCCGCTGCCTGGCAGTAGTGTTTCAGTTAGTAACATACGTTAATAATGCACACAAATAATGCACACAAACTCATAGAGTTTGAACTTGTTGGACTCAAAAATGAAGAAATGCAGTCAGTGCTTATGTCAAGCAGTTCAGTTGGCAATATATTCACAGATTCGAGCTTCCCGGATTAATAACTCGTGAGCTAAACGTTGTTAAAACACAAATGCAGCTACTTCCAATCATAGTAACCTAGACAACAAGCTACAACAACCCAATTTTCCTCAATTGTGCTTTATAATAAATTGGTCTCTATGAGCAGGCGGCGGAGATACACGCCTGAAGGGACCGTCTGAAAAGTGCAAAACCCGAAACCCTTTTGCTCATTTTATATTACGAAAAATACTCAATAACTTCACTGTAACACACTGTACTGTCACAAAATTCAGTTCATACATCACTGCTCTCCTGCTGGTTATAGGTAACACTTAGTTTGGCAAGTAGCACATAAAGGCCTTCTTTACACAAATGATGTTGGTACACAGCTTACATACTTACAACAGCTTTTGCATGATAATTGCTTACTGGATTTGATGGCATTACAATTTATTTAATATTTTTACTAATAACAGTGAAGTTATTATTATATTATTTTATTTAATAATTAATAATCATAAACGTTATGCACTTTTCAGACGGTCCCTTCAGGCGTGTACCTCCGCCGCCTGCTCATAGAGACCAATTTATTATAAAACACATTTGAGGAAAATTGGGTTGTTGTAGCTTGTTGTCTAGGTTACTATGATTGGAAGTAGCTGCATTTGTGTTTTAACAACGTTTAGCTCACGACTTATTAATCCGGGAAGCTCGAATCTGTGAATATATTGCCAACTGAACTGCTTGACATAAGCACTGACTGCATTTCTTCATTTTTGAGTCCAACAAGTTCAAACTCTATGAGCCGCGCATTATTTGTGTGCATTATTAACGTATGTTACTAACTGAAATACTACTGCCAGCCAGCGGGACATTAAAGAGGAAGTGTTTGTCCGAGCTCACAGCAAGGGAACGATTATAACTTTGCGAGGGAACGCAAAACATCTTTGCGAGGGAACGCAAAAGATTTGAAAAAAAAAAAAAAAAAAAAATATCCTCCCATTCCAAATTTTTTTCCACCACCACATAAAATTTCCTTCCTTCCCATTTTTTTTTCTACCACCATGTCCCTTTAGGGGCTCCGTACATATACACTGGAGTTTCATTTTTGCTTTGCATGTATATTTATACCAAAAAACAACCCTGCCTCTTTTTATTTACATGTTTAAAATATTGCACATATTAATATGTGGTTCAGGCAATATGTGCATGCTCGTCACATAAAATGAAATATAACATTAAACACAGCCCTGTCTCTTTTTGTTAAATAATATCCATTATAAAGGTATAAGTAAAAAGTACAAGAAGCAATAAGAAATAAAGCAAGCAATTCAGTCCTACAAACCCAGCAAACACTGATGACGCCGAGATTGAGCGCAAAATCTTGGGACATGTCATCTTCACCTCACAATCAGTGGAAAAGAGTCGGGATGGGACTCGAGCAGAAATCATGTTCATGGATGCGATTATTAACGTTAATGTAGTATGAAGCAGAGCAGGACAAGTGATGTGGGAGCTGAACGAGACCGCTGGAGCGATTGATAATGAGAGACGAGCTGCACCACACACTTCAGCAGAGGAACTTTTATTATGCCACAGTCGCCGGCGCCGCTTCTTCTGGTCAAACGTATGAGGTAAAGCAGCGCTGTTTTATCAAATTACATAGGCTACATTTGAGTGAGTTGCTGCTGAGACATTGTTGCACACTGCAGTAAGATAGATCTATTTTAGAATATCATATTAAATGCTGGATGGCTTGTGTCGATAAATGGCATGCAATTCATTTTAAAGCATATTGTATGATGGAGATCTGATGATTGGCACACTTCCACCAATGCAGAAAACATCCACAATGCAAAATGATCATCATGCTCATGGAACGGAGGCAGCTGCGAGTAAACCTCACTCCTCTGATCTCAAGAGATGCTCTAGCGACTGACACTAGGGGCTGCAGCATTTAGCCTCCTTGATAGAGCATCCGACTCCCACGCCGGAGACCCAGGTTCAAGGTCTGCGCATCGCGGGGCGAGTAGGACCTGGGTAGAGGGGTCACAGACACACACACACACACACAGAGACTCCATGTGATTTATTTGCTCATTTGTTATTGCTGTTCAGTTCATTGCATTTTGATGTTCATGTCGTGTATTTGTACTCAATATGTAATATAACTGTTCGTTTCTGTTAATTTTTGTTCTGTTACAGTTAGCAACTGAAGTGTAGATTAAATATGTAGAATTATATGACAGATGATTGAAACAAATGATAAACTCTAAAGACTCCAACTTTTTTCTTTGTAACATAACATTATTGAAAAACTGTTTTTTTTTTTTTTCAGTACAAAAACTTTGACAAAAAACTTTGACAAAAAGTAATTTTTATTATTGTAATTGTGATTTCATAATATTTAGATATGAATTCAACTGGAAAAACTTCTGTCTTTCAGTTAGTCAAATAGCAAATAGTGGATCTCTGCAGCCATCTACTGGATAAAGTGATAATTTTTTTATTCCAAAAGATGGGCAAAAATCTTATACTAAACCATGTCAAATTATCCATGTTATCCCAATGAATGAAAATTACAAATGTGGGTCTTTTATAAAGTGAATTTTACATGAAAAGCTGTTTTTGTATAAAAACCTATTTATTTATTTTTTAAAATTTATTTAAATAAATCATAAATCCTCCAAAAGCTGCACAAATGTGGAGGAAAAATATTAATAAACAGAAAAATTACATTTGTTTTAAAAAACAAACAAACAATTATTTTGTTACAAAATTACATTTTGTTGCCTGGAGACTCCAGAGAGCCTGAGTGTACCCCCCAAACGAAGAGCGCATAAGGGCCTGAGAGGAAGAGGGGGAGGGGTCAAGTGTTGTGGGAGGATTCAAACAGATCAGATGAACTTGAGTGTCTCTCAGAGTAAAGTCTTTTTGGGTCAGGCTCTTCGCTAAACAAAATGTTTCACGTGTTTGTTTTGTTCTGTTTGTGCTGCTGGACTAGTAAGTTATAAAAGCATTTTAATTTCTTTCCACTTCACTGATAAAATAATGATAATAATGTTGATTTGGTTCAGATTAGTTAGAGGATTTGCATTTAAGGTTCTTCCCAGATCAAATAAAACAGGTATTATTGTGAGACTTGGCAGAGCAAAATAAACGTGAAGTTACAGGCAGATAACACCTTAAAAATTAAATTACTGGTTCATGCATTCTGTAAATTGATGTCAAAGCATTTTATTTTGCATTTCTGCTGCTGTTTGGGATGTTCAATTCACAGTTCACTTTGAATGTTCAGATTTCACTTCAAATATGTGAAATCTCTTTCTGTCCCTGTTCTCTAGGTGTGTTTGGTGATTCAATGTCAGTGATGGAGGGAGATTCTGTCACTTTATACACTGATCTTACTGAAATATGTGAAGATGACGACATACTGTGGAAATATGGAGCTGAAAACTCTCTAATAGCTGAAATCAATAAAGAGAAACAAACCTTCCCTGATGGGAGATTCAGAGACAGACTGAAGCTGGATCATCAAACTGGATCTCTGACCATCACAAACATCAGGACTGGACACACAGGACACTATGAACTAGAGATAAATGGACCCAGGTGGTCATCAAAAACATTCAGTGTTTCTGTCTATGGTGAGTAGAGATCATTTTCAAAAATTCTTGTTTTATTAAAGAAATACTCATTGACCGTCAACACACTAAACACTCATTAGAACACACTACACAAAATATAAGATTGCTGTAGATTTACCCATATTTCTGTGTATTGTTTTCTAGCTCATCTGCCCATTCCTGTCATTATCAGAGATTATTCACAAAATCTTTCATCACCATCAAGCCAGAACTGTTCATTGGTGTGTTCAGCTGTGAATGTGAGTCATGTGACTCTCTCCTGGTACAAAGGAAACAGTTTATTGTCCAGCATCAGTGTGTCTGATCTCAGCATCAGTCTCTCTCTACCTCTGGAGGTGGAATATCAGGATAAAAACACCTACAGCTGTGTGCTGAACAATCCCATCAGCAACCAGATCAAACATCTCAACATCACCCTTACGAAAAAGAAGTTTATTCAAGTGTGCAATTAGTATACTTCTTTTAAACTAAAAATAAGAAAGTATACTTTCAGTCTACTCTTTATATACTTCTCAGAAATATACTTTATGTACTTCTGAGATATATACTCAAAATTGCACTAAAGTATACTTGACAAAAGTCTAAGTATATTTGGCCTATACGTGGACTTGTTTATGGACTCGATCTACTTTAAATAAAAAAATAAAAATAAAAAAAAATAAAAAATTAAACTTACTTATATTTAAGTGTTGATAAAAAGGATTCATGAAGCTACAATAAAATGTTTTTAAAATGGAAAGAGTTAAAGTACAGTTCAAGGTATTTCAAGTATAAAAAATAATACCTAGGAACATAGAAGTATGCTTAAAGTGCAAAAATAATATATAAAAAGTAAACTATAAGTGTGATGTCATGTTCACTTAAAGAAAACTTAAAAGTATACTTGCACTAAACTAGCAGTTTACTGAGAGTATATTTCAAAGTGTACTTTCGTATACTAAAAATGTAGCTACTACTAGTATTAAAATAGTAAACTACTAGTATACTAGTATAAGTTCACTTTTAGTACAGATGCAGTACAAATGAGAAACGTAGCTGTGAACTAGTTAAAGTTTACTACTGTTACACTTATAGTACACTTAAACGTATACTTCAATTGGGCCAATTTAGTCCCAAGCGGTATTAAAATAGTACACTTACAAGTTTACTACTAGTACATTGATATTATACTTACTACATAAAGTATACTTAAAAAATATACTTGAACATTACTTTAGTATACTTGATCAAATGAACTTGAAGTATACTAGTTTTTCGTAAGGGCTATCAAGTCTGCCAGATTACAGGAACGTTTTTATAAGGTATAATGCTTCTCAAATGTTCTTTCAACTTAATTTTGATTTAAAATTCAACATTCTAGGAACATTGATTTGTAACATTCCAAGAACATAAAAATGTCCAGTTTCCTTAATGTTAGTAGAATGTTATTTAAAGGTTAGTATGATGTTCCTGAAACATTCTTTCAATCATTCAAACACCTGCTGTGAACAAACACTGAAAGAAAGAGAAATAAGAACACAAACTACAACTTCATCCACAGCCTTAGATGAACTGAAGATAAAAGACAAAAGACATTAAATCTCTGAAGATCTGATTCAACAACTCCACAAACAGCATTACCAGCTTCACTTCAGCAGACTGACTTTATTTCTGTCACACGTCTACAGAAGATCTTATTGAGAAGTATGTTTGCTTTAGTAGAGCTCTTGACCCCTGACTATTGTCAAGTTGCTTCTTTATCAGCAATCTCAGGTGTTTTCAGAAAACATTTCTGCACTGATAAATCAAATCAACACGTCTGTTTTAATACAACTGTTTAAAACAATTGCCGTAATTTCGTTATTAAATCGTGCATTTATAAAGAAATGACAGCTAGGTGGTGCCAGAGCATTACTATTAAAAAGCGTTTCTTAAACTGTCAACGAAATTTGGTTTTAATTTTATTTTACTTAATTGTTTTTACTGCCAATTTTGAATTTTGATGTTTTAATTCCATTACCCTATAGAAAACTGGCAGTGCACCTTGCCTGAAAACAATAGTAATTATTACTTAAGTTTATGGAAATTTTGGGGTTTTTAAGAATGCACTGACAGGGTCCACTTCACAAAGTTTTGCTTAGGGCCCCCAGAAGTGTAGGATCGGCACTGCACAGATGTATATTTACTGAGCAAGTGAGCAATCCACTGTGTTGTAAAGGACGCTCAAATGACAATTTCACCTGAGATTTGGAGCCAAATTACATGGGGATAAAAATGACTTTAGAAAAACAGCAGCAGCATTATTTTATTTTTATGCGGAGACTAGTTAGTCTATTAGTAAAATTTGTTGATTTTAGCCATCTTTGTTGCATTATATGCCAACGGTGACGCTTTAAAAATATGAAAAAGCACTTCTGTTTTTTTGTTTTTGTTTTTTTTTTTCTCTCAAGTCTCAAGTTTGCATGCCTGTAACTCAAGAAGTATTAAAGATATCCTTTGATTCTGGTTCTCGGTCCTTTTTGTATCTGCATTTTAAAGGTCCTTAATGGTTCAATCCCAGAGATATGGAGATCTTAATGAGTCTAATAACTGCTAATCGACACGTAGGTGCAACATTACTTACAGTCAAAAAATTAGAGTACACAGTTGTGCTACATTGCTAATAATAGTTTCAAGTTCACACTTACAAATGATCGAATAAAAGCCTAAAATATGCATATTTGGTATTGGAATTTAGCCCGAACCCAGAGTACTCCCCCTGTACCTCTAGCTGGGAATAGGAACAAGCTGAGAGTGAGGAGATGGGGTGGAGGGATGCAAAAACCTGCAAAGGATCATAGATGAGTCGGCTATGAATATATATATCCTCTCAAACTGATTGGGTAGATCATTTGAACATGCTCCTCTTGAGCTTTGTTTATAAAACATAATTTAAAGTATTCAGTACTGAAACAAATAAATGACTTAATAGAAACTATAATAAGGTGTCATTGTAAAGGTTGGTTTGAGTAAATTTGAAGCAAAATTGTATTATTCTATTATTTTTTTATTATTATTATTATTTATGTTGTTCCTAATAGAGTTTGTGTTTCCTTGCAGAAATCAAAGACGGAGGCTGTGTACGAAAACGTCCACAAAAAGCGATGATCAAATCTCTATTCAGATTTATTCTCTGACAGGATGACATTTTTTTATATATATTTTATTATATATCATACATAATAGACACTGTATCATGTAGTTCTGAATAGTTTCATCGTGTTTTGTGGCCTCCAGGACATACAATGTCATCCTGTCTTGTCATTTCATCAGCTACGTCTGGGTTTCAGATCTCCTGGCTCCACTGTTGGTTGTTGGGAGTATTGGCTCCTCCCTTGCTCCTCCCACCATTGTTTCTGCCATGGGCCTTTGTACTAACTGTGATTTCCTCCTGACACCAAACTGCCTTTGAAACTGCCCTTTGTATTAATTAAAGCTGCTGTATTATTTGAACAGATACCTTTCTCTCGTCATCCTTTGTGAACCAATTTGTCATACATCTATTGCAAAAAGACCTAAACCAAATCAAGCAAACAAAGATGTATTACTTAATATGATAAAATAACAATGAATCAAGTTAAAATGAATGGTTTTGGATGTGAAATCATAATTTCTAGTGAACAGAATATGAAAATGTTATATTAGTGTGCATGAATAGGTTAACAACCTATTGAGCAAATTTAAGTATCACACACTCCCACAGGTCAGAATACATTTGCTCCTAAAACTACTATACTATTGGCATTTTATATTTATTTGCATGCATTAACAATTAAACATATATTTTGTTATTTTATTTCACACACTTGAATTATCAGTAATAGTTATCAGTGTAGAAGTTTTCTGTTTTGGTAATAAAAGTTTTCATGCAGATAAATACATATTGTCTGCACAGTCTTCCTTTATTAACTAATGCTGGTAACTTGACCTTACACAGAAAAATCCCCAGAGTTAAATCAACTCTGTTCAGGGTACATATGGTCCCTCTCTAAATAGTGTTAAAGTAACACTGAAGCAGAGTTAAAGTTAATGAGATAATTATGCAATTAATAAGGCTGTGACTTAAGTCACTCATAGTTCTTGTTTTTTCTTATTTCTTCAGTGAATCTGCTTGTTAACAGCAGGTGTTCATCACTAATCCGCAATCATTACTTAATTAATTGCTTAATTATCTTATTAAATTTAACTCTGCTTCAGTGTTATTTTAACACTATTTAGAGAGCAGAGCTGAGCACAGATTTAACTCTGGAGAATTTGCTGTGTACATAATAATTCATAATGAAGCTCTGTGTGTCTAGTAAACACACTTGAACAAGCTAATCAATGTAGGCGTATTAGAAACTTTCAGACAGGTGTTTTGGAGCTCAACTCTGCAGGACAGTGGCCCTTCAGGACAGAGTTTGGAGACCTCTGGTCTAGTACATTATACTCCCCATATATTTTGATAAGTAAGATGGAGTTCATAAAATTGCAAAATTAATTACTTCTAGTATTTAAGTACATTAAGTACTATTACTTAAGTAAAATTGAAAAGGAGTAATATTTTATTAGGGTATTTAGTGTACTTTTTTTTTTGTACTTCATCCACCACTGCCCACTTTGAACCTCTGTGCATCCAGTGAATCACACCACAAGATGGCGTCATGAGCCATCAGAAAAATCAGAGTCTCGTACTTCTGTCATGTTTGCAGTTTGTTTTTTGGTTTTAAAGAAATTTGGTGTTTGTAGCGCTAAAGCAAATCCTCCTCCAAATGTGGAATTGATCATGGGCACTACTAGCCATCAGAATGTCCACATCAAATTTTTGTAGACTTATTTTAGTATACTATCCGGGTACTTTGGGGATACTTATTTCAGTGTACCTCCCCTTCAAAGGTTCTCCCCTCAGTGCCCTTTTTTTTTTTGGTTTGGGTTTTTTTGGTTTCAACTGACCCTTGAAATGTCTGTGCACATCAGTGATGGCAGTATGCAAATTGGGAAGCACCAACAGATTGTGTCCCTGAGATGAGATAACAAAACCAATACTGGGATAGTGGGGACGAAATATGGTTCTTCTATAGCATCACTGTGAAAACCCACTTTTGGAGCCTTTTTTAAAGAGTGTATTAGGCTGTACATCATACCTCCCTCCCCATACGTATACAACCTAGTTATGATCATTCCATATTTTTAAAATCCCCTGACAATAAACAGCCCATACAAAGGGCTGGGAAATTAATTTATTGCTATTGCACATTTTTTATTCAAAATATTGAAATTTTTTAAAAATTGACAGTTTGATACTCCCATTTTGACTGTCTGTGGTGATGAGGTGTCATCCCTTCTTTCACTGTGGGGTGATGCATAAATGCAGACTGGCAAAGTTGCTGCAGCTACACATTTGTTGCATCTCAAATCAGCTTGTGAATCACAATCCAAATGTGTTTTGGATGACTTTTTAGTGCAGTTGATCACTGCTATCAATAAGATTTTGTGCATTTTTAATGAAGGCCAGCTAGTGAGTGAGAGCTGTATTGCCTCAGTCTTACCTCACTCCCCTGGCCTCAAAAGGTGCACCAGTGACTGGTTTTAAAGGAACACTCCACTTTTTTTTTTGAAAATAGGCTTATTTTCCAACTCCCCTAGAGTTAAACAGTTGAGTTTTACTGTTTTCGAATCCCTTCAGCCGATCTCTGGGTCTGGCAGTACCACTTTTAGCATAGCTTAGCATAGTTCATTGAATCTGACTAGACCCTTAGCATCTCGCTCAAAACTGACCAAAGAGTTTCAATATTTTTCCTATTTAAAACTTGACTCTTCTGTAGTTACATCGTGAACTAAGAATTAAAAGTTGCGAAAAGTTCTAGGCCAATATGGCTAGCAACTATACTCTCATTCTAGCATAATAATCAAGGAAATTTGCTGCCGTACCATGGGTGCAGCAGGCGCAATGATATTACGCACCGCCTGTGAACCATGGAGCGTGCCTTGCAACCATGGAGACATTTGTGAGAGACGCTGCGTATTATCATTGCGCCTGCTGCACCCATGGTATGGCAGCAAAGTTCCAGCAAACGTTACACAAACAAAGCTAAGACACAATGGTAACATGAGGGCTATTTATACACAGAGACTAATGAAACCTGGACCAGGCCCTCGCCAAAATAAAAACTCCAGGGAACTTGGACAGACATGATGTGATGGGGCTCTTGGGTGAGGCAAACATAATGGCTGGAGACTCTTGCAGGCATGATGTAAAGAGGCTCAGGCATGGAAGCCATGACAGCTGAATGCTCAGGCACAACAGCCATGATGGCTGGAGACTCTGGCATGGCGGCCATGACAGTTGGAGGCTCTAGCTTTGCGGGCATGATGGCTGAAGTCTCCGGTGCGGCGACCATGACAGCTGGAGGTTGTCTTGATTGATGCATGGCGGCCAACATGGCTGATGACTCCGGTGTGGTGGCCATCTTGGCTGATGACTTCGGCTATGACATAAAGAGGCTCTGGTTTGGTGACCATGTCATGAAGAGGCTCTGGCTTGGCGGCCATTTCGTGAAGAGTCTCTTGAGTGGCGGTCATGATATGAAGAGGCTCTGGCGTGGTAGCTATCTTGTCTGAAGACACAGGCATAGTGGCCATCTTGTACAAAGACACAAAGTGGCTATTTTGTCTAAAAACAGGCATAGCAGGCATGACGTGAACAGTCCATGGCTTGGCAGGCGAGACGTGAAGAAACTCTGGCTTGGCTTGACTTGACAAATTGAAACAGCCCTCAATTGAATATAGCCCTCATGTTTCATTGTCTAGCTTTGTTCCCTGCAACCACAGCTGGTGAGTGCTATGTTCATGTTTGTTTGTTTGGTATTTTGTTTATGTTTGGATTCATGTTGGTAATGTAAATAAACTGGACATGGGTTCTTCAAGCTCGCCTCCAGTGGACATTCATTACACTATCATAAAAATACACTTACTTGTAGGTTTAAAATTCTACGTATGGCACTTTAATTGTTCAAAAACTAAAGCGTGCCATGAGACTCAAAAGTGATTGTGCAAAACACAGTGTGGACAGGTGGAAATATTCTCACTTAGATCAGATTCCAATCAGATATACAAATAATCAGATTTGGATTTACATTGTGAACATGGTTCCACTGATGTCAACAACAGGTCCCAGTGAGAACCTACTAAACCTTGTAATATGTAGCGTATGCACACGTATCAGGATAATCAATAAACTTTGGAATGTTCAGAACGCTTTTAGCATGCTGGACTGGGTTGTAAAACCATCCCGGCTCTGAACAGATCTGCCAAAGATGAGCCCACTTGACACTTTTGTGGACCTGCGAGGGTAAACAGAAAGTGCAACTTCCTCACTTTGGTGACTTCAAAAGGAGCACCCCCCCCCAGAGACTGACCAGATCCACATTCCAACACCCCACACACACACAGACACATATAGAAACACACAATCATACATTTTTGACTGTTTATGTAAAATACAACTATGCTGAAATATATCCATCACGTAGTATTTTAGGGCCTATGCATGTTTCCTAGTGTTTAAATGAGTGTATTTGTGCTAGTGTGCATTTTAACGATATAATTTTGTCTGTAAACCATAACTTCTCTCCTATGCCTTTCTGACCTATCGAGTTTGGTCTCTCCGTAAAGCTCCGGACACGAGCTATTCACTGAGATATGTCACACAGCTGACAAATGCATTTTTCTATGTGTTTAATGATACTGTGAAGAACGCACTCCATTTCGAAATCTGATCTGATAGTCATAAATCATTGGATTAAGTCGTGAGGCCAAACAAAGGGAAAGCTTTCCCGCCAACTTTGCACCCATGTTATTGGCTACCCCACCTCAAGGAGGTGTGTCGGCTTATCTGTCATAAAAGCAAAGACGCACAATTTCTTGTGTGTTCTCTCCCGATTGTCTCACGAGCAACTCGTGCACGTCTTTCCCGGACATCTCCGGTGACCACGCGCTGCCATCGCGCTCAGCTTCGGGACCGCCATCTTCCAGCGAAACTCACTCTCAAGTCCTCAGTTTAAACCTTCCCGCGGAACAGAGGAAGCCAACGAATTGCACCAGCGCTAACCTGAAATTCGACACACACAACCAATGCAAGTATACTGCCGTTTCTCAATCTTAGATGATGAAACTGATTTCCGTGCTGGCTTAAGACTGGTTGTGAGTTTGCTACTTGCCTTCTCTCTTTCCTTCTCTACTTCCACTCTTGTACATAGGTGTGTATATTCTTGTATATATATTTAGACATATAACCTCTGTATCCGTAGTTTGCATATATTAAAACGTTATTCACGCTCGATTGTTCTGTTTGTTCTTTCAGCTGAAAACCAAGTCACTTTAACGTTTTTCGATCGCTTTATGCTTTGATGCTATAAGTTATTTTCATGGCCAGAGAATAACTCTGTTTATAATATTCTGTGAGGGACTTAGTTTGCTGGACAAACGAAGTTTCTCTAAATAATTATTAAACCAGAACTAATCATATATGTAATTGATTATAATTCGTTGTAATTGATTCACAATATATGTTTAATTCCCCGTTGGGTCGATATATGAATCATAATTTATTCATAACCTTATGAATTATTATATTCATATTTCATCCATAAATTGATTAATAACCGCTACATTCGTTACATATGTAGTTATTGTCTTATAGTTGTGACATAAAAGACATCAATAAGAGAGCAGAATGAAAGGTTGGACACCACAGAGTGTTTTTTTTTTTTTCCTTCACCGTGGGTGGAAATTTCACACAGCCCCTTACTGAGACTTAGCCAATAGCTCTCATTTTACAGCTACATATTCAGTTAATTTATAATGTGAAATAGTATCAAGTAAGTGAAATATGATCATTGTGTTTCTATTATTTCTCTTATATCTCCCTCTCTGTCAACACTTTCTCATCATGGTTCAATGTTTCTATAGATTTGAGTGTCTAAGTTGTGCATAAAAGCAGGAAGAACCCTTTCACCTCATGCTCTAAATTTCTCTTGTGCACAAGCTGCTTCTTGTCCACCAAACAGACCAAACAATGTTTTTTGAAGAAAACAGACCACAGCAGCTTTCAGTTTGACTCAGATGATGAACCTCAGAAAGACTTCAAGAGATGAAGACATTTTTAACTTTGTATTTTGGATTTTCCATACACAAGAGTTGAATAAACTGAATATACACATATATTTTTAAATCACTAGAGTTACATTTTAACACAATATTCTTACTTTTATGTGTTTAACACAGACAACTATAGCTGAAAAAAGAAGTTAATCGATAAACATGAATAATGTCTTCCACCATTATGAACACTTCATATGAATTTTCATATGTGTGTGTGTATATATATATATATATATATATATATATATATATATTCATAACACATTCAGAGCATGTGAACTAAGAGCCCCAAAATGTGTGGTGGGAGGATTCACACACAAGACTGACAGCTTGATAGTTTTAAGCCGACAGTCTGATTAGACTTTTCACTGAACCATTTAAGGAAATGTTTCACGGTTTTGTTTTGTTCTGTTTGTGCTGCTGGAGTCTGATGGGTAAGTTATAAAAGCATTATAAAAGCATTTTTACTATGTAATTTCTTTCAGTTTCAGCTGCAATCACATATGTACCATACTCAAATGAATCGATATCATGAGATTTGCTTAATTTGAAGTTTCTGTCTTAATTGTAGTTGTAAATGGACATGCGTGGCTTTTAGTGTGACAGTAAATTTCTCCTTCTCAGAAAGCCAAAACCTTCACTGTAACACTTTCAAATCCCAGTCGTCTTTTGTTATTTTAAATATCTTAATTTCAAAACTAATCTAACAATTTCTCAAAAAATATTTTTTAAATACTCCTGTATCATCATAACTACAAATGCCAAGAAACTTCAGTGGACAAAAGTTTGAAAACCCTACGATCCAGTCAGCCTGTTTATCTATTGATCTCAGTGGTTCTTTATTTTAAAAAATCTGTTGAAATTTTTTTTACTAGAAAATTTTAAAAGATATATAAATATCAAATTATTGGTTCATCCTCGTCTGTCTTTTCTGCTGCTCTGGATGCTGCTGCTCCAGACTAAATCTACTGCTGATTTCAGGCTTTAGAGACCATTAGAAGCTTTAATATGTTCTTGTATGTTCTTCAGGTGTTCTTGGGGCAGACACAATTGAAAAAAAATCAGTGATGGAGGGAGATTCTGTGCTTCTACACTCTAATATTACCGTATTACATGGAAATAACATAATTTTGTGGACATTTGGAGCTGAAAACTATTCAATAGCTAAAACTATAAGAAACAAAGAAATCTTTTCTGCTTTTAATGGTACTGATGGGAGATTCAGAGACAGACTGAAGCTGAATCATCAAACTGGATCTCTGACCATCACAAACATCACAACTGAACATGCTGGAGTTTATCAACTAGAGATAAAGGGACCGAAACATTTGCTGCGAACATTCAATGTTTCTGTCTATGGTGAGTAGAGATGATCAGTCCTGTCTTTTATATATTCTTATTTTATGAACATCCACATATATATTCCACATATATTTTATTAACTATTTAAATGTGAAATTATTTTATAATTTAAGATTATAGACAAACTCATTTATCCATATTCCTCTTATTCTCTGATGTTTTTCAGCTCGTCTGCCTGTTCCTGTCATCAGCAGTAACTCTTCACAATGTTCTTCATCATCATCATCATCAAATTGTTCATTGGTGTGTTCAGCTGTGAATGTGAGTCATGTGACTCTCTCCTGGTACAAAGGAAACAGTTTATTGTCCAGCATCAGTGTGTCTGATCTCAGCATCAGTCTCTCTCTACCTCTGGAGGTGGAATATCAGGATAAAATCACCTACAGCTGTGTGCTGAACAATCCCATCAGCAACCAGACTCAACATCTGGACATCACTCACCTCTGTCACACCTCATGTTCAGGTGTGTCAGTGCTGATATTAGCGTTTATTTACTCACCTGACCTCTGTGTTTTGTCGTAGATCAGACTGACATATTTTTATCCTTACAGAACCAGACCCAAACTCCACTTCACAACAAGACTCACCCCTAAAAGTGCTGATTTCTGCTGCTGCTGGATCTCTGTTGATTGTTGCAGTCATTGGGATCTTCTGCATCTGCAGGAAATGTGAAACAACTGATCAAGAAGGCAAGTGTTACCTACTGCTTTTTTATAATACTGCTGTATTAAACATTTTATAAGTATCTTATAAGATTAAAGATTCAGCCCTCAGCTGGTGTTCAAATGAACATTTCTGTGAATGATAATGTTTCATTTGTTGAGCTTCAATGTAAATTATGAGTTAAGAATATTGTCCTAAATATAAATATAAAGCATAGTCTGCTAAGGGCTTTTTACGTATGCGTGAAACCATTATAATGTCAAATTCATGAACGCTACTTAAAAAATTGCAGCATGTTCTGGGTTTGACTTTTGAGTTGTTATTGTGTTCATTTTTCACTGTTCCCAGTTCAGTCAGTGTGCCGAACTCAAGCCCTGTTGTAAAGATTGATGTACATGCCTGTTTCATTACCCAACACCATGTGGTTTATTATGCTATGTATGTTTATTATGCCACCTGCTCTCAATTCCGATGCCTGTCATATATTGTCCAAGAAGGCCATTTTTAAATGCACTTTCGGTCCCATATTGGGCAATGTTCACACCATGAATGTTCACGCCCAGTATGAATAGCTCCATAGAGAACACCTGGTACTTTAGCTTCACCTCAGCGCTCTGCCTTGGCCCTCAGGATCTCAGGGCCTCATTTATAAAATGTTGCATAGAAACAGTCCAACATTTGATGTTACGATCATTTCTCAGATGTGTGTACGTGTGATTCATAAAATGAACGTACACACAGATAACGAGTGTACGCCTGTCTTTTAGATGTGAAATCTGTAAATCGCAAATGATCTTGAACTTGCACGCAGCTGAATGGTTTCAGTTCTCTGCATTGTAAACGACAACTAATTAATGTCATTTACATATATAAGATCACCAGTCATCGTCCAAATCCTTTAATTTAGATTTCCAAAAATTAAGGAATAGTGTGTACGTATGCTCAGGCCCTGACGTGGCGCTAAGCACAGTCCATGTCAAACACTTTTTTTTATAAAGCGTTGGCATGGATTTAAGCATACACATGCTCTAAGATCAAATCTGTGCGTATACACACTTTATAAATGAAGCCCCTGGTCTCTTCAGTTCTTCCTGGGTTTCCACCTCTACGACCTTTGCCTCTGTCTGTCAATTGGACTCCATATTATCAATTGGACTCCAGGGATTCACCATGGCTACTCCCTCCATTGGCTCTACTGTGGAGTTGTGTCCTTCCCTTGCATCCTAAAGGGGTGGAGCTAAGACGTGAGGAAAGGAAGCGAGGAAAGGAAACAAGGATGCACAAATAAGAATTGAGAAGCACCCAGGTCATTTTCTGGATCCTCCCTCTCCCTCTTTCATCTGTCATCTCAGTGTCCTCCTCCTAAGCATTTTTATTATTTCAGTGGTTGTTCTGTACCACATGTGCATAAGCAATGCTTCTATTGTGTGTTTCTGCTACTTCTTCAGCTGTGTTTTGACACAGAGATACTGTACTCTTTCAGAAGATGTGTAATAGCGCCCCCTACCATATAATAATGACATGGATTACTGTGAAATTCTGTCAATGGAGGTGAAGCGTTGTATCATAAATAAGGGAAACATTTTCAATGTTGGGGAGTTATAGGTTGTGATTAACTGATCTATTTGAGATTATAACAATAAAACTCAATCTATTATTATGTATCTTTAAACAGTCCAGACTCGTAATGAAGAAATAACTTATGCAGAGACAATGTTCTACGTAAGAAATTCACAAAAATTGGTAAGTTTAATCTCTGCATTTAGTCTGTGTCGCTTTTGTCTTTGTCTGTATACCTATCAACCACACCACCGCATCATATCAGATATTTATAAAAGCAATAACTATCACATTATTAGTGAAAACTTCACTAGCAATATGTTTAAATAACTGTAAAAAAAAGGCTTTAGTCAGGAAAACATGATTAAAAAATTATTAAAACAAAAGAAAACATTAATTCAACAAGACTAATTAACACCAAGTGTGTTGGTATTTCTAGCAATGACAGACAAACTTGCTGTGTAACACCATGGCGTCCATCTTTGTTGTTACAGCAAAATCACATAACAGATCTGATTTTTCTGTAAACATTGCATCATTATTATTTCACACTGAATCTCAGTCAATCTTCTAGATGCTTTTTTAACATTTATAATAATATAACTTATGTGATTTTTTTTTTTTTTTACAGGAAGTTGAAGAGGAGGCTCATGTTGTGTATACACCTGTTGTAAAGAGAAGATGATCACACTTCAATCTTTCAATCATAAGAATCAACACCAAAAAAACAAAAAACACACACACACAAAAAAAAAGGACATTGATTTTTCCGTGAGAGGGAACAAGATGCTGCATCATGACACTGTAATGCTATGCGCACAACCCTGCATGAGCCGGTGTTTGACGCATGTGTGAGAAAAAAAGAAAAAAAAAAAACATTCAGGCATTGCATGACATATGGCAAGGCAATGTAGCATCCCTTTCCCTCTCAGGGAACCAGAGTACATGTGTGATCTGAGACGTTCCCTTTCAAGTGGAACTCCATGCTGTGTCATGACATTGCAACGCTATGGTAATGTTAATATCTATATCGCCATACTGCAGACAGGCTTGGTTGTGAAGGCATGTAAACTATATGAGACCATGCTTCATTCTACAAAATGTGGTTCGATCTTTTAGACAAACATCTTCTGCATGAGAATTATCTACTGCTGTATGTTTGTGTTCAATGTCTGTTCACAAGTTTGTCTTTGAGGTGTGAACATTGTGTCGGTGTCAAGGGCATGAGGTTTAAGGTGTTTTTTTTTTCTCATTTCTGCCCATAAGATGTTCACAGTCTGACTTCTGCAAAAGAGCTTTACCATGAATGACTAATTCTGGCCTTCAAACATTGTGTTGGACAATGAGGGCCAGTCAAAAATCTGTAGGTAGAAAATCTGCCCAACATAATGGTGTCAAAGTACAAATACAAACTTGTGACCCAGGTGAAAAAAAAAAAAAAAACTTAATATAATTAATATACTAAGGCCCGGTTTCACACACAGGGCTTAGACTAAGACAGGATTAGGCCTTAGTTCAATTAAGACATTTAGGTAGCTTTTATAAACGTGCCCTAGAAAGACACATTGCTGGTGTTCATCTTGATACAAAACAATGGCAGTAACATATTTTAAGATATGCCAGTGCAAGTTGCTTTCAGTTAACAGATACAATATTCGTTTTAGTCTAGGACCAGGGTTGCCAGGTTTTCACAACAAAACCCGTCCAATAGCTCCTCAAAACTAGGAGCAAAACTTATTTTGAGACGTCATGAATATGAACTAAAATGTGCTTTAACATACTATCTCTGTATTAAAAAAAGTGTATTTAGTTACCACTTGTAGTACATTTGATCCCATATTTTTTATACACTTTTAAATATACTCATAAATACACTTATGAATTATTTAAAATAAGAACATATAATATACACAAAATGCATTTATAATATATTGCCCACATATTTTTATACATTAAATAATTCATTTCAAATGTACCATGTTAATATTCCCTTTATATAATATACTTAACTACATGTTAATGGTATCTTTAAATAGTACCGTCACGTGAAATAAGGAGGATTCAATATCGAAAGCAGCAAATATCAGTTTATTAAGAAAAATCACAGCAGGAATGATAGCAAGGGTCAGACGTCATGGGTGCAGATGACAAAGTATTTCTTAGTAGGGCAGAGACTACAATCTGACAACACAGGGCAAAATGCAGACATTAAATAGCAGCACTGATGAACCACAGCTGACGCTGATCAGCTCATCAGCAGCAACACACTTAAAGACAGAGTGAACCAGTGAACCGTGACAGGTACACTATTATATTAGTAGCTCTTTTTTCCCCCCACATTAATATATATAAAATTTAGCACATTAAGTACTTTATGCTAAAAGTATACTTACTGTGAAATTGTGAATTTTACTCAGGGAAGTTGTGATTTCCAAATTACAAAAGTAAGTATAGGAAGACTGGGGATGGTTGTAACACGGTTATTTTGTACCAGCAAACATTCACTCAAGTCATAACAGATTATGTTTGTGAATACTGGCAATTACACAGATTCTGTTGCAAAATATCTGTTGTGTGTATATTGGCATTGCATGCTTTCTGAGAGACGCGTGTCTCTCGGAAGTGTTAGTAAACGTGATCATTTTGTTTTAATCAGCATGGGTTTGAAAATAACATTGGTTCAGACGCATGTCATTGAGAATTCGCTATGAATATTCACAAAGCTAGAATGCTGTACTTTGCAATGATAGGCCTACAACTTGAGGTGAGAAGAAGAAGCAGTTGTCTAGAAGCGAGCTGAAAAAAAAAGGTACTTTTTTTGCCTGTAGTTCAAAATTAGTGCATTCTGACTCATTTTGCCAGCACAGGTCACATTTTTATAGCCTCAACAGGATTTAGAGGCATCATATTATGACTTGATAGGATTTACAGATGTTTTCTCAAAGAACAAAATAGAAGACCAACCATGGATTCTAGTCAAATGAAGGCAAAAATTTCCATCACACATTTCCATAATGTTGAAAAATACAACACTTGAAAAACACAACACATCCAAAAAACAAACAAAAAAAAACAAAACAAAAACAAACAAAAAAACACCATGAATGGAGAAATTATTTGCAACACATGATGTTAAGTATTAAAGGGATAGTTCAAATTATCCCATGATTTACTCACCCTCAAGCCATAGGTGTATATGACTATCTTCTTTCAGACAAACACAATCAGAGTTATATTTAAACATATCCTTAGTTCTCCAAGGTGTATAATGGTTGTGAATGGCAGCCCATATTCCCAAGACAGAAAAAAAAACATCCATCCATCCATCCATTAAAAAAAAAAAAAAAGAAAAATCTATATGACTCCAGTGGGTTAATAAAGGACTTTTGTTTTTGTAAGAAAAATATCCTTATTTAAAACTTTTTTAAATTCCAGGGAAGCAAACAGGTAAGGGGGGAAAAGGTGAGAACATTGTGTGGGGTGGGGGCATGCTCCACACAGATTTTTGCTTTACATGCTCATTTATATATATATATGCGCAAAAAATTAACATGTTGTTGCAACATATTACCCAAAACAAAACACCGGTCATGAATTAGAGGTCTAAAACAAATTTTTTTAAAGAGAAATGTCTGAGGATTTCAATAAAAGAGGAGCTTGAGTTTGTTGCACAGCCCTATTTGAAGCGTCTAAGCTTAAGATACTCCATCACGGGTTACTCTTGTGACACAAGTCAATTTACACATTCTGTGGTCGTCTGCCGGAAGAAATTTTAATTTATAAAGATTTAAATATGGATATTTTTTCTTACAAAAATGCATCCCTTTGCTTGAGAAGACCTTTATTAACCCCCTGGAAGTCATATGGACTAATTTTTTTTTTTTTTTTTTTTTTGGCCTTCAAAATCTGGGCAGCCATTCACAACCATCATAAACCATGGAGGACTAAGAATATTTTTTAATTATATCTCTGTGTTCATCTGAAAGAAGAGGGTGAGTAAATCATGGGATAATTTTCATTTTTGGGTGAACTGTCCATTTAATCACCCCATTGCATGTTGCATGGGTCAAGGGAGGAGTACAAAACTTAGCTTACAGGCCAAGTAACTGATCAGGTGAGCATTTATGTGGAATTTTCCAGAGAAGCAAGGCATTAGAGGTTTTGTTCATATTAGTGAGTGAAAATTATCAGCAGCACTTCATAAACATTTTATTCAATTTTGTGGTCACACAATTAAGATATAAAGTAAAAAAATAAAATAAAATGTATTTTATAATTTAAAAAAAAAGGTTGATCACAGGAAATTTGCCATTTAAGCTGGTTAAAAATGTAATCTTGTTAAGTCGTGACGTGAGGAACGTCGTTAGTGGATCCAAGCCTCGACTCGTTTCACTTGAGAATGGCATCTCCACAGACGTTTATGAGTGCTATTTATTCATATTAAACATTTAACATTTTAAATTTAAACATTTAAAATACTTACAGTCTACAAAACAGTCTCTGTGCTCACAGCGTCACAGACATTAATATTTTAATGATTTATAAAAGATTAATCAGTGTCTGGACATCTGGGATTTTGGTATGGAGATAAAGGTTGTGATTATAATTTTTTGTAGTATTACACCACATTGTGTGTGTATATTAGCACCATTTGTTGTTTTCTTGTGGTATGAGAGAGAGTGTTTGGACCCGGAAGTGCTGCAGCGTGACGTCAGACTTAACCGAATACTTACAATAGCACCATAATGAGTCTTTTCCATTAACAACAATACCAGTGATAACACCAACAAAATCAGTAGTGCAGATTCAAATCAATGCCTGACTACCTCACAGTATTCTACACATCCGTGTACACACTTCTGTGAAGAGCATGTGTGGCAGCTGTGTGTCCATCTTGGCAACAAATTCAGTCATTTCTATCAGTTATGATTCAATATCCAAACAGGGCAAAATAACTGGTATATCAGTGCATTATTAGATCTTAGTGTAAATGACAAGAAACAAAAACTAACTTCCTGTGTGGGCCAATTTAGCAGCTTTAACAAACCTCTATAATAAAAAATGTTAAGGCCCCACTGTTCTGTTGCTTGTAAAGTATTTCCTTGTTCTTCATGTTATTAGTGGTATGTTGTTTATTTGTAGCTTTTAAAGAAATGTCTATATAGCTTAAAAGGTTAGCTCATCCAAGAGTGAAATTTCTGTCATTAATTACTCACCCTGATGTCGTTCCACACTCGTAAAATCTTCAGAACACAAATGGAGATATTTTTGATGAAATCTCAAAGCTTTCTGTCCCTTCACTGACAGCAACACAACTTGCACATTCAAGGCCCTCAACAGTAGGAAAGATATTGTTAAAGTAATCCATGTTATCCCAGTGGTTTAAGCTCAATTTTATGAAACAACATGAGTGCTTTGTTTGCACAAAAAACAATCTACCCTTTTATTTACAAATAAAACAGTGTCTGCTCTGGAGTCAACACAACACAAATGCGTCGTGCTCTCCCTTATGGAATGGAGGTCAATATTTTATTAAAGTGGTAAATCATGTCTTCTTTGTGCAAAGAAGCACTGGTGTCACTTCATAAAATTGAGGTTAAAGCACTGGGATAACATGGATTACTTTAATAATGTCTTTACCAATAAAGAGATAGAAATCACTCACATTTCATAAAAAATATCTGCATTTGTGTTCTGAAACTGAACAAAGGTCTTACAGCATGAGGGTAAGTAATTCACATAATTTTCATTTTTGGTATTGGTTAGGGTTGACAAATTTGAGGATTCAAATTTTCCATATTCTCATTTTCCATTACAATTAACATATCAAAATAATTAGTAATGTTGCATGGTGTCTGCACCAATAGGTTCATGGGTAGTGTGTTGAAATACAGAACTTCAGGTGACCCAAGTTTGAGTCCCAGCTAGCAGACCTTTCCTGACCCTGTCCCCCTCCTCTCTCCCACTTTGCTTTCCGTCTACACACTGTCTTCTCATAATAAAAGGCAAAAAACACAACAATTCAATTTTGAAGAAAAAAGAAAGTTACATTGAAGTCTCACTGGCAGCTTCAGGCTCAATCTCAGTATGATTAGGGGACAACCGATTAGTTGTGTTTGTCAGTATCCTCTACTCAGTCTGATTATAGCACGTCTCATTGGCATCATCCACCAGTGGAATCTCGTTCTGATTAGGGCACAATTCTTTAACACCATTTGCCTGCAAGAAAACAGATTTACAGAAGTTCAATTATTATTAAAAATAAAAAAAAATAAAAATTAATTAATAAATAAATAAAAATGGAAATGAAAAAAAAAAAAAATCAAATTAGCCCTAAAAAAAAAGCTAAATATGAAATGATTAGGTCTCTATGACTATTGTCAATACTTGACCATGACTGGATTATGTTTGCATGAAAGTGTCTGAAGCATTATGATACACATATCACATTCAGAAAGAATTTGAATGGGGGGTCAGAATATTTTAAACTCATGCTTGAAAGGGTTAATACAAGTTATTACAAAGATACAACGATTGCGGTGATGTACAGAAGCATAGTCCGTTATATTGATGCACAAACAAATCACACATTGTATTTATGCACAGACACATTTCAGTACATTCACGTTGTTTTCACACACATTCAGGATAATGTTTGGATTTGTCCTGTGTATGTTGCTGTGTACTTTAATATAAATGCAGGTCAAGGTGGTTGGTTTAGGTTTTTTGGCATCTCCATGTGATCCTGTTCAGTATCACAACTTGACTTGTCTAAAATGTAAACAAGCTATTTGCTGTTGCACACACTATACACTGTGAATTCTGAAACGTTTTTTTGCTGCGTTTTTTTGGGGAGCACTTTGGTGTACATAAATGTATGAATTATATGGAATCGTCATTTGGTTATTTGGTGTCCTTTTGGAGTCTGCAAGTGTACTTTTTTGGAAAGACACCTAAATTTAAAGTGTTATTTCACCCAAAAATGAAAATTCTGTCATTAATTCCTCACCCTCATGTCGTTCCACACCTGTAAGACCTTCATTAATCTTCGGAACACAAATTAAGATATTTTAGTTCAAATCTGATGGCTCCGTGAGGCCTGCATAGGGAGCAATGACATTTCCTCTGTCAAGATCCATAAGGGTACTAAAACATATTTAAATCAGTTCATGTGAGTACAGTGGTTCAATATTAATATTATAAAGTGACGAGAATATTTTTGGAGCGCCAAAAAAACAAAATAACGACTTATTTAGTGATGACCGATTTCAAAACACTGCTTCAGGAAGCTTCAGAGCACAAATAAATCAGTGTGTCGAATCTACTGTTCAGACGGCAAAGTCACGTGATTTCAGTAGTTTGGCAGTTTGACACGCGATCCAGCTCATGATTCGATACACTGATTCATTTATGATCCGATGCTTCCTGAAGCAGTGTTTTGAAATCGGCCATCAATCAATAAGTCGTTATTTTGTTTTTTTGGCACTCCAAAAATATTCTCGTGGCTTTATAATATTAATATTGAACCACTGTACTCACATGAACTGATTTAAATATGTTTTAGTACCTTTATGGATCTTGAGAGAGGAAATGTCATTGCTCCCTATGCAGGCCTCACGGAGCCATCAGATTTCAACTAAAATATCTTAATTTGTGTTCCGAAGATTAACGAAGGTTTTACAGGTGTGGAACGGCAGGAGGGTGAGTAATAAATGACAGAATTTTCATTTTTGGGTGAACTAACACTTTAAAAGCTTTGTGATATTCACACTTCAATCTGATGGTTTACTTTGCTGGAAATAGGCAATGATAGCAAAATGGACATGTTAAACAAGATATATGGTGTATGCTTAATTTCATGATAAGTGTGCGATTAATCGCGATTAAAAAATGTAATCTATTGACAGCCCTAATTATATTCATTTACCATATATATATATTATGATGATAATATAATTAAATCATTCCAATTACATAATACAAAATGTGTCCATGCTCTCCGGAAGAGTCAGTTATTGTTTTATATTTCATATGTAATGATTTCTGAATCAAATCAAGTAAAACATAAACATGTTGCCAGCTTGCAGATCTAAATGTTTTTTGTATACAAATTTAGTGCACATAGTTTCTTACCTGATCATTGTGCTGCATCCCTGCATCCTGAAAAACAGTAACAAACACAATTAAACACATTGGTTATTTAGAATAAGCTTTTTAAAAGGTCTTTAAAACACAATTTCCATCTTATTACTTCAGCTGTAAGTAATATAGCAATGGTCAAATCATGAGAACTATTTGATCATTTCAGATCGTTCTTCTGAACCAGTTCATGGATGAGCCAGTTCACCAAATTGAACTGAATTGTCTGAAATAGTGTGCAGCTCAAGTCAGTGCTGATGCAGGTTTACTTAATCAAAACTCACTTTTCAGATGCGTCACTCAGACTCAGTAACGGTCTATAGCTATAGCTGTGCCACAATTCAAAGGCTGTGTCCTCCAAAGGGCGCATTTGGAGGCCGATTGCGTCACCAAAGTGCAACGAAGGCTGTCCCAATTCAAAGACTCCTTCAAGTGCGTCCACCAAATCCGCCCTTCATTTCTTGTGAAAAGGATACAACAGATGGATCCTTTACAGCCTTGCCTATCCCAGAATTCATTGCACGCCTGTGATGACAGGATTTATTTGAGAGAGATTGCCCAATCACACTGTTAAAGGGTTCTACTTACTTGAATAATCTGATGTATGTAATGCTAAAATTTTTATTTGAAAGTTAAAATGTTGACTCCTTTCATGATTTTATATAGTTTAAACTTTTAATTATGTACATAAATGGACCATGGTGAACATACACTATATTGCCAAAAGTATTGGGACACCCCTCCAAATCATTGAATTCAGGTGTTCCAATCACTTCCATGTGCCACAGGTGTATAAAATCAAACACCTAGGCATGCAGACTGCTTCTACAAACATTTGTGAAAGAATGGGTCGCTCTCAGAAGCTCAGTGAATTCAAGCGTCAATTGTTAGTGGTATCATAACAAAGTGGAAGCAATTGGGAACAACAGCAACTCAGACATGAAGTGGTAGGCTACGTAAAATCACAGAGCGGGGTCAGTGCATGCTGAGGCGCAAAGTGCGCAGACCTCCAAACTTCTTGTGGCTTTCAGATTAGATCAAGACAGTGACAACAGTGTGTAGAGAGCTTCATGGAATGGGTTTTCATGGCTGAGCAGCTGCATCCAAGCCTTACATCACCAAGTGCAATGCAAAGCGTTGGATGCAGTGGTGTAAAGCACACCACCACTGGACTCTAGAGCAGTGGGGACATGTTCTCTGGAGTGACGAATCACGCTTCTCTGTCTGGAAATCCAATGGATGAGTCTGGGTTTGGCGGTCGCCAGGAGAACGGTACTTGCCTGACTGCATTGTGCCAAGTGTAAAGTTTGGTGGAGGGGGGAATATGGTGTGGGTTGTTTTTCAGGGGTTGGGCTTGAACCCTTAGTTCCAATGAAAGGAACTCTTAATTCTTCAGCATACAAAGACATTTTGGACAATTTCATGCTTCCAACTTTGTGGAAACAGTTTGGGGATGGCCCATTCCTGCTCCAACATGACTGCACACCAGTGCACAAAGCAAGGTCCATAAAGACATGGATGAGCGAGTTTGGTGTGGAGGATCTTGACTGGCCTGCACAGAGTCCTGACCTCTTCCCAATAGAACACCTCTGGGATGAATTAGAGCGGAGACTGTGAGCCAGGCCTTCTCGCCAACATCACTACCTGACCTCACAAATGCGCTTCTAGAAGAATGGTCAAAAATTCCCATAAACACACTCCTAAACCTTGTGGAAAGCCTTCCCAGAAGAGTTGAGGCTGTTATAGCTGCAAAGGGTGGGCCAACTCCATATTATACACACACACTGTGTGGCTAGGTGCTTACCATTCATTAACAGCATTGCCCCAGCAACAGCAATTACAGCTGCCTCCTGCACTGACTGGAGCCAGTTGCCAACTACTCAGCTTTTTAGAGAGAGAGTGAGAGAGAGAGATGCCACAAGAAGCCTCAGGCAGGAAGAGACATCGGACATGTGCTGACCTGTCTAATATGGCTACATTAACTCCACTTTAGACATACACCCAAGAGGGCAGTTGTGGCCTAATGGTTAGAGGGTCAGACTTGTAATGAACCCCTGAGGTATGACTGAGGTACCCTTAAGCAAGGCACCTAACCTCAATTTCTCCCCGGGTGCCGCAGCAAAAATGGATGCCCACTGCTCCAGTGGTGTGTTCACTGCTCACTGCTGTGTGTGTGCACTTGGATGAAATAAATGCAGAGTACAAATGAATGAGTATGGGTTGCCATACTTGGTCACATCACTCAAATTTCCCCCCAAAAAACTTCATCTCTGGGAATCCTGTGATGGAATTTTTGAACTAATTAATAATGAACTAACATTTCTTTTCTTCTACAGGCCTAATAATAATAATCTAACTTAGAAATAGAGAAACAGTCACTAGGACTGAGTGTTCTGATTCAGAAACATTCTGCTGTGCTGGCTAGACAGCATCCCTTTTGGGGATAAAAAATAGTCTTTGAGAGGTTGTTTTGACCTATTGAGTAATCTGAACTATTAACCCTGAGACATTTTTTGATGATCTTGTGATTCAGTTGTTCTAATCTAAATTTACTCTGGCAGTAAGCGGGACAGAGGAACTGAGATGTTTTTCTTAAATCTAAACTAATCATATTGAGACTGATGATAATGAGTAATAGATCATGCCATGCTGACTATGAAGTGTACCTGAAATCCTATAAAACCTGTTGTATTCCTTTGTTCGGAGAGAGATTCTCTGGAATGATGAGAACTCTCCCGGCCGTGATTAAAGCATATTCTGAGGCATAGACTGGAGTCTGTCTGGTTTTTAAGCTGCAGCAAACAACTAAGCACTAGAGAACTCTTTCCATACTATAGTGATAGTGTTTAGTGGTGAGGAGCACTAAAGAGCTTATTATCAGGTGATAGTGCCGGTGGGGAGCACTAAAAAGCTTAGTATCAGGTGATAGGCCCCCAAAACAGGCCGAGACGTCGGCCGACTCGAACAGGTACTGAAGTACGCTCAGTAGAGTATAAATTTATTGGTTTTATGGTGTCAGGGACACTCAGGTTTATTGGTTGATGGTGTCAGGGACACCCAGGTTTATTTGTTTATGGTGTCAGGGACACCCAGGTTTAACTAAGTCAGGTGCGTAGGGAAAATCTACCACAATCCCCACTGCCATTTTGAAGTTCCCGTCAAGCAAGGGAATATTATTTTAAATAGCATGTCTGCTTACTTCAGGCAGTTCCAACAGACCACAATGCAGCACAATGGTCTGAGTATTTCAGAAACTGCTGATTTTTCACACACAGCCATCTCGGAGTATGGTCAGAAAAAAAAGAACAAGAAAATATCAGTGAGCAGCAGTTCTATAGTGATGTCACCGTCGACCATTATGACTGCGGTTACACACATTTAGTGGGAAAAGACTGCATTGGTTTTCAGTGTGAATGTCACAAAAACACAAAGCCGAAAGCTACAGAAAAAAAAAAGAAGCAAATGTATCGCTGCAATTCACAGAAACAGCTGGACTCCAGGCAGAGAAACATGGATTTGCAGTTATCATTTTGTCAAAATGTTGGATTTTGCAGTAAAATCATACCCTATATATTGTATTGTTATATATTATGTTGCCAACTCAATTAAATATTTACCATCCTATATTCTGCATAATTGGGTGTTTAAAAAAGTCATCACTCCGTTTAGACCTACGGCGTTCAGCGGCGTCGAAATCAGGCACATATAAATGTCAGGAAGCACAATTTCTGGCTGCATGTCAATATCCGCACGTCCTGATTTTGCTGAGTTAGATGCGTTCCTGGGTCAACATATTTTGTTGATCCTGGAACAACATTCTAGTCTGAAAATTTAGTCTTAACCCTATTCCTACCCCTAAACCTAACCCTACCCATAAGTTATCCCAAAAATCAGAGAGAAATGATAGATGAATAACACTGATGTAGAAGCACCAATTCATCATTTTAAGCCTAAACTTGACATAATCTGTAAACGTGTCCCTCAAATCTGATTGGTTGATTTGAATGTTGTTCCAGGATCAACAAAAATGTTGACCCAGGAACATGTTGAACTCAGCAATATCAGGTTATGCGTCAATATCCATGGATTAGGTTTATTTGACAAGTTGTAAGGAACACTTTTCTGTGGCCAGACAGTGTACATAATTACTATAGTAACCGTTATATTGAAATTATATAAAAAAAATAATTGTAGTGATAGATGCCCCTTTCTTACATTTGAGCCCCTGCCCCCTCTCTGAGCATCCCTGATCAGGGGCACAAAAAACTTGGATCAGTACATCCCTAGTATTGAGGTTCTGGTTACTGAAAAAACAGTAGGAAAGAACCAGTTTGCAGAAAAGAATCAAACTTCTCATCACTACTGTAATTCTTACCTTTTCTTCTTATTTGACGCTTGCAGCAAAAAATCACAACAGCCGCCACAAGCAGTAAGACACCAACAGCTATTCCTGCTGCAGCACCTGAAGACAGACCTGAATCTGGAACAGCTGAAGACAGAGTCATTATAATTTATAGAGTGACTGATAATCATTTCTACTAATGTCTCCTCATATTTGCACTTTCGGCTTTGGCCATCAGTTGTAAGTTTAATATAACTGATAAATGGCGCCATCTGGTGTTTTTTTAATGTTAATAACTAATATTTTTTGAAAAGCATGTGTTGGTTGTGTCAAAATGGTGTGTAGCTCAATGTGAAAGTGATTGTCAATTATAGTGTAATATGTATGGCGTATGGCGGGCCGGAAGGTCCAAAAATATGGCTACCGACTTGTCGCGGGAAATCACTATACAATTGCCAGTAGCCAATGAATTTACCACTGATAGGCCGGCGGTGCATCTGTATACACACTCTCCTCACGCAGCGAACGACTCACTTTCCTCACGCAGCTGACCACTGACTCTCCTCAGCTGGCGACTCATTTTCCTCACGCAGTGAACGACTCATTTTCCTCACGCAGTGAACGACTCACTTTCCTCAGCTGGCGACTCACTTTCCGCAGCCGGTGACTCGCTTTCCGCAGCCGGCGACTCCTCACGCAGCAATTGACTCTCCTCACGTTTCTTTTCAAATACTGTGATGGTGCAATAACTAACTACATCTAGTAAAGTTTATCATTTTTTGTGTTGTAATTGTAATTTATTCTGAAGCAATATTCCCATCAGTGTTCTGTAAACTGTTAGGCTACTGTTAAGATGTAAACTGTAAATCATCAGATTTGTATACGCTCCCTTAAAGGGATAGGTCAATCAAAAATAAAAAGTCTAGTCTAGTTGTTCCGAACCTGTATGAGTTTCTTTCTTCTGTTCAACTAAAAATATATTTTGAATGTCAGTAAACAGACAGCTGACTGTATATAAAAAATACTAAGTCACTGGTTAACATCAACTGTCTGGTTACTGACATTCTTCAAAATATTATCATTTTTAGTTCAACAGAAGAAAGAAACTCATATAGGTTTGGAACAACTAGAGTTAAGTCAATGATGACAGAATTATAGGTTTAACTATACCTTGAAATTGATTGTCATTTCATTTTTTTTTTTTTTTTTTTTTTTTTTTTTTTTTAACCTTTATAAAAAAGGTAATTTTCCCCTAACCTTGGCTATCAATTTCATGTTAGGCTATAAGAATAACTCACTGTAGGGCTTTTACCATTATTTTTTCCACGGCAGAGGAAATATGCATCAGAAGTGGCATTTAGATGCATGTATAAAATTGAATATGAATGTGCAAAACAAGCATGAATAACACTGTTTAACAATTTTACAATAAAGATCTAAAAAGCTTTTGTGGATTTTACAAATTATCTTTAATATACAATATTCTGAAAAAGTGACATTTCCCTTTTTGCAAAGTTCAAATGTTGATAAAATATATAACTTTAACTAAAGATACATTAAACTAATGTGTTACAAAAACAATGCAATTGTGAAATGTCAAAAAATCTGCAGAACCAGTGTTTAAGCATGACAGCTGCAAATCAAAAATGTATCTTGTATCTAAAAATAATGGTAAAAGCCCTACAGTGAGTTATTCTAATTAACATTAGATTGATAGCCAAGGTTAGGGGAAATTACCTTTTTTATAAAGGTAAAAAAAAAATGCCACGACAATCAATTTCAAGGGATAGTTAAACCTAAATGATAATTCTGTCATCATTGACTTACACTCTAGTTGTTCCAAACCTATGAGTTTCTTTCTTCTGTTGAACTAAAAAGGATGATATTTTGAAGACCGTTGACACTACAGTCAGCTGTCTGTTTACTGACATTCAAAATATATTTTTATCTCAGCAGAAGAAAGAAACTCATACAGGTTCGGAACAACTAGAAGGTAAGGCAAGGATGACAGAATTTTTATTTTTGATTGACCTATCCCTTTAAGGGAGCATATACAAATCTGATGATCTTAACAACAGTTTACAGAACACTGATGGGAATATTGCTTCAGAATAAATTACAATTACAACACAAAAAATTATAAACTTTACTAGATGTAGTTAGTTATTATTGCACCATCACAGTATTTGAAAAGAAACGTGAGGAGAGTCAATTGCTGCGTGAGGAAAGTGAGTCACCGGCTGCGGAAAGTGAGTCACCGGCTGCGGAAATTGAGTCGCCGGCTGCGTGAGCAAAGTGAGTCGTTCGCTGCGTGAGGAAAGTGAGTCGCCAGCTGAGGAGAGTCAGTGGTCAGCTGCGTGAGGAAAGTGAGTCGCCAGCTGAGGAGAGTCAGTGGTCAGCTGCGTGAGGAAAGTGAGTCGTTCGCTGCGTGAGGAGAGTGAGTCGTTCGCTGCGTGAGGAAAGTGAGTCGTTCGCTGCGTGAGGAGAGTGTGTATACAGATGCACCGCCGGCCTATCAGTGGTAAATTCAGTGGCTACTGGCAATTGAATAGTGAATTCCCGCGACAAGTCGGTAGCCATATTTTTGGACCTTCCGGCCCGCCATAAATATGATCAATAAAATAAAAGCTAACTTTCAACATTCCACAATGAAAACATTTTAAATTTGCTCAAGGGAGATAAAACTAAATTCTACTCACCAGTGACAGAAACACTGAAGCCCCTTTTTATGTTGAAGCTGCTGCTGGTGATCAGTAGTTTATATTCTCCAGAGTCTGTGTTTCTGGTGTTTGTGATGATCAGAGATCCAGTCTGATGATCCAGCTTCAGTCTGTCTCTGAATCTCTCATCAGTCTGAACATATGTACAGATCTTACTTGGATCTCCAATGATTTCAGCAACGAGTGTGTTATTAAAATGCCATGTCATCTCATCATTTGGGTTTATTACACCAGGATCTAAAGTAACAGATTCTCTCTCCTTCACTGACTTTCTCTTCACTTCATCTCTTTCAGCAGCAGAAACACCTGAAACACAAACCAACAGCTGCTCTATTATGCCAAACACACACACACACACAATTAAAACAATATACTACTGTGTATATACTGTATATACAGTTGTGCTCAAAATTATTCATACCCTTTGTAAATATGACCAAAGAAGGCTGTGAAAATAAATCTGCATTGTTAATCCTTTTGATCTTTTATTTTAAAAATGTACTAAAAATCCAACCGTATATTGAAGAAAAAGAGTATTTTAAATGAGGGGAAATCTCATTATGAAATAAATGTTTTTCTCCAATACACATTGCTCACAATTAATCATACCCTTTTATTCAATACTTTTTGCAACCTCCTTTTGTCAAGATAACAGCTCTGAGTCGTCTTCTATAATGCCTGATGATCACCTGACAAGAGATCAGAGATCATTCCTTCATACAGAATCTCTCCAGATCCTTCAGATTCCCAGCTCCATGCTGGTGCTTCTTCTCTTCAGTTCACTCCACTCATTTTCTTTAGGGTTCAGGTCAGGGGACTGAGATGGTCATGGCAGAAGCTCCATTTTGTGCTCAGTGACACATTTTTGTGTTGATTTTGATGTTTGTTTTGGATCATTGTCCTGATAGAAGCTCCAACCACAGCCCATTATAAGAGTTCTAACAGGGACAGTCAGGTTTTGATTTTTTATCTTTTGCTGTTTGATTGAATCCATGATACCATCTATCTGAACAAGATGTCCAGGATCTCCGGCAGAAAAATAGGCCCACAACATTAAAGATCCAGCAATATATTTCTTTTACACAAGGGGTACTTTTTAAAATGAGCTTTTTTAGCAGCAAACACTTAAGATTGGTTTGGTGCACACAGGGATAAAAAGTACCCCATGTGTACAATGAAATATACTGCTGGATCTGGAAAGGAGGTTGCAAAAAAGTACTGAATAAAAGGGTATTAATTGTGAGCAATGTGTATTAGAGAAAAAAAAAAAATCATAATGAGATTTTCCCCCGATTTAAAACACTTATTCTTCAATACACAGTTGGATTTTTGTACATTTTTAAAATAAAAGATCAAAAGGATTAACAATGCAGATTTATGTTCACAGCCTTCTTTAGTCATATTTACAAAGAGTATGAATAATTTTGAGCACAACTATATATGTTATATAACAAATATAACTTTCTTTTAAACAGGTTCACTCATGAAATTCATTAAATGACTCACCATGGACAGTAACACTGAAGATCTTTTGACTGTCACTGCTGCTGGTGATCAGTAGTATATATTCTCCTGAGTCTGTGTTTCTGGTGTTTGTGATGGTCAGAGATCCAGTCTGATGATTTAGCTTCAGTCTGTCTCTGAATCTCTCAGTTCCTTCATTACACTGAACATCTGTACAACTATAATGGAGATCTCCAGTGATTTGAGCGATGTGAGTGTTATTAAAATACCATGATATATCGCCTTGTTTGTCTGTTTCAACGTTAGTGTTTAGAGTGACTGAATCTCCCTCCATCACAGACACTTTAACTTTATTAGTGCCAGATGAACCTATAGACACGAACAATTATAAACCAAATAAAATTATAAAACAGGAAGTGCTGTGAAAATGTTTTCTACAGATCACAGAGATTGTGAGAAATATGTCTGGATACGCGATGGCCAGTCCAGACTGCCTTATATTTAGCACAGTTATTATATTATATAATAATTATGACAACATGATAGCACTTTGGGTGAAAAAGGTCATCCTCCATTCTTTTAAACTACTCGTCAACATGCATGCAGTATAAATAAAGCAGTTACATCAATGAGATGATCCGCGGCCACACCCCCTGTGCTAATGGTACAGCCCACAGCGCAAATTACAAGACAAACAATGGAAAAATAGAAATCGGTTAGATTTCATTTAGCCTATTCAAATGATTGTTTCTAAAGTCGTAATTTAGCCAAAGTAAAATTGAAAAAAAAGGGAGAAAATGGCAAATATCCATTAATGATGTAACCGAAAAACAAGAAAAATGAACGTCTGGTTTCAATTTTTCATTTTTGCATTTGCATTGTATGGTCTGAAAATTGAATTGTGAAGCGTTACACGGACCAAAAGTCGTCAACCAAATCATGGTTCATATATTACCTGCCTTCCCTGTTCTTAAAGTTAAGTAGCCTAATCTCATAGATTTACATCACCCATTAAGAATATTACACATAAAACACTATTTGCTATTAAATGCAAAATGTACTTTTAATGCAGTAAAAGAAAAAATAGCCTACTACTTTTTCTTTGATGTTCATTTATTCATTTGGTATAAGTTTTTTTTATTCAGTTTACATTAATGCGTTTCTACTTCATATGATACAAGAAATTGCGAGAAATTGCGGAGACGTGGGACAAACATATTCTGCCAAATAGACTACTTGCACTGAGTCTCGTGACGCGCATCCGGTTTGAAATATTACGGCTCAGTTGTTTCCGGTTATATATATTTTAAATGCGCCGTTATCACATAGATAACTAAACCCCTCTTAAAACGAGAGTCCTCGGGATGATTTTAAATTCCAGACATATTCAGAGACAAGAGAAGAGATTCTGATGATTAACTGTTACCGTGTACAGACCTTTCCAAACTCAACTGAACTTTAAATTTTAATCCAACATAAGCTGATTCTTTCACCACAGGGTGTCAGCGCTCTACTAGTGATTGCGACGCTGCAGTGTGAGACGTGATAAATAATAACATAATAACATAATATTTTAGTCTCTATTCTGTGCCATTTTTTTTCTGACAACTATTCATGTAATTCACACATTTATGTCAAAAATCCTAATAATAAAGGTAGTTGCGCTGTCATTGCGTTATTCTTTAAGATTAATTAATAACACCGTTAAAGCAGTTATCACATTCATTCAACTATTTCAAACACTGGAATAAAAGAGCACCAATGCAAGCAATCGGCAGCTGCAGATGCTTGACAGTTTTAACTTTTTTTTTTTTGTTTGTCTTGCCATCGTGATAATGCGTTGTCACCCATCGTTACTACACTTACCATAGTAAAACAATGCACTTCCTTAAGTGTGTTTATCAGTCAAATTAATTTAAATGTAAATTTAACAGGTATGAAATATGATGACTAAGAGAAAAACACTGCTAATGAGAAGACGAGCACTTGACGGCGGAAGGTTAGTGGGGAAATATATTTATTTATTATTCAGAATGCGCATTTGGAAGGGAAATATATTAATAAACATTTCAGCAGGTGAAGATATGTTAATGCAGAGAATTTGATTAATTGTTTAAAAAACATTTCGCAGCCCTAAAATGTAGTAATAATCTGCGTTTTCACAAGAAGCTCTCTGGATATAAGTGCGCTGAACGCTGACCGGAAACGCTCGAGCCGTAATAGAAAGCGGAAGTAGCTGTACAAGTAGTCCATTACTGCGCAACGTTTGTTATTCATTTTTATGGTTGACTAACAGAGATTGTAACGTAGAATGTCTTACCGTCTGCAAATAAAAACAAAAACACAAAACTTAAAATCACGTCCATGCTTTCCATGCACTTTGCGCGCCAATACTCTATAAAGATATTTCCCGCGAACTGTTGTGCGGAAATCTCCGCCCTGCAACCAATTCAATGGCTGAAGTTACAGTGACTGGGGGTGTAGGTAATCATTACTGTGATTGACATGGCCAATAAAATGTTTAGAATCGGCTCCAGGGGTTACCGCTGAACTGGTTTGGGGGGAGGAACACGCATTTGCAGGTGGATGCACAAACACGGGTCTCCGAAGAATGACAGGAGAACTGAACTCTTTATATATAGTATTTGAATGTTCACATCCATTGGCATCATCCAGTTGTGCTGAATTTTCTAACATATACACGATGTATTAAATGTGGTATTCCATCGCGCGAATTAACACATGAAGAAATGGACAGCGAGCGGCTTGTGAAAGTGAAAGTAAAACGCAATAGCGGAAACTAATGTCACGAACGAGATATTTCATAATAAAAGTCACTCCAGTGTACGCACACGTAGGGAACTCTCTAAACGAGAGATTGGACTTTCGCTGTGATCTGTCAGCATCACTTTAGTTTTCTGTTAGCTGAATGTTATATTATTTTATTCTATAGCTGAATCTTGCACAATAGGCACAATTACACAGAAGATCTTCAAAAAAGTTTAAAAAAAAATATTATTTTTTAAAATATCTTTTGCTCAAATATAATTAGAGATTGTAAGACAGCTTAAAAAAGTTTTAAAGTCATGTTTACCTTTATTGCCACTGTTCATGTTCACAGTTGTGTTGATTTTGCATTTGTTTGACAGATGAAAAGGGAACAAATGATCAGCGAAATATTGTGAAGCTCTGTGAGGCTCTATTCAGCCTGTCTTTACACATTAAGTATGCCTTCGTCATAATTAATTTATGAACTTCAGGGATGTATTGGATAGGTATCTGATATGAAAATCAGTTCTTCAATAGTACATCCAGTCATAGCCCCATGGTAGATGACATGTCCAGAGGTAGATTGGTATCTATTAGAGATTAAAAGGAAAGAAGAAAGTGCTGATCTTGTTGGGGTGTTTAATGATTATATTACTGATGTATACAAAAACTTTACTCAAATATACAGATGGCACTAAGAACCCTGAAACAGGGGTAACAGGAATGGGTGTGGTGGTTCCAGCAAAAGGAACTGAAATCAATAAAAGTACTTCTAATAATTTAACAGTATGTACAGTGGAGATGGTTGCAATTTTAGTTGCATTACTTTGGGTGGAAAAAGCAAAAATTGACAAAATCAAAATATGTACAGACTCAGCTTCAGCTCTAGTTAGTCTAATATCATTCCATTCAAGTCGACAGGATATGAAAATCTATACTCAGTTACAAGAATAACACTCCAGGGTGGACTAGTTAAATTTTTATGGGTTCCGGCACACGTAGGAGTGAATGGGAATGAAAAAGTGGACAAGGTCACAAAAAAAGGCATTAAAGAAGGAACATTTTTGAAATGCAAATAAGAATCAGTAAAGCGGAAGTAAAATGTATAATCTGGGAAAAAATTAACCAAAAATGGCAAGAAATGTGGGATAGTGAGGGGAAAGGGAGACACTCATACCATATTCAAAAGAGTATACAAGTAAAAAAGGTAGGAGGTGGAGACAGAAAAGAGGAAACGGTACTAACGAGACTAAGGCTGGGAAACTGTGCTCTAAATTAAGCATTAAAAATGGTGGGGAAACAACATCAGACGGGTATGTGTGAGGAGTGTCAGGAAGAGGAATCTGTGGAACATGTAATTCTATTTTGGAAATATCAGAGGGAGAGGCTGATAATGGATAATAAACTAAAGGAACAAGGGGTGCAGAAACTATGTATGAGTATGAATGATAGAGCACAGGTGAGAGAATTGTCGGGTTTTTTTTAAAGGGATACTAGGCTTTATTATAGGATATAATGGTAAGGGTTTTTTTTCTCCCTTTCCCTCAATCAATGAAAAATTGTAGATTATATTGTGAATTTACAGACTGATCCATACTCCGGAACAGAAGGTGGCGGTACTGCACCATTAAGCTGGAGTTGAAGAAGAAGACGACGACAAACCTACGTCACACTGCGTTACTTGCACTGAAATTAATATGGATATTTGCTTACCTTTTGTTTTGTTTCTGGAACATTCTCATTCTTCATGGTATCGTTTGCAGGGAATAGAAGCTATTTATCGAGTCTCATGATAATTTCATTTTTTTCATTTTTTTTTTTTGCATATGAATATCCAAATAAAATCAACACGCTGAGAGAAGTCGATTAATTTCTTTGTTGGAAACGTTTTAATGATTTTTGAACGAGCATAATAGAGTATATGGAGGACCAAACCTGCAGAAATTAAAAATGAATAAATGAATAAATAAATGAATGAATAAATAAATATATAGATGAATAAATAGATAAATAGGTAAATAAATGTGATAATAGGAAAATAAATTAATGAATAAATGACAATAAAATAAATATAATTCATTTTTAATAAAATTAATTTTTTAAATTTTTCCCCCTTAATTTATTATTTTCTGCGTTTATACATTTTTACATTTTTAAAACTTTATTTTTATATTTATATATTATTTTTACATTTATTTTTAGATTTATTTATGTATGTATGCATTCATTTATTTTTAGATTTATTTATTCCCACATGTATTTATTTTTTAGATTTATTTATTTATTGATTCATTTATTTTTACTTTTCCGTGTGTAACATGGAAATGAGGAAGGCGGTCCTTCTGTAGCTTCAGTGCATCATTGGTTAAGAGCTCACGCACAGAATCGTCAGGCCAGCTAAACGATAGAGATCGGAGTTTGCAACGAAAATGGCGGCAGCCGTAGAGTTGTAAGTTATTTTCACCTACTGTTATTCGCGTTATGCCGCAATATGTAAACTATTTTCCAGAAATAAAAACACAAAGCTGAAGCTACTTATGTGATCCCCCACAGCATCATCGTCATCGAGTCTAGAACCGTCGACGTCAGACGCTAGGGTGATGACGCCTAGAGTCAGACTCTGGCTGCGTCCGAAACCGCCTACTCAATGAGTAGGTACTTAATTTCAATAAGTACTTACTTAACGAGGGCTAAAATAGTAGGTACTTAATAGCCAAATCTCGTTGAGTATGAATGAGATCCGAGAATAAACCGCCATGTTGACGTTATCATGTGACCTACGACGTTATCGCAAGCGCAACAACTGAAAACATATGAGTGACATGTTTAATTCTTCTGTAATATCTGTAAATATCTTGATATTGATCAAACTTTTTTATTTTGTGGTCTTGTTGAAGAAACAGCTGCCAGTAATTTTGTAATTCTAGTACAACTAATATATATTTGGGTTAATTTAAAGTTCTTATATTTTTAACTACTGATGTGAGTTTATTTTTTGTTACAAAAACCCAAATTCGCGTGAATATATTGTTAATTTCTTTATTTTATATGCAAAAATGTCAATCCACAAGCAAAAGTGGCATAAATCTCATTTGTTTTCCTCTTTTTCTTGTTGAATTAGCTTTAGTTTCATCCCTCATGCTTATAAATTATAAACAAATAAATAACTTTTATGCACTATGATGTATTCAAAATATTTAATCTTGTCATGTTTTATGTCTGTGTATATAATCTCAAACTATCATGTATACAAACCCATATTTTTTTGTTGTCATTATTATTGTTCATTGTTAAAGATACAACCATGGTATTTTCCCTGATCTTGTAATTGTAGATTCTGCAATAAAAATAAAGATATGAGTGACAGGTGCACTAACACCTCACAGCACCAGTAACTCAACCCTACCTAGAGCAGTTTTCCTCAGTGTTAGCAATGTCTGAAGCCAAAGAAGACATTAGCAGCTGCTCGAAGATCTCGCCTTTGGAGAAGACCGATTTTATACTCAAAAAATTTAAGTATAACTACTTAAAATTAAGATTACTCCAGAATGAATTGCTCTGCTAGCACATCCCAACACAATAACAATGATAAATGCTGACCAAAAATTAATTATATAACTTTTCATTTTACTTCTTTAGTAAAACAAGCAAAATGTAATGTTTTGTCATATGACAGCTGTGCATGAACACACACTAGACAAATACAGCTGATGTGAATATATCTCAATTTACAGTCAATTCATGCATTAATTCATTGCTTAATAAAATATATACATTTAAATGATAATAATAGCATAATTAATAAAAAAAAAAGTGAAATAATACAAGTAATAATGACAATAAATAAATACATATACAAGACAACAACACACGAAACAAAGCTTTATTCAAATGTATTGATCTAACAATCAGGTATTTACAGTCCTGTTGTCATCTCACACTGCTGTGCCAATTCTGCAGCTTTATTCTGATCAAGCAGCTGATGAACACCTTCATCATCATGTCCCTCACTGCTGTTCTTCTCAATGGAGACATCGTTGATCCAGAGGATGAGGAAAATGATGATGATGAACCCCTGAACCCCTCAACCTTGAAGCAGGAGTGGGAGAAGATGTGCGGGACAATCTGCTGCTGCAAACATTCATGTGTTCTCCATCAGCAGATTAAAACATTTTACAATTAATTCATGTCAGCATTCTGTTTCTTGACATATTTCATTTCATATTTTTACAATTACTTGCTAATTTTTGTTGTAGCTTCATTACATTTGTGGTGTGGTGGGCTAAACCACTGAGCTGGTCAGCAGAAGGTTTGCTGGTTTTATCTGTGCAGCGTCTCCTTCAGTGTGTCCTTGATCAAGACACTTGGAAGGAGGAGTGATGGAGGATCTCGTCCATGACACTGAACCATTCCCAGGATCTGCTGTGGCTCTCCATCCTCAGTGCTCACACCAGTCTGAGGACATTCACATCCTACAATAATGCACAAATATAATACAAAAGCAGCCATTTTAACAGCACAGTGTTATTTGATTTCTGTTTTAGAAATAACAAAATGATCTTACTTTATATTTTGTTTCAGGCTTTCCTCTTTATTTCTAACAAATGCCTTTCCTTGCAGGTCCTGCTCCACAAAAGCTCTGCAGCAAACATACAGACATCAAGAACCAGAAAAGTGCTGTAATAAGTCTGTTTAAATTCCAATAATTAAAATAAAATAGACTTTAGATTTAAATAGACTTTGTATTCATTTCTGTAGTATCCTCACTCAAAGCTTTTGATGGCATCATTCCTCTACCGGATAAACACACGTGTGCTCATCTGTCCCTGTAACATCAGACAAGTTTCCTGAGATTTATGTGCTCAAATCTACATTCACATGTTGATGATGTGTTAACTCACTTCTTATCCAACACAAATGTTCCTTAATTTATTAACAGTACTAATGGACAAATAAAATAGATTAAACTTATGTGTAGTTACTGTAGATTTATTTATTTACATTATTTTCATTCATGTAATGTAAGCAGTGTTGACAACAGTGAATAACAGCACAAACACATCACTCATAATACATAATACATAATCCATCACTCATAAGTCATAATACTTAAATTTGTTCCTGTCAGAGGTTAAATAAACATTTAATAAGCATCTTTAAGATGTATATGGTTTAGAATATGTAATTCCACTTCGGAGAATTAAGTTATGTGTGTTTAGAGATCCCGTTATCTACATAATACATAATAAATCGTGTTTTACAGTAAAGTCACAACTATAGTGTCTAGCATCTTCACACATTCAGCAGTTTACTCTACAGTAGTTCAACAAATGTGTTTTTGGTTTTCAATACTCACATTTAACAGCATCCGCGCCGCTTTTCTCAAGTGTTTGATTATGACGTATCCTCTCCCGTGGCCTCCTGGGATAGAAAAGTATCTATCGAGGAATACTTCAGAATCTGGGCGGAAGTAGTAGGCCATCCGGGAACTCCTCGACTACTCATTTATGATTACTGAGGTTTCTGACATACTTATTCGCTCGCCTACTGCTTTTCCCCTTTTATATAGTAGGTAAGTAGGCGGTTTCGGACGCACTTTAAGTAGGCGCACGGCCGAATCTCGCGAGAATTATTACGTCACCTAGGTAATTTTCGCCTACTCTTTTTGCTTCTGACATACTTAATCGCTCGCCTACTGCTTTTCCCCTACTAAATAGTAGAGAAGTAGGCGGTTTCGGACGCAGCCACTCAGTGGACGACTGGTTAGATTATTAATAGCTATAACTTTAGCAAAATGACAAATAACGTTAATGCAGTAAATGTTTTAAATTGGGAGCACGGAGAAAACTTTATACGACGATCAGATGGTCTCATATTGACATTGTTAACGTGGGTAGACGATATGAAGAAGTGGCCAGACCATGGGACTGTCAGGAGTTGATGGAGCAGCATGTAAAGGGTGTAGGTGAAGAAGACTGGAATTATTTTAAATCAGCTTTGTAAAACAAGAGATAACTTTGTGATTTGTTTTAGAAAATGTATCATTTAATACAAGTTGTATAAAATCAGTTGTAAGAGTGTTTGTTGTTATCAGGAAGCTAGAGAACTTTTACTGACCTTCATGTAATGTTTCACCATTTAATTTTCATATGCAATAAACCAAGATGGAATTTATTTGCAAACTTGACATGACTTATTCCATTTAAATCAGTAGACTTCATTCCTTCCAGTTTTAAGGGGAATCTACAGAGCTTACATTATATGGTTTTATAAGAAATTACTGACAGCTAACATCTGGCCACATTGTAAAGATTAAAACAAAACTTCACAAAAGATAACATTATCATATTGTAAAGGTTTATAGAAATAACTTTACAGATAAGTAACATAGTAAAGGTTTATAAAAAATAACTACATACACTATTTACACTGATTAGTTAAATCAAAACTACAGCACAGACAGAAGTGGAACGCACCTACAAATCAACACTTATTCCTCCTCTACATCAGAAATTATGTTGCTTAGGTTACACAGGACAAATTCTCTAAATGATAAATTTTAGGGGTGAGTTTAATTGGAACTGTTTTAAGAAAGGATTTTGAAGTTTTTCAGCCATATGACCACTTGGCGATGGTGATTTCTTCGGAGAGTCTCTCTTGGTGAATGCTGGAATGACGAGTTTCACCTTCCTTTCATAGTGGAAATCGGTAATGGTGAAGCCTCTGTCTGCATTTACTTCAGCGCCTGGACAAAGGTATTCCAGGAACTCTGAATTTGCAGTTATGAATTTATCACAACACCAGGATTTGAAACACCAAACCTTTAAGCAAGATCACCCTGCAATAAATTAAGACACAGCTTCACCAGTAATCAGGAGCTGATCCCAAGTGTGTAGCTGGAAGCTGTTGGTGCATGTATTGGTAAGGTGCTCGGCGACTGAATGAAACGCATCCGATGTCAACCCTGTGTGCTGACAAAGATGGTTGTTTCTCAACAGAGTTGTGTACAATGGCACTGGCTCAACGCATTGCATTCTCATATCAGATGTAGGTGGCTTCAGGTTGAGATGCGATTTTGATGTGTAGTTGTGGTCAGAGACAGATGGATCCTCCTATTGTGTTTCTGCATCACAGTTCAGGGCATGTGGATGTGAGCATCTTCACTGTTGTCTACATCACTGACGCTCATCGATGCATCTGTGGAAATAGTATAACCAAACACATTTTTACATTAGTAATAATACATCATGAGAATGAATATACAATGCCACTACTTGAACAGAACAGTGTGAGAGACAGATGCATTAAAAACGAGACAGTATATACACAATCTCTAACTCTAGTGTTGATACGTACATCAATATCAATATGAGAGATGTTGCTAGATTGCCTGCTATCATCTGCAATCTCTGTAATTTACAGGAATAATGTAAGCTACTGTAAGACTATTGTACCATAGTACTACAGTAAATGTACTATCGTAAATATGAAATATACAGGTGACAATGGTAATAGTGCAAGATTCATTGTGTTTTGTGAATATTACTGATCTCAAATTCATAGAACGGACTTCACAAATCTATCGTTAGGTTAACAAGCACATGGCTAGCTAAGTTAGCTTACCTGAATCTGACAACCTGTTCAGCATCTGGCGTGACTTCTTTATGGGAACATCGTAGCCGAGACATTTCTCGGGTAAGGGTGTTCGTCAGTCAGCTTCCCGTCCATGAAATGTGGGCACTTCAAGTTTAGCGCCTTCAGCCATTGCCTCAGGTGCTCCTCCTCGTCTTAAGGCGGTGGGTGTTGAATTGTAAAGTGCAGCGCAACACTCCGACCGCTTAATATAATCTACCGTTACAGTTATAGGATTACGGCTAGAGACTAGCATTAGGTCCCTCTCAACCAGAAGTAAGATAACTAAACGAACGCAATGGTGTCACCCTTGTTGTCGTGAAAATAACGCGCGAGAGCTACAACCTGTCACTACACAGCCAGAGTAATCGAGCAAGCGCTTCAATCAATGATGAACCAATGGTAAGCAAGACCAACCCACCTAATTATCATACATGACAAAGAAATGTAAAAATAAATATGAAGATAAATTTAAAAAGTTGAAATAAATAAATGTTACAATAAATAAATCTGGAAATAAATACATATTGGAATAAATAAATATAAAAATAAATGAATGCATAAAATAAGTAAATATAAAATAAATGGAAAAAATAAATAAAATAATAAATAAAATTAGAAATAATTAAAACATAAAAGCAGAAAATAATAAATTAAGGGGGGGGAAATGAATTTTATTAAAAATGAATAATATTTATTTTATCATGTTGTTTATTCATTAATTTATTTTCCTATTATCACATTATTTATCTGTTTATTAATTTATATATTCATTTATTTATTCATTTATTCATTTTTAATTTCTGCAGGTTTGGTCCTCCATAAGAGTAGGCCTACAACTGTTGTCATGGTATATTCAACTTTTCCACAATCACAGAGCTAGGAGGAGAATCTGAGATTTTGGGTCATTTTCAGCAGACAGACACGAACACACTGTATTTTTACATTTATTTCAACAAATGACAACCAAAAGCAAAACCCTAGGAGCATGTGAAGAGTTTAGTAGTGGCTCCCTGCAATATTTCCAGTTTTCTTGATGCTAGAGGAACATTTTTATAAGGTTCCTCGATTCTTTGAACTTAATTTTGATTAAAAATTCAACATTGTAGGGACGTTGATTTGTAACATTCCAAGAACATAAATTGTCCAGTTTCCTTAATGTTAGAAGAATGTTATTTAAAGGTTAGTATGATGCTCCTGAAACGTTCTTTCAATCATTCAAACACCTGCTGTGAACAAACACTGAAAGAAAGAGAAATAAGAACACAAACTACAACTTTCTTCAGCCACAGCCTTAGATGAACTGAAGATAAAAGACATTAAATCTCTCAAAATCTGATTTAAGAAACTCCACAAACTACTACTACTACTACTACTTCTTCTTCTTCTTCTAGTTTCTTGGCAGATTGCATCGTTTATGTGTTGCATATACCGCCACCTACTGTACAGGAGTGTGTAGAGTGTTGCAGTAAACCATTGGTTATTCTATCAAAATGGGGAAAAAAAAAACAAAAAAAACCTTTTAAATTCTTCTTATTAAATCACTGTCTTTAAGGAAAATAAATAAGGTTCTAATTCTTTCACTTTGCATTCCTTGTTCCCCAAGAATATCCTCAATGCTATTGTCCATTTCTTTCCATCTTTGTCTCTGATCACTGTACCTTCTACATCTAAATAAAACATGATTTACATCTTCCTGTGTTTGGCATTCTGTACATAAACCATTTCCTTTTCCTATCAGCTTCAGTGTTGCATTCAGTCCTGTATGTCCCATTCTTAATCTCTTGTATACTATTTCTTCCTTCCTATTTTTCATATTAATTCTGTTTCCTCCAACCTGTTTCTGAAAATTGTAATATTGCCTAGCCTTAGGTTCTGCTTCCCATTCTTGTTGCCATTTCTTTGTTATTTCACATTTTATTTGAGCTTTCGCTTCTCCTTTCCCTATTGGAACATTAATTTCTAATTCTTTATTTTTTAGTGCCTTTTTAGCTAAATCATCTACCTTTTCATTACCTCTAATTCCAATATGTGCTGGAACCCAACAGAACTGAACTGTTATTCCTAGGCTTTGAATATTTAACAGTATATTTCTAACCTCTATTAGATCATCTCTGACTGAAACTCCACTTTCTAAGCTCTGCATTACAGCCATTGAATCTGAGCATATTATCTCTTCTGTCCACCTTAATGCTGTTATTATACCAATCATTTCAATTGAATATACTGAAAGGAAATTATTTAGTCTATACTTTTTTGTTTATACCTTTTTTAAATTCAGGAATATAAATTCCTACACCACAATGACCATTTTGATCTTTTGATCCATCTGGGTAAATATTGATAAAACCATAAAATGAAGAAGACAAATATCTTTCACTATACCATGCAAAACTCTGTTCATCTGAGTATTCTCTTTTTTCTTTCAATAGTTCTATGTTGACTTCTGGCATTGGAAGCATCCAGGGAGGAACTTCACTCAGAACTATTGCAGGACTAAACTCTAACTCTTTAATGCCGTACTGTTCTGCTAAATGATGTATGTTCCATTCAAACCCTTTAGCCTTTGTTTGATATTCCCAACAATCATTTAATACTGACCTTGCTGGATTATTACTACTCCCTAGTAACCTAACCCTATATGTCAATGCCAGTTTAATGAATCTTAGTGGGGCTTCTTTTGTCTCTACCAGTATAGCACTTGTTGGAGTTGTTTTAATGACCATTCTCAGTGCTCTAAACTGAATTCTATTTATCTTTGTTAAATTAGTTTGGCATGTTGTGCTATATACTATACAGCCATAATCTATAACTGACCTGATTAACGTTATATATATATATATATATATATATATATATTAAAGATGCTTCCAGTAATCATTCATATTTATGACTCATCATATTTATGACTTTTTTTTACATTTAGTTCCAATGTGATTAATATGATATTTCCATGTACATATTTCATCCATCCAAATTCCTAGATATTTAAATTTCATGACTCTCTCCAGGGTTTGCTTGTAAATAAACAATTTTTGGTTATCAGCAACTTTCTTTCTTGTAAAGAACATAACATTTGATTTTTGTATAGAAAATTTAAATCCCCATTCAACTCCCCATTGTTCTAATGACTGAATTTTCTTTTGCATTATTGTTATATGGAATATTTCTTATTTATATTTATCTTATCCAAAGTTTTTTCTCTTCCAGTTGTTGAACAAAATTGTCTCCAAGTTTCTTTCTTAGCTTCTTTAATTACCTTCCTTGCCATAGCTTTTTTCTTTTGATAATCTACCAAATTATCCATTGTTAAAGGAATACTCCACTTTTAAATAAACTTTTGCTGATAATTTACTCACCCCTATGTCATCCAAGATGTCCAGGTCTTTCTTTCTTCAGTCGAAAAGAAATTAAGGTTGTTGATGTAAACATTCTAGGATTTTTCTCCATATCATTCGTTTCAATGGGCACCAAACGGTTGAAGGTCCAAATGGCAGTTTCAGTGCAGCTTCAAAGGGCTTTAAACGACACCAGACGATACCAGACGATGAATAAGGGTCTTATCTAGCGAAACGATTGGTCATTTAAAAAAAAAAAAAAAAAAAGTTTAAGTTTTATAAGCACAAATGTTGGCCTTGCTTTTTTCTCCGATGCGCATTCGTGACGTCACGTAATACGCAATTACGTTGAAAAGGTCACGGTTGACGTAGGCGGAAGTATCGAGTCAGTGTTTACATTACAAATGTGCGGAAGGAGGATCGTATACACATATCTCGATCTGTAGTTGCTTCTGTGCATTTTTCATTCCACCATGGTACATTTGTTCTTTTGTTTTGTTTTTTACTGATTGGAATACTGATTTGCTGCATTTAGAATGATGATATTCAAAGATTCATTCTTTTTATCTATAGTCTCATCCAACCTACAAGATGAGTTCTTCATCTCATCATTACAACATTCCAAATACTTTTCCCAGTTGGCTTTCTGAAAGCACCATTTGTGATGTACATAGTTTTGTTGTATATATACATTTGTCTCCATCTTGCAGATATTGGGAAATGATCGCTACCAATATTTGTATTTTGATCCATTCACACCTATTAGCAAGTTTCCTATCCACTAGTGTTAAATCTATACAAGATGTTTCATTTCTATATATATTTATGCGTGTACCGGTACCATTGTTTAAACATACCAGCCTTCTATCATCCATCATTTCTTCTACCACTTCTCCATTTAAGTCTGTAATTCTACTTCCCCATAGAGTATCATGGGCATTAAAGTCCCCACACCATATTTCTTTATGGCCTTTTTTTTTTTTTTTTTTTTTTTTTTACAAATATTCTTCATTAACTCATTTGTTAATATTTTACAAGGATTGTAATAATTGATAATTACCATTTTACCTTTGTCCTCATTGTTAAATATCTCAGTCACAACACATTCATATTCTTTAGCTACCTTGATTGGTCTGTATGGTATTCCTTCCTTAATAAATGTCAAACATCCTCCTCCTCTATCTTTTCCTCTGTCACATCTTATACTATTGTATCCATTTAACAAAATCTAGTTGTGGTTTGAACCATGTCTCTTGAATGCATATAATATCTGGTTTGCTTGATAATTCACTAACATATCTTTTGAATTCTTGTCCATTTGCAACTAAACTTCGTGCATTCCACTGAAGAATAGACAACACCATAAACCATTTAACTATTTTGTGTTCCTTCATGATTAATATTTAGTATTTTACTATAATCCCCAAGTAATTTTTAGCTGCTTCCACTACTGACTTTATCCTATCACTTTTCCTAGTGTGCTGTATTGTGACATTAACTATTGAACAGATTAATGCAACAAAACTGTTCTTATTGACCAGCATTGTCTCTGCTGATATTTTTTGCTTTATATTCATTTACTTCTGGGATAGTATTTATGCTTGCCTGTTGTGTTTGCTCCCTGCCATATCTTCTGTCATTCCCTCTACCTTTGTCAGATGTTTCAGCATTCTCACTCCTTCTGTTCTGTTCTGGTGGATAGGTAGGCCTCTGACTGTTTCTGTCATTATCATGCGTTTTCTTAAGTGCCTCTGCATATGACACTTGATGTATAATCTTAAACTTTTGAACTTCTCTTGCTTCCTTTTGCTTTTCACAACCCCCATGAGCTGCACTATGTTGGCCTCCACAATTACAGCATTTTAAGTCAACTTTTCCCCACAGTTACCATACTCATGTTCCCCTCCACATTTAGCACACCTACTCTTGCCTCTGCATTGGGCCGCAACATGTCCAAATCTTTGACATTTAAAACACCTTAATGGGGGAGGAATGTATTCTCTCACTGGATAGTTCATATATCCCAATTGGACTTTACTAGGCATTTCTGCCTTAAAATATAGCAGGACTGACAAACTCTCAACTTTCTCCTTTCCTTTAGTCAGCCTTTTTGCATCCATTAGCTCACCCTCTTTCAAACTTTTCTTGATTTCTTCAATGGAAACTGATATTGGTATTCCTGTTTTCACTCCTCTTGCTTTTGTTGTTGTACCTGGTATGTGTGAAGTAAACCTGACTTAACACTTGTGCACGCTGTTTTTCTGATGCTGCAAAAATAAGCAATCTACCGTTTCCCATGAAATGATCGTTTCCCCTAGCATGATTAATTTTGCCTATTTCTTTCACAATTGCTTTTGTCATATGTATCGGGTGTAAATCAGGCCCTCCATGCTGATCAAACACTACGACTACTTTAAATGTTTCACTTGGTATTTTATTAGCATTAATCCTTTTAGATCTGCTTTCTTCAGTTTTACTTCGTTTGACAGTATCTAGTGACTCCACACTACTGCTGGAGTCCGATCGTTGTCTAACTTGTTTCTTCTTTCTTACTTCTTTTCAACACATCTCATCATCTTGCTCTAATCTCACAGGATCTGAGTCTTTGAGATCTTTCACATAACCATTGGAATGTTCTGCCATCGTCCGCTCTACATTCACTGTACACTCTTAGAAGAGGTCGAACCTTTGGAGTTCAATAAAGAACTTTATAGTGCAAATATGAACTTCTAACTATCAAAAAGGTTCAAAGTTGAACTTACAGGTAAACTGGTTATTTGGAAGTTCTTTTTAGAACCTTTGTTGTGGTAACAGGGTTCATATTAGAACCTGTTTGTAGTTAAGGTTCGTTTATGAACCTTTTCTAATATGATTGGATTCTATGGAGTGTACAGTCAGAGCATCTGTACCCCCTGACCTCCCCGCACATTTCTATAAATTGCATCATAACATTGAAAGACACCATGTTTTTTGTCCATTTTTAAAGCATAAACTAAGAAGACCAAGAATAAAAATTCAGTTTTACATTAATCATAAATGGACAAGAAGCTGTTCAATGTTAAATGGAGAGGTGACGTAAATTCTAAGCCCTAAAAATAGACTGTGTTCAATATCTTCCGCTTAGACAACCGTATAAATATTCCCCAATTGAAAAGGACACTATGCAGTTTTGGAGCAAAATTCATGAGTAAGGTGTGATGCACAGGCAATTTATTTTACGTGTTTCATCTCTCCTTCTGTTCCAACTTTATCTACTTTGTTATTAGCTCATGTTTTAGAAAACATTTCATAATTGTATTGTGTAAGGTTTCATCAGGAAGATTTTTCTTTATTTAGTTTATTATTATTATCATTACTACTACTACTACTACTACTAGGCCTACTACTACTATTGCTTTTACTACAACTGTTGTTAATCATTATGTGCTGAAATTGCTTGTGCCTAAACGTTTTTACAAAATAAGAATACTGACAAATAACTAGCAATTCCAAAGTAGGCTAAATTATTTTCACTAAAAGTAAACGAGAATATTAATATTGTTTCGCTTTTAAGCATGAATAAGCAAATCCTTCAAAATGCTTTAAATGTTTTCTATATCTGGGCTTTGGTACGCAACGCAATGCACTTAATCTCCACAAGTCTCTCTAGCGCAATGATGTCAGTGGTCACGTGGAAAAAACCGTTACAAATTTTGAAGCGGCAGCAGCGGGACCGAGTGGGAATGAGCGGAACGACACAAAAATCTGAGGTAAGACAACATAACGTCTCAAATAAACTATTAACTTTTTGAAAAGCTATGAAACAACTATTTAATGTCATAATAACTTTAAGGTGTGTGATAATGAATAAATGACGACGGGTCTAAGCAGACACATCGTGTTAATGTGGCCACAATATTGTCAATTTAACACCCTGGAGAAATAATTCCGGGTGTACCACTTACTACACCTTTTCCACATATTTTATTTCAAATATATTTCTATTTCAAAATATTTTGCCGTTTTTTATCTTTACTGTGTGTGCGCGTGTGTTTGCTCGCGCGCCCGAGAGAGAGAGAGAGAGAATTTAGTAAAAATGAAAAGTTTATTTTTATTCATATAACGCATTGTTTTCTAAATTGCAATATTTCTCTGCATATAGAGGCAAGAATGAGCTCAGAGCTGATTCACTGGAAAATCCATGTGGCTGACTGGTTGATGGCAACAGTTTCCAGGTGATTATCCCCCTTACGAAAAACTAGTATACTTCAAGTTCATTTGATCAAGTATACTAAAGTAATGTTCAAGTATATTTTATGTAGTAAGTATAATATCAATGTACTAGTAGTAAACTTGTAAGTGTACTATTTCAATACCGCTTGGGACTAAATTGGCCCAATTGAAGTATACGTTTAAGTGTACTATAAGTGTAACAGTAGTAAACTTTAACTAGTTCACAGCTACGTTTCTCATTTGTACTGCATCTGTACTAAAAGTGAACTTATACTAGTATACTAGTAGTTTACTATTTTAATACTAGTACATTTTTAGTATACGAAAGTACACTTTGAAATATACTCTCGGTAAACTGCTAGTTTAGTGCAAGTATACTTTTAAGTTTTCTTTAAGTGAACATGACATCACACTTATAGTTTACTTTTTATATATTATTTTTGCACTTTAAGCATACTCCTATGTTCCTACACAGCAAAAACTGCAGTGTTAAATTAACTCTCCAGGGAGTACAGGTGAGACCATACTCAAGAGTGTTAAAGTTAATGAGATAATTAAGTGATTAATTGAGTGATGATTGAGCATTATTGAAGACACCTGATGATAACAAGCAGAATCACCAAAGGAGAAAATCACATTTTTTAAGCCACCATCGTGGAGATGAGGGTTTGCTTTAGTTGGGCTCTTGAACTAGTGTTGCACGATATACCGGTACTAGAAAGGTATCGCGATACCCTGCTTTTAAAAACGGTACGGTTCTTCATTTTATTAGTACCGGTACTTTGAGTGCCAGCTGCATTTCCTAATGTGCGACAGCAGGGGGCAGTGTGCGTGCAGCGCGCTGCTTCAAAGGCACATTATTGAGTGCGTGTTTATTCCTCTCAACTGCGCAACGGATTTAATGGTGACGAAACGAGAGGTATGGTTGCAAATACATGTGCTTTTGCAGACCGTCCACAAATTGTTGAGAAAGCAGATGCACAAAGCAAAATATGGCATTATTTTGCTTACATTGACGACAGTCAGGGCAAGCCCACGGACACCATAAAGCCCGTCTGCAAAATAACGCAAGTGAAGGGAGCATCCAACTTGGCAAAGCATCTTGCCGACAAACATCCCGATTTGTACAAAGAATTTAAAGAGCGACAGGTTAGTGAATGTGATACCAGCGTTATGTTTATGCTCTCAAAAATTAAATGAGTGTTATTTATATTACTTATGCAAGCAGACATCCGCAAAGAGGTGTATTATTGAGTCTAATAAGTGATATCTGGTTGCTAAAATAAAATTAATTTTAAAAAAACATAAATATGTGAAGGGAATATACAGTTATATTAAACCAATTTATGCTTTAATAACATTGCTCTAATTACATTATATTATTGCTCTAATTCCAATCACACAATTCGTTATTTACGTGCAGTTAGTGAAGGAGGGATAGGCGGAATTGCGCTGAATGACACACAACAGAAGCGCTCTCTCGCGTGCGCTCTCTCTCTCTCTCTCTCTCTGTCGCGCGCGATCAGTTCTCCTCGCGCCTGAATAGTCAAATACACGTGCACACAGATGTCTAAATGTCCATCGTGTGGAGTATCTCGTGTGAATACAGTCGGTTATGGCTTAAGTGGACGTAAACAGGTGGGTAATAACTGGATATGCGTCAGTTACGTCCATGCATTCAGCAGCCCAATTAAATAGGCCTGTCCATCATTAATGTTGATAAAACAACAAAAGATGTTAAATAAATGTAGGCTATATGTTAAATAAACCTTTTGTATCTGAAAAAAGATTATTTTTAATTTACTGTTGTTTTTGTAATTTGCTTCTTTGTTCTTTTATATAGCCTAACACAAATAACTTGCTTACATGTATAAAAGCAAAACAAAACAAACAAAACAAAACAGGAAAAAAGCATAATAGCACATAATTTACAATTTTATTGAGCATGAAAATAATAAACTTTAAAAATTATATTAAATCTAACTTTGTAACTTCATGGCAATGAAGCTCAAATCCAGAATTTTCAGCTGCACACTGGTGAAGAAAGAAGTTCTGTCATATGTTATTTATTTACTTTTCCTACTGTTTTAGGTTTTTGCCATAGTATCGTTTAAGTATCGGTATCGTGATACTGAAGTTGGGTATCGTATCGAAGTCAAAATTTTGGTATCGTGACAACACTATCTTGAACCTTGACTTTTTAAAATAAAATTTTGTTTGGGTTGTTTTAACTGAGTTATAACATCCAGACAAACAAATGGAAAAAATGATTAGGTGATGTTGGTTATGTTTTCACATAATTATTATTTGACCTGAATCACTGAACTCATCTAGAGCCCAATCTCTGAGCTAGATTTACATTATTGATTACAGCAGCACTGTGATTATATAGCAGAGGATCAGCTTTATCAATATAATCTGACGGATTTCACAAACAGTTGTTCTGAGCAAAAAAAAAAAAAAATCTTTCACTTAGGCACACACAGACATCAAGAATCAGCCTGTGAATCTCAACAATGGTGAGAATAATAAAGCATGTTGCAGTGCATTCTGGGTGCCACCAATCAAAATTCATCCATGGCTCCCATCATGCATTGCTGCATGAATAAATTATGAGCTGAATTGTTTTAGTAATTTTCTTTATTCTCATATTTTATTTTGTTCCGTTTATGTGACTTTTTAGTAGCTTGTTTTCTAATGTTCAGAGTTGATCTGTTGATCAGAATATGTTGCTTGTCACCGTCCTTGAGATTCACAGGCTGATTCTTGATGTCTGTGTGTGCCTAAGAGAAATATATATATATTTTTCTTTGCTCAGAACAACTGTTTGTGAAATCCTTCAGATTATGTTGATAGAGCGGAGCTTGTGCTGCTGTAAACAATAATGTAAATCTAACTCAAAGATTGGGCTCTAAATGAGTTCAGATATTCAGACCAAATAATGATTATGTGAAAACATAACCAACACCACCTGACCATTTTTTCCATTTGTTTGTCTGGATGTTATAACTCAGTTAAAACAGCCCAAACAAAATTTTATTTTAAAAAGTCAAGGGTCAAGAGCTCAACTAAAGCAAACCCTCATCTCCACGATGGTGGCTTAAAAATTGTGAATTTCTCCTTTGGTGATTCTGCTTGTTATCATCAGGTGTCTTCAATAATGCTCAATCATCACTCAATTAATCACTTAATTATCTCATTAACTTTAACACTCTTGAGTATGGTCTCACATGTACTCCCTGGAGAGTTAATTTAACACTGCAGTTTTTGCTGTGTAGTATTAAAATAGTAAACTACTAGTATACTAGTATAAGTTCACTTTTAGTACAGATGCAGTACAAATGAGAAACGTAGCTGTGAACTAGTTAAAGTTTACTACTGTTACACTTATAGTACACTTAAACGTATACTTCAATTGGGCCAATTTAGTCCCAAGCGGTATTAAAATAGTACACTTACAAGTTTACTACTAGTACATTGATATTATACTTACTACATAAAGTATCCTTAAAAAATATACTTGAACATTACTTTAGTATACTTGATCAAATGAACTTGAAGTATACTAGTTTTTCGTAAGGGCCCTACATTTCAAGGTTTATCTCACAAAAATGCACACTCTGTTTAACTTCCCCTTTGCAGCAAAACAGACATTTTCACAATTAAGCAGATATGACATTCTCCTATTGAATCCTGTTGTTTTAACAGACAATGAAATTGATGCGGACACTTGAATGAACCTAACTGAAAACTATGATACCTAAAATATTTCCTAAATTGAAGGATCAAGTTAAATTCATAAGATTAGAAGAAAACCTAAAGACTGAGATGCCTACCAAGACCACACACACCATTCATGTGTAAGTTTATTACATCTACTCTTAAAGTTTTAAAAAAGTTTGTGGACACCTCTATTAATTATTATTAACATTTTTTAATTACTTAATAGGTTGTACTGAAGAATTCAGTGACTAGCATTTTCTCACATGTATGTATTTAGTTGACACTGTTATCCAAAACAACTTACATTGCTTTAAACTTATATTGCATTCCCGTTTTGGAATGGGATGCCCATCAACTTGTATAGGTGTGATGGTTAGGTTTCCACATACTTTTAGCTAAACTATATTGCTATCATTACAAATTACTGAGCTTTTAGTAGTACCATTATAACATGCGCCTCTCTGCAGTTTTTTGTTTCTGTAGGACTTGATTTGGTATTTCACATGGATCAATCTCAACACAACGTATTGCTCAAACAGGGTGACCAGAAATTTATCAGCTACCCCACTAGCAATACAAAAAAAACAGTCTTAAGTGACAAGACTGGAAGAGTGTATGTAAGGGGAGAATAAACAGGTTAGTAGATTGAATGATGACAGGTTGAATAAACTTAGCTAGATTATAACAGTCTCTTTGTATTTGTAGATGATGGTGAGCGGATTGGTCTGGACTGAAGACAAAGGATGATGAAGGTGAGGGATCTCAATTATGAGACAAACAGGTAAGGAGCCAGGTAAGTTACACATGGCATGAGATGCTTAAAAACTAATTCAAGAAAGATCACATTTGACTGGTATTGAAAGACTAAATGAAATTCGTAGCAGGTTTAGCAAAGTAAGGAAATGGGTTATTTTACCAAGGGTCCAAGGACTTATGACACTAAATATATGGCAAGTATTGTAGATGTAAGTATGCCAAATGAAATAACACCTTTTCACTTACATAGCTAATATATATAAACTGAAGGGTTCTTTGACATGTTCTTACACTCTTCCGGTCTTGTCTCTTAAGAACTGTGCCCGGTTGCATAAAGCACCTTAAAGGGTTAGTTCACCCAAAAATGAAAATAATGTAATTTATTACTCACCCTCATGCCGTTCTACACCTGTAAGACCTTCATTAATCTTGAAAATGCAAATTAAGATATTTTAGTTGAAATCCGATGGCTCAGTGAGGCCTGCATAGGGAGCAATGACATTTCCTCTCTCAAGATCCATTAATGTACTAAAAACATATTTAAATCAGTTCATGTGAGTACAGTGGTTCAATATTAATATTATAAAGCCACAAGAATATTTTTGGTGTGCCAAAAAAAAACTAAATAACAACTTATTTAGTGATGACCGAATTCAAAACACTGCTGCAGGAAGCTGGTGTAGTATTTTTGGCACAGAAATACAATACTCCGTCATTCGTCCAACTCGTGTTTTGAAACTTTGGCCATGTTTAGCATGAGAATCCAACTCTTTAACAGTGTAAATAAGTCAGAATATAACATTATACCCCCCTTTAAGCTTCAGAGCGTTATGAATCAGCGTATCGAATCATGATTCGGATTGCGCGTCAAACCACCAAACTGCTGAAATCATGTGACTTTGGCGCTCCGAACCACTGATTCGACACACTCATCATCACTATTTAAGTCCTTATTTTGTTTTTCTGGCACACCAAAAATATTCTTGTGGCTTTATAATATTAATATTGAACCACTTACATGAACTGATTTAAATGTTTTTAGTACATTAATAGATCTTGAGAGAGGAAATATCATTGCTGGCTATGCAGGCCTCACTGAGCCATCGGATTTCAACAAAAATATCTTAAATTAGTCCACTTTCAAATAAAATTTTCTTGATAATTTACTCACCCCCATGTCATCCAAGATGTTCATGTCTTTCTTTCAGTCGAAAAGATATGAAGGTTTATGATGAAAACATTCCAGGATTTTTCTCCTTATAGTGGACTTCACTGGACCCCAAACGGTTGAAGGTCAAAATTACAGTTTCAGTGCAGCTTCAAAGAGCTTTAAATGATACCAGACGAGGAATAAGGGTCTTATCTAGCGAAAAGATTGGTCATTTTCTAAAAAAAATACAAATGTATATGCTTTTTTATAAACAAATGATCTCCTTCAAAGTGGTTCCGCCAAAACCGCACTTCTTTATTCTTCAAAAAGTTTATGCTGTATGTCCTAAGCCTTCCCTATTCTACTTACGGAAAAAACGGAACTGGTGCTGCATTCATTCCATAAGTTGAATAGGGAAGGCGAAGGACGTACAGGGTATGCTGTTTGAAGAATACGGAAGTGGCAGAACCACTTGAAGGAGATCATTTGTTTATATAAAAGCATATACATTTTAAAAACAAATTAGAAAATGACCGATCGTTTAGCTAGATAAGACCCTTATTCCTCATCTGGTATCATTTAAAGCTCTTTGAAGCTGCACTGAAACTGTAATTTTGACCTACAACCGTTTGGGGTCCAGTGAAGTCCACTATAAGGAGAAAAATCCTGGAATGTTTTCATCAAAAACCTTCATGTCTTTTCAACTGAAGAAAGAAATACATGAACATCTTGGATGACATGGAGGAGAGTAAATTATCAGGGAAATTTAATTGGAAAGTGAACTAATACTGTAAGGTGTGATTTCTCCTTAACTAAGGGAATGACTTAAGGGTGTTGTATAATACCTGTTTTCTTAGGTAAAAGAAACGTACTCGGTTACTAACGTAACCTCGGTTCCCTGAGATACGGAACGAGTACTGCGTATGGGGAAAGGTCTCCTTTTTCCCTGTTACTGAAGCCTTTTTCAATAACGCAGTGTAACTGCATCGTCATTGGTTCACTCATAGACAAGTTGTTGAACCAATGACAGCGCGGCATAGCTGCGCGGCCTATGGCGACAAAGCCCGCGAATATTCCCGCCGAAATGGGCGGGGTAGCTATATAAGCAGGCGCTTCGCCATAGGATTTCAGGTCATTCGACTGAAGCGACGACACTGAAGCCGCAGCCTCGTGGCACGGCATGTAACGCAGTACTCGTTCCGTATCTCAGGGAACCGAGGTTACGTTAGTAACCGAGTACGTTCCCTTTCGATACTTCACTCGTACTGCGTATGGGGAACGAATTCAACCGCGCCGTGCCACGGCAGGGAACGACTGGACTTGTCTTGGACACCGCGAGGGAACCAGAGGACAAGTGAGAAGGCCGGAGCCGTCGAACCCTCGTTACACTACCAAAAGGGGAGTTAACTCCCCGAGTGGCATGAAGCGGAGCTCAATAGAGGCCGCTGGATCATACCTAGAGGACCCGAGCTGGTAAGGTCGGGACGTCCAAATGATTAAATCTGACAAAAATGGACGGCGAGGACCAGCCGGCTGCCTCACAGATGTCTTTAATTGAAACTCCACTAGACCAGGCCCAAGAGGAAGCCATTCCTCTAGTGGAGTGGGCTCTAACTCCTATGGGGCAGTTGAGGCCCATAGAGGAGTAACAAAGAGTAATAGCGTTGACTATCCAACGCGCAAGACGTTGCTTTGAGACCGAAGACCCTTTGGTGCGGCCACCAAAGCAGATAAAGAGCTGATCGGATTACCAGAAAGGCTGTGATCGCTCAACGTAGGTCCTAATGCCCGAGGGGGCAGAGTAATTCCAGCTCTCGCTCGTCCAACAAGGGAGGAAGCGCTGGAGAGGGAAATGACCTGTGCTCTGAATGGAGTCGAGAGCACCTTAGGGACGTAGCAATGCCTAGGTTTCAAAACAACCTTGGAGTCGTTGAGCCCGAACTCAAGGCATGCAGGGCTCCCGGAGAGGGCCTGCAAGTCGCCAACATGCTTAACCGATGCTAGTGCAAGTAGCAGAGCGGTTTTGAGTGTCAGGGGCCTGAGGTCAGCTGAACACAGTGGCTCAAAGGGAGGCCCTTTGAGAGCTCTGAGGACCAAAGAGAGGTCCCAGGTGGGAATGGTGAGAGGACGAGGTGGATTCAATCGCCTAGAACCTCTAAAGAAACGCACCACAAGGTTGTTTCGTCCCACTGACTGGCCAGCGATAGGAGCGTGAACGCTGCAATGGCTGCTACGTAAACTTTGAGCGTTGAAGGGGTGCGACCCAGTTCTAAACGCTCTTGGAGGAAAGACAGTATCAGAGATACATCACACTCCACTGGGTCTATGTTGCATGCAGAACACCAGCCAACAAAGACCGACCATTTCTGGGCGTAGAGGCGTCTCATGGATGGAGCTCTCGCCTGAGAGATGGTATTCAGCATGTCCCCGGGAAGGTTAACAGGCTCCCATTGAGGGACCAGAGGTGCAGAGCCCAGAGTTCTGGCTGGGGATGCCAAATCGTCCTGTTCGCCTGAGAGAGGAGGTCCCGTCTCAGGGGGATCGGCCACGGAGCTTGAACAGCTCTGAGGACCAAACTTGGCTCCTCTAGAGCAGGGCCACCAGGAGGACTCTGTGCTTGTCTTCCCTGATTCGTCTGATGATCTGCGAGATCAGAGCAATCGGGGGAAAAGTGTAAAGGAGGGTGCTGGGCCAGACGTGAGCCAGCGCATAGTCCTCCTTCGAGAAATAAATTGGGCAGTGAGAGTTGTCTTCTGAGGTGAAGAGGTCTACCTCTGCCTTCCCAAAGAACTCCCAGATTGTGAGAACCGTCTGGGGGCGGAGCATCCACTCGTCTGAGGGGACATTGCTCCGAGATAGCATATCTGCTACCAAGTTTGTTCTCCCGGGTATGCGAGTCACTCTGAGTGACTGAAACCTCGGTAATGCCCATTCCAGAAGACGCTTCGCCAGAGCACATAAGCGGCTGGACGAAAGACCGCCCTGGTGATTTATGTATGACACCACTGTCATGCTGTCCGACTGGACTTAAGACGTGGCGTCCCGTCAGGTGTGCCTAAAACACGTGAAGGGCTCGAATCACTGCCAACATTGAGGCAGTTGATGTGCAGATGGCTTTTTTCGACCATGAGCCGAAGGCCGGTCTGCCCTTGCAAAGAGCACCCCAACCTGTGTTGGATGCATCTGTTGAGAGCACCGTCCTTCTGGACACCGCCTGTAGGGGTACACCTTGACTGAACCATACAGGGTTCATCCAGGGTTTCAGAGCTGTCAAACAGGCCTGATTGACCCCGAGACGCAGGCGGCCGTGCCGCCAGGCGTGAGGAGGGACCCGGAACTTCAACCAGTATTGCAGAGGCCGCATCCAAAGAAGGCCGAGCTGCAGAACCGGGAAGGCGGAAGCCATCAGACCTAGCATCCTCTGGAAGTACTTCAGAGGGAGGTAGGCTCTGTTCCTGACCGATGCCGCGAGCTGTTGAATGGCCAGAGATACTACTGGCGATACTACAGCTGTCATACAGGCTGAGTCAAAGACTGCACCCAGGAACATTATACGTTGACTGGGGAACAGTGAGCTTTTGGCAAAGTTGACCCTGAGACCCAGGCACTCCATGTGGCTGAGTAGCACGGATCTGTGATGCTCCAGCTTGGCTCATGACTGGGCTAGGATGAGCCAGTCGTCAAGATAATTGAGAACCTGGATTCCCAACTGTCTCAGTGGGGAAAGCGCTGCGTTCATGCACTTGGTAAAAGTGCGAGGAGCTAGGGACAGCCCGAATGGAAGGACTGTATATTGGTAAGCCACATCCTCGAATGCGAATCTCAAGAATCGCCTGTGATGGGGGGGCTATCTGGATGTGAAAGTATGCATCTTTCAGGTCCAGCAAGCAGAACCAGTCCCCGAGGCAAACCTGCGCGAGGATCTGCTTCAGCGTTAACATCTTGAACTTCCATCTCATGAGGGAAAGGTTCAGGAGTCTGAGATCTAAGATGGGTCTGAGACCGCCATCACTCTAGGGGATGAGGAAGTAATGGCTGTAATCGCTCTCTGAGGGGGAGACCATTTCTATAGGCCCCTTCTCTAACAGAGACATCACTTCAGCTCAGAGGACGTGAGCGTCGTCTGTGTTTACTGAAGTGGGAAGCACCCCGCCAAAACGCGGGGGTCTGCGAGCAAACTGGAGCAAGTAGCCTTGAGATATTATCCCCAGAACCCACTTGATACTCCGGGGATGGCCTGCCAGGCCCACGTGACAAGGGGTTGAATGGCGCCGGGTGGCGGGCCGCTGGGAGGGGCCCCGTACACCGGCTAGTTTTTAGAAATGCTCACGCATCCTCATGAACGTGGCTTGCGGGGTGAAACCGGCAAACGACGCTGAGAAACTCAGCAAACAGATATATGCTTCTTGGAAAAAATATACATCATGAGTCCCACCTGAGTCAGGGGAGAGCATCAAGATATATTCAGCCGAGCGGTGTCGGAAGTGAGACCGCTCTTCCTCAATGAACATGGCTTGCAGGGCAGAGCCAGCAAGTCACATGAACAGAGGCCAGCATAATGAGCATGTTAGTTCCACCAAGCACGAGTGAGCATTGAGCTCACTTTCAGTGAGCGCATACATCCTCATGAACGTGGCTTGCAGGGGCAGGGCCGGCAAACGACACGCAGAGAGACTGGAATAAATATGCTACATTGACTGATATACTGAATATATATATATAACATAGGTCTCACCTGAGACGGGTGAGAGTGTTGTTATATTTCTCAAAGAACGCGGTTTGCAGGGCAGAACCGGCAAGCAACGCGCTGAGAAATTCAGCAAACTCGGCAGAAATACACTGTATCAACTGAAATATATAAATAACATATGTCTCACCCGAGACAGGGGGAGAGCGACATGTTATATTTCTCAATGAATGCGGCTTGCGGGACGGAACCGGCAAGCAACGCATAGAGAAACTCAGCGCAAACAGCAGAATCAGCTCCATTAGAGTATAAAAACATGTTTCTCGCCCGAGTCGGGGGAGAACGTCATGTCATATTTCTCAATCGACGCGGCTTGCGGGGCGGAACCGGCGAGCAACGCGCATTGAGATAAGGAAAAATACACACACAAATAGAAAATGTATCATGAGTCTCGCCTAAGTCAGGGGAGAGCATCATGTCAAATTCAGCTGAGAGATTCAGATAACTTCTGCAAAAATCTGCTATATAAACTGAATGTATAACATGGGTGTCACCCAAGAGGGGGGAGAGCGACATGTTATATTTCTCAATAAACGCGGCTCGCGGGCAGAACTGCTGAAGGCGGCACGAGGGCGGCGCGGTGAACAGCTGCTAGAGAGCGAAGATCCGCGGAGCGAGGGGCTCTGCATGTGCCACAGCTGTGGCGCGGCATTGAGGCAACGCCGCTGCCGTGAAAACGGCGATTGTAGCTCTTTTAGAGTGGCGAGAGCCGCTGGGAAAGCTCTTTAGAAAGCGGCGTTAAGCCGCGGGAAATGCTCTTTAAATGGCGCCGGATGGCGGCAGGAGACGCACTGAGAGGTAGCCGGAAGCGGGCGACTCGAGAGCGGCGCTCGAGGCGGCAGTCTGCGAGGGCGCCGGCGCTGTCTTCGTTCGGCGGTCTCAGCTCAGTCCGCTGCGGGAGCCTCTTCGACGACGGCGAGAACTTCTCCCAGGCGAGCTTCTCCCAGGCGAGCTTCTTCCAGGCGGCGAAGGCTTCAGCCGGAGATCAGCGAAGAGCGATATAAAGTCGTCGCTGAAGGAGAGAGAACTGAAATCCTATGGCGAAGCGCCTGCTTATATAGCTACCCCGCCCATTTCGGCGGGAATATTCGCGGGCTTTGTCGCCATAGGCCGCGCAGCTATGCCGCGCTGTCATTGGTTCAACAACTTGTCTATGAGTGAATCAATGACGATGCAGTTACACTGCGTTATTGAAAAAGGCTTCAGTAACAGGGAAAAAGGAGACCTTTCCCCATACGCAGTACGAGTGAAGTATCGAAAGGGAACCGTTAAGTGTTTCATGACAGCAATCCAGGTTTTGCCATTATAAAATTCTGCCGTTGCCATGGACACGTTATTTGTTAATACCAAAATTGGGATTTCTGCCGTCATTCACTCACACTCATGTCATTGCAAACCCATAAGACATTCATTTATCTTTGGATAACAAATAAAGATATTTTTAATATTCTCTCATCATTTATGTCCATTCATTGAAAGACATCCAAATGAATAAGGCTGTTTTGGAAGCTCGAATGTGCGGGCAAGCACAAGAACCAATGAGATTTGTTCTTGCACGTGATGCACATGTTTCCGCATCCGTTGACCATAAGAGATATAAATACATATGTAATTCCATCAATGTTTATGTGAATAAACACCTAAATTACAATTTTTTCATCATATAAAGCAGTCAATCGTGTCTCGTTAGAAGACTTGGATTGAACCTGCTCACTCCTTGTAACACTTAAGGTGAAGTTTTCCAAACCTTATGTGATCTTATGGGAAAATTACACTTAAGGTGCTTTGTGCAACCGGGCACTGGTATTTTGTAACAATGGCTGAACACACCTTATTGAATTGTTCGCTTGTTGGAGACCTGGAAATATAGAGAACTGTTTTTACTCTCCACCATTCTCTAAAATCACGCACTTGCTTAATAATATATTTCTTTTGTTTTTTTAGATGGACAATCTGTCTGACCAAGATGTGTATCAAAAGAGGTCAAGGGCAGTTGGGGTAAGTGTCCCAGACAGAATCAACTTAACTTTTTTAAGAATAGCAGACATGTTTTTGTGGGTAGATTTATTCAGGAGAAGATGATTACAGCATTGGGATCCACTTGGATAAAATGAAAACCAAATGCTTGGAGATAACCAAATCCTTCCCAGCAGGCACAGAACGTCATAAGACGTTAGTATTTGGTTAAATTTAGGTCGCGACGTCTGGTAACCAAAATTCAATGTCAAACCAACGTCTAATAACAACATTAGTTTGACGTCCAATACCGACGTCATTTGACATAGATATTTTGTTGGTTTTAGGTTGTGGTTTTAACTAACCAAAATCCCACATCGAATCAACGTCTTAAACCAACGTCAAAATGACGTCAAATACCGACATTTAGTCGTCAGGTATGGCAACCAAAACCCACCCACTGAGCAAATTACGTCCAGAAGACGTCTTTTTGAGGTCTTGTCTCAGGTTGAAAAGACGTCCACTGAGGGGCCAGAATGAAAGTTTTTATGACGTCTTTTTTTGACGTCTTCTGGACATCCGATATAGACGAACACGCAGAATCACCAAAGGAGAAAAATCACAATTTTTAAGCCACCATCGTGGAGATGAGTGTTTGCTTTAGTTGGGCTCTTGACCCTTGCCTTATTAATATTAGAGTTTGTTTGGGCTGTTGACTGAGTCATAACAGCCAGACAAGTAAAGAGACATGATCAGGTGTTGATTATGTTTTCACCTAATCATTATTTGACCTGAACTCATGAAGAGCCCAATTTCTGAGTTAGATTTACATTATTGATTACAGCAGAACTGTGATTCTACAGCACAAGATCAGCTTTTACAATATGATTCAAATGATTTCAGAAAAGGTGTGTTGAACAAAAAAAAAAGTATTCATTTTAGGCACACACAGACATCAAGAATCAGCCTGTGAATCTCAACAGTGGTGACCATCAAAAAGCATGTTGCAGTGCATTCTGGGAGCCACCAATCAAAATTCATCCATGGCTCCCATCATGCATTGCTGCATGAATAAATTATGAGCTTAATTGTCTTAGTAATTTCCTTTATTCTCATATTTTATTTTGTTCTGTTTATGTGACTTTTTAGTAGCTTGTTTTCTAATGTTCAGAGTTGATCTGTTGATCAGAATATGTTGCTTGTCACCGTCATTGAGATTCACAGGCTGATTCTTGATGTCTGTGTGTGCCTAAGCGAAAAAACTTTTTATCATGTGAAATCCTTTATATTATATTGATAAAGCTGATCTTGTGCTGTAGAATCACAGAGCTGCTGTAATCAATAATGTAAATCTAACTCAGAGATTGGGCTCTAGATGAGTTCAGTGATTCAGGTCAAATAATGGTTATGTGAAAACATAATCAACACCTGATCATTTCTCTTTACTTATCTGGCTGTTATGACTCAGTTAACTGCCCAAACAAACTCTAATATTAAGAAGGCAAGGGTCAAGAGCCCAACTAAAACAAACACTCATCTCCACGATGGTGGCTTAAAATTGTGATTTTTCTCCTTTGGTGATTCTGCGTGTTTGTCTATATCGGATGTCCAGAAGACGTCAAAAAAAGACGTCATAAAAACTTTCATTCTGGTCCCTCAGTGGACGTCTTTTCAACCTGAGACAAGACCTCAAAAAGATGTCTTCTGGACGTAATTTGCTCAGTGGGCAACGTCTTCTATACGTCAAAGTGGTAACGTCTACTCAACGTCAAACTATAACATCATTAGACATTGATCTTTTGTTATTTTAGGTTGTGGTTTTAACCAACCAAAATCCAACATCGAATCAACGTCTTACCAACGTTGGAGATTGACGTCAGTCTGACGTTTGGTTATGACGTCAACCAGATTTTCATTTTCAACCAAAATGCAACGTCGTAGTGGTCCAACGTCAATCTGACGTTATATTGACGTCCGGTGCCTGCTGGGTTTTAGAGGACTAAATGACATGGACAAAGAGTGAGAGGACAGACTATATGAAACATCACTCCACAAAGGAAATATTATCATGATATCCAGCCCTTAATGTCCCCTCAGTTGTGAGTAAAATTGTGTTTCAAATTATGACTTGAAAGCAAATAATAATGGAAATTATGTATCATTTAATACGTTTATATTGAATACATACATGTTATATTGAATATAACATTATTCTCTTCTTGTTTAGGAACCACGTACACCCAACCCTGTGCTGCATATACTGTAAATGGATGTGCCTTGGATGCAGTCTGTTTTAGAAATAATGATGCAAGGGGAGAAGGTCTGTGAAGTAGACGATATGACCAGGTCATATGACCATGTTATTCTAATGACAATGTACTTCATCTTCAACCTTGAATATGCTTCAAAGCCGAGAAACACTCTAACATTCTTTGAAAAATAAAAATGTCCTGTGTAATGTCCTGTTTAAACATTATCTTAAAAATTATATATAAATTAAAAATTAAATGATTAAAATAATATAAAAATGATAGATATTCAGCTACATTCTGTTAAAGGTTGATGGAAATTTATAGATTAATGAATGAATTCATTTATTTGTTTGATTGTTTATTTATTTATTTATTTGAATGATAAAAAACAATATTCCTTTTTTCTCTGTCCATTGGTGCCTGTGCTCACATTTTATATTTATGTATTAAACATTTTATAGAAAATCATTGTGTTTTGTATTCAATGTTTTGAAATGGGATTAAGATATAGTTATATAAGTTATATATAAGACATATCGTTAATGTATAATTTATATTATATTTTAATAATTATTATTAATATATGTTATTGCTATCTAAAAGGAAAAGGTTCAAAATGGAACCTTAATGGGGCTTTAATGCACCTTTAAGTGAAGGTTCAAATTAGAACCTTTTTAAAAAGGTTCAAAAATGAACCTTTAAGGTTCCCCCACAGTTGCAATTGCCAGGAACCTCAAAAGGTTCATTTTTGAACCTTTTCTTCTTAGAGTGTACAGTAATGTTTTAGTTACCAACTCCTTATGATTCAAATGTTTCCCCCAACAACGTCCGCAGCAGATCACCACGTTGCGACCGTTTTCCTCCGTACGTCCAGCTCCCGACATGCATTTTCTCTCTTTCTCCGAACTGAGATATTAAAGTCCTAAGCCCATCTCCACAAACAGCATTACCAGCTTCACTTATTACTAACCAGACTGACTTTATTTCTGTCACACATCTACAGAAACTCTTATTGAGAATTAACAGAGGTTTAGATGTTGATGTCTAATTGAAAATGTTTCATTTGATCACTGTCATGGAGATCAGTTTTTGCTTTAGTTGAGCTCTTGACCCTTAACTTTTGTTGAGTTGCTTTTTTTCACCAATTGCAGGTGTTTTCAGAAAACATTTTTGCATTGATAAAGCAGATCAACATGTCTGTTTTTAATAGGCAAATTATTGCATTAGTGGTTTAAAAATCTGCTTTTAAACTGTCAAAAACAAAACTAAAACAGTACTAAATCGTTCTCGAAAGCAATGAGCCCCCTGGTGGTTGAGGGGCCCTATGCAACTTACGTATTTTGCATAGGGAAGGGAGGATGGCTCTGTTTGCACAAAACATCTTTACTATGAAAAAATACTGCAAACAAGTTTAACAAAGGTGTGACAATGTGCCAAACAAAGGCAAAACACAGCAACAACACGTGATCCAAATATAGTTATTAGAGTTACTGTAATATGGGTTTGAATCAAATTTCCAACAATGTAAGCCATGTTTTGTCTTTGTAGGCATGCATGTCACCTGAGTAATAAATGCTATGTGACTGATGACTTAATATTAAAATTCTTTCAGAAAACGGAAAAATCTGTCATTTTTGAAACCTCTATAATATGAATGGCCATCAATGTAGAAAGATGCCTTTTCCCCCCAAATAATGGTGTAGTTGCATCATCTAATACTAACCAAACAAACTGTAACCCCTTTGACATTTCATTAAACAGAAAGTGTGCATGCAATTTGCTACAACCTCAATGCTGTCATGTATGATTGCAACAGCTATCCAAATTATTTCATCTACTTTGATGGGGAATTACAAAATCTCTAAAATTGTTTGACACATTTAAATTACATGTTTCAAATCATAAAAACAAAACAAAAACAAAAAAATCCTTTAAAGTCACATTCCATTAAAGAAGCTTACATTTCAGGCTGGACCAGCTAGTCCCACATCTCAGAACATATCATCTCTTTTTGTCACGTAACTCACAGAGACGAGAAGGTAATATCCATGTGCAGCTTTTAATGGGGAAATCCAGAAACGTAATCCCCAAACAGGCAAGGGTCAAAATCCACAGAAACAGTCCATACAAAAAAACAAGAAAAACACAAAGAAAACCAAAACAGAGAAACCAGTAACATCCATGAAAACACCATAACCAAAGCAGAAACAAACCAGGTATAAATAGACAGACACTAATGAACAAACACAAAACAGCTGGGTGCAATGAAGGGGAAAATGAGTCCGGGAAGTGGGTTATGGGAATTGTAGTTCAAAAGAGATGAGAAACAGTCCGGGTTGGAGTGCCCTCTGGTGGCTAAATAGGGCACTCCAACTTGTGATCATGACACTTTTATAGCAACTGAAGCACAGTAATATGAGTACACTGTCGTGGTATGTCAGTATGTAGTTTGGTATGTAAGACTTTGTCATGCACTCAAACAAAGATCTGTGGTTTAGTTCCCCTTTGTAAAAAATAAATAAATAAAGTTTTTTTGTTGTTTTCTGAGAACAGTTTTTCTTTGTTTTAATTTTGGGTAGGTCAAATAAACTAGGGTTAAGTTTGGGGGTTTTGTTTATTGCTTTGGCCTTGTCAGAACCTGAAGCTTAATTTTTTTTTTTTATTCATTATGTTAAATTTAATCTCAATCTAAGATGTTAAATCTAAGGGTACATTTACGACATGAAAATGTACTAAAACGGAAACGTCTTCCTTTGGTTTTTTTTTTTTTTTTTTTATGTACAGATGACAGCATTGCAAGATCCCCTTTAGGATCTGTGAAAATGACTAAAAATGGAAAGGATAACGGTATTATTTTTTTAAAAGCTTCCATTTTCAAGCCCCCAAAATGCCAGTGTAAATGATTGACCAAAAAGCATAAAAACATCTAGTTGTGTATTTATAATGCAGATTCATCATGTGTGGTATAAATGTACAATACATGAATCACAGTAAAATAAACACAGTGTGCCCTTCATATAAACTGCCTGATAGTTCATTAATAAATGAAATAAAATTAGTGCATCAGTCGATATCACTGATTGATTCAATGTAAATGAGACTCACAGATTCCAGCATGAGTAAATCAAATATGTTTTTAATATATTTCATTACACAAAAAATGATCTTACACATTTATTTTCTTGTTTCAGAAAAGAAAATAGTGTTTAGCTGGGTTTTTACTTTAAGGCACTTTTTCTTTTGGCTGATATAAGCTAAAACCCCCACCCCCCATTTCCAACAAACAGTGATAATATTTTACAAGACAAACACAGAATTCAATTCCATGATTTACACACACAAAAGAAAAAAAATCACATTGGGCACTACTTCATGAACTTGTTGGCAGTGATATAAACTAATCAGCACATAAAATATCACAGTGTTTGGTTTACAATTACAATAAGACTAAATGTAACAGTTTCATTTTTCACTTTTCATTTTTAACAATATATATATATATATATATATATATATATATAAAACATATAAAGATAATTCAATATCTACAAAAATGGCATTGTTTTTATCACATATAGCCACATTTGTGTAAAAATTGTGCTGTAACATTTCTTCATTACAAACATCACATCAAGTATGTTTCAGGTTTAACTGCACAGTAACAACATGGGGCCTGTATCATCATTCAGTTATAAGTGTCCAGTGTAACAAATACTCAACGGAAAGTATTTCACCAACTTAAGAAAATGAATGTTCATGCTACACCAAACTGGTTATGGATTGTTTGGTGCTATTCACATTTCACATTTGGTCAACCAATGTTTTATGATAAAGGTGGATGAACAAGAGTTATAAAGAGCAACATTATGATTCCAGTCTTTTCCAATAACAGCAACATTAGCAGTAAAAACACCTAAAGTATAAGTAGTGCAGCTGTGAAGAGCACCTGCATGATAGTGTAAGTCAAATACACTTTTTGGTCATAATGCCTTTCTTGGTGAGGTAATCTGGTACAATACATGACAAAACAGCACATATCAGTGCATTGATAGGTCTTACAGTGCAAATGACAAGAAACAGAAATCTCTCACTGTTCCTGTCTGAATCACTTTAACAGCTTTAATAAACCTCTGTATACTGGAAAACATCATATCGAAACCCTGAAGAGCAACATGAAAAAAATTAATTCAGGGTGGAGGGGCAAGCAATAAAAAAATCTCAAGATTAAAGTCATTATAAATCAAGATTAAACTGATTACATTTCAAGAGAAAAGTTGAAATAGAATGTTGAGAGTAAACTCATTGCATTTTAAGATGTTGTTTTGAAAAAAAAAAATCATTAAATTTCAAGAAAAAGTCAAAATAAAATATTGAGAATAAAAATCAACATTTCTCAACCAATTAAAATTTATGAATGAAGTCGTTCTTTTTCAAGAAAAAAACGTGTTAAATTTCAAGAAAATAAGTCAAAATAAAATGTGAATAAATTCATTAAATTTCGAGAATAAAGTCATTGTTTCAAAAAACTTGTTAAATATTGGGAAAAAAGACTAAATAAGATGCTTAGAGTATCATTTCATGTAGTGGTCCAGAGCTTCCATAACACCATACACTCTGTGTTCTGTTGTAATGTGTTGCTTTGTTACAGCAGATTTGTTGTTGTTGCTGCATTTAAATTGGTATGTAATATAGGTCAAATGTCACTTTATTGGTACCAGGATTAGAGACACAATTACTCTTTAGGTAATGTTTCAATTTCAACTGGTTCCATCATTTCTGCTTGAAGCCTCTTCAGGTTCCGTGTGAGGTGTCACCTTCAATGAAAGTATCAAAGTAATAAATACTCTTTCATTGGTGTCTCACTGTCAGCCTCAGTCTTAGTCTGGTTAGAGGACGATTCATTGGGAGTCTCACTCAAATTAATTCTGACGAGTCTCCTACAGATTATCATTATCTGCTATGAAAACACATTTCTTCTAATAGAATAAAAGAAATGGAAAGGATTTTGTTTGAGTTACACAAACAAATGTTTCCTGATGTTTGCGGAATATAAAGAGTGATAAATATTATCAAAATGTCTAAAACTTTATCACATTGTCATCTTCTGTACTGCAGTAATGCAAATTATTTAGAGTGATATTTTGAGTGATTATTCATTGTGGTTTCAATCTAAAATGTTTCAACTATCGTTATGGAGTCACTTGCTCTCAGAACAAATTTGCACTTTAACTATTTATACTATTTGTTATTTAGTTTATTTCTATTATTATTATTTTTTCATATTGATTTGGCATGGCCTGACCTAATAATGATAAAGATAAAAATAAAAGGACAAAAATAAAGAACAAAAAAGATGATAATAATAATAACATTACAAATGTATTCAATACTGTTCTTTTTGCACTGTAAATCTCAGTAAATCTTGTTAAATCATTTGTATGTAATACTTACCCCTTTATTGTTTTTGTTTTTTTCTTCAATGCAGTAAATCACACCAGCTGTAGCAGCCATCAGCAGAACAGCACCAGCAGCACTTATTCCTGCAATTTCACCTGTAGACAGAACTGAACCAGGAACAGATAAAGACAGTCATTATTACTAGAAAATTAACTGATAATCAATTTTACTGATATAACTGGCACATGTACACCTGTCTTTTACATTGGTCAGTTGTATGGATAAAATAAGGTTTAAAATAGGTTTTTGAGAAACAGCAGCTAAAACAGCACCACAGCACTGTGAGCTGAACAGGAAACATCAGCACAGAAAACTAATATAATATGCATTTCTTCATGTTAACAAAATTAGTCAAAGTTTTGAGTGAAAGCTTGCTTTTGGGTTGAACTGTTTTTAACATTTCTCAATGGAAAGAGCATTGAATGACTGAATGATACACACCAAAGACAGAAAGATTGAAGCTCTTCGCTCTGCTGATGCTGAAGCTGTTGCTGTGGTTGATGATCAGTAGTCTATAGACTCCAGAGTCTTTGATTCTGGTGTTTGTGATGGTCAGAGATCCAGTCTGACTCACCGTCAGTCTCCCTCTGTATCTCTCATCTTCATACTGATTTATACAGGTTTTATTGAGATCTCCAGTGATTTTAGCGATGATGTTGTCATTAAAATACCACATCATCACATCTTTTAGGTCTTCATCAGGATCTAGAATAACATTTTCTCCCCTGATCACTGATATTGTCTTCATTTTATATTGTTCATCAGCAGAAACACCTGAAACACAAACCAAAAGATGATTGGAGGATCTTTCAGCTAAAGACATAAAAAAAAAAAAAACACAACAACAACACAACAAAAAATTCCAGAACATGAAAGAAGTATGATCTTATTTTACATGAAATCAACATTTTAACAGATAACAATAGAAGGTGAAAATACATGGCATGTTTAGATTCTGTCATCTCTATCAGAGCTCAACTGCAGCCTAAGATGAAAAAAGGAAAGAAAGAAAAAACACTTTTAAAAATAACAACTTGCTAAAAGAAAAGATTTAGTTTTAAATAAAATAAATAAAAAACTGAACTATTTATTGATGTAACCTGACATAATTCTACCCAGATAGTAAAGATGGTTTAGATCCGGCCCACGCATGGATGTTTTCTATATAGAAAATCTGTCTATTTCTCACAACACTATGTTGTGGCGTACCAGATGTGGGCCAGATCTGGGCCTATCTGGGTACAAATTGCACTCGCACCTCAAATACATTTGTAAAGAGATCTGTCCCAGCTATCATTCTTTATACTGAAGTTCTTATTTAGAATAAACAGATGTTTAGATGTTGATGTTTTAATGAAAATGTTTTGTTTGAAGTTACCATTATGGCAATTAGTGTTTGCTTTTATTGGGCTCTTGGTCCTTCACTTTTATTAAATTATTTCTTTCAGCAATTGCAACAGTGTTTTCAATGAACATTTGTGCATTGCTGAAGAAGGAGAAAGATAAAAAGCAGTTCAACATGTGTGTTTTAATAGAAGTCAAATGACTGCTTTTTCTGTAGTTTCATGACCTGGTGAAAATAGTTATGAAGTTGACACATAATGAATAAAAAAGGTAATAAACTTAGCAGTTGTGACACAAAGATCACTTGTAACACTGAAAAGATCATTGTTAGATTTTCTTAAATCATTACTTTTTGTCTAAAAGTTGAGACATGTGCGAGTATTGAGTCCACAAGACCGTAGGGTGTCCCATTCATCATTATAGATTTCTGAAGGGTGCTCGCGAGTGCCCCCTTTTGCAGCCGCTATGCACCCTCAATGCGCACATCAGATGAGTCATCAAGTCTGCAAGCTAGGCAGAAGACAGTCAAAGCGGCATTACTTAACAAAAAGAAGACAATTAGGGTCTAGTGTGCCATTTGGGATTCAGCCTAAGTTATCTCAACCATAGATATAATAAATATATAGATGTCCCATTGGCCGCTGGATCGCATGCCAACGGTGCCGCCATATTTGTAGGGGAAACTTGCAGTAACTCTCATATGTGGACTGAAGAAAAGATGCCTGAATATATAAAAGATAAAAGAAGACAGAAAAAGCCATTTCCACAATTAAAATCAAAGTGCACATTTCATGTACAGTAAATTATACATTAGGAGCATCTAAACAATTATTAACTTTGAAAAATAAACCAAATTTATGCTTGAGAAGTGTGAGTTTTCACATTTCCTTATGACAATGAATAATTTTCAACTAGTGAGATTCTGGGTAATTGGAGACAAAACCTTTCGTACTCCACCATCTCCGCCATCTGAAAGGTGCCTCTGAGAGCATGCATGCTTTGAGTGTGTGCGCACAGAAAAAAATGTGCGACTGAGAAATTTGCCTCTTCTTGCATTTGAATTGTTTAAAAACGCTTGAGTGTTTGGTAAGACTTACAAACACATGCAAATAATAAACTTTATGGGGAACAATATTAAAGACCAGATAACATTAAACAAATGTTCTATTAACGTTACAAGAACGTTTGTTCATAACTTTGAAAGAACCTTGACAGAATGTTAGCCAAAGTTATGAGAACATTCCCTGTTAGATGGAATATATACTGTGAGTGAACTAATATGTAGAAAAAGAAAATGAATAGTTCTGAGTATCTCTCTAAAAATCAATAAACATTAACAATGTGATGTAAACATTTATTAATGACTCACCATGGACAGTAACATTGAAGATCTTTTCACTGTTGCTTCTGCTGAAGAGCAGTAGTTCATAATCTCCAGAGTGTGTGTTTGTGATGTTTGTGATGGTCAGAGATCCAGTCTGATGATCCAGCTTCAGTCTGTCTCTGAATCTCTCATTACCTTCATTACACTGAACATCTGTACAGATAAAACTGAGATCTCCAGTGATTTGTGCGATGCGAGTGCTGTTGAAATACCATTTAATCTCTTCTTCTTGGTTTGTTTGAACACCAGTGTTCAGAGTGACTGAATCTCCCTCATTCACAGACACTGACTCTCTGTCTGAATAAACACCTGATGCCCCAGAAGAAGAAAAAAAAAAAAAACATTAGCCAAACAAAAACATACAATAGTGCTTTCAAAATGTTATTTTAAACAGATCATAAAGATTGTGAATAAACAAATATGTTTGTATTCATAATGTAACAAATATCAGACGAACATAATGTTGCTGGTCTTCAGCAACATCCCAGCTAACAGAATTTTATTATAATTACGTTCTCCAAATATTCAGTGTTGGTTCTGGGAACATAAAAAAAATGTCCAGTTCAGTACATGGAAATGACATACAGTGAGTCTCAAACACACATTGTTTCCTCCTTCATATGTAAATCTCGTGCGTGAAAAACACCACGGAAAAACATTGAATCTCAACATAACACTGACTGTGACGCAACAGTCGGGATCATTAATATGTACACCCCCAACTTTTGCATATACCAGCCCATGTTCAAGGCATTAGACAAGCCAGTATTAACGTCTGGTTCTGTGCACAGCTGAATCAACAGACTTAATGCAGGTATTGTGAAGAATGCAAGCAGTGACAATAGCGAAAATGGCAGATGGATCGATCATAACTGTTCATGATCCATGATATCATGATATATTTAGTGATATTTGTAAATTGTCTTTCTAAATGTTTCGTTAGCATGTTGCTAATGTACTGTTAAATGTGGTTAAAGTTACCATTTTTTCTTACTGTATTCACGGAGACCAGAGCCATGTCGTTATTTTCATTTTTAACCCGAAAATGCTTGTAGTCTGTACAATTCATAGATGCATCTGCATTCTTATCGAGTCTCTCTAACTGTGTGTAGCTTTAGCCCTGTTAGCCGTGCAGCACTATGAAACTCATTCAGAATCAAATGTTAGCAAACATCCGCAAAATACATGCCATACTTACATGATGGCCGATTTCAAAACACTGCTTCAGAAAGCATCGGAGCAAAAATGAATCAGTGTATCGAATCATGATTCAGATCGCGTGTCAAACTGCCAACGGCTGAAATCATGTGACTTTGGTGCTCCGAACAGCTGATTCGATACACTGATTCATTTGTGCTCTGAATCTTCCTGAAGCAGTGTTTTGAAATCGGCCATCACTAAATAAGTTGTTATTTTGTTTTTTTGGCACACCAAAAATATTTTTGTTGCTTTATAATATTAATATTGAGCCACTGTACTCACATGAACTGATTTAAATATGTTTTTAGTACATTAATGAATCTTGAGAGAGGAAGTGTCATTGCTCCCTATGGAGGCCTTACTGAGCCATCGGATTTCAACTAAAATATCTTAATTTGTGTTCTGAAGATGAACGAAGGTCTTACGGGTGTGGAACTGCATGAGGGTGAGTAATAAATGACAGAATTTTCATTTTTGGGTGAACTAACCCTTTAAAGGTGCACACCGCCAAGTCAGAGCATTTTTAATCACACCCCAAAACAGGCAGTTAAAACATGATATAATAAAAAAAAAATATATGGGGTATTTTGAGCCGAAACTTCACAGACACATGGGGACACCTTAGACTTATATTACATCTTGTGAAATTGGGTTTTAGGGCACCTTTAAATTTAATGCTTCCTTGATGAATAAAAGTATTAGTTTCTCTCTCTTTTTATCTTATCACAAATGGTATCATGGTTTCCACAAAAATCTGAAGCAGCACAACATTTTCAACACAGATGATAAACAGAAATGTTTCTTGAGTATCAAATCAGCATATCAGAATGATTTCTGAAGTATCATGTGACACTGAAGACCGAGTAATGATGCTGAAAATGGGATATATGCACAGAGTGTTAAGCCAGCTCGAAAACATCCGGTGAGATGTCACTTGCTGGTGTGTTGAGAATCAGTGTAATACTTATAGTTTATAATCAGAATATAGTCACTTAAATAGTCAGACATAGCATTAATTTAGTTATTCAAACATAAGACGGCATAAAAAATAAATAAATAAAGATGTACCTCATTGTTCCTCCTCGGCTAAATTCAATTCGACCATCAGTTTTCACACTTTTATGTGAAAAAAGCTTCAAATGTGACAGCTACTGTGATTATAAAGCGAAAGTGTGGTGCTCGCTTTCTATGTCATTCATCCACAAGAAAAGTTATTGTTTTTCTTAAGATTTTATACTTCACATTGACAAAATGTATTTTTAAACCGTGGTATTTTATAATGTTTAATATTTAGTCAAAAATTAAGTGAAAAACGATTGGAAATGGCTGATATATGCGCAAATAAATGCTACTTTGCCGCCACCTGCTGGTTAAAGTGGTAATTATTGTCTTTTTTTATGCCTATTCTGTGACTTTTTTTATTTATTTATTTTTTTTTTTTTACATTGTATAAAATCCATGAGGACTTGAACAAGTGTTTGTAGTCAATAAACCAATCATAAAATTGTCATAAAATAAAGGGAAACAAACATAGTTATTGTACAGCAGTGTGCAACAGATGAGATAAGAAACATAAAATCTATCAGTTAGACAAAAGTCAGATAAAAACTGGTATTACACTCAACATTTCTGTCCACCTCACTTATGAAATTATGGCTACCTGATTGCTGATGTCTAAAGTGTGTCATATTTAACTTTTAAATCGTTTTGGACGATCTTAACCACTTCAGTGTTACAAATGATTTTTATCATATTATTTGAGTTTATAAGGCTACTTCCTTCTCATATCACATTTAAATTCCAAAAGCAAGCAAAACTACAGAAAAATCAGTTCTTTAAACCACTTTAATGCAGCCATTTGTCTGTTATTAAAACCGGACATTTTTATGTTCCCAGAACCAACACTGAATATTTGGAGAAAGTTCTTATAACAACATTCTGTTGGGATCATGCAAACCACATTCGAGTCATATATTGTCCCCTTTCGTTAGACAAATATTTGTGCATTAATATAACCAAGTTTTAATAGACTTTTAGATTTGTATTAGCCTAACCATAATCGTTTTTATCGATGCCCGGAAGAGAGACTGTAACAAACTTTGATGTTGAAGATTGCAACTTACCACGATCGGAAAAAAGCAAGAACACCGAGAGCCACTTAAAGAGAAGCTTCATTTTCGCCACTTTCTGCTCAGACAAATGAATGCAGATTCTAATCCATTCTTCTTTGATTTAATGGCGATGTAGTTGTTGAATTAAAGTGAAAGTGATAATCTGGAGCCGATGTAAAACATCGTATAAATATAATTTTATGTAATTCCATATATTACATTACGTTGGGTCAAGCGTTTTGAATATTACGTTATTTTCACTGTCCCTTGATTTAGGAATAATGTGGTGTTTTGATCAAGTGTTTGTGTGTGTGTGTGTTTAGGATGCATGACTAAAAATATTTGAATTATCTTTAATTGTCATCTGAAATAGATATAAGGAATAAGAAAAGAAAAATGTAAAATAACACGACATGAATAATGTGAGAGCGCCTTTTGGTGATAAAACAGGCCTACATAAGCAGGGTTGGGGAGTAACAAAATACATTTAGTTACATATTTAAAATACAAAATGTGAGTAAATGTATTTCATTACAGTTACATTTTAAATGGGTGGTAATCAAATTACAGTTACATCTGAAATATATTTTAGATTACTTGTTTATATAAATTACATTTTAATGTCATTTAAACATTAATGTAAACAGCAATTGGTGATTCTCAGACTCTGACAGAAGCATCCTAAGCTACATTTCTGCTCATATTTATAACCCTTGCAGAATATGCAACATTTTAATAAAATTGTTCAAAATCTTACAGCACCTTTAAAGTGTAAGTTCACCTAAAAATGAAATTTCCATCAATTACTCACCCTCATGTTGTTCCAAACCCACAAGATATACGTTCATCTTCAGAACACAAGTTAAGATATTTTTGATGAAATATGTGAGTTTTTTTTTTATTTTTATTTAATCTCCCATAGAAAGCAACAAATTAAGATCCAGAGAAGTAGTAAAAACATTGTTAAAATATTCCACATGACTACAGTGGTTCAATCTTAATGTTATGAAGCGGCGAGAATACTGTGTGCAAAAACAAAACAAAATGACTTTATTCAACAATTTTTCCTCTTCCCTGTCAGTCTTCTACACAGTTGATGCAGTGAACATATTCAGCGTTTCTGTGTTTACGTCAGAATGCCGACTCTTGCGTCAGCATCACACGCATGCATCATGGTGCTTACAAGAACAACGTTGGCCAATACTGAGCCAACACTCAGAAATAGAACACAGAAACACTGAACTGCATTCACTGCATCAACTGTGTAGAAGACTGACAGGGAAGAGGGGAAAAAGTATTCTCATCACTTCATAACATTAAGGCTGAACCACAGTAGTCATGTTGACTATTTTAACGATGTCTGTACTACTTCTTTGGACCTTGAATGTGGTAATTACATTGCTTTCTATGAGAGGAAAAAAAAAAAAAAAACAGATTTCATCAAAAAATATCTTAATTTGTGTTCCGAAGATGAATGAAGGTCTTACGGGTGTGGGACGGCATGAGGGTCAGTAACTGTATTGCTTCTGGCCAAAATATGAGCAAAAATATCAAGCTCAGCTTACAAGTGAAAACAGTCCTAAACAATTCTAAACAAATATGTTGGTGGATTGGTTCACCTACAGTATTTGACAGGATAGAGAAGGCAGATGAGCAAAAAATTCCCCTAAAATGTCTAAGAACAAAGAAGGAAAAATTGCTAATGTGCTTCAAGCTGTTTTTGCTTCGTACAAAGTAACTAGGAAGAGAGTTGATGAGTTAAAAGCTGAAAATGAGTGACTCGGTGTTGGGGTCATTTCTACAAAAGATTACCTGGCTACTGAAACAATATGGAAAGAAGAAAAGGTAAGAATGCAGAATGAGATTTCACTTCCTAGAACTAATAATGACATGCTTAAATCATCTGTGGAAACATTGGCCAACACTTTGGAGGAAACGAAGGCAGTTTATGAGATTATGATCAAGAATGGCATAACTGAGAAAAACACCACACATTGTTAGGTGTCACATTGTGTAACACAGTTCCAGAAATGCCAGATTTGCAGGAAGATAGCACTGAGGGTTGAAAAAGAGATTCTCAGTCATTCAGTAGTCAGTACTCTGACTGTACAGTTCCAGTGGCACCAGTCCATGCGACTACAACTGTGTGTGCTATTGAAGGAAGGGAAGAGCAAATGACCTCTACCATGGCCAGAGGATTAAATCGGAATGAATTAGAAACTGTGGTCAAGGATATTGGGAACTTTGATCCTGCCAAATGAGATCCATTAGTTTTTCTAAAAAACTTGGAGGAATATGCAGAGATTTACCAATTTACAGACAGTGATGCATGTGTTTTGTTAAGAATGTGCTTGCCTGACACTTTGTCTGGAGCCTTAACTCAGAAAGTAAAGGACAGAACTGCTAATAAGTCAGAGAGGAAACAGGCACTACTTGAAGTTTTAGGTGTGATGTCAGTTAATTGGGATAAAATATCTGAGATGCACATGAGGAAAGGAGAGCACCCAGCAGCGTTTTCAGAACGATTATTGGAGACTGTTTTGGCAAAAAATCACCTCCGACTCTACTGCATAAGAGACAAACACGTCCAATTGTCTTTAAAGCTTTTATTTCTTGCAAGAAAGGTCAGACAGGCCATACAGAAACACAAGTAGCTGCAGAGTGTAAGACCAAGAATGAAAGCTTCCCCTCACTTTTATATCTCTAACCTCCAAGGCTGAAGCCTCTGTCCTTTTACCATATTTGGAACATCTCTTAGTGGCTGTAACTTTCCACACATTGTTAGCACAGACATGTTTTAACATACATCTTGCATTTCCCCATACCATATCTTGCTCTTTCTATTTCTAACATCTATGTTAACACTATGTTTAACATTACCACTTAAGCCAACATCATACCATGTTCCATAAGCATCATATTTCACAAGAATACAGGTAAAAAGCATATGAAAAATTAAAATTTCCACAACAGAGACATTTAAAACTTTCAGTGGCAATTCGGATATTACTATAATGATGTCAGTTTCAAGTCTGCCTTGATTAACAAATGTGACCCACTCACTCGTTCTGCTGTGTCAATGTTTGTGACACCTCTCTCTGAATATAATGACATTATTGCTAAAATGACACAGTTTTACAACAATAATGCTAATGCAAATAGTCAAATGAAAGATGCCAAATCTAGACATCCAGTTTCTGCCTTTGGCAGAAGAAAATGTTCTAGATTATCTGATGGTTTCCCTCATGAGAACTGCAAGAGTAAATTCAGAAGGTGTTATTCTTTTCTATGCATGTGGAAAAGCTGGTCACATCGCTAGACATTGTCAAGACAATGAGAGACCTCATCAAAGATTTGTCTGTCATATATGTGGAAGGGATGGTCACATTGCAAGGCACTGTTTGCAGAAAAGAAGGAACGATCAGGAAGTTGTTTGTTTTGCATGTGGAAACACAGGACACAAGGCAAGAGAGTGTCACTTTTTACACAAAAGAAAGATGAGCTATCGTGATTTGCTTAAGAAAATAGGCAATTTAGAAACCCTGTTAGGACTGTTAAAAAGAAATAAGGACATTCACACTTTGCCAGACAGATCACTGCATGAACGAAATGACTGTAACTCCGTCACAAGCAGATGATGAAGTGAATTAGAAAATTGTTTTATGATAGTAGCTCATTTAAAAAATATGTTTACTATCAAAAGGGGGGTGATTGATTATAATTTATTAAAAAAAGTTTTATTGGCATTGATATGTAAATGTTGTTAATGAGAAATGTTTTAATTGCATTACTTTAAAAAATATATTTTTAAGACATTACGGATGTTTAATGTTCTGATTAAACTTCTGTGACTTTGATGTTTTAAATGTGAAAAGATTCTTGAGGGGGAAAAGATTCTTGTCTTTTTTTCTTCTTATTTCAGATATAAGCATTGAGATGTTTGTCTGGAATGGGTAACCTCCTGGAGAAAAATGATCGGGTCATTTGAAGGACTAGAAGACCAGTTAAACCACTGGAGCCAGAAGACTTTCTCAAGAAAAAGAACAGTGATCCATGACCTAAAATCCCAGAGATTTCCAGACCTGCAAGATCCAGAACTCCATGCCTAAAATATCTCTGAATTTGAGAAGATTCTTGTGGGGAAAAGACTGGGCAACTTTTTCTTTTTTATTCTTGTTTTAGATATAGGCATGGAGATGAAATGTCTGAAATGTGTAACCTTGCGGAGAAAGATGATCCCATCAATGACAAGAAGACCAAGAGAAGCCAGGGGACTTACTTAAGAAAAAGGAATTCTTAAAGTATCAGCCTGATTACAGTGATCACTAGAACGAATGCAACGTTTTATGACAAGACAATACAGAGGACCAATGTACCAACTGCAAACTCTTGCCTCTCTCTGTCGTTAACTGCTTACAGCTAGCAGCCAAAAAAAATCTTTATGTCTGGTGTATTATCTAGTGTTTGTTTCGCTGTCTGTATGTTATTAAAGATGCATGATGGGTAAGAGTCTAGTTTGACCTGTAACCCTGATTTGACTGTTTTTGAAGCATCAGTTTACTGTTAAGCTGTTTTGTGAGAACATCAACTGTGAGGTTGATAAAAAGCAGGACAGGAAGAAACTCTTAGTCTACAAACTAAACATACATCCACTAAATGGCCACTCTCTCATGCAAGCTGTTTGTCTACATATCTGATCAAACCACATTTCTATAGAAATCAGACAACATGGTTTCAGTTTGACTCATTATTAGCTGCTAGAGTCGCCTCAATAAGACTGGTCAAGTGAGATGGAAGATGGTACCCCATATACAATAATTGATATTTAAATGATTGAAGTTGACTGTTTTAAAACCAATAAGCTCTACTGATAAGAATTAGGAATATTAACACAATTCCACTCTTGTGTTTTTAAAGCAATACATCAACTACTAAAAGTATTGGTTTTAAATTATAAAATAAAAATGTTTTTCACTAAGAACAATGAAAGTACCTGCTATAGCATGTTAGAGCATGTATATAATCATACCACACATTTAGAGAGCGTGTGAACTAAGTCTCAAACTGTTGGGGGAGGATTCACAAAGTAGATGAACAGATTGAGTGTTTTCAGTGGTCAGACTTTCACTGAACATTTGAAGAAAATGTTTCACATGATTGCTTTGTTCTGTTTGTGCTGGTGGAGTCTGACTGGTAAGTTATAAATATATATTTTTGGATTAACATTAGTAACATTTTTCACAGATGTGAAAAGTTGTGGAAAATAATTTAAATTGCTATAGTTCTTCAACCAGTGGAGACACAGAGAGAGAATCCTAAGCCACTTCAAGAACTCTGTACTGATCCAAATATCCCATACACAAAAATGTCAAGATGTTGAAAATATCTGGAAGAACTGAACTTTTCATGGTGTAACTGACTTTTTACCTACAATCATTCATTTTGCTCTATTGCAGATGGCATTAAAATTATAAATATCATATTATTAGTTCACACACATCTCTCTGTTCATAAATCTAACCTTTCATTTGCTTGTGTGACTTTGCTGCTGTTGTGAATGTTTTTCAGTTCAGGCTTAGTTACACACTATAGCTGATTTCAAGATTTGTAAACCATCAGAAGCCTTTAATCAGTGTAAAATCTGTCTGTTCTCCAGGTGTGTTTGGTGATTCAGTGTCAGTGATGGAGGGAGATTCTGTCACTTTATACACTGATCGTACTGAAATACATGAAGATGATGAGATACTGTGGAATTTTGGATCTGAAACATCTCCCATAGCTAAAATTAAAAGAAATCTCCCCCTCCCCCACATACGATGATGTTCCTGATGGGAGATTCAGAGACAGACTGAAGCTGGACAAACAAACTGGATCTCTGACCATCACAAACATCACAACTGAACATGCTGGACTCTATAAAGCACGGATAAGTGGAGAGAAACTGACATCAAAAACATTCAGTGTTTCTGTCTATGGTGAGTCTTGAAGCTAATTTGTCTTGTCCACATATTCGTGGATATACGACCACATATTTGGTATAAGCTCAATCAACATAATTCATTTGTACAAAATCATTTAGAATCCACAGAATCATAAGAGTTTTTAGAGCAAAACTCAATGCTAGGTGAGGCACTTACTGTACATCAGTGGCATTTTTTTGACAATTTAAAAATGAGAAGCGTACAATTTTATAGAGACACAGAATTATTTTTCTGTTAAAACTTCTTTTTTTTGAGCTGCAAACTATTTAAGCCATGTTTGTAGTCATTTTAGTTTTATGGAATTATGATACCAAGAAATATAGCTGCAGCAGCAATTAAGGGGCCAAACACAATAAAGGCGGGTGCACACTGTGTGATTTTGGCCACGATTTGGTCGTCTGAGACAAATTCTGCAAATCCTAAAAGATTCCTATAATCCTAGCCAAAAATCTGTAGTCTTTGATCGCTAGTTTAACATGTTCACAGACAACCGGTTAATGACCGTTGCAATGCGCACATCCGTTTTAATACGTCTTGACTGTATACAGTCTGACATAAATGACATCTGAGATCCCACAGTGTGACATGAGAATCTTGTTTGTACAGTCTGACAAGCAACAATCATAAAGGACTATTATAAATTGGACCCATAAAGCTTTAGAACATCAAACCAATGGCAACAATGAGTAATTAAATACATTATAAGATGATTTCAGTCAAAATGGCTGACAAATCATGAAACACTGGTAACATGATTTATTGCTTTATCCCTTTTGACCAATAGATGGCGCTGTCATTGATGTGGTGTGGTAAGATAACAATGACATATGCACAGTTTGGTGTCAATATGACAGAGCATTGCAGAGAAACAGCCTCAGAGACATTTTGGCATCATGCCTTCAAATTTGCTGATGCAGTATACGAAAATTTATTTTTTATCAGTACAAAATCCAGATCTTGGCCTGAAGAAGATCTGACACGAATTTGTTGAAAAATGGACAAACGGTCTGGAGTTTTTTTTTTTCTTTTTTTTTCAGGGCATGACATTTATGGATGACATTTACCAGGATCAACCCAGTCTCATATGAAAACGTATCCTGACTACGTTGGTCCAAAGTGCAAAACGTAGAGGGGTTACAATAATGGCCCTTAAATTGTATGACTGTTACATTTTTTTTTTGCCTATTGTTTTGCGTCCAAGTCACGTGACTTTAGAGAGCCCGGCCGTGAGAACAAAAAACATGGCGGACGTTTCTCTACTTTTTAGTGAAAAAACAATATTTTGAGTTAGTTTCTGCATAAAAATAAGTTTTGATTACATTTTTAGCGAGAAATATATATTCTATTTTCATAATATTCACTCAGTGAATGTACATAATCACTCACTTGCGCGTTGTTGCAAAGATTTTTCTGATCTCGCCAGAATAATGTGAAACTGCTACGTTTTGGTTGCTATGAACAATATTTTATTTTCTGCATCAAAATAAGGTTTGATTACATTTTAAGCAAAAAATATATATTATTTATTTTCATAATATTCATTCAGTGAATGTACATAATCACTCGCTTGCGCGTTGTTGCAAAGATTTATCTGATCTCGCCAGAATAATGTGAAACTGCTACGTTTTGGTTGCTATGAACAATATTTTATTTTCTGCATCAAAATAAGGTTTGATTACATTTTAAGCAAAAAATATATATTATTTATTTTCATAATATTCATTCAGTGAATGTACATAATCACTCGCTTGCGCGTTGTTGCAAAGATTTATCTGATCTCGCCAGAATAATGTGAAACTGCTACGTTTTGGTTGCTATGAACAATATTTTGAGTTAGTTTCTGCATAAAAATAAGGTTTGATTACATTTTTAGCGAGAAATATATATTCTATTTTCATAATATTCACTCAGTGAATGTCAACCCGTTCTCACTCCTGACCGTTCTCACGCTGAAGAAGTCTCCTTCAGAACACATCGCGATATTTGGCATCAGTTCGCGTGTGCTGGATGTTGGTAAGTAGTCGTAAATACGCTGTTCTAATGTTTGATATAATGTCTTTTCTGTTTGCAGATATTAATCAGATTAACGTTAGCTCCCTCATGTTCAGTCACTGCATTATATCTGTCACCTCCGCTGAGGTTTTGCTTTTCATTGCTTTCTATATTAAATACTAAACTAGGGTGATTAAACACTGTCACGTGACGTGCAATATATTGCACAATATATATATAACATATTCAAATCAGGTTCAAAGTAGTACAAGTGTAGTTTCAAAATGGTATTTGTTGTAGAAGCACGGTAAAAAACAACACTTACCATGCTTTTTACCACAGTATTGGTAGTTTTAATGTGATTTTTGTTGTAAATACAGAGTGACCACAACACTTATCATGCTTTTAATGCCTAATAATGTTAAATCCAAAAACTGTAAGGTCAATAAGAACTTCTTTCCTATATATATTTATATATAAACCTATATATTATAAATAATGATATTTTCTTTTCTCTTGTTTTAGCTGAAAAGACAAAAAGGGCCTTTCGGAAATGGATGAAGGAGACAGAAAGCTGCAAAGACAAATAATTGCAGTGGTATGTATGTGTTGCTTTTAACCCTTTATCAAACATTTTATCAAGCATTTGTTAAATAGTCTCACAGTAAATTAAAATTAAAGTCAAATCCTGTACATATTTATCACCTTATTTATCACCTTATTACTTAGTCCTTCTTTTTAGGATCTCTACAACATCAAACTCAACAGCTCTTTTAAGAGCCGACCCTCACAAGAGCTACTGGTGAGTCGCTGCAAACCTGCCGTGATCAGCCCTTTCCAGGTAAAGTTTCTAGATATTTAAATCAGTATTTACTCATCAAATGCTCTCCTGGATGGTATGGTAAATTAACTTATTTATAACTGTCTCAATTTGTATGTTTTAAGAACAAGAGTAATTGCACACAGAGTAAGTAGAGACTTTCTTGTTTTTCTGTGCAGAGAAGGAAGACCAGTCCTTATATCAAAGCAAGCTCATCGAAGTCCTTTGTTTAGGGTGAGGAAGGAACATGACCATCTCATGCCCAAAGAAGACAGAAGTCCATTGGTATGTCTTGTGTTGAGGCAATGCTGTAATATGTAGTACAGAATTGAATGTTGTTCTCTCAAAGGACTATTAAGTTCTTAAAAAGTTCTTAAAAACTGTTCCTTCTGTTTTTGTTTGTTTGTTTGTTTGTTTGTTTGTTTTTTTAGATAAAAGCAGACAGGGAAGCTTTGGAAGATAATGAGTTAATATAATATAATATAGTATAATAGGAATTAAATAGTAAATGTTCTTTAAATTATGTGTAATACCTAGTTTTTTTGGCTTGAAATAAGGCCTTATACTGCACAGACCTAAAACATTGTATTTGTGTTTTAAAACAGATAGCAAGTGAAGTCACTAACAGAAGATCCTAGAGGAAAAACGACTGATGTGCAGCTACGGAGGAACACAAGAGGCAGAAATATGCATGGCCATGGCTTCTTCATGAGTACGGTAAGTCCTATGCCTATTCTTAATTCTTGCCTTAAAGTTTTTATTGCAGTATTTTAACAATTTTACATTGTACAGGTTATCACTTGGTTTTTGACCAAATTATGCTCTTGAAACAAGAAACAGAAGAGTATGTTGTCCTGAAAGAAATCAAGGCTCAAAAGAGAGCATGCCTTTCTAAAAGATCTTTTAAAACAGGTTGCTGTTAATATGGGTAAAACAGTTTTTGTTCAGTACTTAGCTTACAGTCTGTGCTGCACTTTTATTATAATATATATATTATGTACTGCTGTTTTGTAAAGTTAAATCAGGAACAGGCAACTCTAGCCCTTTTGCTGTCTCCTTTTTGAGGTGGAGAGTTTACCTCCAACCATAATTGAGCACACCTGAAAATTTTAACCAAAGTCTTCAGGTGTACTTATAGACAGTTGGCAGTTGGGTTTGAGGTTGGAGCTAAATCTGCAGGACCGTGGACGCTGAGGGCCAGAGTAGCCCACCACTGTTTAAATCATGCAGAACATAAGCTGACCTGGCTGTCCATTAAACTACTTAACTTGAATTGTGTGTTTTTTTGTTTTACTTTTAGACCAGGACTGAAGAACGCCTGACAATGGGATGTTAAGACTTCTTCCTCTGGTTGAGAAAAAGCTACAGCACATCAGTGATCACATCTTCTGGTCATCAGTTGTACTGTAGAGTACAACTGAACAAACTGTTTAGAAGAAGAAGAACATGAACATGATAGAGACGTGTACAGGGAAGAGCAAGAACCCAGTTCAGCTGTGATAATGAATCTTTATTTTAAACTCAATATCAAATCTGTTTTCTGGATCATAGTTGACTGGATGGGATTCTGTGGCGCTCATTTGTGCAACAGGAGTAAAGTCTGTGAATGGATTATTATGACGTTAACGTATTTTTGAAGACACGTTTTTATTTATCTTGAATCTCATTTGTCTTTATGCAAATTTCAACCTTATGCTGTATCCTCCAATAAAGTGTTGTGTAATAAATTATGGTGAACGTGGTGTTTGGTAGAGTAAATACAATTTAACTAAGCTGAGTTTATTTCATAATTTAAAAAAATGACATATAATTTCCATGATTGTTTTACTTATTAATACATAAATATATATTACATAAATATTTTCGATCTAATTCATGATATTTGGGACAACAATGCACCAAAAGTTGCATATACTTTCATGTTGTGACAAGGATGGCACTTTCCAGAGAAATAAAGGGAAGGAATGTGAATAAAGAGAGGCTGCAGTGGGTTATACTGATACAAACACTTCAAGCAGAGCTGAAGAAGATCGATGTTGATCATTCTGGTACATCTACTACTGCATTCAAAATGACAGCTGGACATTACTGATGTCAGGCATGTGAGGAGCAAGAAGAGGGGGTGATAATGACATTTTGGCACAGTTTCTTATTTTACTGAATAGTGCATTATCCTTGTGTAACAGTAATAGTGAAGTGTAAATATAAATAGTTTTTAGTTTACTGCCAACACTGGCAGCTGGATAATGGCAAGTTGTTGTGGGTTCATCCATTATATTTATTGGTGTTCATACAAAAAAAAAGCAAAGAAATAATCAACTACTATTCAATTAATCAATTATTATTATTATTATTATTCTATTACAACATTTTGTTATAATATTTCCATATTTCATCAGATGGTCTCACAATACCCATCAAAAACCTATACAAGCATGATGTTAGAATGGAAAATGAGGAAATGATAAAATACTCCAATATTTAAATGTGATTCAACAAAGTTTGTTATCCATGATGAGGAGTACACACCTGTGTAGATTTTAATGCCCTTCCACCCCCAAGGGGCCAGTACCGGCCCCTGGAAGAGCAAAAAAATGCACATTTCAAATGGCTGTAACTCAAAGTCCGGTTAGCGTATCAAAGAGAAAATCAACAGGACAACTGCTTATGCTATGATTACTAAATAATGTTGGGCACAGTTTTCAGACATACATGGAAAGCTGGCATAAAGGTTTTTTAATAGTGATTACAGTAAAATATTAAATTTCAGCCTGTCCCTCATATATGTAATAAATGTTTGCACAATAAACATATTTAGATATCGAGTTGTCCATTAAAGATCTTATTATTTTAACATTTCTTTACTAAACGTTTTAAACTACATTACCCATATGTCTCTGTCATTCTATCAATGAACGGGAAACATGGCGCTGTAGTTCATTGAGAAGCTAGGGTTAGGGTTGGGATCTCGGTAAAGGAGTAATTTCTCACAACATGGAAACACTTTATAGTTAACTTAATGTATGAGTAACGTAATATTCACACTAAAACAAACTTTGTAAGATAAAGCGCCGTTTTATATGGGTTGAAAGGTAGTCCAATCACAGCGAGTTCTGCGATAGAGTCACAGCCAATCACAACACAGCTGAACAGATGCGTCACGCTTACTTGTCCATTTATGGTAAATGACGACAGATCTCCTTCGGTTCCGGCTGACGAGAAAGATTCCTTAAATATATAATTAATCTAATTAAATATAATAAAAATCACATTTTACAACGAAAGACTCCTTTGTGTTTTAAACTGATGCATAAATATATTTGAAAGAGATATAATTGCATCTACTAAAGTGCTTCTAACATTTACAGTAGATATGTAGTATATTAAAGGTATACATTTAATCACTTATTTATACCATTCTTCACCATTTGAACTCTTGGAATTAAAATAAATATAAATAAAAGCATAATGAATGTACTCGATTTTGTAATCATATTCCAATATTTAGTGTCAAAGACAAATGTAGTCCCCAAACTACTGCACAACAGTATAAAAATCAGTTAATTGTGAGAAAAAAATATATCCAGTTACAGAGGCAATCTATTATAGTGAAATATAACTACACAAATCGATATGATGAAGTATTATTTTTACAAACCAAGAGATGAGATAAAATTCCATGTGAAAATATGTTTCTTTAAAGAATAGGGGGAAAAAAATAACATTTTACATTCTCAACTTTAATACAATATAATATTGTGTTTATTGTTCACTTTTACTGTAACTAAATGAAAGGCAAATTCAAATAGTTAATGCATTTTATAAATGTTAAATATTTTCAGCAATAAAATGCTTCTATAAAATACATTCATGGGTATGTTACATTTACATTATCCAGGTACTGATATAATGATACCATAGATGTAGTTAAGGTGGACATTTACTATAGTGACACTGTAATAAAAGGTTTAATGAAACAAAATGCAAGACATTTTCAAGTCCATCTAAATGAAGAGGTAACAAACTCACAGAATAATGTCCAGAATGTCAATGTGTCATTTCTGTAATACTCTATATCAGCACCAAACAGAATTAAATAAATATTGATTGTTCTCAGAGGGTTTTCCTGAACACTCTCACTAACTTCAATTGTTCGGACAAACACCTGCTATACACACATGCAGAAATACATATTTGACTATAGTCGCAGCATTACTAGAACTTTTACCAAAACTCCGGATGAGCACTGGTGCTTCTTTGATAAAGGCAAGAATATGGAAAAAGATAAATGACTATTTTCAATATTGGTTCTGCACGTTTCAAGGAGATCATAAGGAGGAGTCCACGTGAAGACTTTTAAAAACTGTGACAGAGTGAAGGGTGCACCTCCCCGGACACACCCTAAGCATGACCAAACAACAACACCCAAAGACAGATATGAAGTGGACACCACCAGGAGAATGCAGGGGAAGACATGGAAACGAAGGCCTGAAGAATGTCGGTGTCCCATGGGAAGATGTGGAGAATGTGGTCACAGATTGGATACGTTGGAGGACACTTGTTACCCAATGTGCCCAGCACAGCACTTGATGATGATGTTGTGAGTTCATACATAACCGTAGGATTTCCTTCTGTAAAGAGTGTTGCACAATTAAATGTTAAATGCATTTATGTAATAAGTTCACTGATGTGTGGGCATTTCCATGATTAAAAGTATAGCAAGCTATATTCATATTTTAAAAAATAAAAAATAAAAATAAATAAATAACATGTTTCACATGCAAGCAGGACATTATCAGCAGTGTAACTGATTAGATATTGAATAGACATCAGATATTCAATTATTTTGATTATGACAAAATAATCGAATATCTGATGTCATGTGACAAGTCAAATGATAATTTCCACTCTTGCAAACAGAGGTAGTTATGAGGTGCGGAGAGACATCATGTATCATTGGAACATTTTGGGCCCAATCTGTAATCATTTTAAAGAATTCAATGGAATTAATATAAACTTTTATGTGTGGGACGTCCAACTGTCCAAGAAGGGGCACAACTGATTTACAAATAAGGTGATAAATATGTACAGGATTTGACTTTAATTTTAATTTACTGTGAGACTATTTAACAAATGCTTGATAAAATGTTTGATAAAGGGTTAAAAGCAACACATACATACCATTGCAATTATTTGCCTTTGCAGCTTTCTGTCTCCTTCATCCATTTCCAAAAGGCCCTTTTTGTCTTTTCAGCTAAAACAAGAGAAAAGAAAATATCATTATTTATAATATATAGGTTTATATATAAATATATATAGGAAAGAAGTTCTTATTGACCTTACAGTTTTTGGATTTAACATTATTAGGCATTAAAAGCATGATAAGTGTTGTGGTCACTCTGTATTTACAACAAAAATCACATTAAAACTACCAATACTGTGGTAAAAAGCATGGTAAGTGTTGTTTTTTACCGTGCTTCTACAACAAATACCATTTTGAAACTACACTTGTACTACTTTGAACCTGATTTGAATATGTTATATATATATTGTGCAATATATTGCACGTCACGTGACAGTGTTTAATCACCCTAGTTTAGTATTTAATATAGAAAGCAATGAAAAGCAAAACCTCAGCGGAGGTGACAGATATAATGCAGTGACTGAACATGAGGGAGCTAACGTTAATCTGATTAATATCTGCAAACAGAAAAGACATTATATCAAACATTAGAACAGCGTATTTACGACTACTTACCAACATCCAGCACACGCGAACTGATGCCAAATATCGCGATGTGTTCTGAAGGAGACTTCTTCAGCGTGAGAACGGTCAGGAGTGAGAACGGGTTGACATTCACTGAGTGAATATTATGAAAATAGAATATATATTTCTCGCTAAAAATGTAATCAAACCTTATTTTTATGCAGAAACTAACTCAAAAAATATTGTTCAAAACGTAGCAGTTTCACATTATTCTGGCGAGATCAGATAAATCTTTGCAACAACGCGCAAGCGAGTGATTATGTACATTCACTGAGTGAATATTATGAAAATAAATAATATATATTTTTTGCTTAAAATGTAATCAAACCTTATTTTGATGCAGAAAATAAAATATTGTTCATAGCAACCAAAACGTAGCAGTTTCACATTATTCTGGCGAGATCTGAAAAATCTTTGCAACAACGCGCAAGCGAGTGATTATGTACATTCACTGAGTGAATATTATGAAAATAGAATATATATTTCTCGCTAAAAATGTAATCAAAACTTATTTTTATGCAGAAACTAACTCAAAATATTGTTTTTTTCACTAAAAAGTAGAGAAATGTCCGCCATGTTTTTTGTTCTCACGGCCGGGCTCTCTAAAGTCACGTGACTTGGACGCAAAACAATAGGCAAAAAAAAAATGTAACAGTCATACAATTTAAGGGCCATTATTGTAACCCCTCTACGTTTTGCACTTTGGACCAACGTAGTCAGGATACGTTTTCATATGAGACTGGGTTGCCAGGATTCATAATGATACGCAAAGGCATTAACAAAATAGCATTTTGGGAAAAATCCTGCAAAAAAAAAAAAAAAAAAAACACATTCATTTGACTCTACATGACCCAAGGAATAAGAGGAAAAAACATGTTAATACTCATATTGCTTGTCTTGTGGCTGTACTATTGACTTTCATTGCAAGTACCTCATTGTAACTCGTAAGATTTTTTTAAAGAAAAATAGGTACAATAGGAAATTATTTTTGTGGTAATTACCATTATGTCACAAATGCTCCAGATTGAACTTGTACTGAAACCAGATTATTCCTTGGGGTGACATAAACACTCATTGGCCGTCAACATTCTACACTGTAAATAAGACTGTAGATTAGATTTAACCATATTTCTTTTCATTTTCTTATGTTCTCAGCTCGTCTTCACGAAGTTCATCATCATCATCAAATTGTTCATTGGTGTGTTCAGCTGTGAATGTGAGTCATGTGACTCTCTCCTGGTACAAAGGAAACAGTTTATTGTCCAGCATCAGTGTGTCTGATCTCAGCATCAGTCTCTCTCTACCTCTGGAGGTGGAATATCAGGATAAAAACACCTACAGCTGTGTGCTGAACAATCCCATCAGCAACCAGACTCAACATCTGGACATCACTCACCTCTGTCACACATGTGCAGGTACGACAGCATCGATATACTGTGCGTATATTTACTGGCTTGATCTTTCTTCTGTTGTTGATCAGACATTAATGACTGGCTCTCGTTTCCTCTCCTTTAGGTCCTCCAGTCTTTCTCATAGTGTTGGTCTCTGCTGCTGCTGCTGCTGGATTTCTGTTGATTGTAGTTACAGTCGTGATCTGCTGCATCTGCAGGAAACATGAAAAAACAGGTCAGGAAAGCAAGCAATTAAAGGGTTAGCTCAACAAAAAAATAAAATTCTGTAATTAATTACTCGTTCCACACCCGTAAGAACTTCATTCATCTTCAGATCACAAATTAAGATCCGAAAAAATCTGTTTTTTTTTATCCCCCAAAGAAAACTAAATTTTTACCATCATTCAAGGTCCAGAAAAGTAGTAAAAACATGGTTAAAATAGTCCACATGACTACAGTAATTCAACCTTAATGTTATAAAGTGACGAGAATACTTTCTGTGCGCAAAAACAAAACAAAAATAACAACTTTATTTAACATTTTCTTCTCTCCCGTGTCATTCTCCCACACTGTTTACATTGTATAGATGATGCAGTGCTTCCGTGTTATACGTCCAAACGCCGACTCAGTATTGGCCGACGCTGTTCACAAGATCAGCACAAAGCATGCGTGTGATGCTGTTGCAGGAGCTGGCCAATAATGAGTCAGCTTTCTGACGTATAACCTGGAAGTGCTGGACAGTGTCTACAACTTAACAGCATAGGAGAATGACAGAGAAGAGAAGAAATTTTTGAATAAATTAGTTTTTTTTTTTTTTTTTTTTATGCACAAAAAGTATTCTTGTCACTTCATAACATTAAAGCTGCAGTCCGTAGCATTTTTTCGGTTAAAAATTATCCAAAATCATTGAGCAAGTATAACCAGACAGTGTTCAAATCTATCTCCTTATGTTAGCCCAATTCACAGCAGTAAGCTTATAATAATGTGTTCTAATTCGAGTGGTACTGGAAGTTTCCATAGGAAATTCAAGCCTACTGCCGCTTGTCTTTGCGTCATTATTTCCGGTGAAAATTCTTATTATATTATCTTATTAAGAATATTATATCGTCGCTGTCCGATGAAAACCACGTATGTCCATTTTGCCGATTTTGAGATTTTTCGACGGATTGAATGTCCAGGTTCATTTCTGTATACAGTATGCTTCACATATCTAAATGGCCAATGAAAAGTTGTGAAATCATGTCATCTGATTTTCACGTATATCCATTTGGTGTCAAAGCTGTCAATCACGCCGCGTATCTCCCGCCCTGTGGAAGCATCTCGCTGGTCTCGTGAAGTTTCATCGAAGCTCAGCACTGGATAGCCGAATAACACTGTGAGGTTACATTGCCAAATAAACATAGCCTGGTGAGACAATGACTTTCCTTTATCGAGGTAAACGTTTCCCCCCTGATGCCAGACGTACGTCTAGGAGTGACAAAATTACGGTAGGACTGTGCAAACAAAGTATCTGTCTAGCATTACCATGTCAGTGTATTGATTCATTGTCCCTTCATAGTTTGCAAGAGACATTCAATAAATTTATAATTAATATTAAATAAACTAAGCGTATTTAATAAACTAAGACGTAGGCTATTTAATAAACTGAGCGTATTCATCTGTCAATATGAAACGCGACTTGGCCATTCTAATTAATGATCGGAAGAACGCGTATCGACCACCGTTACTGTAAAATATGCACGTATGTCCATTTAAACTCAATTTTGGTCAAATGTGGATTATATCATTACACTGGCAAGAATATGGTTACATGTAAAGATGCCGTACCAAGTATGACAACGCTACATTCAACTGCTTTTGAAATACGGTGTTTTTTTCACTTCCTGAAAAGTAACCGTTTTGGACATACGTGAGTTTCATCGGGCAGCAACGATATTATATTCTTAAGTTTGGAACGACATGAGGGTGAGTAATTAATGACAGAAATTTCATGTTTTGGGTGAACTAACCCTTTACCGCAAATGTTGATTTATTTTTTTCAAAGCACAAATTTTCATATGACATTTAAAACTATGTTGTTTTAACACGTGATTATTTATACAGTCCAGACCCCGGAGGAAAACACTGATTCAGCAGTGTGTAATCCAACAACACCAAAAACAGTAAGATCATTTATGATTAAGTTGTAGTCAGTCAGGCTGAATGAAGCTTGTTGATTGAAGTGTGTGCAGTATGCATCAGACAGTCAGTGAACAGATGTGGCAGATGTGGATCTTGGTCATTATTTCCTTCAGTAAGGGTGGCTCAAAAGTGTTTTCATGCTATTTACACTAAGTGTATGTACTGTCTGAAACTCACTAACACACAATGTTTCCATTCTGCAGACCAATACATTAATTTTCATGAATCGATTTATTAGCACACACAATAATTTTTTTACCCAATAACAATAAAATATTAAAATTACTAGTGAATTATTATTATTATATTTAATAATTAGTTACACATGTACTGCATTGCCTTGTTTTTTCATCATCAAAGTAGTGCACATAATAATTTGTAGCATATTATATGTTTATACACAGCAAAAACTGACCAAAATTCTAGAATCATCAGTAATCTTGATAATGTGGTGAACATCTATATGGCTGTTAATGAATGGGATGCTAAATATAATTTTTACTTTAATAAGATTTTCCTAGTAAAGACACAAGAATTAACTCTATGATTCCTGTTCTTTCCAAAAAAAATAATCACATAATCCAAAAGCTCATAATCACAATTTCAGAAGTGGGAAGTAGGAAATTTCCAATAGTACTTGAAGGCAGCATTAAGGTGCGTTTATGTCTTGTAATTAATATGTAATTAACATGACATACAATTAATATAACGTCACCTGTTGTCATCTTGAGAATACGGTTATTTAGGCATAGCCTGAGCACAGCATTAATCCACAGATACAAGGGACAGTGACTGCTGGCGATGAAACAAGAGCTCAATTTCATGAAAATGAGCAGCGATACTCAAGGGGTTGAAGATGCCTGATGCAGTTGAAGTGTATAAAGTTTGAAAACGCAATGTAGGCTATAGACTTTTTGTAATTATTAGCTAAAAAATTATTTTACAGACACTGTAATGAGGTCTTGTTTTAACGGCTTGTCTGCAATTCATTTTTCATTTTCACTCAGGTTGCATCAGCAGGTTCCTGACTGAGTTTGTGTTTCCTTTCAGAGATTCCTTAGAAAGAAAGAGGCAGTGTATGAAAATGTCCCTGAAAATTGATCAAATACTGGAATTGATGTCAGAGCTCATACGGTCCCTGACTCACAACTTTTGGTTGTCTTCAGAATTTCTCTATTTTGCTTTTGCTCTTTGTATTACATTGCTTGATCACACTTTTTTTTTTTTTTTTTTGGTCATTGTTATGTCTGAAATGTTGTTGCTCCATATTAGTACTGTAATTTAGTGGTTCACAACAGTACAGCATTCAGAAACTAAAATAAACGTTCTGTTTGTAGCTTAACATCACATGGAAATATACTACATTTTTTTGGTAACACTTTACAATAAGGTTCATTTGTTAACATCAGTTAATGTATTAACTAATTTGTACTTGACTGATGTTATCATAATGTTGAATGAGAATGTTCTCACAACAACGTTCTTGTAACATCTTTATCACGTTATTTGTACTTGACTGATGTTCTCGTTCTCGTTGAGTGAAAACGTTCTTACACTCTCAGAAAATAAAGTACATAATTGTACCTTTAGGGGTACAATGGCGTGTCACTGGGGCTGTACCCTCAAGGGTACAGTTTTTGTACCCTTGGCATAGGGTACAAATTTGTACCTTTGTGATTTGTACCTTAAGAGACCAGTTTTGTACCTTTGGTGACAATTTTGTACCTTTATTTAACAGTACAAAAATTGACCCTTCAAAAAGGGTACAAAATTGGCAAAATTTTTCTTTTCTCCCAGTGTGTTTAAGATTTTAATTCAAAATGCCTGATCTGTTGCATGAAATACTGTTGTTAAAATAACTTAATAATGAATGAACAACCACTTTCAGTCAGTGATGGGATTAGATTTTATTATTTATGGTGTAAACTCTATCACCAGACTGCTCTTATCTGATGTCTTATTTGTATAAAATTATAAGTTTTTGTGAATACAAAGTGTTGAACATAATCTTAACATAGAGACCAAGAGCAACTGCCCAACTAAAGGAAGCACTGATCACCATAATGGTAACCAAATATTTTCAATCAAACCTCTGTTAATTCTCAAAAAGAACTTAACTGTTAATGATAATAATAATAATTATTATTATAATATCAAAATACTTAGAAATTATTGTTAATGTAATTCATTTTTTCCAGGAGTTCATTGCTTCTACCTTCAGTTAAACTGCTAACAGTGATAGAATATTTATTCTAAATTATTACAATATTTGCTAACTGCATTCTTAAATTGTAATGTTGACATGCATTCTCTGTAAAACTGCTTTGAAATGATATGTTTCATGAAAAGCGCTATACAAATAAATGTGAATTGAATTGAATAGAAATACATTAGGGGTCAATCACCTTCAGAGTCAGTCACATGCTCTGTTTAATCTACTTAACATTTGTCTACTTGTTTTAGACTTATCATGCATGTGGTTTTTATTTTAATTAACACTCTCAGAAAATAAAGTACATAATTGTACCTTTAGAGGTACAATAACTTGTCACTGGGGCTGTACCCTCAAGGGTACAATTTGTACCCTTGTGATTTGTACCTTAAGAGACCAGTTTTGTACCTTTGGTGACAATTTTGTACCTTTATTTAACAGTACAAAAATTGACCCTTCAAAAAGGGTACAAAATTGGCTTTGACAATTTGTACAATCATTGACTATAATGATATATATATATATTTTACACACACACACACACACACACACACACACACACACACACACACACACACACACACACATTGAATTAAAATCAGAATTTATTAAATACTTTTCATTTTCACATTTTACAACATTTCTTTTTAAACACATTTTTAAACATTCCATATGAGTCCATCTTGCCGGGTGTTAAAAAGTTACACTGAAGCAGTGTTAAAGTTAATGAGATAATTGATTGATGATTGAGTGATGATTGACAATTAGTGGAGACACCTGATGATAATAAGCAGAATCACTGAAGAAACAACAAGAGAAAAAGAGAGAGACACAACAACTACAACTGACTTCCAGCCATTAAACATTATTACACTTATTATTAACCAGTTTGATTTGATTTCTGTCATACATCAACAAAAGTTCTTACTGAGAATTAACAGATTAACTTGATGTCTGTGTGTGTTTAAACACAGATGCTTCAGTGCATAATCTATTCTTTAAAAAAAAGTAATACTGCTGTTGGATCTCAAGCTGTAAAATCACATGACTACAATCATTAATACTAAAACTACACATCAAGCATACGGTCAGAGATTTAGACTCTAATAGACATCAGGCCATCGCATGATGATTATATCATCATCAAATCCTATTTTCTCTGACCATAACAAATGTGCTTTACAAACACAAAGTTGGAGCAATCAGAGACAAATTAATAATAAAAGGTAAAGAGTCAAGAGCCCAACTAAAGCAAACGCTGACCTCTTTCATGGTGACTTGAAATGAAACATTCCATAAAACATTAATTAACACCTTTTTTTCTCTCTTTCCTTCAATGATTCTGCTTATTATCATCAGGTGTCTCCACTAATTGTCAATCATCACTCAATCATCAAACTTTAACACTGCTTCAGTGTTACTTTTTAACACCTGGCAAGATGGACAGCCTCTGCTAAGCCATTTTTTTTTTTTTTTTTTTTTGTAAAAGTTGTTGTTTAAAGATTTTAATGAAATATCTTTAAAATCTTTAAACAACAAATCTATATATCATTAAAATCTTTAATGATATATATCATTTATATTATTTATCAAAATCTTTAAACAACAACTTTTACAAAAAAAAAAAAAAAGGCTTAGCAGAGGCTGTCTCTTGATATTGTACCTTAACCTTTAAAAGAAACGGTACATATATGTACCTTTTAATGCTTGGGAACATATATGTACCTTTTTGACCCTCAAAAAGGTACAAACATGTACCTTGAGGACCAATAATAAGCCCTATGGGGTACATTAGTGTAGATTGTACCTTGGGGGACAGAAATGGACTCCTACTGTACCCCTATTTCCGACAGTGTGTGTGAGTTGTCCGAGACGTGACACCGCGCAGCCCTTAAAGGGGGTCGCACACCGGACGAGAAGCGTATTTAAAATTCAAACACATTATTCTCTATGAGCATACACACACCGGCGGCGCCATTCGGCGTCTGTCCGCAGCGCCCAGCAACGGTTCAGGACCTTGTTCAAAATCCTGCAGCGCCACAGAGCGCCATGTACATAGTCTTATATTAAATTTACACTTATTTGTCTCAAATCGTCGTTAATGTATATACTGACTTCACCATGTGCTGCAATATAAATTTAGTTTTACATTAATTTACAGAAATCAGCTGCTTGAATGAAAATTGCTGATGTTATTGGATTTTCAGGTGATTTTCTCAATTCATTCAGTTAACGGACGCTCTGAGGTAAAGTGTTCAGACTGCAGACTCAGCAACGTATTTAATTATACAGTACAATCATAACATAGTACTGACTATCTTAATTCCATAATGTCCTTAAACATAACAATATTGCTGGCCATAAACTGAGAAAGTACACGATACCTCGCGTTGTCCTAGACGCGGCGCAGCGCGGCGCTTCTCGTCCGGTGTTCGACCCCCTTAACACGGCATGAAGTTGCCACTAGCTGCACTGTACTTATCGTATTATTACCAGTATTATAACAATGAGATAAATACAGCACAGTTTATGAAAAATAGAATTTTAAGACCGTGTAAAGTGAATTCACTCATTTTCTAAACACATTAAATAGGTCATACATGTACTTCTCAACGATGTGTAAAAAGCATTTCAACCATTTTGACACCTAATTTCATGAACTTATCATTTTTTAATCATTCAAATTTGGCTGGGTGGTTCTTCTTTAGTCTGACAAACTCAAAACACATTTATTTTACTTTACACGGACTTTAAACTAGTTAGATGTTGTCGCGATATCCGCGGGCGGCTACATGCTCACTACAGAATTACCACGGTAAGCCATGGTCATTTTTTCAGCAAATGGTGCTAAACTAGCAACGGGGTCATGGACACAGAAAAGTTTACGTTACATTGACACTGAAAATACTTGCTTACCTTGAATACGCGATGAAGTTGCACCGAAGAAAGCCCAGGCCAAAACGGATCGATCGCGTTCAAGTTCAAGTTCAAGTGACGGTTATTTCAAACGACTGTTGTGAGAAAATTCCAGAACAACAGCGGGGGCGGGGGGAAGGGGCGTTAACCCAGAACATGGGTTACTCTTTGAAAAATAACCCAGAAACCTAAACAACCCAGGAACTGGGTCAAAATATTAGCCCTATAACCCAGAAAATGATTACTCTCAGAAAAAATAACCCATAATTTTAACCCAACACAAATAACCCAGAAAATGGGTTAAAGAAATAACCCAGGAGTTTTTAGAGTGCACCCACTGAAGCGGTGTTAAAGTTAATGAGTTAATTAAGTGATTAATTGAGTGATGATTGAGCATTATTGAAGACACCTGATGATAACAAGCAGAATCACCAAAGGAGAAAATCACAATTTTAAATCACCCTCACAGAGATCAGGGTTTGCTTTAGTTGAGCTCTTGACCCTTGACCTATTTTATAGTATGTTAGAGAAAAGACAATCAGGTGGTGTTGGTTATGTTTTCACATAATCATTATTTGATCTGAATCACTTTAGAGCCCAATGTAGCTGATGCTGATAGGTCAGCTGTGGGTTACATGACATTATTGATTTTCAGGTTAATGTTTAGTTTTCATGATCTGATTTAAATATGTATTTCTATATATGCGAGTCAACTTCATAATTCCCACTAGGGCTGGGCGATATATCGAATGCTTTTGTCACGCGCATTTCGTCAGTAAAGCCGGTTCCCTGATTGCCGCTAAATCGCCATCACCTGCCATCAAAATGCGCGTGACAATCGCATGCGATATATCGCCCAGCCCTAATTCCCACTGAGCAAATTACGTCCAGAAGACGTCTTTTTGAGGTCTTGTCTCAGGTTGAAAAGACGTCCACTGAGGGGCCAGAATGAAAGTTTTTATGATGTCTTTTTTTGACATCTTCTGGACATCCAATATAGACGAACATGCAGAATCACCAAAGGAGAAAAATCACAATTTTTAAGCCACCATCATGGAGATGAGTGTTTGCTTTAGTTGAGCTCTTGACCCTTGACTTTTTAATATTAGATTTTGTTTGGGCTGTTTTAACTGAGTCATAACAGCCAGACAAGTAAAGAGACATGATCAAGTGTTGGTTATGTTTTTACATAATCATTATTTGACCTGAATCACTGAACTCATTTAGAGCCCAATCTCTGAGTTAGATTTACATTATTGATTACATAAGCACTGTGATTCTACAGCAGAAGATCAGCTTTTACAATATGATTCAAATGATTTCAGAAAAGGTGTGTTGAACAAAAAAAAAGTATTCATTTTAGGCACACACAGACATCAAGAATCAGCCCGTGAATCTCAACAGTGGTGACCATCAAAAAGCATGTTGCAGTGCATTCTGGGAGCCACCAATTAAAATTCATCCATGGCTCCCATCATGCATTGCTGCATGAATAAATTATGAGCTGAATTGTCTTAGTAATTTCTTTTTTTTTTTTTTTTGCTGTTTTTATGTGAATTTTTAGTAGTTGATCGGTTTATCAGAATATGTTGCTTGTCACCATTGTTGAGATTCATACGCTGATTCTTGATGACTGTGTGTGCCTAAAAGAAGAACAACTTTTAAGAAATCTTTTGGATTATTTTGATAAAGCTGTTTCTCTGCTGTAGAATAACAGTGTTTCTGTGATCAATAATGTAAATCTAACTCAGAGATTGGGCTCTAAATGAGTTCAGTGATTCAGATCAAATAATGATTTTGAGAAAACATAACCAACACCACCTGATCATCTTTTAACTTTGCTTGTCTGGTTGGTTTTAATGCAGTTAAAACTGCCCAAACAAAATCTAATACTGAAAAGGCAAGGGTCAAGAGCTCAACTAAAACAAACCTTGACCTCGATGATGGTAACTTAAAAATTGTGATTTTCTCCTTTGGTGATTCTGCTTTTTATCATCAGGTGTCTTCAATAATGCTCAATCATCACTCAATTTATCACTTAATTATCTCATTAATGCTTCAGTGGATGAGATAAAAATATGGCAGGACTTTTACTTTCTGACCCCTGGAATGTCCACCTCTGCGTATGAGGTACTCTTCTGAGTGAGTGCTAACGTTGTACATTTTCTGTCGCTGCTTGTGGAGATTAAAGAGTTCAGTCTCTCGGGAATTATTGTCTTTTGTGTTCATTCGGCACAACACCACAATAATCCACATGTAAAACTATGTGCAGCACACGTTATGGTAAGAGGCGTGACCTTTCCGGGCAAGGAGCGCTAAGCTGCTGTCGAGTCACAACACAGGAACCGCTGGCACAATCAGAACTCGTTACGTATTTCTGAAGGAGGGACTTCATAGAACAAGGAAGTCATCAGCCCGTTTTTATGACAGTGGAAACAGCGCTATACAGATAAGTAAATTATGTGAAAAATACTGTGTTTTTTTACACGCGAAACATGAACACATGTTATATTGCACACTATAAACACAATCAAAGCTTCAAAAAACCACGAAAAACGGGACCTTTAAAATGGCCCTCCGAGGTGTCAATCACAGAAATGGCCCCCAGCCAATTTGAGTTTGAGACCCCTGCTCTAAAGACTCAAAAGTAATTTTTATTGTTGTAATCATGATTTCATAATATTTAGGTATGAATCCAAATGGAAAAACATTCAGTTAGTCAAATAGCAAACAGTGGAGCTCTGCAGCCATATACTGGATAAAGAGATCATTTTTTACTTTTAAAACTGCATTTTTCAAAAGATGGGCAAAAATCTGCATTAACTATGTCAAATTATCCATGTTATCCCCATGAATGAAAGTTACAAATGTGGGACATTTATAAAGTGAATTTTACATGAAAAGCTGTTTTTGTATAAAAACCTATTTTTAAAAAATATTTTTTAATTTATTTATATAAATCATAAATCCTCCAAAAGCTGCACAAATTTGGAGGAAAAAACATTAATAAACAGAGAAAAATTACATTTGTTTAAAACAAACAAACAAACAATTATTTTGTTTTATTCTTTATTGTGTACATATATTGCACACACATGTTCCCATATTAATGTGAATGTATTAATGTAGATAATTAAGTGATTAATTGAATGATGATTGACTCTTATTGAAGACACCTGATGATAACAAGCAGAATCACCAAAGGAGAAAATCACAATTTTTAAGTTACCATCATCGAGGTCAGGGTTTGCTTTAGTTGAGCTCTTGACCCTTCACTTTTTAATATTAGATTTTGTTTGGGCAGATTTAACTGAATTAAAACCAACCAGGCAAGCAAAGTTAAAAGATGATCAGGTGTTGTTGGTTATGTTTTCTCATAATCATTATTTGATCTGAATCACTGAACTCATTTAGAGCCCAATCTCTGAGTTAGTTTTACATTATTGATTACAGCAGCACTGTGATTCTACAGCAGAAGATCCAGTTTTTTTCAAAATAATTCAAAGGTTTCATCAAAAGTTCTTCTTTAAAAAAAAAAAAAAAAAAAAAGCTCTCATTTAGACACACAGAGATCAAGAATCAGTCTGTGAATCTCAACAGTGGTGAGAATAATAAAGAATGTTGCAATGCATTCTGGGTGCCACCAATGAAAACTCATCCTTGGCTCCCATCATGCATTGCTGCATGAATAAATTTTGAGCTTAATTGTTTTAGTAATTTTCTTTATTCTCACTATTTTATTTTTTGCTGTTTTTTATGTGACTTTTTAGTAGCTTGTTTTCTAATGTTCAGAATTGATCTGTTGATCAGAATATGTTGCTTGTCACCGTCGTTGAGATTCACAGGCTGATTCTTGATGTCTGTGTGTGCCTAACAGAAAGATTTTTTTTTTTTTTTTTTGATCAGAACATCTTTTGAGAAATCCTTCTGGTTATATTGATAAAGCTGATCTTGTGCTGTAGAATCACAGTGCTGCTGTAATCAATAATGTAAATCTAACTCAGAGATTGGGCTCTAAATGAGTTCAGTGATTCAGATCAAATAATGATTATGTGAAAACATAACCAACACCACCTGATCATCTTTTCTCTTTGCTTGTCTGGCTGTTATAACTCAGTTACAACAGCCCAAACAAAATCTAATATTAAAAAGTCAAGGGTCAAGAGCTCAACTAAAACAAACCCTGACCTCGATGATGGTAACTTAAAAATTGTGATTTTCTCCTTTGGTGATTCTGCTTGTTATCATCAGGTGTCTTCAATAATGCTCAATCATCACTCAATTAATTTCTCATTAACTTTAAAACTGCTTCATTGGGTGGAATAAAAATATGGCAGGACTTTTACTTTCTGACCCCTGGACTTTCCACCTCTGACTAGTTCATGCATTCTGTAAATTGAAGTCAAAGCATTTTATTTTGCATTTCTGCTGCTGTTTGGGATGTTCAATTCACAGTTCACTTTGAATGTTCAGATTTCACTTCAAATATGTGAAATCTCTTTCTGTCCCTGTTCTCTAGGTGTGTTTGGTAATTCAGTGATGGAGGGAGATTCTGTTACTTTACACACTGATCTTACTGAAATACATGAAGATGAAGATTTACTGTGGAAATATGGAGCTGAAAACTCTCTAATAGCTGAAATCAATAAAGAGAAACAAACCTTCCCTGATGGGAGATTCAGAGACAGACTGAAGCTGGATCATCAAACTGGATCTCTGACCATCACAAACATCAGGATTGAACATGCTGGACACTATGAACTAGAGATAAATGGACCCAGGTGGTCATCAAAAACATTCAGTGTTTCTGTCTATGGTGAGCAGAGGTGGAGATTCCAGGGGTCAGAAAGTAAAAGTCCTGCCATATTTTTATTCCACCCACTGAAGCATTAATGAGATAAATAAGTGATTAATTGAGTGATGATTGAGCATTATTGAAGACACCTGATGATAACAAGCAGAATCACCAAAGGAGAAAATCACAATTTTTAAGTTACCATCATCGAGGTCAGGGTTTGTTTTAGTTGAGTTCTTGATCCTTGACTTTTTAATGTTAGTTTTTGTTTGGGCAGTTTTAGCTGCATTAAAACCAAACAGACGAGCAAAGTTAAAAGATGATCAGGTTTTGTTGGTTATGTTTGATCTGAATCACTGAACTCATTTAGAGCCCAATCTCTGAGTTAGATTTACATTATTGATTACAGCAGCACTGTGATTCTACAGCACAAGATCAGCTTTTACAATACATTTTTTTTTTTGTTTTAAGAGTTCTGATTTAAAAAAAAAAAAAAGCCGAGCCTATTTAAACACACAGACATCAAGAATCATCCTGTGAATCTCAACAGTGGTGGCCATCATAAAGCATGTTGCAGTGCATTCTGGGAGCCACCAATCAAAATTCATCCATGGCTCCCATCATGCATTGCTGCATGAATAAATTATGAGCTTAATTGTCTTAGTAATTTCATTTATTCTCACTATTAAAATTTTGCTGTTTTTCTGTGACTTTTTAGTAGCTTGTTTTCTAATGTTCAGAGTTGATCTGTTGATCAGAATATGTTGCTTGTCACCGTTGTTGAGATTCACAGGCTGATTCTTAATGTCTGTGTGTGCCTAAAAGAATTTTTTTTTTTTTGTGATAAGGACAACTTTAAAAAAAAAAAAAAAAAAAAAAATTCTGTATTGTATAAGCTGATCTTCTGCAGAATCACAGTGCTGCTGTAATCAATAATGTAAATCTAACTCAGAGATTGAGCTCTAAATGAGTTCAGTGATTCAGATCAAATAATGATTTTGAGAAAACATAACCAACACCTGATCATCTTTTAACTTTGCTTGTCTGGTTGGTTTTAATGCAGTTAAAACTGCCCAAACAAAATCTAATACTAAAAAGGCAAGGGTCAAGAGCTCAACTAAAACAAACCCTGACCTCGATGATGGTAACTTAAAAATTGTGATTTTCTCCTTTGGTGATTCTGCTTGTTATCATCAGGTGTCTTCAATAATGCTCAATCATCACTCAATTAATCACTTATTTATCTCATTAATGCTTCAGTGGGTGGAATAAAAATATGGCAGGACTTTTACTTTCTGACCCCTGGAATCTCCACCTCTGATGGTGAGTAGATCATTTTCAAAAAATTATTTTTTATTAAAGAAATACTCATTGACCCTCAACACAAAATATAAGATTGCTGTACATTTACCCATTTTTCTGTTTGTTTGTTTTTTCTAGCTCGTCTGCCCATTCCTGTCATTATCAGAGATTATTCACAAAATCTTTCATCACCATCAAGCCAGAACTGTTCATTAGTGTGTTCAGCTGTGAATGTGAGTCATGTGACTCTCTCCTGGTACAAAGGAAACAGTTTATTGTCCAGCATCAGTGTGTCTGATCTCAGCATCAGTCTCTCTCTACCTCTGGAGGTGGAATATCAGGATAAAAACACCTACAGCTGTGTGCTGAACAATCCCATCAGCAACCAGATCAAACATCTCAACATCACTCAAGTCTGCCAGATTCACTCTGGTACGAAAGTGGTGACAGTACACAGTAAAATCCCCAGAGTTAAATCAACTCTGCTCAGAGTACAATTGCTACGATTACGCCTGTCGTTTACATTACGAACCTCGAAAACGGAGACTTTCAAAAATGCTGCAGACCTCGTTTTACTTTGAAAATGCTGGGTTTGCGTTTCAGTATAAACTGACCATGAAGCAGAGTTAGAGCTAATGAGATAATTAACCAATTAATTAAGTGATAATTGAACATTAATGATGAACACCTGCTATTAACAAGAATCAACTATTATTGTTCAGGCTTATACATGAAAATATAGCATACAATCCTATGGTGTCCTATGGTGATACCCAGCATGCATTGCAGCATGAAGCGTTTTTTTTTTTTTTTTTCTATGCTGATTCTTGATGTCTCTGTGTTAAAAAAAATTTATGCTGCAATGCTTTTATTTCTCTCTCTTCTCATGATGAAGTTTCACAGGGCTGGTAAAGCAAAACTAAAATATATGAACAGTTGTTTTGGATCCAACCAAAGAATTTCACAATGATTATATCATCACATAAAAGCAGCTAATATCTGCTCATTGTAGAGCACTAACCTCACTGCTTTACAACAACATCATACACATTGTTGCAGAAAAAAAGGGTCAAGAGCCCAGCTTAAGCAAATGCTGATCTTCATCATGGTGGTGTTGTTTTTCTTTTCTTTTCTTTTCTTTTCTTTTCTTTTCTTTTCTTTTCTTTTCTTTTCTTTTCTTTTTACATTTTCTTTTCTTGAACAATAAACCTCTGTTAATTCTCAATTCTGTAGATGTTTGAAAATAAAGTCAGTCTGGTTAGTAATGTGAAGCTGGTAATGCTGATTCATTAACGATTTTTAGTTCTTGTTTCTCTTTTTTTCAGTGATTCTGCTTGTTAAGAGCAGGTGTTTATCATTATTGCTCAATCACTTAATTAATTGCTTAATTATCTCATTAACTTTAACTCTGCTTCAGTGTTATTTTAACACTATTTAGAGAGGGACCAAATGTAGAAGAGCGGAGTTGATTTAACTCTGGGGATTTTGCTGTGTAGTGATTATTTATTCAGCTGAGCTGTTTTTGACTTAAAATAAATCATTAATGAGATCTCAGTCTTATTCAAGGTCAGATTGACAGATTTTGTACATTACAGATCAGCGTCTACTTTTATATAACATAGTGCTGATCTCTGTTGCTGGTGATTGTAGCTGTGGTTGGGATCTGCTGCATCTGCAGGAAATGTAAAAAATCAGGTAAGGAATTCAATAAACAAATAATGCAACCTTTGTTCTTTTAACACCTGTGATTATTGTTAATGCAGTTCAGACACAGGAAGACAGAACCAGAGGTGGACATTCCAGGGGTCAGGAAGTAAAAGTCCTGCCATATTTTTATCTCATCCACTGAAGCATTAATGAGATAATTAAGTGATAAATTGAGTGATGATTGAGCATTATTGAAGACACCTGATGATAACAAGCAGAATCACCAAAGGAGAAAATCACAATTTTTAAGTTACCATCATCGAGGTCAGGGTTTGTTTTAGTTGAGCTCTTGACCCTTGCCTTTTTAATATTAGATTTTATTTGGGCAGTTTTAACTGCATTAAAACATTAGGTGTTGTTGGTTATGTTTTCTCATAATCATTATTTGATCTGAATCACTGAACTCATTTAGAGCCCAATCTCTGAGTTAGATTTACATTATTGATTACAGCAGCACTGTGATTCTACAGAAGATCAGCTTATACAATACAGAATTTTTTTTTTTTAAAAAGTTGTCCTTATCACAAAAAAAAAAAAATTCTTTTAGGCACACACAGACATCAAGTATCAGCCTGTGAATCTCAACGACGGTGACAAGCAACATATTCTGATCAACAGATCAACTCTGAACATTAGAAAACAAGCTACTAAAAAGTCACAGAAAAACAGCAAAATTTTAATAGTGAGAATAAATGAAATTACTAAGACAATTCAGCTCATAATTTATTCATACAGCAATGCATGATGGGAGCCATGGATGAATTTTGATTGGTGGCTCCCAGAATGCACTGCAACATGCTTTATGATGGCCACCACTGTTGAGATTCACAGGATGATTCTTGATGTTTGTGTGTTTAAATGAGCTCTTTTTTTATTTTTTTTAAAATCAGAACTCTTAAAAAAAAAAAAAAGTATTGTAAAAGCTGATCTTGTGCTGTAGAATCACAGTGCTGCTGTAATCAATAACGTAAATCTAACTCAGAGATTGAGCTCTAAATGAGTTCAGTGTTTCAGATCAAATAATAATTATGTGAAAACATAACCAACAACACCTGATCATCTTTTAACGTTGCTTGTCTGTTTGGTTTTAATGCAGTTAAAACTGCCCAAACAAAATCTAATATTAAACAGTCAAGGATCAAGAGCTCAACTAAAACAAACCCTGACCTCGATGATGGTAACTTAAAAATTGTGATTTTCTCCTTTGGTGATTCTGCTTGTTATCATCAGGTGTCTTCAATAATGCTCAATCATCACTCAATTAATCACTTATTTATCTCATTAATGCTTCAGTGGGTGGAATAAAAATATGGCAGGACTTTTACTCTTTGACCCCTGGATTACCCACCTCTGTATATATATATATATATCTCAAATGGACACACACATGAATGCACAGTTTTAACGCAGCTTTAATCGCCTTTTTGGTTATTTCATGACTTAATAGATGACAGAACTACGACGTTGCATGCTCGTAGTTTCTTTTGCGCTTAATTTATAGTGATATAGCCTACAGCGCGCCGTTTTTGCGTGTGATTGAAAAGTGCACAGTCTTGCAACCCACCATTTGAGAAACATTGACGTAAGCTATAATGTTCGCCATTCACTGTTGTTCTGCTGAAGCTCATTTGGCACCTGTATCATTTCCACGCGCGTCTGACTTGCGCCTGGCGCTGAGGCGAACTGAGAACTGACTGAAAAATCTCCCGTTTTTTGTGGTCTTAAAGAGACGGTTCTGCATTTAAATAAACGTAATTCTTGTCAACAAAAAAGTAGACAGAAACAGCAGTTGTGAGCGGGGTGGCCAAAGGGGTGGCCCTGGCCACCCCTGGCTCCGCTCCTGCATGGGTCCGCTCAGGATCCGCTGATTGACAGTAGAATTTATGGCGCCGGCCGGAGGCGGACCTGATGTTCTCGCACGACTATAAAGTAACCAAAATAGAAAATCCCCCTAAAGTCACATTGGGAACGTTATTATATAACCAACAGTTGACCATGTGGGAATGTGCTGTTTACATCCCATATGTCCTCTTTATAACGTTCTTATGTGACCATAAATAACCAAAATTGAACGTTCCCCTAAACTCATCTAAGGAACATTGAACTGCAGCATTCTCATTATCAAAAGAGGACGTTTTAGGAACATCCGTAATGTTCTGTAAAAGTATATAAGTTTTAGGAAATGCTGCGCAAGGTCACAAGAACGTTGCCTTCTATGTGGGAGGTGCTTTGCAAATCCTTTATGCATTATTCCAATTCTGTGAGCAAGTTAAATTCGCAACTTTGAATGGAAAGATAGCTACTGTTTTGTTTACATCACACATATATGGTCACTAACACAAAAGGCTGCAAAGCATGCAAATTTTAAAAAATGATTAAGAAAATGAAATTGCTACTTACATTTTACACTTTTTTGTTTAGACTTCCAGTAGAGACAGCAAATCACTGCGCCCATGGCCAGTAGTGGAAATATGAGAACAAATTTTTCCTTTATACCAGGTTGATCCAGTGCTGGAGTTTCTACATGTGAATTTGTAGTGGATAGAGGGATGTAGTCATTAGTCTGATCTGTAGCCAACACTTAAATCAAGGCAAGGCAAGATATTTATATAGCACATTTTATATGCAATGGTAATACTTGTAAGAGATGCATGAGCAATAAAAAAAAATTAAAATGTATTAAAATAAAAAAAAGAAATTAAACAAAAATAAATGTAAAATAAATATAAATAAATGTTTTCCATGAAGGAAATGCTCATTCATCATGTGATTCAGAGATTCAGGGTTTTTACACTTTCTGAACAAATCATTTGAGAATTTTCATGACTTTCCAGTCAATCATTTTAAAGTTCACACACACAACCGAGTATCATTTTAATCAGTTAAATAAGGAAGTAAATTATAAGTAAAAATTAATATTTTCTACAGAACTTATTTTATTCATTTCCACAATGTCTTGAAAACAGTTTTTCAAATCTGTTATAAATTTAGAAATGCATGACATCATGGAGATATATTTTACTGTAGTTTAATGTTAATAAACAAAATACAGGCATTATAACTTTTTTCCCCAATGCAAAAATATGTTGCTATGAATCATAGTCTGTGAAAATGACTGAAGAATTGGCCTGATGGGTCTATAACCCACATAGCAACATTATGACGGCCCACATCTGGCACATGTGGCATGATGATCTGGCCCACATGCTGCACTGAATTACATTCCTCGTGTGGGCCGTTTCTGTTTGCCAGATCTGAGCCACAAGCAAGCCACAGCAATGCCACATGTCAGCCAAGAGCAAAGAAATAAACTTGAACTGGACCTTATCTGAGCCACAAAATCTGTGTATATTAAGTATAGAGTCATCTGAGCCTTAATAAGCCTGTTATCAAGCAGAATCACTGAAGGAAAGAAGAGAACAGAAAAAGAGACGAGCAGAAACACAAGAACTACAACTTCAGCCACAGCCTTAGATGAAATCAACTGAAGATAAAAGACATTAAATCTCTGAAGATCTCAACAAAGGAGTATTAAACAACTCCACAAACAGCATTACCAGCTTCACTTATTACTAACCAGATCGACTTTATTTATGTTAGACATCTACAAAAGTTGTTATTGAAAATTAACAGAGGGTTTAACTCCATAATGGTGAATAGTTGTTCCATTAGTTGGGCTCTTCACTCTTATACGTTTGTATTTTCTAGCTGCTGTGAAAGTGAGATTGTTAAACACAAAGCAAAAGGTATCAGTAGCAAAAGGAAGGTAAAGCAAAATGATGGTTGTTTGTTCAATGTTTTGTTAAGAGCCCAACTAATGGAACAACTATTCACCATTATGGTGAATTCAGATGAAACAGTTAAACCTCTGTTAATTCTCAATAACAACTTTTGTAGATGTCTAACATAAATAAAGTCAATCTGGTTAGAAATAAGTGAAGCTGGTGATGCTGTTTGTTTGTCTTTCATCTTCAGTTGATTTAATCTCAGGCTGTGGCTGAAGTCAGTTGTAGTTCTTGTGTTTCTGCTCGTCTCTTTTTCTGTTCTCTTCTTTCCTTTAATGATTCTGCTTGTTAACAGGATTATTAAGGCTGAGATGACTCTATACTTAATATACACAGATTTTGTGGCTCAGATAAGGTCCAGTTTAGGTTTATTTTGCTCTTGGCTGACATGTGGCATTGCTGTGGCTTGCTTGTGGCTCAGATCTGGCAGACAGAAACGGCCCACACAAGGAACGTAATTCAGTGCAGCATGTGGGCCAGATCATCATGCCACATGTGCCAGATGTGGGCCAGATTAGGGCAGAAACAATGTTGCTATATGGGAAGTGAGCCAGTAATTATATACTTACCAATAAGAGGAACATTAAAGCTCTTTATGATGCTGCATTTGTTGCTGATGATCTCTAGTGTATAATTTCCAGAGTCTGTGTTTCTGATGTTTGTGATGGTCAGAGATCCAGTCTGAGTCACTTGAAGTCTTCCTCTAAATCTCTCATCACACTGTTCATCTGTACAGATCTTACACTGATCTCCAGTGATTTCAGCAATACAAGTATCATTAAAATACCACGTCATCACATCATTTGGTTTTCTTATTTCACCAGGATAAAAAGTGACAGATTGTCCTTCCTTCAATGATTTTCTCTTGATTTGATCAATTTCTGCATCAGGAACAAACATAAATAAACATCTGACTGAAACAACAAACAAAACAGAACTATCCCAGCTAGAAATGTGATTGTTATAAGAATGTTTTGAGAACATTATGCTATGTTCTGGTAATGTTTTCAGTGGCAAGTTTTATTTTTGTTCCTAGAATATTCTCCTAAAAAGGTAGGATTATTTAAAAACATTGTAAAAATGTTTAGTGATAACATTGTTAGAACATTATCCCCTAACGTTCTTATAAAGTTTTGGATTTAAGTTTCCTGGATGTGGACTTCAACATCACCCATAAACGTCAAACTTTGAAAATGAAAATCAGGTTGATGTCTAAACACAAAATTGTTTGTCAAGCTCCAATGTCATTAAACAACTCCACAAACAGCATTACCAGCTTCACTTATTACTAACCAGACTGACTTTATTTCTGTCATACATCTACAAAAGTTGTTATTGAGAATCACCAGAGGTTTAGATGTTGATGATTTGTTGAAAATAAGTTTGGTTTGATGTCACCGTGATCGAGGTCAGTGCTTACTTCAGTTAGGCAGTTTGACTCTTGACTGTTTTAGTGTTAGTGTTTCACTAGCTGCTTTTGCTGTTTGTTATGGCAAGAGAAAATAAGAATATGATTGTTAACATGTAGTGGCTTTATTCACTGATCTAAAGATAAACTTTATATGAAAAAATGTTATTAACCTTGAGCTGGATCTTCTCTAGAATACAAAACAGTTGAATAAATCAGATCAAAATAATAAATCTGAAAAATACATTGTTCACTAAACACTCCAAAACACCTGCAAGATTTTTTCACACACAGACATCAACAATCAGTGTATGAATCTCAACAATGGCGACATGCTTCATACCACAATGCTGCTTTTTTTTTCTTTTCTTTTCATTATGCACCCAGAATGCATTGTGGCATGAAGCATGTCACCGTTGTTGAGATTCATACACTGATCCTGGATGTCTGTGTGTGAGGAAGTTTTAAAGTGTTTAGTGTACAATGTGTTTTAAAACTCGCTCAGCTTTTCTGATTAAAACCGTTTTATCATTGTATTTCTTTATTCATATAAAGCTCAGCCTTTAGATAAGTGAATTAAGCCACTACATGACAATTACATTCTTATCATAAAGCAGCTGATCACATTTTCTCTTGTCATTATTGCCATAACAAACAGCTACAACAACCAGAAAAAAACTAACACTAATAAAGTCAAGAGTAAAACTGACTAACTAAAGCAAAGACTGACCTCGATCATGGTGACATCAAACAAATAGTGAAGCTGATAATGCTGTTTGTGGAGTTGTTTAATCAGATCTTGAGAGATTTAATGTCTTTTATCTTCAGTTGATTTCATCTAAAGCTGTGGCTGAAGTTGTAGTTCTTGTTGTTTCTCTGTCCTTCAGTGATTCTGCTCGTTATGACCTAATTATCTCATTAACTCCAACACAGATTCAGTGTTACGTTTAATAACCTGTAGTGTTCACACTGAATAGTGTTCATTTCATCTGGACTAAACCATGTGCTAAACATGGGTGTGCTGGTTGGGAGGTGTCCGGCCAGCGGGACCGTGACAGTTAAAGGGCTAAGCAAAAGCAGCCAGAAAAACTCTAAAACAGTCAAGAGTCAAACTGCCTAACTGAAGTAAGCACTGACATCGATCACGGTGACATCAAACCAAACTTATTTTCAGAGGTGTATAGTCCAGGGGTCAGAAAGTAGAAGTCCTGCCATATTTTTCATTCCACCCACTGAAGCGGTGTTAAAGTTAATGAGATAAATAAGTGATTAATTGAGTGATGATTGAGCATTATTGAAGACACCTGATGATAACAAGCAGAATCACCAAAGGAGAAAATCACAATTTTTAAGACACCATGATGAAGATGAGTGTTTGCTTTAGTTGAGCTCTTGACCATTGACTCTTAATATTAGATCTTGTTTGGGCTGTTGTAACTGTTGTCAAACAAACAATAAAGATGATCAGGTGGTGTTGGTTTTGTTTTCACATAATCATTATTTGATTTGAATCACTGAATTCATTTAGAGCCCAATCTCTGAGTCAGATTTACATTATTGATTACAGCAGCACTGTGATTCTGCAGCACAAGATCAGCTTTATCAATGTGATCCAACAGGTTTCACAAAAGTTGTTCTGAATAAAACAAAAACAAAAACATTTTTTTAGGCACACACAGACATCAAGTATCAGCCTGTGAATCTCAACAACGGTGACAAGCAACATATTCTGATCAACAGATCAACTCTGAACATTAGAAAACAAGCTACTAAAATGTCACAGAAAAACAGAAAAAAATAAAATAGTGAGAATAAAGGAAATTACTAAGACAATTAAGATCATAATTTATTCATGCAGCAATGCATGATGGGAGCCATGGATGAATTTTGATTGGTGGCACCCAGAATGCACTGCAACATGCTTTATTATTCTCACCATTGTTGAGATTCACAGGCTGATTCTTGATGTCTGTGTGTCTAAATGAAAACAACTTTTGTTTTTTTGATCAGAACACCTTTTGCAAAATCCCTCAGATTACATTGATAAAGCTGATCTGCTATAATCAATAATGTAAATCTAACTCAGAGATTGGGCTCTAAATGAGTTCAGGTCAAAATACAATTATGTGAAAACATAACCAACACCTGATCATCTTTTCTCTTTGCTTGTCTGGCTGTTACAACTCAGTTTACAGCTCAAACAAAATCTAATATTAAGAATCAAGGGTCAAGAGCCCAACTAAAGCAAACACTCATCTCCACGATGGTGTCTTAAAAATTGTGATTTTCTCCTTTGGTGATTCTGCTTGTTATCATCAGGTGTCTTCAGTAATGGTCAATCATCATAAATTAATCACTTAATTATCTCATTAACTTTAACACTGCTTCAATGGGTGCAAAATATGGCAGGACTTTTACTTTCTGACTCCTGGACTATACACCTCTGGTGCACAGCTCTTGAGCAGCTTCCTGAAGACAATAAAGCTGATGACATATTTGCACGCGCCCTGTTTATATGTTCGGGTGCTCCGTGGGACATTATTGCATTGGTGTGAATTGGCCACACCATCAAATGACAGCACTGAGTTCTCTCAAAAGGGAAAAATTAGTATGAAATAATAGATCAATTTAAACAGATGATAAGAAAGGGATTCGTTCATTTAATTAATTTCTAATCAACCTGAACTGATTAATGATATAGGTAATTAACAAAGAAAAAATAATTTTAGCTAATAAACACAATGATCTGAACATATATAATCTGATTTTAAACATTCAGTAAACAACTCACCACAAACAGAAACATTGAAGATCCCATCATTGTTATTGTCGCTGATGATTTTTAATTCATATTCTCCAGAGTCGGTGAATCTGATGTCTCTGATGGTCAAAGATCCAGTCTGATGATCCAGCTTCAGTCTGTCCTTGAACCTCTCAGTACCATTATTACACTGAAGTTCTGTACAGATACAGCTGAGATCTCCATTGATTTGAGCGATGCGAATGTTATTAAAATACCATTTAATCTTCTCTTGTTGGTTTGTTTTACTACCAGTGTTTAGAGTGACTGAATCGCCCTCCTTCACAAACACTGACACTCCATCTGAACCAACATGAAAAACACCTGGGGAAGAAATTAACAGTTCATTGTAAGCCAAACAAAAACAATATACAATAGTACTGTGAAAATGTTTTTCTACAGATCATAGAGACGGTGGGTAGAGAAATATGTCTGAATTCATAATGTAACACATGCAATCAAACAGCAGAAGAACATCGCTGATTTACACATTCACTCATCAGACAAACATATACAAGTCCCATGAAGGACCTTGAACAACTTGGACCCAGTTAACAGAATTTTGTTATAAGAACGTTCTCTAAATATATACAGTGTTGGTTCTGTGAACATTAAAAACGTCCAGTTTTCTTGATGTTAGAGGAAAGTTTTTATAAGGCATAATGTTCCTAAAACGTTCTTTCAACTTAATTTTGATGTAAAATTCAACATTCTAGGAACGTTGATTTGTAACATTCCAAGAACATAAAAATGTCTAGCTTTCTTAATGTTAGTAGAATGTTATTTAAAGGTTAGTTTGATATTCTTACTCAGAGATTGGGCTCTAAATGAGTTCAGTGTTTCAGATCAAATAATGATTATGTAAAAACATAACCAACACCACCTGATCATTTTTTTTCACATTGCTTTTCTGGTTGGTTTTAATGCAGTTAAAACTGCCCAAACAAAATCTATTATCGAAATGGCAAGGGTCAAGAGCTCAACTAAAACAAACCCTGACCTCGATGATGGTAACTTAAAAATTGTGATTTTCTCCTTTGGTGATTCTGCTTGTTATCATCAGGTGTCTTCAATAATGTTCAATCATCACTCAATTAATCACTTATTTATCTCATTAATGCTTCAGTGGATGAGATAAAAATATGGCAGGACTTTTACTCTTTGACCCCTGGATTACCCACCTCTGCCTGAAACACTCTTTCAATCATTCAAACACCTGCTGTGAACAAACACTGAAAGAAAGAGAAATAAGAACACAAACTACAACTTTCTTCAGCCACAGCCTTAGATGAACTGAAGATAAAAGACATTAAATCTCTCAAGATCTGATTCAACAACTCCACAAACAGCTTTACCAGCTTCACTTATTACTAACCAGACTGACTGTATTTCTGTCACACGCCTACAGAAGCTTAAGGAAACTGGACAATTTATGTTCTTGTAATATTACAAATCAACGTTCCTACAATGTTGAATTTTAAATCAAAATTAAGTTTAAAGAACGTTTGAGGAACATCATACCTTATAAAAAGATTTCTGTAACATCAAGAAAAAAAATACTCTTTGTTCATTGCAGCACTTCGTCTGTCTCTGCACCTTTAAAAAACAGGTGTTTTTTTTTATTGTTCTCAAGCACACAACTTCAATTCATCGACATAAAACTGCAATAGCCTAATTGATAAACTCCAAGCTTGGTCAAGCCTTTTTTCTTGTACACTGTTAGACCTTGCCGGGCTTTTTTACAGTGTAATACTGACAACACTGTTGCCAGTAATTTACTATTGATTGTACAGTTATTTACTGTAATCTACAGTATGTTCCTGTAAAGATACCACGAACTAAATTAAACTTGTTACATCATTTCATTCGCAGAAACCAACTGCCTCAAATTGTCAGAGTGCCATTTAAATTTACAAACTAATTTTATTACATGCTAATAATATGAGCATATCATTACTATGAACTTATTTCTTTAGAGTTTAATAAAAAACTATAAATAAAAAGATTTTCATTGCATCAATAACTACACAGTCACCATCTGTTAAATAAAACAACATGCAGCATATCATCAAAGTCTTTTGATCTTCTGAACCTAAGCACAGGCTCTACTCTTCAGCACAATAGGTGACCCACAAAACTCAGTTTTACAGTAAACTACTGGCAACAGTGTTGCCAGTATATAACTGTTCTTTAACTAACAGTTTGTTAATGTTAAAATGCATTTTGTGGGTGTGTCTTTTTATCTTATCCCTTTAACCCTTTAAACCCCACAGGAACATCCTCTAGTGTCCACACTACAGAGAAAAAGTAATATTGAAACTGTGTTGCAGTGAGATAATTAAGTTAATATTTAAGTGATGATTGAGCATTAATGATGAACACCTGCTGTTAACAAGCAGAACCACTGAAAAGAGGAACAAGAACAGAATAAATATGAGCAGAAACTACAACTATGAGCAGAACTACAACTGTCTTCCAGCCATTACACATTATTACACTTATTACTGACCAGATTAACTTTATTTCTACAGAAAATCTTATTGAGAATTAACAGAAGTTTAGATGCTGTTGTTTTGTTGAAAATGTTTAGTTTGATGTTACCATTGAGGAGAAGAGTGTTTGCTTTAGTTGAGCTCTTGACCCATTCAATGGATTCAATGGAATCAATTCAATGGAAAGGATTCCGGAAGAAAATACAATGCTGAATAAAGTTGTAGTTTTTGTTATTTTTGGACCAAAGTGTATTTTCGATGCTTCAAAAACTTCTAACTAACCCACTGATGTCACATGGACTACTTTGATGATGTTTTTATTTCCTTTCTGGACATGGACAGTCTACTGTACATACATTTTCAATGGAGGGACAGAAAGCTCTTGGACTAAATCTTAAATATCTTAAACTGTGTTCCGAAGATGAACGGAGGTCTTACGGGTTTGGAACATGAGGGGAGTCATTAATGACATAATTTTCATTTTTGGGTGAACTAACCCTTTAATTGTCTTAGTAATTTCCTTTATTCTCACTATTTTATTTTTTTTTTTCTGTTTTTATGTGACTTTTTAGTAGCTGTTTTATAACGTTCTGAGTTGATCTGTTTATCAGAATATGTTGCTTGTCACTGTCGTTGAGATTCACAGGCTTGATGTCTGTGTGTGCCTAAATTTTTTTTGTTTTGTTTTATTCAGAACAGCTTTTGTGAAACCCTTTTGATTATGTTGAAAAAGCTGATCTTGTGCTATAACGATTACGTGAAAACATAACTAACACCACCTGATCACCCTTATTGTTTGCTTGACTAGCTGTTACAACAGCCCAAACAAAATCTAAAAATAAAAAGTCAAGGGTCAAGAACTCAACTAAAGCAAACACTCATCTCCACGATGGTGGCTTAAAAATTGTGATTTTCTCCTTTGGTGATTCTGCTTGTTATCATCAGGTGTCTTCAGTAATGGTCAATCATCACTCAATTTATCACTTAATTATCTCATTAACTTTAACACAGCTTCAGTGGGTGGAATGAAAAATATGGCAGGACTTCTACTTTCTGACCCCTGGACTATACACCTCTGTTGCCACCTGATGTAACCTGTTGGAGCTTGGGTTCCTTGCCGCTGTCGCCTTTGGCTTACTTAGTTGGGTACACTTGACATTTGATATTCAATAGTATTCTTGACATTTATTCAACAGTGCTTTGATCCGCCTGCATTGACACTATTCTTTAAGAGCTGCTGTGCAGCCAAAATTATATACCAGTTATCACTGTAAAGCTGCTTTGACACAATCTGCCCACTGAGCAAATTACGTCCAGAAGACGTCTTTTTGAGGTCTTGTCTCAGGTTGAAAAGACGTCCACTGAGGGGCCAGAATGAAAGTTTTTATGACGTCTTTTTTTGACGTCTTCTGGACATCCGATATAGACGAACACGCAGAATCACCAAAGGAGAAAAATCACAATTTTTAAGCCACCATCATGGAGATGAGTGTTTGTTTTAGTTGGGCTCTTGACCCTTGCTTTATTAATATTAGAGTTTGTTTGGGCAGTTAACTGAGTCATAACAGCCAGACAAGTAAAGAGAAATGATCAGGTGTTGATTATGATCTCACATAACCATTATTTGATCTGAATCACTGAACTCATTAGATTTACATTATTGATTACAGCAGAACTGTGATTCTACAGCACAAGATCAGCTTTTACAATATGATTCAAATGATTTCAGAAAAGGTGTGTTGAACAAAAAAAAAAAAGTATCCATTTTAGGCACACACAGACATCAAGAATCAGCCTGTGAATCTCAACAGTGGTGACCATCAAAAAGCATGTTGCAGTGCATTCTGGGAGCCACCAATCAAAATTCATCCATGGCTCCCATCATGCATTGCTTCATGAATAAATTATGAGCTTAATTGTCTTAGTAATTTCCTTTATTCTCATATTTTATTTTGTTCTGTTTAAGCGACTTTTTAGTAGCTTGTTTTCTAATGTTCAGAGTTGATCTGTTGATCAGAATATGTTGCTTGTCACCGTCATTGAGATTCACAGGCTGATTCTTGATGTCTGTGTGTGCCTAAGAGAAAGTTTTTTTTTTTTTTTTATCATGTGAAATCCTTTATATTATATTGATAAAGCTGATCTTCTGCTGTAATCAATAACGTAAATCTAACTCAGAGATTGGGCTCTAAATGAGTTCAGTGATTCAGGTCAAACAATGACTATGTGAAAACATAATCAACACCTGATCATTTCTCTTTATTTGTCTGGCTGTTATGACTCAGTTAACTGCCCAAACAAACTCTAATATTAATAAGGCAAGGGTCAAGAGCCCAACTAAAACAAACACTCATCTCCACGATGGTGGCTTAAAAATTGTGATTTTTCTCCTTTGGTGATTCTGCGTGTTCGTCTATATCGGATGTCCAGAAGACGTCAAAAAAAAGACGTCATAAAAACTTTCATTCTGGCCCCTCAGTGGACGTCTTTTCAACCTGAGACAAGACCTCAAAAAGACGTCTTCTGGACGTAATTTGCTCAGTGGGTGCATTGTAAAAAGCGCTATATAAATAAAGGTGACTTGTTGATGAAGACATAACCATCACATAGTCTCTTGATTCACTGAATTCATACTGTGCTTTATCCATTGTTACATTAATAACAGACTAATGATTTACATTAGGGCATTATTTTCTATAGTATATTACTGTTTTAATGGAAAATGGTTTGTTACTGTCAGAATTTGGCCATTTTTCAAAGAGCATTACAAATATAAAAAATAAATGAATTTATGTCGAGCTAAATTAGCAATAAAACTCAAATTAATTAAAATAAAATAAATTAATAATACATCATTCTTTTCTTTTCTTTTCTTTTTTTAATCGTAGGCTAGACCAGAAAAGAGATTAGCCATATATAACATATTATATAACAGATAAATGTCTTACCATGGTCGAGCAAAATACTCGCTGAGATCAAAATATAAATAAAGTTCATTTCATCCACGTTTCCTCATGAGAAGATTCAATGAAATAAACGTGCTCTGTTCCTCTTCTTTCTTGGAGTCTAATTTTGTCAAAGTGAAACGAAAATCACACAGTGGGTTAAGTTAGGTTGTTTTAAATGGGCGGTCCTCAAGATCATATGAAAATGTAAACAATGTAGAAACAACACGAACGAAATATTTGACATATTTTATTCTCAACCCACTATGTCGAGAAGATGTCCGTCTTATGTCCGTCTTTGTCACAAAAGTCGTACGTTGACACTGAGGAGTCAGAATGAACGTTTTTATGACGTCTTTTTTTAATATGTTCTGAACGTCCCATATAGACGTTAACACATGCAGTAAAACACACGTTCATACCTTTAGACAACTTAGCATCTGTAATTCACACATCACAGATCTGAAAGAAAGATTTTCTGGCTTAGCTAAGACTCGAACCTTCTTGCTGTGAGGATCGTTTCCCCACTGATACATATGCCCTGAAACAAACATAAAATACACATACTTGTAGAATAATTATTTTAAAATATATATATATATATATGTAAAATAAAATAAAATAATATTTATGTATAAAACTGTTTGGATAAATGCTGAAATGTACAACATACACAGCAAAATCCTCAGTGAACACTGATCTGTGTTTATATGAGTCCAATCTACATAATGTTAAAAGAAACACTGAAACAGTGTTCCCAGATAGCAAAATTACCTCGGCCCAGTTCCTGTTAGATTCTCGCCTGCCTGTGTGCTCTGTGTGTGTGTTAAAATGATTGTAATTTTAACTGTAAAAGACTGTAAAAATATGATTAACATAAGGTCCCATATATGGAGAAAATAATAATATTACATATCTGGATTAATTTAAACGTTATTAAGCTTTCACTGGCACAGGCATTATAATAATAATGGCATCTTTACACAGCCGATTTATGGCTGTTCTGAAGCGGGTCTGTACCTGCTCAGAATTCAACTGCGGTCAAGTGGGCCGCGCGTCGAAAATACACGGTCAAGCCAGCCGCTCTTTTTTTTAGTTTGCGCGTCTATTCCTGCACTTACGGTATGGGTGCTGGAAACGGTCTAAATGCATTTAAAGACGGCAGTTTCCTTTATACTCTTGCAGTTAACCGTAAAAAGGGCAATAACATAAAGAGACATCAGATAAGTTATTTTTATATAAAAAAAATATACTTTTATATACTTTATTTTATTGTAATTTAATGTTTGTATATGCTATATATCATATATTAATGTTAATAGTAATGGTAATAATTATGAACCATTTATTAATTTTAATGTTTTATGTATATTATACAGTAATTATAGTATGAATATTAATTAATGTTAATATTAATGTATATAAGTATATATATATATATATATATATATAGGAAGCATAGATGTATCCTTAGCTGCCTTTGATATCCCACAATCCTGTGCTTTCCATTCTGTGACAGTTGAGCTAGAAAAATAAATAAATAAATATATATATATATATATATATATATATATATATATATATATATATATATATATATATATATATATATATATCGATCTGAGGAAGGTATCTCATGATACAATATATATATATATATATATATATATATATATATATATATATATATATATTGTAATTAGTACCTTTATAGGTTAGCTCATTTTGTCAACTGATATTTATTCAGGGTCACCCTGGCTATTACTGTACTCTTTTTCATATCATTTTACTGTACAGTTTGGGAGAAAATTAAAGTCAAACTCACCCCCACTATAAAAAGTGCATTTTAGCACTTGCACTGTGGCCCATATTCAAACACTCATAAAAATATTTTCTTTATAGGTAAGCTCATTCTGTCAACTGATATTTATTCAGGGTCACGCTGGCTATTACTGTACTTATTTTCATACCATTTTACTGTACAGTTTGGGAGAAAATTAAAGTCAAACTCACCCATAATATCAAAGTGCATTCAAGCACTTGCACTGTAGCCCATTTTCAAACACTCATAAAAATCTTTTCTTTATAGGTTAGCTCATTCTGTCAACTGATATTTATTCAGAGTCACACTGGCTATTACTGTACTTATTTTCATACCATTTTACTGTACAGTTTGGGAGAAAATTAAAGTCAAACTCACCCCCACTATCAAAGTGCATTTTAGCACTTGCACTGTGGCCCATATTCAAACACTCATAAAAATATTTTCTTTATAGGTAAGCTCATTCTGTCAACTGATATTTATTCAGGGTCACGCTGGCTATTACCGTACTTATTTTCATACCATTTTACTGTACAGTTTGGGAGAAAATTAAAGTCAAACTCACCCATAATATCAAAGTGCATTCAAGCACTTGCACTGTAGCCCATTTTCAAACACTCATAAAAATCTTTTCTTTATAGGTTAGCTCATTCTGTCAACTGATATTTATTCAGGGTCACGCTGGCTATTACTGTACTTATTTTCATATCATTTTACTGTACAGTTTGGGAGAAAATTAAAGTTAAACTCACCTCCACTATCAAAGTGCATTTTAGCACTTGCACCGTGGTCCATTTTCAAACACTCATAAAAATATTTTATTTATAGGTTAGCTCATTCCTTCAATTAATTTTTATTCAGGGTTTAGTGATTTTTACTTCGTCCATCAAAGGACACGAAGTAAAGTAGGGATTGGTATTCACGTCACCGCTGACGTTGTGATTTTAGGACCACACGTCACTTAAGGGGTGATTATGAGTACATCAGATGACCACTTCCCCTTTTTACCTAGTTCAGGGCACCAGTCAAGGTGTTTTACCTTGGCAGTATGAGAACACTCCCAGCAGGGGCTTTCATTCATTTAGAATTAATGTAAAGTGGTCAGCTGATTTATCTGAAAGATTGGTGATATTGCTACCTTGTAGAACCTTTTCTGTATTATCAACACAAGGAAGACACAAGTGTAATAAAATAAATTTTATTAACAAAAAGATAAACAAGAATAACTAACACAACTACTAAATGAATACTATGAATGATAAAGGAATAAAGTGCATGAGATACATAGAATACAAGTGATTAAGTTGGGTGTGGCTATGGAAGAGTTACGTTATCTTATGGAAAGATAAAGTGTTTCTCTGAAAATAATAAGGTGGAGAACCTTATTATGCACCAAACAAATAAACGAAAGATTATTTGTTATTAACTAACATCAGCTATATTACATCTAATGGAAATTAGGAAATTATATACTGATAATATACAACAATGCCAAGGTCTCTGGAAAGAGGTTTGGTTAAATGATATATACGTGCCACTTGGTTGAGTCCGACGACGTTGACGTCCTCCACTGGTTGTGCTGGGGGACGATGCAGTGGGGAGAGGAGCCAGAATCTGTTTCAACAGTCTTGAACACGAAGCTCTGTGGGATGCTGATCTCCTGAAGCACCAAAGGGTCCTAAAATCTGGAACATGCAGATGAGGCCCTGGTGTAGGTGCAGAAGGTCCTTAACAATCTGGAACACACAGACGAAGGTACCTTGTAGTGAAGGTTTGCTCTCCTGAGCTTAACCTTGTTGCAGATGTCGTTACTCGTTACTTGATCGACAGGATCTGTTGTTGTCTCTTCTGGATGGACCAGAGGCTCAGAATGGTGTTGTGTCTGTTAATGTCTGTCTCCATGCAGGACAGACTCAGAACGGCATATCTGTTGTGTCTCACCCGATGGGAGACTCAGAACAAGGAGTGTCTGTTGAGAGGGTACCCTTTATCCCTTTCTGATGAGGAGGAGATTGCATTTTGGCGCTTCTCCATTCGAGTGCTGTGATTGGCTGTTGGCATCAGAGGGGACACACAGAGTGTGGCCCACCCTTCTTTCTCCTGTGGAACTCATTTGCATAAAGCACAAAGTTGGAAGTCTTTACAGTGTCTTTAAAGTTTACCTATGCATTTCTCACTTTCCAAACCACCACCAGAATACATTTGGCAATATTCTAAACAGATAGAAAAAGATTGAACTGTCATTCAATTGTACATTAACAGCTGGATTTGTATCAGAGGTTGCACTACAAATAGCTGTCACTGAGAATACTTATTTCCATGAAATGGATGTGTAGTTTGCATCAGTTCTAAGGTTTTCAAACATAGTTTTGAATGGATTTGGATGGATCTTTGTGATCTCTCTTTGTTTCACCCATTACTGCTAAGGTCCCGAGGAATTTTTATGGCGGGTCTGTGGCCAACCTTAGGAAGTAGTCTCTAGATGGGTGAAGGGCTGAAACTGCCTATGGACCAATGAGAAGTCCTGTCCTTCCCAGGCTTGGTACAAGAGGTCTTCTTCTTGCCCTCTAAGAGAGGTCTGGATGTTGTCCTTACATCTTTATCTGATGGCGTTGGACAGTTTGTATGTGTTAGGCCACCAAGATCCAATAAAAATGTAGCAAACCTTTGTCCACTGTTACAGATAGAGAGGGGCCCGGCCATAAACTGGGCCCTAGAATGTGCTGTTCACTACAAGGGTTAACCTGACTATTACTGTACTCATTGTTTTATCAATTTACTGTACAGTTTGGGAGAAATTTAAAGTTAAACACACCCCCAAACATCAAAGTTCATTCTAGCACATATAATGTCCCGATTTCAAACACTCATAAAAATCTTTTCTTTAGACGTTTTCTCATTCTGTCAATAGATATTTGCTCAGAATGGCACTGGCTATTACTGTAATTATTTTCATGTCATTTTACTGTACATTTTTGGATCAAATTAAAGGCAAAACTCCACTATATAAGTGCATTCTAACTCTTGCAGCACCCAGTCGATGGGACTGAGGATGGAGGCAGAGCTGGGGGGAAGGTAGAGCCAGATGGAGCTGTAGGTGTAGGCAGGTCAATGCTTGACCAATGGGGAGCCTGAGGGATGAGGGAACCCAGATAAGCTACATGGCCGATGGTGGATCTGAAGTGTCGAAGGGCCGAAGTGGAGCAGTGGGCACAGAGGCTGGAGGTGGAAACAGGGGATCTTCTGTGCGAGAAGGAGCTGTTGGCCTGAAGACACTTGGCATCTCTTGCTGGCATGTGGAGGATGTAGAAGGTGATGGTGGGGCTGAGGAACTGGCTGAATGAAGAGGTGTGAGAGGGAGGCTGGGTGGGAATTCAGGAAATACAAGGGACACTACAGATACAGGTGCTGGAGATACAGATGGTACACCAGAGACCAGACAGGAAGAGGCCCCAGGGTGGAGTCGCAGGTGGGAGGCAGAATAGCGCCCCATTGGAAATACAGGGTAGAATCACCTCTCCAAAAAAGTCTATCAAGATCACTTCAACAAATCCTTCAGTTCATCAAAATATTTGCCAGAGTTTTACATACACATTTCCACAGCAGTGGTGTTGTGGGCAGAGTTTTTTCCCCAGCCCTCAAACTCCACAATCACTAACTCAGTGATGAATGGTGTTGCCAGCTTGCACACCTGGTAAGACTCTGTAGGTGGTCTGAGCTACAAAACACTCTGTCCTTATCATTGGTATGGGCGTGTCTCTCATGGTGGCCGGTCTCCACTGTCTGCGGTGGGCTCAAACAGCATCTCCGTCACATCGTTCATCGTTGGTGGTGGTTGGCTGGCCTCTGGCACTGGAGTGGGACTGGTGGTGAAGTCAAACAAAGGAACTAATAAGGGAGTAAATGAACACTGGAGGAAACTAATTACATAATTAACAGACTGTTCAAACTAAGAAACACAACACAGCAGACATGTGACACTGTAGTCATGTTGACAATTTTATTGATGCTATTACTACTTAATAGTAATAGATTACTACTACTCTGGACCTTGACTGTTGCAACTTTGTTGCTTTCAATGGAGGATGAAAAAACCTCTTGGATTTTGCATAAATATCATAATTTGACATGAAACAAATGTGATTTTTGGGTGAACTAACCCTTTAATATAACTCTGATTGTGTTCATCAAAAAGACAAATGTCATTGAAAAGAACATTCCTCCTCCTCTCAATGCTATAACAGGTGCCGCTCTCCCACTCCAGCATGAGATGCAGCCTGTAACACATCAAGCAAAATTTTGGCATTCTCACGAAAATAGCATTCCCCTCCTCTCAATGCTGTGACAGGTGCCTCTTACTTGCTTCAGTGCGAAACACAGCCAGTAGCACTTTAATAATTCGCCACTCAACTCCGGGCATGGCAGGCCATCCCCATGCTGTTGAGCTGGATATCAGAAATAACAGAACGAGTCTACTAGCTCCATTTCGCTCGCAGACCACCGCGCTTCTTGGGCATGATTTACTCCTCAGTCTCAGGCAACAGGTCTCATGTCCTCCAAGCCAAAGTGCAGTCTCTGCTAGAAAAAGGTGATGTGGAGATAGTTCCCTCAGAATGCAGAGAGTCAGGCTTTTACAGCTGCTACTTCCTCGTTCCAAAGAATGATGGCGGTCTCAGGCCCATTCTTGATCTGTGACGTCTGAACCGGATCCTCATGAGATTAATTTATATTGGTCAATCTGAAAGACTTTGACTTTCATATCTAGAAAGCCCCCCACAAAAGGCCATTCTTGAGATTTGCCTTTGAGGGAGTGGTATACGAATTCCTAAATTCCTTCCATTCATACTCTCTAGAGCTCCGCATAACTTTATGAAGTGTGTAGATGCGGCCCTCTCTTTTTTGCAACAGAACAGAAAATCGGGAGCATGGCAGCCTTTTTCAAGTTGGGGTCTATTCTTCCCCTCAATAGATTTCAGAAGCGGCAAGGCCATTTGCAACCACTACAGCACTGGTTGAAAGACGTGTTCCACCTCGTGAGTGGCACACAGGCCTGCACCTTCTTAGAGTTCGCCACCACTGTGTTCTTGGTCCCCTTGAAATCGTCCCATTTTTATTAGAACAGGATAATGCTGGGCTCTGTTTCCAGAAGGAAAGTGGTCATGACAGACATCTCCAAGATGGGTTTGGGGCCCTGTGTGACTGCAGAATAGCCTTCAGCTCATGGGTGACTCCCTTGATGAATTGGCACATCAACCATCTGATGGGATACGTTGGCACTAGATGTACTAGATGGCACTTTGATATTTAGGGTAAATTCACCTTTAGTTTTCTCCCAAACTGTACAGTAAAAATATATGACAATAAGTACAGTAATAGTCAGGTTGACCCTGAATAAATATCAGTTGACAGAATGAGCAAACCTATCAAGAAAAGATTTTTATGAGTGTTTGAAAATAAGACATGATGTAAGTGCTAGAATGACTTTTGATGTTTGAAGGTGAGTTTGCCTTTAATTTTCTCCCAAACTCTACAGTAAAATGATATGCCAGAATGAGCAAACCTATTAGTGTTCGAATTTGGGCCATATGTGCTAGAATGCACTTTGATATTGGAGGTGAGTTTGCCTTTAAGTTTCTCCCATACTGTACAGTAAAATGATACAACAATGAGTACAGTAATATCTAGGGTGACCCTGAATAACAATCAATTGAAGGAATTAGCTAACCTATAAAGAAAATATTTTTATGAGTGTTTGAATATAGGCTACAGTGCAAGTGCTTGGATGCACTTTGATATTATAGGTGAGTTTGACTTTAATTTTCTCCCAAACTGTACAGTAAAATGATAGGAATATGAGTACAGTAATAGCTAGAGTAACCCTTAATAAATATCAGTTGACAGAATGAGCAAACCTTTAAAGGAAAGATTTTCATGAGTGTTGGAAAATGGGCCACGGTGCAAGGGCTTGAATGCACTTTTAGTGCATTCAAGTGGAGGTGGATAGTGGAGGTGAGTTTGACTTTAATTTTCTCCCAAACTGTACAGTAAAAATATATGAAAATGAGCACAGTAATATCCAGGGTGACCCTGAATAAATATCAGTTGACAGAATTAGCTAACCTATGAAGAAAATATTTTTATGAGTGTTTGAATATGGGCTACAGTGCAAGTGCTAAAATGCACTTAGATATTATAGGTGAGTTTGACTTTAATTTTCTCCCAAACTGTACAGAAAAATGATACAAAAATGAGTACAGTAATATATAGGGTGACCCTGAATAAATATCAGTTGACAGAATGAGCTAACCTATAAAGAAAAGATTTTTATTAGTGTTTGAAAATGGACCAAGGTGCAAGTGCTAAAATGCATTTTGATATTGTGGGTGAGTTTGACTTTAATTTTCTCCCAAACTGTACAGTAAAATGGTATGAAAATAAGTACAGTAATAGCCAGTGTGACCCTGAATAAATATCAGTTGACAGAATGAGCTAACCTATAAAGAAAAGATTTTTATGAGTGTTTGAAAATGGACCAAGGTGCAAGTGCTAAAATGCATTTTGATATTGTGGGTGAGTTTGACTTTAATTTTCTCCCAAACTGTACAGTAAAATGATATGAAAATGAGTACAGTAATAGCCAGTGTGACTCTGAATAAATATCAGTTGACAGAATGAGCTAACCTATAAAGAAAAGATTTTTATGAGTGTTTGAAAATGGGCTACAGTGCAAGTGCTTGAATGCACTTTGATATTATGGGTGAGTTTGACTTTAATTTTCTCCCAAACTGTACAGTAAAATGATATGAAAAAGAGTACAGTAATAGCCAGGGTGACCCTGAATAAATATCAGTTGACAAAATGAGCTAACCTATAAAGGTACTAATTACAATATATATATATATATATATATATATATATATATATATATATATATATATATATATATATATATACATTAATATTAACATTAATTAATATTCATACTATATAATAATTACTGTATAATATACATAAAACATTAAAATTAATAAATGGTTCATAATTATTACCATTACTATTAACATTAACATTAATATATGATATATAGCATATACAAACATTAAATTACAATAAAATAAAGTATATAAAAGTATATATATTTTTATATAAAAATAACTTATCTGATGTCTCTTTATGTTATTGCCCTTTTTACGGTTAACTGCAAGAGTATAAAGGAAACTGCCGTCTTTAAATGCATTTAGACCGTTTCCAGCACCCATACCGTAAGTGCAGGAATAGACGCGCAAACTAAAAAAAAGAGCGGCTGGCTTGACCGTGTATTTTCGACGCGCGGCCCACTTGACCGCAGTAGAATTAAGTGTAAAGACGCAATGCCGTGTTAAAGAAGACCTAAAATACGCCGGGTCTGACCCACCTCAGCCCCTAGTATAAAAGGCGAGTCTGATACTGTTCTGGTTCAGTGTAAATGAACGCGAAATATAGCCGCTCTAAACTACGTCATTGTCATGACAACCAAAAGCATTCCAGTCAGCTCAAGCGGCGCGAGATTCAAGAAGCAGGAAACGAAACATATAACTTAGCTAACTTAGGGTAAATAATAAAAATAATGTCTTCCAACAAGGGGCATTTAAGTAAAAGAGTCCTGTACTCACATCGTGAAGCAAACCACCAAAATAACAGCAGAGAATCGTCGTGTGTCATCAATTGGCTTTCGGCGTTTGTAATCTTCCTATTAAGAGACTGTCAGATCAACGCGCTGCTACATTTCTCTCAGATAAGGTAAATGCTTAACACAATCGGCGTCACTTTGATTGTGTACTGTTATATTATATTCCAAAAATCATCTCCTTGAGGACGATATTTCTCCCACACACGACGGTCTGTCTGGTGATCTGCTGCTGCCTGATACACGCAAATGCTAGCATCTTTTGTTGTTTCTGTCTCTTTTATTCCTGTTGTGAACTACCCGGTGTAATAATGAATAATTTTTTGTTGCATCGTTCAATTTTTATTATGACAAACATCAAAGCGTGAGATATAGCACGCAGTTTACTACTTTAAATTTTCGTATTTTTTTTTTTATTTCGAGTTATATTTAATTGTTTATTATTTAATTATTTTTAAATTAATTTTGTTTAAACTGTTAGTTTTGAAATACTTATGTTCAAAGCATTGTTTCCCGCGATTTTAATTCCTGTGTAAATGCATTTATGCCGCTTCAGATGAGCATTAAACAGTCTGTGTAAATGCACATTTTTGTGATTTTATGCCGCTTCAGAGTTGGTTTCTGTGCCGCTTTTTCTGTGTAAAGATGCCTTAAGACAGACGACTGCTGCATAATTTTTAAGCTTAGTCAGTAATATTCCCTCTGTCAAACAAAGGTTTTATTTCACTTCAAGTCTGAACCCGGATTTTGTGTTAATGAAACATTTTAAGTGGTCATTACTGATTCTTTGTTGTTTTTGAAAAAGCACCCAGCAAACATTCGGACGTCTATTGGCCGTTGAAAAGACGTCCGTCCGACACGTCCCGTCATGGTTGAAAAATAGTTCCAAAATGAAAGTTGAACCGACGTCTTTGACGTCTTCTGGACGTGAACTGCACGTCTTTTCTGCACGTCCATGGACGTCTAAATGTGTCGTCTTCTGGACGTGTAAATGTGTTGCTGCATATTTTAAGTGTATATAAGCCTGATTATGAAATAATCACACACCCATTGTGTAACATCGTGAAAGGCAATTAATTATGTCTTGAGGTTTAACTTGACAAAAGGTTCAAAATCGGTCCAGTCAGACCTGAACATACATTAAAAAAAAATCACGTGTACATCACAAACAAGAACACATTATTTGTGGACATAAGCAAAAAAGAAGCATGTTCTGATTTAGCACTTTTTATTTTTTTGGAACGGTTTAGCATCTGTTAACCAAATTAAAACAACAAGTACAAAATACTTAATTATATAAAGGGATAGTTCACCCAAAAATGAAAATTCTGTTATTTACTCACCCTTATGTTTCAAATCTCTATACCTTTCTATGTTCTGCTGAACACAAATATATTTGGAAGAATGTTTGTAACCAAGCAGATCTCACAACCCATTAACTACCATTATAGAAAAAAATTATTATGATAGTTAAGGCGGCGAGATCTGCTTGGTTACATTCTTCCAAATATCTTTGTGTTCAGCCGAAATTAGAAAGTTATACAGGTCTGAAACATGACGTTTTTTTGGTCATTTTTGGGTGAACTTTCCCTTAAACACATTACAGCGGTTTGGCTTATTTTTTTCTATCCTCCACCCCCAGGTCTTCCTGGAGCGTGCTTCAGATGTTCCGCCATTGCTGCATCTATTTCGGTGTCGGTAGTATTTGGGCTCCACCTCTTCACAGCATCTAAGGGGAGAGAATATATATATTTTTATTTCTGTTCATAACTTTGTTGACAGTCTCGAACAGAATATCCACCAACCCTGGACAGTTGCTGGACCTAAATGTGAAAACAATTGAAATAAGATCAACTTGACAGATCAACTTGACATCAACATCTTAGATGGATTCTTCAGAGAGTTTTAGGTCACTCTCTGAATCCATCTTCTTTAGAGATGTTGTAGACCTGCCAGGGTCCAGAATGCCAACTATTTGCTTAAGTTGATCTTTCAAATCGAACAACATTGAAAAGAACTTCCTTTGAAATTCTGAAAGAAAAATTAGAGTAATATGTACACACAACTGGACACCTGAATAATTAAAAATTCTTCATTATGACACTTGCAGTCACAATTTGAGTTTATGCAGAGCATAACATTTTACAGTTTATTTGGACACTTTTTCCCAGTCTTTTTTGCCTGCTGATTTCAGGTAAAAATAAGGTTGTGAAAACAGAAGTGCAAGACTGAATTAACAGTGAGCAAAAACACTTATTGTCATTCAATACTTGGTTTAAAACCATAAACTAGTACTTTAACAAAAATTGCATTTGCATTTTATTTTACTGGCCAGTGTTTTAAAACCACCACAAATAATATTTCTTACTTGTGGTTGACATGGGGTAGGCGCTCCTTGAGGGTCTGGTACCACCTATTGAAAAAAAAAAAAAAAAATGAAAAAAGAAAATAAATAAAACATTGTAAAATGTTAATTCAATTGTGGATAGGACAACCCCATGGCTGGAACAAACATACCGTCAGGTCTGTGCTCACTCCTCGATGCAGCTGTCAAGAGGCAAAACAACATTACGAATTGCTGTTATTAATTTTTCCGGACCATCGTGTAGAAGATGTGATTCAAAGCTGAATTTGTCATCATTACTACAGTCTTAAGAGTCACAAGATCCTTCACAAGTCATTCTGATATTCCGAATTAATGTTCAAGACACATGTATTATCACTATAAATGTTGAAAACAGTTGTGTACAATTTTATCAGGATTATTTGATGAGTATAGAGTTCAAGAGAACAACATTTATCTGAAATATAAAGCTTTTGCAACTTTGATCACAGGAATAAATGACATTTTATACTATTTTTAAAATAAAAAATAGTTATTGAAATTAAAAATATTCACAATATTATTTTATTATTATTATTTATTTACTTTTTTTAAATGCAGCCTTAATGAGCAAAACAGACTTCTTTCAAAAACATTCAATTAGTACAGTTTCCAAACTTTTGACTGGTAGTGTATATTGAGCTGTGTTGTCACTAAGGTGGACTGTGTTTAAAATAAGATGTGACTAAAGTTCTCACATACACTGGGGTGCCCTCTGGGATGGGGGCGTCCTCTGGGACTGCGGTGCCAGCGAAGAATTTGGGACAGGAGACAATACTGAATACACATTACAAACAAAAGGTGTGAAAAATAATACAAAGTTATTTAAGGTAGAAAATGTCACATTAATTGTTGAACACTGTAAGTGTACGATTAATTAAAAATCCTCTTTATGTGGATGAAATTAAACAAGAAAACAATACTATGCCTCTTTCGGTTGCCCTAGATGGCCTGGAGAACATTTCATAAGTTCTCCGTCTGGCAGATGGCTGTTCGTTATGTGAACCTGAGAGACAAATTGCACGTTATTGCAAATTGCAAGTTATTTAAGGTCAGAAAGGTCACATTAATGAATGAATAACAGCATAACTGTACAATTACCAAAAAATAAATAAAAATCATCTTTAGGTGTATGACATTAAACAAGAAAACAATACTATGCCTCTTTCGGCTGTCCACGATGGCCTGCAGAACGATTCCTGATTTCTCTGTCTGGAAGATGGCTGTTCATTATGCGACCCTGCGAGACAAATTACACCTTGCATGTAATTTCATTAAGTACAATAAACATACACATGCAAAATGTATTTAAAAAAAAAAAGTACATAGTTGTCTAAAATATTAAAATAAATCACTTTTTAAAATCAATTTTTTTGGATATTATGTTGATATTCAGGCAAAACCCGGACTCATGGAATACATTTTTACCTCTAAATGAGAATGACATATTAAAGGCAAAAGTGACACATTTTTTTGTGTTATCACCTGTGTAAACAAAATACACTGAAATAATTTATGTAAATTTTTGAGTTTCATATCTTTTGGTACTCAGAGGACATGATTAGCAATTCTAAAATTACAAAATATTTTAAAGCAGTTACTGAAAACAAACATGTTCAAATCCAGCTAAACATTTCAATCTCAATTCAGATAATTTACTTTCTGAAAGAAACTCTCAAAAGGCTACATTAATAATTTACAGTAATAACTTTGACTGTATCATTAAATATACTTTATACTATGGTGTACCATGTATAAATTCAAAGTAATTTCTAGCCTAACGTTAGCTAATTTTAGCCATACCTGGTGAATTTCAGTTGACAATGTACGCATCATTTCTCTCGGTTCCTTCGTGTCAAACGCGTAAAACTCAAGCACGTTAATCAAATAATACAAAATGTACTTACCCAACAGTAGATTTTATAAATATATACAGACACAACTCCCTCCTCAATTGCTCCTCTCCTCGTGGTTGTATGTTCCAGGACAGGTGAACGCTTAACCACTATCGCGCGAAATAATCATAAATAATCATCTTTCTCTCGAGTTTTTTTGGCGGATTGGCCAACCATCGTAAAAGGTGCATGTCCGCCACCTACTGGTCTGGAGTGTGAAACGTACACGGTTTAACTATAGAAGAATAAATAAATAAATAAAATCCTGATATTGTATACATAATTCAAATCTTCAAACTCTTTGCATTAATATTGTCTTTTTTAAATACTTAAACTTCTCCATATATTCTTTATTGCATTACTTTACAGAACTCCCATCAGTTTCTTTTCTTGGAACCGCGAGATAATCTATCCTATCGCGGGATTTTGGAATATCCCCAGATTTGTTACTACATGTTGGCAGCGCAGTTTTTGCAATTACTGTATATATATATCTGTTTTACATGTATATGCGTACATTCCATGAAAATAATAACAACGAATAGACCTACATAAATCAGGTTGAAATAATGACTAAAAATCAGTAGCTTGCAATCACTTTACCACACTGGGCACTTTATGATTACAATTTATTTAAACAAGATAAATTAAATATATTTACTTTGTATACAAATCATGTATTTCATAAAGAAAATTATTTTTTCCCCTGCTAGTCTTGCTTGACGAGACGTGTAAAAGACGTCTGTGGACGTCTTTTCACGACCGTGACTAGACGTGTAAACGACGTCAGTGGACGTCTATTCACAACCTCTTAAAACCCTCTTAAAAACTACTTGGTGCACTTTATTTAATTATTGCAGTATTAACCAAGGTGTAATCACAGCTTTTGCATATTGAACAAGGATTTCACAGAGGGTCATGACGGACGTGTAATACACGTGTAAAAGACGTCACCTACTGACGTCTTCTCACAACCGATTTACAACAGGGTATATATTAAACTACACGCAGCTAAAAGTCAAAGTAACAATTATACATGCAACCCCATTGAACTATAGACATGTACAAACATATCTGAATGCATTTTTAGGAAATGTTCTGTGTTACATATTTTTACCGATTTATGCCGTCCTACCGCGACTATTTTTGGCCGGGGACACGACGTCGCCGTCGGACCAATGTTTGCTGGGCATTGTCATTACTAAATCAAATTAGTTGTTTGCACTAATCAGACGAAATATTGAGTGCACTGATCATGTTAAGCTGTGATAACTCGGAATGTTATGCTTTTGCAAGGGAGGGAGGGAGGAGCTTATTGAAACAGGTGACTGACAGTGAGCAGAGCGTGCTGTTTGAGACTTGGGTAAAGTTGGATTTATATTTGCACATTCAGACTTCTGATAAATTCAGACTTTCTAATAAATGTGCAATAAATTAATGTTTGAGAATTTTAAGCAGCGACATGATACTGACAATCAACGATTGTCAACTTACAACATTTTTCACAGTCGATCAAAATAGGCAAGTATTGTTTTAATGGCATATTTACTTGTGAATGTCCACTGAATGTCCAATGTAGTGTGATTAACAAGGCTATTGAATACGGATGTCCGAATGTGCGAATATAAAACCAACTTTACCCAAGTCATTCAGTGGACATTCACAAGTAAATATGCCATTAAAACAATACTTGCCTATTTTGATCGACTGTGAAAAATGTTGTAAGTTGACAATCGTTGGTTGTCAATATCATGTCGCTGCTCAAAATTCGCAAACATTAATTTATTACAGATTTATTGGAAAGTCTGAATTCATCAGAAGTCCGAATGTGCGAATATAAAACCAACTTTACCCAAGTAGCATAATTCAGTTTTTAAATGTACTGCTCTGTATTTCTTTATATATATTTTGCAGGTGTTCGTGGAGTTAAACAGGATTGTGGGAAAGAACCTTAAGCAGGAAGTTTATGAAAGCATTGATCAACACAGTCTTCATCTTCATCAATTGATAGCTTTCTTTCTTAGAGAGGGAATGTTGGACAGCTGTTGACCCAAACTACGGTTAGTCCATATCCATTATACACTTTTGCAGTGTTTTTTTACAGTAATGAAAATATGTCACAATAAGTAATACTATAGTGGTTGTCCAATACAATCAGAATTGTGCTTTTTGGTTCAACTATCTTGTAGATAATTTCTTGTTATTCTAGCTATGTAACTATTGTTTTTAATTTTACTACCCAATAGACTCAAGAGCCAACTGATATTACGTCACTGGTGCTCAGAGGGCTCCCGATTGTCCTTGGTGACAACCCCACAAACTTCTTCAAAGCATACTTTGTAAGTAACTTATTTTCTCAAAGGACCATGACAACATAATCCTTTTATTAATTGATAGTCCTTGTGTGTGATAAAATGTGTGCATAGAGCTTAAAGGGTTAGTTCACCCAAAAATGACATTTCTGTCATTAATTACTCATCCTCATGTTGTCCCAAACCCATAAGACCTTTATTAAGATATTTTTGATGAAATCTGAGGGTTTCTGAACCACACCTTGGCAGCAACGACATTGCACCTTTTGAGGTCCAGAAAGGTAGTAAAGACATTGTGAAAATAGTCCACATGACAGTGGTTCAAGCTTAATATTATGAAGCAACAAGAATACTTTTAATGCGCAAAAACAAAACAAAAATAATGACTTTATTCAACAATTTCTTCTCTACCCTGTCAGTTTTCTTATGCTGTTGATGTAGGAAACGCATTGCAGCACTTCCGTGTTTACGTCAAAACGCCGGCTCGGTACACGTGAGCAGCACAATACATGCGTGTGATGCTGACACAGGAGCTGGCCAATACTGAGTCAGCGTTCTGACGTAGAACCTGGAAGCGCTGCGTTCACTACGTCAACTGCGCAAGAGACTGACATAGAAGAGAAGAAATTGTTGAATAAAGTTGTTATTTTTGTTTTGTTTGTGCACACAAAAAATATTCTCGTCTATTTATAACATTAAGGTTGAATCACTGCAGTCACGTTGACTATTTTAACGATGCTTTTACTACTTTTCTGGACGTCAAAAGTTGCAATGACTTCGCTGCCTATGTGTGGATCAGAAACACTTGTATTTCATCAAAAATATCATAATTTGTGTTCTGAAAATGAACGAAGGTCTTACAGGTGTGGAACAACATGAGGGTGAGTAATTAATGACAGAATTTTTTTGGGGTGAACTAACCCTTTTAAATCACTGAAACTTAGTAGCAAAAGGTCTTTCTAACCTATTTCTATATTCCCTCACGTGTCTGTCTTATTTCAAGACTCTATAGAGTGCCCCAGGGATGACGCGTTTTTGTAGGCCAACCCAGAAGTTAGCGGCGCACGGGTTCCCTCGATCGAAAGCCTATTCATTTTTCCCATAGACTTTTGGAAAATCGCAGAATAAGCTCTGTGTTTAACAAAGGGTTATGACACTTACACGTTTTGTCTATCAAGATAATCTTTACAAGTTAACACAACATTTATAGATTTTGAAGCCTATATAAAGTCATCAGATATAAAAGGCTAACAGTAGGCTATAAACAGACTACAGCACACCATGGTCGCGGATCAACGTCACCACCACCAAACTTCCTCAAACTTTATTTAGAAAACAACTCTATTTAAAAACATGCTCTCTGATTATGATCTGTGCTGTGTATGAATACTTATCCACTTTTTCATGAGAAATGCTGTACAAATGTCCCGTTTTTAATGATGACGTCTAAAGTCCCGCCAAAGGAAGTAGTCCCTTTTAGCAATTTGTTAGCAACTGCCGAATTTAAGACACAGTAAAAGTTTAAAAAATCACAAGTGGGTTATAACTGGTGTGTTTTATGTCATAGATCAAAACGTGAAAGTATTTAGAGGCTTTGTTAAGACCTTATTTCAGGCGATTTAGCAAAAACCCATTCAAAAAACCCATAGACTTTACGGCGTTGGAACCGGAAGTCCTAAAATGCTAACTCGCTTCCGGGTTTTGCCTACAAAAATGCGTCATCCCTGGGGCACTCTATTCTTTAACATTATTGATGGTTATGTATTGAGAAATGTCATGAATGTTCACTGTTGTTAGGACTCCCATGGTGATGACTCATTTTGCCACCTTGACTTTGGGATCCCCCTTGTTGAGCATGAAGGTGCTGTGGTCCCGTCTTCCCTTTATCTCAATCCAGCTTCACTTAAGATCATGGGAGAAGTTGTGATGGAAGGTATTAAAGGTCCCGTTTTTCGTGGTTTTTTGAAGCTTTGATTGTGTTTATAGTGTGCAATATAACATGTGTTCATGTTCCGCGTGTAAAAAACCACAGTATTTTTCACATAATTTACTTATCTGTATAGCGCTGTTTCCATTGTCATAAAAACGGGCTGATGACTTCCTTGTTCTATGAAGTCCCTCCTGCAGAAATACGTAACGAGTTCTGATTGTGCCAGTGGTTCCTGTGTTGTGATTCGACAGCAGCTTAGCGCTCCTTGCCCGGAAAGGTCACGCCTCTTACCATAACGTGTGCTGCACATAGTTTTACATGTGGATTATTGTGGTGTTGTGCCGAATGAACACAAAAGACAATAATTCCCGAGAGACTGAACTCTTTAATCTCCACAAGCAGCGACAGAAAATGTACAACGTTAGCACTCACTCAGAAGAGTACCTCATACGGAAAACAGCCATATGCATAAACATAGTCCCCTCTTGTGGCCATTATGTGCACCGCAGTCCAACATTAACTATTGCAGTAAAGGTGCGTTCACGCGGCCTCGTAATTCCCGTAGTTACGAGATTCTAGCTTGTAAAAAGCGTTCACGTCCTCATAGAGCTCGTAATTACAGCTTGTAAGCTGGGAGTTTTCTGAAAGCTCCCACATGTACCACGTGGCCGCTGTACCACCTGACCGCTGTAGATTAATTTAGGCGTTGATAGTGGTGCCATGGAAACGGGTAATTCCCAGTCAAAGGACGTGAACAGCTCCGAATATAACGTCACGTGCACTGTAAAATGTTTATTGTCAAATTAACAGTAACTTACTGGCAACAATTATCCAGTAGTTGCTGTATTTAATACCACAGTAAAATTACCGTAAAAATAACTACAGTAGTTTTACTGTACTGTACTGTAAAATAAAGTATAATGCTGTACTTTATTTTACAGTATGCCTTAAACTACTGTAGTTATTTTCACAGTTAATTTTTATTTATTTTAACCGTTATATATTCAATAACACAAATTATTGCTTCAGATCAACTTTATTTAGGTTTCATCTTTTATATTTCTGAACTTCAATACAGAAATTTACCAGCATATTAATTTCATCAATTAACAAAAAAATACAATTAAATTCATACCACTAAATCACATTAACACATTGTGCCAGTGGAAAATAAATGTTATAAAATATAAAAATAAAGTTTGAAGAGTTAAAGTACTTAATTAGTAGCAGTATACAACAATAACCAGTGAATACATATCATCTTACATCTTAAAACCACATTCCATAAAGAAAATGGTCTTCTTTATTGCGACGACTCTTCCCCCCCGTCTCACGATGGTTCAGCCCGTCTGCCAGCGCCGCTGCAGGAAAAAAATGCTGTCAGCATGGCTTAACTGGGAAATGAGCGCCAGCAGCACCAAAAGTATTTATACCTTGAAGTTGCAAACAACATTGGTACAAAACAAAAAAAGTGATTACATGCGTTTTAAAGTTGACCTACCATTTTCACGAATGCTTTTCGTCTTCACAACGACTCTTCCCGCCTGTCTCACGTTAGTTCACCCGGTTTCTGAAAGCGCCGCTGCGGGAGGAAAGAGCTACTTAGTGCGGCTTAACAGGGAAATGAGCACCCGCTTCGATGTTCTTACGGATATTTATAAACTAAAACATATTTATACCTTGCAAACAATATTAGTACAAAACAAAAAAGGCGATTACATGCGTTTTAAAACTGACCTACCAATTTCAGGTAGTAGGCTTTTTGTCTTCACAACGGCTCTTCCCGCCTGTCTCGCGATGGTCCAGCCGGTCTGCCAGCGCCACTGCGGGAGGAAAATTCTAGTTAGTGCGGCTTAAATGGGAAATGCTCACCCGGTCCGATGTTCATACATATATTTATTAACTCAAACGTATTTATACTTTGCAAATAACATTTGTATAAAACAGATAAGGCAATTACATGTGTTTTAAAGTATACCCACCTACCAATTTCACGTAGGCTACTCCTTCCTCGGACTTTAATCTTCACCACGCTGCAGGAGGAAAATGGCAGAAAATGAACGCTTACTCATGTGTTTTTATGGAAATGTATTAACTAAAACATAGCTTTATATCTTGGAAATAACATCAGAATAAAACATAAAGTGAAAAAAAAAAAGAAAAGTTAACCTACCATACTGTTGTAGGCTTTCATCTTCATGATGAGTCTGTCATGCGTGAGGATGTGTGTGGTTGTTTTTCGCGGTCATTTAGTAGCCTACTGTATTTAGATATACAGTAGGCTAATATTTTCCCAGAATGCATTGAAAATCTACAGTAACATACTGTACACAGCTTATACAGTTGGAAACTGTTTAGAATACAGTAACAAGCTGTGAAAACTACAAAATCTACAGTAATATGCTGTACTCAGATTCTACAGTAGGGAACTGTTGAGAACACAGTATAATACTGTGAAAACAACGGAAATCGTTTACAGTGTGTTGTCATTTCAAGATACCGGTAAATACGAGGTGACGTGAACGCAGCTTAAGGATACCACAATTATAATTTTCGGGAACCGAGTTAAACAATTGTAACCATTGATCTCTAAGTACAGCGTCCCTGGGAAGGCCAAACAAAGGTGATTGGACTGCGGGATGAAAATAACACCGTTTCGACGACATGGCGACAAACACACTCAACAAACGCAACTCTTGCTCTTCTCCGTGGGAGCGCAACAAGACCACGCCCCCTTTTTTGTGTATTCCTGTGGGCGGAGGTTAGTCAAAAAACTGTTTTAGTGACGTCATTAAAGAAGGAAGTAGAGGGATGTAGTCCAAACGGGCCGTTCGATGTAGGCGACTTCTGTTAAATAAAATATCTCGCTTGGCATTGAACTTTGAGCTTTAAAATTTTACAGATTTTATTTATACTCTAACAACAACATTACACACTAACTAAAGTTTGAAACATGGGATCAAGAAGAACGGGACCTTTAAAGACTTGCCAAAAGATGTGTGCATTCTCTTTGAACTTGCATATGCACTGTATCTCAACTACCCCAAATCAATAAAGAACACATTCCCGTTCATCCAACAAGTACTTCACTTTGCCACAATTAAAACCCAGCTTACAAACATTAAAAAAAAAAAAAAAAAAAAACGTACAATTTGATATTCACAAAAGAATTGTGAGGAGTTGCCATGACTGTTTTTTGTTCTCAAGAAGGTTGAAGATTCTTGTTCAGATAATCAAGTCACTGCAGTAAGTGCTCTAATGATTACCAGTGTTCTGTGCTAAAAGTGTATTGTATATTTAAACGGCATATTGTTGCTCTATTGATAAGAGATAAGTTGTCAACAGTTGGAGTATGTGAGTGCGTGCGGGAGGGTATGCATATGTGGTCTTTTTTTTAATCTTTAATTTTAATTCATCTTAATGCTTGTCTGCATATTGTTGAATAGTTCATTTTCCTCCTCTAAACAATTTACAATAGCAATTTACTTGTCTTTTTGGTTGACAAATTGAGTACATCGAGTACATGTTTCCTTTTTTTGTTGTTTTGTCTTTTGTCAATAATAAAAAAAAAACATTGAAATGTTGTTTTTAATTTCTTAAATATATATTTTTTTATATATATTTTTTTTTAAAATTACAATACATTACTTAAATATAACATTTATTTCTACTTAAAATCATTTGTTTAACTTAATAGTTATTTTATAAAATGTATGCTCAAAAACATTAATAATGTGAACTAATTAATTTCAGTAAAGACTACTAATATAAACTTGATTTGTCTACTGCACAACTTAAGATTTTATGTTCATACAACTTAACCTGTTTAGTTTCATCTTGTGTAAAAACTAAAATGGATTAGTGCAACGGGTTTCCACGCAATTTTCTAGTAAAGTCAACTAATTCGGGTTAAGTGCAGGTTCATAAAAGTAGAACAGGAAGAAGCCCTTCTTCACCCACAAACTAAACACACATACACCTAAGACCCCCTCTCACACAAATGACATTTGTCCATTCAACAGGTCAAACCACACTTCTGGAGAAAATACAGACCACAGTTTCAGTTTGACTCAGAAGTTAAACTGCTATAACAGTATCACTTAAGTAAAAATGATAATGTGAGATTGTGGACTGTTTTAACTTCTTTTTTTTTTTTAGTTTTTGTTTGTTTTGTCATACCCAACAATTGAATGAGTACACAACTTTTTTTTACCATAACATTTTTAAAGATTTACACAATATTCCACTCTCCCCTACCTAACACAGTCACTAACAACCTTTTAAAAACTATCAATGTTAAATCATAAAAAAAATAATGTATTCAATATTAAGAACATTTAATGTTTTAATAAGAGCCAGAAGAACATATATATTAATATATAAACATATCACAATAAGCCATCTGAGTGTGTGCGTGTGAATTAGGAGGGTCGTCTGTTGGGGGAGGATTCACACAGTGTTTGTTTCAAGTTTAAATGATATTTTGGAGAGCATTATTAGATCAGACCTTTCTCTGAGCTATTGAAGGAAATGTTTTACATGCTTGTCTTGTTCTGTTTGTGTGGTGGTAAGTTATGACCATTTATATTGCTTATTATAGCTTATTCAGGTCTCTGTTTGTGATCCTTTTTTGTACAGGGTGTACAGGATCTTTTTAAAATCATGAAATATTACATGGTAATGTCATATATGTTGGGGGAAACAAAAGTCATGGAAAACAATGGAGATGTCTGTAGTGAATATAAATTTAACTAATGGAGGCTCAGAAAGTGAATCTATCATTTATTGAGCTGCTTTTAAATCACAGGCCAGTTTTTGAATCTCAGTTTCAAAAATTGACATTGAAATGGAAATCTCATATGCACAATTATTTATTAAAAAAAAGTATTGAAAATATACAGCAGAATTAAACTTGGCACGTAACTTCACATGTTTTATTTGCTCTTTGCATTTGATTCACATTTAAACATTACAAACTAAAAATGATTTCAGGCATTAATCTGTGATAAAATCCATTTATGTTCTTCAGGTGTGTTTGGTGATTCAGTGTCAGTGATGGAGGGAGATTCAGTCACTCTAAACACTGATCTTACTGAAATACATGAAGATAATGACATACTGTGGAAATATGGAGCTGAAAACTCTCACATAGCTAAAATCTCTAAACACATTTCTTCCACATCTGACGGGAGATTCAGAGACAGACTGAAGCTGGACAAACAAACTGGATCTCTGACCATCACAAACATTACAGCTGAACATGCTGGAGATTATCAACTAGAGATAACTGGAGAGAAACTGACATCAAAAACATTCAGTGTTTCTGTCTATAGTGAGTAGAGATCTACTGCGTTTTGAATTATGGGTGGCACTTCCAGTTTAGGGTTCCACTCAAAAAGAATAAAACAAAAAAATTCAAATCATGGTTGCGCTCAATAATACTTACCCGTCAGTTTGACTGAATGAGCTGTAAAATTTCCTTCATGTTTTATTCTCAGGAAAATAACGTAATGTTTGGTATTTTAATATCTGACATGATATAACAAGAAAGCAAGAGCTCTTTTCAGTCCTTACTGACTGCAAGTGACAACTATCCTCATGTTTCCAGGTGTGTTTTCACACGAATGCTTTCACTTCTAATCCCTAAAAAACAGTGTTTACTGGAATGTTTAAGCAGGTAAATACAATATATATTGTCTGTCATATTGACAGAAATCACTTTGAAATATTATCACTCTGTGTTCCAGTTAATGAACATTTTAATTAAGGTAACATATGTTCCATAATACAGACATATTCACTACAGTAATAAATTAAAGCTTTTGTTGTCATTCATGGTCTGTTGTAATGCTTTTGCACTTTTAAATTTCCTTTTCATTGTTTGAAGGCTGAGTACTATAACGTCTCATTGCAGTTTTTGAAAATGCTTATTGCGTTACTTCAATAATTCATGCAAAGCCTCATGGGGCATAAGAAAAAGGTGTATATTATTGACATATTGAAAGGTTTAATCGGTTTAACCGGTTTAATCCAGGGGCATCCAATCCTGCTCACTGTCCTGCAAAGTGTAGCTCCAACCCAACTCCAAAAGACTTGCTTTGGTGTTAACTTTGTAGGACAGTGGCCCTCCAGGAACAGGTTTGGGCAACTCTGTATCGTTTTGTAGCTTGAGATCACAGTCACACTCACTGTCAGTAGATTTATCCTCATTTCCATTTATTTTTCAGCTCGTCTGCCTGTTCCTGTCATCAGCAGTAACTCTTCACAATGTTCATCATCATCATCATCATCAAATTGTTCATTGGTGTGTTCAGCTGTGAATGTGAGTCATGTGACTCTCTCCTGGTACAAAGGAAACAGTTTATTGTCCAGCATCAGTGTGTCTGATCTCAGCATCAGTCTCTCTCTACCTCTGGAGGTGGAATATCAGGATAAAAACACCTACTGCTGTGTGCTGAACAATCCCATCAGCAACCAGACTCAACATCTGGACATCACTCACCTCTGTCACACATGTGCAGGTACACCAGAGCTGATTTTAGCGTTCATGTACAAATTCACTCGCACTAAAAACTGTCTCTCTTTTACTCTGCTTCTCATCCTCCAGATTCTCTGATAGTGTTGATCTCTGCTGCTGCTGCTGGATCTCTGTTGATTGTAGCTGGATTTGGGATCTTCTGCGTCTGCAGGAATCTCAGAAAAACAAAAGGCAAGTGTCACCTACTGCTTTTAAACAAGTATTAAATATACACTAAGCCTGGTTTCGCAGACAGGGTTTAGATTAAGCCAAGATTAGGCCTTAGTAAGTAGCTTTTATAAACACATTACTGGTGTGAATCTTGAGACAAAACAATGACACTGACATATTTGAAGATTGCCAGTGCAAGTTTCCGTCAGTTAAAACAGTTTAAACATGCATTTTAGTCAGGGACTATCTTAAGCCTGTGAAACTGGGGGTATACCTTTTAATAAACTCATAGCCCTAATTATCATGAGGTGAACACGTGTAGTTATTGAGTTATCTATATAACACTGCACAGCACTCTTTACTCTTCACTCTCACAATCAGTGCATCACAACACATTGTAAGTACAAACATAGAAATGCCATCTCAAATAATCCAATAACATGGGTGTATACTTTTTTTAGAAGACGTTGTATTCATTATAGTCTAGTCTGCAAACATTGACGGGCTTCCACAGTAGGGCAGTTTGTTTAGCAGAGAGATGCAAGCTTCATTATGATTGCATCATCCGTGACTTTTAGAAATAACTTGATGCATCATGTATGATGCAATACCAGCTTCAGATTGCATCATTCATTTTGCAACTGCTGTCTAAACCAAGTCATAGATTTATTCATAGATCCAGTCAAAGTTGTATTTTAGTCATTTCTGGTTTAAATTGATATCCCTTCCCTTTGTTACTTGTGTATCCTCCACCATTCTCAAGTCAAGGGTCATATATACTGACCCAATAACATATCCTGAAAACCAGAGCCAATCAACAATTTTAAGCATAACTTTCTATCTCAGTGACCTAGAATTAGTAAATGTTGACTACATTTATTTCAGAAGCATTTTGCCTGTAGATTAGTTTAATAAAACAATTTTCATCACTTTGTGAACAAATTTGAACCTGTGTGAAGATGCAGCCCTCTATGAATGATGATTTTTCATTATATTGTACAGCTTTAATGACAATTACATTTCATCATTAAAAAATAATGCAAATTACTTAATATTTGTTAGATATTCATTCATACATTTATAAATTGTGTAAAGAATGTCTTTCTAAATTTAATGATATTGTTATTGTTCAAACAGTTCAGAATTGTCAAGATGAAATCATTTACACAGAGCCAACAAACTACAAACGAAAAGCACAGAAACTGGTAAAATCATTTATTTTAATTTATGTTCTGTCTGTGTGTCATTTTAGCAGTGTGAAATGCTGACTCACATCACATAATACTCAATACACTCAGTCAGGATATTGTTAATTTTTTGCTGTGCCAACATGAGGCACTGGTGCAATATTTCCTGTGAAAATACTTGTTGTAACTTTAATACTACTGATGGAATTTGAGAAGAAGATAAAGTAAGAATCTTTGAGGGATCAAGAGTTACTTAGAAATGAGTGTAAAATTGAAAACAAAACTGAAATAAGAGTATGTGGTTTATCTGTAAATCAGTGGAGGATTACTGAAAGTGACTAGTCTTTCAAGTCAATCATGTGATTTTTTTTCTTCTTTGAATCTGAACTGTAAGACTGATTACTTCTTCTCAAGACACATATGCTGCACCTGAAATCACATACTTTCTGAGTAGGTAATGCACTTGGATTTGAATTTACTTTACAACCATAAAAAAAATAAAAATAAAATAAAAATAAATATATATATATATATATATATATATATATATATATATATATATATATATATATATATATATATACACTCTAAAAAATGCTGGGTTAAAAACAACCCAAGTTGGGTTGAAAATGGACAAACCCAGTGATTGGGTTGTTTTAACCCAGCGGTTGGGTTAAATGTTTGCCCAACCTGCTGGGTAGTTTTATTTAAACCAACTATTATTTAAAAATTGCTATATGGCTAGCTTAAAATGAACCCAAAATAGTTGGCAAATTAAAAACCAGATGCAATTAGAGACAACAATAATAGACAAAAGGTGAATGTTTATTAATAAGCTTTAATATTTTATTAATATAAATTTAATAGTTTAATAGTTTATTAATATAAATTTATTAATAAGCAATTTAATAAATGTTTATTGTTTAATAATTATTCATTGAACATTAATAAATGTTCATTTCCAACATACTTTGGGTTAATTTTAATTAAGCAATACAGTAATTTTTAAACAATAGTTGAGTTAAATAAAACTACCCAGCAGGTTGGGCAAACATGTAACCCTACCGCTGGGTTAAAACAACCCAATTGCTGGGTTTGTCCATTTTCAACCCAACTTGGGTTGTTTTTAACCCAGCATTTTTTAGAGTGTATATATATATATATATATATATATATATATATATATATATATATATATATATATATATATATATATATAGTATGTCATAGTCATGTTCTGTTTAGATTCTTTGTCATGGTTTCATGGTCAAAAGTCATAAATGCAGAAAAGGGAGGAGGCGGCTTGTACAGTTTGTCCCCACCAATATCAAAATCAAACTAGCAATAGCAAATGTTATCATACTAAACATAATTTTGTTTGTTGTTATATGTATGATATGAGCAAGTAAGATAAGACTGTTGTCAGTACTAGCATCAACACAACACAAGCTCAACCCTTTAGTGCGATTAGTAGCAACAAGAAAACTAAAAAACAACAGAAACTCTTCTAAATCTCCATTGTAACTGAACATTAACTCTTTCACCGCCATTGACGGAATTTTCCGGCTTTCCGTGTTTTCACTTTTATACAAAAGGATGCTATGACACAACTTCTGAAAAAGTACAGAATTGCCTGATCAAATCACAGGTGAAGAAAAGCAGAAACAAGCAATATCATATGTAAGCAGATGCAAATGTAAAACAACGTGATCATTAACTTTAAACGGCATAAATTAAAACTGCCTAATGTTACTGAATGAAATATTGACCCAGGACAAACTATAGGACTGTAAAGCTTTCGGGGTGCTGATGGATTTGATCTTCTCAATCTGTTTTGATCCTCATTCTGAATCCCATCCAGATGTGATTTTTCTCAGCTTTTTGCTCAAAATGCTGCTTTTTTTTAATGAAACTTACCTACATAAGTACACTGTTAACGATTTCCCTGTATTATTACAGTACAGTACTGGCAGCAGGGTTGCCAGCAATGTACTGTATTTCGTTTTACAGCACTGTACTGTAATGCAATTTTACAGTACAAAGAACAGTACTGTATAACTACATACCGGTATTTTACTGTATTTTTACAGTATTTTGTAATTTGATCCATTTTTACTGTATTTTACTATATTGTAATTATATATATATATATTATTTATATTATTTTACTGTTAAATATATTGATAAAAAAATAATGCATGAAGCTATTTATTTTTAAAAGCAGAGGGTCTGTTTCTTTTGATATATTACATACTCAGATATTCATAGAAGAAAAAATTCTGGGGGTCATTACAATTTTGTGAAAATGATCAAAAATGCTGGTGGCTGGCAACTAAAAAGTTAATAAAAGCTAATTTCAATAATTGCGCTCCAGCTGGAGCATCTTCAGTGCCTTAATCGCGAACATTGACCACATTACTTGAACAAACAGGCTAGATGTTCTGCAAAAAATTTGTGTGTGAATCATTGAAGTCAGGAAGTCACATGTGTCGAGGCCAAATAAATGGGTCACAGGACTATAAGAGTGTTGCAGACAGCAGGGCAAAGTTAAAAAATACAACTAACCAATTGCGCAAAATATAGGACAATAAATAGACGAATCAACCTCTAAAAGGTAAGGACACTTTCCATAGCTTTTGTTGTTGATGTCAAAAGGCTATCTCAAATCAATCTCTAAGGCAGATCATCAAAAATGGCTGCAGTCTATAGGCTAAATCAAGCACATTGATTTTTTTTTTTAGTATTCAGTGAATTGTTTCTATTGATATCAGTCAGTCAGTCAGTCATCTAGAAATTATCAAAATGCAGTAATGGATTCTCATTAAAAGGGGAGTGGATTCGCATTATGAAATTCAGTTCCCTTTCGATACTTCACTCGTACTGCGTATGGGGAAAGGTCTCCCTTTTTCCCCGCTGCTGAAGCCTTTTTCAATAACGCAGTGTAACTGCATCGTCATTGGTTCACTCATAGACAAGTTGTTGAACCAATGACGGCGCGGCATAGCTGCGCAGCCTATGGCGACAAAGCGCGCGAATATTCCCGCCGAAATGGGCGGGGTTAGGGGCTATATAAGCGGGCGTTTCGCCATAGGATTTCAGTGTTTTCTCCTTCAGCGACGACATCTACTTCTCTTCGCTGATCTCCGCCTGAAGCCGAAGAAGCTCTCGCCGCCGTCTGAAGAGGCTCCCGCAGCGGACTCGCCTGGATTCGCCGGACGAGGACAGCGCCGGCGCCTTCACTGACTGCAGCTGCAGCGCCGTCGTTTAGCCGCCGCCTCCCGCTTCCCGCTCCCGGCCGCTTCCTGTGCGTCCCCTGCCGCCATCCGGCGCGCCGCCTGAGAGCTTCACCCGCGGCTTAACGCCGCTCTAAAAGAGCGTCTTCACAGCGGTTTTCACCGCTTCTAAGAGCTTCCGCGGCCCTCGCCGCTCTACAAAGAGCCACCCAACTGCCGTTTTCACGGCACCGGCATCTCCCGATGCCCCGTCACTCATGTGCTACGTGCAGGGCCCCCCTGCACGATAGCGACGGACATAGCGAGTGCGTCGCCTGCCTGGGCAAGCCCCATGCGGACGGCGCGCTTGCTGGAGACTCATGCCCGCACTGCGAGTGCATGAGTCTCAGTTCCCTGCGCTCGCGGGTCGCCTTCTTCACGGAGGGCGATCTCGCCGCTCGCGCCCTCCCGTCTCCTTCCTCCCGCGAACCGGCCAGGAAGAGACAGCGGGGTAGAGCGACTCAGCGCCCGGAGTTAGGCGAGCTCACGCCGGCCCAGCCCCCGCGTGCCTCGCCCTCTCCTCCGAGGGAACTCTCTCCCGTTCTGTTCTCTCGCCCTGAGCAGCGTCCCTCTGCCGAAGCAAGTGACCTCGTCTCATTCGGAGGAACAGACGACGAGCAGGATGACTCCATGTCACTTGCGGCTTCCGAAGCGGAAGGATGGGTTGGTGAGCCGGATGACCCCGCTCCCCCGCCTCCCTTGGAGCCCATTGAGCATGGCCAGGGCATGGATGCCGAACTATTCCGCATCCTGTCCAGAGCCGTGGAAGAGCTGGACCTCGAGTGGGCCCCTCCAGAGGAGCCGTCTCGCAGCCGCCTGGACGAGTGGTTCCTGCCAGGCCGCCGCCAAGCACCTCGCCAGCGCTCTGCGCCCTTTTTCCCCGAGGTCCACGAGGAGCTCACGAAGTCGTGGCGTGCTCCTTATTCCGCCCGCCTTCACACAACGCACCGCTCTGCCCTCACCGCCGTCGATGGTGCCGAAGAGAAGGGATACGAGCACCTGCCACCCCTAGATGAAGCGGTGGCTGCTCACCTCTGCCCTCCCGCGGCTGTGGGATGGAAGACTAAGAGGGCCCTTCCTTCCAAGCCCTGTCGGACCACCTCTACTTTGGCTGGACGGGCTTACACCTCGGCGGGCCAGGCTGCCTCCGCGCTCCATACTATGGCCATATTTCAGGTCTTCCAGGCAAAACTCCTCCGCTCGCTGGACGAGTCTGGAATTGACGCGCCGGCTTTCAAGGATCTACGCAGCGCCACCGACCTTGCCCTGCGAGCCACGAAGGCCACGGCCCAGGCCATCGGGCGTTCCATGGCCAGCCTGGTAGTATTGGAGCGCCACCTGTGGCTCAACCTTACGGAGATCAAGGACCTGGACAAGCTGGCCTTCCTAGACGCCCCGGTCTCTCCCTCTGGTCTCTTCGGGCCTGCAGTGGACGGCTTCACCGAGCGCTTTACTGCTGCGCAGAAATCGTCTCAGGCTATGAGGCATTTCCTGCCTAAGCGCTCCAGCTCTGCTTCTGCGTCCAGCCGCCCCAGGACTGCGCCGGCTCAGCAGAACAAGCCAGCTCCACCCGCAACACAGGCAGCGCCACCCAAGGAGCATCGCCAGCGCTCGCGCCCTGCGAAGCGCCCTCCCTTCCCGAGACGCCAGGGACTCCGGCCCAAGATTGTGCTGGACCCGGTGCCTCCGAAGTCGTCCTGATTCGTCAGGAAGGAAGAGGATGGGGGATCGTCCCGTTGCGACCGGACAGCCCCAAAAGCTCCCACGAGTAATTTCCCCTCCGCCTCGTTTAATTCCGGGCGTGGGAAACATGCTCCAAGTGACAGCTGGGCCCACACCTGTTGTGCCCACCCTAAACGCCGTTTTCACGGCGAACAATATTTTACCTCATCTAAAAAAGATGTACGACCCCCTCAACAGCGGTCTGTCGCCCGATATCATTCAACCCCTTGCCACTCGGGCCGAGGCCTGGCAGGCCATCCCCGATGTGTCAGAATGGGTTATGGGGATCGTAACCCAGGGCTACTCGCTCCAGTTTGCACGACGGCCTCCTCGCTTCGGCGGGGTGCTTCAAACCTCGGTCAATCCGGACGACGCGCATGTCCTCCGAACCGAAGTTATGACGTTGCTAAGAAAGGGAGCTGTGGAAATAGTTTCCCCGACAGAGAGCGAGTCAGGCTTCTACAGCCGCTACTTTCTGGTCCCCAAGAAGGATGGTGGTCTCAGACCCATTCTAGACCTCAGACTTTTGAATCACTCCCTCATGAGACGGAAGTTCAAAATGCTGACGCTGAAACAGATCCTCGCGCACATTTGCCCCGAGGACTGGTTCTGCTCGCTGGACCTGAAGGATGCGTATTTTCACATCCAGATAGCCCCTCGTCACAGACGATTCTTGAGATTCGCATACGAGGGAGTGGCGTACCAATATACGGTCCTGCCCTTCGGGCTGTCTCTGGCTCCTCGCACTTTCACCAAGTGCATGGACGCGGCGCTTTCCCCTCTGAGGCAAATGGGAATCCAGGTCCTGAATTATCTCGACGACTGGCTCATTCTAGCCCGTTCGCGAACCGAACTGGAACACCACAGATCCGTGCTCCTCAGCCATTTACAATGCCTGGGTCTCAGGGTCAACTTAGCCAAGAGCTCGCTGTGCCCCACCCAGCGAATCTCGTTTCTGGGGGCAGTTTTCGACTCAGTCCGCATGACGGCAGTAGTCTCGCCGGAGCGTGCTCTAGCGATTCAGCAGCTCACGGCCTCAATCAAGAACAAAGCCTGTCTCCCTCTGAAGTTTTTCCAGAGGCTACTAGGGCTGATGGCTTCCGCCTCCCCGGTGCTGCAGCTCGGCCTTCTTCGGATGCGGCCTCTTCAGTACTGGTTGAAGTTCCGGGTTCCTCCCAGCGCCTGGCGGCACGGCCGCTTACGTCTCAAAGTCAATCAGGCCTGTCTTCTAGCCCTGAAACCTTGGATGGACCCTATGTGGTTCAAGCGCGGAGTACCCTTACAGGCGGTCTCACGAAGGACGGTGCTCTCAACGGACGCTTCCAACTCGGGTTGGGGCGCTGTGTGCGAGGGCAGACCGGCCTTCGGCTCTTGGAGTCAAGAGGAAAGCCGTCTACACATCAACTGTCTAGAGATGCTAGCAGTGATGAAGGCCCTTCAGTCTTTTCAGGCTCACTTGACAGGACGTCATGTTCTAGTCCGATCGGACAGTATGACAGTGGTGTCATATTTAAACCACCAGGGCGGTCTCTCGTCCAGCCGCTTATGCGCTCTGGCGAAACGTCTTCTGGAATGGGCTCTTCCGAGGCTTCAGTCGCTCAGAGCGACTCATGTTCCTGGCAGGAACAATCTGGGCGCAGACATGTTGTCACGGAGCAACATCCCCTCCGACGAGTGGATGCTCCACCCCCAGGTGGTCCTCAAGATTTGGGAGTTCTTCGGGAGGGCAGAGTTAGACCTCTTTGCCTCAGAAGACAACTCTCATTGCCCAACATTTTTCTCGAAGGAAGTCGATGCTCTGGCCCAGGCATGGCCCAGCACGCTCCTTTACGCCTTCCCTCCGATCGCACTGATCCCTCAGGTCATCAGGCGCATCAGAGAAGAGTCCTTCTGGTGGCCCCGCTCTGGAGGAACCAGGTTTGGTCCTCGGAGCTGTTCAAGCTCTCCCTGAGAGCCCCGTGGCCGATTCCCCTGAGACGGGACCTCCTCTCTCAGGCAAACAGAACGATCTGGCACCCACAGCCGGAGCTTTGGGCTCTGCACCTCTGGTCCCTCGATGGGAGCCGACCAGCCTCCCCGAGGACGTCCTAAATACCATTTCTCAGGCTAGAGCCCCGTCCACGAGACGCCTCTATGACCAGAAATGGTCTGTCTTTGTTGATTGGTGTTCCTCACGCAACATAGACCCGGTGGAGAGTGACATATCCTTCATACTGTCTTTCCTCCAAGAACGCTTGGAAATGGGGCGCACCCCTTCTACTCTTAAGGTTTACGTAGCAGCCATCGCGGCGTTCCATGCTCCCATTGCTGGCCAATCAGTGGGACGTAACGGCCTTGTAATCCGTTTCCTGAGGGGTGCTAGGCGATTGAATCCTCCTCGCCCCCTCACTGTTCCCACTTGGGACCTCTCGCTGGTCCTCAGGGCCTTAAAGGGAACCCCCTTTGAGCCAATGGGTTCAGCCGATCTCAGGCCCCTAACGCTAAAGACCGCTCTGCTGTTAGCACTGGCATCGGTTAAGCGCGTTGGCGATTTGCAGGCCCTCTCTGTGAGCCCTGCGTGCCTTGAATTTGGGCCTGGAGACTCGAAGGTCGTTCTGAAACCTAGGCATGGCTACGTTCCTAAGGTGCTCTCAACCCCGTTTAGAGCTCAGGTCATCTCGCTTTCTGCTCTTCCTCCCTCGGCGGATGAACGAGAGCTAGAGCTACTCTGCCCAGTCAGGGCATTGAGGACCTATGTGGAGCGATCGCAGCCTTTCAGGCAGTCGGATCAGCTCTTTGTTTGTTTTGGTGGCCGCACCAAAGGGTCTCCGGTCTCAAAACAGCGCCTTTCCCGTTGGATAGTGGACGCTATTAACCTGTGCTACTCCTCACTGGGTGCAGACTGCCCCATAGGAGTCAGGGCCCACTCCACTAGAGGAATGGCTTCCTCGTGGGCTTGGTCCAACGGAGTTTCCATTCAAGACATCTGTGAGGCGGCCGGCTGGTCTTCGCCGTCCACTTTTGTCAGATTCTATCATCTCGATGTCCCGACCTTGCAAGCTCGGGTTCTTTCAGTGTGATTAAGCGGCCTCTGGCGAGTTCCGCCTCACACAACCCCAGGAATTATTTCCTTAAGTGTAACAAGGGTTCGATTAAGGCTTTGCCTTCTCGCTTGTCTTTTGGACCCCCTCCACATGTGTCCAATTTCAGGATATATCGTTCCCAGCCGTGGCACGGCGTGGTTGAATTCGTTCCCCATACGCAGTACGAGTGAAGTATCGAAAGGGAACGTACTCGGTTACTAACGTAACCTCGGTTCCCTGAGATACGGAACGAGTACTGCGTCACTTGCCGTGCCACGAGGCTGCGGCTTCAGGGTCGTCGCTTCAGTCGATTACACTGAAATCCTATGGCGAAACGCCCGCTTATATAGCCCCTAACCCCGCCCATTTCGGCGGGAATATTCGCGCGCTTTGTCGCCATAGGCTGCGCAGCTATGCCGCGCCGTCATTGGTTCAACAACTTGTCTATGAGTGAACCAATGACGATGCAGTTACACTGCGTTATTGAAAAAGGCTTCAGCAGCGGGGAAAAAGGGAGACCTTTCCCCATACGCAGTACGAGTGAAGTATCTCAGGGAACCGAGGTTACGTTAGTAACCGAGTACGTTCTGGTTTTCCAAATACAATAAGTTCTCTAAAGCCAGAGCTGTTTTTCTTTTCATTCATTCATTCATTCATGAAATTCTTCACTTGGCTACTAATAATTTAATGTTGGGCACAGTGGTTGTTTTGAATAGCACTTGTTTTGTTATGTATTCATTAAGAAAATTGTCAGTTTTCCTATTCAGCTTGTATTATGTTTAACACAGTTAACCCTGTGCAGTTCATGCTAATATTGTCAATATTTGATTTTAATTTTAAACCTTTTAAAATTAAACAATTTTGCTATTGTGATGCCGTTATTTGATGTCTAATGTAAAATTTGGGTCGTGAAGCTAAACCACTGAGAAGCACTGATATAGATGATTTTTTTAAGAGTATTTTATCTTTTTTTTTTTACAGATTGTTAAAGAAGAGGATCACACAGAGTATGCACCTGTCGCCATGAAAAGTTAATTTTTTTTCTTACTAGATCCAGCAGTTTGATCACTTTTACTAGGAACCTCTGATGACAACCTTAGCTGAGTCTATGGGGATTGCTGAGAACACATTAGAGCACACATTAAAAACTAGATGGATGACATTATATTAAGATTTTTATTCTCAGCAAGGTATTTAACAATTTTGCACTGGTTTTATTTGGAGTATTATTTGGAGATCCCAGCTGACATACAGCAGGATCATTCTGAGTTTGAAGTGATTGATTCATTAAGACTTGTTCTCCTAACTTAACCAGTTATCAAAATTGTATAGAGTGCTTTCAAGTTTCACTCTTGAAGCATCACATTTAATTTTGTCTGTGTGTTTGCATCTCCCTTTCTCTATTTGTACAAAAATGTGGTTTGACCTGATGGGTGGACAAATATAGAGTCTGCATAAACACGTGGCATTACTCTAAGCATACACGGAAGCTTCAGAGCTCCACATATTGATTTCTTCAGAAACACCTCGCTTTCTTTCCAGTCACGTGAATACTTGTTTGACGGGGTTATGGACGTTCAAGTCTACTTACTAGCGCACACACACACACACACACACACACACACACACACACACACACACACACACACACTGTATTACCAGAAAATTGTATTACCAGAAATCTGAACACATTTAGCGTTGTCAGGCATTTTTTGCGCTTAAATGATAAAACATCAGAGCTGCGCTCGGGTTTATATCTGTGTAAATGTGACCTGCCACACGATGGCGCCGTTGTCAACACTCCTGATGCTTCAAATATTTTCTCAAATCATGCAAAACATTTTTTTATTTATTTATTTCACAAAAAGGACAGTGTACATTAATCAACATTCATGAATGTGAATGTACCTAAGAGTACCCATACATTTGGTCCTATTTAGGTTCTTCTGTCATGTTTACTAGATGTTTTCAGAACCTTTAGCAACATTAGAGGGACCTTTAGGGGACCAAACTAGAATGTTACTGCAGCACTTCTTTCACACTGGTTCTTGGCCTGCAGATCCTGACCTGTCATAAGCACTGTGTTCATGCTTAAAACATTCAGAGATAAAATACAAAGCTGACAGACTTGTGATGTCATAATCATCAGTTACAGTAATCCGGGGAAGTCCTTATAAGCTGAAGTCTTCATCTACTCTGTCATTTTGAAAGCTCTGCGTAAGGAACAATGGCTTCTGGCAGCAGAATATAAATAGGCTGCCTGAGGAAAAACACAGAAGTGACTGTGCATAGAGTTTATTGAGGCTTATATGCTGTAGGGCCTTTGTGATTGGTTTAAAGAAATGCCAGTTATCCTGTGGTCCACAAATATGAGGAAATGGCATGTCAGATTGCAAGGATTTACTATTTGATTGTAATTTATTTTTTTATTATTTTTTTATGAGAACTTTGCATTTCACCTATAGGTAAACGGTTGCTTCTTAACCGACATTTTCAATGGGTTTAAAATTAAGTGCTGTCCTGAATGAAACATCTCCATCTAATTAACAGGGAACCATGTTGTAACGTTCTGTTAATGCCCCACATGTAACTTTCTTATGTTACCATAAAATAACCAAAATGGAGTGTCCTCCTAAAGTTATATAAGGAACCTTGAACTGCAGCACTTTCACTAGCAAAAGAGGACTTTTTAATAATGTTCTGTAAAGGTTCGGAATGTTCGCTACCTTTAGAGAACCTTTAGGGTCATGAGAACATCGCCTCCTACGTAGGTATTTACTACAGATAAAAAAGATTTTTCTTTGTACAGATGACAATACCAAAACAGTCAAAACAGTCCCATTCACATGCACCCATGCACAGTGTACGTGCAAAAACGCTGTGTTCTGCTGCCAGGCCAGTAGTTGGCAATGTCATTTTGTAAAGAAACACTTTGTGCCTGTAGACTGAACATGTAATATGAATGAGCATGATGTCATAGTTTTCACTAATGTATAGCTTTGTGGTTTACATGGAGATGATAACAGTATAATTTTCAAAAATGCGCACTTTGAAACCTGTTTCAAAAAATGCCATTGTCATGTAAGCGAATGCCCAAAATGCATTAAAAAAATTCAGGTTTTAGTTGTAAACAGTGTCGTGTAAATGACCACTTAGTTTATTTTGGTCTATTCTTGTCGTATGTAGATGGTTGTTCTGTTTGTGAGTTTATAGCTATTGATATTCTGCTTCTTTTTTTCTTTTTTTTTTGCAAATTAAGTAAGTCTGCTGCTAGATTTCGCTTTTTTGTTTTTTGTTTCTGCCTGTCAAGCAGGCATGGTAATTTTACAGTTATTGTATAATTAATATTTGTTCATGTCATTTTTAAAAAAAAAATTGCAGCATTGAACATTATTATTTTTCCTCATTTTTTGGTTTGTTTTAATCCATCTATTATTGATGAAACTATAAGTGATTATTGATCCATCTATAAGTGATGAAGAGATCACTTATACTGAGCCGATGGAATCGGTAAGATTTTATTATTAATTTATATTTTGTTTCCATATCATTCCAGCAGTGTTTTTGTCTGTATAATGATCTATCACACACATCAGATATTTACAAAATAATAATAATAATTAAAGCTGCAAGCAGCAATGAATGAGCCCTCATACCCGGGCTCACCGCCACCCGTTATAGCCTCAGGAAAACAGTGGGCGACATGCATGTAAGTGAGTAAATACAGAAAGTGCCACACTTCCTGCTGCCAACAGGTGGCACTTTGACTGTAACTGAATATTGCCATGTAGATGTCTTCAGGCCAGGACTAATATTAAACATGTGAAGTTTGGAGCAGATCGGACATCGTATGCCTGAGTTACAACAACGTAGCACAAAGGGCACTTAATTGAAATTTTGTAGGTGGCGCTATCGAGCCATTTTGCCACACCTAATTCTGAAACCCATATCAGATGTGAAGTTTCACCACTTCTGACCCGTGTGCAAAGTTTCATGAGTTTTTGAGAACGCTGATTCCACATAACACTGAGATTACTCGCACAAACTGGCTAGCTCTGGTGTAAAATCCTTCATGTGAATCGCTAAAGTCAGGAAGTCACATGTTACATCAAGACCAAAGAAACGGGTCATCATGGGTCTGTTCTAAGAGGGTCACAGGCAGCAGGGCAAAACAAATACAATACAACTAACCATATAATCGTGCAAAAGAAAAGACAATAGACTTTTAAAATGGAAGAGCAAACACCTGATGTTGATGTCATAAGGCTATTGTTATCTGGCATAAATTCATTCATAGAGAGTCTTTACTTAAGGTTACTATTAATACAATATTGGTCACACTTCTGTGATTTAGGCATTCACAAAATTGTCAATTTTTCTATTCAGCTTGTGTTATGGTTATGATTTAATTTACATACTGTATGCCTTTATTACTATATTTCAATATTTAATCATTTTGATTGTAAAGAAATGTGTTTACTTGAAATGAAACTAATGGGAACTTGATCTTAATCTTAATGCTTAGCAGGAAGAGGAAGTTAAAGATTTTATTATAAAACATCAACAATTTTTTTCCCCACAGAAAGTTAAAGGGGAAGATCTTGTGGAATATGCACCTGTTACAATGAGGAAGTGATCACATTTCTTTCTTTTTTTTTTAGTACAAATGACTAGATCCGACATGTGATCATTTCACTATAAACTCTTGCAAAGACTGTCTATGGTTGAGCTTGTGAGATTTACCACATTTAAACATGATATAAGAACTCAAGATTTTTATATATTTATTTTTAGATTTTAAGTTATTCTTATATTTAACAGTTTTACACTGGTTTTATTTCAAGTATGATCTGGAAATCCCAGCAGACATGCGGCAGAATCATCAGTGCTTTACTTTACCAATTATCAGTATTGTATAAATAAATTCAACATTTTCTATACTCTTAAAGCCTCAAAACTCATTCAGATTGCATTTACATCTCAAATTTATATGGCTGTATAAATATTTATGGCTGTACAAATATATGGCTATACAAATATGTGTTTTGAAATGGTTGAGTAGAAACTGGTTACTTGTTACTGGAAGTATGTGGTTCTTTTCATATTTTTTTTTATTTTTTTTTTATTTTTTTTAAACTGGTGACTGGTGTTGTTGATGTAGTCTATCTACATTCCATCTACATTCATCAGCACCCACTAAACAAAGTTATGTCCAGAAGACAAAAAAAAAAAAAAGATGCCATAAAAAAACTTTCAGTCTGGCTCCTCAGTAGGCATCTTTTCAACGTATGACTTTTGTGACAAAGACGTTGAAAAGACATCCATTGAGGAGCCAGACTGAAAGTTTTTATGACGTCTTCTGAACATCCGATATATACGTTCGTTGAACCTCGGTACAAGGATAAAAAAAAAAAAAGCAACTGTTTGCCTCTGGCAGCTATCAAGCATTCAAACCATCTCATAGCTACTCTGTAGGGGAAATTCCAAAATTCCAAAAAACTTGTGACACTCACATTTAAATGACATATTTTCAATTAGGAACAAAATCTCACCTGCATGTGATGCATTATGTCACTATTTTCACAAATTTACATTTTTGTAGTTTACACAGAGAATAATAGTAGCCCTTTGACTCTTTTCCCTAAACAAGTGGTTCTCAAACCTTTCCTGGAGTACCACCAGCACTGCATGTTTTTGCATGTTTTGCATGTCTCCCTCATCTCCCTCATCTCACACCTGATTCAACTCATTAGCTCATTAGTGGAGACTGGATGTGTCAGATATAGAGAGACATACAAAATGTTCAGGGATGCTGCTCCTCCAGGACAGGTTTGAGAACCAGTGCCTTAAAGAATCATAACACACGGCACAGAGTACCACATGAGAGTGCCGTCTAGTGCTTCTGGAATTCACATTGGTGAAGGTGAGGTGCAGGGGTTCTCAAATAAACTCTAACGGGCCAGATATAGTGCATCAGTTAAAATCATTTATCATTGATCGATTCATTGATTGACTCACAGCATAAGTAAATCATGTATGTGTTGTGATCTGCGGCTGATCGCTGTGATTTTCACTTTAATGGTTTTAATTAAAAAATGCTTTGGAATATAGACCTAAGGTTGGTCTTGTTTTAAAGAAGACACATGGCAGATTATTGTAGAAGTGAAATAAATGATTAAAAGGAAACAGTTATAGGTAAAAAAAAAAAAAAAAAATTATAGAAGTTAAAGTTTATGAAAATGTAAAAATATAATTATTTATATTTTATAATAATATATTAAAAAACATGTTTTACTCTTAAACTGCGAGAAAATAAAAGCCAAAAATGTCAACATTCCAAATTTTAGGTTGATATTGCTTTTGGTAAGATTTTGTTTCGGTGCAGTACCACACTTTTTCACTAGATGTCATCCAAGCTCCATTACTGACTATTTAAGGGTGCCTCCATATGGTTTGAGTGATCTGAATCATTTCCATATTTTCATACATTTTATGAAGTAGACATCCTATTCAGAAGTAGTATGGACAGTTTGCCAGTATTTGATTTGAATTCAACGTCTAATAAAAATTTGAACATGTGTGTTCATTATAGCTCCATTGTTCTCTTCTGCTGTGCCTTCTCACGATAACGTTGTGGTTGGGGGACAATTCATTGGGAGTCTGGTTCTGTTTAGGGGACGAGTCTCCTACAGATGATCATTTTACTGTAAGAAAACACAGATTTACAGAAGGTAAAAGAAATGGAAAGGATTGTTGTTTGAGTTACACAAACTGATGTTACCTGATGTTTGAGGAATGTAAGGAGGGATAAATATTTATCACAGTGTCTTAAACTTACAAATGTGTTCACCATGCTTCTTTTTGCACATTAAATCTCATATATCCTGTTAAATCAGCTGTAATACTTACTTTCTGCGGTGATTTTTTTTTAGTAGGTCAGTGGCAACACTGATAAATCACACCAGCTGCAGCCACCAGCAGAACACCACCACCAATAGCAGCACTTATTCCTGCAATTTCACCTGTAGACAGACATTATTACTAGAAAATTGACTGATAGTTAATTTTACTGATATCATCTCTTTACACCAGGGGTTTCCAAACTCGGTTCTGGAGGGCCACTGTCCAGCAGAGTTTAGCTCCAACCAGCTCTAATACACCCACTTGAAAGCTTCTTGTAGTCAGACCTCGATTGGCTGCTTCAGGTGTGTTTAATTGAGGTTGGAGCAAAACTTTGCAGCACTGTGGAAACTGGAAACATCAACAGAAAAAATAATATAATATACATTTCTTTATGTTAACAACATTAGTCAAAAGCTAAAACTGAAATAGCTCCCTATATCCTCATTCACTATTCCCTACATTAGTCCACTAATACAGTTCACTTGAAGGAGGGAATGAAAGTGAATGAGTGAATTTGCACTGAGTGCACCTTTGCTTAGTTTGTGCTCACTGTTTAAAGGTACAATATTTAATATTTTCTGTCCGCTAGAGGCCTATTGAAAACAAAGGCGTAGCTTGATGACGCCAAGTTTGAGCGCGGAATCTTGGGACGTGGTCTTCACATCAAAAACAATTGGGATAGGACTCGGGAAGAAATCATGTTCATGGATGTGATTATTAACGTTACTGTAGTATGAAGCAGAGCAGGATGAGCGTTGTGGGAGCTGAACGAGGAGCTGGAGCGACTGATCAACATCACGAGCAGCGGGACTTTTATTATGACACAGTCGCCGGCGCCGCTTCCGCTTTTCCGGTCATGAGTATGAGGTAACACAGCTCTGTTTATCATATTAGATACATTTGAGTGTGTTGAAAATGATGTTATAACGTTACTCTGTGCGTTCGCTCGGCGGCTGCTGTGAGACACTGCAGTAAGATAGATCGATTTTAGAATATCATATTAAATGCTGGATAGGCTGTGTTGATAAATGACATGAAATTAATTTTAAAAGGTATTGTATGATGGAGAAAATGCTGTATTACTGTTACTAAAAATAAAGCTGCTTCTGATTATTGTCACAGATCCCTTGTCTCCCTGGACTACATTTCCCATCATCCTCCTGTTCTCCACACCTGCACTCACTTCCCTCGTCATCTCCCCATCTTCACTGATCATCGTCACCTGGACTCCCTCGTCATCACCTCCTATATAATGGACTCACTCCCTTCACTCCCTGTCCGTTCTCTGTTGTGTTAAAAGTATGTTTGGTGTTTCCTTGCCTTTGTTTATTAAAAGTACGTCTATTTGTGGAAATCCGTATCTGCCTCATCTCTACACCAGCGACTTGTAACAATTATGCTATGTTAGCTACTTGACAAAATAGTGTTTTTCTCTGAGGCGTGGTAAAGCATGGTACGAAATCAAGAAATTTATGAGCTATATGGCATCCAGCCACCTGGAGGGCGAGGTACAAGAAACGTTTTTGGCTTCACATTTCAGGACTTGTGCGGCACATTTGTGTGTTATTGTGGTGCATTGTGGGATTGAATGAGTGTACTCGATAATGTCCACTAAAGTTTTGGAAAACACTACACATGGATGTCCCCTCGAATAGCACAGTTATTGGGTTGATTTAAAAATAGGCTATTAAACTGTTTTTAAAGTTCCCCGATGAAAAGAGCACTGAATGACTGAATAATACTCACCAATGACAGAAACACTGAATCTCTTTACTCTGCTGATGCTGAAGCTGCTGTTGTTGCTGGTGATCTGTAGTTTATAAGGTCCAGAGTCTGTGGTTCTGGTGTTTGTGATGGTCAGAGATCCAGTCTGTCTCACCATAAGTCTCCCTCTGAATCTCTCATTACCATCTTCACACTGAACATCTGTACAAGTTTTATTGGGATCTCCAGTGATTTTTGCGATTATGGTGTCATCAAAATACCATGTCATCACATCATTTGGATCTTTTACTTCCTCAGGTTCTAGACTAACATATTCTCCCTTGTTCACTGATATTGTCTTCATTTTATATCGTTCAGCAGCAGAAACACCTGAAACACAAACCAACAGCTGATTGGAGGATCTTTTGGCTAAAGATGAAAGTGATTGCACAAGTCCTTTCTTGACTTATATTTTAACCTGAAAAGATACATGTATGCATGGTTTGTGCTTCTCATTTGCACTCATTTGACCTGAAATCAACATTTTAACAGATAATAACAGAAGGTGAACATCCATGACATGATTAGATTCTCTCATCTCTATCAGAGCTCAACTGCAGCCTCAGATGAAGAAAAAAAAAAAACATAGATTTACAGAAATGGCAATCCTATTCAAGTTTGCATATTTGCAGACAGCTGTGCAGTGTGCAAGTAGCCTTGCCATATCCCAAACGTATGTTTAGTTTGATACTGACCTAAGCCCTTATCAAATGTGCAGGTGTCAATTTCTGTCTTTTTAAAAATGTGGGGGTCCTGAACCCCCTGTCCCCTGTGCGCCTGCATGGATGTGTTCTATATAGACAATCTGTCAGATCTCTTTAGATCTCACAACACTATGTTGTGGCGTACCAGATGTGGGTCGGATAGGGGCCTATCTGGGTACAAAATGCACTCACACCTCAAATGCATTGTCCTGGAGCACCCCCAGCACTGCACATTTGGTCTCATTTACTACACCTGATTCAACTCATGAGCTCATTAGTAGAGACTGCAAGACCTGAAATGTGCAGTGCTGGAGGTTCTACAGGTTTGAGAACTACTGGTGTAAGTGAACTAATATAGGCCTTACAGGAAAAGAAAATAAATAGTTCTGAGTATAACATTTTAAAAATCAATAAATACATTAACATGTGATGTAAAGATTCATTAACGACTCACCACGGACAGAAACACTGAAGATCTTTCCACTGTTGCTGCTGCTGAAGAGCAGTAGTTCATATTCTCCAGAGTCTGTGGTTTTAGTGTTTGTTATGGTCAGAGATCCAGTCTGATGATCCAGCTTCAGTCTGTCTCTGAATCTCTCATTACCTTCATTACACTGAACATCTGTACAGTTATTACTGAGATCTCCACTGATCTGAGCGATGCGAGTGTCATTAATGTACCATTTAATCTCTTCTTCTTGGTTTGTTTGAACACCAGTGTGTAGAGTGACTGAATCTCCCTCATTCACTGACACTGACTCGCTGTCTGAAAAAACACCTAATGCCCCAGAAGAAGAAGAAGAAAAAAAAAAACATTAGTCAAACAAAAATATACAATAGTGGTTTCAAAATGTTATTTTCTACAGATCATAAAAATTGTGAATAAACAAATATGTCCGTTATCATAATGTAACAAATAGCAAAAGAACATCGATTTATAGGCCCTATATTCACTCATCAGACCACGTTTTAATAGACTTTTAGATTTGTATTAGCCATAGTCGTTTTCATCAATGCCCGTAAGAGAGACTGTAACAAACTTTGATGTTGAAGATTGCAACTTACCACGATCGGAAAAAAACAAGAACACCGAGAGCCACTTAAAGATACGCTTCATTTTCGCCACTTTCTGCTCAGACAAATGAATGCAGATTCTAATCCATAAAAGTGTTGTTCTTTTTGTTGCTTTTAATGGCGACGTAGTGTTTGAACTAAAGTGAAAGTGATGTGATAATCACACCAGGTAACCGTGTGATGACGTAGTTACAGTTCGTGGCGTTTAGTCTGCATGCAGTCTGTATAAAATATCGTAAATAAAATTATATGCAATTTTAGAATATTACATTACGATGGGTAAAGCATTTTGAATATTACATTATTTTTCATGCTGAAAAACTGCTGATAAAAGACAAAAAATATATATTTAAAAAAAAAAAATTTTCATAAAAATAAAATAAATCCCTTGATTTAGGAATAATGTAGGCTAGTGTTTCGTTCAATTATGTGTGTTTACGTAACCATATTTTGCGATCCAATTTGTCGTGACAAAATCTTCCACAAAATCTTCCACTTATATATAACTGTAGCCTATATATATATATAAAAAAAAAAAAATACAAGTCCCCATTTAGATAGCTAAGTAGTGAGTTTGATATCCATGTATTACCTACGTTAAAAAGGGTTTATAAGTCATAGTAAATAACGTAAAATATTATTGACTTTTCTCTTTATTTTTTATTTTGGAAAGTGTGTGTGTGTTTGTGTGTGTGTGTGTGTGTGTGTGTGTGTGTGTGTGTGTGTGTGTGTGTTGTTTGTTTGTGTGTGTGTATTTATATTTAGGGTGCAAGACTAAAAATATTATTACTTATGTTTAATTGTCATCTGTAATAGATAGCAGCAAATTAAGACATAAGACATAGGAAAAAAGTGTAAAATAATGAGATATCAATACATATCGTTTCAAAGCAGCTTTACAGAAAATGCATGTGTCTACATTACAGTTTATAGTAATCTGTTATCTGAGGTGACTGTGTCCAAATTATGTCATGTCATAAATGTACATACAGTGTGTACGTGTGTTCGCTGCTGTGAGACACTGTTACACACTGCAGTAAGATAGATCGATTTTACAATATCATATTAAATGCTGGATAGGCTGTGTTGATAAATGGCATGAAATTAATTTTAAAACGTATTGTATGATGAAGAAAATTCTGTATTACTGTTAATAAACATAAAGCTGCATCTGATTATGCTATGTTAGCTACTTGACAAAATAGTGTTTTTCTCTGAGGCGTGGTAATGCATGGTACTCGCAAAAAATCAAGAAAATTGATTTAAACAATAAGAATAAACGTGTTGCGCTATATAACAATAATTTGTTTTCTGTCTATAAGTGTAACGAAGCAGGAAACAGGTTCGAATCCAAATGCAAGCTTTATTGAATAAGAGCGTAGTAGTACAGGCCAGGTTAAAACAGGGGCAAACAGGAACTGCAAGGGACAGGCAGAATCGTGATCACAGTACAGGCAGTAGATCGAGGCAGGCAGAAATCATTCACAGTCCAGGTAACAATATACACTCCAAAGGTATGCAGCAGAGAATCGAAAACAGGTAACAGACAGGCAGACAGGATAATAACGCTCGGAATTGTACACAGGGTGAAACAAGACTTTGCAATGAGGTGGTGTGTGTGTGAGTCTTATATAGTCCAGATAATGAGATTCAGCTGTATGTGGCAATTGGTGTGGAGTGTGTGCAGGTGACTGGCAGGGAGGATTATGGGAATTGGAGTCCAGGAACTGACAGGAATTGTGACAATAAGTATATCAAAACAGTTGTTCCCTTGTCTATTAAAACATCTAAATATTAAAGTGTCTTTGGTGTTTCCATGGTTTCTACAAAATGAAACCGGAAACCGAGGGTAACGCGGGTATGACGCCATTGATAGACGACTCCTCACACGTCCAGGAGCCTTGGTTAAAATTGCAATTTTCTCACGATTTACAAATAGTTGCAAACATTTGGGATATTGTAAGTACTCAAGTGAACAAAATATATAACACTGGCCTAGTGGTTTTTGGATAATTTACTGCAAAAATATTACATATTGCACCTTTAAGTGTTCATTATATTCATTGCAACCTATTTATGAATACTATAACAATGCATTTGATTGCAGTGTTTCTGAAAAGACAACACAGAGGACCAGTGTACCAACCGCAAACTCTTGCCTCTCTCTATCTGGTGTATTATCTAGTGTTTGTTTCACTGTCAGTATGTTATAAAAGATGCATGATGGGTAAGAGTCTAGTTTGACCTGTAACTCTGATTTTGACTGTTAAGCTGTTTTGTGAGAACATCAACTGTGAGGTTGATAAAAAAGCAAGACAGAAAGAAAGTCTTAGTCTACAAACTAAACACACATCCACTAAATGGCCACTCTCTCACGCAAGCTGTTTGTCTATATATCTGATCAAACCACATTTCTATAGAAATCAGACAACACCAGGTTTCAGTTTGACTCAAGATAAGCTGCTAGAGTCGCCCCAACGAGATGGATGTTGGTACTTTTTTTGTTCTGCTTTTTTTCAAATACAGTAATTGATATTTGAATTATTAAAGTGGACTATATAACAGTTTTAAAACCAACAAGCTCTACTTATCAGGAGAATTAAGAATATTAACACAATTCCACTGTTATGTTTTCAAAGCAATAAAGCAACTACTAAAAATGGTGGTTTTAAATGATAAAATAAAAATGTTTTCACTGTTAAGAACAATTAAAGTCTTAATAAGAGCTACAAGAGCATTCATATGTTATATAATAATACCACATGTTTAGAGAGTGTGGGAACTAGAAGGGTCAAACTGTTGTGGGAGGATTCACAAAGTAGATGAACAGATTGAGTGTTTTCAGTGGTCAGACTTTTCACTGAACATTTGAAGAAAATGTTTCACATGATTGCTTTGTTCTGTTTGTGCTGGTGGAGTCTAACTGGTAAGTTATAAATATATATTTTTGGCCTTCCCTTACGAAAAAGAAGTTTATTCAAGTGTGCAATTAGTATACTTCATTTAAACTAAAAATAAGAAAGTATACTTTCAGTCTACTCTTTATATACTTCTCAGAAATATACTTTATGTACTTCTGAGATATATACTCAAAATTGCACTAAAGTATACTTGACAAAAGTCTAAGTATATTTGGCCTATATGTGGACTTGTTTATGGACTCAATCTACTTTAAATAAAAAATTTTTTAAAAAATGTGTCCAAATTATGTCATGTCATAAATGTACATACAGTGTGTACGTGTGTTCGCTGCTGTGAGACACTGTTACACACTGCAGTAAGATAGATCGATTTTAGAATACCATATTAAATGCTGGATAGGCTGTGTTGATAAATGGCATGAAATTAATTTTAAAACGTATTGTATGATGAAGAAAATTCTGTATTACTGTTAATAAACATAAAGCTGCATCTGATTATGCTATGTTAGCTACTTGACAAAATAGTGTTTTTCTCTGAGGCGTGGTAATGCATGGTACTCGCAAAAAATCAAGAAAATTGATTTAAACAATAAGAATAAACGTGTTGCGCTATATAACAATAATTTGTTTTCTGTCTATAAGTGTAACGAAGCAGGAAACAGGTTCGAATCCAAATGCAAGCTTTATTGAATAAGAGCGTAGTAGTACAGGCCAGGTTAAAACAGGGGCAAACAGGAACTGCAAGGGACAGGCAGAATCGTGATCACAGTACAGGCAGTAGATCGAGGCAGGCAGAAATCATTCACAGTCCAGGTAACAATATACACTCCAAAGGTATGCAGCAGAGAATCGAAAACAGGTAACAGACAGGCAGACAGGCAGACAGGATAATAACGCTCGGAATTGTACACAGGGTGAAACAAGACTTTGCAATGAGGTGGTGTGTGTGTGAGTCTTATATAGTCCAGATAATGAGATTCAGCTGTATGTGGCAATTGGTGTGGAGTGTGTGCAGGTGACTGGCAGGGAGGATTATGGGAATTGGAGTCCAGGAACTGACAGGAATTGTGACAATAAGTATATCAAAACAGTTGTTCCCTTGTCTATTAAAACATCTAAATATTAAAGTGTCTTTGGTGTTTCCATGGTTTCTACAAAATGAAACCGGAAACCGAGGGTAACGCGGGTATGACGCCATTGATAGACGACTCCTCACACGTCCAGGAGCCTTGGTTAAAATTGCAATTTTCTCACGATTTACAAATAGTTGCAAACATTTGGGATATTGTAAGTACTCAAGTGAACAAAATATATAACACTGGCCTAGTGGTTTTTGGATAATTTACTGCAAAAATATTACATATTGCACCTTTAAGTGTTCATTATATTCATTGCAACCTATTTATGAATACTATAACAATGCATTTGATTGCAGTGTTTCTGAAAAGACAACACAGAGGACCAGTGTACCAACCGCAAACTCTTGCCTCTCTCTATCTGGTGTATTATCTAGTGTTTGTTTCACTGTCAGTATGTTATAAAAGATGCATGATGGGTAAGAGTCTAGTTTGACCTGTAACTCTGATTTTGACTGTTAAGCTGTTTTGTGAGAACATCAACTGTGAGGTTGATAAAAAAGCAAGACAGAAAGAAAGTCTTAGTCTACAAACTAAACACACATCCACTAAATGGCCACTCTCTCACGCAAGCTGTTTGTCTATATATCTGATCAAACCACATTTCTATAGAAATCAGACAACACCAGGTTTCAGTTTGACTCAAGATAAGCTGCTAGAGTCGCCCCAACGAGATGGATGTTGGTACTTTTTTTGTTCTGCTTTTTTTCAAATACAGTAATTGATATTTGAATTATTAAAGTGGACTATATAACAGTTTTAAAACCAACAAGCTCTACTTATCAGGAGAATTAAGAATATTAACACAATTCCACTGTTATGTTTTCAAAGCAATAAAGCAACTACTAAAAATGGTGGTTTTAAATGATAAAATAAAAATGGGTAACACTTTACATTAAGGTTCCCTTTGTAAAGGGTTTATAAAGGTGTTAAGTAATGAGTAATAAGTCATTTACAAATGCATTATAAATCATTAATAATGCAGTTATAACTGCATGAATAAAAAGGCGACTTTAATGCAATACCTGCCAAATAGTGAGCCGTTTTTAACTCACATGTTATAAATGCTTAATAAATATATTTATTAACATATTTAACTCAAAACCAGATTTCTGGTTCATTTTATGATGCAGCAAAAATTGACTATCATAATTAGACTGAAGGTTGTTGTATTTGTGCTTTTCTTATTAATATCTCATGACTGCCACTTGTCTTACTATGTTGCTTACCAGAAGTTTTTGTCTTACCCATGATACTCTCCAAAAAGGTCATGATGCCTCTCCACAGCAGTGTATAAAAACAAAATTATTGTTTTTTAAAGACAAAATTCCAACTTTATTTTGAAAATAAAACAAAAGATAATAACCATAACTTGCTTAGATATTAAAGTCTGCGTGAACCGGAAGTTGCAAACGACTCTTCTCCAGTGTTGTGACGTATTTCCAAGTGAAACAGAATATTGAATAGAGGGCAGAGTTTTACTTTAGTGCTCCTCCTCTCCATCTCTCGTGCTCCTCCTCTCCATATCTCACTCATAGCAGATGAACGGTTGCAGAAGAGTGGTTTACACGTTTTCAACCCAAGCCATCAAACTGATGTTATCAGAGAAGGAACGCCATTCCAGACCAGAAGTAACTTTTCAGATTTTGATTAAAGATTACTGCGACAAACAAGTTTTTTTCTGTGTTTTAACTTGCACGGATTCATTGTTCACCACAAGACCAGTAATATGACCAGTAATAATATTAATGTAAAGTGGAAACCTGTGAACCATTTATTAATGAGTTATGAACATTAACAACCTATGAAAAGGAACCTTAATGTAAAGTGAAAACCTGTGAACCATTTATTAATGAGTTATGAACATTAACAACCTATGAAAAGGGAATGTAAAGTGGAACTCATTTAATGAGTTATAAACATTAATTACCTATTAAAGTGAACCTTAATGTAGTGTGAACACACGTTAATCATGTATTTATTAATTATTAATGTACACAGAAGATAATATCTTTTTCAGATGAAATATTTTATTTTCACTCTCAGAAAAAAAAGTACAAAATTGTACCTTTAGGGGTACAATGGTACAAAGGTACAAATTTGTACCCTTGTGATTTGTACCTTAAGAGATCAGTTTTGTACCTTAAGAGATCAGTTTTGTACCTTTGGTGACAATTTTGTACATTTATTTAACAGTACAAAAATTGACCCTTCAAAAAGGGTACAAAATTGCCTTTGACAGCGTACAATCGTTGACTATAATGAGATATATATATTTTACACACACACACGCTGAATTAAAATCAGAATTTATTAAATCCTTTCATTTTCACATTTTATAACATTTCATTTTAAACACATTTTTAAACATTCCATATGACTCCATCTTGCCGGGTGTTAAAAAGTAACACTGAAGCAGTGTTAAAGTTAATGAGATAATTGATTGATGATTGAGTGATGATTGACAATTAGTGGTGACACCTGATGTTAATAAGCAGAATCATTGAAGGAAAGAGAGAAAAAAGGTGTTAATTAATGTTTTATGAATGTTTCATTTCAAGTCACCATGAAAGAGGTCAGCGTTTGCTTTAGTTGGGCTCTTGACTCTTTACCTTTTATTGTTAATTATTCTCTGGCTGCTCCAGCTTTGTGTTTGTAAAGCACATTTGTTATGATCAGAGAAAGTATGATCCTGTCACAATATAATTTGATGTATATAATCATCATGTGGTGGCCTGATGTCGTTTAGAGTCTAAATCTCTGACTGTGTGCTTGATGTGTAGCTTTAGTATTAATGATTGTAGTCCTGTGATTTTACAGCTTGAGATCCAACAGCAGTATTAATTTTTTTGTTCTTTTTTTTTTATAATAATACATTATGCACTGAAGCTTCAGTGTTTAAACACACACAGACATCAAGAATCAGCATCTGATTCTCAAGAACGGTGACGTTAAATAAATACAAAATACTGACAAACAGATCAACTCTGAACATCACAAAACAAGCTACTGTCACAACAAAACAACAGAAAAATAAAAGCAAACATGATCAATCTACGAAAATTACAGGACAATTCAGCTGCATAATTTATTCATGCAGCGATGCATGATGGGAGCCATGGATGAGTTATGATTGGTGGCTCCCATCATGCACTGCAACATGAAGCACTTTGTTTGATTGTCACCATTGTTGAGGGTCATATGCTGATTCTTGATGTCTCTGTGTGTTTAAAAAAAAAAACCTTCAGATTATAAAAGCTCTGCTGGATCTCAAGCGGTAACAGATTTACTATAAAGAAATAATATAACATCTATAACATCTATATCACCAGTTAATACTGAATGTCACCAATGAATCTGGCCATTTCACAATGAGAAAACAACCATTATGACTGTGCTTCCCAAAGCATTGTAAACCTAAATTGATCAACTTTGGCTCACAGCACTTTTGGGAAACACAGCTCAGATCATAGTTTCTCTGACCATAACAAATGTGCTCTACAAACACAAAGTTGGAGCAGCCAAAGATAAATTAATGTTAATAAATAGAGTCAAGAGCCCAACTAAAGGAAATGCTTTTCACCATCATGGTGACTTCAAACTAAACTTTCATTCAAACATTAACATCTAAACATCTGTTAATTCTCAGTAAGAACTTTTGTTGATGTATGAGAGAAATCAAATCAAACTGGTTAATAATAAGTGTAATAATGTTTAATGGCTGGAAGTCAGTTGTAGTTGTTGTGTCTCTCTTTTTCTCTGTTGTTTCTTCAGTGATTCTGCTTATTATCATCAGGTGTCTCCACTAATTGTCAATCATCACTCAATCATCAATCAATTATCTCATTAACTTTAACACTGCTTCAGTGTTACTTTTTAACACCCGGCAAGATGGAGTCATATGGAATGTTTAAAAATGTGTTTAAAATGGAATGTTGTAAAATGTGAAAATGAAAAGGATTTAATAAATTCTGATTTTAATTCAGCGTGTGTGTGTGTAATATATATATCTCATTATAGTCAACGATTGTACGCTGTCAAAAAGCCAATTTTGTACTCTTTTGAAGGGTCAATTTTTGTACTGTTAAATAAAGGTACAAAATTGTCACCAAAGGTACAAAACTGATCTCTTAAGGTACAAATCACAAGGGTACAAATGTGTACCTTTGAGGGTACAGCCCCAGTGAAAAGCTATTGTACCCCTAAAGGTACAATTTTGTACTTTATATTCTGAGAGAGTACAAAATTGTCTCCAAAGGTACAAAACTGTTTTTTTAAGGTACAAAACTGATCTCTTAAGGTACAAAACTGATCTCTTAAGGTACAAAACTGGTCTCTTAAGGTTCAAAACTGATCTCTTAAGGTACAAATCACAAGGGTACAAATTTGTACCTTTGAGAGTACAGCCCCAGTGAAAAGCTATTGTACCCCTAAAGGTACAATTTTGTACTTTATATTCTGAGAGAGTACAAAATTGTCTCCAAAGGTACAAAACTGTTCTCTTAAGGTACAAAACTGATCTCTTAAGGTACAAAACTGGTCTCTTAAGGTACAAAACTGTTCTCTTAAGGTACAAATCACAAGGGTACAAATTTGTACCTTTGAGAGTACAGCCCCAGTGAAAAGCTATTGTACCCCTAAAGGTACAATTTTGTACTTTATTTTCTGAGAGAGTACAAAATTGTCACCAAAGGTACAAAACTGTTCTCTTAAGGTACAAAACTGATCTCTTAAGGTACAAAACTGATCTCTTAAGGTACAAAACTGTTCTCTTAAGGTACAAAACTGATCTCTTAAGGTACAAAACTGTTCTCTTAAGGTACAAAACTGATCTCTTAAGGTACAAAACTGTTCTCTTAAGGTACAAAACTGATCTCTTAAGGTACAAAACTGTTCTCTTAAGGTACAAAATTGTTTCCAAAGGTACAAAACTGGTCTCTTAAGGTACAAAACTGATCTTTTAAGGTACAAATCACAAGGGTACAAATTTGTACCTTTGAGGGTACAGCCCCAGTGACAAGCTACTGTACCCCTAAAGGTACAATTATGTACTTTATTTTCTGAGAGAGTACAAAATTGTCACCAAAGGTACAAAACTGTTCTCTTAAGGTACAAAACTGATCTCTTAAGGTACAAATCACAAGGGTACAAATTTGTACCTTTGTACCATTGTACCCCTAAAGGTACATGTAACGAGGTCAGTCAATGTGGGAAGAAGGAGGCGGGAACCGGCGAACATTCAACAAAACTTTAATATAAAATAAACAAAGAACAAAACGAAAGTAATGCCGGCAGACCCTCGCGGACGTCTGCCGGCCACACAAACATAATAAAACATAAAATAAAGTCCAGGCCTGGTCCTCTCTCGTCCTTCATTGTAGTCGCTCCTCCTTTTATGCCTCCGGAGCTCCTCCGTGAGAGACTCGAGGCCGGCACGCCTCGCAGGTGACGCTCATTATCACTCGCGTCACCGGCCTCGCGCCGTTCCCTCACGGCTCTCGCCCGCCCTGCTCGTCACATACCCCCAACGCCCCTCGCAGGCCGGGGGGTACCTCCGAGACTGCGCTCTACTCCCCCCCGGGGCCTGTCTCGGCGGCCGCAGCACCTGGGGGTAAGGACAGACGAGACGAGAGAAAGGAGACGGAAGCAAGGGGAGCGACAGGACGAGAGAGGGGAGAGAGGAAAAAGAAAAAAAAAATTCTTGGTCCGGTTCCCCGACACACTGCCGCTCGGTCCTCAGCCTGCCAAGAGGCTCTTTCTCGCGGTGCCATGCGGTGGCACTGGACGCTCGGTGGACGGCCCGATCCTCGACCGCCTCCTGGCGGCCGGCGATGGCTCCTCCGACTGAGGGCAGCCGGCAGCGAGTCCCCCGTCCCCTGCTCCTCCCCTTCATGGCGGACGGCAGCAGGCTCCGGCCCACGGCAGACGGCGGCGACTCCTCCGCTCCCTCCAGGTCCAGGACGGCAGCCACCCCACCTCGTCCCAGGAGCACGGCATCCGGGTCTCCGTCCCACCTTTCACTAGGCTCCAGTACCACCGCCTCGGGCAGCCTCTCGCGGTCTACACACACTCCCGCGCTGCCCGAACTCCGCAGCACCGCGATCCCCCTCAGCAGCGAGGGCTCTCCGACAGCATGTCCCTCCTTCCTCCCGGGTTTCGGCACCAATGTAACGAGGTCAGTCAATGTGGGAAGAAGGAGGCGGGAACCGGCGAACATTCAACAAAACTTTAATATAAAATAAACAAAGAACAAAACGAAAGTAATGCCGGCAGACCCTCGCGGACGTCTGCCGGCCACACAAACATAATAAAACATAAAATAAAGTCCAGGCCTGGTCCTCTCTCGTCCTTCATTGTAGTCGCTCCTCCTTTTATGCCTCCGGAGCTCCTCCGTGAGAGACTCGAGGCCGGCACGCCTCGCAGGTGACGCTCATTATCACTCGCGTCACCGGCCTCGCGCCGTTCCCTCACGGCTCTCGCCCGCCCTGCTCGTCACAGTACAATTTTGTACTTTTTTTTCTGAGAGTGTTTGATGAATGTCTCACACAACTTTAAACTTGAAAAAAATAAAAAATCTTTTACAGCACAAAGTTACAGAGCATGACTTCTCATGAAAAGTGGCTTATGCAGGTAAACTTAAATTAAAACATTCAGAGAAACAATCAAGTATTCAGAAAAGATAATAAACATCACACCTATAAGCCAAACATATTTGATACAAGCTGAATAAAGGCACCTAAATATGTATTTTTTTAATTAACAGTTGTGTAAATCATTAAATCAATGACCTAATGCATTAGCAGCATATTAATATGCATTTAATAGATATTTCTGATATGATAAAGGCCACTGTAACTTGAGTATTTGGCTTTGGTCATCCGCACTTACAGTAACGTTACCTGCGCGGGAGCGCCGGAGCGGTTATTTGTTTAAGATAACTACAAACTAACACAGTGATTACTAATATAATATAAACACTACAAAAACATAGTCTGCGATTTCACCTCAGTTAGCTTACCCATCAAATCAGTAAACACAAATTTTCACTTCAACGCATGTTGGAACAGTACTGTGTGACTTCTTCTCGTGAGAAGTGGCAAGGCTTTATTGAATGCTCACTAACGCCAACTCCTGTCACACGCCAGAATCAACACGCATAGTGATGAGAACCTGAAAGAGCATAATAAAGTATATAGCCTACTACTACTACTGCGTATAATAATAATAATAATAATAATAATAATAATAATTATTATTATTATTATTATTATTATTATAAATAGAAGAAGAAGAATGCATTGCTCATTATATATTATTGTCACATTTGGTGTAAAGAGCAGTCAGGGAGCAGGATTCAGATGAAGCATTTTTTTTTATTATGAAGAAAGTTATAGAAAACTAGACATGACAATAATATATTAGGCTATACTAATATATACTCTTTATATATACTCTTTATATACTTATATACTCTATATATACTTATATACTCTTTCAGGGTTACATCACTAAGCATGCGTGTTCTGGCGTGTGACAGGAGTTGGCGCTAGTGAGCATCCAATAAAGACTTGCCACTATCATGAGAAGAAGTCATGCAGTTACCAGCGCTGTTCCGACATGCTCTAAAGTAAAATTTGTGTTTAAAGTTACTGATGGGTAAGCTAACTGAAGTGACATTACAGACTGTTTTTCAAGTGTTTATATTATAATCAGAGGTGGACATTCCAGGGGTCAGAAAGTAAAAGTCCTGCCATATTTTTATCTCATCCACTGAAGCATTAATGAGATAAATAAGTGATTAATTGAGTGATGATTGAGCATTATTGAAGACACCTGATGATAACAAGCAGAATCACCAAAGGAGAAAATCACAATTTTTAAGACACCATCATCAAGGTCAGGGTTTGTTTTAGTTGAGCTCTTGACCCTTGCCTTTTTAGTATTAGATTTTGTTTGGGCAGTTTTAACTGCATTAAAACCAACCAGACAAGCAAAGTTAAAAGATGATCAGGTGTTGTTGGTTATGTTTTCTCAAAATCATTATTTGATCTGAATCACTGAACTCATTTAGAGCCCAATCTCTGAGTTAGATTTACATTATTGATTACAGCAGCACTGTGACTCTGCAGAAGATCAGCTTATACAATACAGATTTTTTTTTTTTTTAAAAAGTTGTCCTTATCACAAAAAAAAAGAAAAACTTTCTGTTAGGCACACACAGACATCAAGTATCAGCCTGTGAATCTCAACAACGGTGACAAGCAACATATTCTGATCAACAGATCAACTCTGAACATTAGAAAACAAGCTACTAAAAAGTTACAGAAAAACAGCAAAATTTTAATAGTGAGAATAAATGAAATTACTAAGACAATTTAGCTCATAATTTATTCATACAGCAATGCATGATGGGAGCCATGGATGAATTTTGATTGGTGGCTCCCAGAATGCACTGCAACATGCTTTATGATGGCCACCACTGTTGAGATTCACAGGATGATTATTGATGTTTGTGTGTTTAAATGAGCGCTTTTTTTTAAAAAACAGAACTCTTAAAAAAAAAAAAAAAATTGTATTGTAAAAGCTGATCTTGTGCTGTAGGATCACAGTGCTGCTGTAATCAATAATGTAAATCTAACTCAGAGATTGGGCTCTAAATGAGTTCAGTGATTCAGATCAAATAATGATTTTGAGAAAATGATGGTAACTTAAAAACTGTGATTTTCTCCTTTGGTGATTCTGCTTGTTATCATCAGGTGTCTTCAATAATGCTCAATCATCACTCAATTAATCACTTATTTATCTCATTAATGCTTCAGTGGGTGGAATAAAAATATGGCAGGACTTTTACTTTCTGACCCCTGGAATGTCCACCTCTGATTATAATCGCTGTGTTAGTTTGTATATTATATGTTTATTCGCGGTGTTAGCTTTTTATATTAAATAAATAACCGTTCTGGCACTCCCACAAAGTTACAGTATCCTTTATCATGATATCAAAAATAATTATTAATTGCTTATTAATATTTCAACAATAAAATATGTCACCAGGAAAAAAAACAAAAGAGATCTGCGTCTGCTTTAATAAACACGATGCACACTACATTAAGGTTCACTTTCACAGGTTATTAATATTCATAACTCATTAATAAATGGTTCACATGTGTTCACTTTACATTAAGGTTCACTTTACCTTACCTAACACCTTTATAAACCCTTTACAAAGGGAACCTTAATGTAAAGTGTTACCTAAAAAGGTATTCACTGTTAAGAACAATTAAAGTCTTAATAAGAGCTACAAGAGCATTCATATGTTATATAATAATACCACATGTTTAGAGAGTGTGGGAACTAGAAGGGTCAAACTGTTGGGGGAGGATTCACAAAGTAGATGAACAGATTGAGTGTTTTCAGTGGTCAGACTTTTCACTGAACATTTGAAGAAAATGTTTCACATGATTGCTTTGTTCTGTTTGTGCTGGTGGAGTCTGACTGGTAAGTTATAAATATATATTTTTGGCCTTCCCTTACGAAAAAGAAGTTTATTCAAGTTTGCAATTAGTATACTTCTTTTAAACTAAAAATAAGAAAGTATACTTTCAGTCTACTCTTTATATACTTCTCAGAAATATACTTTATGTACTTCTGAGATATATACTCAAAATTGCACTAAAGTATACTTGACAAAAGTCTAAGTATATTTGGCCTATATGTGGACTTGTTTATGGACTCAATCTACTTTAAATAAAAAAAATAAAAAAAAATTAAACTTATTTATATTTAAGTGTTGATAAAAAGGATTCATGAAGCTAGAATAAAATGTTTTTAAAATGGAAAGAGTTAAAGTACAGTTCAAGGTATTTCAAGTATAAAAAATAATACCTAAAACTGCAGTGTTAAATTAACTCTCCAGGGAGTACATGTGAGAACATACTCAAGAGTGTTAAAGTGTTAAAATAAGAGTGTTAAATGAACACTGAAAAGTGTTAAAGTTAAGTGATTAATTGAGTAATGATTGACCATTATTGAAGACACCTGATGATATCAAGCAGAATCACCAAAGGAGAAAATCACAATTTTTAAGCCACCATCATGGAGAGGAGTGTTTGTTTTAGTTGGGCTCTTGACCCTTGACGTTTTAAAATAAAATTTTGTTTGGGCAGTTTTAACTGAGTTATAACATCCAGACAAACAAGTGGAAAAAAATGGTCAGGTGGTGTTGGTTATGTTTTCACATAATCATTATTTGATCTGATTCACTGAACTCATTTAGAGCCCAATCTCTGAGTTAGATTTACGTTATTGATTACAGCAGCACAAGATCCGCTTTATCAATATAATCTGAAGGATTTCACAAACAGTTGTTCTGATCAAAAAAAAAATAAATCTTTCTTTTAGGCACACACAGACATCAAGAATCAGCCTGTGAATCTCAATGACGGTGACAAGCAACATATTCTGATCAACAGATCAACTCTGAACATCAGAAAACAAGCTACTAAAAAGTCACATAAACGGAACAAAATAAAATATGAGAATAAAGAAAATTACTAGAACAATTCAGCTCATAATTTATTCATGCAGCAATGCATGATGGGAGCCATGGATGAATTTTGATTGGTGGCTCCCAGAATGCACTGCAACATGGTTTATTATTCTCACCACTGTTGAGATTCACAGGATGATTCTTGATGTCTGTGTGTGCCTAAGAGAAAGATTTTTTTTTTTTTTGCTCAGAACAACTGTTTGTGAAATCCTTCAGATTATATTGATAAAGCTGATCTTGTGCTGCTGTAATCAATAACGTAAATCTAACTCAGAGATTGAGCTCTAAATGAGTTCAGTGATTCAGATCAAATAATGATTATGTGAAAACATAACCAACACCATCTGACCATTTTTTCCACTTGTTTGTCTGGATGTTATAACTCAGTTAAAACAGCCCAAACAAAATTTTATTTTAAAATGTCAAGGGTGAAGAGCCCAACTAAAACAAACACTCATCTCCACGATGGTGGCTTAAAAATTGTGATTTTCTCCTTTGGTGATTCTGCTTGTTATCATCAGGTGTCTTCAATAATGGTCAATCATCACTCAATTAATCACATAATTAACTCATTAACTTTAACACCGCTTCAGTGTTCATTTAACACTCGTATTTTAACACTTTAACACTCTTGAGTATGGTCTCACATGTTCTCCCAGGAGAGTTAATTTAACACTGCAGTTTTAGGAACATAGAAGTATGCTTAAAGTGCAAAAATAATATATAAAAAGTAAACTATAAGTGTGATGTCATGTTCACTTAAAGAAAACTTAAAAGTATACTTGCACTAAACTAGCAGTTTATTGAGAGTATATTTCAAAGTGTACTTTCGTATACTAAAAATGTAGCTACTACTAGTATTAAAATAGTAAACTACTAGTATACTAGTATAAGTTCACTTTTAGTACAGATGCAGTACAAATGAGAAACGTAGCTGTGAACTAGTTAAAGTTTACTACTGTTACACTTATAGTACACTTAAACGTATACTTCAATTGGGCCAATTTAGTCCCAAGCGGTATTAAAATAGTACACTTACAAGTTTACTACTAGTACATTGATATTATACTTACTACATAAAGTATACTTAAAAAATATACTTGAACATTACTTTAGTATACTTGATCAAATGAACTTGAAGTATACTAGTTTTTCGTAAGGGTTAACATTAGTATCATTTTTTCACAGATGTGAAAAGATAAGGAAATAATTTAAATTGCTATAGTTCTTCAACCAGTGGAGACAGAGAGAGAATCCTCTATTAAGGCACTTCAAGAACTCTGTACTGATCCAAATGTCCCATACACAAAAATGTCAAGATGTTGAAAATATTTGGAAGAATTGAACTTTTCATAGTGTAATATGAAAAGTAATTTTTCTAGCTTCAATCATTCATTTTGCTCTATGGCAGATGACTTTAAAACTATAAATATCATATTATTAGTTCACACACGCCTTTCCTTTCGTAAATCTAACCTTTTATTTGCTTGTGTGACTTTGCTGCTGTTGTGAATGTTTTTCAGCTCATGCTTAGTTACACACTATAGCTGATTTCAAGATTTGTAAACCATCAGAAGCCTTAATCTGTGTAAATCTGCTCTCCAGGTGTGTTTGGTGATTCAGTGTCAGTGTCAGTGTCAGTGATGGAGGGAGATTCTGTCACTTTATACACCGATCTTTCTAAAATACATGAAGATGACGACATACTGTGGAGATTTGGAGCTGAAAACTCTCTGATAGCTAAAATTAAAAAAAAGAAGCAAAACTTTTCCATATATGATGATGTTCCTGACGGGAGATTCAGAGACAGACTGAAGCTGGACAATCAAACTGGATCTCTGATCATCACAAACATCACAACTGAACATGCTGGAGTTTATGAACTGCACATAAGTGGAGCGAAACGATCATCAAAAACATTCATAGTTTCTTTCTATGGTGAGTAAAAAGCTAATTTGTCTTAACTGACAATTGTAATTGTAATAATTGTAACAGACACAATTATTCTTCTGTTAAAATTTCTGTATTATTTGAGGTGCAAACTGTTTAAATCATGTTTATAGTCATTTTAGGTTTACTGAATTATGATACCAAAGAAAAATATAGCTGCAAGCAGAAATTGAGAGGCCAAGCACAATGAAGGTGTGATACGTCATGCCCGTGTTGGCATAACCTGATATTGCTGAGTTCAACATGTTCCTGGGTCAACATTTTTGTTGATCCTGGAACATCATTCAAATCAACCAATCAGATTTGAGGGACAAGTTTACAGATTATGTCAAGTTTAGGCTTAAAATCATGAATTGGTGCTTCTACATCAGTGTTATTCATCTATCATTTCCCGCTGATTTTTGTGATAACTTATGGGTAGGATTAGGTTTATGGGTAGGAAAAGGGTTAAGACTAAATTTTCAGACTGGAATGTTGTTCCAGGATCAACAAAATATGTTGACCCAGGAACGCATCTAACTCAGCAATATCAGGACGTGCCCAGTGTTGCATGCCGAAATAAATGAAGTTCCAGGCGTGCTTGGTTTGATGGGTTCGTTTATTGTTGTTCACTGCTTACATTTATTCGCAGTACACAAAATCTCTGCGTGCCTTTTTCAGCCATCGCCAAAAACTAATTCTCTCGCTTTTCTTTCATGCCCGCACCTTTCTTCCGCAGACGCCCTCTCCTGTCAGATCGCTAAAACTGCTTTAGCAGTACTCACATTAAGCAGGATTTTATGCATTTGCACCAACATTTTGAACCCCAATCATAAATTTAGAAAACATAACTATCAAAATGAACTATACAAAATAAAATAAAGACGTGGGGGGTGGGGGGTACGCTCTCTATAACAACTAAAATTAACATCACAGGGAATGTTATTGAGCCCCACAACAGCATGGCTGGGAGCATCAGACTGACATGCAACAATGAGTAATTAAAGACCTTTTAAGATGATTTTAGTCAAAATGGCTGAAAAATCATTAGTACTAGTAACATGATTTATTGGTTTATCCCTTTTAACCAATAGATGGCACTGTCATTGATGTGGTATGGTCACAGTAAGGTGACAGTGAAATATGAAGTTTGGTGTCAATATTACAAAGCATTACAGAGATACAGCCTGCCATATTTTTATTCCACCCACTGAAGCATTAATGAAATAAATAAGTGATTAATTGAGTGATGATTGAGCACTATTGAAGACACCTGATGATAACAAGCAGAATCACCAAAGGAGAAAATCACAATTTTTAAGTTACCATCATTGAGGTCAGGGTTTGTTTTAGTTGAGCTCTTGACCCTTGACTTTTTAATATTTTATATTAAAAGAAGATCAGGTGTTGTTGGTTATGTTTTCTCAAAATCATTATTTGATCTGAATCACTGAACTCATTTAGAGCTCAATCTCTGAGTTAGATTTACATTATTGATTACAGCAGCACTGTGATTCTACAGAAGATCAGCTTTTACAATACAGAATTTTTTTTTTTTTTTTTTTTTTTAAAGTTGTGCTTATCACAAAAAAAATATATATATATTTTAGGCACACACAGACATCAAGTATCAGCCTGTGAATCTCAACAATGGTGACAAGCAACATATTCTGATCAACAGATCAACTCTGAATATTAGAAAACAAGCTACTAAAAAGTCACATAAAACAGAAAAAAAAAATAGTGAGAATAAAGGAAATTACTAAGACAATTCAGCTCATAATTTATTCATGCAGCAATGCATGATGGGAGCCATGGATGAATTTTGATTGGTGGCTCCCAGAATGCACTGCAACATGCTTTATGATGGCCACCACTGTTGAGATTCACAGGATGATTCTTGATGTCTGTGTGTTTAAATGAGCTATGTTTTTTTTTTTTTTTTTTTAAATCAGAACTCTAAAAAAAAAAAAATTGTATTGATAAAGCTGATCTTGTGCTGTAGAATCACAGTGCTGCTGTAATCAATAATGTAAATCTAACTCAGAGATTGGGCTCTAAATGAGTTCAGTGATTCAGATCAAATAATGATTATATAAAAACATAACCAACACCACCTGATCATCTTTTAACTTTGCTTGTCTGTTTGGTTTTAATGCAGTTAAAACTGCCCAAACAAAATCTAAAATTAGAAAGTCAAGGGTCAAGAGCTCAACTAAAACAAACCCTGACCTCGATGATGGTAACTTAAAAATTGTGAATTTCTCCTTTGGTGATTCTGCTTGTTATCATCAGGTGTCTTCAATAATGCTCAATCATCACTCAATTTATCACTTAATTATCTCATTAATGCTTCAGTGGATGAGATAAAAATATGGCAGGACTTTTACTCTTTGACCCCTGGATTACCCACCTCTGATCATGCCTTTAAATTTGTTGATGCGCTATAGGAAAACGGTTTCATCTATCGACACAAAATCCAGAACTTGGCCTGAAGATGAGACGAATTTGGAAAAAAAATTGATAAACGGTCTAGAAGGAGTTTGAAAAAAATATTTTTTGAAAGAAAATCAAATTGGCAGACAGGAAGATAAAATTGGTCTCTGTGTGACCAGCATGACCCAAGGGGTCTATTAAGATCAGTTTCATTGAAGTACCAAAATTAGACAAAACCTATACATTTTTATCTTATTTTGAAATTTTGGTGTAAAACATTTTTTTCAGGGCAAGGTGTGGATGACATTTACTGGGATTCGTAATGATTTGCAAATGCATTCATAAAATAGCATTTTGGGACAAATCCTGCAAAAAATAAAAAAATAAATTTGACTCATGACTGAAAGAATCAGAGAAAAAATGAATTTTGATTCAACGCAACCCCTTGAAATGTGGTAAAAATCATGTTAACACTCATATTGTCTTGTGGCTGTACTATTCATTTTCATTCTAAGTGCCTCACTGTAACTCACATTTTTGCTTTTTAAAAGAAAAGTAGGGACAAATGGAAATTATTTTTGTGGTAATTAACATTATTCCAGATTGAACCAGATTATTCCTTTATGCATTTACATAACATAGCTTAATTAATGCTTAATTATTTTGTAGTTTGGGGTGACATAAGCAATCACTGACTGTCAACACACTACACTGTAAATAAGATTGATGTTTAGATTTATCCATATTTCTGTTAATTCTTTCATGTTTTCCAGCTCCTCTGCCCACTCCTAACATTACCAGAGAATGTTCTTCATCATCATCATCATCATCATGTTCACTGGTTTGTTCAGCTGTGAATGTGGGTCATGTGACTCTCTCCTGGTACAAAGGAAGCAGTTTATTGTCCAACATCAGTGTGTCTGATCTCAGCATCAGTCTCTCTCTACCTCTGGAGGTGGAATATCAGGATAAAAACACCTACAGCTGTGTGCTGAACAATCCCATCAGCAACCAGACTCAACATCTGGACATCACTCACCTCTGTCACACATGTGCAGGTACGACAGCTTCGATATACTGTGCATATATTTACTGACCTGATCTCTGTCTCCTGTTGTAGATCAGACTGATTAAATCACGTTAATGGCCATCTCTTTTTTACTCTACTTCAGGTCCTCCAGTCTCTCTGATAGTGCTGATCTCTGCTGCTGCTGCTGGATTTCTGTTGATTGTAGTTACAGTCGTGATCTGCTGCATCTGCTGGAAACATGAAAAAACAGGTCAGAAAACCAAGCAATTAAAGTGTTAGTTCACCCCAAAAAAATTCTGTCATTAATTACTCACCCTCATGTCGTTCCACACCCGTAAGACCTTCGTTCATCTTCAGAACACAAGATATTTTTCATTAAATCTTAGAGGTATTTTATCCCCCATAGAAAACAACATAAATACTGTCATTCAAGGTCCAGAAAAGTAGTAAAAACATGGTTAAAATAGTCCATATGACTACAGTGGTTCAACCTTAATGTTATGAAGTGAGGAGTTTCTGTGCGCAAAAACAAAAATAATGACTTTATTCAAAATTTTCTTCTCTCCCGTGTCATTCTCCCACGCTGTATACATTGTATAGATGATGCAGTGCTTCTGTGTTTATGTCCGAATGCCGACTCAGTATTGGCTGATGCTGTTGACGTGAACAACAGCACACTCTCAGAAAAAAAAGTACAAAATTGTACCTTTAGGGGTACAATGGTACAAAGGTACAAATTTGTACCCTTGTGTTTTGTACCTTAAGAGACCAGTTTTGTACCTTAAGAGAACAGTTTTGTACCTTTGGTGACAATTTTGTACTCTCTCAGAAAATAAAGTACAAAATTGTACCTTTAGGGGTACAATGGCTTGTCACTGGGGCTGTACCCTCAAAGGTACACATTTGTACCCTTGTGATTTGTACCTTAAGAGATCAGTTTTGTACCTTAAGAGACCAGTTTTGTACCTTAAGAGATCAGTTTTGTACCTTTGGAAACAATTTTGTACCTTAAGAGAACAGTTTTGTACCTTAAGAGATCAGTTTTGTACCTTAAGAGATCAGTTTTGTACCTTAAGAGATCAGTTTTGAACCTTAAGAGACCAGTTTTGTACCTTAAGAGATCAGTTTTGTACCTTAAGAGATCAGTTTTGTACCTTAAAAAAACAGTTTTGTACCTTTGGTGACAATTTTGTACCTTTATTTAACAGTACAAAAATTGACCCTTCAAAAGAGTACAAAATTGGCTTTTTGACAGCGTACAATCGTTGACTATAATGAGATATATATATTTTACACACACACACGCTGAATTAAAATCAGAATTTATTAAATCCTTTTCATTTTCACATTTTACAACATTTCATTTTAAACACATTTTTAAACATTCCATATGACTCCATCTTGCCGGGTGTTAAAAAGTAACACTGAAGCAGTGTTAAAGTTAATGAGATAATTGATTGATGATTGAGTGATGATTGACAATTAGTGGAGACACCTGATGATAATAAGCAGAATCACTGAAGAAACAACAAGAGAAAAAGAGAGAGACACAACAACTACAACTGACTTCCAGCCATTAAACATTATTACACTTATTATTAACCAGTTTGATTTGATTTCTGTCATACATCAACAAAAGTTCTTATTGAGAATGAACAGATGTTTAGATGTTAATGTTTGAATGAAAGTTTAGTTTGAAGTCACCATGATGGTGAAAAGCATTTCCTTTAGTTGGGCTCTTGACTCAATTTATTAACATTAATTTATCTCTGGCTGCTCCAAATTTGTGTTTGTAGAGCACATTTGTTATGGTCAGAGAAACTATGATCTGAGCTGTGTTTCCCAAAAGTGCTGTGAGTTGATCAATTTAGGTTTACAATGCTTTGGAAAGCACAGTCATAATGGTTGTGTTTTCTCATTGTGAAATGGCCAGATTCATTGGTGACATTCAGTATTAACTGGTGATATAGATGTTATATTATTTCTTTATAGTAAATCTGTTACCGCTTGAGATCCAGCAGAGCTTTTATAATCTGAAGGTTTTTTTTTTTAAACACACAGAGACATCAAGAATCAGCATATGACCCTCAACAATGGTGACAATCAAACAAAGTGCTTCATGTTGCAGTGCATGATGGGAGCCACCAATCAAAACTCATCCATGGCTCCCATCATGCATTGCTGCATGAATAAATTATGCAGCTGAATTGTCCTGTAATTTTCCTAGATTGTTCATGTTTGCTTTATTTTTCTGTTGTTTTGTTGTGACAGTAGCTTGTTTTGTGATGTTCAGAGTTGATCTGTTTGTCAGTATTTTGTATTTATTTAACGTCACCGTTCTTGAGAATCAGATGCTGATTCTTGATGTCTGTGTGTGTTTAAACACTGATGCTTCAGTGCATAATGTATTATTATAAAAAAAAAAAGAAAAAAAAAATTAATACTGCTGTTGGATCTCAAGCTGTAAAATCACAGGACTACAATCATTAATACTAAAGCTACACATCAAGCACACAGTCAGAGATTTAGACTCTAAACGACATCAGGCCACCAAATGATGATTATATCATCATCAAATTATATTGTGACCAGATTGTATTTTCTCTGACTATAACAAATGTGCTTTACAAACACAAAGCTGGAGCAGCCAGAGAATAATTAACAATAAAAGGTAAAGAGTCAAGAGCACAACTAAAGCAAACGCTGACCTCTTTCATGGTGACTTGAAATGAAACATTCATAAAACATTAATTAACACCTTTTTTCTCTTTCCTTCAGTGATTCTGCTTATTATCATCAGGTGTCACCACTAATTGTCAATCATCACTCAATCATCAATCAATTATCTCATTAACTTTAACACTGCTTCAGTGTTACTTTTTAACACCCGGCAAGATGGAGTCATATGGAATGTTTAAAAATGTGTTTAAAATGAAATGTTATAAAATGTGAAAATGAAAGGATTTAATAAATTCTGATTTTAATTCAGCGTGTGTGTGTGTAAAATATATATATCTCATTATAGTCAACGATTGTACGCTGTCAAAGGCAATTTTGTACCCTTTTTGAAGGGTCAATTTTTGTACTGTTAAATAAAGGTACAAAATTGTCACCAAAGGTACAAAACTGATCTCTTAAGGTACAAATCACAAGGGTACAAATTTGTACCTTTGTACCATTGTACCCCTAAAGGTACAATTTTGTACTTTTTTTTCTGAGAGTGCATGACACATGCGTGTGATGTTGCACAGGAGCTGGTCAATAATGAGCCGACGTTCTGACTTAGAACCTGGAAGCGGTGAACAGTGTCTATAACTTAACAGCATAAGAGAATGACAGGGAAGAGAAGAAATTGATGAATAAAGTCGTTATTTTTTTGCACAAAAAGTATTCTTCATAATCTTCATTGCTTCCTAACATTAAAGCTGCAGTCTGTAACTTTGTTTTTGTTCAAAAGTTATTCATGTTTATCAATTTTTGAGCAAGTACGTAACCAGAAAGTGTTCAAAACTATCTTTGTACCTTACCCGATTTATAACGGTAAGCTTGTAATAATGTTTTATAATAAAATCGGTACTGGTGGGTTAGAGATTAGAGATTAGACTGTACAGAAACTAAATACACAGTCACGCAATGCTGATGTTGTTAACATTAACAATTTGAGAACACGGTATAACAATAATAATAATTTGCACGGTTTAATGTGATATGATCTAAGCCATGGTTCTCAAACATGTCCTAGAGTACCTCCAGCACTGCACATTTTGTATGTCTCCCTATTTCTGACACACCCATTTCAGGTCTTGCAGTCTCTACTAATGAGCTCATGAGTTGAATCAGGTGTGATCAATGAGGGAGACATACAAAATGTGCAGGGTTGGGGGTGCTCCAGAACAGGTTTAAGGACCACTGATCTAAGCGATCCTTAGTATTAATCGCCATTGGCAGCGCAAATTATTGTAATGCTTTTTTTTTCCTCATTTGGTCAGAATGAAAGTGGCAGATTTGTTACTTACTTGTTCAGATGACATTCCAGTGAAAATTCTTATTTTTGTCATACTTCCAAGACAATATGTGATTCCGAAGTACAGTACACACCAGTGTGGTGACTGACAGCCACACATTCTCCTCAAAGCATTAGATTCATCCGCACTGAAGAGCTGATGCACAACCCACGTAAAGATAATTCCACAAATAACTGCAATTGCAGGTTTCAAACAGAGATGGCGACAAAGAGGCAAAACTTACGGACTGCAGCTTTAAAGGTCCCGTTCTTCGTGATCCCATGTTTCAAACTTTAGTTAGTGTGTAATGTTGTTGTTAGAGTATAAATAAAATCTGTAAAATTTTAAAGCTCAAAGTTCAATGCCAAGCGAGATATTTTATTTAACAGAAGTCGCCTACATCGAACGGCCAGTTTGGACTACATCCCTCTACTTCCTTCTTTAATGACGTCACTAAAACAGTTTTTTGACTAACCTCCGCCCACAGGAATACACAAGAGTTGCGTTTGTAGAGTGTGTTTGTCGCCATGTCGTCGAAACGCTGTTATTTTCATCCCGCAGTCCAATCACCGGGTCTGATTCCGGCTCAAATTGATAGGGTAAAATTAAAGACATGTTTACAATAACACTGAGCGCGTGCATCTCCACGTTATGGTAAGAGGCGTGACTTTTCCGGGCACGGTGCGCTCAGAGCTGTCGAATCACAACACAGGAACCGCTGGCACAATCAGAACTCGTTACGTATTTCTGAAGGAGGGACTTCATAGAACAAGGAAGTCATCAGCCCGTTTTTATGACAGTGGAAACAGCGGTATACAGATAAGTAAATTATGTGAAAAATACTGTGGTTTTTTACACGCGAAACATGAACACATGTTATATTGCACACTATAAACACAATCAAAGCTTCAAAAAAACCATGAAAAACGGGACCTTTAAGGTTGATGCACTGTCATGCCTATTTTTACAATGTCTTTACTACCTTTCTGGACCTTGAATGTGGTAATCACGTTGTTGGGGATAAAAAAAACCTCTTGGATTTCATCAAAAATATCTTCATTTGTGTTCCGAAGATGCATGAAAGTCTTATGGGTTTGGAACAACATGAGGGTGAGTAATTAATGACAAAAATTTCATTTTTGGGTTAACTAACCCTTAACCTCCTATGTCGATTTATCGTTTTCAAAGGCCAAATTTTAATATGAGATTTAAAATATGTTGTTTTAACATGTGATTATTTATACAGTCCAGACCCCGGAGGAAAACACTGATTCAGCAATGTGTAATCCAACAACACAAAAAACAGTAAGATCATTTATGATTAAGTTGTAGTCAGTCAGGCTGATTGAAGCTTGTTGATTGAAGTTTTGTGTGCAATATGCATCAGACAGTCAGAAAACAGATGTGGCAGATGTGCATCTTGATCCTTATTACCTTTAGTAAGGGAGGCTCAAAATGTACTGTTTGCAACTCAGGGTAAACACTAACAATATATCCATTCAGCAGACTAATACATTCATTTTCTTGAATCAATTTATTAGCACACACAAAAGAATTATATTTTTACCCAATAACAATAAAATATAATAAATATTCGTAAATTATTATTATATTTAATAATTAGTTCATTAAAAAAGTCAATGTACACATGCTACTGTTTGCAAACCACATGAGTTTCTTTTAAAAATAAAACATTCACTTTCATTAAGCCTTTTTTTTTTATACAGTAAACCTTAATAGTGACTGTCAATCTATGTGCAATATTAAGTGTGCAGTAAACACAACCTTTTGATAGAAGATAGAAATAGAAATTAAAATGGGTTAAAACTGTAGACTTCCGTGTTGTGGTCTTGGAGGTTTGAAGGCAATGATGTTGACGTAATGAGGGAAGCTCATCCTTCTTTATGTCAAAGCCACCAGAACTTGCACTCCATTTCCCAGCATCCCTCCTGTTCCTCACCTGCACTCACTCACCAATCACCTGCACCTGCAAGCCATCTACTCATCACCACAGTATTATAAAGGCACACTTCACCACTGCACTTTGTCTGGTCTTGTACAATGTTACGTGTACCTGGACTCCTTACCTGATCCATCTCAACTTAACAAAAATGTTGCAGTGTACTATATATCACAAAGGGATCATACGCAATATGTTACATTATGGCAATATGCCCATGTCACACACTGACCTCATCAGATTACAGTCTAGGATTTCAATGTTATTTTGTGGTCAAAATGCTAAAGGACTTAGTATTTTAAGAATAAATGTTTTCACAAGCGGTAGCCTACATTTTAAATCTCATAGATAAAAATCTAACAGACACGCATTTTGAAAAAAAAAAAAAATGCATATCAACAGTTTGATACAATACTAAAACCACAAAGTAGCCATAGCCTACATTTGACTACACACATATATTTGTAAGATTTTCATTCAGGCAGAGCACTGAGTTCTACACAAAATTTTAAATGGCATGGCATTCACACTAAGGATGGTTGGCTGGTTTTGTCTGGTTCAGGCTGGTCTCCCAACCTGGCCAGGCTAGTTTTCAACTAGTCTTTGGTCTTAGCTGGTCTCCTAGCTTGACCAGCTAAGACCAGTCTATCTAGTAATCTAGTTAATGTGGTGAATGTTTATATGGCTGCCAATGAATGGGATGCTAAATATAATTTTTTACTTTAATAAGATTTTCCTAATAAATAGGCAAGAATGAACTCCATGATTCCTGTTCCTTCCAAAAACAAAGCACTTGAATACAATAAGCTCGTAATCACAACTTAAGAAGTGGGAAGTAGGAAATTTCTAATAGTACATCATTAAGGTGTGTTCAATGTCATGTAATAAACTAATTTCAACTAGTAAAAGCGTTCATGTCCTTGTAAAGCTAGTAATTACAGAGTGTAAGACTCTGAGAGCTCCTACTTGTACCACATGACAGATTCATTTAGGCATTGATAACTTTACCTTAGAAATGCATAATGCCCTGTCTAAGGACGTGAACAGCTCCGAATATAACGTAACCTGTTGTCATCTTGAGACTATGGTTATTTAGGCATGGCCTAAGCACAGCATTAATCCACTGATACAAGGGACAGTGTCTGTTGGCACTGAAACTGAGGAGAATGAAAATGAGGGCCGATACCCAAGGGGGTGCATATATTCCCCGCCTGATGCAGTTACGGTGTAAGGTTTAAAATTCCTACTAGAAAATTTACAGTAGGCTATAGAATTATCATTGCTATTATTAGCTAAGAAATTATTTTACAAACATTTTAATGAGGTCTTTTTTAAAGGTTGGTCTGCAATTAATTTTCACTCTTGCATCAGCAGGTTACTGACTGAGTCTGTTTCCTTTCAGAGATCAAAGATAGAGGCTGTGTATGAAAATGTCCCCCAAAAATGGCGATCCAATACTGAAATTGATGTTTGAGCTCATATGGTCCCTGACTCACAACTTTTGGTTGAATGCTGTATAAGTGCAGTTCATTATTACTTTGTTAACTGTTAACTAATGAACCTTATTGTAAAGTATTACCCATTTTTTAAATATTGAACCCACCCTTCATTGTGCTCTTTTATCTGTCTCGTTCCTTTTAAATAAATAATTGATTATCAAATGTGGTGCATTGTGGTTTACAGTTGTCTTTCACAAAACATTTGGCATGTGTAGCAAGAGCTCATCATCGCTCTCTAGTGTCCGAGGAAGAACTGGCATCACTCTAACAGTAATAATATTGCTACTTTTACTTTGGCTGACTGTTTGAAAGATGAAGAAAGAATCAATTTAAACACAGATTACTTTGATTATTTACAATAAAAATACATTTCTCACATTTAATTAGCTTTATTTAGGGTGGCCTGGCTAAATCCATTTGGTCTGGATTTATAAAATGCCTAAAATGTCCGTGTTGGCTTTGGTCTACTCTGGTGGGTCTCTCTACAGTCGTAGTACATGTTCCAGTATTTTCATTGCTTTGACCACCCTTTGTAGATCATCCCACCTTCACGCACACCATGATTGGTTAATTATGTACAATGACTGCATGCTATTGGTCCAATATTGGCTATCGGCACGCTACTGGACCAATAGTAGTCTAAATCACAACAGCAAGCCAACACATATTCCTTCAATGACCTGAGGCCTGTTGCATGCTATAGCTGAACAAACTTGGAATTTCAGAGTTGTTCAGAGTTGATAAAACCAGACAAACCCAACCTGGTTTTGAAAATCTGATTGGATTTTGGTGGAAAATGTTGAAAATGGGTTGTTCAAAAGAAAGATTCTGAATTTTGTATTTTATCACAAAATCTAATCATGGTTTTGATCTGGATCAAATCATCAGTTTGTGTTGTTCGAAACCTTTGATCCAAAAAACAGGATTATTCTGGCAGATGGGTGGATTTCAGGAACAATTATTAGTCAAAAATTTCTGTCTGTTATTTCCTAAAACTCATAATTTAGACATAAAATACTTTTTAATATTGTATGCTGGAAGTGAATGCCAGCTACAGTATTCATATCCACATGATAGTTGTGGGAGCAACATAATCATTGTTGTTACAGCACTGACATTATTATCTGAGCTGAAGAATTAATACTTGGTGACTTCTAAGATTTAGAATACACTGATAATAAGATCATTTATGATTGTATAGCACAAATTAATACTAAATCACTGTTTAGTGTTCAAATGTATGATACTTGCAAAATGCCTTTAGCTGTTGAGGAGCATCAGATCTGCAGGCTGAGGAGAAATCCTTGATGGTTTGGTCTCTAATCATAATCAGTATCTTCTGCGTTGGATAAAGAAATATGAAACAACTTAAGCTGTTCATTTGACACTTGTAGTAGTAATAATAATAATGATAATAACCTTTATTTTCTATAGCACCTTTAAATGTACATCTCAAAGCACTTTACAAAAACAAATAAAGCAACAAAGATACACCACATAATATAAAAATTAAAATAAAGCAACAAAATAGACTATAAAATAAGCAAAATGAAAAATTTAAATTATTCAATTAAAAGCTACCCTAAAAAAAAAAACAGTTTTAAGCTGAGATTTAAAAATGCCAAGAGATTCTTAAACAAGTTAAGGGAACAGTTAAAAGACCAGTTTCAGATGAACGGAGGTCACGGGTTGGAGTATAAGGAATTAAAAGCTCAGTCAAATATTGAGGTGCCAACCCATGTAAGGCCTTGTAAGTAAGCATCAAAATTTTAAAATCAACCCTAAACCTAACGGGGAGCCAATGCAAAGACTCCAAAACGGGAGTAATATGATCTCTTATTTTAGTTCTTTTAAGGATTCTAGCAGCCGAATTTTGCACTACCTGCAATTTATTAAGGGTGGCTTTTGACACCCCAGCCAACAAGGCATTACAGTAATCAATACAGGAAAACACAAAAGTGTTGATCAGTCTCTCAGCAACAACGACAGCATTGGAAGCAATCTGGAAATATTTCTGAGATGGAAGAAATAAGTTTTAACAGTATTTTGGATATGTGGCTCAAACGTTAAATTGGCATCATAAATTACCCCTAGATTCCAGTTTTGTTAGATTCAGTTTTGTTTGAAACTCCACATTTGAACCATCAAGAGATAGCTTGACTGACCCAGCTTTGCGTAGTTAGTGGGGTGAACCAATGAGCATAATCTCAGTCTTTTCACTGTTAAGACAAAGAAAATTTTCTGTCATCCATTCTTTCATCTTAGAGATACATTCAGAAAGAAAATCAACAGGCACAGTTTCATTGGGTTTAAATTGAATATAGATCTGAGTGGATTAAGCACATGGTGGGGGCAGGTCAAGACCTGCCGGGCTGGCCTGAGAAGCCATGTTGTCTTGGAGCAGTTGAAGATGCAGGAGGGAGAAGCAGAGTTGTGTGTCTCTTTTTAAGATCTGGGAGGACCCACACCTCTTCGGATGGACCTTACCAAAGAGCAAAGTGGAATTTCTGTAGCTGAAATTTCCATTGTTGGGGAGTTTATGGCTCTTGCTTTTGAGCATGATTAAACTGGCTGAGTTGTTGAAGAAGAAACTATTAAAGATTCTTGTAATACTGATGTGTTGCACAGGTATCAACATATCATATACACAAGCATTTAAATCTTCAAAATACAAACTTATAGGCACCAAACTTGGTATAGGTTAGTTTACGTTAACCATTGCAGGGCTCGACAATAAGGACTGCCCGATGGCCCGGGGCCAGTGTGAACAGCGCTCAGGACAGTAGACTGAACGGTCACTTGCCCGATCGGGCCAGTGCTGTAGGGTGTGCGTTATATATCGTCTATGATATCATAATTGTTGATTTAACAATCTGAAATTATCAAGTATGTCGCTCACTTTACAAAAACCAAACAAAAATACACCCATTGAGTGCATGCATACACTATACGTGACGTTGTCTAGTAGGTTAGCGTGCATATAGATTGCACGCTTTTACTGCATGATTTAGGCACCATCCACACAGAGACACGTTTCTGTGAATACGCACAAATTTTTTATCGGATAGGCGTTTCGTCCACACGGATCCAGCATTTTCGAAAGGTGAAACCGCTATTTTTTGAAACCGGGTCCCAGAGTGGAAAAATTTGAAAACGCCATCTTTGCGTTATCGTGTGGACGGGGCAATCCATATATTTTCTGAAACGATGATGTCATCGCCCCACGTGTCGACCCTAGTCAGGCGCGTTAACACCACAAAACAGCACCAGCACCAGCACCAGCACCAGCACCAGCAATAGCAGAATCTACATGCTTGCGTTCGTGCTGCAGAAGCTACTGAGCCAAAAAAAAGTGTTATTTCTAAGCTTTGATATAGTTTGTATTCAGCGCGCAAGGTTTCATTTATATGTTTGTTCTGTTGTATTTATTTGTGCTATTACTCGTAATTTGATTATTTTATTACTTACTGTTTATTTGTTTAGAAGTTTATTTGTTTAGAAGTTTATTTATAAGTTAATCTAGTAGCTTTTGGTGTCATAACCCTATTTATTGAGGTTAAATGTAACAAAGACAACGAAAACAATAACTATGCTTTTTTTATAGGCCCATTTTCTTGTCTTTTACTTTTATAAAATTTTTTGTTGTGGGGCAAGTGAAAATTTTGGCGGGGCAAGTAAAAATTTAAACCACTGGCCCAACCGGGCCAGTAGAAAAAATCGTTGAGCGTTGAGCCCTGCATTGGTTCTTATCATAAAATATGCATCAAACAAATACCATATAAAAGACACTGCACAAAACAGTGATAACCATAAACACAATGTCCTGGGATACATGTTCATTTATAGATCAGTTTATCTATAAATTAATGCAGAAAAGTCTGTTTTGAGGACTATGGCTACTGCTTTTCATCGTTTAGAGCAGATTCTGCATATTTGCGGGTCATAAAAATCAACCTTATCTGATGGTGTCCATGGTAAATGAGGCCCTTGCTCAGTCTGGTCCGTGGGGGAGGATTCTGCAGACCTCAGAGTGAGTTTTAAAGATTACTAAATATGACAAATAATTGTGTCTGATTTGTCTCAGTCATTACAGTACCCACTGAGCAAATTACGTCCAGAAGACGTCTTTTTTAGGTCTTGTCTCAGGTTGAAAAGACGTCCACTGAGGGGCCAGAATGAAAGTTTTTATGACGTCTTTTTTGGACGTCTTCTGGACATCCGATATAGACGAACACGCAGAATCACCAAAGGAGAAAAATCACAATTTTTAAGCCACCATCGTGGAGATGAGTGTTTGCTTTAGTTGGGCTCTTGACACTTGCCTTATTAATATTAGAGTTTGTTTGGGCAGTTAACTGAGTCATAACAGCTAGACAAGTAAAGAGAAATGATCAGGTGTTGGTTATGGTCTCACTTAATCATTATTTGACCTGAATCATTTAAAACCCAATCTCTGAGTTAGATTTATGTTATTGATTACAGCAGAACTGTGATTCTACAGCACAAGATCAGCTTTATCAATATAATCTGAAAGATTTCACATAATAAAATTTTTTTCTCTTAAGCACACACAGACATCAAGAATCAGCCTGTGAATCTCAACGACGGTGACAAGCAACATATTCTGATCAACAGATCAACTCTGAACATTAGAAAACAAGCTACTAAAAAGTCGCATAAACAGAACAAAATAAAATATGAGAATAAAGGAAATTACTAAGACAATTAAGCTCATAATTTATTCATGCAGCAATGCATGATGGGAGCCATGGATGAATTTTGATTGGTGGCTCCCAGAATGCACTGCAACATGCTTTTTGATGGCCACCACTGTTGAGATACACAGGATGATTCTTGATGTCTGTGTGTGCCTTAAATGAGTTTTTTTTTTTTGTTCAACACACCTTTTCTGAAATCATTTGAATCGTATTGTAAAAGCTGATCTTCTGCTGTAGAATCACAGTGCTGCTGTAATCAACAACATAAATCTAACTCAGAGATTGGGCTCTTCATGAGTTCAGTGATTCAGGTCAAATAATGGTTATTTGTGAAACCATAACCAATACCTGATAATTTCTCTTAACTTGTCTGGCTGTTATGACTCAGTTAACTGCCCAAACAAACTCTTATATTAATAAGGCAAGGGTCAAGAGCCCAACTAAAGCAAACACTCATCTCCACGATGGTGGCTTAAAAATTGTGATTTTTCTCCTTTGGTGATTCTGCGTGTTCGTCTATATCGGATGTCCAGAAGACGTCAAAAAAAGACGTCATAAAAACTTTCATTCTGGCCCCTCAGTGGACGTCTTTTCAACCTGAGACAAGACCTAAAAAAGACGTCTTCTGGATGTAATTTGCTCAGTGGGGTATATCCAATGAAACATTACCATTAAAAATAAATGATGGTGTCATGTATATGCAGATACATGTTTATGCTATTTCACGTCACCTTTCTCATCCATAGCTTATAGACATTGTATGCTCACAGAGATACAAACAATAGACCTTTACTGCTGCATGACAACTGCATAAATGCTACAGCTAATTTTAGTATAACTCCACAACTATAAATATGGCAATTAGTTGTCAATTAACTGTATTGATTGTTCATTTAGGCATGACTCAACAACGTGCATCTGAATCGACAACATACATTTAGCATAGCTAATAAAAACATTGCTCTTGAAATAAATTAATGCATCATTAAAGTTTTGCTACTAAATATGATGACCTTGTTTAAGCAAAATGCTTATCATTTGAACTGTTATCGTATCCGTCCAAACAGCAATGATATACAATTGACGGCTAGCTGCTGCATAGACAAGTGCAGTAGCTAACACTACTGCTTATATGATTCAGTGATTCACTCATTCACCTGTTGACACACTTGGTTAAATCTATTTAAAGATTGCTCTATTCAGGAATTAAAAGCCAGACCACACAATATGCGCAGAGATGTAGAACAAAAGAGCATTCAATTATCTTAGATGTTGATTTAAAATGCGTAGCAAACTGCTACAGCAAATACTGCTACGGCAGGGATTCCCAAAGTGTGGTGCGTGCACCCCCAGGGGTCCTTTTGCTGAATAAGACAATATTGTGATTAAGGTGTTTACATGAGTCGCTTTTAGAATATTCCATTCATGTTCCCATTTTACATGTTATAGAACATAGATCGATTAATGGCAAATGTCATTACGTCCCCACAGCACGCTGTCCGACGTTCTCTACAGAATTTCACGTATCATCACCACACAGTTCGTGCCATATACAGTTTTGGGTATTTTCATTTTTAATCTTACAAAAGCTTCAAGTGCAGTTAATTATTTGACATGCAATACGTGCAAATATACAGGGGCGGGTCTACGTGGTGGCCAGGGGGGGCACCGGCCCCCCCTGAAATTCGATTGGCCACCCCAGGTGCCCCCCCCTATAAGATGTCTTGTGATTGGTTAATTTTACGGCCAATCAGTTTATGTTTATGGGAAGTCACACACCAAACAAAGAGCTGGTAGGTAACCTTTATGGATGGTTTAATATGTTTGTATGGTTTTCTCAGATCAATGTTTTTACCCCGTCAGGCTCTGCTCGGGTTGGTCGTGGTTGATTTCAATCGAATGTTCAGTCAACGTTTAATAAAACACAATAAAAGTAAAATACGCTGGGCGCTATCAAACAGTAAACACTGTCATGGTGATTTGCATATTTTGTATCAGTTTATTTTGTGACAGTGACCACATAGAAAGATTGCACCAAATGACAATATGCACATAATGTTCCAAAATAATAATAATAATAATAATTGTCTGTTGACACGTTACTTGTTAATGCATGAGAGTAAGTCAGTTAGATAGTCAGTTAAATTGTCAGGCCTAACTTAATGTTAGTCATTTACACGTGAAATGACATGGATGCATTCTGTGCATTTCATTCACAATTTGAACAATTTTTGAAACATAAGTGTTTCTTTTGAAGGCAGGGAAGAGAGTCAGTGCCAAGCCATGAAAAGAAGTAAAGATAAACTAAAGACTGTTCTTTAATATGTTAGCAGACCCAGATAGCAACACTGTGTCGGCCCAAATCCGGCCCACATCTGGCACATGCGGAATGATGATCTGGCCCACATGTGGCAGGAATGATGGCACTTGGGCGGACCGCTCCTGTTTGCCAGATCTGGACCACAAGCAGGCCACAAAAATGCCAAATGTCAGCCAAGAGCAAAGAACTGGACCTTATCTGATCCACAAAATCTTATGTATTATTTATAGAGTCATCTCAGCATTAACAAGCCTGTTATCAAGCAGAATCACTGAGGGAAAGAAGAAAAAAAGAGATGAGCAGAAACACAAGAACTACAACTGACTTCAGTCACAGCCTTAGAGGAAATCAATGAAGATAAAAGACATTAAATCTCTGAAGATCTGATTAAACAACTCCACAAACAGCATTACCAGCTTCACTTATTACTAACCTGACTGACTTTATTTCTGTCACACGTCTACAGAAGCTCTTATTGAGAATTAACAGGTTTAACTCGTTTGTTACATTTGAGGTTACCATGATGGTGATTGATATTTCCATTAGTTGGCCTCTTAACTTTATACATATATAACTGTCTTTTCTGACTGCTGTGATAGTGTGTTTACCAAACACATTAGCAGCAACAATAAAAATTGAAATGAGATCAGGTGTTGGCTGTTAGCCGTTGGTGATTTTACTAATCAATGATGTTGTTTAGATGAAAAAAAATGTTTTGTGCCATTAATACACTAACATTACAAACCCTGTGTTTCTGTGACATGAGCTTGAGCTGTATTGCAGAAATAATAATTTTTTTTTTTTTTAAAGGGTGCTTTGAGATGACACACTAAGACATCAAGAATCAGCACATGAATCTCAACTATGGTGACAATCAAAAGCATCATGTAGCCGCAATGCATGCTGGGTACTATAGTACAAAACTCCCAGAATGCATCAGAGCATTATGCAGCTGATGTTATTGTCTAAATATTTTGTTTATTGTCACTATCATTGTAATTCATATGCTGATTTCTGATATCTGTGTTTGTCAACATAGTTTTCCTTCTTGTGTTTTTATTTATTTTCAAGTTAAGTGATTTCTGCAAAACATCTGGATTTCATTTTGTAGTAACATTTATAATCAATTTTTATGACTTCAGTAAAGCAGGCTATTTGATAGCTAATTGTTGGACACCGTGTTGTTCACAGGCTATATGATGATTACAAAATCATCAATAGTTAACAATGATCTCACTTCAGTTTTCTTTGCTACTGCTAATGTGTTTGACAGACACACTACCACAGCAGTCAGAGAAGACAAATATATATGTTAAAAGTTAAGAGGCCAACTAATGGAAGCATCAATCACCATCATGGTAACCTGAAATGAAACAAACATGAGAGTTAAACTTCTGTTAATTCTCAGCAGGAACTTCTGTAGACATGTGACAGAAATAAAGTCAGTCTGGTTAGTAATAAGTGAAGCTGGTAATGCTGTTTGTGGAGTTGTTTAATCAGATCTTCAGAGATTTCATGTCTTTTATCTTTAGTTGATTTCCTATAAGGCTGTGACTGAAGTCAGTTGTAGTTCTTGTGTTTCTGCTCATCTCTTTTTTTCTGTTTCCTTCTTTCCTTCAGTGATTCTGCTTGATAACAGGATTGTTAATGCTGAGATGACTCTATAAATAATATATAAATATTTTGTGGATCAGATAAGGTCCAGTTCTTTGCTCTTGGCTGACATTTGGCATTTCTATGGCCTGCTTGTGGTCCAGATCTGGCAAACAGGAGCGGTCCGCCCAAGTGCCATCATTCCTGCCACATGTGGGCCAGATCATCATTCCGTATGTGCCAGATGTGGGCCGGATTTGGGCCGACACAAAGTTGCTATCTGGGGAGCACAATGTAATGGTTCCATATTTTATTTTTAAACTGTGGTGTTTTCATTTGAACTGTTACAGTGCTAAAACTTTAACTCTGTGTTACTCAGCTTTTTTGTAAATTAATCTGAAAGAAATGTTGAATGAAACACTATGATGTTTTGGCCAAACCATTTGATTTATTACAGTGGGGGGAATTTTTTTTAAATTTATTTATCATTATTTGAAAGAGATGGTGAATAAAACGACTGTATATTGTAATGGCCAAACTACTTATTAAAAGCAAATAGTAGACATCGTTTCTGCTTCTGGGTTTTTAAAATTGCTCATTATTAAAATTGCTTTTATTTTATAAACTTGTTAGTTTTATTAAAACACTAAAAATAATAAACACTGGCTCTCAAATTTAACTTAATGGATATATACAGGGATGACAAAAAACTAAATCAAAAATGAGCTTTATTACTACACTGCAAAAACTGCAGTGTTAAATTAACTCTCCTGGGAGTACATGTGAGACCACACTCCAGAGTGTTAAAGTGTTAAAATAAGAGTGTTAAAAGAACACTGAAAAGTGTTAAAGTTAATAAGATAATTAAGTGATTAATTGAGTAATGATTGACCATTATTGAAGACACCTGATGATAACAAGCAGAATCACCAAAGGAGAAAATCACAATTTTTAAGCCACCATCGTGAAGATGAGGGTTTGCTTTAGTTTGGCTCTTGACCGTTGACTTTTTAATATTAGATCTTGTTTTGGCTGCAAATTAACACCCAAAGTGTACATATGAGTCCATCTTGCCGGGTGTTAAAAAATAACACTGAAGCAGTGTTAAAGTTAACGAGATAATTGATTGATGATTGAGTGATGATTGACAATTAGTGGAGACACCTGATGATAATAAGCAGAATCACTGAAGAAACAACAAGAGAAAAAGAGAGAGACACAACAACTACAACTGACATCCAGCCATTAAACATTATTACACTTATTATTAACCAGTTTGATTTGATTTCTGTCATACATCAACAAAAGCTCTTATTGAGAATTAACAGATGTTTAGATGTTACTGTTTTAATGAAAGTTTAGTTTGAAGTCACCATGATGGTGAAAAGCATTTCCTTTAGTTGGGCTCTTGACTCAATTTATTAACATTAATTTATCTCTGGCTGCTCCAACTTTGTGTTTGTAGAGCACATTTGTTATGGCCAGAGAATCTATGATCTGAGCTGTGTTTCCCAAAAGTGCTGTGAGCCAAAGTTGATCAATTTAGGTTTACAATGCTTTGGGAATCAGTGTCATAGTGGTTTTGTTTTGATGATATTCTCTTTGTGAAATGGTCAGATTCATTGGTGACATCCAGTATTGGCAGGTCATATAGATGTTATATTTCTTTCTAGTAAATCTGTTACCGCTTGAGATCCAGCAGAAACACAGAAACTTCAGTTCATAATGTATTATTCTTAAAAAAAAAATCATCCTGCTGTTGGATTTCAAACTATAAAATCACAGGACTACAGTCATTAACACTAAAGCTACACATCAAGCATATGGTCAGATATTTAGACTAATTAATTGATTAATAGACATCACATGATGATAATATCATCATCAAATTATGTTGTGACTGGATAATATTTTCTCTGACATTACAAATGTGTTTTACAAACACAAAGTTGGAGCAATCAGAGAAAAATTAATAATAAAAAGTTAAGGGTCAAGAGCCCAACTAAAACAAACCCTCATCTCCACGATGGTGGCTTAAAAACTGTGATTTTCTCCTTTGGTGATTCTGCTTGTTATCATCAGGTGTCTTCAATAATGCTCAATCATCACTCAATTAATCACTTAATTATCTTATTAACTTTAACACTTTTCAGTGTTCTTTTAACACTCTTATTTTAACACTTTAACACTCTGGAGTGTGGTCTCACATGTACTCCCAGGAGAGTTAATTTAACTCTGGAGTTTTTGCAGTGTACATTTGTTTACAAGTAACTTTATTCAAGTTAAAAAATAATAATAAAATCAATAGGATTTATGTAATATACTGTAGAATTTAGCTTTTTTTTTTGGTCACTGGCGGCCACCCCATTTGGAGGCAGTGCCCCAGCATGGCCCCCCCACTGCAGTCAAAACGGTTGACCACTGCCGTGTGTGTATTATGTGTCCTGTGGCAAAATGCAGCGAAAACTCCCACATGACGTTAATAGACTTCGGTAAAGTTGGTTTTATTTTCGCACATTCAGACATTCGTATTCAATAGCCTTGTTAATCACACTACATTGGACATTCAGTGGATATTCACAAGTAAATATGCCATTAAAACAATACTTGCCTATTTTGATCGACTGTGAAAAATGTTGTAAGTTGACAATCGTTGGTTGTCAATATCATGTCGCTGCTTAAAATTCGCAAACATTAATTTATTGCACATTTATTGGAAAGTCTGAATTTATCAGAAGTCCGAATGTGCGAATATAAAACCAACTTTACCCAAGTCGTTAATAGTGTGATTAAGGTGTGTACATGTCTATATTACACTCCAATAATACGACTAAAATAGGAATACTCCACCTGTCGTAATTCGATTTGTGTTTACTTCGAGTATGAATAAAACATTGCTGTTTACATGGTCTCAATACTTAATCAGAGTATTGTCTTAATCGTATTAATATCGGATTACTGCTGTCCATGTAAACGTAGTCACTGAGCGTCTGTCACTCGTCCTCTTAAAAGTGGAAGCTTGTGCGTAGCTTTGTTGCATTATATTGAAACTTTGTTGATGTTGTTATTGTCATGCGTGTTCTGGTTATTTGTGCATGATTAAACATGAGCCTTTATAAGGCGATAAAACAAAGCTTTGTTGCGTTTTTGTTTTTTTGAAGTGGGGATTGGGGGTGCGCCAACCCCGTTTGGGACATAGAAGGGGGTGCACAGGAAAAAAAGTTTGGGAACCGCTGTGCTACGGTATTTGAAATGTTTTAGCACAAGGCTGCAGGTTTAGAAACAACCAACAGCTGCGCTATGAGATAACGATGTGATGCTATGATGCTAGCAGATTGAGTTAGGACCTATCAGCCTGCGACATCTAGAGTTTCATGACAGAACTTTGTATTAACCCTTTCAAGCGTGAGTTTAAAATATTCTAACTGACCCCCAAGAGTGATTTTATTTTAGGCGACTGTTATTTTAGAACGTTTGCCCTTATTGTTTCCATGGCAACATGTCTTGCATGTCACGTGTTGAACGCAGCCTCGATATGATAGATGGATTGCTATCATTTTGTTTTTCCTTTTTTATTTAAAATATTCACAAACTTGCTTATCAATTATCTGATATTCCGATTCTCAAATATTTGTAAGTGAGTGTGTTTTGTTGTTTAAAAAGCTTTATAGACCTAAATGATCTTTATCTTGATCTATAATGCGAGAATGGGCACCGCCATCTTATTGCCCCGCAGTTCGCAGAGTCCTGTCAGTTGGACTTACAGTTGAATTCATCAGTTTCTTCTGAAATATATGCAAGTGGCTGGTGAACTGGAAGAATAATAGAGTAAACTTTATCATTACTTAGGCCTATTATGTGTGTCTGATATGAATAAATGCCATACCGCTCAAAGGGTTAACCCTTTCAAGTGTGAGTAGTCTAGCTGAGCCCCCAGAGTGAGTTTTTTAAGGCGACCATTATTTTAGAACATTTGCCCTTATTGTTTCTGTGGTGAATCATAGCTTTTACTACTCCACCTTATTATTTTCTCTGGAAATGCAAAAGAATGCAGGATTTAATACTTTCAATTTCACTGTCACACACCCAACCATTAAACGCAAAAAACTTCAGGTTCAACCAGTTGATGAAACAAAAGGGGGCAGGCCTTTTTTATTTGCATTTTGTGGCAATAAAATCGTACGTGCATCCTTTGACTGTTGTCAACCTTTGGATTCTCAACAGAAAGGTAAGACTATGACTTTTTTCTAAGGTTTTGTTATCTTATGAAAGTGCATTTAACTCTAAAGGACTGATGTTTCAGGTCAAATAAAAGCATGTATTCTATATTCAATCAATAGAGCAAATAATATCACAAATTTTATTTTAAATATAAAGTAGTACTCTAACACAAAAAATGTAATTTTACATCCTACTGCAGGTCTTTATGACAATATGACGAAATTAACATTCTGCCACTTTCACAAGAGTGGATGCCAAAGAGAAGAGAATTATATATAATAAATAAGAAAATTATAAAAATGTGTTCTCATCTCGTGCAGCAGAAATACACACACACACACACACACACACATATATATATATATATATATATGTGTGTGTGTATATATATATATATATATATATGTGTGTGTGTGTGTGTATTTCTGCTGCACGAGATGAGAACACATTTTTATAATTTTCTTGGTCATGAAAGAATCAGTCTTTTTGATAAAGGCCTTTTTTTATTCTTCCTTTACTGCAAAACGCTCGCTCTGTCTAGATGCGCTTAAATCTGCACTTAAATCATTACTAAGCGAACCTGGTAATGCTGTTTGTGGAGTTTTGGACAGCAAAACATTCATATGGGGGTTTAATTCTTGAGGTGATGTCTTGTTAATATACAGTTAAAACATTTCTCTGAAAATGAAAGTTATGAAGCAGTGGTTCTCACCATTAATTATGGTTTTATTTGATCATATGGTTGACAACTGCAACTGACATGTTGCAAGCTTTATTTAACTTCACAATTGACATATATGGAATAAAATGATTATATTTGGGTATCACTACAGAGAAATAACCAGATTTATTAATAAAGTCATGTAAACATGGTTTACTTTCATTGTCAGGTTACTGATTTGCATGTAAACAGGCAAAACTGGTTATTTCAGTAAACTGATAATTGTGAGCTGTCAGCTTACAGGTGTGTATGTAAATGTGCTCATTACTGTTTCCTTAACAATCAAGTCACACCAAAGCACACCCTAGCAATCATTAACAGTATGGCCAGCCAAACTGACTTTTAATCATTCTCAGGATCTTGATATCAACAATTCAATTTTCACTAGTTAAAATGACCATTCTTTCAAGATATAAGGAATGACATTTTTACTAGTAATGTCTAGGTTACTATTGTAACCCCCGTTTCCTTGAAGGAGGGAATGGAGACATTACGTCGATACTGACAAAATGGGGTCTCGCCTTGGAGCCCAATCACCTCCAAATGGTAGAAAACAAGCCTATGGGAATTGGACCGTGAGATTTACATGCCGGATCCCACCCACCCAGCACATCCGGGTATAAATAGGACCGGCATACTCACTTTAATTCATATTTTGCTGATGAGCCGAGACAGTGATCCAGGTCATTCAGCGGTAGATCAGGGCTATGGCAAGGGGAAGTAACATCTCCGTTACCTCCTTCAGGAAACAGGGGTTACATTAGTAACCTAGAAATTCCCATTCAGTCAGTCACGTTCGACGTTACATCAATACTGATGTACAGGGGTCCCAATGAAAAACGCCACGAGTGTTGTAGATGCAGAGGCTGGCAAGCAACGGCGTGCCCAGAGCAAGTGCTACTCACAAACGTCGTAACCTACCCAGTGTCCGAAGTAACCCGAGAAAAGTCGTTCATAACAAAGGGATGGAGTAGACAGGGCCTTACTCTGGAGATAGTCGAAGCTGCTGTTCCTTAACCCAGGGAAGAGTGCTCAACTCAATTCCTATGTTTCAGCCATGACCAACGCTAGGGAAACATTCCCAGTGCCAAGGGAGGGGAACACTACGGAGACCACACCCTGCCCAATGGGAGGAAACCTGTGGAAATACACCTATGGACTGACCTTGGGGCAGTACCACATTTGGAAGATCTGTGCGGTAGGTCCTACCTAGCCAGGGAGGAAACACTGCAGCACAGCGACAGGGCAGAGCCGCCCAAGGAAAGACTCAGGTTTTCTCACAATCTGAGTAGCATGACTGTGGCTGCAGATGCCATATGCCCCAAGAGCCTCTGAAACTGCTTCAATGGAACCGCTGTTTTCCATGTGAACATAATCAGGCAGTTCAGCACTGACTGCATGTTAGTAATACACTTTCATGTTGACAGGGTCCAACTCCACACAGAGAAAAGAGATGTTCTGCACGGGGCAGAGCTTGCTCTTTTCCCAGTTGACCTGAAGCCCCATTTGACCAAAGTGCCTGAGCAACAGGTCCCTGTGTTCGCACAACTGATCTTGGGACTGGGATGAGCCAGTTATTGAAATAGTTGAGAATGTGAATGCCCTCCTCCCTGAGCGGGGCAAGGGCACCTTTCTCGACTTTGGTAAATATGCAAGGAAACAAGGACAGCCCAAAAGGGAGGATCTTGTACTGGTAGGCTCAACCCTCAAATGCAAAGCATAGAAACGGTCTGTGTCAAGGGAGAATCAAAACATGAAAGTACGCGTCCTTCAGATAGATCGCTGCAAACCACGCTATGTTTTAGTGTGAGCATCTTGAACGGGAGCCAGGGGAAACAGGGGCCTCGTCGCCTGCCATCGAGGTGAACAGGACACTGCTGAACCTGGGGGGACGCCTGGTGAACTGAATCGCATAGCCGAGTCTGATTGTCCAAATGAACCAACGGGATGGGTTGGGGAGGTACAGCCAGGCCCCCAAGCTCTGTGTGAGTGGCACTATCAGGACATCAGACACATCAGCGGAGGGGCAGTGCGGAGCACTGAGGCCCAACCGGGGAAGCAGAGCATCCTGAGGTAGAGGCAGTGAGTGCGGTGCACTCACATGGCTCCAAAGGTTCCTTGAAGGATGAGGCAGGGAGGCAGTGCGTCCTCGAAATGCAAACTCCCTGCACTAGGCGAATGAGGATGTGGCTGAAAGTGAGGAGGCAGCGCGTTGTCAGCACAGATCCAGTATGACCCAGAGATTTTGGAAACTGCTCTTTTATTAAAAAGGTGGAACAGAAATAAAACGGAAAACAGGATTTTCCACCCGGCCCTCTCCCAGGGTGAAGGAGTGGTGCCTTCACCGTCTCCTGGGAAAGAGCAGTCCCCTCCATCTCTGGGTCACCCATCTCAGGGCTGCTTAGGAGGCTTCTTCTTTGAGGACTTAGCAGCCTGAACAGGCTGTGTCACCTTCCTGCAGGGGGCTCGGGGAGGACGGAATGATTCAGTTTTCCTGGGAGCCTGTGCAGCCCCAGGGGGGCGCCCTCGGCGATGAGCAGGTTGGGGGCCAGCCCACGGCAGAACAGTGGCAGTATCACACTGGGGCAAGATGTGCTTTATGGCCTCCATCTGCTTCTGGACTGCCGAGAACTGCCGTCCTCGACCGAGTCGCAGAAGACGCCGACCTGGGAAATGGGGGCGTTGAAAAAGCAAACTTTGTCATTGTCCTTCATTTCAGCCAGGTCCGACCAGAGATGATGCTCCTGGACCACCAGGGTGGACATTGTCCGGCAAAGGGCCCGCGCTGTGACACTCGTCGCCCAGAGGGCGAGGTCAATCGCCGTGCACAGTCCTTGCAACAACTCGGAACTCACCCTTGCCCTGGCTCAGAACTACTGTTGTGCAGCTCTTTTAGAGTTTTTGCCTTATGGACCTACAAGATGGCCATGGCATGCAGGGCGGAGGCCACCTGTCCAGTGGCAGAGTAAGAAGGGCTGCTGTCATCTTACTTGCCTTGGACGGAATCCGATTCTACCTGAATGACCACCCCGGAGGGCGGAAGTTTGGCGTCCTCATCCTGTCCAGAGGACAAAAGCCCACTTTCCGATGTAGCGATCGACATCAGATCCTCATCCAGAGCACCGAATGTGATGCGGGGCACCTCAATTGAGGGAGCCGCACCAGCATCTGGCAAGGACCAACCAGAGATTAACCCTTTAAGATGGCGCTCCCATTTGCGTGTCTCTCTTTAAGAGCCAATAAAAACTGAACCCATGTAGGTAGCATAAAAATTCTTTTTGCATACAAAACCAGAGACTTTACATGTCTGTGTAAAGTGCCTCTAAACTGGAGTTTACTGCCCATGGGCGCCATCTGGTGGTGAAAATATGAAAAACACTCTATACAACTATACTAGACTATAGCTGTGTCCCAATTCAAGGTCCGCGCACTTCGAAGTGCATGAAAGGGGTGGGGTTTTGGAGTGGAAGGTTGCCAGGTCTGCGCAACAAAACCATCCCAAAAGTAGTGTAATCACAGCACAAGTGTATAAGTATCCCAATCCCAGACATGGCAACAATGAGCCGAGCGTTGTTACATGGCTAGCGGCTGTGTGACCGACAGCTGACAGTTGATGTTTATGTGTGCATTTTAAAGTTTATGACTTTCTATTGGGTTTTGACATGCTTCACTGCCGGCGACTACGGGACACTGGACCAAAATATGTATGGTTAAACTATGTAATGTTAGTTTTATATCGTTAGCAACGAGTTAACCTTGTTTGCTTTTTATGTTAAATTATGTTAAATTTATGTTAACTGTGAAAATATATACATTCATATTTATACATTTACTCTGTATTTAAGTCTGAATTTAAAGTACAGTACTTTAGGATTTTATTCAACTACTCCATCTCAGTTGTTGTTTATGATGTTCAACCTAAGTTCTGTTGTAAACAGTTGTAAAGGTACTTTATGTAATGTATAGAACGATGTATTTTAATGTAAAAATATTTAATTTACATGATGAAAAAATGATTGTATATGTTGTATATGTATAATGTTTCATGTAAAATTATAAGTTGCATAAAAGAAATAAACAGTGAACAGAACAATTCTTTTATTAAAAAAAAAAATAATTATCAAACAGAAATTATAGTAATTACAAATTACTCTGGCTCATTTACAAATAAATTACTTTACAAATATAATGTATACAACTTATGCATTTCATTTTTAACTTACATCACAAAAATAAGCTGTGCAGAAATTAGGCTGTTTCATTGACAAAATGACATTTAAATAATACTGATATCGACACATTTTAATGTGCCCATTTTATGCACTGTATTCTGTTCTTGAGAAAGGGGGGGGGGGGGGTTCATAAATACAGTATTTGTCTCTGAGATGGAGTGCAGTTGAATAAAATCCTAAAGTACTTTACTTTATAAACAACAACTGAGATGGAGTAGTTGAATAAAATCCTAAAGTACTGTACTTTAAATTCAGACTTAAATACAGAATAAATGTATAAATATGAATGTATATATTTTCACAGTTAACATAGCCTAAATTTAACATAATTGAACATTAAATAAAACAAACAAGGTTAACTAGTTGCTAACGATATAAAACTAACATTACATAGTTTAACCATACATATTTTGGTCCAGTGTCCCATCGTCGCCGGCAGTGAAGCATGTCAAAACCCAATAGAAAGTCATAAAACTTTAAAATGCACACATAAAAGTCAACTGTCAGCTGTCTGTCACACAGCGCTAGGCATGTAACGATGCTCGGCTCATTGTTGCCATGTCTGAGATTGGGATACTTTTACACTTGTGCTGTGATTACACTACTTTTGGGATGGTTTTGTTGCGCAGACCTGGCAACCCTCCACTCCAAACCCCCACCCCTTTCATGCACTTCGAAGTGCGCGGACCCTGAATTGGGACACAGCTTATATATATATATATATATATATAACAATTTATTTTGATTCAACACCATTGTATCAGGTTTCTGATTTAAATGTGATTGATTCATGTTAAATTGACTTGAAACGATTACTCTTTGACTTAATTTGATGTTTTCATATTGGAATAACATGTTTCAATCAAGTAAACCCAACCAGGACTCAATCAAACAGGATTTTCACTTCCCATCATGCTTTGCAAAGGGGCTTAACTAGGAGTGTAAATGTTGAAATAAAGTGTTATTTTAAGCATTTTTCAGGAAGATGAGAAAATGGAAAGACTTTTTAATGTTTACTGTTCTATTATGTTGGTATTTAAAAGTTTCTGTTAATTAATAGTTTTCAAATTACTTAAATAAGAAAGTAATCACTGTGGTAGTGCTCTGGGTTGCATTTCCCAAAAGCATTGTAAGCCTATGTTGATTGTAAAACCATTGCCACCAATGGACTTATGATCAATTTAGGCTTTACAATGTTTTTGGTTAAGGCAATTTTGGATGAATCCAGCATCACATCTAGATTTCTAACACAGAACATCACAAAAGTTATATAAATCACAAAATTAAACAAGAAGAATTAATTGTAAATATCAATGTATATGAAACAATTTATTTATTTATTTATTTATTTATTTATTGCTTTTTATTTAATTTCCAAAACATTGCAAATTAAGCTGTGCCCAACCATAGTAAATAAGTTGAATCAACCTTAATAAATTAAGTTGACCCAACGTAAGTACATTAAATTGGAATAACAGAATTGCATAATGCTGAAATAAAGCAACTTAATCATGTGGAAATCCTTTCCATGATTTTTTTATGTTCGTTCAAAGACCACAAAATTTGAACCAGATGTAGGAGAGCATCACCAAAAAAGAATTTTTCTCCAATCTTATTGCCTTCCTGAGCTATTACATGTCAACTAAAAAAATGAAAAATTATTAAATATATATATATATATATATATATATATATATATATATATATATATATATACATATATATATACGTTTTGTCTTTTATTAGCAGTTTCTCAGAAGGAAAATGTCCAAATGTAATGTAATTTATATTTTCTAAAAAGTGTTATATTAAATGATACCTACCTTTTGACTCTCATTGCTAGAGTTTTGGAGTTATGAGTCTTTACTTTTGTGTATGTCGCTCAGAAAAAAAACTCTAAAAAAAGCCTTCAGGTCTTAAAGGTTTAAGAACTACATTGAGCAAAACTTCTCATCTTTGAGTAATAAAAAACTGTGGAATTCTCTGAGATTCTCCTTCGAGGCAGAAAGCTATGAAAATTGCTATTGAGAGGAAACTCCAAATAGCAATTAAAGTTGCAGTTTTTGCTCTTTTAATTCTTGGAAATTTGTACTCTTCTTAAAGGTGAATGGATTAAGAACGATCAGTTGTGACCACTCGGCTCTGAAGCAAAAGTATGAATGAAAGTGAGTATGCCAGTCCTATTTACACCCGGATTTGCTGGGTGGGTGGGATCCAGCATGTAAATCTCACTGGCCAATTCCCATTGGCTTGTTTTGTACCACTTGGAGGTGTTTGGGCTCCCAGGTGTGACCCCATAATGTCAGTATCGACGCAACGTCGAACATGACTGACTGAATGGGAACAATGGTAATTCTTGATATCTGGAATTTCATTTCCACAAGTGAAAACATGAATTCTTATAAAAAAATATTCTTCTTATATATATATTCTTATATAAAAAATAACATTACTCATAGAAATCATACACAGTAAAATCCACAGAGTTAAATCAACTCTGCTCAGATAACATTTGGTCCCTCTCTGAATAGTGTTAAAATAACACTGAAGCAGAGTTAAAGTTAATGAGATAATTAAGCTATTAATTAAGTGATGATTGAACATTAATGATGTTGACATTAATTAAACATAAACACCTGCTGTTAACAAGCAGAATAACTGAAGAATAAATTATGCCACCATCGTGGTGGTCAGGGTTTGTTTTAGTTGGGGTCTTGACCTTTTTATGCTTTTAAAATAATTTGTGTTTGTGTAGTCTTGATTAAAAAAATTAATTTTGGCTAGCAAAAACTATTATTCTTTTCTTATTTTATATAATTTGTAACTATGTTTTCACTTATTAAATATCACAATGATCTGCCATTCAAATTTAATTAAAGACATCAAAAATGAGTTTCTCATATTCAAAGTCAAGGCAAACATAGCAGCCATATATTTCTTACTAGTAAAAATATTATTATAATAATATTAATATTATTATATCAATAATTACTTTGCCACTAGTAAAAATATGAGAATATTCGGATGATTTATAGGTATCAAGAATTAGCATTTAAACTAGTGAAAATGTAATTTTGGTATCAAGATTTTTTTTTCACTAGTTGAAATGCTAATTGTAATCTGTAAATGTATTTCAACTTGTATAATTTGGCACTTTTGAAATCAAGAATTGCATTTCAGATATAAATAAATGAGAGAATAATAGCAGATATATGGTTTTCCTTGATCATTGTCTTAGCATATTAAGCCACATTAAGCTGTTTTAAGTGTTTTAGAATGTCCCTGATATATTTTGTATGATATAGAAGTCCTCTGAAGCCATATGATAGCTTCATGTGAGATAAGACTGAATCATAAATACGTTATCAGCTGATAATCTTCTCCTCCACTGTAGCTTTTATATCTCCTTCATGCTTTAAACCACAGTCACAAAACAAACACACTTAAATTTGGGTCTGTTTGAACTATACTTGTGAAGCAGAAGAGAACTACACTCAAAAAAATGAATTGTTGGATTTACTTAAAAAATAAGTGTCAAGTGGTTCCACGCAACAATATTGAGTAATTTGTACAAAAAACTATTTAGTTGAATGAACAAAAGAATTCAAGTAAAGCTGACAAAATTTCTTTGAGTAAATACAAATCATTTAAATGTCACTGTTACATAATATTTATATGTGCAGTTTACTTAATGTTATGTTGATTTTTTGAATAATCATTTAAATAAAAAGGATACAACATATCAGAATGCAGCCCCTCACCCCAAAATGCACTCAAAAAATAACTAATTGAACAAAGTCAATTGAATTGAGAGCAGGAGTTTCATCCTATAAGCATGCGTATGTGAGTGCTCACAGCCTAAACACAGGCGACACTCTTCTGCATGATGGTAACCACAAAATTCAAAAACTACTCTAAATGTCCAACATAACTGAACATTAAACACTAACATAAACTAACAACATCTTTCCCTTTAGTGAAAAACACATAAAATAACACTTTAATCCCTAAATTTACTCTCCTAATGCAGTCCCTTGCAAAGCATGCTGGGAACTACGGATCCACTGCACAGTTAGTTATGTCAACAATAATGTGTGCTTTCACACAGCAATGTTAAGTTGACTGAACAAACACTTACTAAGTAAAGCTGACAATACTCAATTTTAGTAGAAACAACACAGTTAAATTACGTTCATGTAGTTACATGAGTTTTTTAAGTAATGTGAACAAGGGTGGTTTGAGTGAAACTAACAACAGTGAAAGTTCATTTTTTTGAGTGTAGAGATAGAGGCTAAATATCAAGGCTTGTAAATGAAACTCTGCTAATTCAAGCTCCACTATGAGTGAGCGATCCATAAAGATCTCCAGTGTGCCCTTAATTTGAAGAATGTTATATAAAGTTCTGTTGCTTTGTGATTAATTCTACAAGATATGTCATTGTAATTATTCTCTTTTTTAAACATTATAAAACTATTTTAGGAAAGGTTCTAGTTTGTGTGGAAACAACGCAGAAAATCAGTCAAGGTTTCATCTGTAACTGACATTCAAATGGAGTATTATACAGTCTCAACCAAATATGGTGCTCGGATTGAACTCCAGACTGAAGTAAGAGATAAACTCTCTAATATTGATGTTGCTTGGGAAAATATGTATGAAGATGAGGATATTGATCCTCAGTTTGTCTTGGAGAAGGAAGCAGAGTTCTACAGAGGAGCCCCACCACAATGGCTGAACTTCTACTGTGCTGAGAGAAATCATACACCTTTTGTTAAGAGGGACATATACACAAAAACAACAAAACTTATACAAAAGAAAAGAAAAATAAACTGTAGCACGTCCAGTATTAATCTCTTTCATCAACCAGGCAGTGGAGGTACTACACTGGCAATGCAAGTTCTCTGGGACTTGAGGAAAGAGCTCAGATGTGCACGAGTAATTGATTCAGTATCAGATTCAAAAGCAATTGCACAACAAGTAATACATCTGTTTAATGGGGGTGCTTCACAAAACCAGAACACAGTCCTACTACTTGTGGACAGAGAGACAGACACAAATGAGAACATGCAATTTATCTCTGACTTGCAAGACAATCTGACTAAAAAAATAAAAGAGAACAATATCAATGCAAACATTCCTGTGGTCATCATTTTAAACTGCATTCGAAAAAAGAACAAAACAGGAAAGGAGAAACTAATGTTGTGTACAAGCCTTTCGAAAGAAGAGCAGGACAATTTTAATGCCAAACTTACAGAGATTGCTGAGAGACACGACAGACACAAGGAATTTCATGGTTTTAACATAATGCAGAGGAATTTCAGCCAAACTTACATTACAGAGGCCTGTGAATATCTCAAACCTTTAAAGACAAAAAGGAGACCTCGCAAAGCTCAAATGCTGTCTTTTTTGGCTTTGATTAACTCATATGTCCCAGGTTCATATCTTACTGAGAACTTGTGCCTGGAATTTGTGGATAAGAAAAATCACATTTCTGGCCGTCCCACTTTGGAAAAACAAATGGGAGCCTTTGCAGATCTTCTGGTGATATATTCAACACATTCTGGAGGGACCAAATATAAGGACAGATGTATACGAATGGCACATCCGATGATCGCTGACAAGTGTCTACAGTTACTAACCGATGCTGGTGTAACCTTGAGTGATACGACTATAAAACTCATCTCACACTTATGCCCTCAAACCATCCCCCCTTACTTGGTGAAAACAATCAAACATCTGCTTACAAAGCGAGAAAAATATCTGCCAAACGATGAGAGAGAAGAAACACTTCACAAGTTCTCCAATCTTATCCAAGATATTATGAAGAAAGAAAAACAATCAATGTGTGTGGGATTGTTCAAACATGCAGCTAAGAAGTTTCCACAGGATCCATTTATTCCACAAGCTCTTGCACGTTTTTATTATATCGAGCAAAGAAAATATGCAAGAGCTGAAACCTGGGCGAAAATTGCTATTAAGATGGAACCAAATAATTCTTTTATCAGAGACACACTTGGACAAGTCTACAAAAACCAACTGAAGAACCCAAACCTTGAAAATCTTTCTAGAAAGATTTTACAGATTGGAAAGCAAGCATTTAAAGCTTTTGAAGTAGAGGCAGAGATCGCAGAAAAGGAACTAGAACCAAAGATCCAAGAGGACAGTTTTGTCTCTGCTGTTTTTAATTACAGAGGGCTTTTTGGCTACATACAGGTGGCAGACACGATTTTCTACAAGCTAAAATACATTAACTCAGAATGGTCCAAAGTGCTCAGACAGGAAACACAGTCTCCCAGTTTAATCAGCTCTGAAAATTGTAAAAAATACAAATCTCTCCTCACAAGCTTAAGGCAAAGAATTGAAGAGAAATGCATTTTTTTTTATACCTTTCTAATATACTCAAAGCCAAACATTGATAAAAATGAACCAAAGTACATTTGGGCAGACACTGCCAAGTGCTACGAAAATTATATAAAAGAAGAGAAACAATTCAGCAGGTCTTTTGCAGGTCTGCTTTCTGCTTTAAGCCACATCACAAGTGTTTCTGACCTGGAGCAAATCACAGAACAATGGAGAGAGATTTATATGAATTTTCAGTTTGATGGTGATGCTCAAAACTACATTCTCGCCAACATCATGTTGAGTCAGAAGTCTGCAAACTCTGAAATACTCAGACCAGTGCCAGAGCTCCAGGACGTATTACAGAAACTTTGGGGGAGAGAGAACAAAAACAGAAGCCCAGAGTTTTACCTCTTGGTCCTTTTGCTGTTTTGGCATGATAGTGCAAAGAAAACCAGTAACACTCCCGACCTTAAAGAGTGTGTCCAATACATGTGTGATTCATATGAGAGAACCTATCAGAAACACCTTCGCTCTCACTACCTTGTTCCCCTCTTCTTCCTTGGGAGCGGTGGAGGATTGCAGAGACTTGTTCATTCCTCTAGGAGTAACCCTGACCACTTCTCTGATGTAAGAAATCAGATTGAGATCACCCGTCTCCTCACTGAAGAGCATGAGAATGCTGAAATCGAAAGTCTTCAGCGTATTGAAGGGGAGATTAGAAATCATAAGGTGTTTGCTTTTAGAGGTACAAACCAAATTGAAGTTTCACCCCACAATCAGGCCAGTGTGTACAATAAAGACCTGGTCTCCTTCTACCTTGGCTTTACCATCAGAGGACCTGTTGCCTACAACATCAGATATGTCAAGAAATGTAAGTATTTTAGTATTAGTTTGTGTAGCAGTTTGTCTTTCTCCCTCACACACTGTAATGATTCATCACACAGGCTGGGATCCATTAGCATGCTTTTAATGATAAAGGGTAGTCGTACAGGCAGGGTCAAACAGGAGCAGACAGGAATAACAGGGACAGGCAGGGTCATGGTCAAAATAACAGGCAGACAGTTCAAGACAGGCAGCAATCACTCACAGGTAGTTAGAACTAGTGATGGCCGATTTCGAAACACATGCTTCATGAAGCTCCGAAGCTTCATGAATCATTTGTTTCGAATCAGTGATTCGGAGCGTGTATCAAACTGCCAAAGTCACGTGATTTTAGTAAACGAGGCTTCATTACGTCATCACTGCTTCGAAACATTTCAAAACAGTTCGAAATTTCAGTGGTTCACCGGTAGAGGGCGATGATAAAGTTAACCCATGAATCATGCAGATTCACTGAGAAGCATTGAACAAGTGTCTATGGGTTTTACCCCACCTGATCTCTAATCAGTTTTATAAATTTGTAGATGTTTTAATTAGACATTAGAATAATCAAAATAAATAATGGTAGTTATTAATCTCTTATTGGCCTGTTTAGCTTGAGCCAAGGAACAGAGAAACAAGCCTTGAAAATTGATAAAAGAACAGATATACAGTCACTCTATATGTAGCCTAATCTTATTAGAGAATTAGTTAATTGCATTTAATAGATTTTACTTTCAATAAAACATTTGCAATAGATTTGTAAAAGGTGTTTTTACTGCATGTTTAGTTTGAGTTTTGTTGCATTTACACTCTTTTGACCACTAGGGGTCACCGTGGAGTCAAGTGTCAGATTGTTTCGAAGCCTCGAATCATCACGGCACATTTGATTCAACTGCTTCAGTGTTTCACGAAGCCTCGCTCTGCCCATCACTAGTTAGAACAGGCAAGGGTCAGAGGCAGGCAGCGATGGATCAGTAACGGGTAACAATACAGTCAGCAACAGGCAATCAGACAAGGAAATAACACTCAGAAATGTTCACCAAGGCAAAACAAGACTTCGCAATAAGTGGGTGTGTAGGAGAGTCTTTTATAGTCCAGGTGATGGGTAACAGCTGGAGTGGAAATCAGTCCAAGGCACAGGCTTATGGGAAATGTAGTGTGTGTGTGTCAGTATTCGGGAGAAGGCTCCCTCCGATGGCCAGAGGAGGGAACCACGGAGTTTGTCTCTGTGACACACACACAGCATTAGTTTGTGTCTAAAATAAAATATTTGATTCTCTTTTTCTTGCAGCTGCTCAGTTTGTGGACAAACACAAGGAGAAAATCATTCAGCATGTCAAGAAGGTGGATTCTATCGTAGATGACCTTCGCCCACTGATTGGCACTGAGCAATACTCAACCATCATAGCAGCTTCAACAAACGAAGACAAAATGAGACAACTATACTCTATCATATCAGCAGGATATGAAATAAAGGACACGTTTTACCAGAGCCTTTTAAAGAATGAGAAAGAACTTATTCACCTTTGGGAAAGAGAGTTCCAGTGAGTTGTACAGTGTGTTGTAATGTTCTAAAAGCGATATTTGATAAACTTCAAACAGTGCTGCACTGTGCTCAACATATCTCTAAATATTTCTGTTTTTATTCCTAAAAGACTTTAAGATCATAACTATCAGTGTATTCAGTGTATTCAAGTTATAAGCATGGGTTCCAATTATGGTACATGGGTTTAATATTGTTATAATGCTCTTTGTAATGATTTATTGAGTACTTTCTAATTCTATGTACTAAGTAGTTCGTTTTTTTTAAAGAAATTTCAGGAACTGTATAAATCAATCAGTTAAAAAATGTTTCATATACAAGTAATTTGCTGTTAAGACTGCATTTATTCCAATAAAAGCAATGTTCAATAAACTCTCTTGGTTATACTTTGAAACAACAACTGTCACGTTGGGTTGTAGTATTTAATCACGACAAAGGAGATATCAGGAATCTTTAATGGAGCAATCCAAACAAGGAACAGGGGAAATAACCAGGAAATAAAATACAAAACATCACATACCATTAGACAAAGCTAGACAAAGAATGGACTGAAACTAAGGGCTTAAATACACAGCAAACAGGAGTTAACGAGACTAAATTAACAAGACCCACCTGAACTGTAATCAGTAACCAAGGAGACAAACAGGGAGGCACACAAGGAAAACTGAAACAATTAAAAACTAGAAAAGTGACTATGAAACTGAAGACAGGGAGAAATCATGAAAACAGATCAAAAACAATCTCCAAACAGACATAACCTTGCCCACTCCTGCAAAGGTGCGTCCTCGTGCCGTACAAAGATAGCCCAACATAGGAGGGAGGGCGGGGTCTCTGGAGGATGACGAGGAACAAACAAAAGTCCAGGGGGTGGGAGGATTGGCACCCTGGAGGCTGACTAGGAGAGCCTTAGGTAGGGCGGGAAGCCTCCAGGACGGTATCTGTGGTGCAGGGATCCAGGGAGGTGCTGGCAGCTCTGGGAGCCACCAGGGTGGCTCTGGTTTAGGAGGCCATGGTGGCGCCGACAGTTCAGGGGGCCAGGGCGGAGCCACCAGTACAGGGAAGGCCTTCTCGGCTGTAGACAGGTAACCCCCCGCAAAACTTTCTTGGGCAGAGCTACGGCTGTGTGTGCAGCCCACACACACACCAATGAGCCAGAGCCATGATGGTCAATGTTGTCCTCACAGGGATGGGCTCTGTGGCAGAGTCTGGAGCGGACTCCATAGATATATAGTTCCTTGTTTGTGGAACTTCTTTTGGAGATCTGAGTTTTAGAGTTCTGTCTTTTCATCATGGCAGATGAAAGGAACTCCTGATGCAATGAGGGGTCTGCCCTCATGTTTGGCTGCTGATCAGTACAACTGTACTAACCAATTCTGCAGAACTGCGAGGAGGGGGCCTTGATACCACGGCTCCAATTCACTCACTACTGCGCAGACTCTGGCTCCAGGATGTCAGTTCCATATTGGGACATTGGCGGCTTCACTTCCCACTGAGCAAATTACGTCCAGAAGACGTCTTTTTTAGGTCTTGTCTCAGGTTGAAAAGACGTCCACTGAGGGGCCAGAATGAAAGTTTTTATGACGTCTTTTTTTGACGTCTTCTGGACATCCGATATAGACGTACAAGCAGAATCACCAAAGGAGAAAAATCACAATTTTTAAGCCACCATCGTGGAGATGAGTGTTTGCTTTAGTTGGGCTCTTGACCCTTGCCTTATTAATATTAGAGTTTGTTTGGGCTGTTGACTGAGTCATAACAGCCAGACAAGTAAAGAGAAATGATCAGGTGTTGGTTATGGTCTCACAAATAACCATTATTTGACCTGAATCACTGAACTCATGAAGAGCCCAATCTCTGAGTTAGATTTACATTATTGATTACAGCAGCACTGTGATTCTACAGCAGAAGATCAGCTTTTACAATATGATTCAAATGATTTCAGAAAAGGTGTGTTGAACAAAAAAAAAAAACTCATTTTAGGCACACACAGACATCAAGAATCATCCTGTGAATCTCAACAGTGGTGACCATCAAAAAGCATGTTGCAGTGCATTCTGGGAGCCACCAATCAAAATTCATCCACGGCTCCCATCATGCATTGCTGCATGAATAAATTATGAGCTTAATTGTCTTAGTAATTTCCTTTATTCTCATATTTTATTTTGTTCTGTTTATGTGACTTTTTAGTAGCTTGTTTTCTAATATTCAGAGTTGATCTGTTGATCAGAATATGTTGCTTGTCACCGTCATTGAGATTCACAGGCTGATTCTTGATGTCTGTGTGTGCTTAAGAGATAATTTTTTTATTATGTGAAATCTTTCAGATTATATTGATAAAGCTGATCTTGTGCTGTAGAATCACAGTTCTGCTGTAATCAATAACATAAATCTAACTCAGAGATTGGGCTCTAAATGATTCAGGTCAAATAACAATTATGTGAAAACATAACCAATACCTTGATCATTTCTCTTTACTTGTCTGGCTGTTATGACTCAGTCAACAGCCCAAACAAACTCTAATATTAATAAGGCAAGGGTCAAGAGCCCAACTAAAGCAAACACTCATCTCCACGATGGTGGCTTAAAAATTGTGATTTTTCTCCTTTGGTGATTCTGTGTGTTCGTCTATATCGGATGTCCAGAAGACGTCAAAAAAAGACGTCATAAAAACTTTCATTCTGGCCCCTCAGTGGACGTCTTTTCAACCTGAGACAAGACCTAAAAAAGACGTCTTCTGGACGTAATTTGCTCAGTGGGTTCTCTACAATGTGAGAGTGAAGGTGCGTCATCCATATATTTTTTCTAGTCTATAGTCTGGACTTACATAAATCATGCTCTTGAACACTTATGGAAAAAATGTAACTTGCGCTGCGTTCGTAGCATAGGGAAGGCGTAGGACATACAGCGTAAGCTTTTTGAAGAATATGAAAATGCGGTTTTGGCGGAAGCACACGCAAGGTGATCATTTGTTTATATAAAGCATATACATTTACATTTTTTTTCGAAAATGACAGATCATTCAGATAAGACCCTTATTCCTCGTCTGGTATTGTTTAAAGCCCTTTGAAGCTGCACTGAAACTGTAATTTTGACCTTCAACTGTTTGGAGTCCATTGAAGTCCACTATAAGGAGAATAATCCTGGAAAGTTTTCATCAAAAACCTTCTGAAGAAAGAAGGACATAAACATCTTGGATGACATGGGGGTGAGTAAATTATCAGGAAAATTATATTTGAAAGTGAACTAATCCTTTAAGCAGCAAGTTAGATCTCCAGAATGATCTCACTCAAAGATGGACGGATGCTGATTCAACACACACTGAATCAGATTAACTCCTGCCGGCATGAGCCCGACTAGAGCCGATGTGTAGAATACACCATAAAAACTAGCCCGATAGACACTCACCGATGGCCTGGCATTGGATGATTTTCAGCTTGGTGTGTCACAGGCCTAAAATGTCTTAATGGATTTGAATGCAATGTTTCATTAAAAGACAACAAAGCTGACCAGCAAGCTAGCAGCCAGGAAAATAGCTGGTGTATTATTTAGCATTGTGTTTAGCTGTCAATCTGTGTATGTTATTAAAGACACATGATAGGTAAGAGTCTATAGTTGACCTCTGATTTGACTTTTTGATGGATTTAGTATGTTATATGACTGTAAAGCTGTTTTATAGGGCATCAACTGTGAGGCTCATTTAAAGCAGGACAGGAAGAAACTCTTCACCTACAAACTAAATACAGATACATCAGATACCCACTCTCACCTACAAACTATTTGTCCACCCAACAGATCAAACCATGTTTCTGAAGAAAACCAACCACAGCAGGTTTCAGTTTGACTCAGAAAATGAGACGCTCACAATGTGAAATGGCATTAACTTTTTTTTCAGACTTTCACTGAACAATTGAAGAAAATGTTTCACACGGTTGTTCTGTTCTCTTTGTGCTGGTGGCGTCTGATTGGTAAGTTATAAATATATATTTTTGGCCTAATATCATTGTGAATAAATATTCTTTTTGCAAGTATTGATGGTGTGCGAGATTTCCTTTTGTTTTTTTAGATTTTTGACATTATTAGTCTTCTCTCCCATGCACCTATCCATTACCTGGAGGATTGTAATTGTAATTGTTTATTGGCCTATGTAATATTAGTAACATTCTTGACATATGTTAGAAGAGATGGAAAATAATGGGAACTGCTATAGTGAATGTAACCAGTGGAGACTCAAAGAGAGCGAATCCTCCATTAAGCCACTTTCTAATCTCAGGTCAGACCCGGTTCTACATGTAACATTAAGAGCCAGGGGGTGTAAACTTTTGAACAGGATAATTAGAGGAAATTGTTATTATTTTGCTTAAAGAAGTTACAGTACAAAAGATTAAGTTTCCCAGAAGACAAAATAAGAACAACTTAGTCCGATCATCCTGTGCAAAAGTTTACACGCCCTAACTCTTAATGCATCGTGTTTCTCTCTTAAGCATCAGGGAATGTTTGCACTGTCTGTAATAGTTATATATAATAGCTGTGCTCTGTGTACAAAGATGGATCCTAAAATGTTTGGAATGTTGGAATGGGTTTAAATATGCAGTAGATGCTGAATAAACAAGGAATGTGCAATTGACATAGTAGGGGGTAATAGTTCAGAAATACTTTGGTAGTAAATAGTCAGATAGATACCAATCTAAATGTCCTATATTTAAAAAATGTCAACATGTTGAAAATATGCAGGTTAAAGCCTTTTTTTGTAATTTGACTACAGAAGGAGTAGGACGTATAGCGCAAGCTTTTTGAACCGAGAGAGGCATTATACTTTCTTCCTGAGCTGAATACAGAAGGTGGTCTGGTGGAAGCGTGATATTTTACTTTATAACTTGTTAAATATGGATATTTTTCTTACACAAACACATCGCTTCACTTCAGAAGGCCTTTATTAACCCCCGTAGCTGTGAGGAGTACGGTTATAATGAATGGATGCACTTTCTTGAGCTTCCAACTTGTTGACCTATTTATTAATATAACTTTGATTGTGTTCTTTATACATTTATTGTGCTCTAGATAGCAGATAACTTAAAAAACAAACAAACAAACAAACAAAAAACATTAATATCATATTCATGTTTCCCACTTTTCATGTGTCTTTGCTGCAGTTCAGAAAGTTTTTCAATTCACATTTATTTACAAACTATAGCTGATTTCAGTCTTTGTAGGGCCTTAATCAGTGTAAAATCTGTCTGTTCTCCAGGTGTGTTTGGTGATTCAGTGTCAGTGATGGAGGGAGATTCTGTCACTTTATACAACAATGTTACTGAAATACGTGAAGACGATATACTGTGGACATTTGGAGCTGAAAACTCTCTCATAGCTAAAAGAAAGAAGCAAATTTTCTCCACATATAATAGCACTGATGGGAGATTCAGAGACAGACTGGAGCTGGACGATCAAACTGGATCTCTGACCATCACAAACATCACAACTGAACATGCTGGAGTTTATAAAGTACAGATAAGGACAGAAAAAGTGACATCAAAAACATTCAGTGTTTCTGTTTATGGTGAGTAGAGATAATTTGTCTTGTGCTTCAAATATTCTTGTTTTATTAAAGGAATATTCAGTATAAGTTAAGCTCAATTAACAGCATTTGTGGCATAATGTTGTTACACCCCCCCAAAAAAAAATAAATAAAATAATAAGCAAAACAAAGTTATGAAATTGGATAAAATTGTTTTGTGTGTTTTTTTTTTTTTTTACACAACTCATTTTAACACTTGGAGTCTCGTTGCCAGTTCAACAGCCAATCGATCTCTTCTTACTATCTACGCTCGCCTTTATTTTCCGGTCACATTAGATGGAGTTCAGTCTTTACCCCATGTCTATAGCCCCTGCTCCTCCCCAGCACCACCTGTCTACATCTGCTATGGGTGTCTCTTTTGTCTTGCAGCAGCATGTGTTACTATCATACCCTCTTTGGGGTTTGTACTTGCTCCGCAGCAGCAGCATATGTTTTCTTCTCTGTATTTCTTTTGGTTGATGAGAGTGAGTCTGGGTCCTCGCTCCACAGTCACAGCAGCAGCAGCGTAGCAGATCTAGTTCAACCACAACCAAACCTATTTACATTTATATTTCTCATTAGTGACTGAATTCACTTCATGTCTGAACTATTCTAACAGTAGTTTAACAATTTTAACAGATGTGCCCCACTGACTTCCATTGTCTCTAAGTGTCTAAGTGTAACACATTTTTTTTTTTTTTTTTTTGAAAAAAGTATGGAAGTTATTAACATTTTCACAAATGTTCTCAATTGAGCTTAAATGGAACTGAAACCAGAATATGCTTAAACCGTTTACATATTGAAAGATTCAATCATTGTGTATTTTGAGAAGATGGAAACAAAGTAAGATTTTTGGCTGGATTTATCAAGATTTGTTTATTCTCTGATATTTTTCAGCTCGTCTGTCTGTTCCTGTCATCATCAGTAACTCTTCACAATGTTCTTCATCATCATCATCAAATTGTTCATTGGTGTGTTCATCTGTGAATGTGAGTCATGTGACTCTCTCCTGGTACAACAGTTTATTGTCCAGCATCAGTGTGTCTGATCTCAGCATCAGTCTCTCTCTACCTCTGGAGGTGGAATATCAGGATAAAAACACCTACAGCTGTGTGCTGAACAATCCCATCAGCAACCAGACTCAACATCTGGACATCACTCACCTCTGTCACACATGTGCAGGTACGGCAGAGCTGATATTAATGTTAATTAAGCGTATCTATCATGTTATACAGTGCTGATGTTTGATAGTGTTTGTTGTAGATCAGACGGACAGATTCATTCACACTAATGACTCATTTTGTCATTTACAGATCAAGGTCTACCTTTATTGTACCTAGTGCTGATTTCCGCTGGATCTCTGTTGATTGTAGTCGTGATGTGCTGCCTCTGCAAGAAATGTAGAAAAACAGGTCAAAAGAGTAAGCAATTAATGCATATGTCAAAATATCTACTTTTTTAGGCACACATCTCGATATAAGATTGAAAACTTTGTTGTTTTAACATGTATGTTATTATTGTTAATGCAGTCGAGACCTGGAAGGATTCAGCTCTCTGTCAACAGAAAACACGGGTAAGTAATTTATGACTGTTTTGCAAGAAGTTATTGCAGTTGTTGAAGCTGGTTGACTGTAGTTTTGTGTGCAGCATCAGACTGTCAGTGAACAGATGTGGATGGTCAGCCTCGGTCATTACCTTCAATAGAGAGCAGCTCAAAAAACACAGTGTAAATGTTAACGTACTGTATGTTAGCGTTTACACATTTTGGAGATCTATAAATTAGCACAAATCAAAACGAATTAGCATGCAGAAAATACTGTACTTTTCTTCAATAATAATGAAATATCACTGATAAATAATGTTTAAACTGTTCCATCAGCCAGGCTCCTGATTGACTGTATTTTTTTTCTTGCAGAAAATAAAGAAGGAGGCTGTATATTCAAATCTCCCCAAAAGACGATGATCAAATAACTCTTTACACCTCTTTAGTTCACACACACACACACACACACACACACACACCCCTTGTATAACATTGTTGGGTTTGTTATGTATGAGATGTTGTTGCTCATGTATCATAGTTTACTTTTGTGGTTCACAAATAGCACAGCATCCAGAAACTCCACTAAATGTTCTGTTTTTAACACATGGAAATGTACTAACTTTATTAAAGGTGCAGTGTGTAAATTTTAGAGGCATCTAGCCGTGAGGTTGCAAATTGCAATATAGAGAAGCTACGGTGGCCAACACAGGACAAAAATGTTGTCATCTGAGACAGCAGAGAGAAGTCAGTCAAGCAAATCACTCTGTAGAGCAGTTTGTCCATTTAGGGCTGCTGTAGAAACATGGCTGCACAAAATGGCGATTTAACATGTAAAGCTGTAACTCATGTTCTGTTGCACTGTATGAAAAAAACATCCGCTATTATGTTTATACTCTCCATTGAATAGGCTCCATATTGTGTATATTTGATAAAGGTGTAATTCTGTATTGTGTATATTTTGTATAAAGTGTGCATATACTGTGTATACTGTATTGTATAAATCTTTTATAGTGTATATTTTGTATTGATTCTGTAGGCCTATTATATGTAGCTGTACTACAGTATTTAGTGCAGTGTATATTTTGCAGATTATATTTGTAATACCTGTCAGATGCACTGTCTGGAGTATTTACCCAAGACCTTCAACCATTGTATACAAATGTGTCATTAAACTGTCGACTTAAGATGTGGTTAAAATTCTCTTATTAGTCCGATTAATCAAGCTGTCCATAAAACAATCAAAATAAGCTCTACAATTTAATAAAATAACATATTATAAAGACACTTGATGTAATGTTATTTGATAATTAGTTTTTATAGTATTTAATAGGTTACAATAAAACATTTGTAACTGGTTTGTAAAAAGGTGTTTTGTGCATGTTTGAGTTTTCTCTGCGTTTACACTGGTCTGACCAGCAGGGGTCACCAGCGTGTGGCGATTCGAGCCCTTCTAAAAAGTGAATCATTTTACGAAGCAATTGATTCAATTGATTCAAAGATTCGAAAAGCTGTTTCAGCTTCTCCCATCACTATTATGAACTAAATAAGACATCTACCTCAGGGGTGGCGAACGTCGGTCCTGGAGAGCCAACGTCCTGCGGAGTTTTGCTTAACCCCAAATCAAACACACATGAACAAGCTAATCAAGGTCTGAAGGGTTATATGGCTCTCCAGGACCCGAATCACCACCCCGATTTACCTGAACACTGCGCTGCCTCCCGATGCCTGTTTATAATAATAATAATAACAAACTCAATTAAAGATAGATTACTTGGATTATTATCCTATCTGTTAGATTAAAAATTGTAATTCTCATCAGCAAAACAACAGCACATTCAGGACCCGAAGACAGACCTGCAGATGTAATGATAAATACATAGCATATTTATCATATATATCATCTTTGAATCATATTTACATCTTTCTACTGTCGTCACTTTCATTCACTATATTGAATGGCGCCATCTGGTGGATGGTTTGAATAACTGCAGCTAAAGCAGCATTAAATCTCAGGTGATTCATGTGACATATGTAATGTGAAAGCTGATCTTTAGTTGAAAAAATTCACTATCTGAGGTTCTTTCTGTCTGAACGCCGAAAACAAAAGAAATTATCAGTTAATTATAAACCATTTTAGACAGTGGAACAAATACACAATGGGAAAGTGAAGATGTTTTTATAGATCATAAAGATTATTATTATGAGTAAAGAAATATGTCTGGATTCATAATATAACACATTCAAACAAACATCATTGATTTACATTCACTCATCAGACAAACAAACATGAGTCTCATGGTGATCTTATACAACTTAATACAAACCACATCCTGGTTCATATCTACATACCCTCCTCCTCATATACATACAACCAACCAAACAGTGTTCACTACATATTTTCAATAAGCCCTGCTCATTGGGATCTGGTCAAAACACTGGATCCAGACATGGTCTTATTATTGGGAGACAACAGCTTACCATTATAGAAGGCCTAATAACCATACTGGATCACATGGTCTGTCATTTTCCTGTTTCCATCAGGGATGTCCGGGCCTTCGGCTCCACTGGGGTTCTCCACCTCCTCCGGCTCCACCTCAGTCTTCGGATCCAGCTTCACCGTGGTCAACGGTTCCTTAGTTTCCTCATGGATCTTCATCCCTCTGGCTCCATCAAGATCTCCCACTCCATTAGTTCTGTCGTGGCCTCCTTCACTGTCTCCACAGGGGTCATCTCATGAGTTCAAGTCCTCCTAAGTTCATATTTACGTCGTGTTTATGATCTCAGGTGTGTTGTGTTCAAGTCACTTCCATCAGAGCAAGATGGAGATGTATCTTCTCTGAATTAAACTCTACTTCTAGAAAATGAACAAACAATGTGCATCAGTTGTGTTCACCTCTGTCTTAGTTGCTTGTTTATTGTTTGTAAATACAGTGTATAGTGTATATAGTGTATTCTTTGTACATATAGTAGTGTTTAAGTCCCTTTTTGTGCGATCTTGTCTGGTTTGGTTTTCTGTCCTCCTGTGGTTTTGCTGAGCTGTATTTACTGCTTTGCAAATAAGTTCTTCAACAGTCTCTTCCCATCAAGCTCTGACAGACAGATTTGTTTTTCACAGTGGGTGGAAATTAAAAAAAAAAATCATTCTATATAAAAATATGATCATTTTGTTATTTTACTCTCTCTTCCTTTCTCTCATTTTATTATGTTTTTTGTTTGTTTGTTTGTATTTTGTCTGTAGATTAAAGAGTCCTGCTCATAGTGGCAGAACAGGAAGAAACCCTTTACCTACAAACACTCGTGCTCTAAATACCCATCCCCACACGAGAGGTCTGTCCAGCTGAAACCACATTTCTGAAGAAAAACGACCACAGAAGGTTTCAGTTTGACTCTGAACTTTAAAAACTGTTACTGTGAGATTATATATAGTTTTAACTTTGTACTTTTTTTTTTTGTTTGTTTTTTGTTTTTTTTGTATACACTAAAATTGAAGAATTAATAAATATACACAACATAGTTACATTCCATTTTGTTTGTCCACAATTCACAATATTCTTCAAGCAACTACTTTTCAAAAAGTATGTTGAATGATAAGAATAAAGAATATTTTCATCCACTGAGAACAGTGAAAGTTTTAATAAGGGTCAGATGAACTATAACATTATGCATATGCAAATGCAGCAAGTGAAACTAGGAGGTTCAGACTCGTCGTGGGAGGATTCACACCAGCTGGAGTGTTTTATTAGATCAGACACTGAACCGCTGAAGAAAATGTTTCACATGCTTGTTTTGTTCTGTTTGTGCCGCTGGAGTTTGACTGGTAAGTTATAAAAAATATTTTTCCCACATTTCAGAGTGATAAAGTGGCTGCTGCTGTTAAAATTAGACTTTTATCTGCTGTTATGAATCAAATGAATCATGAATAATATTCTGCAGTGATCATAAACATCTACAAAGTTATGGAAATTCATTAGTCAAAAAGTTTTTAAAATATCCAGCACAGTTAAACTATCTGCAATAATTATCATGTATTTGTTTTCAATAAATTATGTAACTTTAAACACTGATTTTCCTCTAAAGCAGATCATTTTAAAACAAATTATTATTTTTATTCAAATTATTTCCAGGTAATCTGTAAGCACTGCTGCAGTGTTTTCTCTTTCTGCTTGATTCTGACAGTCTCTCTATAGTAGTTAGTAGTTTACAGTAGCATTTTATAAATACATTTTACACATCTATTTCCTTTATCTACCAGAACTACTGATGTCAGAGAGAAACTTTCTTATAGTCAGTCAAAAAAGAAATTGAATATTAACATTGTTCCTTTTTAATTACAATGGCGATTCCTGGTGGACAAAGTGAACTGTAAGAAGTTTTTAATCACAGGTTAGAATGACTGATCTAATCTGTGTTTAATAATAAGTGTTGCAACCAGAGCTAAGTGTCTGTTTGTATTTCTCACACTCTTTGTTTGTGTTTCTGCTGCTGTTCTCAACTTCACATCTGAGCAAGACAAAAAACTATGTTAGCTGATTTCAGGCTTTGTAAACCATAAGAAACCTTAATGTAAAATCTGTTTGCTCATCAGGTGTGTTTGGTGATTCAGTGTCAGTGATGGAGGGAGATTCTGTCACTTTATACACTGATGTTACTGAAATACATGAAGACGATATACTGTGGACATTTGGAGCTGAAAACTCTCTTATAGCTAAAAGAAAGAAGCAAATCTTCTCCACATATAATAGTACTGATGGGAGATTCAGAGACAGACTGAAGCTGGACAGTCAAACTGGATCTCTGACCATCACAAACATCACAACTGAACATGCTGGAGTTTATAAAGTACAGATAAGGACAGAAAAAGTGACATCAAAAACATTCAGTGTTTCTGTTTATGGTGAGTAGAAGCGTCATTTGTCCAAACATTTACATATTCCCTTTACATATTGAAATGTTTAATAATTTTAGAGTTTGAAATGACATACAGATTCAGTGACCATTGACGCACTAAACGTTCACTCAACACAAAAGTTATTACACTGATTCACTAAAATTCAAAACACCAAAAATAGACTGATGGTTGTGTTTATATTTCTGTTTATTCTCTGATGTTTTCAGTTTATCTGCCTGTTCCTGTCATCAGCAGAGACTGTTCTTCATCTTTATCATCAAATTGTTCACTGGTGTGTTCAGCTGTGAATGTGGGTCATGTGACTCTCTCCTGGTACAAAGGAAACAGTTTATTGTCCAGCATCAGTGTGTCTGATCTCAGCATCAGTCTCTCTCTACCTCTGGAGGTGGAATATCAGGATAAAAACACCTACAGCTGTGTGCTGAACAATTCATACACCAACCAGACTCAACATCTGGACATCACTCAACTCTGTCACACATGTGCAGGTATGACAAAACTAATATAATGTGATTATTTACTGAGCTCATCTCTGTCTTCTGTTGTAGATCAGACTGGCACACCAATGACTGTCTCTCTTTTACTCAAATGCAGCTCCTCCAGTCTCTCTGATAGTGCTGATCTCTGTTGGATCTCTGTTGATTGTTGCTGCTGTCGGGATCTTCTGCATCTGCAAGAAATGTAAAATTGAAAAAGAAGGCAAGTATTACTTTCTCCTTTTAAACAAGTAATATAGCAAATAATACTTTAAAAATATGCTCTAAATATTTTAGCCAAACACACACACACACACACACACACACACACACACACACACACACACACACGCACACACACACACACACACACACACACACACACAAAGATTCTGCGTTTGTCAAACTGCATCAACCCTGGAAATTCAAAAACAGAAATGTTTATTTTTAATTAAACATTTTTTAATTAAAAAAAAAAATGAACATACATGTAAAGTTGCAGCTGGTGCTCAAATTAAAATCTATATGAATGATAAATTTTCTTGAGCTTGTTGAGCTTTGATGCTGAGTAAATACAAAAAAAATTTTAAGACTTTGTTAAACATCCCAAATGGGTTTGATTTATGTGTACATTTATATGTGATTTATGTGTCTCTATAAAAATAATGATAAACAGTCTTTTGGAAGTTTTTGTAAGAGTTATAGGCCCTATCATGGCAAATTATATTTGTTAATGCCATTTTTGAAAGCTCTAATAATAACATATATGTTGTGAGGAACCAGATCTAAGACTGAATTTTGCAGTATTAATGCATCTATCATAGTTCAAGCAGCTGAGACTCGTGAGGAAGAGATCACTTACGCTGAGACGACATTCTACAAGAGAAACTCACAGAAATCAGTTAAGTATTTGAATGATTTCAGCACTGAGTCTGATAAGCGCTTTTGATTGTGTCTGCATAATATAGAAGCATTCTAAAATAGAAATAAAATCATGCTCTGGTAAATTCATTATGACAGAAAGTCAAAACCATGAATTTTGACTTACCCCAAAATTAAGAGTTAAAAAAAAAAAATCATAATTCTGAGATTACAAAGTCAACATTATGAGTTAAAAAGTCAAAAATATCACATACAAAATTTAAATTATGAGATTAAAATTTGAAATTCTGACTTAAAATGTTGAAATTATGGCATACTAATTTTGACTCTGTTTGTCATGACTGTGAATTTTTAATCTCATAATTTTGACTTTGAATGTCACAATTTCGACTTATGTCAAAATGATGATTTACCAGAGCATTACATAAATCTCACACAGAACAGCACCATCAGATGTTTTTAAAAGCTTTATTACTAATATTATTGCCATTTTTTACAGAATGTTAAAGAGGAGGATTGTGTGGAATATGCACCAATCACAATGAGAAGATGATCAAACGTCAATCTTTTTCTAAGTACAAAACCCATATTATGATCATTTTCACAGGAAACCATTTCTGCAAACTGAGTCTGTTGTTGAGTTTTGGGATTGTGAGAATCATTGTGTTATATCAGGAAATCACAGCGGACAGTCTCCTAAAAACTTCAAAAGAATTTTCCTTACATGAACTTTATTATTATTATTATTATTATTAAATATATATATATATATATATATATATATATATATATATATATATATATATATATATATATATATATATATATATATATATATGTAAATCGTATGGTCTATTGGAACATTTTCATGTTTTACTCTAAAAGTCAAAAGTGCAAAACATAGATGCAAACTTCTCATTAAAAGGAGTCAAAGTGAACCTGCTGTGGTGTTATTTATTCATGTATTCACATTGGTACAGAGATGTGGTTTGATCTGTTGGGTAGACAAACGGCTTGTGCATGAGAATGCATCTCCTATGGGTTTGTGTTTGATGTGAGTTTGTGATTGCATCTGTGAGGTGTGAAAAGTGTGTCTGTGAATGTGTCTGAGGTGTCAGACTGTATGATAGCATGTTTTTCCATTCCTGCTCACATGAAACCATTGACTTGCTCTACAGAGAAGCCACTTTACTACAAAAGACTAAACTCATTAGTCTCGAAATCAAAGTGATACTGCTGTGAAAAATGAAAATATCATATCTGTGTGCATATACATGATTATCTCATAACGTGAACCTGCAGTTAAGCAGTGCTACACTCTTGCTAGTGCTGGAAATAACTACTGAAACTACACTCTCAGAGAGAAAAAAGCTGTCACTGGTGGCACATTAAGCCCAAGTGATAGCCCAAGTATAAGATCTTTTGGTGTCTCTTCTGTGCTGTGAGATTGAGTGGGTGTATTTTCCAGTGGAATGAATTATGTACCTTTGTATCAAAATATCTCTGTTTCCATTTTGGCAGATATGAGATTATGTAAGATCTGCAATTTTCTCTTAAAGGTGTCAAAACAACACCTTCTGTATCTAATCTCATCTATCTTTGACATTTGACTAGTCACTCTAACCTAGCCATTACACCAACTATGACATAATGGATAAGTGTATTTGACCTTTTCTGATTAGACTAAAACATAAGTTTAAGTTTCCTGCATATAGTCGTTGCTCTTATTTTACTCTAGAATTATACATTTTTATTTAATACATTTATTGTTCCTTATTCAAATTTGATCCCTGACATAATCATTGCTGGACTGATCCAGATCTCATCTCATTAGTTTTCCATCAAGTTACAAGCAGAACTATTCTTGTTAACTTTTTTTTCTTTTCTTATAAAGGTCATATACTGTTTTTTTCTGCCAGTGTCTGGGTAATTTTAAGAATAAATTCATGATTTACTGTATGTTTGATGGTTGTTAATTATTATAGTTAATTAATAATAGTTTTATTTTGTTTTCATCAGTTTTGAGGAAAAACTAACTGCTGCTAACAATCTTGAGCATAACAGGGCATCTTTAAATCATAAAGGTCAAAATCTAGAGTGTGAGATCAAGTGCGTTCTCGCCACCTCGTATTTACTGGAATCTTGAGATGACAACACATGACGTTGTATTCTGAGCTGTTCATGTCCTCGGACTGGAATTATGCATTTCTATGGCACCTCTATCAACACCTAGATTAATCTACAGCGGTCAGGTGGTACATGTGGGAGCTTTCAGAAAACTCCCAGCCTACAAGCTGTAATTACGAGCTCTATGAGGACATGAACACTTTTTACAAGATAGTATCTCGTGATTACAGGAATTGCGAGGTGGCATGAACACACCTATAATCAGATAGAAAATCTCACCTTAAGTTCCCTTGATAGTGGTAAAGTCCAGACACAAACTTACGAGGACTGCTCAATATATCCGCTCCTGCTCCAGTTCTGTAACCTCCACCTGAGGATGATCGAATCAATGAACATATCACAGGTGATTTGTTGGATCAACTTTACCACATAATACAAACCACTTGTTTTTTTTTTTTTTTTTTTTTTTAATTTTAGTAGAAAAAAAGACTTTAGATAAGCCCAATTATCAAGTTTTGGGACGCCTGCCTTTACGTGCACATGAACTTTAATGACATCCCATTCTTACTCCGTAGGGTTTAATATGGAGTTGGCCCACCCTTTGCAGATATAACAGCCTCAACTCTTCTGGGAAGGCTTTCCACAAGGTTTAGGAGTGTGTTTATGAAAATTTTTGACCATTCTTCAATAAGCACATTTGTGAGGTCAGGCAGTGATGTTGGCGAGAAGGCCTGGCTCACAGTCTCCGCTCTAATTCATCCCAAAGGTGTTCTATCGGGAAGAGGTCAGGACTCTGTGCAGGCCAGTCAAGTTCCTCCACACCAAACTCACTCATCCATGTCTTTATGGACCTTGCTTTGTGCACTGGTGTGCAGTCATGTTGGAGCAGGAATGGGCCATCCCCAAACTGTTCCCACAAAGTTGAGAGCATGAAATTGTCCAAAATGTCTTGGTATGCTGAAGCATTAAGAGTTCCTTTCACTGGAACTAAGGGTTCAAGCCCAACCCCTGAAAAACAACCCACACCATAATCCCCCTCCACCAAACTTTACACTTGGCACAATGCAGTCAGGCAAGTACCGTTCTCCTGGCGACCGCCAAACCCAGACTCGTCCATCAGATTACCAAAAAGAGAAGCGTGATTGGTCACTCCAGAGAACAGGTCTCCACTGCTCTAGAGTCCAGTGGCGGTGTGCTTTACACCACTGCATCCGACGCTTTGTATTGCACTTGGTGATGTAAGGCTTGGATGCAGCTGCTCGGCCATGGAAACCCATTCAATGAAGCTCTCTACACACTGTTCTTGAGCTCATCTGAAGGCCACACAAAGTTTGGAGGTCTGAAGCTATTGACTCTGCAGAAAGTTGGTGACTTCTGCGCACCTCAGCATGCACTGACCGCGCTCTGTGATTTTACGTGGCCTACCATTTCATGGCTAAGTTGCTGATGTTCCCGATTGCTTCCACTTTGTTATAATATCACTAACAGTTGACCGTGGAATATTTAGTAGTGAGGAAATTTCATGAATGGACTTATTCCACAGGTAGAAACCTATCACAGTACCACACTTGAATTCACTGAGCTCCTGAGAGTGACCCATTCTTTCACAAATGATTGTAGAAGCAGTCTGCATGCCTAGGTGCTTGATTTTATACACCTGTGTCCATGGAAGTGATTGAAACACCTGAATTCAATGATTTGTAGGGGTGTCCCAATACTTTTGGCAATATAGTTTATGTATAAGCCAACATTTCTTTGATATTATGGTTTGTAGATATGGCTTGGGTCCCTCCTTCAATACGCGTCTGTGGAACTTTTCACCATTCATCATTCTCTGATTCATCATCCAGAGGAAACTGAATCGTTTAAAATAACAACATGTGTCTCCTCAACACACATTATTTAGGAATCATTCATGTCTGGAGCACAGAACTGAAACTGTGCATGACCTTTTTCACACTGGTAAGTAGAAAGTTGTTTTTTTTCCCCCCAACTTCTAAGAAAAGTGACATGAAGTCAGATTTACAACTCATGCGGAAGTCCATAGCTGAAATAGAATACTTTGCATACCAAACAAAAGGCAGCTAATCAATCATTTGGTGCACCTGCATGGGGCCTTTTTCAATAAGGAGGTTCAACCAACTCTGAGTTAAAACTTGAACATGGGAAACTCTGAGATTTCGGTTTCAGAACAGCTGAATTGAGTTAGTTCAATCGACTCTGAGTTAACACTGAGTTAAGCGCGTGCACCACGACTATTAAAAGCCATGATCAATGGAGCTCCGATATTACGATTCACCATTGGCAACAGCACCCAGCAAAAATATGTCTGCATACTTCAGAGACAATACATGTTTAATTCTTATCACTGTTATAATATCACAGGTGAAAACTTGCAGAACAATAGGTTATTGAACTAATAGGCTATTCATTTTCATGGTATCCCACAGGCAAAAAAGTATAAAATAATAATAATAATTTAAGTGTATTTTCCTTATTTTGGAAATGATCTGCTAATAGGGTAAGAAAAATACGGCAGCGGCTATTTAGCTACACTAAGTGGATGCTACTTTCTTAGCAATAGTAATTGCTAAGAAATAATATCCTATAGTAAGTGCAAATAGCTCTAGATGCTATTTACACTTGGTAAATAGAATATATCACTATTTTCACTATGTAAAAGTAGTTTGCAATAAGTGTAAAAAGTAATTAGATGCTATTTATACTTTATACTGGCAGACACATTATTTGCACCTCAGTATTATTGTACATTAACAGGATGCAATACTAACAGAGCGTAAATGATTATGTTTATTAAAATTATAAATATTTTTATCATTAATAAACACTCGTTAGGAACTTTACTTCCACTTTTAGAACATTTTCTTCATTTTTATTGAAAATCAATTCTAATGTGATATTGATGGAAAAAGGGAGAGAGCAAGCTCGGCAAAAGCTGGACTCCAGAGGTGTATAGTCCAGGGGTCAAAAAGTAAAAGTTCTGCCATATTTTGCATCAACTGAAGCAGTGTTAAAGTTAATGAGATAATTAAGTGATTGAATGATGACTGACAATTACTGAAGACACCTGATGATAGTGTGGGCTCTTGACCCTTTTAATATTTTTATATTAGATTTTGTTTGGGTTGTTGTAACTGAGTTATAACAGCCAGACAAACAAAGAGAAAAGATGATCAGGTGGTGTTGGTTATGTTTTCTCATAATCATTATTTGATCTGAATCACTGAACTTATTTAGAGCCCAATCTCTGAGTTTACATTAGTGATTACAGCAGTTCTGTGATTATTCAATTGGTTCTTTTACTTTACTGTTGTACAATATCAACATGCATTTACAGTGACAAATAATAAAAAAAAACAGCTTTTAAGAGCTCATTTTAATAATGTATACTTTTAACAAATAAGCATAGCAGCAAAATGAATGATGCACCAATTTTTTTTCTCCTTATACTGACACCTGCTGGATGTATGCAACATGGCTGTGATCATGAACTAAGTACAATAATATAGCTAGATCTTAAGTCACTACACATCATTTTTAAACTTTTTTTTTATTTATTTTTTTTAAGTAAACATCTTTTCCACGCTTGGAAGCTGTAAATACTATTTTCTCTTGTTTTTCATTAGATAGGACCATTTTTTGTAATTCTTTGTGTTAGTTGTGTTAGTAGTTTGGTGTTTGTTTGTCGTTCTGGCCTTTGCTCGCTCCTGAAGCTGTACTTTCACTTGTGCTCCTGTAAATAAACTGAGAAAAGACATTTGTTTCAGTTTATGGTGTGGCCTCAGTTGTTTAGAGAAACTTTATCTTGAATCATTTGTCAATGCTGTTTAGGGTCAGAACACTGAATAAAATCATAGAAAATAAAATGTTACTGCAAATGTCTAGTTTCTTTATTGAAACCCCAGACTGTGGTAAATGTGGTCATCACTTATATTTCATTGTGAATTTGTAGTCATTTTATTGCTGCCACATTTGACATTCTCCTGCTTTAAAAGAAAAAAAGGGGGGAAAAAAGTACAGTTCATTATGGGGCTGAATAGTCAACAAATATTTTTGTTGTCGAATAGACGTTTGATCTCACATGACCTAATGTAAGGATCTGCAATAATGTGGTTTGCCCAGTGTGGCGCTGTAGCGCAAGACTGTAATTCAGATGCAATCCAACAGAAGATACGACGTTTTTTTTTTTTCGTTTTTTTTTTAATTAATGCCATAAACCAACAATACAATGAGATACATTCTTTTAAAGTAAAAACACGCAGCAACTAAAATAAAATGAAATAACAACAATGCCAGAGGACAAGGACAAAATTATAAAAAAACAAAAAACAAAAGGAAAAGGGTGCTATTATACATCATATCTGCTTACCATGTTATAAACTTGAATTGACTTTTTGCTTTTACAATTACACAAAACAGAACAATAAAGCTTGAAATCATTTTTAAAGCAAACTAAATATTGGCTTTGAGTCAGACCATTTCATTTTATCAATGTGAAACTTTCCATTAATATTAACAGTTGTATCCCATAATAATTGAAGTGTATCATTATATCAAGTCCACTCAACTGCAATTCAGTGTTCAATTGTTTCTTAATTAAATGCTCCACATCAATCCAAACTATTTTTGTATGAAGATACGACACTTTTGCAAATAGTGTGGTGGAACTATGATGTCACTAGTAGGCCAACCAGCAACTTGTTCCTTCGACAAAAACCTAATAGGATTTTTCCATAGGCTTTTGGATTATCACAAAAAAAGTCTCTGTGATCATCAGAAGTTTATGATACTTACACATTTTGTCCATCAAGATCATTTTCACAGATTAACAACTTTTATACATTTTGAAGCCTAAATACAGTTGCCAGAAGTAAAAAGCTAAAGGTCAACATCACTAAGCTTCCAGAAACTCTTTCATTGTTTATCTAAAACAAACAAAACATTTTCTCTTAAAGGGGACCTATTATGCAAAATTCACTTTTTCATGGTGTTTTGATATAAATGTGTGTTGGCAGTGTGTGTACACAACCACCCTATAGTGATAAAAATCCAACCACTCCTCTTTTTAATCCCCATAAATCATAAGCAGTGTGTCTGAACAAGCAGTTTCCAGATCCCTGGCAGTGTGAGGTCACAAAAGCCACAGACCCCGTCCACGAATGTTGACAGACACTGTTGTTTGAACATAGAACCGCCCTGAGTGCGTTCACAGCGAGTTGTACACAGTCTGCCATTGCTGCACTGATGAGAACGTCTCCCAAGCGTTTTAGGAGTTCTGTAGCTGGATGGATAAATCCACATAGCTCTCTCCATTTACTACGTAAATCTGAGCCGTTGAAGACGAGGTGGATTCATTTTGTTTTTTGAAGAAAATGCTCCCTCAACTCTACCGAAATTCATTTATGTCTGCGCGAATTATTTCACACCGGACTGCTTTGTGAACAAATACAATACATAAGGTCTTTATATATTTGTTTACTGTTAGTGTTTCTGTGTACTTCACTGTGTATGTTGATGATAATGCAAGGGAGAAAGAGACTTTATGAGTGTAAGGGCCAATCGGATCAATTATAACTCAAAGGTATAATTTACAATGAATAAGAAACATATTTGTTACAAACGAGTCTCCTGCACCAGGTCTGTCACACCGCCAGAGGGAGCTCTCACCCACGTATGAACTTCATTTGGACTCAATTTCCCATCAACCCTCATACCTGGGACTGATTACATTGCACCTGCCGTCAATCACACACTCACTCACACTCTCATAATAGACGCTCTCACTTGCACTTTTGTGCAAAGTCTTGATTATCCACGGTTGTCATTTCTGAGTGTTATTACCTTACTACTAAATTGCCTGTTTACTAACTTGGAATGTTTATCTGGATTTCTGCTGTGTAGCGATTTTGTACAGGTTTAATCAATTTATGGGTGAAATATGAATATAATAAATCATAAAGCTTTATGATTAATTATGATACATATGTCGACCCAAGAGGGAATTAGGTACATATATGTGAATCAATTACAAGAATCATAATTAATTACATATATGGTCAGTTGTAGTTTAATAGCTGTTTTAGAGGAACTATACCCCAGTCTGTTTTCCACAGACTATTATAAAGGAAATGTTATCCTCTGGCCATGAGGATAAATTCCTATGATAGCATCAAACGTAAAGCGATTGTGCTAGATCGAAATGTTAAAGTGACCTGGGTTTTATGAATGAGCAAAAGAAACAATCGAGCATGAATAATGTGTTTAATATATAAAAACTACTACTACAGAGGTTATACGGCTATACACAGGGCAGATACATATATACAGAAGTGAAAGAAAAGAAAGGGAAAGAGAGAAGAGAGGTGGCAAACATACTAACAGTCCTTTGCTAACAGTCCTTGAGAGCCAGCACATAAATCAGTTTCATTATCTAAGATTCAGAAACGGTACTTGCATCAGTTTGCTTGCTGAGCTTAGGTTCAGTGTTGCTGCAGTTCATTGGCTTCTTCCGTTTCCGTGGGAGGGTTTGAACTGAGGACGTGAAAGTTAGTTTCACCGGAGAGATGGTGGTCCCGAAAGATGAGCGCGATGGAAGCGCATCGCCATGACGTCCGGGAGAGACGTGTGTGAGTAGGTGAGGAGTGACTCAGGGCAATCGGGAGAACACACGGAAAAGTTGTGTGTTGGTGCTTTTATGGAAAACCACGCTAACACACCTCCTTGGTTGGAATAGTCAATGACATAGGTGCAAAGCTGGCGGGCAAACTTTTCCTTTGTCTTGTCTCCTGGCTGAATTTGCATAATTTATGGGTATCAGATTGGATAGTTCTTTCTTCACAGTACCATTAAACAAATAGAACAATGCATTTGTCAGCTATGTGACATATCTCAGTGAATGAGAGGTAGCAAGAGCTTTAAAACGAGACCAAACTTGACAGATCAGAAAAGCATATAAAAGAAGTTATGGTTTACAGACAATAGTATTATTAGAAATTACACTAGCACAACTACAATCCAAGCTAAGCGGGGTGGTTGAAATGGGTACTGCAGTCCAAATTCAAAATATTGTTTGCCCCGCCCCCTCCTCCTCAGACTCTACGCTCTTGCGGGTTGCCAGTCTGAAGACACGCAACAGGAGTGAGCTCAATTGAAATTGGAAGAGGAGGAGACTTACACACTGTAAGATAATTAGTTGATTTATTGATTTATGATAAGTTGATATCGATTTTAGATGGATGCCGAGGCTTTTTAGGTTGGGTAGAGTCTGTGATCTCTGACCCAGTTTGTTCACTGGCTTCCATGGCTGCAATTCGCTGTGTGTTTTCCGCCAACTGGCAACCCGGTGTGGAGAAATACTATTGGGTAAATTGGCAACGTGGGGTCTTGCACAGACCAAAACAAAAACAGAAATTTAGACACGGAATGCACATTTCATAGTAAAATAACTATCTCTAGCAATGGTTTTCAGAGAAACGAGTATGTGAATTCAGCATGTTTAAATGATTTCTGCAAACATATTATAGTATTTTTATGCTTTAGTACAGTCAAACACTTACATAGAGCACCTTTAAGACAGTAGTTTTGTAATCACACTGCACAAGACACTGATATATGTGGAAAATCAAACAAGACTTATTGATCTACTCTAATACGCAGAGTTGGGTAATCCAGGGGTCAAAGAGTAAAAGTCCTGCCATATTTTTATTCCACCCACTGAAGCATTAATGAGATAAATAAGTGATTAATTGAGTGATGATTGAGCATTATTGAAGACACCTGATGATAACAAGCAGAATCACCAAAGGAGAAAATCACAGTTTTTAAGTTACCATCATCGAGGTCAGGGTTTGTTTTAGTTGAGCTCTTGACCCTTGACTTTTTAATATTAGATCTCGCTTGGGCAGTTTCAACTGCATTAAAACCAACCAGAAAAGCAAAGTTAAAAGATGATCAGGTGGTGTTGGTTATGTTTTCACATAATCGTTATTTGATCTGAATTACTGAACTCATTTAAAGCCCAATCTCTGAGTTAGATTTACATTATTGATTACAGCAGCACTGTACCCTCGCGGACGTCTGCCGGCCACACAAACATAATAAACCATAAAATAAAGTCCAGGCCTGGTCCTCTCTCGTCCTTCACTGATGTCGCTCCTCCTTTTATGCCTCCGGAGCTCCTCCGTGAGAGACTCGAGGCTGGCACGCCTCGCAGGTGACGCTCATTATCACTCGCGTCACCGGCCTCGCGCTGTTCCCTCACGGCTCTCGCCCGCCCTGCTCGTCACAGGATTATATACGATCTCTGGCTGAGTCTCTGGTGTCAGGATTCAGTCAGGACATGCTATAATGTCAGAAACTGCAAAGTAAGTTACACAGCAAGTAACACAATCTAACTAAATTTTGCTGAGCTGGTGCAATTTTTATTAAGCAAACAAACTACGGTTGAATTGCTAGTGTATTAATTCTCTCAGGTTGTGGTCGAAGAATAACATTTAAAGCTAGAAATTTGAGACCCCATTCACCTTCTGATAACAGGGCATTACTTTCGTTTTGTTCTTTGTTTATTTTGAATTAAAGTTTTTGTTGAACGTTCGCCGGTTCCCGCCTCCTTCTTCCCACAACTACTAACCGCGTTACATTGGTGCCGAAACCCGGGAGGAAGGAGGGACATGCTGTCGGAGAGCCCTCGCTGCTGAGGGGGATCGCGGTGCTGCGGAGTTCGGGCAGCGCGGGAGTGAAGGCCGCGAGAGGCTGCCCGAGGCGGTGGTACTGGAGCCTTGTGAAAGGTGGGACGGAGACCCGGATGCCGTGCTCCTGGGACGAGGTGGGGTGGCTGCCGTCCTGGAGGGAGCGGAGGAGTCGCCGCCGTCCGCCGTGGGCCGGAGCCTGCTGCCGTCCGCCATGAAGGGGAGGAGCAGGGGACAGGGGACTTGCTGCCGGTTGCCCTCAGCTGGAGGAGCCATCGCCGGCCGCCAGGAGGCGGTCGAGGATCGGGCCGTCCACCGAGCGTCCAGTGCCACCGCATGGCACCGCGAGGAAGAGCCTCCCGGCTGGCTGAGGACCGAGCGGCAGTGTGTCTGGGAACCGGACCAAGAATTTTTTTTTTCTTTATTTTTCCTCTCTCCCCTCTCTCGTCCTGTCGCTCCCCTTGCTTCCGTCTCCTTTCTCTCGTCTCGTCTCGTCTGTCCTTACCCCCAGGTGCTGCGGCCGCCGAGACAGGCCACAGGGGGGAGTAAGCGCAGTCGCGGGAGTACCCCCCGGCCTGCGAGGGGCGTTGGGGGTATGTGACGAGCAGGGCGGGCGAGAGCCGTGAGGGAACGGCGCGAGGCCGGTGACGCGAGTGATAATGAGCGTCACCTGCGAGGCGTGCCGGCCTCGAGTCTCTCACGGAGGAGCTCCGGAGGCATAAAAGGAGGAGCGACATCAGTGAAGGACGAGGCCTGGACTTTATTTTATGGTTTATTATGTTTGTGTGGCCGGCAGACGTCCGCGAGGGTCTGCCGGCATTACTTTCGTTTTGTTCTTTGTTTATTTTGAATTAAAGTTACGTTGAATGTTCGCCGGTTCCCGCCTCCTTCTTCCCACATTTACGAACTGCGTTACAAATCCCTTACGAAAATTAACCATGGTTTTATTATAGTAAAAGTGTAGAAGCCTAACCATGTTTTTTTGGCTAACTGATTACCATTTATATAACCACAGTTTTACCACAAATACCATGGTTAAACTATGGTTAGAGTAGCATGGTTAATTTGTGGTTACCATGGTTTAACTATAATAACCATGTTTTTTTTTTCGTTTTCTTTGTAGTAAAACCATGGTTCATTTTCGTAAGGTATAGGGAGATAAGAGGGTCTGTATCTCTTACCATTAGAGAAAACGTAACGGCTAACTTAATCACTTAATCAGCCTATCATGTAATGGCAGTGACATCAGTCACAACATTCCCTAGTCTGACTTCTCTTAAAAAATACATTTTATCAAGTTAAAATCTACATATAGTTCCCAACTAAAGTATTGTTTAGTGTAAAACATGCTGAATGATTAGCGAACAGGCTGTCGATTAATTAAATGATTAGCGATTTGCCCACAAAAGCTGTTTAATCAGCATAGTGAAGCCTCTCATCCATTGACTTCCATTCAAAAAACAGCCTCTGGTCTCCTTCCCTGCGTACCGCTAGAGGTTGAGCGTTAGCATTAGCCGTTTGGTTAAACGTTGCAGGCTTGCCTTCAGCTCTTGAAGCTCCGCCCTCTTAGGACAGCGCAGCAGCTCCTTTGCATTTAAAGGGCCCACACTGAAAATTGTTTTGTGGATTTTGCTCACCCCCCAAATTGCCAATTTTAACATGCTATGAAAAATGATCTGTGGGGTATTTTGAGCTAAAACTTCACATACATACTCTGGGGACATCAGAGACTTATTTTACTTCTTGTTATGGGGCATAATAGGTCCCCTTAAAAGTTTGAGCTGGAATAGTTTGTAAGAGCATGATTATAAGCACAACCTGTAAAAGCAGTCTGATGGTGCGTTCCAAACAGGATATATTGCCCTCTGAAGGGCACTTCAGAGTGAACATTAATAAATAATAAATACATGAGTAAATAAACTAACGATAAACAAAAGGTGCTTCATTTTGGTGATCAGTATTTCCTTTAGTTTGACTCTTGGCTTTTTGTGTGAGTTTGTGGTCTTTGTAACAGTGTTTACTGTGTGGCATCCAGCACAATATCAGTGTAACGAGTTCGTGAATAAGGAAGGAAGAGGACAGGGTTGGCTTGACTGCTGACTGCGGTATTTTATTAACAAATCTTCACTCCAAAATAATACAACGTGCAGACAGGCACAAGACAAACGTAAACTTTCACTCCAGTATAGAGTCCAGCAGTCCTGAGAAGTTTCCAGCAGCTCCAGCAGTCAGCAGTCCTTCTCTCTCTCGCTCACTCCTGTTTCTCCTGGTGTTATATACTCTCTCCACGCCAATTACTGAAACAAGAGACAGGTGTTCGTCATTTTCGTTTAACCCACTCACTCACCGCTCATCTCCCGACTCTCTCTCCCGCTGCAGACTTCGCTGAACCACACCCACCTCGCCACAATCAGTTGTTGAAAAAAAAATCTAATTTTTCAAAAAAATAAATAAACATTGCCTAATTATGTATTATTTCTTCTGGCTCTGCTTGTTGTTTAACAAAATAAATACAACCTATAAATACCGTACCCTGACAAGTAAAGCAATCAAACTGTTTGTTTGTTCTGCATCATGTTTAGAGGAATCTACAAAATCTAAAAAGTCCATGACCCTACAATAACAGACCAGCATGCAACCATCGATCATTTATTCAAGAACATATCAGTCTCCAAAAAGAACTGTTTCTAAAACACATACTGTAAGAAGTCAGTTGGAAGATAATACTCTTCTTTCCACATCCCATTACCAAACAAGTTAAACTATCACTTTTTGTTTCAACTATGTGTCTCAAGCAAAACTCTTGGGCGTCTTTTGAAGAGTCAATTCACACACTTCCAAAATCCAGCAAAAAGCGCTCATTGTCACAGTTGTAAACACAACAGCTTTCTTCTTCTATGAGGGGGTTTTGCATCATGGCGGCTTTGTTTCCAGAAAGAAAACAACAAAACAACAAAAACAGTCTTGACATGAAGTTTTCAGTTTTTTCCCTTTAGAGTTGCTATATTCTGCCATAAATTGTCATGTCTTTCTATCACCGCATCTATGTAGTTAACTGTTTGAAGGTTTCCGCCTATTTGCGGCTGCTGTAGCCCCTCCCACTTGGAGCACAAGCCCCTCCCACTGAGAGGTTTCCGGTCAGAAATGATACCTACTTGAGTTTGTCAATGATAGTTCCTCATCTTTGTTCAGTATTTCAGTAGATTAAAGAGTCTGAGCTGTGCATAGAAGCAGGAAGAGGCCTTTCACCTTCAAACACACATGCTATAAATACTCATTGTCTCTCACAAAAAATAATGTCCACCAAACAACATTTCTGAAGAAAAAAAAAAAAGACAGCAGAGGTTTCAGGTATGACTCAAATCTGAACTTAGTAAAACTGGTGCTGTGAGATGGCAGTTGGTTTTTAACTTTGTACTTTCCCACACAATTGAATAAATATGAATATTGAATATATACAAACATTTTTAAATCACTAGGGGTTAGGCTCAATTTCAAACACTGTTCTTTTACTTTTACGTTTTTTTTTTTTTTTTTAAGTTAATAGGAAAAATTCTAACATTATGAATTCATATGAGCATTCTATGTGTGTGTGTGTGTGTGTGTAAAAAAAAAACATGTTCAGAGCATGTGTGTGTAAAGTAGGAGGGTCAAAGAAGCAGGTTGAGGGTTTTAGCAAGACAGTCTTATCAAACGGATCAAACGTTTCGATGAAGAACTGAACAACATTTTTCAGATGTTTTTTTTATTCTGTTTGTGTTACTGGAGTTTGATGGGTAAGTTAAAAAAAAAACATTTTTATGGTTTATTTTCTTTGTTTCAGGGTAATAAAGCTGCTCCTGCAGTTTAGTTTACATTATTTCCTACTTTTATATGTATCAGATCAATATAATGAGATTTACTTACAGTGAATCCAGGTCTCTGTGTTTAATCAGAATTTTAAGTGGAAATTTCCAGACCTTCTGTTGTGACTATAAATTTCTGTCACTCAGAAATCCAAAGCCTCAGTTGAACCACTTTCAAATATCTGGTGTTTTTTGTGATATTCAGTATTGTAATTTCAAAGATTACAAATGCACATACTTCCCAGCATTTTCTCAAAAAATCTATTGAATATGTTCAGCAGAATTATTGTAATAGTAATTATGATAGTAATTATCGTCATGTATTTATTTGCTTTTGTGTCTCTGGATGTTCTTTGGTTCATATTCAAACAACTCAATCTTTTACAGATTTCAGGCTTTGTAAACCAACTTAAGCCTTAATCTGTCTCTCTTCTCTTCTTTAGGTGTGTTTCGTGCTGAAATACAGTCAGTGTCAGTGATGGAGGGAGATTCTGTCACTCTAAACTCTGATCTTACTGAAATACCTGACGGTGACATAACATGGCAGTTTGGAGCTGAAAACTCTCGGATAGCTAAAATTAAAAGAAAGAATCAAGTCTTCTCCACATATGATGTTCCTGGTGGGAGATTCAGAGACAGACTGAAGCTGGACGATCAAACTGGATCTCTGACCATCACAAACATCACAACTGAACATGCTGGAGTTTATAAACTACTGATGCATGCAGCTACACTGTCATCAAAAACATTCAATGTTTCTGTCTATGGTGAGTAGAGATCACCAATCCTGCCCTCTACACTCCTTTAACTATTTATATATTTAAATGTTTAATCATCTATATTTTGAGATCACAGACACACTCATTAACCATCAGCACACTAAACACTCACCCAACATACTGATCTGAAAATATGATTGTTGATTAATTGTTGATTTCTCTCGATTCTCTCATGTTTTCCAGCTCGTCTGCCTGTTCCTGTCATCAGCAGTAACTCTTCACAATGTTCTTCATCATCATCATCATCATCATGTTCATTGGTGTGTTCAGCTGTGAATGTGAGTCATGTGACTCTCTCCTGGTACAAAGGAAACAGTTTATTGTCCAGCATCAGTGTGTCTGATCTCAGCATCAGTCTCTCTCTACCTCTGGAGGTGGAATATCAGGATAAAAACACCTACAGCTGTGTGCTGAACAATCCCATCAGCAACCAGACTCAACATCTGGACATCACTCACCTCTGTCACACATGTGCAGGTACGACAGCTCTGATATTAGTGTTTATGCACTTATTCATTGACTGTCTCTTTTTATCATCACAACACACTCTCCTTCACTTCATCCAGTCTCAGACTCTCAGGTAGTGCTGATCTCTGTTGCTGCCGCTGGATCTCTGTTGATTGTTGCTGCAGTCGGGATCTTCTTCATCTGCAAAAAACAAAGAAAAAAAGATCAAGAAGGCAAGTGTTTAAAAGCTACAGCTTTAAAACTATTATTATGATACTCTAAATAATTTAATCAGTTGATAGCCCTAATTATCATTTAATCACATTTATTCTCCTAATTTTAGTAATTAATGCCCTCTAGTTTCTTTTTAATGGAAGAAACGTGAAAAATGAGTGCAGTGACTGGGTTTCGGTATGTGTTTGCATATAATGTCACTGGACCACATTCTTTAATCATCTCTCGCTCACAAATTGCATCAAAACACTGTAAATGCAAACACAGAAATGCTTTTCTACATTATTTCAATAATAAAACAACTTTCTCCAGTTTATGAACATAATCATGTGTAAAGATTCAGCTTTCTGCTGGTGAATGTGTTCACATTTCATTTGTTGAGTTTCATTGAAAATTAAGTGTTAAGAATAATGTTTTTTAATATAATTACTGCATTCTCTGCTGTAATGTCAAATTTATGCATGCAATTTAATATATTATTATTATTATTATTTAAACAGATCAGGCATGTGATGTAGAAATAACATATGCTGACATGATCTGCAAAGGAAATGCACACAAATGGGTAAGATAGTTTAATCTCTGCTTTTATTCTCTGTATTATTTTAGCAGCAAGTGAGATTTTGATGTGGGTAACACTTTACAATACTGAGCCCATTATAATCAGTGATAGTGAAGCTACACAACACAACAAGATGCCACTTCTATTATGAAGGACAAACGGACTTGCAATGGTCTGTCACATGACTTGATAATGGTCGCGTTCAGTTTACACACAGTGTAACAGTGTAACCCAAACTCCAACAGGTGACATCAGGTGGCAAACAAGTGGCAAACAGGTGTTAAAATGGAGAAAAAAACCTTGGGAGAAACCAGGCTTAGTCGGGGGGCCAGTTCTCCTCTGGCGAACAGTGCTTTGTTACGATTCAGGTTGCTATCATAAGTCTGATAGGATCGCAACAATCAAAGTATTTATTTGAGTTCCATCCAGTTGAGGATCGTATTCATCACGCCAATAAGGATGGTTTGTTGAGGAACTGTGCTACTGGCTGTCGTGTCGATAAGGCCTTCACAATGGATGATCTAGTCGACTCGATCTCTGCTGATACTTCAGGGCTGCGTTGTGGTCGTGTCCAGTTGAGGATCGTATTGTAACGAGTACATCTGGTGTTATAGGAAGTGTTCCCGGTTCCGGCTGACCTAATTTATACAGCCTAATAATCCTTTAACGGATTTGAAAATATAAATTGATAATGTGTTATGTGTATGCCAGGTTAAAGAGATGTGTTTTTAGTCTAGATTTAAACTGACAGAGTGTGTCTGCATCCCGAACAATGCTAGGAAGATTGTTCCAGAGTTTGGGTGCCAAGCAGGAGAAGGATCTAACGCCTGCAGTTGATTTTGATATTCTAGGTATTATCAGCTGGCCTGAATTCTGAGATCGCAATAAACGTGAAGGACTATAATGATTTAAGTGCTCGCTCAGGTACTGGGGAGCTAAACCATTTAGTGCTTTGTAAGTAATTAGCAAGATTTTAAAATCTATACGATGTTTAACAGGAAGCCAATGCAGTGATGACAGAACTGCGCTAATATGGTCGTACTTCCTAGTTCTAGTAAGAACCCTAGCTGCTGCATTTTGTACGAGCTGTAGTTTATTTATCAAGCGGGAGGAACAACCACCCAGTAGAGCGTTACAGTAATCTAGCCTTGAGGTCATAAACGCATGAACTGTTCTGCATTTTTCATTGAGAGCATATGTCGTAGTTTAGATATATTTTTAAGATGGAAGAATGCTGTTTTGCAGATGCTAGTAACATGACCTTCAAATGAAAGATTGGTATCAAAGAGCATACCCAGGTTCCTAACTGACGACGAAGACTTAACAGAGCAGCCATCAAGTGTTAGACAGTATTCTAGGTTACTGCGTGAAGTAGTTTTCGGTCCAAAAATTAGAATCTCTGTTTTTTCTGAATTTAGTAGTAGGAAATTACTGGTCATCCAGTTTTTTATATCAGCTATACATTCTGTTAATTTAGCGAATTGGTAAGTTTCGTCAAGGCGCGAAGAAATATAGAGCTGAGTATCATCAGCGTAACAATGAAAACTAACGCCATGCTTCCTAATGATATCTCCCAAGGGTAGCATGTACAGACTGAAAAGCAACGGTCCTAGTACTGAGCCTTGTGGCACTCCATATTTAACTTGTGATTGATATGACATCTCATCGTTTACTACTACAAACTGATAACGGTCAGATAAGTATGATTTGAACCATGCCAATGCAATTCCACTAATGCCAACATAGTTTACGAGTCTATTGTGATCAATAGTGTCAAATGCAGCACTAAGATCCAGTAACAGTAAAAGAGAGATACAACCACGATCTGATGATAAGAGCAAATCATTAGTAACTCTAATGAGAGCAGTCTCAGTACTATGGTACGGTCTAAATCCTGACTGGAAATCCTCACAGATACTATTTCTTTCTAAAAAGGAACATAGTTGTGATGAAACTGCCTTTTCTAGTATTTTTGACAGAAAAGTGAGATTTGAAATCGGCCTGTAATTGACATTCTCTAGGATCAAGTTGTGGTTTTTTAATAAGAGGTTTAATAACAGCCAGCTTAAAAGTTTTTGGTACGTATCCTAGTGATAAAGATGAATTAACAATATTAAGAAGAGGATCTATGACCTCCGGAAGCAACTCTTTCAATAGCTTAGTCGGGGTCTAACATACATGTTGTTGATTTTGATGATTTAACAAGTTTAGACAATTCTTCCTCTCCTAAAGCAGAAAATGAATTGAATTTTTCTTCAGGGACACTACAATGCACTGTCTGACACAATACTGTAGTAGACGGTTGCATGGTTATAATTTTCTCTTTAATATTATCAATCTTGCAAGTAAAGAAGTTCATAAAGTCATTACTGCTATGCTCTTTGGAAACATCAGAAGTTGAAGCTTTATTTCTTGTTAATTTAGCCACTGTATCAAATAAATACCTAGGGTTGTGTTTATTTTCTTCTAAAAGTTTTGAAAAATAGGCAGATCTAGCAGTTTTTAAGGCCTTTCTGTACTCAATCATTCTCTCTCTCCACGAAATGTGAAATACTTCTAGTTTTGTTTTCTTCCAGCTGTGCTCCATTTTTCTAGCTGCTGTTTTTAGGACCTGAGTGTGCTCATTGTACCATGGCGTTGGATTAATTTCCTTAATCTTTTTTAAACGCAAAGGAGCAACTGAGTCTAATGTGCTGGAAAAGACAGAGGCAATAGTTTCTGTTGCAACATCGAGGTCTTCTAAGCTGTCTGGTATGCTAAGGCGATGAAACTGATTAGGAAGATTATTTATAAACGTACTCGGTTACTAGCGTAACCTCGGTTCCCTGAGATACGGAACGAGTACTGCGTATGGGGAAAGGTCTCCTTTTTCCCTGTTACTGAAGCCTTTTTCAATAACGCAGTGTAATTGCATCGTCATTGGTTCACTCATAGACAAGTTGTTGAACCAATGACGGCGCGGCATAGCTGCGCGGCCTATGGCGACAAAGCCCGCGAATATTCCCGCCGAAATGGGTGGGGTAGCTATATAAGCAGGCGCTTCGCCATAGGATTTCAGGTCATTCGACTGAAGCGACGACACTGAAGCCGCAGCCTCGTGGCACGGCATGTAACGCAGTACTCGTTCCGTATCTCAGGGAACCGAGGTTACGTTAGTAACCGAGTACGTTCCCTTTCGATACTTCACTCGTACTGCGTATGGGGAACGAATTCAACTGCGCTGTGCCACGACAGGGAACGACTGGACTTGTCTTGGACACCGCGAGGGAACCAGAGGGCAAGTGAGAAGGCTGGAGCCGTCGAACCCTTGTTACACTACCAAAAGGGGAGTTAACTCCCAGAGTGGCATGAAGCAGAGCTCAATAGAGGCCGCTGGATCATACCGATATGACCGAGCTTGTAAGGTCGGGACATCCAAATGATAAAATCTGACAAAAGTGGACGGCGAGGACCAGCTGGCTGCCTCACAGATGTCTTTAATCAAAACTCCACTAGACCAGGCCCAAGAGGAAGCCATTCCTCTAGTGGAGTGGGCTCTAACTCCTATGGGGCAGTTGAGGCCCATAGAGGAGTAACAAAGAGTAATAGCATTGACTATCTGACACGCAAGACGTTGCTTTGAGACCGAAGACCCTTTGGTGCGGCCACCAAAGCAGATAAGAGCTGATTGGATTGCCGGAAAGGCTGTGATCGCTCAACGTAGGTCCTTAATGCCCTGACGGGGCAGAGCAATTCCAGCTCTCGCTCGTCCGACGAGGGAGGAAGCACTGAGAGGGAAATGACCTGTGCTCTGAATGGAGTCAAGAGCACCTTAGGGATGTAGCCTAGGTTTCAAAACAACCTTGGAGTCGTTAGGCCCGAACTCAAGGCATGCAGGGCTCACAGAGAGGACCTGCCAGTCGCCAACACACTTAACCGATGCTAGTGCAAGTAGCAGAGCGGTTTTGAGCATCAGGGGCCTGAGGTCAGCTGAACACAGTGGCTCAAAGGGAGGCCCTTTGAGAGCTCTGAGGACCAAAGAGAGATCCCAGGTGGGAACGGTGAGAGGATGAGGTGGATTCAATCGCCTAGAACCTCTCAAGAAATGCACCACAAGGTTTCGTCCCACTGACTGGCCAGCGATAGGAGAGTGAAACGCTGCGATGGCTGCTATGTAAACTTTGAGCGTTGAAGGGGTGCGACCCAGTTCTAAACGCTCCTGGAGAAAAGACAGTATCGGAGATACATCACACTCCACTGGGTTTATGTTGCGTACAGAACACCAGCCATCAAAGACTGACCATTTCTGGGCATAGAAGCATCTCGTGGACGGAGCTCTCGCCTGAGAGATGGTATTCAGCACGTCCCCGGGGAGGTTAGCAGGCTCCCATCGAGGGACCAGAGGTGCAGAGCCCAGAGTTCTGGCTGGGGATGCCAAATCGTCCTGTTCGCCTGAGAGAGGAGGTCCCGTCTCAGGGGGATCGGCCACGGAGCTTTCGTGGAAAGCCTGAACAGCTCTGAGGACCAAACTTGGCTCCTCTAGAGCAGGGCCACCAGGAGGACTCTGTGCTTGTCTTCCCTGATTCATCTGATGATCTGCGAGATCAGAGCAATCAGGGGAAAAGCGTAAAGGAGGGTGCTGGGCCAGACGTGAGCCAGCGCAATGTCCTCCTTTGAGAAATAAATTGGGCAGTGAGGGTTGTCTTCTGAGGCGAAGAGGTCTACCTCTGCCTTCCCGAAGAACTCCCAGATCATGAGAACCGTCTGGGGGTGGAGCATCCACTCGTCTGACGGGACATTGCTCCTGGATAGCATATCTGCTCCCAAGTTTGTTCTCCCGGTTGTGTGCGTCACTCTGAGCAACTGAAACCTCGGTAATGCCCATTCCAGAAGACGCTTCGCCAGAGCGCATAAGCGGCTGGACAAAAGACCACCCTGGTGATTTATGTATGACACCATTGTCATGCTGTCCGACTGGACTTAAGACGTTGCGTCCCGTCAGGTGTGTCTAAAACGCGTGAAGGGCTCGAATCACTGCCAACATCTCGAGGCAGTTGATGTGCAGATGGCTTCTTCGCGAGACCACGAGCCGAAGGCCGGTCTGCCCTTGCAAAGAGCACCCCAACCTGTGTTGGGTGCATCTGTTGAGAGCACCGTTCTTCTGAACACCGCCTATAGGGGTACACCTTGACTGAACCATACAGGGTTCATCCAGGGTTTCAGAGCTGTCAAACAGGCCTGATTGACCCCGAGACGCAGGCGGCCTTGCCGCCAGGCGTGAGGAGGGACCCGGAACTTCAACCAGTATTGCAGAGGCCGCATCTGAAGAAGGCCGAGCTGCAGAACCGGGAAGGCAGAAGCCATCAGCCCTAGCATCCTCTGGAAGTACTTCAGAGGGAGATAGGCTCTGTTCCTGACCGATGCCGCGAGCTGCTGAATGGCCAGAGCACGCTCTGGCGATACTACAGCCGTCATATGGGCTGAGTCGAAGACTGCACCCAGGAACATTATACGTTAGCTGGGGAGCAGTGAGCTCTTGGCAAAGTTGACCCTGAGACCCAGGCACTCCATGTGGCTGAGTAGCACGGATCTGTGATGCTCCAGCTCGGCTCGTGACTGGGCTAGGATGAGCCAGTCATCGAGATAATTGAGAACCCGGATTCCCAACTGTGTCAGTGGGGAAAGCGCCACGTTCATGCACTTGGTAAAAGTGCGAGGAGCTAGGGACAGCCCGAATGGAAGGACCATATATTGACCAGCCACACCTTCGAATGCGAATCTCAAGAATCGCCTGAGATGGGGGGCTATCTGGATGTGAAAGTATGCATTTTTCAGGTCCAGCAAGCAGAACCAGTCCCCGGGGCAAACCTGCGCGAGGATCTGCTTCAGCGTTAACATCTTGAACTTCCATCTCATGAGGGAAAGGTTCAGCAGTCTGAGGTCTAAGATGGGTCTGAGACCGCCATCACTCTAGGGAATGAGGAAGTAATGGCTGTAAATCGCTCTCTGAGGGGAGACCATTTCTATAGGCCCCTTCTCGAACAGAGACATCACTTCGGCTCGGAGGACGTGAGTGTCGTCCGTGTTTACTGAAGTGGGAAGCACCCCGCAAAAACGCGGGGGTCTGCGAGCAAACTGGAGCGAGTAGCCTTGAGATATTATCCCCAGAACCCACTTGATACTCCGGGGATGGCCTGCCAGGCCCGCGTGACAAGGGGTTGAATGGCGCCAGTTGGCGGGCCGCTGGAAGGGGGGCCTGCACACCGGCTAGTTTTTAGAAATGCTCACGCATCCTCATGAACGTGGCTTGCGGGGTGAAACCGGCAAACGACACGCTGAGAAACTCAGTAAACAGATATATGCTTCTTGGAAAAATATACATGTGTCCCACCTGAGTCAGGGAAGAGCATCAAGATATATTCCACCGAGCGGTGTCGGAAGTGAGGCCGCTCTACCTCAATGAACATGGCTTGCAGGGCAGAGCCAGCAAGTCACATGAACAGAGGTCCAGCATAATGAGCATGTTAGTTCCACCGAGCACAAGTGAGCATTGAGCTCGCTTTCAGTGAGCGCATACATCCTCATGAACGTATAAACGTATAAATATGCTACATCAACTGATATGCTGAATATAAATAACATAGGTCTCACCTAAGACAGGTGAGAGTGTCGTTATATTTCTCAAAGGACGCTTGCAGGGCAGAACCGGCAAGCAACGCGCTGAGAAATTCAGCAAACTCGGCAGAAATACGCTGTATCAACTGAAATATATACATATAACATATGTCTCACCCGAGACAGGGGGAGAGCGACATGTTATATTTCTCAATGAATGCGGCTTGCGGGGCGGAACCGGCAAGCAACGCATAGAGAAACTCAGCGCAAACAGCAGAATCAGCTCCATTAATACAGTATAAAAACATGTTACTCCCCCGAGTCGGGGGAGAACGTCACGTTATATTTCTCAATCGACGCGGCTTGCGGAGCGGAACCGGCAAGCGACGCGCATTAAGATAAGGAAAAATACACTCACACAAATAGAAAATGTATCATGAGTCTCGCCTAAGTCAAGAGCATCATGTCAAATTCAGCTGAGAGATTCAGTTAACTTCTGCAAAAATCTGCTATATAAACTGAATGTTTATATCATGGGTGTCACCCAAGAGGGGGGGAGAGCGACATGTTATATTTCTCAATAAACGGCGAACAACGCATAGAGAAGACTCAGTGCAAACAGCAGAAAGATGCTCCATTAAATTAAGCATATAACATGTTTCTCACCCAAGCTAGGGAAGAAAGACATGTCATATTTCTGAATTAACGCGGCTTGCGGGGGAGGGACCGGCGAGCAACGCACATAGAGATAAGGAGAAATAAACTCACTCAGATAGAAAATGTATCATGAGTCTCGCCTAAGTCAGGGGAGAGCATCTTGTCAAATTCAGCCGAGAGAGCGAGAGCTCGCATCCTCAACGAACGCGGTTTGCGGGGGAGGACCCGGCAAATGACGCGTTCGGAGATGGCATTTGAAACAAACACCAGCGAGAAAGTAGAAAAATAAGCTCTGTACTCACCTGACGGAAGACGGCAGGGAATGAGCTGAATGCTCTCAGATGCTGAAGGCGGCACGAGGGCGGCGCGGTGAACAGCTGCTAGAGAGCGAAGATCCGCGGAGCGAGGCTCTGCATGTGCCACAGCTGTGGCGCGGCATTGAGGCAACGCCGCCACCGTGAAAACGGCGATTGTAGCTTTTTTAGAACAGCGAGAGCCGCTGGAAAAGCTCTTAGAAAGCGGCGTTAAGCCGCGGGAAAAGCTCTTTAAACGGCGCCGGATGGCGGCAGGAGACGCGCTGAGAGGCGGCCGGAAGCGGGAAGCGGGCGGCTCGAGAGCGGCGCTCGAAGCGGCAGTCTGCGAGGGCGCCGGCGCTGTCTTCGTTCGGCAGTCTCAGCTCAGTCCGCTGCGGGAGCCTCTTCGACGGCGGCGAGAACTTCTCCCAGGCGAGCTTCTTCCAGGCGGCGAAGGCTTCAGCCGGAGATCAGCGAAGAGCGATATGAAGTCGTCGCTGAAGGAGAGAGAACTGAAATCCTATGGTGAAGCGCCTGCTTATATAGCTACCCCGCCCATTTCGTCGGGAATATTCAGCTATGCCGTGCTGTCATTGGTTCAACAACTTGTCTATGAGTGAACCAATGACGATGCAGTTACACTGCGTTATTGAAAAAGGCTTCAGTAACAGGGAAAAAGGAGACCTTTCCCCATACGCAGTACGAGTGAAGTATCGAAAGGGAAGCGATCTTTAGTGGTAGAAGTGATGGTTCTACCATATTTATGGCAGGGAGGCAGTTTAGCCTCTTTGACTAAATGTAGTATACACGAGACTAGATAATGATCTGAGATGTTGTCACTCTGCTGCAGAATTTCAACGGCATCAATATCGATTCCATGTGACAATATTAGATCTAAAGTATGATTACGACAATGAGTGGGTCCTGACACGTGTTGTCTAACACCAATAGAGTTTAGAATGTCTGTAAATGCCAATCCCAATGAGTCTTTTTTATTATCTACATGGATATTAAAATCACCAACAACAAGGACTTTATCTGCAGCTAGTACTAATTCTGATAGAAAATCGGCAAATTCTTTGATAAAGTCCGTATGGTGTCCTGGTGGCCTGTATGCAGTAGCCAGCACAAATGTCAACTTACATAATGTTACGTAAAGCACCATCACTTCGAAGGAATTATATTTGAAAGACTTCTGGCTGATACTGTAAATATTACTATAAATTACAGCAACACCTCCCCCTTTGCCTTTCTGACGAGGATTGTGTCGATAATCATAACCTTGAGGACTAGACTCATTTAAAGTAATGTAATCGTCCGGTTTTAGCCAGGTTTCTGTCAAACACAGCACATCTAGATTATTGTCTGTGATAATATCGTTTACAATAAGTGCTTTTGAAGAAAGTGATCTAATATTTAACAACCCAAGCTTTATCATTTGTTTATCATTATTATCTCTATTTTTTATTTGCTGAACATCAATTAAATTTTTACCATTAAATGGGTTTGGAAGTTTTTTGTTTTTACTAATTCGGGGTACAGACACAGTCTCTATGTGATAATATCTAGGTGCAAGAGTTTCTATGTGTTGGTATTTATCTGACTTCTGTAACGTGAGGCAGCTAGCAGACGGTCGGTTTAGCCAGTCTGTCTGCTTCCTGTCCTGGGCCCCATTTTGTCATGTTTCAGCTCTAAGACTATGTGCCATATTACTAGAGAGAAGAGCAGCACCATCCCGGGACGGATGAATACCATCTCTTCTCAACAGGTCAGGTCTGCCCCAAAAACTTTTCCAATTGTCTATGAAACCTATATTATTCTGCGGACACCACTTAGACAGCCAGCCATTGAGTGATGATAATCTGCTAACTATCTCATCACTCCGACAAACAGGAAGGGGACCAGAGCAAATTACTTCTCCTGACATTGTACTTGCGAGTTCACACACCTCTTTAATGTTAATTTTAGTGATCTCCGACTGGCGAAGTTGAACATCATTTGTGCCGACGTGAATAATAATTTTAGAATATTTACGATTAGCATTAGCCAGCACTTTTAAATTTGCTTTGATGTCAGGTGCTCTGGCTCCCGGCAAACATGTGACTATGGTGGCTGGTGTCTCTATTTTCACGTTCCGTGTAATAGAATCGCCAATAACTAGGGCACTTTCAACAGGATTCTCAGTGGGTGCGTCACTGAGTGGGGAGAACCTGTTTGATGTTCTTATTGGAATGGAAGAGTGGTGTTTTTCGTGACTAGGCCGCCTCACCGTTACCCAAGTGCCCTGCTGCGTGGGCTCTACAGCCGGAACCGAACAATGTACTGAATTCACTAAGCTAGTCGCATCCAAAACAGTATCTGAAGCCCCTGCATTCTTACTATCCTCGATTAAAGTTTGGATGCATGTCTCTAATTCTGAGATTCTCTCTGTCAGCCTGACTATTTCCCTACATTTATGACATGTAAATCCCTTGTTGTTGACAGAGAGATCTATACTGAACATGTGACAAACTGAACACGAAATAACACTGGGAGAGGATGACATGACTCACCGTGTTTGTAGACTGATCCGATCCGAGTTACCACAGCTGTTTGATGAACGCGTTGAAAGAGGAGCGCGCAAGACTGATGACAAGTTAACAAGCTAGCGAGATGCAAACGCGTTGTAACAGCGATTTAGATTCAAAGATTACAAGCCAGCGACGTCAGATTAATGTGGTAGGCAATAATAATAATATAAGCAACAATGAATAAAAGTAAGAGATTCAATAAAAATAAGAGAAAACAAAGCTATACGGAGACGCAAACACCAGCAGCGAGGCAGCGAGGCAGACAGGAGCCAAAACCCATTAATGACATATTACTTACAAGATTAGTCCACTTTCAAATAAAATTTTCCTGATACTCACCCCCATGTCATCCAAGATGTCCATGTCCTTCTTTCTTCAGTTGAAAAAAAAATTAAGGTTTTTGATGAAATATTCCAGGATTATTCTCCATATAGTTGACTTCAATGGACTCCAGATGGTTGAAGGTCAAAATTACAGTTTCAGTGCAGCTTCAAAGGGCTTTAAATGATACCAGACGAGGAATAAGGGTCTTATCTAGACAAATGATCAGTAATTTTTGGAAAAAAATGTAAATGTATACGCTTTATATAAACAAACAAACTTTATATAAACAAGCCTTCCAAGTGCTTCCGCCAAAACCGCGTTTCCATATTCTCCAAAAAGTTTACGCTGTATGTCCTACGCCTTCCCTATTCTACTTACGGAATGAACAGCGCCAGTTCCATTTTTCCCGTAGGTAGAATAGGGAAGGCGTAAAACATACAGCGTAAGTAATATAAGTAAACACGGAGGACATTAGAGTAAGTAATTACGAGTTTATTTATAGTGTGATCCGCTGCTGAAGCGGACAAATTTATGAGCAGGCAATTTAAAAAATCAAAGATCGTTGAGTAGATTTGAGCAACACAATATTTTCCCACAAAATCTAAATCTGCAAATCGTCCTCCGTCTCGTCGCTGTAGGCTGTGGTCGCTGTGGGAAAGGGTACGTACCATGAATAAATAATGAAGAAAGAGGAATGGCGACAGCACGCAGCCCTGCTTCACTCCCGTGTCAATGCTGAAGAATTCTTGGTCGGTGTGGATGCATCAGCTAGATTCATTTTAAATGTTGCAGAAGAGGTCAATGAAACAAACCGGGATTCTGTATGAGCAAGCAATTTTCCATAGCATGCCACAATGTAGGCTACACTGTCAAATGCTTTTGTTAAATCAATGAAATTGACTGACAGTTTCATTATAGTTCAATACTTTACTCAATAATTGTTCTCAAGATAAAAATTTGTGTTGTTTGCGAATAACATTGCATCCCTGTTAGAAAGGGGGAAAAACATGATTTCACATTGAATCTCAATTAACGTTCAGGATGCCACATTTTTAATATAATAATTTTAATGGCATTATGTCTTGTATGATGTTTTTTACAGAAAGTTAAAGAGCAGGATCATGTGGTGTATGCACCTGTCGCCACAAGAGGATCACAAATTCTGTTGCCAGAAACCAGTGATTATAGTTTATAAAGTTTTAAATATGGATATTTTTCTTACATCACTTCACTTCAGAAAGCCTTTATTAACCACCGGAGTCGTGTGGATTACTTTTATGATGAATGGATGCACTTTTTGGACTATTCAATGCCATTACAAAGAGCCAGAATGTTTTTTTTTTTTTTTTTAATATATAACTCTGATTGTGTTCGGCTGAAAGAAGAATGTCATATATACCTAGGATGGCTTGAGGGAAAATTTTCATTTTTGGTTGAAGTATTCCTTTAAATTCCACCTTCATGTCATTCCAAACCCGTAAGACTGGTTAATCTTCAAAAAACAATAAAGGTATTTTTAATATTCTATCATCATTTTTTTTGTTCATTTGTTGAAAGTCTATTTTCAAGCTTTTAAAATGATTTGACATTCAAGAAGATCAAACCTCATTAGTTCTTGTGCATAAAGTATGCAGATTTGAGCTTCTAACTCATCTAATTGAGGTCATATCTGTACAGCCTGCTTAATTTTGTACAGAAATGGTTTGATCTGTCGGGTGGACAGTCACCTTCTGTTTAAGCTTGTAACTGCTGTGGAATGTTTATGTTTGAAGTGTGAATAAAGTGCATCATGCGGTTGAAGGGTATTTTTTCCATTTCTGCTCATATGAAGCTCAACATTTGACTTCCACTCTGCACAGCTTTACTATGTAACACTGATTCTGACAGATGAAAGATTCTGTCAAATTAGACAGTGACATTATTTTGTGAACGTAAAACTTAACACGTTTTACGTAACACTTCTGTAGTTATATCTAGCTCTAGCAAGAGAAACAGAAGTTATTTCTAGAAAGCTTCACCTATACTTGATCTCACACCTAGAGTCCCCACATCCTGTAAATATCATGTGATTGATGACTCAGTATTACAACATCCTTCAGCAAACAAGGGAAAAACACAAGTCTATTTTAAGAAACCCTTACCAAAAAAAAAAAAAAAAAATCCTGTCACTGGTGAAACATCATCTATACTTGAATGGATACATAAATCGCTATCCATTTACAAAAAAGCAATTTGCCCACATAATGGTATATATAACAGCAGGGGTTAACTGGCCATGTAACAAGACAAACCGTGACCCAGATCTCGATCAATGTAAAACACATTGTATTTGATACAAAATTGTCACGATCACCGTCTGCTCCTGTCAGTTCCCGGACTACACTTCCCACAATCCTCCCTGTCAGTCATATGTTCACTCCACACCAATCACCTGTTGCCACATACAGCCTAGCACACTACACTGATCACCACACCCAGCTGCAGCTCATTACCAGGACTATAAAGGACTTCCACACACACCACCTCACCGTGAAGTATTGTTAACTGTTGTTGCAATTCTGAGCGTTTATATCTTGTCTGCCTGCTTGTTTCTGATCCTGCCTGTTCCCTGTTTATGATTCTCTGCCGTCTGCCTTTGACCTGCGTATTGTTATCTGGACTGTGATCGATATCTGCCTGCCTTTTGATCTACTGCCTGTTCCCTGACTACGACCCTGCCTGTCCCTTGCTGTTCCTGTTTGCTCCTGATTGACTCTGCCTGTACGACCACTCTAACTTTAATAAAACGCTGCATTTAGATCCCCTGCCTGAGTCTCCCATCATAACAAAAATATACTAAATCAAGTTAAAAAAAAAAAAAAAAAAAAAAAAGTTGTGACAAACTATTTTCATTTAAATTTTTTCATAAGGAATTTTATTTTAACGAAAAATGTATAAACTTGTTAAATAAAAAAGTTTATGACAAACTATTTTCATTTAAATTTTTTCATAAGGAATTTTATTTTAACGAAAAATGTATAAACTTGTTAAATACAGACCTACTGTAACTATCCAAGGCTGTCAATTGATAGTCTATACATCTGTTAAAGTCATTAATTTGTATTATTTCAACTTATTTTTCAAAGAATACTTTTTTTTATAATACTTACATTTATTTTAATTATATTTTACTTATACTTTATTGATAATAGGTTACTAATATTATATTATACTTATAATATTATATATTAATTAATTATATTTTATTATAATTATAATAATCATATTTTATTTTTTATTATACTTATATTTTATACTGGCATACATTTAAATTGACACCTGCCATGAGGCTTTTCTCAAAACCAAGTTTGCAAAGTTCGTAGTTCAAAGCTCAAGTCCTTGGTAGTTGGGACTTGGCAAGTTCGACTCAGGAGAACGGACTCCCATGGACGGGAGAACACAAGTCCGGTGATTCTGCAAATGGAACAGCAGCGTACTTGATAATGTAACTCAGTGTACTCTGACTTCTCTGGGTATCTTTGTATGTATATTTTAGCCAACAATAAAACAAAATTTGTTATAAAACACCACTCTGCCATATTAACATATTAATAGCCTCAGGCAACGAGTGATTATCTGCAATGTCTGCATATATTTATAACAAAACTAAATATTAAACAACCCTGCCTCTTTTCGTATATATTTCAAAAATATTAAATGTAATACTATTTGTGTATACTCTGAGAAACGGATATGGTGTCTGTCATCTCTGATGTGTGTCCTCAGGCGATGCACTTAAAGGTCCTCTAAGCAATGTCACGTGTTTTTAGGCCAAAACATTTTTTGTCACATACAGCAAACATCTCCTCACTATCCGCTAGCTGCCTGTCCCCTGATCACACTGTAAAAAAACGCGGCCTCTGTAGTCGCCACAAGCTCCGAAAACAGCAACAAAAACTACCTGGTGCAGCCTGGACCACGAATCATAATAAACACGCTCCAGCCAATAACCGACAAGAATGATTTTAAATGCGCGTTCATGACTGTTTCAGGAAGCACGGAGGGGAGGGGGAGGAGGAGGAGGAGGAGGAGGGAGGGTCTAGCTAGCCTCTGTTTTGTTTGACAACACTTCGAACGTCAACAGGAAGTTACTCCACCCAGGATCGCTTAGAGCACCTTTAAATGTGCAGTATGTAAGAATTCTGTCCGCTAGAGGCCTATTCAAAGCAAAGGCGTAGCTTGAGCTGAAGGAGGCAGCTGAAGCAACTGCGCAACACACGCCTCACGAGCAGCAGGACTTTTATTATGACACAGTTGCCGGCGCTGCTTCCGCTTTTCCGGTCATGAGTATGAGGTAACACAGCTCTGTTTATCATATTAGATACACATATATTAGATGTGTTGAAAATTATGTTATAACATTACTCTGAGCGTTCGCTCGGCAGCTGCTGTGAGACACTGTTACACACTGCAGTAAGATAGATCGATTTTAGAATATATTAAATACTGGATGGCTTGTGTTGATAAATGGTATGCAATTAATTTTAAAACATATTGTATGATTTAGAAAATTCTGTACTACTATCGTCATGATCACTAGTGTGAGTGCCCTATCAGCCACTAGAGGGCACTCCATCCTGGACTCTTGTTTTCACCCCTTGGACTTCATTACCCATAACGCACTGCCGGACTCATGATCTCATTATCACTCATTACAACCAGCTGTTATGTATTATGTTATCTGTGTCTGTCTATTTATACCCTGTTGGTTTCTGTTCGTGTCATGGAGTTTTCAGTTCACATTTCCTGGTCCGTGTTGTTTCTTGTTCCCTGTTCTTGTGCCTGTTTTTGTATGGACTTCTTTTCTGGATTTTGACCCTGGCCTGTTTATGGACTCACGATATTGGATTACCCATTAAACTTACCTGCACTTGGATCTGTCTCTTGTCTCCATGTTTGCAACCGTGACAACTATTACTAAAAATAAAGCTGCATCTGATTATGCTATTTTAGCTACTTGACAAAATAGTGTTTTTCTCTGAGGCGTGGTAAAGCATGGTACTCTCAGAAAATATAGAAAATTGATTTAAACAATAAGACTAAATGTGTTGAGCTATATACAACAATTTGTTTTTGTCTATAAATGTATCAAAACAGTTGTTCTCTTATCTATTAAAATGTGTAATATATTAAAGCGTCTTTGGTGTTTCCATGGTTCCTACAAAATAAAACTGGAAACCGAGGGTAACGAGGGTATGATGCAATTGACATGCGACTGGAAACATTTGGGATATTGTAAGTACTCAAGTGAACAAAATATATAACACTGGCCTAGTGGTTTTTCGATATTTTACTGCAAAAATATTGCACATATTACATTGTAGTTAAATTAAGATATTTTTGATAAAATCAGAGAGGTATATGACTCGTTCATAGACATCAATATAATCAACACTTTCAAGGTCCAGAAAGGTACTAAAGGTGATCTAAAATGGTGGCTCCCTACACAGCAAAAACTGCAGTGTTAAATTAACTCTCCTGGGAGTACATGTGAGACCATACTCAAGAGTGTTAAAGTGTTAAAATAAGGCTACGTTTACACATGGGCGGCTATTTTCATAAACGGACATTTCAACCTCTCCGGTTTCAAAAATAACATCGTGCACATATGTCAGTTTTCAGAAAAGTGTTCATTTACACGTACCCGTGTATATATGACGTCAAGAGTGTAACGAGCAGCTCAAGCCCACGTAAGCCAATCAGAATCCCGAAAAAGAATCCCGAATTCCTCTTGAAGTGATTCGAAGTTGTTGCAAAATTGCTGATTTCCGAGCACTCATTCGTCTCTGCTCCTCGACATAATGAAGCAGCTGTATTTGCAAATGCAAACACACGAGAAGAGTTTGCACCAACATAAATGCGACTGCTACTCTAAACGCTTCCATGATCACATGTAAACATAGGTCGCACTTTTGACATAGGTGCGAGCTCTGGCGCATACTGTGACGTTGGCTGCCTAAACACCCGTTTGTCTCAGTTTACATGCAAACGTGCAAACGAAGATTTTCAAAATCTCCACTCTGGCCGGAGTTTTTAGAAAGACTCGATTTCAGAGGCGAATTCTCCGTTTGCGTGTAAACGAAGGGCGCAAACGAAGGGAAATGTCTCCGTTTTTCAAAATAACCATGTACGTGTAAACAGGGCCTAAGAGTGTTAAAAGAACACTGAAGCGGTGTTAAAGTTAATGAGTTAATTAAGTGATTAACAGTGATGATTGACCATTATTGAAGACACCTGATGATAACAAGCAGAATCACCAAAGGAGAAAATCACAATTTTTAAGCCACCACCGTGGAGATCAGTGTTTGTTTTAGTTGAGCTCTTGACCCTTGACTTTTTAAAATAAAATTTTGTTTGGGCAGTTTATAACTGAGTTATAACATCCAGACAAGCAAATGGAAAAGATGATCAGGTGGTGTTGGTTATGTTTTCACATAATCATTATTTGATATGAATCACTGAACTCATTTAGAGCCCAATCTCTGAGTTAGATTTATTGATTACAGCAGCACTGTGATTCAACAGCAGACGATCAGCTTTCTCAATATAATCTGAAGGATTTCACAAAAGCTGTTCTGAGCAAAAAAAAAAAAAAATTGTCTTTAAGGCACACACAGACATCAAGAATCATCCTGTGAATCTCAACAACGGTGACAAGCAACATATTCTGATAAACAGATCAACTCTGAACATTAAAAAATAAGCTACTAAAAAGCAGAGGTGGACATTCCAGGGGTCAGAAAGTAAAAGTCCTGCCATATTTTTATCTCATCCACTGAAGCATTAATGAGATAATTAAGTGATTAATTGAGTGATGATTGAGCATTATTGAAGACACCTGATGATAACAAGCAGAATCACCAAAGGAGAAAATCACAATTTTTAAGTTACCATCATCGAGGTCAGGGTTTGTTTTAGTTGAGCTCTTGACCCTTCACTTTTTAATATTAGATTTTGTTTGGGCAGTTTTAACTGCATTAAAACCAACCAGAAAAGCAAAGTTAAAAGATGATCAGGTGTTGTTGGTTATGTTTTCATTATTTGATCTGAATCACTGAACTCATTTAGAGCTCAATCTCTGAGTTAGATTTACATTATTGGTTACAGCAGCACTGTGATTCTGCAGAAGATCAGCTCATACAATACAGAATTTTTTTTTTTTTTTTTTTAAAAGTTGTCCTTATCACAAAAAAAAAAAATCTTTTAGGCACACACAGACATCAAGAATCAGCGTATGAATCTCAACAACGGTGACAAGCAACATATTCTGATCAACAGATCAACTCTGAACATTAGAAAACAAGCTACTAAAAAGTCACAGAAAAACAGCAAAATTTTAATAGTGAGAATAAATGAAATTACTAAGACAATTTAGCTCATAATTTATTCATAGCGCAATGCATGATGGGAGCCATGGATGAATTTTGATTGGTGGCACCCAGAATGCACTGCAACATGCTTTATGATGGCCACCACTGCTGAGATTCACAGGATGATTCTTGATGTTTGTATGTTTAAATGAGTGCTTTTTTTAAAAAAAAATCAGAACTCTAAAAAAAATATTGTATTGTAAAAGCTGATCTTGTGCTGTAGAATCACAGTGCTGCTCTAATCAATAATGTAAATCTAAATCAGAGATTGGGCTCTAAATGAGTTCAGTGATTCAGATCAAATAATGTTTATGTAAAAACATAACCAACAACACCTGATCATCTTTTAACTTTGCTTGTCTGTTTGGTTTTAATGCAGTTAAAACTACCCAAACAAAATCCAATACTGAAAAGGCAAGGGTCAAGAGCTCAACTAAAACAAACCCTGACCTCGATGATGGTAACTTAAAAATTGTGATTTTCTCCTTTGGTGATTCTGCTTTGTATCATCAGGTGTCTTCAATAATGCTCAATCATCACTCAATTTATCACTTAATTATCTCATTAATGCTTCAGTGGATGAGATAAAAATATGGCAGGACTTTTACTTTCTGACCCCTGGAATGTCCACCTCTGGACGCGTCGCTCGCTTACAGTGTACACAACTCTTCCTGCACGACATGGCCTCGCCCACTTTGTTGCGTGTTCCCGGGGGGTGTTTTGCAGGGTTTATGATGTCACCAACCAATTGTAGTCCAAGCCAACCTTTTTGTAGGCATTAAACTACGATAACTTTAAAAGACAATATCTCCGTTTGCATTGAACTTTCAGCGCTGTAACTTTGCAGATACTGTTTATGCTCAAGCAGCAACATTACACACTAACTAAAGTTAAAAATGTGAAATCGCAATGAACCACCCCTTTAAAATGTCTTCATAATATTGTAATATTCTGATCGACCGGTACTTTGCAACAACACAACCTTGTTTCTGCAGCAACTTTCGGCATGTTTCATATAACAGCATCTGACATGTTTACATTTTACGTGACATGAGATAAACCACAAAAAAAATCTGATAAGATTGATCAGACTGAAATGGATTTCCAGAACTGTGATTGGAATAGGATTTCAAACCACATTTGAATGTAGCTCAAAACTGATTTGTAAAACTGACAGTCTGAATGGGGCTTTAGTATCTTACCTGATCGGTACATCCTGCTGTCTGTTTAAACAAAAAAACTCAATTAAACACAGATCACTTTGGTTAATCACAATAAAAATACATATTTTTCCATCTTTCAAATATTCTTTACACACAATCTCCATCTTGTTAAATTAGCCGTTTGAAATACCCACCTTCTGTTCCTCGATGTTTGCGATAGATAATCACAGCAGCAGCAGCAGCGAGGAGAACAGCAATAACACCAACAACTATTCCTGCAACAGCACCTGAAGACAGACCAGAATCTGGAACAGCTGAAGACAGACAGTCCATTATTACTAGAGAGAGAGCCACTGATAACCAACTGTACCAATATAATTACACCTTTGTACTTTGGTCATCAATTGTATGACATTGATTAATAAATGGCAGATTCCTTAATAAAAATAACAGCAGCTAAACCAGCATCACAGCACTATGTGCTCAAAAGGAAACATCAATGTCACAGAACTCATTTTATGCATTTTTCATGTTAATAAATTCAGACTTGATGATGGAGATGTTATCAATTATAGTTTAATGCTGAGTGAAAAGGTCATTTATTTCTAATAGCCCACAATAAAAAACATTTACTTCAAGGGAACTAAATTATACTCACTAACAGTAACTCTGAAGTGGTTTTTAATCATGCCACTGTTGATGCGACGAGGACTGATATTGCTGATCTTTAGTTTATATTCTCCAGAGTTTGCGTTTGTAATGTTCATGATGGTCAGAGATCCAGTCTGATGATCCAGCTTCAGTCTGTCTCTGAATCTCTCTTTACACCAATCATCTTCACAGATCTTACTCTGATTTCCAGTGATTTCAGCAATGAGAATCTCATTAAAATACCACCTCATCACATCATTTGGGTTTCTTATTTCATCAGGGTCTAAAATGAGAGACTCTCCCTCCTTCACTGACTTTTTTTCTGGTTCAGGAAAACCTGAAACACAAACCAACAGCTGATTCAAGGATCTTTTGGGAAAAAAAAAAAACATGAAAACACTGTGGATATGAAGACAATTTATCATGCTCTTTGAAAAGCTACATTTATTTTTTGCACACATTTTAATTTACATTAAATACTTTAACAGTAAATGAGTTTCAAAGAGATTAAGTATTTACGGCATTAATATAGAATAAGGCCCTGTTCATACCTGGCATTAAGAGGCATTTTGGTCGATGCAAGTGGACGACGCTAAATACAGGTGATACGGTAATACAGGTGTAAACGGGGTTGTTACATTCCTATGTTACGTTGAGTTGTGATTTGGGCGTTTTTGTATTTTCTCTCCCATGTCTTTTATTCTCTCTCTCTCTCTTTCGCTCTTTCATTTTAACATTTGTAGGTGACACACTGAGTGGTTGCTTTGGCTGTCAATCATTTGGAATGAGTGGGTTGAGTGAGCTGACGTAAAGAGGTTTTTCTCCAATCGTTTCGCTGTTGGACGCCCGTGGATGGTATGTGTTTCCCAAAGGATTTTGTAAATTGTTAGACTGTGGTGGGTGTACATTGGTTCCTCTGGGGGGTCCTGTGGCATGTCCCCCTGGAGGAATTTTTTTTGCATATTAAATTTAAATGCATGAATCTGGTGCATTCTGAGAGCAAAATTAAGTGATTAGATCAATAAAGAAATTTGTTCTCTTGTAAACAGTTTTGTGCTCTAATAGTAATTTATTTATTGGTGATGGTAGGGCAGTAACGACACAGTCACACAACATATAGTAGACTAAATGATAGTTCATAAGTGGTCAAACATGTAGAGTATACATTTTGAAGCATTAAAAATATGTAGCAAAAGAGGTTACCTTTGTTGAATTAATTTATTTCTAGAATAATTAGTGGGAGCCTGTATCTATACTGTCACAGACCCGCCAGGCTCCACCATCATCCAATCACAGCGCACTCCCTCGCCAGAGTTCTGATCACACACACCTGTTACCAATCAGCACCCAATCACCACTGCTACTTAAAGCTCACACTCACCTCAGTCAGTTGTCTGGTCTTGTTTGCATGAAGGGCTCCTTTTTTTTTTTTTTTTGCGCCTACCTCCAATACGTGATGATACTTACTGTCTGTCTCCACTCCAGCATGTTTCCCTTATCCTCCTGTGGCTTTGTCTGTGTGTGAGTCTACCGATCATTGTCATTCATCTATCCTGTTCTCCAATCTGCAACTATCCACGATCTACATTCCTACAAAGCAAAGGACAGTATCAGTCTTCCCATTTTCACCATCTTCTATTCACTTACCAACATCACTGTCTGTCACTGCTCTCTGTTCAATAAATACTTAGTGATGGGCAGATCGAGGCTTCGTGAAACACTGAAGCAGTTGAAGCAAATGTGCCGTAATGATTCGAGGCTTCGAAACAATCTGACACCCGTCTCCACGGTGACCTCTAGTGGTCAGAACAGTGAAAATGCAACAAAACTCAGGCCAAACATGCATTAAAAATACCCTTTTACAAATGTATTGCAAAAGTTTTATTGAAAGTAAAAATCAAATGCAATTAACTAATCATCTAATAAGATTAAATATAGAGTGTCTGTATAATATGTGTTCTTTTATCAATTTTCAAGGCTTGTTTCTCTGTTCCATGGCTCAAGCTAAACAGGCCAATAAGAGATTAATAATTATTATTCATTTTAATTATTTAATTTCTAATTAAGACATCTACAAATGTAGAAAACTGATCGGAGATCAGGTAAAACCATAGGGTAAAGCCCTAGACACTTGTTCAATAGTTCTCAGTGAATCTACATGATTCATGGGTTCACTTTATCATCGCCCTCTACCGGTGAACCATTGAAATTTCGAACTGTTTATAAACATTTCGAAACAGTGATGACGTAATGAAGCCTCGTTTAATAAAATCGCATGGCTTTGGCAGTTTGATACATGCTCCAAATCACTGATTCGAAACAAAAGATTCATGAAGCTTCAGAGCTTCATGAAACAGTGTTTCGAAATCGGCCATCACTATAAATACCACATTTGTATTCCTGTTGTCTCCGACCCTTCTGTTCGTAACAGATACATCTACTAATGGTCACTCTTTGATTTGTTAAACAATCCAGAATGCACTAAACACACTACTTCATTACAGAGAAACAACAAACGAATAAAAATATATAATCATAAGCTGACCAATAAATAAATTATATGAGTATATAATTCAGCAGCAAAAAGTATGCTAGCCTAATTGAGAAACTCAATTTTATAAAATCTAAATGTTAATAAAGTTTAAAATTACTATTTGTCTTCTTATGAAATGAAACTATATTTTATATTTAAATGTAAAGAATTAGATGTATTTATAATGTAAGATTAAAAGACGTTTATTTTAAATGTATTGTGCAGCTTTTTAATGGGGCAACAAGATATGATAGATATAACAGAACAATATAGGCTATTGTTACGACCCAGATTAGGGACCAACATAAGAAGCCGTTCAAAATAAGTTATAAACAAGATTCGCAATGGCCAGGGCAAAAAAGATCAAATTTATTGGCAGTAAAAGTATCAAAACTATAACAAACAAAGAAAACAAAAACAAAGCAACAAATGAACATACAAAACTCAAATCAGGACTGGTGAGCTAACTAATCTAAACTACAACTAAGAGCAGGGGTTCGTAACAGCTATTCATAATCTTTCAATGTGCAAAACCATGATAGTATGAAACTCTTCAAAACAGCAGCACAAACCGCTTACTGGTGTCCACTGGCGCAGGGATGTTGCACACTTAGTTTGATTTTCATTTAAACACACTAGGTTTAGGGATTTGTGCCACCCCCTGTATTTTTGTTTTGTTAGCTAGTGTAGGTAAGATATGATGTCTTGGATGTTGAAGATTTTTTTTTATTTTCTTTTGTATTAGTTTGTTTTAGTTGTAAATGGGGACTTTTTCTTTGTTTTATTCTTTTCTTTTATTTGCCACAGTCCAGTTCCCTGTGTCCTCCTCAGTTCCTAAATACTGGGTTATAGAGACTTTTTCTTTGTTTTATTCTTTTCTTTTATTTGTCACAGTCCAGTTCCCTGTGTCCTGCCCAGTTCTTAAATATCTTAAATATTTAAATTTGCCGTTGTTGTTTTTTTGTTTGTTTTTTTTGTGCTTTATGGAATTATTCTTTCTTTCTTTCTGGCTTGTTTTCCTTGAAAATACCATATCTTAGCCTGTTTAAAAATGAACATATGTTCACTGGTAATTGCTTCGCAGTCCCCTGCTTCTCTCATACGTTTTCAGTGTTTAATGGTGATAATTGTCAAAACTGGACTAAATGTTCCTCTTCTTACTCCCTAGACATTTAATAGCCAAAGAAGGGTTGTACAGGGTATCTGCAGATATGAACAAGTTAAATTTAAGACTTTTTAAGACCTTTTTAATACCACCTTACATGAAATTTAAGACCAAACCTGCGATGGAAACACATGCGCACACACACACATTTTATATATATATTATATATATATATACATATATATATATATATATATATATATATATATATATATATATATATATATACATACATATATATATATATATATATATATATATATATATATATATATATATATATATAAAATATATATATACTACACAAGTATATTAAATAATTAATGTACATTAATACATATAGGTGCCCAAGGTACATTAATACATAAAGGTGCCCAAGAACGCTTTTTCACAAGATGTAATATAAGTCTAAGGTGTCCCCTGAATGTGTCTGTGAAGTTTCAGCTCAAAATACCCCATAGATTTTTTTTAACCCTTTCGCACGTAAGTTTCAAATATTCTGGCTGACCCCCCAGCGTGAGTTTTTTAAGGCGACCGTTATTTAGAACGTATCACTTTATGGTTTCCATGGTGACGCGTCATTGCTTGTTACGTGACACACCGCAGCACTGTATGAATGATGATCTACTTTCATTTAATTTCTCCTTTTTTATTCAAAATATTCACAAATTTGTTAACTATAGCATGAAATATCTAATATTCCGATTGCCAAATATGTTCAAGTGGATGTGTTTTGCTGTTTAAACACCTTTATAACGATCGTGTTAGTTGAACCATATGAGCGATGGGCGCCGCCATGTTAGTTTGCACCGCGCAGAGAATCGGATCTGTTGGATTTACAACCCGTGAATTTATCCACTTCTCCCGAAATACATGAAAGTAAGTGTGCCGGTGAACTGGGGAAGAATAGAGTAAGCTTTTAAGTTACTTTCACAATGTGTATCTGATATGAATTAAACGTGTTGTCAAGTTATAATGGAAAGGGTTGTTATTTCCGCTTCTATAGACATCATTGTATATTTTACAAACTCTAAATATATTGTTTTGTTAGTACTCATGTGTATTTAAATGTCTGAAACCTGAAATGAACATTATTTGGTTGAAAACACTGCATATATGTGATATATGAAAAGCGCTGCGCGTCCGTCTCTGGTTTTGCGCCAGTTAAAGCGCGCACACACATTTGAATTTGGCAGTTGATCACGTAATGCACTGAACGTTCTAATCACACCGGTGTGATCGTACGCTCCTGGGGCCAGACAAGACTGATCACACCGGTGTGATCGTACGCGTTAAAGGGTTAAATTAATTTTTTTAACTGCCTATTTTGGGGCATCATTAACTATGCACTGATTTTTTCAGCGCGCCGCCCCTTTAATTCGCGTGCTCCCTGCCACACGAGCTCTCGATTATATTACAGCACATTTACAAAGTTCACACAGCTAATATAACCCTCAAATGGATCTTTACAAGATGTTCGTCATGCATGCTGTATGCATGCTTCGAATTATGTGAGTAAAGTATTTATTTTGATGTTTATATTTGATTCTCTATGAGTTTGAGGCTGTGCTCCGTGGCTAACGGCTAATGCTACACTGTTGGAGAGATTTATAAAGAATGAAGTTGTGTTTATGAATTATACAGACTGCAAGTGTTTAAAAATGAAAATAGCGACGGCTCTTGTCTCCGTGAATTCAGTAAGAAACGATGGTAACTTTAACCTCATTTAACAGTATACATTAGCAACATGTCAACGAAACATTTAGATAGACAATTTACAAATATCACTAAAAATATCATGATATCATGGATCATGTCAGTTATTATTGCTCCATCTGCCATTTTCGCTGTTGTTCTTGCTAGTCTGATGATTCATCTGTGCAGATCCAGACGTTACTGGCTGCCCTTGTCTAATGCCTTTCACAATGTTGGGAACATGGGCTGGCATATGCAAATATTGGGGCGTACACCCCGACTGCTACGTAACAGTCGGTGTTATGTTGAGATCCACGTGTTTTCCGGAAGTCTTTTAAACAAATTAGATTTACATAAGAAAGAGAAAGCAATGGAGTTTGAAACTCAATGTATGTCTTTTCCATGTACTGAACTCTTGTTATTCAACTATGCCGAGGTAAATTCAAATTTTGAATCTAGGGCACCTTTAAATGTATTAATAGAATTGTTATTATTAAAGTACCTGCAAAATGTTTGGAAACAATTATTGATTTTCTGCTCACCAGGGCCGCATTTATTTGATCAAAAATACAGTAAAAAGAGCAACATTGTGAAATATTCTTTCAAATAAAAAAAATGTTTTCTATATTTTATAAAAAAATATTTTATAAAATGTAATTTATTCCTGTGATCATTTTCAGCATCATTACTCCAGTCTTCAGTGTCACATGATCCTTCACAAATCATTACAATTTGATTTGATGCTCAAGAAACATTTCTAATTATTATCAATGTTGAAAACATTCATATTTTTGTGGAAATGGTGATATTTGGTAGTATTCTTTAAAAAATAGAAAGTTCAATGAACAGCATTTATTTGAAATTATATTACATGTATTTATCAAATATATTATTTATTAAAGCATTTATTAAATTGAAATATTCCGTAATATTTTAAATGTCTTCACTCTTCACTCACTTTAAAGTATGACGAATTACAGTATTAATTTTTCTATTTTTTTTTAATCTTACCACAAATGTTTAAATTGGATTTCCACAAAAATTAAGCAGCAAAAACTGCATTTTAACATTGATAATATAAATAGTGAATGTTTCTTGAGCAGCAAATCAGCATTTCTGAAGAATCACGTGACACTGAAACTTCTCTAATCAACAACAGAATTAAAAACGATTCTAATGACGAATGCTGCATTCCCAAATGCAAATTTAAACGTCACAAACAAAGTAGCATTTACAGTGAATCGAAAATGCAAACACTACTGTTACAGCAAACATGCAGCGCGTCAGACTATTATCAAAGACTATAGAATAACAAGACGTGTCACACGTATTGTTTTGAATAGGAGAAAGTAGGTGTGTTCGACATCGGCTGCGGCTGGATGTAACCGATCGGCGAGATTAGCCGCGTGCAGGCGGGGAGGAGCTGAAAACGGAGACGTGAAGTCGGACACTTTCTGCTTCCCGTAGTGACGCTCGCGCTGCGTTTGCATCGGTTTGCATACTTTATCACAGCTGAAGTGAAATAAATGCAATATTTGACTAATACACTGATGTTTCAGAGACCTTTTCATTCAAAACTTTATGTACTGCTTACAGCGTCTGTTTTTACAAGAATAAAGTTAAGCATATGCTATTTAAATAACAATGTAGTGGGGTCTTTGTTTTTTATCCGTTTTATTTTGATAAACATGACACAATACAACATCGCGACTACATGAAAAGAGCTTTAACTGTTATAAAAACAGATTTTTGAGCATTAGTGGAGCTGAAGGCGTGACAATAAACACGAAACACACGTGATCATTGGCAAACAGCTGTGTCGTCATCAGCGCTCGTGCAGCTCCTCTTGAGAAACTGCGCTGGCTAACTCAGGCGGCTGATCTCGAATCGCTCTCGCGGTACTTTAAAGCCATACGTCACAGTCACATGATTTCAGCGCTGTCTCAAGTCGGACAACATTTCTTACCGGCATGCACTGCTTCAAGTCAGCCGCTGATCGGTCTTTGCGGCGCTGCATCAAGTCGAACAAGCCTAAAGCCGCGGTCACACTAGACTTTGAACGTCCGAAATTTATTCGGATGCTGTAACGGTCGTGATATGACGTCACGGTCTACAACGTCTTTTTTATAAACATGAATTCAACACATAACTTAAAGCAATACATTCAAAATGTAAAAATATAGAACCTACTCGACTTTACTGCAAAAAAATATAATTCTTTTAATTCAGCCAAGAGGTCATGCCGTGACGAATCGATCTTCTACTGGTCGCACGTCTTCACGTGATGCGAATTCGCAGGTTAAGGGGCGGTCACACTGCAATTTTCGTTCCATTGACTTCCATTCAAACGCATGCGAATGCGTCAGACCGGAAACGCAAGCTCGTGCGAAAAATTTCGCATTTCGCTGCGTTCCAAAGTTCAAGTTTGGTGAACTCTGACCTGCGAATTCGCATCACGTGAAGACGTGCGACCAGTTAGAAGATCGATTCGTCACGGCATGACCTCTTGGCTGAATTAAAAGAATTATATTTTTGCAGTAAAGTTGAGTAGGTTCTGTATTTTTACATTTTAAATGTATTGCTTTAAGTTATGTGTTGAATTCATGTTTATAAAAAAGACGCTGTAAACCGTGACGTCATATCACAACCGTTACAGCATCCGAAAAAATTTCGCACGTTCAAAGTCTAGTGTGACCGCGGCTTTAGAGTTCACCAAACTTGAACTTTGGAACGCAGCGAAATGCGAAATTTTTCGCACGAGCTTGCGTTTCCGGTCTGACGCATTCGCATGCGTTTCAATGAAAGTCAATGGAACGAAAAGTGCAGTGTGACCGCCCCTTAACGCGGAATAAGTCCCGCCTAAAGCCAAGAGCCAATCGCCGACTGGTAAAGTCATCGCGTCACTTCAGCGGCCGTTAGAATCATAGACATCATATAGGTAGACGCCCTATCGAACGCTACTGCCTATTGGCACGGACGAGCCGTGGAGCCGCCATCTTGGATCGGTCGCCAGCTCCAGTGTAACTTGTTTGACAGGTGCAATGAGCTGTCACAGCGCATTTAATTAATCATATCTCACTGAATACCTAACTGATTTTGACGCAAAGGTTTTTTGCTGCAAAGGTGATTCATGTAGCTATGATACAGGACACATTGTTCAGTGTATTTTAATATTCATAGTAGGCTTAACAGTTATATAATATTCTGATATAAGATATAAAGTGACCAGATGTCCAAAATCAAAATATGTGATGTAGGATATAAAGTAATTTATAAATCACACACTATAAATATGATAAAGAAGCAGAAACAGATAGTTGCAGTAAAATAAGATATCTCAGTAATACTAGCAGAAGTGGGAGGGGTAACTCGATTTGCGCTTTGCCGTCATGTGTACACATTGCTTCCTGATATCACGTGCACAAACACAAATAACAGTTATTATGTCCGGTCGAACAATGTAGGCTATGTATTAAATTCAGATTGGATTGTGTTGGTAATAGGCACTTAACGTTACCTAACGCTAAAAGGAAGTTTCGTGCATTGAGCACATTCTAAAAAGTGAAAAAGTGAAAACTTCTTTCTGATCTGAATAGTAAGTTATGTGGAAAACACTTGCGACGGTTAAGCAGAGCGGTTAAGATAAAGGGGCTTGAATAATTAATAATCAATATAACCTGACGAAAAGATATTAATTAAATGTTATCCACATTATATTTAATCTGCAACAGCATTGTGAACTTTTATAATGATGCGTTTGGTCATTCATTTTTAAATGCATCATTATGCAAAGATGAGGAGAGTTCTCTGCATGTAGGGTTGCCACCCGTCCCATGAAATACGGAACCGTTCCGTATTTACAGGAAAAACGACGCGTCCCGTATCAAATCAATACGGGACGCGATTTGTCCCGTATTTTACATAGGTCCACATTATGCAGCATCCCATGGAAATCACCCCACCCGTATTGTGTGAAGACACGCCATCGTTGGTTTGATTGGTTTGTTTCAGGTTCACGGGCCGTGAAACACGGCCAATCAGAGTCAGAGGAGGGCGGAACGCCGCCTCGCCGGTTCTCTCCTGAGGCAGATAGTGTAATGTTTAAAGACTCCATTTGTCCATTATTTATTTCTAAAGATACACGACAATGTATAAAGGGCTCCATTACCTTCTATGTTACATTATGGCCCCGTAGAAACAGTTTTTGTAAAAATAGGCTAACGATTGCGTCATAACCACTCGTCTCTCTGTCGCACAGTAGAGAAATTACCGTACAGACAGGAGGAGAAGCTCGCAGGCAATCGGGGAGACGTCAAGAGAGAAGCCCATAGATATAGAGTCCATAAAAGCAACGGGACAAAATATTTCAACAACGTTTTTGGGGAATTGGAAATAATTCGGTATGTGGCAAGTGAATATTTATATCCGAACAAAACAGAAAAAAAGTCTATGCAAATATACAATAAAACAAATTAATTGCTCTTATCTGTTCATTGAAATAATAATAACAATATAGGTATTACACAAGGTTAATTTAGTATTTTATTCTCTCTTACAGTGTTGCTTTCCATATTTTATACTATATATTCTAAATGATACTATATTAATATGGCTTACCTTTGTTGGTAGCGTAGTTAGCCATGGTTTTAGTTTTTTTTTCTTTCTTCTTTTTCTGGTGTTAGCAGAAGAAAAGTTTGTATTTTTACCTATGAGGAAAGAAAAATGAAAAGGCCAACCATTAGTTATAGATGTTATTGGTGACATTCGTAATAGTCCATTTATTATCTATATGTTATTTAACAGGCCAAAGCAGACGCTTTTGTCCAAGCGATTTACTGAATAACTTTTTTATATGACTGATTTGTATGAATTTTTGGGTATGAATTCATATCAGTTCTTGAACATAATTTTACATAACTTCTTAATAGTATGCATTAACTTAATATGGCGTACTGGCGTTACATTTTAAAATACTATACAATTAATCAGAATACTTACTCCTGCTCACTCACGCCAAAGAATTCCCCGCTCAAGCTCGCCGTCTCTGCAAGATTAACGATGGCAGTTTGCATGCACAGCTACTAGAAGATTTACATCTGTCAGACAGGTTGCTGACGTCATCAAGCTTAGTTTGAGTCTGTGCGTCAGAAACGGAAGTGCTAAAAATCGCTAAAAATGGGCTTCACTTGTCTCAATTGAGTTCCAATGGGGTCGCTGTGTCCATTTCTTTTACTGTCTATGGCGCTTACCCTATCAATTTGAGCCGGAATCAGACCCGGTGATTGGACTGCGGGATGAAAATAACAGCGTTTCGACGACATGGCGACAAACACACTCTACAAACGCAACTCTTGTGTATTCCTGTGGGCGGAGGTTAGTCAAAAAACTGTTTTAGTGACGTCATTAAAGAAGGAAGTAGAGGGATGTAGTCCAAACTGGCCGTTCGATGTAGGCGACTTCTGTTAAATAAAATATCTCGCTTGGCATTGAACTTTGAGCTTTAAAATTTTACAGATTTTATTTATACTCTAACAACAACATTACACACTAACTAAAGTTTGAAACATGGGATCACGAAGAACGGGACCTTTAATAATGTACATTAATCATGTTATGGTATGATTTGTTTATTAAGGTTAAGTTGTACAGTCAGACATAAGCATTACTTTAATAAGAGATAAGAGAGATATATTTAATACATATTTAATCAAAATATAGTACCTATGTGAATAAAATAAACAACTATTTGTTATGCTTAACCAATTTAAATAATTGCATCATTCAATACTATAGAATTAACAATAGACTATATAAAAATGGAATAAATAAATACATATATTTACTTACTAATAATAAAAATGTTGTTAAATGTTTTACTTAAGAAATGTTTGTAGATATTATGTCATTTACAGTTATTTAGGTGTGGTTTCACTGTTTGGATGGTGTTACTGCAAACAATGACAAATATTTTAGCCAAAATCTTTGTTCACATCAAATGACAATTTACAATTTGTTTAATTTATAATTACTAAGTTATGGATCTGTTAATTTAATAAGTTAATAAAATATGGTTCACATGTCACAAGAGCTTATTTTTTGTGGTCTTAGTCACACTTTGTTGGCCTATGTTTATTATTGTCATAGCTGTGAATTCAATATGACCACTTAAGTTGTGATAGTGAGAGACTGAGTGCATCTGTTCACACTGATTTTAATAGCAAATATCTTATTATAATGTCCATTGGTATCAATCTTAATATTTTTATGAAAACATGTTTTAAATTATGATATACCACCACTGGCACGCCATCGGGACTGTGGTCATCATGGCCCCGAGGGGTGTGGCCCCCGCTGCGGCAGGCGTCCCTTATTTTTCTGTATTGAAGGTGGCAACCCTATCTGCATGAAAGACCCATGACTGGCAGATCAACGTGCGACTACATTTCTCTCTGAAACGGTAGGAAAATAAATTTAATTCAATGTGGAGGATTTTAACTGTGACGAGATGATTGACAGGGTAGTTTAAACAGTTACAGGTTGCGTAAATAAGCGACAGAACGTCCGTTAAAGACACAGTTATGACGATGTAGTCCCAAAGCTTGTCTACTCTTCTGCTACACACTCAAAAGTATGTACTTTTTCTTTACAAAAACAGTAAATGCTTTTAGGACGTAGTATAAGTAGGCGAATTGGGACGCAGCTTAGAAGTATGACCGGTCTAAGATGGCGGCCACAAATCTCAGCGCCCAGCGGCCAATAGGGCGTCTACCTATATGATGTCTATGGTTAGAATCACCGGTTTCTATAGAAACAGTCAGACGCGCGCCTCCAAAGAGACGCGCATTTAGGTCTGCGCATGCGCATTAGCTTGATCCAGCCTGAAAAAATACATTTTTTTTTGTCATGATTCGAGCGTTTAGAAACTAAATTTATGAGTCGGTTGTTGTTAGATTTCATTGGTGATTTCAAATATGAAATTTAATCGTAAGGTTGGCGAACAGTTTTGGAGAATCTGATGTTTCCCCACTCAAAGAGATAGGAGCTGCATGATGCCCAGGATGCCCGAGAGGCGTTTCAAAGATGGCCGCCGAGTGAAATGACTTGTCTTAAAGGGACTTTGCTATTATTTATATAATCACAGCCGTTGCAAATTATATATTAAATTCTCACCACCATTCATAAAAAAAAGTTACCGAACACGTTTCAGCGCTGATTCTACTCTCATTTGGCTCGTTGACCCATTTGAACTCTTTTAGGGACCGTTCATATGTCGCGTCTAAAAACACATGGAAAACGCGTCGGTACCGCTTTCTCCTTTCCAAAGCGTTCGGGCACTGCGGTGGCGTCTGCCGTTACTAAGCAACCATGAGCTGCACGAGCTGCACTCTCCATGACGAGTTTGTTTCAGCAAAGGATATATGGATTTCCAGCACCGAAAATCACTTGCAGTAGCTTTGCCACAGCAGATTTATTTAAAAATGTGTGTACAGCTCTGATCAGATATTCCTACAACTTTGCTGAGGCGCTGGACCATTCCGTCAATGACGTATTAGAAAACATAAAACATAACATACATTAATTTTTGCGGTAATGCAACGAAAAATATTTAAGACCTATCCAATCTGAATTTAAGACTTTTTAAGGCCTTTTTTTTAGGAAAAATATATTTAAGACTTTAAGGACCCGCAGATACCCTGGTTGTAACAGTGGTCTAAAATGTTTTGGGTTTGTCCACTTTTGACTACATTCAGAGGTAGTCGAAAACACAATCGACCAGATTGCTCATATGGTCGAATGTGAAGAATGTCTACTGACCTAATGCGTAAACATTATGGGACGTACTCTAGACAGATGGGATTTAAACTTTGACAGCTGAAGAACCAAGATTAGTTTGAAGATGAAAAATGTACCAAGCACAATGTTCTCTTACCATTCCTGAGGGATATTGTAACTTTAGAATCCTATTGGTGGATCCGAAATGGTCGATATTTATATTCGTGTATTTTATTAATATTTATGTTAATCGTTTATGGCTAATGATTTATCAGTTTTACTTTTGATTTCATATATTTATGTACTCATACTTTCTATATATTAATTCTTATCATATTTTCAAGTATTTACTTGTTATTGTACCCTTATGGTTATTCTTATTTTATATTTCAGAGTATGTATGCTTGTTATGTTCAGTTGTTCTTCAAATGTTCCAGTGTGACAGGTCATGCTGACACGTTTGTGGTTAGACACTGGACGCCTGCCAAGTACTGCAGAAGTGATGTGTTTCAGAATTATTGCTCATTTGAATCTGATCAAAATATGTCTTATTATTTCTGCTGACATTTGATAGTGTAAGATTTGCAAAATTCCCTAAGGGGAGGGTTTGAGTGGGTTGAGAATTTCTAAAATTTTATTATTAACTATTAATTACTTCTTTCTGATTATTATTGTTACCTTTTGGTTTTATTAAACATTTTCATTATCGATTAAAGTTTGCGTGTGAGGCTAAATTTAATTGTAATGAATAAATAATTTTTCATCAACGTCATCACAGCCTGGATTTCTCAAGTTTTCGCATCACCTATCTTATCTGTTTGGTAACCATGGCAATTTCATTTAGGACCTGATTTAGGACAAAAGCTATTACAGAATGACATTTCTTAAATGCATAATCTTATCTTAACTATGGATAGGAAACGGGTATTACAGAAGCATCCTAACTCGACAAAAAATCCTAAAAGCTGTCTTAACTTTAGGACAACCCCACTGATGTCCTAGCTTCAAACCTATTTGAAATCCAACGGTAAAAATCACAGTATAAGAGACTTTTTCGAGAATGGTGAGAGAGATATATATATATGAGCAATATCACATGAATAGCCGTGCGATATGGCTGTATCAGCACGGCTGTGATTCGTCCGTAGGCACGAGGCCGCAGGTAATCACAGCGTGCTGATATACAGGCATATCGCACGGCTACGAGTGTGATATTGCGTTTATACAACAGTTCGACGGCACGAGTGTGTAAACAAATAAAAACAACAACGGAGTGTCTTTAAAACCCTCTTTTGTGCAGCACTACTTCCTTCCGCCACAGATTCAAATCTCAAGCTGACAGTTGGACCAAGCCTCCGTTACTAATTCTAAAACGTCACTAGTAACAAGTCGGTCTCCATATTATATCCTTTTTTTTTTTTTTTTACAGCTATCGGAATTTTCCAAAACATCCATAACACCAAAACGCAAAAACAACTTCCTTTGCAAAAGTTCCTTTCAATTTAAAAGTCTCTAGTGACTGACAGACTCATTCTCCTGTAAAGTGTTGCCGCCATCTAATGGCGTATTAATGTAACTTTCATTCAATCCATATTACACACTAATGGACATATTTATATAAAATAATATTTATTGAACAACAAATAAACACAATTGTACAGTTCAGTCAAGCGTAAAGCACTAGTTATTTAAAAAAAACTATAGGTCACCTTTTACGCTTGTATGTGGGTTTTTACAAATATTTAACGAATGAAGAGGATTTGTGACCTCGTAACTCCATTGGATCCTCAAACTGTCAGTCAAACCTCATAAATCCGCCTCACCTCGAGAATGAAGTGCCGCACGCAGTTTGGACATCTCGTCTATGCAATGCAAAGGTAAATAAAGATCTGTTTGAAAAAAAAAAAAAATGTAAAGCGTTTTCTTTACTCAAAAAACACTTTATAGAAAGTTTAATGGATGTAAGGTAACAATTATTATCAAATTTAACATAGCACAATTCGACTTGCTCTGGAACAAATAATAGTAAGACCAAAGATTGCCCGTTTTATGTACTCAAATTGAATTATGCCAGCGGCACTTATAGTGGCACACTTCGCTGGCACACTATAAGTGCCAGCGAAGCACTGGCCGAGATGAAGCTGTTCTCGGCGCGTACATGACCCCTGAACGGCCGCTGACGGCCTGGAGCACACATCTCCGAAAACGTCAAAACAAATTGTAAAATAGGCGCTATTATTAAATATGAATCAGATATTTCAGGTCTAAACAACTACATTCTTGTCTAAAAAAACTGTTAAAACTACAGTTCGTTGTACAACAAGTAGTATTCTCAAAAATTACGGTGGATTTGCTCATCCGCCATGACGGTCACTTAAAGCGGAGTGATACAAATGGTGAAAAGGTAGGAGGAGTGCTGTTATCACTGAAATATCGCACGGCTATCAGCCAATCAGATTCGAGAACCAGACAGAAGCAAAATATGGCAACAGCTCGACTACGCCACCCCGAAAATGGGCCGGGGACCCACAGGTACACAAAGTACCACACACACACACAGGTAAGCAGTGGCTGGACAGGTATCAGACAACAATGTATATTTCACACAAGTTTATTTAATAAACATCAAAAAAATACAAGACCAGTCTCTTTAATGTATAAAAGTTAAAAGGAGCACAATCACTCATAAAACTTCTTGCACATCCATACAAACATGAGTTTACCACTTCAGAACTGGGGAATTCGTCTTTCCTATCGGATAAATACAGCAACCACTCGTGCTCTCACAACACAGCACCAACAACACCCGTTGTGAACACTGCAGGCCAACAGCCGAACCACCACCACACACAAAGGACACCGGCTAACACTGGTACCCCAATTCTGAAGGGAAAAAGAAAACAGGATGAGAGAAGCGCACACATACATAAACACTTTTCACATTATGGTTTGGCCAAAAACACTTATCACATACTGTCAGAGGGATCAATGTCACAAATCAATAGTGATCGTCCTAGCTGATGTTCATTGGTTGTTAGGAGCACGGGATCATCCCATAAAGTTAAATATGCATCAAATAAACAGGTAAATCACAAAACACTTGTTTCCAAAAAAAAAAAGAGAAAGAAAACAAAAACAAAATAATAGCATATACGAAAAGACACAATGTAGTGACAAACACGAAGCGTTTCGCCCGTAACTACCCCCTTTAAATCCGCAGATCACTGAAGTTCAAGTCTCTCGAATCTGGATGCGCCACCAGGGCCGGTGTTATGAAATATTCGGTGTCTGAGATTTTCGGTGACACTGGGCGGAGCTTACATGAATATTCACGAGTTTCCTGTTTTGTGTTAAAGCGCCACTGAAAATGTTAGTGCACGCTCTTCGGCTTACATTAAAGGTAATTATCATATGTTTCAGCGTTGAACGAAGTCAAGCTTATATTCTAACTGTTACTGATGCACAAGATTTTATATATAAGTTATTGTGTTATGTCGTGTCATGTGTTATCTATGTTTGATATGAACACAGCCAATGATTCGCCAGAGGTGTCGTTGGGATTCGCTAAACGAGCCAATAGCGTTTTAAGTAGACTGTTTTTGTTGTTTCTGTATTACCTTGAGTCTTTTAAGCATATAGTTTTGAAAGTTTGCCAAAATGTATGGTAGCATAATAATATTAATTGTAAACTCCTGTGGTGAAGGCAGCAGTGAACTTTCCTAGTTTGCAGAAGCACTTCTAATCTGGGTAGACTTGAATTTCTATATGTAATATGTTTCAAAAATTGCACACATGCAAGAAAACATGTTAATGTACTTTAAATATAGTTTATTTATTATCCAAATAGGCCACGGTGAATTATGCATGTGATAACTAATATAATATCTATAGCCAATATTCTTTCATTCCCAAATATGACTTTTGCCAATAAATATCCCTGTACACCAGACAAAGCAGACACTTTTATTTTTCACTTTGTTTTGAACATGACAGTGTATTAAAAATTTTAATAATACATGTTTGTTGTAATGTCATTTTATTATATATTTCAGATTGAATGTGTCAGTAGCAAAAGCTGGTATCACTGGGATCACAAGAGCAGACCAAACTTTTATTTGTCTGGGATCCCAAGACCCTGTGTAAAGTGTGTCAATGTGTGTTTAAATAAGTGTTTTTGCTAATTAAATATGTCGTGACTTCTTCTCATTTGTGAATAAAATTCCAACACAGAATCAGTTCATATCATCTTTGATATTACAGATATGCAAATTACTACATGGTCTATTATTTTAGCAGCTAATTTAACATAAATGAAATTTTAATTGTTATGGAAAGCTTGTAGAGTATAACTAATATTTCATTGTGAATATACTGCAGGTTTGATCATTTAGTTCCATATAGTTTCATATCACCACTGTGTTAAACTGAATCCTGATTCACAGTGCTTCATGTTTTTTCACATTAAAATTTTTTAGCCAATGAAATGCATCATTTTGTGGGAAAAAAGATTGAGAATGTTTCCTAATAATATGAAAAAAAATAACACTTAACTTTAGGATTTAATAAAGTCTCTTTAAAAATATTTACCAACTGAGCAAGCAATTAAGAAATGACAGAACAATCACAGTAGTATGTATATATGTCTGATTATCCACATAACAATAATATTCCTCATACTTTTGCCAATTGTCTTCTCCATATAAATATTTTTAAATAAAACCTGCATTAGTAACTTTTAGTTTTGTAGCTGATCAATTTAACCACTTGTAATTCAATTTTAACATTTTAATTGTTTTGGAAAGCGCATTAAAATAAAACCTTGTGAAAGTGCTGCAGGGAAGCTAATATCACTGCCTCATGTTTCTATTCATAGCAAGCATTGTGTGTTTTGCAGAAAAGGATGAAGGTTTACATTAATTCATGCATGTCAAAAACATAAACGGAACATAAATCTAACTCTCAATGTGTTTTAAAAATAGTAATGTCTGGTTAAAGTTATGCAGGCTATCTGAGAAAGCAATAGGGAATGACACAATCAAAACTGAAACTTTTATTATGCAACCACATATACATTTATACAAGTTATCTTCTCAAACGAACTAAAATAAAATCAAAACAGTTGTAGCCTACTAAAACAAACAAACTCGATGTTGGCTCATTTCCTAACGACAGACCACCAGTGGCTGTAATCACTACTAAATCACTACTAAAGTATATCTCACGACACAATGAGATATACAAACTATTGAGCATACATAAACAATTATTAATAAAAAGAATCATAAATTCATTCGACGCGGAAACACAGTCACGTTACAAGGACAGTCCACTAAAATTTTCAGTGGCGCTTTAACACAAAACAGGAAACTCGTGAATATTCATGTAAGCTCCGCCCAGTGTCACCGAAAATCTCAGACACCGAATATTTCATAACACCGGCAACGCACTATTGGTCCGGTCGTCAAGGTGATGACGTGAATTAGTGTTACCTGCAAAGCCACAGCGATGGCATCATCCAGTATACAGCAGAAGAACGGTCGAAGAAATCAACACTGAGAGAGAAAGAAACCATCCATCCATCCGAAAAACGTTCCAGTTCAGGCATTCATATAAATCGTGTTGCTCAACAAGAGGGATTACGACGCATAACGGCGCCCACAAAGCCTGCTGCAACACCTCCTGGCCCCCCTGTCACTAATAAAATATAAGACGTTGCATTAAAAATAGAAATTAACATCACATTAACCCAAACATGAAATATAACATACCTGCAGATAATGACTCGCACCACCCCGCGCACTCAATTGCGTGCAAGCCACAAGGTTCGCAGAAATAGAGCTGCTCAACGTGTCTACCATGCTCCTCAGCCACACTGAAATACATCCCTGACAGCAACATAGTGTCGGCCCAGATCTGGCCCAAATCCGGTCCGCATCTAATCCACATGTACCATATGTGGGCCGGATCTGGGCCACATTCTGTTGCTGTCTGGGATGGGTGTCAAATTACCCCTTCCAACATATTTAAGACTGCAACTGCTACCAGCAACTCTTACCTTCAGGATATACACACGGCGCGCCAGAAATGACGTCAGCACCGAAACCCCAAATGACGTGCCTTAGACGTCAGACTCGTCCCTTTTTATACAGGTGGAATGTACCATTTTACCCCAATTAACAAAAAGTGGTGGATCGCATCACCACATATATATATAAATTACACGAGACAAAGAGCAGCGACTTTTAATGGTGCAGAGGACCCAGAGGATGTGCTGCAATTTGATGATAAAATATTTCCTTATCTTCGTGAGTGGGCGAAGGTGAAAACTTGCCGAATAAAACAGGCTTTAATGTTACATTTTCAACGAAAAATGATAAAATACATTAAGTTATCATATCTTAAGTTAAGACCTAAGATAGAAATTTTCTGTAGCTAATACGCCCCCAGATTTCTAACACACACTCACAGCGTTCGGCACGATCTCTTGGCTATCAGAGCAGAAACGAAAGCTTCTGCTCTCTGTATGTTTTTCTGTGTCTTCCTATGTAAATTGCGCAAGCTGATTCTGTCCATTAGACCGAAAGATATGAAAAACAACATATACATTTACCCGTCCATAAACCCTCCCCTCGAAGAAATCAGGACAGAAGTGGTTGAAAGAGAACAAAAGAGAAGGTAAAAAAACACCAGGTGTAAATGGGAAATCACCTGCTTGTGATCTGATCGATCAAAACGTATCTTAATATCAGGTGTGAACAGGGTCTTAGAGATAAGAACAACTCTGAATATTACTGCAGAAAAATCTAACAATGATGTCATTTAAACCTGCTTTTAAACATTCATTAAATGACTCACCATGAACAGTAACATTGTAGGTCTTTTCTCTGATGATGTGGTCGATGAGTTTTAGTTCATAAACTCCAGAGTCTGTGTTTCTGGTGTTCATGATGGTCAGAGATCCAGTCTGATGATCCAGCTTCAGTCTGTCTCTGAATCTCTCTTTACACTGAACATCTGTACAGGTGTCACTGAGATCTCCATTGATTTCAGCTATGCGAATTTTATTAAAATACCATTTAATCTCTTCTTGTTGTATGTAAACAGTAGTGTTTAGAGTAACCGAATCTCCCTCCATCACTGACACTCTGACAATATCATCATCAGAAATACCTGAAAAATAAATTAAGTCAATCGTGAGCCAAACAAAACTAAACAACAGGACAGTGCTGTGAAATGTTTTTTTCACCAGATCATAAAGAATTGAGTAGAGAAATCTGTCTGTATTTATAATGTAACATTCAAACAAACAGCAGAAGATCATCATTGATTTACACATTCACTCATCAGACAAACATGCATGACTCTCATGAATGATGTTAAACATTTTAATAAACATCATACAAGACACACACACACACACACACACACACAAAGAAAATATTTTAATCATAAAGCATTGTTTTTATTTTCAGAAGGGTACAACGAGGCTAAAATCTCCACAGAGGTTTATTTTCCTCTAAACCAGTAGATGCCACAAAAACTTTCCAAAACATCTGCTTTTTCATGTGAAAATTTGTCTTATTCTTGAGGCGATTGCGGGCTGCAGCGCAAAGTTTATTCTATTCTAATTTGATCTAATATTTGATGTTTTTTTTATAATGTGGTAGATTTAAGTAGCAAATGAGAATCACTAAAATTATTGACTATATTTTAAAACAAATGTCTTATAAATTATTTTAAGCTAATTAAAGCAAAAGTTTTTCAATAGCAGAAGAATATGTGAAAGTATGGTATTAGGGGTAAAAAGAAAAATGCCCATGCTGTTGGGACGAAAGACACAATAATTAACATGATAAACAGCTTGCTGACTTTTCCATTTATTGACATGACAAGGTTAGATTCAGATGGTAACATATATTAAGTTGGGTGTCCACTTTAGAGATAATCACCATATTTATAATGAAACAATAATATTTATAATATTCATATTATAAAATATTATTTATTGTTACTACTGTAAATCTATATTAAATTATAAAAGGATCTCCTTCAATGCTCTCCGAATCTTCACTTTTCAAAATAATTTTGTTGCTATATATTAATACATATTTTAATGGCAGTATATTTATTATTAATTATTATTTATTATTAATTATTTTATCAAAATAAATAGAAAACAGTACAAACTTTGCTAAAGTGATTGTTTTGAACAAGTAGGCTATTATCTTCGACATTATTAAAACATTATTTTAGCAAAAGTATTTGTATAAATAATTTGCCTCATGCTGGTTTTACTGTCTGTGGGGTAAAAGGCCCACATCATATCTACAAGATTTTTCAACAAAATAAACCACTTTTATTATTTAAATGTCTTACAATGGTCGAGCAAAATATCAAAAGCTGAAATCAAACTGCGTAACTGAGTTTTAATCAGGTTTTAATCGTTAAGGCCCTTTCACAGGACGCGGTTTGCGCTACGCTATGAAACCCATTTATTTCAATGGCTTGCGCCGCGCGAGAACGGTTTGTTACCGCGTCGACCAAAGAGCACACAAAGTTCAAAATAGTTCAACTTTTGCCGTCCAAACAATCGGAAAGCAAAATGGATGAACAGCTATTTACTGTGTTGGATTTTCCAGAGCTATGCAATACAAGTTTGCTGGTCGTATAGTGACATCGGGAGAAAAGCTGTGTCTTGTAGTGATGGGAAGTTCGGATCATTTTATTGACTCGGACTTTTGAGTCTCGTTCAACAAAATGAACGAATCTTTTTTCGAGTCATTTAGTTCATTTCGTTCATTTTAGCAAAATGTAATTAAAATGTTACGTGTTACTTCCCCAACACATCTACTACTTATGCAAACGTTGATACCACTACAAACAATACAAAACTACAATGCTATAAGATTCAGAAATGATTAATTCATTACCTGGGTCTTCAGTTTATGACAAGCTGATTAAGCTCACCTCACCTCTTGTCTGACAAGTCTTCGGGTTTAAGTCATTCCTTAATGACGTGACAGGCAGTCCCATGCTAAACCAATGCAGTTTTGAGAATTGATTAGTTCATTTCATGAGTCTTTCGGGTTTTTGAGTCGTTCCTTAAACACGTGACAGACCCATACACTAAGCCAATGCATTCTGAGCCGGAAAGAGAATTGATTAGTTCTCTTCATGAGTTTTTCGGGTTTTTGAGTCGCTCCTTAATCACGTAACAGACCCATACGCTATTTCTGACATTTCTGTCACTGTTTTTGTTACTGTTTCTTGAGGATCTGTGGTGTGTTATTATAAATAAATAAAGCCCTGTTATAAATAAAATATTGATTAATTTATCTTTTTGACTGTCTATCTGTAAATAAACACTAGGCTATATAATAATATAATAATCCAAGCCTACAATACAAAGTATTTATAGCCTAGTTTGTTCATTTTTACTCCAATTTTGAGTTTGCTGTTATAATAATTGCTTTTCCTAGGCAGACTTGACATATTGGTCTAATATATGTATAAGAAGATTGCTCAAAAAGGACATAATGACATAAATTAAAAGCAAATAACATTTTGAATTTGAATTATTAATGTTAGTTTAAAACATCAAGGTTATGATAACTTCAGCTTTAACAGTTGTAACACAAACTCAAACAAAACTGGAGAGTTAACGTTATTTACTAATAAATATAATGTGCTTGGGTCAACTTGGGTAAAGTTGGTTTTATATTCGCACATTCGGACATCCGTATTCAATAGCCTTGTTAATCACACTACATTGGACATTCAGTGGACATTCACAAGTAAATATGCCATTAAAACAATACTTGCCTATTTTGATCGACTGAAAAATGTTGTAAGTTGACAGTCGTTGGTTGTCAATATCATCTCGCTGCTTAAAATTCGCAAACATTAATTTATTTCACATTTATTGGAAAGTCTGAATTTATCAGAAGTCCGAATGTGCGAATATAAAACCAACTTTACCCAAGTCTTGGGTCACACAGCATAGTGTATGGGTATGTCACGTGATTAAGGAACGACTCAAAAACCCGAAAGACTCATAAAAAGAACTAATCAATTCTCTTTCCGGCTCAGAATGCATTGGTAGCGTATGGGTCTGTCACGTGATTAAGGAACGACTCAAAACCCGAAAGACTCATGAAATGAACTAATCAATTGAATCATCAGGTGAACTACTTCTAGCAGTACAGAACCTCTAGAATATTGCACATGCGCGACTGAACGAATCACCCCCCGAGACGACTCGTTCTTCCCGAGTCACATTAAAGATTCGTTCAAAATGAACGAATCGTTCAAGAACGACACATCACTAGTGTCTTGGAGATATGACAGACACCGAGCTGCTCTTTCTTCTTCTTTCAAGCAGGGCTATTGCTATCGCTCACTTCTTAACTTGGGACATATACTTTGCTGCTGACCGAAAGGTGGAACAACAATCAAATGACTAGACGTATAAAACTACTACTTTGCTCTGGCAAGCGTAGCGCAAATTGCTTTGTATCTGAAGCACTGCGCTGAACCCAGCGGCGTGTGAAAGCCCCATTAGCAGGCAGAGAGATTGTAACATATAAATGTCTTACCAGGGTCTAATAAAAACAGTAACACTGAGATCAGAATGAATCGAAACTTCATCTTCTTCTTCTTCGTTTTTTAACGACGGTTGGCATCCACCTTATTGGTGAATTAACGCCACCTTCTGTTCCGGAGTGTAGATCAGTCAGGGGTGCGTTTCCCAAAGCAAACTAGGGTCGCAAGTTCCGTCTTTCAATGGGACTTATGACCATGGTTCACCAACGATGCTTTCGGGAAACACACCCCAGTATAGTTCACAATTTAATTCTACAAATTAAATTAGGGACAGAGGGGGAAGAAGAAAAAAAAGAAAAGAAAAAAAACCCTTCCTTACCATCATATCCTATAATAAATTTTCCCTTAAAAAAACCTAACTCTCTCACCTGTGCTCTATCACTCATATCTATATCTAGGGTTGTTTTTGTTTTTGTTTATTATATATATATATATATATATACAGGAGTCTTCTTTGAAACACAGTTTGAATCTGAAGTTAAACCTGCCTCCATACCTTAGGTCTAATTTAAGCCTCAGTTTAGTCCTGGAGTAGCTCTAGTTTTCCTCCAGGATATCAGCTTACTAAACTACTCTTGACTAGACTAAGTCTACGACTATTGACCATGACAGAGAAAGCAGATTTCTATTAATCTGGTTTAAAGGGCCATTTTATTCTAGGACTAGGCTTAATCTCTGTCCGGGAAACCACCCCTATAAGTATACTAATATTGATGCAGTACACTGTAACGGATTTCTGTAATTTGAACAGTATTTTACTGTAATATGTACAGTACAATAGGCTACTGTAAAATGCATATACAGTAATATACTGTAAACGGCAAAGGATTATGGGAAAATATATGGTCACTACTGTAATTTTTCTGTACTGTAAATCAATTTACAGTAGTGAACTTGCCCGCGAAAAACTGACCAATGGCAAGAGATTTCGTTTTCAATTTTTTTTTTTTTTTACTCGGTGGGGGAAGTGGCTGTTAACGGAGAAAAAAAGATTGTACCAGTAACTCACTGACAGGTTAGTATATTATTTTTATTTTATGTAAAACAAACACAAATGTTTTCATTTGTAATGTTAACATGAAAATAATCGTGCCGTTTTTCATGTCGGAAGGGTTTGGTGCCTTTTTTCTGACTGTCGGCCGGATCGCCGTTATAACGCTGATAACGTGAACCGGTGAGTAAGTTAAGTTCACCTAACGTTATATTAACCGAAATAAACTTTATTTAAACTGAAAAACATAACTTTGCATGTGTTTCGCTGTCTCTTTAACTCAAGTTAGCTCATCAGGCGGAGCCATGGAAACTTAACATTAACAGCAGCGAACTAACGTGACATACTGAGGGGTAGGCCTATGTTAAATGAGTTAGACAACAACATTGTTTAAGCGGGGTTTAAACAGTATTTTCATGTATTTTGATTTATTTTCAAGTTTGTGGTCTGGATCATGTCATGTCGTCTGCAACGTCGGAGGCGTTGGAGCCTTTTCATTGCCGTCATAACGGTAACATCTGGTAAGTTAACATGGCCAAAATTAGCAGACGAAAAAATATAAAAAATATATTTAGCTACTTGTAGTACACTATACGTTCAAATGTACTACAAGTGGTATCTAAATATATTTTTTAAATACAGAGATAATATATTAAAAGCACATTTTAGTTCATATTTCATACTGTCTCAAAATAGCACAGTTGAGTACACTTAGATGATCTTAAGAAGTACTCAAGAATAATTATTAGTATATTAAGTACAAAATTAGTGCATGAAAATTGAGCACTTTAAGTATATTATAGAAATTTACTTTTTTTACCTATATATTTGTTTATTTGTTCTTATTTTCATTTTTATTTCACAGTTGTCCTATTTTCCCTGAGCATAGCACATACCAAAACCGTGACCCTAAAACTGTGATAAATTGAGCTATGAGTAATTTGAACTGTTACACCCCTACTAATTATGTACCATCCCTGTAGGTTCATTCAGAATCAGATGTAGTGTGTAGTGCTTTTATTAACATCAAAATAAATATACGGAACCAAGTTTGAGAGTTGGGGCAAATTCTGCAAACACTGGTCTGAAAAGTAATGTTTCTTTGTTTTGTTTTTTTGTGCTTGCAGGTTCATTCCAAGAATCAACCCTGATGGCACCAATTACCCAAGTCAAAGATCAGATGGAAATCTCAAAAGGTCCAAAGAAAAGCTTCAGCCTGAACCCATCAAGGTGTTTCTCATCAGAAAGCTTGTCAACTTTGACTCCCGTAATTATTGAAATGTAACACAACACAAACTGACTTTTACTGCATTTTTTAGGCCTGTTTTGCTTTTCAGTATGTGTACTTTTTTGCCATGCTACAGAAGAAAGAAAATGTTTAAAATGATTAAAAAGAATATTATATGGACAAATGTTCAATGATTGTGTTTTTTTGGGGGGGGGTTGGTAAAAAAAAAATGGTTTACAGTGCTGTACCACAATTGGATCAATTTATACAGGTTAAAAATGATTTTATTTAAATTGAATGACAACACAATAGTAAATACTGTAAATTAAAAACAAAACTACTGCACAAAATACTGTAAATTAAATTACAGTACTATACTGCAAATAAAATACAGTACTGCACAAAATACTGTAAATTAAATTACAGTACTATACTGTAACTGAAATACAGTACTGTACACAATACTGTAATTGCAAAATACAGTAACAATACTGTACAACATTTTACAGTAAATTACTGGCATCCAGCTGCCAGTAAGTTACTGTAAAATTTACAGCAATCTCTTTACAGTGTAATCTTGTAAATGTACAGTTTCAATACTACTTGGGACTAAACTGGCCCACTTTTTAGTGTATAAAAGTATACTTTAAGTGTAACAGTAGTAAACTTTGAGAACAAGTTTACAACTATTGTACAACTATTGTACTACTTTGTACTGCAACTACAAGTGAATTTATACTGATAGTCTTCTAGTCTTATAGCACATTATTTAAGCCGTGCACACACTTAATGATTGTAAGGCCGATTATGAATGTAAATTGATACTTATGACTGATCGCGCTCAAACGCGTCCAGTCGCATTCAGTCTGCGATTACAGTCGTGTTCAAATTCCATGTGTAAGTATATAAATCTGCTTCAGTCGCAGGAAATAATCGCTGTGTGTTGAGCACAGTCTCAATGTTTTAGCTAGTCGTTAAATGTGTGCCCGGCTTTAGTTGAAAGAACACTTTGAAGTATACACTCAGTAAACTACTAGTTTAGTTTTATACTGCAAGTATACTTTCAGTTCTTTCAATGAACTTAACAACATAATTATAGTTTTCTTTATAATTAATTTGGATGCCAAAACACGACAGTATGTAAAATGTATGTAATAAAAGTATTTAATAGGCTACTCGATCAAAAGAGTAAACACAACTATAAGCCAAGTTAGAATACTTAATTATACTTGTATTTCTGAGAAGTACATCATTGAAAGTAGACTGAAAGTACTTTCTTATTATTAATTTAAAAGAAATATACTAATAGCACACTTGAATAAACTTCTTTTTCCTAATGGTTGTTTTTTTCTGTTTTAAATATCTTAATTTCAAGGATTGTTACATAACAGTGGTACAGTGGTGGCTGCAGGGACGGACTGGGACTAAGAAACGGCCCTGGACTTTGACTAGGCCCGGCCCAAAGCAATCGGCGTGCGGAAACTCGACAACAACAACAATAACGCCTGGCATGAGTGTCACAAGACTTTAATTGTGGCTCATGATACTATACCATCCAAATTATAGCAATTGCACTGATGTTGACTAGATGTTGTGTTAAAAGCATATTAGATTAACTTGAATACTAACGTCTTTGCTGCTTACTTGGCGGCCAAGGCCAGTGCAGCTGGCATCCAACTTAAAGGTGCATTGCTTCCACCAACAGTACTGGAGTGTGAAACAGATTAGTGGGGGGAAAAAACAGATGATGACTGCGTGCGTGGCGGGTGGTGGGCCGGCCCGGCCCCGCCGGCCGTCCTGGAGTACCGGCCGTTCTGTGATTCTCCAGATCACACAGATGGCCAGTCCGCCCCTGGGTGGCTGCCAAATTTAACAGTTCTTTGCCATGATCCAGTCTCACGGCGGTTCGTGATTCCCACACAGCAAAAGGACTCCGTGGCGGATCCACCACGGAGGTATCACGCAGAGGTGGAAAGTCCAGGGCTCAGAAAGTAAAAGTCCTGACATATTTTTTTTCCACCCACTGAAGCAGTGTTAAAGTTAATGAGATAATTAAGTGATTAATTGAGTGATGATTGAGCATTATTGAAGACACCTGATGATAACAAGCAGAATCACCAAAGGAGAAAATCACAATTTTTAAGACACCATCACAGAGGTCATGGTTTGTTTTAGTTGGGCTCTTGACCCTTGACTTTTTAACATTAGAATTTACTTGGGCAGTTTTAACTGCATTAAAATCAACCAGGCAAAGTTAAAACATGATCAGGTGGTGTTGGTTATGTTTTCACATAATCATTATTTGATCTGAATCACTGAACTCATCTAGAGCCCAATCTCTGAGTTAGATTTACATTATTGATTACAGCAGCACTGTGATTCAACAGCACAAGATCCAGTTTTTTTTTTTTTTTTTTCAAAATAATTCAAAGGTTTCATCAAAAGTTCTTAGGAAAAAAAGCCCTCATTTAGACACACAGAGATCAAGAATCAACCTGTGAATCTCAACAGTGGTGGCCATCATAAAGCATGTTGCAGTGCATTCTGGGTGCCACCAATCAAAACTCATCCATGGCTCCCATCATGCATTGCTGCATGAATAAATTATGAGCTTAATTGTTTTAGTAATTTTCTTTATTCTCACTATTTTGTTTTTTGCTGTTTTTATGGGACTTTTTAGTAGCTTGTTTTCTAATGTTCAGAGTTGATCTGTTGATCAGAATATGTTGCTTGTCACCGTTGTTGAGATTCACAGGCTGATACTTGATGTCTGTGTGTGCCTTAAAGAAACTTTCTTTTGTTTTATTCAGAACAACTTTTGTGAAACCCTTTGGATTATACTGATAAAGCTGATTTTGTGCTGTAATCAATAATGTAAATCTAACTCAGAGATTCAGTGATTCAAATCAAATAATGATTATGTGAAAACATTACCAACGTTACCTGACCAGCTTTTCTCTTTGCTTGTCTGGCTGTTATAATTCAGTTAAAACTGCCCAAACAAATTCTAATATTAAAAAGTGAAGGGTCAAAAGCCCAACTAAAGCAAACCATGACCACTGTGATGGTGTCTTAAAAATTGTGATTTTCTCCTTTGGTGATTCTGCTTGTTATCATCAGGTGTCTTCAATAATGCTCAATCATCACTCAATTAATCACTTATTTATCTCATTAATGCTTCAGTGGGTGGAAAAAAAAATATGGCAGGACTTTTACTTTCTGAGCCCTGGACTTTCCACCTCTGCCGCGAACGGACCCGTATCGGAGTCCACTTGCTCGCAGTGACGGATCCGCAACGAAGGCGGATCACGGACCCGCCTTGGCTCCGCGCTGCATCCGCTCCGCATCCGCGATTAAAACCTTACCTCCGTTTGGGACCCGCAAATTGATACAACCGTTACAGTAAAGGCGCGTGCGCGTCCGCGGATCCGACATCGGTCCGCTCAGGATCCGCTGATTGACAGTAGACTTTATGGTGCCGCCCGGATGCGGACCTGATCCTCTGGGCGGCGTCAAAACGGATGTGACAGTCACGCGGGTTTGGCGACTTGAATGCGGATCCGCCTAGGGCCGTTTCTCAAAACCAAGTTCGCAAACTTCGGACTCGCGTCCTTGGTAGTTATGACTTGGCAAGTTCGACTCAGGAGAAAGAACTCCCGTGGACGGGAGAACACAAGTCCAGTGATTCTGCAAAAGGAACAGCAGCGTTCTTGATAACGTCACTCAGCTCGCTCTGGCTTCTCCGGTTATCTCTTTATATATTTTAGCCAACAATAAAACGAAATTTGTTATAAAACACCACTCTGCCTCTTTTCGTTTTATTTAAAAAAACAAACAAAAACATATTAATAGTCTCAGGAATCAGGGTATCTTCCGGGTCCGTGTATCTTTTGGTCATTCGTTTTTTGATTTAATAATGAAATCGGAAAATGAAAAACGGCACCTTTTTCGTTTTTCATTTTTTTCAAACAAAAAGAAAAACAAGAATTCGGCTTGATTTTTCGTTTTTTGTTCAGGGGTAGAAAATGAATAAACAATTTGAATATTTGATCTCAACATGTGGGCGGGAATGAAACGCCCCTTTCCGCTGATTGGTCAAGCAAACTTTTTTTTTTTTTTTTTTTAGTGGTTTGCTGGACGCTAGATTTTTTTTTTTTCCCTTTATTAAATGAAAATAATTACAAACACACAAGGCATTAACCAGTTAAGCATATTCTCGTATACTGCAGTAAAGATTGAGCAGAATCAGCAATAACAATACCATCAAAACATACCTAAGATTATAGATACAGCCACAAAAAAAAAAAAAAAAAAAAAAAAAAAAACATAACAAATGAACAAAACTTAACAGGGCCATTTCAAATTAACTTAAATGATTCAAGTAAAGCAAATAATTTAAGGGCTTTCCTTTCCTCCACAAGTTTAAGAGATTTACTTAGAAGATTCAACTCATTCCTCCAATGAGTCAAAGTAGGTTTGGTTTTATAATACCTGCATTTATGAATGAAAAACTTACCAAATAACAAAAGAGAATTAAGTACAAAGTCCACATTCTTATTTTCATCAAAAACACCAAAAATAATTGTCTTCACAGATAAAGATAATACAATTTCCCTGGACATTAGCCAGCTCTGCATTTCTCTCCAAAAAAAATTGGACTGGGTCACAGTAAAAGAAAAGGTGTTCTAACGATTCAATGTTTTCTACACAGAAGACACAATTATTTATATCGAGATTGAATCTCTATCTCAAGAATTCGTTTGTTGGGTAGATTTCATTTAAGATTTTGAAGTTGAATTCTTTTACTTTAGGTGGGAGTGGAAATGAAATGTAATTTTTCCTTATTTTCTTAATTTTTTCCACTTCAAAGTCCTTAAGTATGTAAAACCTTTTTACTGGGTTGGGATAATATTGTTTAATCAGAAGATTCTTAATTACTTTGTTGTTACATTTAAAATCACAAAAATCCAAACCTTCAATGCAGAGCTGACTAAGGACAGGGGAGACGGCAGAGTATCGAGTGTCTTCTCTAACCATTGCTCTCAAAGAACTTGGTATGGCTTTTAGAATTCTGTCATAATACTTAACATTACATTGAAGTTGATATTTTTTACAGAATTTCTCATGTTGTAACATGTTTCCAGTCTCATCCATAAAATGTGCAACAGCCCAAATGCCCTTGGATCTCCATTCCTCTATATACACAGATTTTCTGCTGAGCCGTATGTACCTGTTATTCCAGACTGGAGTATGTCAAGCAAACTTTAAACTGTGCCGTCATCAGTTCTTCCGCTGTTCAGAGCAGCAGAATAATAGTCCTTCGCTGCAATGGATTTAACGCGTTTATTGCAACTATATAATCACTTTTAAATTTACATTTAATCTTAATCTCTATCTCTTGATCTCTATCTCTCAAACAGCCACACTAACGAATGACTCGAGACACAAATCGAGGCAGAGCTTAGACAAGGCTTTCTTCTGTGTGTCCATAAAAACGCGTTTAGCTCAGAAATATTATTATCTCAGATATAATAATTTACTTCGCACCTGCACTCACAACTACCTAATAGCCAACACCTTTGACACACTGCCTGTTTTATTATTGCTGACCACTATCGTAGTTAATGTTCACAGCACATCTATTATAGTTCTATTATGATTTTTATTCAGTCAACAGATGGATATCATAATGCCATTATCTAATGTTTCAGTGATTGACTTTAGTGAAATATGAATTTGACATACCGATTTTAAGGTGAACTTGTTTGAGTTATATGAATAAAACCCTGAAATAAGACTTTGTACAATAAACCAGAGATGAAAGGTTTTCATATTTAATGCCATCTACCAGTGTCAGAAATTTGGGACAAATGATTTTCAGGGTATTTTTTTTACCTTTATATATAATTTATTTCCTAATCTTATTAAATATTTATGCTATCTATAATGTTAAATTCTTAAATGTAGTCAAATAAATTAGAATAATATGACACTAGGCTGTTACCAATTAAATCAGTATCAGTCAACTGCATGATGCTTTCAGATGTAGCTACTTACAGTAAATATATTTACACATTAATTACAACAGTATAATATAATGAGATTAATATTTTAAACAACATTTTTATTCAGAAATTTGAAATGACAAGATGAAATAATACTTGGATTATGAAAGAAATATCGCCACTAGGTGGCGGTAAGTCATCGTGTTAAAGAAGGAGTCATTTATTCATTTGTCGATTCGTTCAAAGCGCTGATTCATTCAGGAATAAAATCAAGTGGCTGTCTATATTAATTGGTCACTTAATCATCGTCTATATTAATGGGTTGTTCAAAGACTCTTATTCATTCAGGAACGAAACAACTCTGTGCGCCTACTCAAAAAAATGATTCAGGCCCTTCATAGATATGACACATTTAAATTTAATTCACTTTACTTAAACATATCTAATTAGGAGTAATACGTATTTATATTTAATGAGTCTAACATAAAATATTTAAATAGTTTAATCTATGAAATTTATTTAAATTTGACCAACTAAATTTAATTACATTTGGGAAATGGATGTGCACTCAAAAAAATGATACATTGTATTTACTTAATTTTTTTATGTCAACAGGTTCCACGTAACTTGGTTATGTTGCATGTAATTAAGATTATTGGTTTCAGTTAACTTACATTTATTACATAAGGTTAACTCAATGCCATTTAGTTGAATCAGGCAGAGGTGGGAAGTCCAGGGGTCAGAGAGTAAAAGTCCTGCCATATTTTTATTCCACCACTGAAGCATTAATGAGATAAATAAGTGTTTAATTGAGTGATGATTGAGCATTATTGAAGACACCTGATGAAAACAAGCAGAATCACCAAAGGAGAAAATCACAATTTTTAAGACACCATCGTGGAGATGAGTGTTTGTTTTAGTTGAGCTCTTGATCCTTGTCTTTTTAATATTAGATTTTGATTGGGCAGTTTTAACAATTAAACACTTATTTATCTCATTAATGCTTCAGTGGTGGAATAAAAATATGGCAGGACTTTTACTCTCTGACCCCTGGACTTCCCACCTCTGCCTGATTCAACTAAATGGCATTGAGTTAACCTTATGTAATAAATGTAAGTTAACTGAAACCAATAATCTTAATTACATGCAACATAACCAAGTTACGTGGAACCTGTTGACATAAAAAAATTAAGTAAATACAATGTATCATTTTTTTGAGTGCACATCCATTTCCCAAATGTAATTAAATTTAGTTGGTCAAATTTAAATAAATTTCATAGATTAAACTATTTAAATATTTTATGTTAGACTCATTAAATATAAATACGTATTACTCCTAATTAGATATGTTTAAGTAAAGTGAATTAAATTTAAATGTGTCATATCTATGAAGGGCCTGAATCATTTTTTTGAGTGTACAGGCTCTGCCTCGATTTGTGTCTCGAGTCATTCGTTAGTGTGGCTGTTTGAGAGATAGAGATCAAGAGATAGAGATTAAGATTAAATGTAAATTTAAAAGTGATTATATAGTTGCAATAAACGCGTTAAATCCATTGCAGCGAAGGACTATTATTCTGCTGCTCTAAACTGCGGAAGAACTGATGACGGCACAGTTTAAAGTTTGCTTGACCAATCAGCGGAAAGGGGCGTTTCATTCCCGCCCACATGTTGAGATCAAATATTCAAGTTGTTTATTCATTTTCTACCCCTGAACAAAAAGCGAAAAATCAAGCCGAATTCTTGTTTTTCTTTTTGTTTGAAAAAAATGAAAAACGAAAAAGGTGCCGTTTTTCATTTTCCGATTTCATTATTAAATCAAAAAACGAATGACCAAAAGATACACGGACCATTTGTGCATACTCTGATTAACTTCACTGTAATAAAATGAAATAGGCTATAACATAAAACAAAACCATGTATCTATTTGTTTTATGTCAGTTTTAATGATCAATAATAGCCATTATAAAAGGTAGGAATATACAATAAGAAATAAAACAAACAATTCAGTCAAGCGTACAAAATCAGCGCTTTAGTAGGATACAAAAGTTAAATAGCCATATATAAAGTTATGAAACGTCACGTTGCCCTCACCAAAACGGAGCCAGCGGCAAACGTTAGAAGGACTAGCCGAGGTAAGGCTGCTCTCGGCTGGGCACATGAGCGCTGAGCGTCCGGTGATCGCCTGGATCTCACTCCGACAACGTCAGATCAAATTGTCAGAAAGGTGCAATCTTTATCAATAAACCACAAATTTGAGCTTTAAACCAGCACATTCTTGCCTGAAAAACTCTTAAAACTACATATCATGACATAAAAACAATAATATGTTTAAATTATGCGGGGTTTCTCCTTTACTATTGACACTTGCTGGTTAGTGCGAGATGCATTCTGGGATACCTGGCTGTCTCAAGTCTGCACAAGTCACCTCTCGATGCATCCTCGATAAAAGGGGCGGATCAAGAACACATCCGGGAATTTGAACTGAACTTGGCTAGATGCGAACTTTGAATTGGAACAGTACCTGGACAGCGACTGATGACGTTTCACAAGTCCACGAGAGCACAAGTACAGACAAGTACGCATATTGAGAAACGGCCTCGGAGTCCCTTGCTGTGTGGGTTTGGTCACGTAATTTAATCTATTTATTCGTGGCAGGGACACGTTTATTTCGTTATTTTCGTAATTTCAGCACGTTTTTTAAACTAATGTATTTCAATTGGATGCATCTTTCGTGCAACAGCACGATTCTTTCTGCCAGTCGGGCTGCAGCAGAGAAGCTGTTTAATCAACATTTAGCCTATTCACAAGATCTTATCACGGTTTACATATGTGCAGTGCTGCTGCTAGCCATTTTGGTGCCCTAACCATAATTCTTTTATGATTTTAAAAATAAAGCCAGTCCTTTATATACCTACTGTCAAAGTCAAACTTCGTCAGGTGCTGCGCAAATTGCGCAATCCAACGGACCACTGGGCTTGATGGGATATCGAGTTGTTGGGGGGCACCATCTCTAGAGCAATTAAATACTCTTGTTATGCCTGAAAAGGTTCCTAATAATATATACTGAAATAATATCGGCATTATAATTACTGACTATGATTATTGATTTTTCATTAGGCTATTTTTGGTGCCCCCTCAGCAAGTCGGTGCCCTACGCACAGCGCGTGGTGGGAGTGGCGGCGCTGTATATTAATTATGTATTTCGGTCAGTCGTTACCAATAAAAATGCGATCGATGAGAGGAAGGAGTGACCCAACATTGCATTGAACGTCCAGGTGAGTTTTATTTTTATTTAATGTTTTTTCTAAGTTATCGTTCTGATTGTATGCATGCAACTCATGTGGAGTGCAGTTCGACGTTTTACTGTGGTATTTGTAAACAGGGCTGTAAGGATTGGGGGCCCCCTGAAAAAATATTGATGTGGGCCCCCACCACTTTCTGCCTATATTATATATTGTACAAAATATGAGCATGGAGGCCTACATGTAATCTAATAGGGGTTTCTTACAAAATAACAATCAGATAACAAATAAATGTAAATAAAGTTTTTTACTGAACATCAAAAGCAAAATATTGAAATATAACATTTATAAAAACAAACAGAGAGCAAACACTAAAACAAATTTCAATCAAAAATGAACTTTGAAATAATGATGAAAAATCCCTGTGCTTGCTGAGTTTGGGCTGTCTGTGACTGTGTTCTGACTGGTGCTATTTTCAGCTTCTTCACTTGGACTTTTACTAACTGATGCTGGACTACTTTCATGCATTTGCTGGACTGAGGAACCTGGCTCTGTAGATAACAAGTACCATGACTCAAATAGTTATTTAAAAAACACACACACTATCTAATCTGGTTCTGCTAAAATTGATGTGATTAGTAAATACTAAATACAAACAATAGAAATATTATAAGAATTTGCCAGATCTATGGAGAGGTTGTTCCACATTATTAAGCAAATCACAGTTCTCATGCAATATGGAGAGGAAGAAAGATCTTTCTGAAGATGAAAAGCAAGAAATGGTGCAATGTTGTGCAAAAGGCATGAAAACAACTAATATTGTGTGAAACTGAATGGAGATTATTGAATTATCATAAGATTTGTGAATGATATAGAGCACAGCAGAACTCGGTCAGATAAAGGTTGATAAAGGTTTATTAAGGAAAGTTCTTGTCAAAAAAATGAATTGTACTAAAAGGGTGGCTATTAAAAGCCAATGTTGAGCAGCAAACAGGTATTTGAAGCTGCTGGTGTCTCTGGAGTCTCAAGAAGCTCTCCATGCAGGCTGGCAGTTGTGCGTAAAGATGCATTTCAGCCACTCCAAACCAAACCGCAAAAAGAGAAACATTTACAGTGGGTTTGGAAATACATGAAGACTCATTTTTAAATAATTTCATTTACTGACTAATGCCGTACTACAATGGATGGTAGTATAAATGGATGGATTTCTGGATGGTTGGTGAATGGCCACCATGTTCTAACAAGACTGCGACATCAGCAAAGAGCTGGTGGGTGATGATTTGGGCTGGAATACAAGTGAGATGTAAGGTCCCTTTAGGGTCTCTGGTGGCAGTAAAATGACTTTTGCAAGATATGTGGAGTTCATAACTGGCCATTTTCAGCTATGATATAAAAAGGAGGATAGTCCCTTCTGAAATACAATGCACTATACACTATCCCAGTAAAACGGTTTGAAAATGTATTTCTACAACCACTGTAAATGTTTATCTTTGTGAGATTTGGTTTGGAGTGGCTGAAATGCATCTTTACACACAACTGCCAGCCTGCATGGAGAGCGTCTTGAGACTCCAGAGACACCAGCAGCTTCAAATACCTGTTTGCTGCTCAACACTGATACCCTCTACCCACTAATACTGATACCTAATAATGTGAAACAACCTCTAAGTAGGGTTTTCAGAGATCTGGCAAATTATTTTGTCTGAGATTGATACCCGTTATCTAAAAAGACATGGATAAATAAACAAACTAACATTTTCTTAGAAAAACTAAAATCTGAATGTTTATTGTACTGAAATCTTACTGATTTGTCTCTTGCATAATAATTTGGAACGCAGTGTATTTACATGCAACAGAATATGGTAATGCAGTTATAAACCCTTAATTTAAAAGTTAAAGTTCATATAAATATTATATAAAAGCAATGCAATTAAGCAATAACTTATTAAACACTGTTTAAAATGCAATTATTCAGGACAAACTAATAAAAAACTAAACAAATGTCAAGAAATTATTAAATTAAAACCAATAAAATCAAGTCCAGCAATTTAATAGTTTCTCCCAACAGTCTGAATTCATAAATCAAAAAGTAAACATTAAGAAACTGAAAAGAATGCATTTTTTTAAATAAAAAAATAAAATAATATATAAATAAATGTAAATAAATGTAGCCATCCAAGAGCAGTGTTGTATATAGTGTGTTTTCTCTAATGTGATTAAATACGTCATCAGCAGACAGGTGGGTAGCATAATGTCACTTTAATATGAATAAGCGCTTTATACAATATGCTTGTGCTTGTGATATGCGTCGTGACTCGTGTCCAGTTTTCTTTTGAGCGCCGGTAATGAAACAAATGACAGCACCCACCCGGCAGCGGTAGAAGGCACTTTTCCCATGAAAGTAAATCGGGGATAAATCGGAAATAAATGACAACAGGCTACAACGAATGTCTTGATCGACTCTTCTGGCCTCCCTCTCCTTCTTTTCATGGCGTTTCTAGTACCTTGATTTTTCGTTTCATTTTCAATCGGTCTCCTACTCTTCCACCAACTTCTTCTCTAACTTTAGCTGCCGCGTCAACACTGATTGGCCCTATTCACGAGATAGGGTGGGACTTAATATTTTATTGGATCCCTCAGATGTTTATCGTTGACTAAATAATTAATAAATACTCTGTGTTGGACTAAACCAGTTTTCTGGAGGGGTGAAGAGCAGATATTTGGAAAACTAATTTCATCAAATTGCATGTTTCTATGGTTTCCATTAAAATCTCTGGCATACAACTAATATAAATAGAATTATCCACAGAACAGGGGCCTGTAGTTTAACTGCTGGATTTTGTGGGGCCCCCTGGGTAGTGGGGGCCCCTATAATTGTCACCACCTTTCGCCCCACCAGCGACAGCCCTGTTTGTAAAACACAGTAAACACAACACAGCATGGTTTTACCACAGTAACTGTGGTTTTAATGTTGTATTTGTAGTTAAAACACAGTAAACACAACACTTCCCTTACGAAAAAGAAGTTTATTCAAGTGTGCAATTAGTATACTTCTTTTAAACTAAAAATAAGAAAGTATACTTTCAGTCTACTCTTTATATACTTCTCAGAAATATACTTTATGTACTTCTGAGATATATACTCAAAATTGCACTAAAGTATACTTGACAAAAGTCTAAGTATATTTGGCCTATACGTGGACTTGTTTATGGACTCGATCTACTTTAAAAAAAATAAATAAATAATAAACTTACTTATATTTAAGTGTTGATAAAAAGGATTCATGAAGCTACAATAAAATGTTTTTAAAATGGAAAGAGTTAAAGTACAGTTCAAGATATTTCAAGTATAAAAAATAATACCTAAAACTGCAGTGTTAAATTAACTCTCCAGGGAGTACATGTGAGACCATACTCAAGAGTGTTAAAGTGTTAAAATACGAGTGTTAAATGAACACTGAAGCGGTGTTAAAGTTAATGAGTTAATTAAGTGATTAATTGAGTGATGATTGAGCATTATTGAAGACACCTGATGATAACAAGCAGAATCACCAAAGGAGAAAATCACAATTTTTAAGCCACCACCGTGGAGATGAGTGTTTGTTTTAGTTGGGCTCTTGACCCTTGACTTTTTAAAATAAAATTTTGTTTGGGCTGTTTTAACTGAGTTATAACATCCAGACAAACAAGTGGGAAAAATGGTCAGGTGGTGTTGGTTATGTTTTTACATAATCATTATTTGATCAGAATCACTGAACTCATTTAGAGCCCAATCTCTGAGTTAGATTTACGTTATTGATTACAGCAGAACTGTGATTCTACAGCACAAGATTTATCAATATAATCTGAAGGATTTCACAAACAGTTGTTCTGAGCAAAAAAAAAAAAAATCTTTCTTCACACAGACATCAAGTATCAGCCTGTGAATCTCAAGGACGGTGACAAGCAACATATTCTGATCAACAGATCAACTCTGAACATTAGAAAACAAGCTACTAAAAAGTCACATAAACGGAACAAAATAAAATATGAGAATAAAGAAAATTACTAAAACAATTAAGCTCATAATTTATTCATACAGCAATGCATGATGGGAGCCGTGGATGAGTTTTGATTGGTGGCTCCCAGAATGCACTGCAACATGCTTTATGATGGCCACCACTGTTGAGATTCACAGGATGATTCTTGATCTCTGTGTTTGCCTAAGAGAAAGATTTTTTTTTTAATGTCTTTTATCTTCAGTTCATCTAAGGCTGTGGCTGAAGAAATTTGTAGTTTGTGTTCTTATTTCTCTTTCTTTCAGTGTTTGTTCACAGCAGGTGTTTGAATGCTTGAAAGAATGTTTCAGGAACATCATTCTAACCTCTAAATAACTTTCTACTAACATTAAGGAAACTGGACAATTTATGTTCTTGGAATGTTACAAATCAACGTTCCCACAATGTTGAATTTTTAATCAAAATTAAGTTAAAGAACATTTGAGGAACATTATACCTTATAAAAACTTTCCTTCTAACATCAAGAAAACTGGATGTTTTTAATGTTCCCAGAACCAACACTGAATATTTAAAGAATTGTGGTGCAATTCCCACTGAGCAAGAACACACTCTGAGAAGAAATGTGTATAAAAATGACACATGTTAAGTGTAGCACTCTAGATTACACATTTTGTGTCAATATTGCATAAAAATGTGTTGGAAGAATTAAATTGTTTTACATATGTGTTTTAAAATAAACACAACCTTTGTATTTGTTCACAGCATCAACACAATCTGTGCAGCCAAGAGCAGCTGTAATGTGTTAATATTACACATTTACACAACTTTGTGTTGATTTTCATCTCGAAAACCAAGACCATTCAAGACCAGAGGTGTGATCGAGACCAGACCTTCCAAGACCACAATAAGACCATTCAATCAAGATAATTAATTAATCGTGTAACTACTGAACATTAGTGATGAACATCTGCTGTTAAAATCACAATTTTTAAGTCACCATCACAGAGATCAGGATTTGCTTTAGTTGGGCTCTTGATCCTTGACTTTATAATATTGGATTTTGTTTTGCTGTTGTAACTGAGCTGAAACAGCTAGATAAACAAAGAGAAAAGATGATCAGGTGTTGTTGGTTATGTTTTCACATAATCATTATTTGATCTGAATCACTGAACTCATTTAGAGCCCAATCTCTGAGTTTACGTTGTACAATATCAATGTGCATTTACAGTGACAAAAAAAAAAAAAAAAAACAGCTTTTAAGAGCTCATTTTAACAATGTATACTTTTAACAAATAAGTATAGCAGCAAAATGACTGATGCTCCAATTTTTTTTCTTCTTATACTGACACCTGCTGGATGTATGCAACATGGCTGTGATCATGAACTAAGTACAATAATATAGCTAGATCTTAAAACTAGATCAGTCACTACACATCATTTTAAACTTTTTTTTTCCAAGTAAATATCTATTCTACGCTTGGAAGCTGTAAATACTGTTTTCTCTTGTTTTTTTTTTATTAGATAGGACCATTTATTATTTCTTTTCTTTTGATAATGAATTAGTTGTTCTGTTAGGAGTTTGGTGTTTGTTTGTCATTCTGGCCTATGTTCACCCCTGAAGTTGTGCTTTCACTTGTGCTTCTGTAAATAAACTGAAAAAAGACATTTGTTTCAGTTTATGTTGTGGCCTCAATTGTTTATTAGAGAAACTTTATCTTGAATCTTTTGTCAATGCTGTTTAGGGTCAGAACACTGAATAAAATCATAGAAAATAAAATGTTATTGCAAATGTCCAGTTTGATTATTGAAACCCCAGACTGTGGTAAATGTGGTAATCACTTATATTTCATTGTGAATTTGTAGTCATTTTATTGCTGCCACATTTGACATTCTCCTGCTTTAAAAAAGAAAAAAGAAAAAAAAGTACATTGTGGGGCTGAATAGTCAACAAATATTTTTGTTGTCGAATAGACGTTTGATCTCATATGACCTAATGTAAGGATCTGCAATAATGTGGTTTGCCCAGTGTGGCGCTGTAGCGCAAGACTGTAATTCAGATGCAATCTAATAGAAGATACGACGCTTTTTCTTTCTTTTTTAAATTAAGGACATAAACCAACAATACAATGAGATACATTCTTTTAAAGTAAAAATACGCAGCAACTAAAATAAAATGAAATAACAACAATGCCAGAGGACAAGAACAAAATTATAAAAAAACAAAAGGAAAAGGGTGCTATTATACATCATATCTGCTTACCATGTTATAAACTTAAATTGACCTTTTGCTTTTACAATTACACAAAACAGAACAATAAAGCTTGAAATCATTAATAAAAATATTGGCTTTGAGTCAGACCATTTCATTTTATCAATGAGAAACTTTCCCATTAATATTAACAGTTGTATCCCATAATAACTGAAGTGTATCATTATATCAAGTCCACTCAGCTGCAATTCAGTGTTCAATTGTTTCTTAATTAAATGCTCAACATCAATCCAAACTATTTTTGTATGAAGATACGACACTTTTGCAAATAGTGTGGTGGAACTATGATGTCACTAGTAGGCCAACCGGCAACTGGTTCCTTCGACAAAAACCTAATAGGATTTTTCCATATGCTTTTGGATTATCACTTTAAAAAAAGATACTTACACATTTTGTCCATCAAGATCTTTTTCACAGATTAACAACTTTTATACATTTTGAAGCCTAAATACAGTCGCCAGAATTAAAAAAGCTAAAGGTCAACATCACTAAGCTTTGCTTTTGCAACATCACTGACAACTCTTTTTTTATTTATCTAAAATAAACAAAACATTTTCTCTTAAAGGGGATCTATTATGCAAAATTCACTTTTGCATGGTGTTTGGATATAAATGTGTGTTGGCAGTGTGTCTACAGAACCACCCTATAGTGATAAAAATCCTCTTTTTAATCCCCATAAATCATATCAATCATGAACAAGCCGTTTCCAGATCCAGAGTGTGAGGTCACAAAAGCCACAGACCCCGCCCATGCATATTGACAGACACTGCCATTTTAACATAGAACCGCCCTGAGCAAGTTCACAGCGAGTTGTACACAGTCCGCCATTGCTGCACTGATGAGAACATCTCCCAAGCGTTTTAGGTGTTCTGTAGCTGGATGGATAAATCCACATAGCTCTCTTCATTTAGTCCCTAAATCTGAGCCGTTGAAGACGAGGTAGATTCATTTTGTTTTTCGAAGAAAATGCTCCCTCAACTTTACCGAAATTCATTTATGTCTGCACAAATCATTTCACACCGGACTGCTTTGTGAACAAATACAATACATATACAATACATAAGGTCTTTACTGTTAGTGTTTCTGTGTACTTCACTGTGTATGTTGATGATAATGCAAGGGAGAAAGGACTTTATGAGTGTAAGGGCCAATCGGATCAATTATAACTCAAAGTTATAAATTACAGTGAATAAGAAACATATTTGTTACAAACGAGTCTCCCGCACCAGATCTCTCACACCGCCAGAGGGAGCTCTCACCCAAGTATTAACTTCATTTGGACTCAATTTCCATTACATTTACATTGCACTTGATCACACACTCACTCACATAAAAGATGCTTTCACTTGCACTTCTGTGCAAAGTCTTAATTAGCCACGGTTGTCATTTCTGAGTGTTATTACCTCACTACTAAATTGCCTGTTTACTGACTTGGACTGTTTATCTGGATTTCTGCTGCCTGCCTCGACCCATTGCCTGTTTATTGTTTCTGTTGCTTTCTGCCTGCCCTGACCCTCTGCCTGTTCTCTGGATTTGTCTCTTTTGTACTGCCATTTGTTTAAATAAAGTGCAGATGGATCAATACTCTTCTGACTCATCACAATATTAAACTGTAATTGATTCAGAATTAATATTTAACACTTTATCAACTATTCATCCACCGAAAAGTTGAGGTTTGGATATTTTACCATTTCTGGACAAAATATTATCCCATGGCCAACAGTAATAATGTAAAGTTATAATTACTGTTTGTAAGCAAGGGAGCAAAATTTAAAGTTTAAAAGTGCTCTATGTAAGAATGACAGCTAGTGGTTGAAGTGGGTACTGCAGTCTAAATTCAAAATATTGTTTACCCCGCCCCCTCCTCCTCAGACTCGACACTCTCGTGGGTTGCCAGTCTGAAGACACGTAACAGGAGCGAGCTCAATTGAAATTGGAAGGCGAGGAGACTTACACACTGTAAGATAATTAGTTGATTTATTGATTTATGATAAGCTGATATCGATTTTAGATGGATGCCGAGGCTTTTTAGGTTGGGTAGAATCTGCGATCTCTGACTCAGTTTGTTCACTGGCTTCCATGGCTGCAATTCGCTGTGTGTTTTCCGCCAACTGGCAACCCGGGGTGGAGAAATACTATTGGGTAAATTGGTAAAGTGGGGTCTTGCACAGATCAAAACAAAAACAGAAATTCCGACACGGAATGCAAATTTCATAGTAAAATATCTAGCTTTAGCAATGGTTTTCAGAGAAACAAGTATGTGAATTCAGCATGTTTAAATAATTTCTGCAAACGTATTATGGTATTTTTATGCTTTAGTACAGTCAAACACTTACATAGAGCACCTTTAAGGCAGTAGTTGATATATGTGGAAAAATCAAACAAGACTTATTGAACTACTCTAATACACACAAACTACTACGAAAACATGCGCGCGCGCACACACACACACACACACACACACATTCATACAGTTACAAGGAAATTGTGAGATTGTTTATCAGAAGGTGAATGGAGTCTCAAATTTCTAGCTTTAAATGCTAGCAATTCAACCGTAGTTCGTTTGCTTAATAAAAATTGCACTAGCTCAGTAAAATTTAGTTAGATTGTGTTACTTACTTTGCCGTTTCTGACATTATAGCATGTCCTGACTGAATCCTGACACCAGAGACTCACCAGAGATTGTATATAATTACGACTTTATGAAAATGAACCATGGTTTTATTATATTAAAAGTGTAGTAACCATGTTTTTTTGGCTAACTGATTACCATTTCTATAACCACAGTTTTACCACAAATACCATGGTTAAACTATGGTTAGAGTAGCATGGTTAATTTGTGGTTACCATGGTTTAACTATAATAACCATGTTTTTTTTTTTTTTTTTCATTTTCTTTGTAGTAAAACCATGGTTCATTTTCGTAAGGTATAGGGAGATAAGAGGGTCTGTATCTCTTACCATTAGAGAAAACGTAACGGCTAACTTAATCACTTAATCAGCCTATCGTGTAATGGCAGTGACATCAGTCACAACATTCCCTAGTCTGCCTTCTCCTAAAAAATACATTTTATCAAGCTAAAATCTACATATAGTTCCCAACTAAAGTATTGTTTAGTGTAAAACATGCTGAAGATTAGCAAACAGGCTGTCAAATAATTAAATGATTAGCTATTTGCCCACAAAAGCTGTTTAATCAGCATAGTGAAGCCTCTCCTCCATTGACTTCCATTAAAAAAAAACAGCCTCTGGTCTCCTTCCCTGCGTACCGCCAGAGGTGGAGCTTTAGCATTAGCTGTTTGGTTAAATGTTGCAGGCTTGCCTTCAGCTCTTGAAGCTCCGCCCTCTTAGGACAGTGCAGCAGCTCATTTGCATTTAAAGGGCCCACACTGAAACGTGTTTTGTGCATTTTGCTCACCCACCCAAATTGCCAATTTTAACATGCTATGAAAAATTATCTGTGGGGTATTTTGAGCTAAAACTTCACATACATACTCTGGGGACATCAGAGACTTATTTTACTTCTTGTTATGGGGCATAATAGGTCCCATTTAAAGTTTGAGCTGGAATAGTTTGTAAGAGCATGATTATAAGCACAAGGAGGCTGTAAAGGAGAATGATGGTGCGTTCCAAACAGGAGATATTGCCCTCTGAAGGGCACTTCAGAGTGAACATTAATAAATAATAAATACATAAGTAAATAAACTAATGATAAACAAAAGGTGCAGCTTGCACAATCTATTCATCGTTCAGAGCGTGTTTTTTGGTGACAAAGGCGCCTCCTTTATTGTCTTGTTAAGATGACGCAAAAGTACATTCGAAGCTCTCACTCCTGAGGGTAAACCATTTGAAAGGATTAGGGCATAGGGATGAGCCCTTCCGAATGGAAAGCAGGGTGAGTTTACCCGTTCGGCGTGATGATGTTTAATCTCCCTGACAGCTTCTGTAGTCCCATTCACTTCCCAGATAGCAAGCAATGATGTTAATGTGTTAATGTGTCAGCGTTAACCTCACTGAATCAATATCACTTTTGCACCCTCAATTAATGTTGAAAATATGTTGAAATTTCAACAAAAAAATCTATGGTAATGGCATTGAATCAATGTTACAATGTGATGTTGGTTCAACATCATGCTTGAACTCTCAGAAAATGAAACACAACTTCAACTGACTTAAAGCCACACAGCCTGAAATCAACTGAAGATAAAAGAAGACAATAAATCTCTCAAGATCTCAGCAGAAGTTCTTTTTGAGAATTAACAGGTTTAGATGTTGATGTTTTATTGAAAATATTTGGTCACCATTTTGGTGGTCAGTGGTTCCTTTAGTTGGGCAGTTTGACTCTTGGTTTATTGTGTGAGTTTGTGCTCTTTGTAACAGTGTTTACTGTGTGGCATCCAGCACAATATCAGTTGTTGCAAAATAAATCAAATTTTTCAAAAAAATAAATAAACATTGCCTAATTATGTATTATTTCTTCTGGCTCTGCTGTTGTTGTTTAACAAAATAAATACAACCTGTAAATACTGTACCCGGACAAGTAAAGCAATCAAACTGTTTGTTTGTTCTGCATCATGTTTAGAGGAATCTACAAAATCTAAAAAGTCCATGACCCTACAATAACAGACCGGCATGCAACCATCGATCATTTATTCAAGAACATATCAGTCTCCAAACAGAACTGTTTCTAAGATAATACTCTTCTTTCCACATCCCATTACCAAACAAGTTAAACTATCGCTTTTTGTTTCGATTATGTGTCTCAAGCAAAACTCTTGGGCGTCTTTTGAAGAGTCAATTCACACACTTTTGAAAATCCAGCAAAAAGCGCTCATTGTCACAGTTGTAAACACAACAGCTTTCTTCTTCTATGAGGGGGTTTTGCATCATGGCGGCTTTGTTTCCAGTTGAACGTGACACAACAAAACAACAAAAACAGTCTTGACATGAAGTTTTAATTTTTTTCCCCTTTAAAATTGCTACTTTCTGCCATAATTTGTCATGTCTTTCTATCACCACATCTATGTAGTTAACCATTTGAAGGTTTCCACCTACTTGCGGCTGCTGTAGCCCCTCCCACTTGGAGCACAAGCCCCTCCCACTGAGAGGTTTCCGGTCAGAAATGATACCTACTTGAGTTTGTCAATGATAGTTCCTCATCTTTGTTCAGTGTTTCAGTAGATTAAAGAGTCTTGAGCTGAGCATAGAAGCAGGAAGAGGCTCTTCACCTACAAACACTCATGCTATAAATACTCATTGTCTCTCACAAAAAATATTGTCCACCAAACAACATTTCTGAAGAAAAGAAAAAAAAAACCACAGAGGTTTCAGGTATGACTCAAATCTGAACTTATTAAAACTGGTGCTGTGAGATGGCAGTTGGTTTTTAACTTTGTACTTTTTCCACACAATTGAATAAACTGAATATATACAAACATTTTTAAATCACTAGGGGTTAGGCTCAATTTCAAACACTATTCTACTACTTTTACATATTCAACACAACTATATGTAAAAAAAAAAAAAAAAAAAAAAAAAAAAAAGTTAATAGGAAAAATTCTACCATTATGAATTCATATGAGCATTCTATATATGTATGTGTGTGTGAGTGTGTGTGTGTGTGTGTGTGTGTGTGTGAGTGTGTGTGAGTGTGTGTGTGTGTGTGTGTGTGTGTGTGTGTGTGTGCTTTTGTTTATATTACATTGTGGGGACCAAATGTCCCCATGATGTAATATAAACCTGAGTTCACCTACATCGTGGGGACCAGCCAGCGGTCCCCACAATGTAAATGGGTTTATAAATCATATAGAATGAGTTTTTGTGAAAAAGTAAAAGTTTGCACAGTTTCCTGTGAGGGTTAGGTTTAGGGGTAGGGGCAGGGTAGGGGGATAGAATGTACAGTTTGTTCAGTGTAAAATGCATTGAAGTCTATGGAAAGGTGTGTGTGTGTGTGTGTGTGTGTGTAAAGTAGGAGGGTCAAAGAAGCAGGTTAAGGGTTTTAGCAAGACAGTCTTATCAAACGGATCAAACGTTTCGATGAAGAACTGAACAACATTTTTCAGATGTTTTTATTACTCTGTTTGTGTTGCTGGAGTTTGATGGGTAAGTTAAAAAAAAAAAAACATTTGTATGGTTTATTTTCTTTGTTTCAGGGTAATAAAGCTGCTCCTGCAGTTTAGTTTACATTATTTCCTACTTTTATATGTATCAGATCAATATAATGAGATTTACTTACAGTGAATCCAGGTCTCTGTGTTTAATCGGAATTTTAAGTGGATATTTCCAGACCTCCTATTGTGACTATGAATTTCTCTCGCTCAGAAATCCAAAGCCTCAGCTGAACCACTTTCAAATATCTGGTGTTTTTTGTGATTTTCAGTATTGTAATCTCAAAGATTACAAATGCACATACTTCCCAGCATTTTCTCAAAAAATCTATTGAATATATTCAGCAGAATTATTGTAATAGTAATTACGCTAGTAATTATCGTCATGTATTTATTTGCTTTTGTGTCTCTGGATGTTCTTCAGTTCATATTCAAACACCAGACTTTCAGGCTTTGTAAACCAACTTAAGCTTTAATCTGTCTCTCTTCTCTTCTTCAGGTGTGTTTCATGCTGAAACAAATGAAACACAGTCAGTGTCAGTGATGGAGGGAGATTCTGTCACTCTAAACTCTGATCTTACTGAAATACCAGACAGCTTAATAACATGGCAGTTTGGAGCTAAAAACTTTTGGATAGCAAAGATTAAAAGAAAGAAGCAAATCTTCTCCACATATAATGGTACTGCTGAGAGATTCAGAGACAGACTGAAGCTGGACGATCAAACTGGATCTCTGACCATCACAAACATCACAACTGAACATGCTGGTGTTTATAAACTACAAATGCATGCAGCTAAACAGTCATCAAAAATGTTCAGTGTTTCTGTCTATGGTGAGTAGAGATCACCAATCCTGCCCTACACTCCTTTTTTATTAACTATTTATATTGATGTTTAATCATTTATATTTTGAGATCACAGACACACTCATTAACCATCAGCACACTAAACACTCACTCAACACACTGATCTGAAAATATGATTGTTGATTAATTGTTGATTTCTCTCGATTCTCTCATGTTTTCCAGCTCGTCTGCCTGTTCCTGTCATCAGCAGTAACTCTTCACAATGTTCTTTATTTTCATCATCATCAAATTGTTCATTGGTGTGTTCAGCTGTGAATGTGAGTCATGTGACTCTCTCCTGGTACAAAGGAAACAGTTTATTGTCCAGCATCAGTGTGTCTGATCTCAGCATCAGTCTCTCTCTACCTCTGGAGGTGGAATATCAGGATAAAAACACCTACAGCTGTGTGCTGAACAATCCCATCAGCAACCAGACTCAACATCTGGACATCACTCACCTCTGTCACACATGTGCAGGTACGACAGAGCTGATATTAGTGTTTATGCACTTATTCATTGACTGTCTCTTTTTATCATCACAACACACTCTCCTTCACTTCATCCAGTCTCAGACTCTCAGGTAGTGCTGATCTCTGTTGCTGCCGCTGGATCTCTGTTGATTGTCGCTGCAGTCGGGATCTTCTTCATCTGCAAAAAACAAAGAAAAAAACATCAAGAAGGCAAGTGTTTAAAAGCTACAGCTTTAAAACAATTATTATGAAAATATATTCTAAATATTTTAATCAGTTGATAGCCCTAATTATCATTTAATCACATTTATTCTCCTAATTTTAGTAATTAATGACCTCTAGTTTCTTTTTAATGGAAAAAAACGGAATAATGTGCAGTGACTGGGTTTCGGTATGTGTTTGCATATAATGTCACTGGACCACATTCTTTACTCGTCTCTCGCTCACAAACTGCATCAAAACACTGTAAATGCAAACACATAAATGCTTTTCTACATTATTTCAATAATGTATTTATGAACATAATCATGTGTAAAGATTCAGCTTTCTGCTGGTGAATGTGTTCATGTTTCATTTGTTGAGTTTCATTGAAAATGATGTGTTAAGAATATTGTTCCTAATATAATAACTGCATACTCTGCTGTAATGTCAAATTTATGCATGCTATTTAATCTATTATTATTATTTAAACAGATCAGGCTTGTGATGTAGAAATAACATATGCTGACATGATCTGCAAAGGAAATGCACACAAATGGGTAAGATAGTTTAATCTCTGCTTTTATTCTCTGTATTAATTTAGCAGAAAGTGAGATTTTGATGTGGGCAACACTTTACAATACTGAGCCCATTATAATCAGTGATGGTGAAGCTACACAACACAACAAAACGTCACTTCTGTTATGAAGGACAAACGGACTTGCAATGGTCTGTCACATGACTTGATAATGGTCGCGTTCAGTTTACACACAGTGTAACAGAATGTCCATGTCCTTCTTTCTTCAGTCGAAAAGAAATTTAGGTTTTTGATGAAAACATTCCAGGATTATTCTCCTTATAGTGGACTTCAATGGCCTCCAGACGGTTGAAGGTCAAAATTACAGTTTCAGTGCAGCTTCAAAGGGATTTAGATGAGGAATAAGGGTCTTATCTAGAGAAAAGATCAGTGCATGCAAAACTGCGTTTCTGTATTCTCCAAAAAGTTTGCACTGTATGTCCTATGCCTTCCCTGTTCTATTTACGGAATGAATGCAGCACCAGTTCCATTTTTTCCGTAAGTAGAATAGGGAAGGCGTAGGACATACAGCATAAGTAATATAAGTAAACACGGAGGACATTAGAGTAAGTAATTACGAGTTTATTTACAGATCTGTTTATAAACTACTGTCTGTTCTTGTCCGAAGCCAGCAAATTTATGAGCAGGCAATTTAAAAAATCAAAGATCGTTAAGTAGATTCGAGCAACACAATATTTTCCCACAAAATCTAAATCTGCAAATTGTCCTCCGTCTCGTCGCTGTAGGCCGTGGTCGCTGTGGGCAAGGCTTCGTCCCATGAAGAAATAATGAAGAAAGAGGAATGGCGACAGCATGCTTCACTCCCGTGTCAATGCGGAAGAATTCAGAGAATGCAGCAGCTCGATTCATTTTAAATGTTGCAGAAGAGGTCAATGAAACAAACCGGGATGCTGTATGAGCGAGCAATTTTCCATAGCGTGCCACAACGTAGGCTACACTGTGAAATTCTTTTGTTAAATCAATTAAATTGACTGACAGTTTCATTGTAGTTCAATACTTTACTCAATAATTGTTCTCAAGATAAAAATTTGTGTTGTTTACGAATAACATTGCATCTGTAACGAAGCGGGACTCTGGGTAGGATCCATTTACAAGCTTTTATTAAACAGTTTGTAATCAAACAGGCAATGGTCGAACAACAGCAAACAGGTATGGCAGAGAGCAGACAGAATCGTAGTCGAGGAACAGGCAGTGGGTCAGGGCTGGCAGATAACAATCGTAAATCCAAAAACAAAGCAAATAGTCCAAAGGGCAGGCAGCAGAGAATCGTACATGGGGAACAGACAGGATCAGTAACAGACAGACAGACAAGATAATAACGCTCAGAATTACAACTGGGGTAAACAAGACAACGCAACGTATGTGAGGGTGTGAATGGTTTAAATAGTCCAGATAATGTGCTGCAGCTGGGTGTGGTGATTAATGATTGGTGGAGTGAGTGCAGGTTATAGCCAGGGAGGATGATGGGAAATGTAGTCCGGGAATAACTGGGAACGTGACAGCATCCCTGTTAGAAAGGGGGAAAAAAACATGATTTCACATTGAATCTCAATCAATGTTCAGGATGCCATTATTTTAATATAATAATGATATTATGTCTTGTGTGATGTTTTTTACAGAAAGTTAAAGAGCGGGATCATGTGGTGTATGCACCTGTCGCCACGAGAGGATCACAAATTCTGTTGCCGGAAGCCAGTGATTATAGTTTATAAGGTTTTAAATCTGAATATTTTTCTTACATCATTTCACTTCAGAAAGCCTTTATTAACCCACTGGAGTCGTGTGGATTACTTTTATGATGAATGGATGCACTTTTTGGACTATTCATACCATTACAAAGAGCCAGAATGTTTTTTTTTTGTTGTTGTTTTTTTTAATATAACTGAATGTCATATACACCTAGGATGGCTTGAGGGTGAGTAAATTGTGGGGAAATTTTTGGTTGAAGTATTCCTTTAAATTCCACCTTCATGTCATTCCAAACCCGTAAGACTGGTTAATCTTCAAAAAACAATAAAGGTATTTTTAATATTCTATCATCATTCTTTTGTCCATCTATTGAACGTCTATTTTCAAGCTTTAAAAACATTTGACAATCAAGAAGAACACACCTCATTGTTTCTTGTGCATCAAGTATGCAGATTTGAGCTTCTAACTCAACTAATTGAGGCCATATCTGTACAGCTGGAAACAAAAACATGGACAGACAGCTTCTGTATAAGCTTGTGACTGCTGTGGAATGTTTGTGTTTGAAGTGTGAATAAAGTGCATCATGCGGTTGAAGGGTATTTTTTCCATTTCTGCTCATATGAAGCTCAACATTTGACTTCCGCTCTGCACAGCTTTACTATTTAACTGATTCTGACAGATAAAAGATATCAAATTTGACAGTGATATTATTTTGTGAACGTATAAGTTGCTTCATCTAGCTCTAGCAAAAAAAAAACAGAAGTTATTTTTAGAAAGCTTCACCTATTCTTGATCTCACACCTAGAGTCCCCATATCCTGTACTTGTTTTCTAAAGATCATATACAACATAAAGTGTTGTTTGGTCTTAGGTATGCAGCCTGATACTGAGCTGTAAATATCATGTGACTGATGACTCAATATTACAACTTTCTTCAGCAAACAAGGGAAAACACAAGTCAATTTTAAAGGGATAGTTCACCCAAAAATGAAAATTTGATGTTTATCTGCTTACCCCCAGGGCATCCAAGAGGTGACTTTGTTTCCTCAGTAGAACACAAATGATAATTTTTAACTCTAACCGTTGCGGTCTGTCAGTCGTATAATGCATGTCAATGGGAACTCCATCTATAAGAGTAAAAAAAACACCGGGGGTCCGGTGACGCCCCCACGGAAGAAAATTTTGAAAAATAACCCCTGAAATGATGACTTCGGGTGAATATTGTGGAAACTAATTGATACATTTAGATAAATATATTTCATACATTATAGCATATTATAATACAACTTATTAGGCCTATATATTTATAGAATAGCAAAGTAGGCCTAATCAGTATACAAGACTGAACCACATGTGAAATATAAAGGCTATCATGATCATCTTGCCAACAATGAACCATGGATTTGTTTAGTTTATAATACGTTTTATTTTTAACTTAAACAAATACAACATATAACATTCAAAACTCATCGGCTTAGACTGCATTTGAAGAAAAATAAACACAACAGTTTTCTGTAGCCTTGTGCAAACTTATTCAAAAGAATTAGACTTCTAGAATGTTCTTTCCAGTGCAAAAAATAATATTTTTAATTTAATTAGACAACATTTTAAGGAAGTGTAGTGCAAATATCTTTATATAATTATACTTCCATTATAGTTAACTTTCTTTCCAGTGCAAAACAATAATACATAAAAAAACTACAGCTAATAAAGAAAATATAAAATATTGCACTCAAATACTGCATTCAAGCAATACAACACCTGTATGTATGCACATGGAAAATCTCACAGAAACAAATAAACCTCCAGACTAAGTACAGTACATTGTGCAGCTGTTTTTTCCATGTGTACTTTTTTTTATTTCTTGCAGCAGCGAGTAGTTGTTTGTCCTGTAGAGCTGCACTGTAGAACTCTGGCATATACCTGAGGGTGGGGAACTTGTGGGCACTTGAGGCCATCAACGGCCTCTGTTATGGCCGCCTATGGACTCTGACTCTGCCAAAGCACTTGACATTTGACTTGACATTTGATATTTAACAGTATTCTTGACATTTATTCAACAGTGCTTTGATCTGCCTGCATTGACACTATTCTTTAAGAGCTGCTGTGCAGCCAAAATTATATACCAGTTATCAATGTAAAGCTGCTTTGACACAATTGCATTGTAAAAAGCGCTATATAAATAAAGGTGACTTGACTTGACTTGACTCGCTATGGCCGCCTATGGACACTGAGCTACCACAGTCGCCAATGGTCCCTGAACCACTGTGGCTTCCCGACACACACCTGACCTGCCGTGGCTGTGCCTAGGGTTCCTTACCCGTCTGCCAGCAGGTCTCCAAGGCACCCACCCCCGCTCCCCGGTTATGCCATTCACGGCGCGAGGGCATGCCTTCCGGAAGGGGGGCGTTATGTCACGTTCCAGTCACTCCTGGACTAACCTTCCCATAATCCTCCCTGCCAATCACCTGCACCAATCAACTAACACTAATCACCACACCCAGCTTCCATGCATTACCTGGACTATAAAAGACTCTCATTCACATCACATCATAGGGAAGTCTTGTTTCACCCTGTGTACAATTCTGAGCGTTTGTTATTCTGTCTGCCTGTTACCGATCCCATCTGTTACCTGTTTATGATTCCCTGCTGCCTGACTTTGGACTGTGTATTGTTTCCTGACCACGATTTATTCCTGTTTGACCCTGCCTGTACGACCACGCTCACTTTTAACAAAGCACTGCAAATGGTCCCGTTTCGTTACACCTACACTTTTCAACTTAAATGATTAGTTCACCCAAAATTTTTTTATTAATTACCCTCATGCCGTTCCACACCCGTAAGAACTTTGTTAGCTTTGGAACACACATTGAGATATTTTAGTTGAAATCCGATGGCTCCGTGAGGCCTGCATAGGGAGCAAAGACATTTTTGGCGCACCAAAAACATTCTCGTCACTTTATAATATTAATATTGAACCACTGTACCCACATGAACTGATTTAGATGTGTTTTTAGTACCTTTATGGATCTTGAGAGAGGAAATGTCACTGCTCCCTATGAAGGCCTCACTGAGCCATCGGATTTCAACTAAATCTTAATTTGTGTTCAGAAGATGAATGAAGGTCTTACAGGTGTAAAACGACATGAGGGTAATAAATGGGTGAACATTTTTGGGTGAACTAACCCTTTAATCTATAAGATGTTTACTCATTAAATAAAATTTGTCTGATCATTTCAGATTCTCATTGTTTTCCTGTTGTGTTGTGATGCATCTGTTATCATGTCATTTTCTTCAATTACTTTGGAATTTAAATTTCAGTGTGATGTGGTAAAATGATCGGTCCACTCATTCCTATCCTCCATGTTGTGTTTTATCTGTGGTAGCAGTATTATGGCTGTTATAAATGTATCTCAGAATTCTGTGTGATACATAAATGTAAAATTCAATTTTAACTGTTCTCAGCTTGTCTAATGTAATATTCTGGCCCCATACTCCAAATGAGTTCACCTAGACTCATTTTTAAAAGGCAAGACAATATTAGGAATTTAAAGAGCACTTCCAAACCAACACACAACATTTTGTAATTACAAATGGTTTATTATTGGTTTATTATTTAATGCATTGGTTTATTATTTAATGCATTCAGATAACAACAAAAATAAGAAGCACATGACCCTCAACAGCAAATGATTTAAGGCAAGACACTACAGGCAAAAAGAGTTGTTTTTTTAAATGCATTGGTCTATTTTGGGCTATTTGGCTTTTTATTTTCAGACTAGTGGAAAGAAAAGCTTTTAAGTGTAATTTATTTTATTGCACTTCATTTATTTGCATCAAATATTTAAAGGAAATTGTCTCAAAATGAGTCAGAAATCTTCAATAACACTAGCTTAACACCAGAGTAACAACATTCAGCACAGCCGTATCGTTTATGCATCCAGGTACAGATGTGGAACACATCAAATAATCTCAGTAAAGTGTTTCATCAACTATAAAATAAATCAGCAAGCTAGTTAATGCTGTATTTTTGCTGGCGTAGATGGTGGACCTATAATAAGTCATTCTGTTCATAGTTAGTCAGTCATTCTTTTTTTCTTGATAAAGATGGTTGACCAAAGGCAGCTTGCTGATTAAAATAGTTAAAAGCTCTACACTGTAAAATCCAATAAGTAAACCTTACTTAAAAAAAGCATGCAAACCGATTGCCTTGAAAAAACAAGTAAGGTGAAATAGAAATAGTATGTAGAACTGACAAGTGCCTTTCTAGTATTGTACACTTACAAGAGAGTTCCAGTAACTTAAAACAAATTTGTATCGTATACTTAATCAGAGATGATTAAGATTAGATGTAGCCTACTTGTCTTAGTATAGACTACTCAGAATTACTATTTTAAACAACTAAATCATTTCAAGTAAAATACACTTTGTGAGTATTTCTAACTCATTTATGCAAGTTCTGCTGAGGTGATGTTTTCTGCATACAACTTGGAATTACCGAGTTGCTTACTTCAAAGGCAGTCCAGTTTACTTGTTAAAACCATGCAAACCGATTGCCTTAAAAAAAAAAACAAGTGTTACTCAAATGAGTAACACGTACTTGTTTTTTTTTTTTTAAGGCAATCGGTTTGCATGGTTTTAACAAGTAAACTGGATTGCCTTTCACTCTCAGAAAACAAAGTACATAATTATACCTTTAGGGGTACAATGGTACAAATTTGTACCCTTTTGATTTGTACCTTAAGAGACCAGTTTTGTACCTTTGGTGACAATTTTGTACCTTTATTTAACAGTACAAAAATTGACCCTTCAAAAAGGGTACAAAATTGGCTTTGACAGCGTACAATCGTTGACTATAATGATATATATATATTTTACACACACACACACTGAATTAAAATCAGAATTTATTAAATCCTTTTCATTTTCACATTTACAACATTTCATTTGAAACACATTTTTTAACATCCCATATGAGTCCATCTTGCCGGGTGTTAAAAAGTAACACTGAAGCAGTGTTAAAGTTAATGAGATAATTGATGGATGATTGAGTGATGATTGACAATTAGTGGAGACACCTGATGATAATAAGCAGAATCACTGAAGAAACAACAAGAGAAAAAGAGAGAGACACAACAACTACAACTGACTTCCAGCCATTAAACATTATTACACTTATTATTAACCAGTTTAATTTGATTTCTGTCATACATCAACAAAAGTTCTTACTGAGAATGAACAGATGTTTAGATGTTAATGTTTTAATGAAAGTTTAGTTTGAAGTCACCATGATGGTGAAAAGCGTTTCCTTTAGTTGGGCTCTTGACTTTATTCATTAACATTAATTTATCTCTGGCTGCTCCAACTTTGTGTTTGTAGAGCACATTTGTTATGGTCAGAGAATCTATGATCTGGGTTGTGTTTCCCAAAAGTGCTGTGAGCCAAAGTTGACCAATTTAGGTTTACAATGCTTTGGGAAGCACAGTCATAATGGTTGTGTTTTCTCATTGTGAAATGGCCAGATTCATTGGTGATATCCAGTATTAACTGGTGATATAGATGTTATATTTTTTAGTAAATCTGTTACGGCTTCAGATCATTTTTGGTCAGTCTAATCTAAAGGCCTTTGTGACGTTAAATTGTGAAGATCTAGAGTTTTCTCCAAAGGGCGTGTCAGTGGCGGCCTGACAAAGTTTGATGTTTTCGCCATGAAAAAGGAAGTTGTTGTAACTCAGACAATGTCGGATCTGCCCCAAACTTCACATGCTTTATTAGAGTCCTGACCTGAAGACATCTTCATAACAATATTCAGTTACAGTCATAGCGCCACCTGCAGGCAACAGGAAATGACATGTTTTACACTGTGATTAACTCCTCATGGAGATTTAACCAGATCAACATCATATGTTGTCAGTCTAATCTTAAGACCTTAGCGATGATAAATATCAAAGATCTTGAGTTTTCGGTGAAGGGCGTGTCCGTGGCGGCCTGACAAAGTCTGATATTTCGCCATGAAAGAGGAAACTGTTGTAACTCAGGCATACTATGTCCGATCTGCTCCAAACTTCACATGTGTGATAAGAGTCCTAGCCTAAAGACGTCTATATGATAATATTCAGTTAGTCATAGCGCCACCTGCTGGCAACAGAAAGTGGCATGCTTTATACTGTAATTCACTACCAAATCCACATTTCATCATGCCACAAAGTACCAGACATTCTAGAAACATTCTGAAAGGTTTTTTTTAAACACACACATCAAGAATCAGCATATGACCCTCAACAATGGTGACAATCAAACAAAGTGCTTCATGTTGCAGTGCATGATGGGAGCCACCAATCAAAACTCATCTATGGCTCCCATCATGCATTGCTGCATGAATAAATTATGCAGCTGAATTGTCCTGTAATTTTCATAGATTGTTCATGTTTGCTTTATTTTTCTGTTGTTTTGTTGTGACAGTAGCTTGTTTTGTGATGTTCAGAGTTGATCTGCTTGTCAGTATTTTGTATTTATTTATCGTCACCGTTCTTGAGAATCAGATGCTGATTCTTGATGTCTGATTCTCTTGTGCGTTTGACACTGAAGCTTCAGTGCATAATTTATTATTCTTAAAAAAAGGGGGAAAAAAAAGTCATACTACTGTTGGATCTCAAGCTATAAAATCACAGGACTACAACCTTTAATACTAAAGCTACACATCAAGCACACAGTCAGAGATTTAGACTCTAAACAACATCAGGTCATCACATGATGATTATATCATCATCAAATTATATTGTGACCAGATCATATTTTCTCTGACCATAACAAATGTGCTTAAAAAACACAAAGTTGGAGCAGACAAAGAAAAATTAATAATAAAAGGTAAAGAGTCAAGAGCCCAACTAAAGCAAACGCTGACCTCTTTCATGGTGACTTGAAATGAAACTCCATAAAACATTAATTAACACCTTTTTTCACCTGGCAAGATGGACTCATATGGAATGTTTAAAAATGTGTTTCAAATGAAATGTTGTAAAATGTGAAAATGAAAAGGATTTAATAAATTCTGATTTTAATTCAGTGTGTGTGTGTGTGTGTGTGTGTGTGTGTGTGTGTGTGTGTGTGTGTGTAAAATATATATATATATATATATCTCATTATAGTCAACGACGCTGTCAAAGCCAATTTTGTACCCTTTTTGAAGGGTCAATTTTTGTACTGTTAAATAAAGGTACAAAATTATCACCAAAGGTACAAAACTGGTCTCTTAAGGTACAAATCACAAGGGTACAAATTTGTACCTTTGTACCATTGTAAAGGTACCCCTAAAGGTACAATTATGTACTTTATTTTCTGAGAGTGTATGCAGAAAACATCACCTTAGCACAACTTGCATAAATGAGTTAGGAATACACACAAAGTGTATTTTACTTGAAATGATTTAGTTGTTTAAAATAGTAATTCTGAGTAGTCTATACTAAGACAAGTACATCTAAAGTAAATGATTAAGTATACGATACAAATTTGTTTCAAGTTACTGGAACTCTTGTTTTGTCAGTTCTACATACTATTCCTATTTCACCTTACTTGGTTTTTTCAAGGCAATCGGTCTGCATGCTTTTTTTAAGTAAGGTTTACTTATTAGATTTTACAGTGTAGGTACATTTGCAATATAACACTATCAGTATTTTCCAGTAATGGCAATGATACCAGTAACAACACCTACAGTATCAGCAGTACAGACATAATTCAGAACCTGAATACCTGTTTGACAAACACACATTTGTATACATGCTCTGTACTTTGACGAGCAGGGGGGTTTTCAGTAAGATGGTTATGCGACATACTCAGATAAGTATAACCCCAACTTTCGGTTCTAAACATTTTCAGGGTATGAAAGTAGCCATAGCAACTTGTTCTCTTAAATATATATAAAATCATATATATAATCATCAGAGGTGGACATTCCAGGTGTCAGAAAGTAAAAGTCTTGCCATATTTTTATCTCATCCACTGAAGCATTAATGAGATAAATAAGTGATAAATTGAGTGATGATTGACCATTATTGAAGACACCTGATGATAAAAAGCAGAATCACCAAAGGAGAAAATCACAATTTTTAAGTTATCATCATCGAGGTCAGGGTTTGTTTTAGTTGAGCTCTTGACCCTTGCCTTTTTAGTATTAGATTTTGTTTGGGCAGTTTTAACTGCATTAAAACCAACCAGACAAGCAACGTTAAAAGATGATCAGGTGTTGTTGGTTATGTTTTCTCAAAATCATTATTTGATCTGAATCACTGAACTCATTTAGAGCCCAATCTCTGAGTTAGATTTACATTATTGATTACAGCAGCACTGTGATTCTGCAGAAGATCAGCTTATACAATACAGAATTTAAAAAAAAAAAAAAAAAAAAGTTGTCCTTATCACAAAAAAAAAAAAAAAAAATCTTTTAGGCACACACAGACATCAAGTATCAGCCTGTGAATCTCAACAACGGTGACAAGCAACATATTCTGATCAACAGATCAACTCTGAACATTAGAAAACAAGCTACTAAAAAGTCACAGAAAAACAGCAAAATTTTAATAGTGAGAATAAATGAAATTACTAAGACAATTTAGCTCATAATTTATTCATACAGCAATGCATGATGGGAGCCATGAATGAATTTTGATTGGTGGCTCCCAGAATGCACTGCAACATGCTTTATGATGGTCACCACTGTTGAGATTCACAGGATGATTCTTGATGTTTGTGTGTTTAAATAAGCACTTTTTTTTTTTAAATCAGAACTCTCAAAAAAAAAAAAAAACTGTATTGTATAAGCTGATCTTCTGCAGAATCACAGTGCTGCTGTAATCAATAATGTAAATCTAACTCAGAGATTGGGCTCTAAATGAGTTCAGTGATTCAGATCAAATAATGTTTATGTAAAAACATAACCAACACCTGATGATCTTTTAACTTTGCTTGTCTGTTTGGTTTTAACGCAGTTAAAACTGCCCAAACAAAATCTAATACTCAAAAGGCAAGGGTCAAGAGCTCAACTAAAACAAACCCTGACCTCGATGATGGTAACTTAAAAATTGTGATTTTCTCCTTTGGTGATTCTGCTTGTTATCATCAGGTGTCTTCAATAATGCTCAATCATCACTCAATTTATCACTTATTTATCTCATTAATGCTTCAGTGGATGAGATAAAAATATGGCAGGACTTTTACTTTCTGACCCCTGGAATGTCCACCTCTGATAATCATACTTATTATCAACTCGCATTTTGCAGGTTGAGTATTCAAAAATTTGTGTGTGTGTGCGTGCGCGCGTACAACGGGACGTTTTCTATATAATATATTTCTATAATAAAAAAAACATATGTGATGCATCTCACCTTAAAACAAATGTGGAAGTGAAATGACTAAACAAACTTAAATTATATGGTGTACTTGTACTAAACTAGGCATACATACATATTAACTTTAAAAGCACAGATTGTTTTTTGTTCAATCAGTTTTTACATTATATTATTAGCATCAGACAAACGATACTTTTGCACTATTCTATGTCCTTTTAAGTGGCTGTTCAATGATACCATTTTCAACTAAAAACAGAAAACTTTTCATGTGTTTTGGCCATTAATTTAAGTTGTTTTGTGGGCCTGAAAACACAAACTTTTGGAAATGGGTTTCAAAGTGCAAGTTTTTGAAAACGATACAGTTCTCTTCTCTGTGTAAACTACAAAATTTGTTAAAACGTCATTTATTAAAACTGTGAAGTCATGCACATGTGCATTATATATTCAGTCTATGGAGTGTAGTGTTTATTTACAAAGTAACTTTACCAACTACTGGCCTGGCAGCAGAATAGCGTTTTTAGTTGTTTTCATGGATCAGTTTGAACAGGATTGTTTTGACAACATTGTCATCTGCATGCAAAATGCAAAGGAAAAGAGTTTCCATTTTTAGTGCATCATTGTCATGTAACCTCCACTAAATAGTGTGAATAATGTGTTCACACTAAAAATTCCAACAAAAAATAAATTTTTGGAGATGGGTATAAACGGAGGTCGGAGCCAGCTCCAAATGGGTGGGACTTTAGCTCCAAGGGGGCTGTACAATCTTCCAGAGGCTTTCAATTGGTTTTCAATAGGCACAAACCCCACACCACAAGCGTATTATATCCACGCCATAAAAAGCGTATCATATGCACGACAAAATTGATTTTGGCATATATATTCTACAAGATTACACCGGTGTACTATATGTTGTTTCTTCAGCAGTGAAATTGAAGACAAATAATGATGACAAATAATTGTTATAAATTACATTTAAATTATGTAAAACATTAACTGATTAATTCTGTGTGCTCGTTCTAATTAAGGGCGTGGTCACTTGAGTGACAGGTCAATTAATGGATTTAACGCTTTTGTAGACAAAAAGTACTGTTTTTGTTTTTCAGTGGACACTCATGGACATTTTAAGTGCCACGGATTGGATTCATCTGGCAATCGCTATTTCATTACAAAAGTATGGAGTCCCATTTGATTTTGTGTGTTGTCATTTGCACACCCGACACAAATGAGGCCTACAATATTATTGCAGCACTGAGCATCTATATCGTAAAAAAGACACCGTAGATTGACAGTAAACCTTTAGAACTTTCTAATAACTTGTTACCTTTATTAATATTTTAGATAGTGTCTAAGATAGATAGATAGCTTCTTTAGCCTGCTAACATGATCACGTTGAGCTGAACTGTCCATGAATCGCGATGCAATTATATATTTTCCCAGCTGTTCTAAATACCCATTCTCTCACAAAACAAGTTTGTCCACCAACCGATCAAACAACATTTCTGAAACTGGCCACAGAGTTTTCAGTATGACTCAAAAGCTGACCTTGATTCTATGATCATTTACTCCCCCATAAGTTGTTCTACATTTGTATGAATATTTGTATTGTTCTATACGCAAAAGAAGATATGTGAAAGAATGTTTGTAACCAAGCAGTTCTCACATGTGTGTAAAGTAGGAGGGTCAAAAGATTCACACATCAAAGATGTAGGTTGAGGGTTTTAGCAAGACAGTCTTATCAAACTGATCAAATGTTTCGAAGAAGAACTGAACAACATTTTTCAGATGTTTTTTTATTATTATTTTGTTGGTGCTGCTGGAGTTTGATGGGTAAGTAAACATTTTATGGTTTAATTTCCTTGAGTTTCAGGGTAATAAAGCAGCTACTACTGTTCAGATTACATTATTTCTTACTTGTATGTTCCATATCAATATCATGAGATTTACTTACTGTGAATCCAGGTCTGTGTTTAACTGTAATTTTTAAATGTAAATTTCCAGGCCTTCTATTGTGAATTTTTAAATATTTCAAATGCAAATTATTCCCAGCAATTTCTCAAGAAATCTACTGAATATATCTGGCAAAAATAAATTTGTTTCTGTCAAACTGTAATTATCATGTAATCATTTGCTTTTGCATCTCTGGATATTCGTCAGTTCATATTCAAAATATTCAATCTACACCTGATTTCAGGCTTTGTAAACCAACAATAACTTTAATCTGTCTCTCTTCATGTTCTTCAGGTGCGCTTCGAGCCCAAACAAATGAAATACAGTCAGTGTCAGTGATGGAGGGAGATTCTGTCATTCTAAACACTGATCTTACTGAAATACCCAACAGCTTAATAGTATGGCAGTTTGGAGCTGAAAACTTTCTAATAGCTAAAATCAAAAGAAAGAAGCAAATCTTCTCCAAATCTGATGTTCCTGATGGGAGATTCAAAGACAGACTGAAGCTGGACGATCAAACTGGATCTCTGACCATCACAAACATCACAACTGAACATGCTGGAGTTTATCAACTACAAATCAAAAACATTCAATGTTTCTGTCTATGGTGAGTAGAGATCACCAATCCTGTCCTCTACATTCCCTTTTTATTAACTATTTATATTGAAATGTTTAATCATTTATATTTTGAGATCACAGACACACTCATTAACCATCAACACACTAAACACTCACTCAACACACTGATCTGAAAATATGATTGTTGATTAATTGATGATTTCTCTCGATTATCTGATGTTTTCCAGCTCGTCTGCCTGTTCCTGTCATCAGCAGAGACTGTTCATCATCATCATCATCATCATCATCATGTTCATTGGTGTGTTCAGCTGTGAATGTGAGTCATGTGACTCTCTCCTGGTACAAAGGAAACAGTTTATTGTCCAGCATCAGTGTGTCTGATCTCAGCATCAGTCTCTCTCTACCTCTGGAGGTGGAATATCAGGATAAAAACACCTACAGCTGTGTGCTGAACAATCCCATCAGCAACCAGACTCAACATCTGGACATCACTCACCTCTGTCACACATGTGCAGGTACAACAGAGCTGATGCACTTATTCATTGACTGTCACTCGTTATCATCACAACACACTCTCCTTAACTTCATCTCAGACTCTCAGGCAGTGCTTATTTCTGTTGCTGCCGCTGAATCTCTGTTGATTGTTGCTGCAGTCGGGATCTTCTTCATCTACAAAAAAACAAAGAAAAATATAGCTGCAGGCAGCGATGAAGGGCCAAAGCCCGGAGGCACCGCCACCCCTGTGGCTTCAGGGCAACTGTGCACCACAGGCAATGGGCATTTAAAATAGTTAAACATCAAAGGACTATGTCAAATTCAAATCACATTTACTGCAGCAGCTGATGCTCCTAGATCATAAACCACAACAGCCACATCCATGAGATTGTTTAAATTGAGATGACTTTCATGTCATAGAATGTCATAAGTCAATTTCAAATGAGTGCAGAATATCATCCTAATCTGCCATGTCTGTTTTTTTCTTAGACAACCTCTCTAAAAATTCTAGAGCAAATTATATACTATTATTTGTGCAAACTCCACAGTGCTCTGAGAAATCTAATCCAGTCTTAATGTGAATGTCTGATTGATGATGTTGTACAATACTAACACTTCTCTTCATGTGTTTTTTTTTTTTTTTTTTACTTCTCTGAGGTGTTGTTTGTGCACCAATCTTATGCACCAAAAGCATGCTTTAATTTAATTTCAGTATGTGTGGTATAAGATGAAAAAATAATAATAAAAATCACAGAACCTGCAAAGACAATTTTAATGTCAGTCTCAGGTAATAGTAAGGTCTAGATTTTTATGCTTACTTATGCAAGTTTATTTAAACAGCCACTTTTATAATCACGTGAAATTTACTTAAAGATTTTATTATAATAAATTTGAATTATATCAATAAATAATTAATTTAAAAAGAAATGTAAAGCTGCTGTAGGTAACGTTTGTAAAAATGTAATTTTTACATATTTGTTAAACCTGTCATTATGTCCTGACAGTAGAATATGAGATAGATAATCTGTGAAAAAATCAAGCTCCTCTGGCTCCTCCCAGTGGTCCTATTGCCATTTGCAGAAATACACCGCTCCCGGTAAGAAACAACCAATCAGAGCCAGGAGGAGTGTCTTAGCAGTGTCAATCAAGCTCGTGTGCGCACTGATCACACCCCTCTCATGCACAGCGCGTACAGGCGTTCAAATTCAAGATTACCGGTGTGCCGCAGCTTTGTTTATGCCGGACAAACAATCCAAACTGCCAATTCCTCGAGTGGCTCCTGCTCATAAAATAAAGACGGGTAAACGGAAAAAGACAGATGACGATGATAAAAAAGCCAAAAATAAAGAATTAGATAGAGCCCGAAATAAAACGAGGGTAAATATCGGAGCGGCTTTTCCGAGGTGGAGGGAGCTACGTGTCCTGAAAGGATTAAAAACCGATGCAGAGTTAGCCACATTTCTGCTTGACAAGTAAGTAAGACCTCTGCCCCGTCTCCCACGTCCCCTGCCTGATGCTCCATGCACACCATGGCCCATTGACTCTGTGGGTGTGAATTCCTCGTCGGAGCCCATTGACTCAGTGTCAAAACTCTAGCCGCATAACATACAGATAAAATGTCACGCACTGTGCAAAGCAACTATTGAAACCTACTAATTCACTGGCTTGTCATGTTGCTGAAATAATGTACTAGCAAACCTTATTTAGCATTACATATCGATAGAATAATTACTTGCATACTGTAACGTTAGTTATATTATCTTACTAGCTATTTATTACTTATAGAAATAGTGCAACGTCATATAGTTAGCCTACATTACATGTATTGCAAAATGCGTAATGTTTTGAGAACCAAGTTTGTAGTCAAAGTATGGGCAGGCCATAATCAATGTAAATCATATTGTTGATGTTTCGTCTGTACCAGTGAATGTGCCATAACTGTTTATCCGCCGTCATCGGTGGCCCTGCTTGCTTACTAGCCTGCGCATTCACAGCAGGCTCCATTGTGATGGGGGAGGAGCTGTGGAGGGAGGGCTGTAGCGCAGCAGAGAGCAAGGGGGAGTGACCTGTGAGTTGTGCCTGTTCAAATTTTCAGGCTAAGTCAACGTTTTCTAAAAACTCCCTACTGCAGCTTTAATTAGAAAACTAGTCCTGTACTATTAGTGATACAGTGTCATAGTTCAATTTCAAATGAGTGTGAAGTTATCATTTGCAGTGTGTTTTTATATTTTAATTAACCTAATTATCAAACTAATAATGTAATACTATGTTGTCAGTGGCCTACAAATGAACTGGCTTTATTAGCTGCTTCAGGTGTGTTTGATTAGGGTTGGGAATAAACTCTGAAGCACAGTGAGTCTGCAATAAAAGGGTTAAATAACTGATCAAGGGTGTTAATCTCTCTCTCTCTCTCTCTCACTCACGCACTCACTCACTCACTCACACATACACACACACACACACACACACACACACACACACACACAGAGACTGGTGTAAGGAGTGAGGGGGAGAGGGGTTGTTGGACAGAGAGAGAGAGAGAGTCTACGTCTGTATGTTTAACATCTCAAAAGCTTCTAAAACGAAAATTAAAGTTGGATGCATTGCCATGGCAACAGTGTTTGAGATTCTTGTTACAGGTCTACATCTGCTCTGTATTGACATTACTCTGATTAAGTTTGAAACAAAACAGGTAAAAAAAAGAGGGTGATCTCAAAGCATTTTGAAAGTGATACACTTCCTGCTGCCAATTGGTGGTGCTATAACTTTGACTCACAATAGTCACATCCATGTGATCAGTATCCTATAACAAACACACAGGTGAAGTTTCATAAAAGGCAATCAATGTATGCTGACGTTATAACACATTTCCTGTTTCCCTTTTCTCGCCTTAAATTTCATTTGAGATTCATTGAAAATTATGTGTTAAGAATATTGTTCCTAATATAATAACTGCATTCTCTGTTGTAATGTCAAATCCATGCATGCTATTTAATATATTATTATAATTATTTAAACAGATCAGGCTTGTGATGTAGAAATAACGTATGCTGACATGATCTGCAAAGGAAATGCACACAAATGAGTAAGATAGTTTAATCTCTGCTTTTATTCTCTGTATTATTTTAGCAGCGATGATCTATTACTTGAAGTTTTACATTGAATCTCAAACAATTTTTAGAATGCCACATTTTTATTTAATAAATTTAGAAGCAATATATTGTGGTTTTTTTTACAGAAAGTTAAAGAGGGGGATCATGTGGTGTATGCACCTGTCGCCATGAGAAAATCCCAAATCAGCATTGTTTGAAACGTTGGAAAAATTTTGTGTTTGACTCTAAAAGGAATAGTTCACCAAAAATTAAAATTATCCCATAATTTACTTCTCAAACCTTCCAAGGTGTATTTGTCTTTCTTCTTTCAGTCAAACATAATCAAGTTTTTGCCTACGGCCATTGCCGGAAGCAATTATAGTGTATAAAGTTTCTCACAAAATTCCATCGCTTCACATCAGAAGGCATTTAATAACCCACTGGAGTTGTATGGATTACTTTTATGATGGATGGATGCAAGTTTTGGATTAATAGAATAGAATAAGCTCTATTCACTCCCATTATAAAGCTTTGAAGAGTCAGGATATTATGAATATAAATCTGATTGTGTTCAGCTATAAGAAGAAAGTTATATACACCTGTTACATACAGAGGAGGTCAGAGACACAGGTACAGTTTAAGATGTTTATTGAGACAACCAGAGCAGTGAGCAAGTGAGTTAAGCAGACAAAGTTTCCAGACTGAATATATATCAAGACAGAGTTACGTGACTTGATCTTCACTCCAGATTCAATGAATGCAGGGAGACATGTAGCAGACGCTGTACAGAGACACTCACGGAGGACTGGAGAACACGGAGGATCTAGGAGACACACTGGAGACAAGGAGGTAAGGAGTCCGTAAGGTAAGCATTCAGATTAGTATGCGTTAACGAGACCAGACAATGACTGAGTGACTGTGAGTGTCTTTTATAGTGCTGTTGATTGGACTGGTGATGAGTGTCAGGTCATGTGATCAGTACTCTGGTGAGGGAGTGCGACGTGATTGGCTGGGTGCAGAGGCTGGTGCGTCTGTGACAATACCAGGGATGCCTTGAGTGTAAGTAAATTATGGGATAATTTTCATTTTTGGTTGAACTATTCCTTTAAAGGTATAGTTCACCCTAAAATAAAAAATGTCATCTCACCCTCATGCCATTCTTCTTTGAAACACAATAAAGGTATTTTTAATATTCTCTCACAATTTTTGTCCATCCATTTATAACAGCTATAGAAATTCTATTGTTAAATATAAATGTGCATGTATATAAACTGTATTGTTTAGTAGAATTCACACAAACTTGTTCATTTACATATACCTCATGTAGCTGCCTGATTGAAACGAGTGCTTTCCCCTTTAATTGTTGTGATGTCATGAGCCAACATAACTTCCTGTTCCGTCTCCTCCTCTTCCCTTTTGCATTGTAACTGAAAGAGGTATAGGTTTCTTTTGACTTCTGAAGTTTATTGTAATTATTGCTATTATGTCTATATCACTCCAATTCATGTGCATAATGTTATTTTACTTGTGTGTACATCATATGCAATTCACTCTTGTTTGTTTGTGCTTGTGTTTTGTATCAGGTATGCAATTTTCTTGTGTAATGTCATTTTTTTTGTCTCCTCTCCTTCTCCTTTTGTATTGTAACTAAATAGGAGAGAAAACAAGGGCAATTCACTCTCAAAGAGGCTGCTTATTTGTGTCTTGTATCAAGGGAATAAAACATATAGTGAAACTGCCGCATCTGTCCCGTGTCTAACTCCACAAAGTTACACAAAGCAGAATCAAGTGTTTTATAACTGGTGTCGCTGGCTGCACATTACACTTGGTACCACAAGCCACTGGTTACACACTGAATGTGTGTTTTTTTTTTTTTTTTTGTTTTTTTCAAGCTTAAAAATAAGATTTGGCATGCAAGAAGAACAAACCTCATTAGTTCTTGTGCATCAGATCAGATTTGAGCTTCTACTAACTCAACTAATTGAGACCATATCTGTATAGCTGGAAAACATAATGTAAAATGTTCATCAAAACAAGTAAACCCTGCTTCAGAAATGGTTTGATCTGTCGGGTGGACAGACAGCTTCTGTATGAGCGTGACTGCTGTGAGATGTTTGTGTTTGAGGTGTGAGGCGTGTGCCATGCGGTTGAAGGGTATTTTTTCCATTTGTCCTCACATGAAGCTCAACATTTGACTTCCGCTCTGCAAAGCTTTACTATGTAACTGATTCTGACAGATAAAAGATATCAAATTAGACAGTGACATTATTGTGTGAACGTAAAAGTTGCTTCTGTAGTTATATCTAGCTCTAGCAAGAGAAAGTTATTTCTAGAAAGCTTCATCTATTCTTGATCTGACATCTGAGTCCCCACATCCTGTATCTGTTTTCTAAAGATTATATCCAACATAAAGTGTTGTTTGGTCCTAGGTATGTAGCCTGATACTGAGATGTAAATATCATGTGACTGATGACTCAATATTACAACTTCCTTCAGCAAACAAGGGAAAAACACAAGTCTATTTTAAGACACCCTCACAAAAAAACAAACAGACAAAAAAAAAACAACAACAACAAAAAAATCCTGTCACTGGTGAAACATCATCTATATTTAAATGAATACATAAATCGCTGTCCATTTACACACACAAAAAAAAAAAGCCATTTGCCCACATAATGTTATAGAGGGTATGCATCGACGTCACTTTCCCGCCGAAAGCGCGCTCCCTCAGCTGGACTGAGTGGCAAAAGAACCTGCTGCGTGACTGGATTTAACAGGGGAAACTGCGAAAACGCGAGAAAAACTAACGAATTACACTAAAGGTTGGAATTGAATGTGTTTCTTACAACTTGTCAAATAAACCTAATCCATGGATATTGACATGCAGCAGGAGTCGTGTTTCCTGACATTTATATGTGCCTGATTTCGACGGCGGGGAGACACATAAAGCAAATCTGCCTGTGAATATTTTATATAGGCCTAACTACAATATCGGTAGGTTTAAATCCGCGTAATCACTTACATTAATGTTATATCATCATATTGTCCAGCCCTAAAACATATATAGTTTTATAGTATAGTTTTTGTCAGTGTTGTTTATTTAAAAACACCCAGTTATGCAGAATATAAGATGGAAAATAATTAATTGATGAGTTGTCAAACTAATAACAACAATATACACAAACATGTACACACACCAAATCAGAGCATTTTTAATCCCACCCCTAAACAGGCAGTTAAAACATGGTATAATAAAAAATCTATGGGGTATTTTGAACTGAAAGTTCACAGGCACATTCTGGGGACACCTTAGATTTATATTACACCTTGTGAAATAGTGTTCTAGCTAGGGAACCTTAAGGTTTGGGTAGATTAGAAGCAAATAATCAGTTCTCATAATCAACATTGAATAAATGGACAGGATAAAGATCTGTGTGTTTCGGCTCTCCTATCAATCACATGAAATCACGTGACTTTGGCACCCTGAACCACTGATTCGAAAAAAGAAAAAAAAAAACATTTGTGAAGCAGTGTTTTGAAATTGGCGTTTGAAAATGTGTTTAATATTAAGGTTGAACCACTGTAGTCACATGAAATGTTTTAAATAAGTTTTTAGTACCTTTATGGATCCTGAGAAGAGACGGTAATAACTTTAGCAAAAAAACAAACAAAACAAAAAAAATGAAAAAAAAAAAAACAAGACATAGGTAAATAATATGGTAATTTATAAATGAGGAAAGACCTTTAGAGTTCAGTGAGTGTTTAAAATGTTTAAAAGTGTTTAAAAATGAAAATAACGACAGTCTTGTCTCTGTGAATACAGTAAGAAACGAAGGTAACTTTAACCACATTTAACAGCAACATGCTAACGAAACATTTAGAAAGACAATTTACAAATATCACTAAAAATATCATGATATCATGGATCATGTCAGTTATTATTGCTCCATCTGCCATTTTTCGCTATTATTCTTGCTTGCTTTCCTAGTCTGTTGATTCAGCTGTGCACAGATCCAGACGTTAATACTGGCTTGTCTAATGCCTTGAACATGAGCTGGCATATGCAAATATTGGGGGCGTACATATTAATGATCCCGACTGTTACGTAACAGTCGGTGTTATGTTGAGATTCGCCTGTTCTTCGGAGGTCTTTTAAACAAATGAGATTTATATAAGAAGGAGGAAACAATGGAGTTTGAGACTCACTGTATGTCATTTCCATGTACTGAACTCTTGTTATTCAACTATGCCGAGGTAAATTAAATTTTCGATTCTATGGCACCTTTAAAGGGCAAACGCACAGAATCGGCACATATTTAATTACACCCCAAAATAGGCATTCATAACATGGAATAATAAAAAAATCTATGGGGTATTTTGAGCTGAAACTTCACTGACAAATTCTAGGGACACCTTGGACTTATATTACATCTTGTGAAATAGTGTTCTAGGGCACATTTAAATGAAGCAGATACCAGGTGCTTATAGCCTACAAGAAAAGACAAACCATCTCCAAAGCATCTACAAAGCACTCATATGTAGTTAGGTAAATCATTTTAATCTGTGCAGGGAAGATCATACATGCAGGCATGGATATACACATTTCTCTTGCATAGACATGTCAATAGAAATACAAGTACAAAGCACAGGACCCCCTTAACCACAAATGATGAGATTTGGTCTATTTTGGAAAAATAATAATAATTAAAAAAAAAAAAAAAAATGCTTTTCTTAAAACATGATTATTTTTCTTAATTGGTTTGTCTTCAAGAATATTAAAACAATGTTTACAATAATCCAGTCCAAACTTTTAAGATAATACGAACAGTAATACTAATACTAACAATAATACTAACATGTGACAAAATAAACTAATCACAATAAACTAATCACAATAAAAGAATGTGTCTGAACATAAAACCCCAAAGGTTCTTATCTTCCTCCTCAGAAATGGTATGAATGAAAGAAATAAACTGATCAACACTTAAATATCACAAATGTTTGACTAAAAACATTTAAATGTCACAAACATGTTTGACTAAATGTTATGTTTGACTGTTTCAACAGTTTGTGTGAAAATCATGCTGTAACATTTCTCCTGATAATCACATGAAGTATTTTCATTAGCTTAACACTAGAGTAACAACTTTACCACAGTTCATAGTTTTCTTTTTTTTTTTTTTTTTTCTTTCTTGATGAAATGGTTGACCAAAAGCACCTTGCTGGTTAAAATAGCTAAAAGCTCTAGGCACATTAGCAATATAACAATATCAGTATTTTCCAGTAATGGAACGATACCAGTAACAACATACAGTATCAGCAGTACAGACTTAATTCAGAACCTGAATACTTATTGTTTGACTCACAGATGTCTTGAAAAAAATACATATTTGTTTAAATGCTTCAGTGTGATACTTTAGTAGAATATAGAATATAGAACTTTCGGATACAAAAACTGAGATAACTTTCAGAGTATGCAAGTAGCCATAGCAACTTGTTCTCTGAAATTACCCTAATATATTTATTATGGTGGTTTCTCAATTCCAAGAACACAGAGAACGGACTTGCATTCTCGTGGAGTCCGGTTTTGCCAGACGACCTTGAAAGAACGAACTCGGAAGGACTTGAGGACACAGAACGCATCATTTGAGAATTGAGATGTGCTGCGAACTTGTTGCTCAACTGACCGTCCCAGCATATTATAAGTGGCTAATGCACAATAAATACAACATAACGTCACATTTTATTATATTTATTATAATATTATATATTTTATTATAATTATAATAATCATATTTTATTTTTATTACTTATATTTTATACTAACATACATTTAAATTGACACCTGCCATGGTGTCGGTCATCTCTGATGTGTGTCTTCAGGCGATGCACTTAAATGTGCAGTATGTAAGAATTTTGAAGGTCGCTAAAAGGCTATTCAAAACAAAGGCGTAGCTTGATGACACCAAGTTTGAGTGCAGAATCTTGGGACATGTGGTGCAATATAATAGGGATAGGACTCGGGAAGAAATAAGTGCGAATATTTATTTTGCTGTAGTATGAGGTGAAGCGGGACCGAGTGTTGTGGGAGCTGGAGCGATTGCGCAACACACACCTCACGAGCAGCAGGACTTTTAATATGACACAGTCGCTGGCGCCGCTTCCGGTTTTCTGGTCATGAGTATGAGGTAACACAGCTCTGTTTATCATATTAGATACATTTGAGTGTGTTGAAAATGATGCTATAACGTTATACATAACGTTACGTGCGTTCGCTCGGCGGCTGCTGTGAGACACTGTTACACACTGCAGTAAGATAGATCGATTTTAGAATATCATATTAAATGCTGGATGGCTTGTGTTGATAAATGGCATGCAATTAATTTTAAAACGTATTGTATGATGGAGAAAATGCTGTATTACTGTTACTAAAAATAAAGCTGCTTTTGCAGATTATGCTATGTTAGCTACTTGACAAAATAGTGTTTTTCTCTGAGGCACGGTAAAGCATGGTACTCACAAAAAATCAAGAACATTAGATTTAAACAATAAGACTAAACGTGTTGAGCTGTATAACAATATTTAGTTTTCTGTCTATAAATGTATCAAAACATTTGTTACCTTGTCTATTAAAACTTGTAATATTTTAAAGCATCTTTGGTGTTTTCCATGGTTTCTACAAAATAAACCCGGAAACGATTTCTCACGATTTACAAATCACTGGAATCATTTGGGATATTGTAAGTACTCAAGTGAACAAAATATATAACACTGGCCTAGTGGTTTTTGGATATTTTACTGCAAAAATATTACTGTACATATTGCACCTTTAAATGTTAAGCATGTAGTTTCTGCTACATTGGTGCCACCTAACCAAATTACAAAAATAAAGCATATTTTGTAAACAGCCCTTTCTCATGTTGTGCATGACTCAACTCAAACACAACTCAACAGCTTTTACGGGTGCTTGTGAAGGCATCAACAGGTGAATGCAGGCTACTTTCCATAAAAGTTCAAACATTAGGAAAACTTTAGCTGTGTCGCTATCAGTGGTGTAGTCCTAAAAAAATAAGTGGTGTACTAAATGTGGTCACAAACAAACAAAAACAGTAATCAGGCTGAATGAAAATTTAAACCACTCTCTGTCAGTAGGTGGCGCTTATGGAGCAGCAGAAATAGAGCTGTTTCCCCGGTAACCTCTGTAAACTCAGTTTTATATTATTTATTACTATATAAGCGTATCAGTTTGACAGAATTGTCTACTTCATTGTGTTATAAGAAGTCAAACTATCATTTTCCATTATAAAAGCATTTGTTATGAAAAAAATAGCCTATACACATAGCCTATAGAAACAAGATGTCACAGATGTAATATAAATCTAGTGAATTCCCTTAATAGGTTATAAATTCTACAAGTTAGCCAAATTTACCATAATTACTATAAAACTATATAAATTCTAATAAGGGAGGGTCATGAATAGTTTAAAAAGCTCCCTAATAATTGTTGGGGCAAGATTTGTCGTCCTCTTTTCAGTCTTTTGTTCATTTTGTCCATCAGTCTAGATCACGTTTGACTTTCTCTATAGCGTTATAAAGTGTTTAACTCTCAATAGAATTCAAATGGATCGCACATTTTATCATCAGTGTCGGGATGGCTCGTGGAAATCTTTTCACACTTTTGGAGCTTAATAAGATTCATAGTAGCAGCCTAGTATGTTTCGCTTTTGATTCGCGCACTAATGCATTAAATAAGCAAGGCTTCATTTGCGTTTATGGTCTTTTCAGTTTGTACGGGAACTTAGCGCTTATAAAAGCTCTGAACGCATGATGTAGGCTATATAATTAATGAATAGTCTTATTTCCTCACCACCATATTTCTCACGCCGAGACCGCTGCAGTGAGAGAACTGAAGAGAACAGTGAGAGCGCATGCGCTCAATGCGCCGCTCAAAACACCGAGCGGCTTTGATCGGAGTCTCTCACTGCAGCGCGAACACGCACAGCCTGGTTTTTAGCCGATGATGAGCGGAAAAAGGTAGAATGACAGAAGTGCTCATGCACCAATTACAACAAAGAATCGCGAGTTTACACAAAAGCATTGGACACACAGTTAAAGGAGAAGATAACAGGACATTATTTTATGGACTTTCGAAGCAAAAACAAGTGGGTATACGCAAATACTGATCCTTAGAAGTCGTAATACGCAAACAGCCCTGAGCAAAAAGTAAGCATACGGCGTATGCGTGCGTATCGCCCCGACTACACCACTGGTCGCTATGTGTCATGAGAGTAAAGAACTGAGCAGCTAACACTGTCTAGAGCGAACATAAGCATCTCGCTTATTATAAGCAGACCTGCAAACCTGTATGCAATCTGACTTCAAAGTACGCTGGTACGATTTGTCACTCTAAACTACGCAAAAACCTTGTGACACCTCTGTGCACGCGCAGTCCTCAAATCAAGCAACAGCAAAAGAAGAAGAGTTCGACCAATCATAGCGCTAGGTTCTTCCCCCAAATATACTGTAAATGTTAGACCCAGTGACAGGCTGGCATGAAATGGCTTACATAATACTTAGTAAGGAGGCCATAATAATTTTTGACTCATGGCTGAAGTTAAGTTTCTCCAGCTCTCCCCAGGTTGGCAAAAAAAGCATCTCAAAATGCATCAGATTGATGCTTTAAAATATGGAATATTTATATTTTTCTTCTGGGGGAGCATGCCCCTGGACCCCCCTAGATGGGTAATATCCTTCTCACTGTTTTCATCCCTGACCCGTTTTCATGCCTGTCCTTTGCCTCTTCACTGCCCTTTCAATGAAAGTGTCAGGGTAATAAATGATGTTATATTGACATCTCACTGGCAGACTCAGTCTGATTAGAGGACGTCCCATCGATAGTGTTAAACAGTATGTCACAGTCTCATGGGCAGGAGTCCTCACATAGGCATCATTCTGATTAAGGACGGATCATCTTGATCCACCTGTAAGAATATACAGATTCACAGATGGTATAAGAGAAGAACAGGATTGATGATTCAGATACACACACAAATCTAGAAACCAGGAATTGTGTATTTCTTTAAGTGTTTGCAAATTATACAGTAGTTTTATTTCCCCAAATATGAAACACATTGTGTAAGAGCCATTGAATGTCTGTTGTAATTCCATTGTTGGGCACTGGGTGGAGTGTGGGTCTGATTATTAAATAGGAAGCCAGAGAGTAAGAGAAGTCAGGCGTGTAATGGAGGGAAGCACAACATTTTTTGACATGTCAGGACATGTGCAGGGGGAAGCAAGCTTGTGGGATTACTATGTGTTAAAATGACATCATCAAGCTTTGTGATAAATAAAGATGATAAACGCAGCACTGGACTGGACAAAAATGTTTTAGATCTCACACGTCAGAAACAACACAACACCTCTAAGACAAGATGGTTCATCTTTTGTCTGATAAACTGAATCACAGTTTCATCTTCTGTACTATTGTAATATAAAATGTTTGCATGCCATATTGTCTGAAGCATTAAGATTTAAATACCACATTCTGGAAGAATTTGAGCGTTTCTAGTGGTTGTCATTTTATATTGTGGCTTATTCTGAGTTTTGAACTATTGTATTGGTGAGATTTAATAAGACAGTATTGGTAACTCTTCCTTTCTTTCTACATAAAGTTGCACTTTTTATTTTTATATTAAGATAAAAAGAAAATAAACTCTCCGGATTTGATGCTAGGATCTCTCTAATAGAAGTAATACATTAGGAATTTCAAGCACTGCGGCACAGATTGGAATTCAGTCAAGAACAGATAGATACTCTCACCAAAGAAAATAATTTTTTAAAGGACTCTGTTCACACACGCTGTCATAGGTTCCACATGTGTAAGTGGAAAAAAACAGAGACACACAATCCAGCACACATTCTTCCTCTTCTCCCATACCTCTTCTTCTCCCTCGTCCTGATCCAACTTCTCCTCTCCTCCTTCATCTATTCTTCTCCCTTACCCAAACATTATTTTCTCTCTGCTCCTCTGTGTTGTTCTTCACACACACTGAACAAATATGATTCAAAGAGTCCTATTTTACTGTGTGTCCATATAATGAAATGAACTTCAACACCTGACTATGCCTCCAACTGAGACTGGAATCTGCTATTTCTAAATATTTAAGTGATCTGCTAATTAACAATGCTTATCATATTTTTCCAGTACTGTTGTTGTTCCAAAAGTATGTTTTATCCTATCCTATATTTAAAGATAGTAACATTAGGTCTTCCTTTCTGATTTGCTGTGTTTAAGCATTTGCAAATAAGATGAGAAAGATCCATGATTTTAGTATGGGGTAAGCTTATATGAAAAGAAAATGTAAGCATTTTAGAAATGTGTTAATTGACTGCATTTTGTGTGAAAACGACATAAATTGTGTTAATGCAATGGCCACAACAGACAGATGTTCTGCTAAATGTGTTTAGAGTTTTGAAAATGTGACTACAGAATGGACAAAAGTATGTTAGCAATTGAAAAAAACTGTAATACCAGGTGTAAACAGGGCCATATTGGCTGTCCACATATTGAAATTATTGTTCAGATCTGATTTGTGAGTCCAGTGGTGCTCTTTCATTTTCCGGAATATCTGCATTGATTTCTATGGCAAGGATGTTGTGTTGTTAGGTATATGCCAACAGCAACATAAAGGGGTTTGCAATACAGATGTTGTCTTAAAAAGCGCGGTTATCTTATTTATTCTGTGCTGTCGTCTCCGCTTGTCTCAAAGTTTAAAGGGGTGGTTCAGTGTTTTTTTTTTTCTAGGCTTGATTGTGTTTTTGGGGTGCAGTTTAACGTGTCTTAATTCTTTTTTTTTTTTTTAAAGACGAATTTTTCATATATTTTACCTTTATTCTACACCTCTGTTTCCATTGTCATTTGAACGGCTCGTTTGACTTCCTGCTTCTATGAAGCCGCTCCCTCCAAAATACGCAATGTACTCAGATTGGTTGGCGGGCTTGTGATTCGCTCATGGTTCTGGATTCGCTGAAGCTTCCGGAAATGCCATGCCCCTTACCATTCGTTGCTTCAGTGGAAATGTAAATAATGGCGTCTATATTGCTGTATCAAATTGAGCCGAATCAGACCCAGATGAAGAGGGTCAAGCTGCAATCACGGCTTTTAAAAGACGTTTATGAATGGTATTTCATTTAGTATTTGTGTCAAAGTGTTTAGATGCTGTCACTGCTGTTTGATAGCTTTCAATGTACAGTTTTATCCTGATTAAAGCTTTACTGTAGCCGAATACATGCCTGAGTAGTAGCATTTTTGTAAAGGTAGCGTTTAATTTATACCAGAGGTGGGGGACTCGAGTCACTCGATGTCATCCTTTGGCTAGCATTACAATATATGATCACGCTCTTATTCTTGCAAATGCTTTTAAATAATTTAAGCGCGCCAAAAGAGAAAAAGAGAAAAAGAGAACGCGCTGTCTGTGAATGTCCTGTCACACACACGACGCACAGAAAGACGCGCGCCTGAATGTCATGCTTGAACGAACAATAACACACCCAATAATGCCACAAATGTCAGTTTTGTCGAGTATCCTCATTAGAGCAGCCTTGAATGAGTTAAAGTCTTAAACGAAAGTAAATAGTTGTGAGAAAGTGGGACACGCGTGAGATCAGCATCATGTGCGGCAGATCTTAAAGTGACAGCAACCAATGCTGTCTGTCACTGAAGACCAAAGGTAACAGAAAATTATCTCATGTATTTTTTTGCAAGTGCAATGCGTTGTAAATGGTTATTCACTGTTTATAATGAAATGTCAGCTTTTTTTTTGCAATAGCACTTAGTATGTGTACAGTGTCTAATAATTGGTCTTCAGTGTTAGACTTTGAATGAAAAGCTTACGGATAGTTTATGGGGATGCACATAAATATATTGTATACACACACAAACAAACAAACAAAAAAAACCAACTCAAACTTGCAAACAAACAATAGACTTTTCACTCATACATGTGCACACATTCACTCACAAATATTAATGAATCACAATCATATCACCTCTCTCTGTCACACACACACACAAACAATCAAATTTGCAAACATAACCATGCACATGCAAACAAATACACTTTTCACTCATACACACGCACACACATTAATTTATTTTTTATATTTAGGTTTTTATTGTATTGGCAGCTCAGCTGTATGTGGACACCTTTTGAGTAGAAATGCATATTGCAATTTTTTTGTTGCAAATAAAACTCCCATAGTCCATAACTACTGTAGTTTTAACTTATTTTAATATAAATTCAGTCAAATCATCAAACATTTGTATGACTTGCCAGTGACTTGTTTGACCCAGGGTACGACTTGACTTGAATTGCTTGACATAAAGCAGTGACTTGACTTGATTCTCACAAAAATTGATTTGGACTTGCTTGAGACTTGAAGGCTATGACTTGAGACTTACTTGCGACTTGCACATGTGTGACTTACTCCCACCTCTGATTTATAGCATGAACAAATGTTTGTCTATGAACATAGAAGTTTGTTGGTGAAGTATGCAATATAATTTAGGTAACATTAACTGGCTAGGGAAGCCAAAACGCGTTGGTCTTTGTTTACGTCCTTGATGCAACCAAAAAATAGCAACAGAACTATACATTTAAAAGACATGTACAAACAATAAAACGTCCTTACAGTTTGAAGCCAATAAACATTGAACTCGTGTAGATTCTGGAAGCTGTCTTCCGCACCGCATCCAGACTATACCACTGATTATTATTATAATGGGTTCTTCTATTATCTTTTGACGTGTCGCTCGCACCCGGTGTAGTACACAACTCTTCTGATTCCATTATGCCGCGCGACATGGCCTCGCCCAATTTGTGACTGCGATTGGAATAGGATTTCAAACCTATGATTGTTTTCTTTTTGCCATTCACACTTGCTGCATCTGGTTGGATTTCAATCGGATATGCACAAAATCAGATTTGAACTGACAGTCTGAATGAGGCTTTAGTATCTTACCGGATCACTGCGCTGCGTCCTGCCGTCTGTTTAAAGAAAAACAACAAACTCAATTAAACACAGATCACTTTGGTTAATCACAATAAAAATACATATTTTTGCATCTTTCAATTATTTTTTACACACAATCTCCATCTTGTTAAATCAGCCATTTGTAATACTCACCTTCTCCTCTTTCTTGACGTTTGCGATAGATAATCACAGCAGCAGCAGCAGCAACGAGCAGAACAGCAAGAACACCAACAACTATTCCTGCTACAGCACCTGAAGACAGACCAGAATCTGGAACTGATGAAGACAGACAGTCATTATTACTAGAGAGAGCCACTGATAACCAGCTTTACCAATATATTTGTCTGATTTTTACACCTTTGTACTTTGGTCATCAATTGTATGACATTGATTAATAAATGACAGATTCCTTAATAAAAAATAACAGCAGTTAAATCAGCATCACTGCACTGTGCACTCAAAAGGAAACATCAATGTCACAAAAAACTAATTTTATGCATTTTTCATGTTAATAAATTCAGACTTGTTAACAGCGTGTTTGTTGTGTCGTGTATCTTGATGTGCATGTGAAGATGATGGAGAAGTTATCAATTATGATTTTTATGATCATTTTTCCTAATAGACCAATTTGGTGTTTGCAAACAGCGATGACGTTTTTGTGGGCGAAGCCTACCTGGTTGCAGTAAATGACAGTTGAGCAGTAGCGGTCTATGGAAGCCACAAAATAAAAGAATAAAAAATGTTAATTTCGAGTTTATATCTCACATTTCTTACAAAGAAAAACAGAATTGTGAGATATACTCGTATTTTGTCTTTTCTGAATTGCAATTTATCCCGCAATTCTGACTTTTTTCCCCTCAGAATTGTGAAAAAACTCACAATTGCGAGTTATAAAGCCAAACATAAATTGGCAGAAACATAAATCGGCGCCTATCCTTGCAGGTGTCATCAGTCCAGTCTGTGAAACGTCTCCGTTTAGCTTCAAATGACGTTTTCAACGATGGTTTTCTTTAAAAATGAAGACTATATTTTTTGCATTCCGATTCCAACATCCAGAGACACAACAAAACATTTTTCTCTTATTCTGTGGATTTTGCACATTTTCCTCCAATTGCTACCGCTATTTTTCTGCAACCACTTTGTAAGTGACATAATTGTGACGTCTATATATATATACATACAGGTGCTGGTCATATAATTAGAAAATCGTGAAGAAGTTCATTTTTTTATTGTAAATTATTTTTAAAAATTAAACTTTCATATATTCTAGATTCCCTACATGTAAAGTAAAACATTTCAAAAGTTTTTTTTTTTTTTTTTTTTTTTTTTTGATGATTAGAGCGTACAACTCATGAAAGTCCAAAATCCAGTATCTCAAAATATTAGAATATTTACATTTGAGTTTCATTAAATGACCATCCCTACAGTATAAATTTCGGGTATCTCTTGTTCTTTGAAACCACACTAATGGGGAAGACTGCTGACTTGGCAATGGTCCAGGAGACAATCATTGACACCCTCCACAAAGAGAGTAAGTCACAGAGGGTCATTACTGAATGTGGTGGCTGTTTACAGAGTGATGTATCAAAGCATATTAAATGCAAAGTTGACTAGAAGGAAGAAATTGGGTAGGCAAAGGTGCACAAGCAACAGGGATGACCACAAGCTTGAGAATACTGTCAAGTAAAGCCAATTCAAACACTTGGGAGAGCTTCACAATGAGTCGAATGAAGCCGGAGTCAGCGCATCAAGAGTCACCACACTCAGACATCTTCAGGAAAAGGACTACCAAGCCACTTCTGAAACAGAAACAATGTCAGAAGCATCTTACCTGGGCTAAGGAGAAAAAGAACTGGACAGTGAACAGTGGTTGAAAGTCCTCTTTTGCTGTAACATGTGCTGCCGACCAAGTATTGAGTGTACAAATGAACATACTTTAAAGAACTTGAACTTTTCTGTTTTAAAAATCCATTTTTTGATTGATCTTAGGAAATATTCTAATATTTTGAGATACTGGATTTTGGACTTTCATGAGCTGTACGCTCTAATCATCAAAATTAAAAAAAAAATAAAAAATTTGAAATATTTTACTTTACATGTATACAGGGAATCTAGAATATATGAAAGTTTCATTTTTAAAAATAATTTACAATAAAAAACGATATTCTAATTATATGACCAGCACCTGTATGTGTGTATATATATATATATATATATATATATATATATATATATCAAGGGAACTAAATTATACTCACTAACAGTAACTCTGAAGCGGTTCTTAATCATGCCGCTGTTGATGTGACGAGGACTGATGCTGCTGATCTTCAGTGTATATTCTCCAGAGTCTGTGGTTCTGGTGTTCATGATGGTCAGAGATCCATTCTGATGATCCAGCTTCAGTCTGTCTCTGAATCTCTCATCACACTGAACATCTGTACAGATCTTACTCTGATCTCCAGTGATTTCAGAAATGGGAATATCATTGAAATACCACCTCATCACATCATTTAGGTTTCTTTTTTCATCAGGACCTAAGGTGAGAGATTCTCCCTCCTTCACTGATTTTTTATCTGGTTCAGGAAAACCTGAAACACAAACCAACAGCTGATTGAAGGATATTTTTGAAAAAAAAAAGAAAAAAAAAAGAAAACACTGTGGATATGAGAACAATGTCTCATGCTCTTTGAAAAGCTACATTTATTTTTTCCACACATTTTAATTTTGTTTTTACATTAAATCCTTTAACAGTAAATGTGTTTACAAAACTTTATTTTCTTTTAGTGCAAGAAAATATTTGATATCTGCAACCTTTTTACCACTACTGGATTACGGAGATCGGCTTTACATGACTGACCCAGTACATTATTTAATAAAACTTGACACCATTTATCATAGTGCTTTACGTTTTATTACTGGTTATAGCTATCAAGCACATCATTGCACTTTATACGATAAGGCTGAGTTGCCATCTTTGTATACTCGAAGAACTTTTAATTGGTATTGTTTTATTTATAAGTCTATCTGTGGTCTAGCTCCATCTTACTTGTCTCAACTTTACAAACACAAATGTCAAAATCGACCCTATTTACTTTATAAGTGCATATTACTAGTCTTGTGGTGAACAATTAATCCATGCAAGTTAAAACACATAAAAAAAATTGTTTGTCGCGGTAATCTTTAATCAAAATCTGAAAAGTTACTTCAGGTCTGGAATGGCGTTCCTTCCCTGGTGACGGCAGTTTGACGGCTTGGGTTGAAAACACGTAAACCACTCCCCTGCAACCGTTCATCTGCTATGAGCGAGAGATGGAGAGGAGGAGTACTAAAGTAAACTCTGCCATCTATTCAATATTCAGTTTCACTTGGAAATACGTCACAACACTGGAGAAAAGTCATTTGCAACTTCCGGTTCATGCAGACTTTAAACATAATGCTTCTACTGTTTGCAATACCTTATAATATGTCTTAAAGCTGCCTGTGCTTCCATCACTAAATGAGTTTAAGTTACTTTTAACAGATTGTGTGTTTTATCCTTTGGTAAATTGCTGCTGTGATCCTTGATTGTATTTTTTTTTTTTTTTTTTTTTTTTTTTTTGTCTTGATGTGTATTTGTATGTCTATGTTATTGTTGCTGCTTTCATGGCCAGAGGCCTGTACCATGATGGTAGTTGAACAAACTCAGGGTTATAGGATTAGTTTCAAATTGACAAAACCAAACCACTTCAATCCGGCTTTGTTGGTACCATGATGCTGATCATCAACTTTCTCTGTCAACTCAGGCTTTGATCCTGAGTTTGTGGAGCGCGTGCACATGAATCCGTGACATCAGTGGTGAACAGCCAATCACATGCCTTGCAACAGAGATAAACTGTGATTCACTTCCCGCGAGAGAGCCAGCGCGATTCAAAACTCCTTTGCTGAAAATGAAGAATTAAAACACATTTACACTAATGGAAAATACTTGTCTGTGAAAGTGATCTTTCTCTATCAGTGCAAGTGAAAGTTGTGAAGTTAGTTTATAGTTGATAATATATAGTGATAGAGACTTAAACATACAAGATCACATGTAGTAATTTTTAAAGAGTATATTTACACCTTATTTAGGCCTATATTACATATGATCTATATATATTAATATTCATTGAAACTAAGTGCTTAATAACAACTGTTACACTAAACTTGCGTGTGTGTAATGGATTAATAAAAATATAGATAATTATACAAATCATATATAAATTATATTATCATTAAAACCAGACAATTTCATCGTTAAATATTTGTTTTTACTATATAATGACCTTTAATTTGGAGGAAGAGAAACTGGGGGAGTGACTTTATTGCGTTAGGTGTGTTAGTGTCAGTTTGCTCACATCTGATTGGTCCAATTTCAGTTTCAAATCTCTAACCCAGAACATAACCTGCCCCGGAGCAGGTTAGCTGTGGAGCGTAAGTTACCATGGCGATGAACACTGCTAAAAGTCAAGTTACTTTAATGGTACCTAAAACCCAGGATTGCCGCAAACTAATCTGAAACTTACCTGGCTAGCCAGCTAAACCGGCTTCATGGTACAGGCCCCTGGTCTCGCTGGTAAAAGATATTTTAATCTCAATGAGTTTTTAATCTGGTTAAATAAGGAATAAATGAAAAAAAAAAAAAAAAGAATGTTTCAAAGACATTAAGTATTTACTGCATTAATATAGAATAAGGCCTTGTTTACATCTGGAATTAAGATGCATTTTGGTCGATGCAAGTGGATGATGCTAAATACATGTGTAAATGGGTTGTTACATTCCTATGTTACGCTGAGTTGTGATTTGGGTGTTTTTGTATTTTCTCTCCCATGTATTTTCTTCTGTCTCTCTCTCTCTCTCTCTCTCTCTTTCATTTTAACTTTTGTAGGTGACGCACTGAGTGGGTGCATTGGCTGTCAATCATTCGGGCTGAGTGGGTTAAATGTGCTGACGTGGAGTTGTTGTTCTCCAATCGTTTCGCTGTAGGACGGGGGTCCTGTGGCATGCCCCCTGGAGGAAATTTTTTTGCATTTTAAAATTAAATGCATGAATATGGTGCATTCTGAGAGCCAAATTAAGTGACTAGGTCAATGAAGAAATTTGTTCTCTTGTAAACAATTTTGTGCTCTAATAGTAATTTATTAATTGGTAATGGTAATGCAGTAATGGCACAGTCACACAACATATAGTAGACTAAATGATAGTTCATAACTGGTCAAACATGTAGAGTATACATTTAAACCATTAAAAATATGTAGCAAAAGAGGTTACCTTTGTTGAATTAATTTATTTCCAGAATAATTAGTGGAGGCCTGAATCTATACATCTGTATTTGTGACTTGGGTAAAGTTGGTTTTATATTCGCACATTCAGACTTCTGATAAATTCCGACTTTCCAATAAATGTGCAATAAATTAATGTTTGCGAATTTTAAGCAGCGACATGATATTGACAACCAACGATTGTCAACTTACAACATTTTTCACAGTCGATCAAAATAGGCAAGTATTGTTTTAATGGCATATTTACTTGTGAATGTCCACTGAATGTCCAATGTAGTGTGATTAACAAGACTATTGAATACGGATGTCCGAATGTGCGAATATAAAACCAACTTTACCCAAGTGTATTTGTGGAACTAATGGTCACTCTTTGATTTGTTAAACAATCCAGAATGCACTAAACACACTAGTTTATTATAGAGAAAAACAACAAATGAATAAAAATATATAATCATAAGCTGACCAATAAATAAATAATCTAGGTGAGTATATATTTCAGCAGCAAAAAGTATGCTAGCCTACTTCTTAAAAAAAATTTGCACAGTAATTTTATAAAATCTAAATGTTAATAAAAAAAGTGTAAAATTACTATTTGTATTCTTATGAAATAAAACAAAACAATTTTTATTAGATTTATATTTGAATGTAAAGAATTATATGCATTTATAATAATGTAAGATTAAAATTTTAAATGTATTGTGCAGCTTTTTAATGGGGCAACAAGATATGATAGATACGACAGAACAAAATAGGCTATTAATAATCTTTCAGTGTGCAAAACCATGATAGTTGAAGATTTTCTTCATTTTCTTTTGTATTAGTTTTAGTTGTAAATGGGTTAGAGACTTTTTTTTTTTATTCTTTTCTTTTATTTGGCAAAGTCCAGTTCCCTGTGTGCTCCCCAGTTCCTAAATACTGTAAATTTGCTGTTTTCTTTCTTTTTTTCTTTCTGGATTGTAAATTAATATTGTTTATTATATTTTCCTTGAAAATAACGTATCTTAGCCTGTTTAAAAATGAACATATGTTCACTGGTAATTGCTTCGCAGTCTCCTGCTTCTCTCATACGTTTTCAGTGTTTAATGGTGATAATTGTCAAAACTGGACTAAATGTTCCTCTTCTTACTCCCTAGACATTTAATAGCCAAAGAAGGGTTGTAACAGTGGTCTAAAACGTTTTGGGATTGTCCACTTTTGACTACATTCATAGGTAATCGAAAACACATTCGACCGGATTGCTTTCATAATGTAAAAGCTCATATGGTCAAATGTGATCGAACAACCACTAAAGACCGTCTACTGACCTAATGCGTAAACATTATGGGATGTGCTCTAGACAGACGGGATTTAAACTTTGACAGCTGAAGAACCAAGATTAGTTTGAAGATGAAAAATGTACCAAGCAAAATGTTCTCTCACCATTACAGATTTCTAACACACTCACAGCGTTCGGCACGATCTCTTGGCTATCAGAGCAGAAACGAAAGCTTCTGCTCTCTGTATGTTTTTCTCTGTCTTCCCATGTAAATTGCACAAGCTGATTCTGTCCATTAGACCGAAAGATCTGAAAAACAACATATACATTTACCCGTCCATAAACCCTCCCCTCGAAGAAATCAGGACAGAAGTGGTTGAAAGTGGACAAAAGAGAAGGAAAAAAACACCAGGTGTAAAAGGGAAATCACCTGCTTGTGATCTGATCGATCAAAACGCATTTTAATACCAGTTGTAAACAGGGCCTAGAGATAAGAACAACTCTGAAAATCTAACAATGATGTCATTTAAACCTGCTTTTAAACATTCATTAAATGACTCACCATGAACGGTAACACTGTAGATCTTTTCACTGATGATGCGGTTGAATCGTTGTAGTTTATATTCTCCAGAGTCTGTGTTTCTGGTGTTCATGATGGTCAGAGATCCAGTCTGATCCAGCTTCAGTCTGTCTTTGAAACTCTCAGTACCTTCATTACACTGAACATCTGTACAGTTGTCACTGTGATCTCCATTGATTTCAGCTATGCGAGTTTTATTAAAATACCATTTAATCTCTTCTTGTTGGTGTTTGTGAACATAAGTGTATAGTGTGACTGAATCTCCCACCATCACTGACACTCTGACAATATCATCATCAGAAATACCTGAAAAAGAAATTAATAGTCAATCATGAGCCAAACAAAACTAAACAACAGGACAGTGCTGAGAAATGTTTTTTACCGAAAGAATTGTGAGTAGAGAAATCTCTGTTTTTATAATGTTACACATTCAAACAAACAGCAGAAGAACATCACTGATTTACACATTCACTCATCAGTTAAACACATGACTCTCATGAATGATGCTGAACATTTTAATGAACATCATACAAGACACACACACACACACACACACAAAGAAAATATTTTAATCACAAAGCATTGCTTTTATTTTCAGTTGGGTACAACGAGGCTAAAAACTTTCCAAAACATCTGCTTTTTAAGATTCATTTTGTGAAATTTTCTGATTCTCGATGCGATTGCGGGCTGCAGCTCAAAGTTTATTCTGCGCTAATTTGATCTAATTTTTGATGTTTTTTTATAATGTGGTAGATTTAAGTAGCAAATGTGAATCGCTAAAATTATTGACTATATTTTAAAACAAATGTCTTATTAATTATTTTAAGCTAATTAAAGCAACAGTTTTTCAATAACAGAGGAATATGTAAAAGTATGGTATTAGGGGTAAAAAGAAAAATGCCAATGCTGTTGGGACGAAAGACACAATAATTAACATGATAATAAACTGACTTTTCCATTTATTGACATGACAAGGTTAGATTCAGATGGTAAATCATATATTAAGTTGGTGTGTTCTATGAATAATTGTGATACTAAGTATGGTCGCTAGAGGGCAGTAAAACCTAATAAGAAACCTAGAAAGGTGATGAAGAAAGTTGAGTTGTTGATTTGCTATGGCAATGTTACTGATGCTTCCTACATTAAAGACGACCGTTTGGAGTTAGCTTTTGTTTTCATTCTTTTTTATACATCTTACAACATCACAGTTGGGTGTCCACTTTAGAGATAATACGCAGTTCCGGCTCTTCTCACATGTTGCCGGTACTCTGATTGCCCACACCGGAACGTAGAATCATCCGGCTATTAATTAATTATATACATCGCGCGTTCTGAGCTTCCATAAGCTGTACGAACTGAATGGATCAATTGTCTGCGCAAAACGACTGTGACTGAAGCCCAACTGTAGCGCGCTCCAAAAGTGTTCAGATTTGCAGCCGTTCTTATGAGACGCTGAATGAGAAAATGTGCAACCCATTTGAATTCTATTGAGGATAGTAAAACATGATCTAAAACAGCCACTAAAATGACTGATGAAAAGAGGGGAAATATCATCCTGCAAGCTTTTTAAACTCACGATGACCACATTTACTAGAATTGATCACATTCTGTTGTATTTATTGTGGAAAATTTTGACTAGTTGTAGAAATGATAATAGATAATCTGTTAAGGGAATAGATTTTTTCACTAAAGATTTATATTACAGCTGTGGCCTGTTGTAGTTCTAACTGTTTTGCTGTTTTCATAACTCATGCTAAAAAAGAAAGAGAAAATGGTCTTACCTGTAATTATAACCTTATTGTATCAAATGCTAGGTAACAGACTTCGGTAAAGTTGGTTTTATATTCGCACATTCGGACTTCTGATAAAGTCAGACTTTCCAATAAATGTGCAATAAATTAATGTTTGCGAATTTTAAGCAGCGACATGATATTGACAACCAACGATTGTCAACTTACAACATTTTTCACAGTCGATCAAAATAGGCAAGTATTGTTTTAATGGCATATTTACTTGTGAATGTCCAATGAATGTCCAATGTAGTGTGATTAACAAGACTATTGAATACGGATGTCCGAATGTGCGAATATAAAACCAACTTTACCCGTCACCCATAGGAGGTCTCTGACTAAATACTGATACTTAGAGGTCAAAAGCAATAGCAAAAGTAATAGGTCATTATTATTAAAATGCAGACAAAGATTTTGGATAGCTAGTTTGACTTGTTTGGTGCGGAATAGGTGCGGTAGGGGCACAACCTCCTATTCTTTCATAGGGCCCAAAATTGCTAGCGGCGCCCCTGCTTACAATGGTCGAGCCAAAATATCAAACTGCAGCAAAGCGATAAGAGCTGAAATCAAACTGCAACTATTACCTGGGTTGAGTACAAGCAGTAACACCGAGACCAAAATTATTCGAAACCTCATTTTCACATAAACACAAATAAATAAAATAAAATAAAATAATCCAGATCCTAGGGTTTCGGTTTGACAACAGAAAGAAAACGTAAAGTTGGTTTTATATGCGCACATTCAGACATCCGTATTCAATAGCCTTGTTAATCACACTACATGAAGTGGCTTGTTTGGGTAAAGTTGGTTTTATATTCGCACATTCGGACATCCTACATTGGACATTCAGTGGACATTCACAAGTAAATATGCCATTAAAACAATACTTGCCTATTTTGATCGACTGTGAAAAATGTTGTAAGTTTATTGCACATTTATTGGAAAGTCTGAATTTATCAGAAGTCCGAATGTGCGAATATAAAACCAACTTTACCGAAGTGTACAGAAGGAGGGTTAGGAGCATGCGCCGAAAAGACGGCGAAACAGCTCCAGAGAAACAACGTTAATCTAGGTTACTTAGAGGTTTGTTTAATATTCTCTTTTTTCAAACAAGAACGGTCAAATGTCATCAAATAATTACTTACAAAGTGAATTTGTAGAGTGAACGTCCTAATTACGGCTCACAGGATTCAAACACCTGTCTGTGTAGTTTGGTGTTTCAGCGATTGTAAGTGTCTGCTGTTTTCACATTAACGTTACTTATTTTAACTGTATACTGAAACAGTATATTACATATTGGCAATTGGTAATGTTTTATATGTTGCGTGGTGTCTCAGGTTGATGAAAGATGTCAGTGTTTCTCTCTTGTGGCATTCTAGTACAGTGCTGAGGTCCGATTTATTGGTGACAAAGCCAGACACAGTGTTTTTTTAAATGTTCAGCACTTTAAAACAATCAGGGAGCCACTGAAGTGCACATACAATATATGATATAAGAAGAATCTGTTTTCACATTTATACTTTTTTTTTTAGGTCCTCTGTTTCCTGTGCATAATGCCACACCAGACCAGAAATACTCTATGAGAGCTTATAATATATAAAGTTCAAAAGTCTATTCAAACACTTCGGTAAAGTTGGTTTTATATTCGCACATTCGGACTTCTGATAAATTCAGACTTTCCAATAAATGTGCAATAAATTAATGTTTGCGAATTTTAAGCAGCGACATGATATTGACAACCAGTGATTGTCAACTTAAAACATTTTTCACAGTCGATCAAAATAGGCAAGTATTGATTTAATGGCATATTTACTTGTGAATGTCCAATGAATGTCCAATGTAGTGTGATTAACAAGGCTATTGAATACGGATGTCCGAATGTGCGAATATTAAACCAACTTTACCCAAGTTATTCAAATGCACAATGTTCTCCCTAGTCCTTCCTTACAGACTACCTTCCTGAATCTTTTGGAACAGAATGGCTCCCTGATTGTTTTAAAGTGCTGAACATCTCAAAAAACACTGTGTCTGGCTTCGCGAGGCAATCGGACCTCAGCACTGTACTAGAATGCCACAAGAGAGAAACACTGACATCTTTCATCGTTTGGTAAGAATGACAATAAGAGATGTTTTGGTTGCTTTTATAGAACTGAAGATTATTATTACAATTTGTTGTCTTTTCATTGTAGGTCTGATGATAAAAGAAAGAAAGAAAAAGGGACACATCTTCTGGTTTGGCAGGTGGAATATTTGTCAGAGGATGTACCACTTACCACACGTACCACCTACCCAAGCATTGATGCAGACCATGTACACCCTTTCATGGAAACGGTACTCCCTGGTGGCTGTGGCCTCTTTCAGCAGGATAATGCTCCTGCAACAAAACAAAAATGGTTCAGGAATGGTTTGAGGAGCACAACGAGTTTGAGGTGTGTGTGTATATATATATATATATATATATATATATATATATATGAATGATTCCACCAAAACAGCTTATCTTTGTAAAATGGCACATCTTTTTACATTAAAGAGATAGTTCACCCAAAAATGAAAATTGTCATCATTTACTCACCCTCATGTTGTTCCAAACCTTTATAAATTTCTTTGTTCTGTTGAACACAAAGGAAGATATTTTGAGGAATGTGTTAAATTGAACAGTTTTGGGACACCATTGACTTCCATAGTAGTTTTTTTTCCTGCTATGGAAGTCAATGGTGCCCCAAAGTGGCCTGGTTACAAACTTTAATCAAAATGTCTTCCTTTGTGCTCAACAGAAGAAAGAAATTTATACAAGTTTGGAACAACATGAGGGTGAGTAAATGATGACAGAATTTTCATTTTTGGGTGAACTGCGTAATATCTTTGCTCCTGCTGCACTCATGGTACGGCAGCAAAGTTCCTTGAATATTACGCCGGAATGAGAGTATAGTTCTTAGCTATATCGGCCTAGAAAATGCAACTTTTCATTTTCCGTCAGTCTTAGTTCACGATGTAACTACAGAAGAGTGAAGTTTTAAATAGGAAAATTATCGAAACTCTTTGGTCATGTTTGAGCGAGATGCTAACGGTCTAATCAGATTCAATGAACTATGCTAAGCTATGCTAAAAGTGATACCGCCAGAACCGGAGATCGGCTGAATGGATTCGAAAACGGTAAAACTCAACTGTTTAACTCTAGGGGAGTTGGAAAATGAGCCTATTTTCAAAAAAAGTGGAGTGTTCCTTTAAGTAAAACTTAATTGTGGTAACCATTATGAATAAAAATGAATGAATGCATATTTGTCATTTTAATAGAACTTAAAGGGTTCACCTAAAAATGAAAATTCTGTCATTAATTACTCGCCCTCATGTTGTTCCAAATCCATAAGACCTTTGTTCATTTTTGGAACACAAATTAAGATATTTTTAATTAATTCTGAGAGGTATATGACTCCTCCATAGATGCCGATTAAATTATCTCTTTCAAGGTCCAGAAAGGTACTAAAGACATTGTTAAAACATTCAATGTGACTGCAGTGGTTCAGTTTTAAAGGGTTAGTTCACCCGAAAATAATGTCATTTATTACTTATCCTCATGTCTTTCTACACCCATAAGACCTTCGTTCATCTTCAGAACACAAATTAAGAAATTTTAGTTGAAATCCAATGGCTCCGTGAGACCTGCATAGACAGCAATGGTACTTCCTTTCTCAAGATCCATAAAGGTACTTACAACATATTTAAATCAGTTCATGTGAGTACAGTGGTTCTACCTTAATATTATAAAGTGACAAGAATATTTTTTTGTGTGTGTGCCAAAAAAAAAAAAAAAAAAAAAAAAACTGACTTTTTAACAATATCTAGTGATGGCCAATTTCAAAACACTGCTTCTTGATGCTTTGGACCTTTATGAATCAAATCAGTGGTTCGAAGCGCCAAAGTCACGTGATTTTAGCAGTTTAGCGGTTTGATATGTGATCTGAATCACTGATTTGACTTAAAAGATTCATAACGCTCCGAAACAGTGTTTTGAAATCAGCCATCACTAGATATTATGTTGTTATTTTATTTTGCAAAAAATATTCTCGTCGTTTTATAATAAGGTTGAACCACTGTACTCACATGAACTGATTTAAATATGTTTTTAGTACCTTTATGGATCTTGAGAGAGGAAATGTCATTACTCCCTATGTAGGCCTCACGGAGCCATCAGATTGGATCTTAATTTGTGATCTGAAGATTAATGAAGGTCTTACGTATGTGGAACGGTATGAGGGTGAGTAATAAATTACATTATTTTAATTTTTGGGTGAACTAACCCTTTAATGTTATGAAGCAACAATAATACTTTGTGCAAAAACAAAAATAATGACTTAATAATTAAATAATTGAAAAAAAAATGAAAAAATAAAAATAATGATGGCAGTGGAAGTTTGTTTTTTGACAGGAAAATAAAACAGAATATAATTTACATGTAGCATGTCAATTCAACATGGTATGACAGACTCTCTCTCACTTGTGTATGTGAGAAACACTAAGTGACAGTGAGTCGTGCGCATTCACAGAATAAATATTCTGTGCGTCCACTGAGATAAATTGAAATAGTGCAGAGCAAAACTTTCAAGCACTCAGTGTTCAAGACAAAGCAAGTGAAAATATATCTGTGCTAAACTTATACTGGACTTAGCATCTAATTCAAACACTGGCCAGTGAAATGTAATTTATTAACCAATGGCTGATGATAGACATTTAGTCTCCTAGCATTAAAGTTTAATCGCATATTTACATTGTAGTCATGGGTTGCATAGAAAGAAAGTGAATGTTATCTCAGCAGTATGTCACTTTTTTTTTCTTGTTGTCTTTTATTTTAAGGTGGCGTTCTCCCAAATGAAGTGGATTTTCCTTTTAATCAATGTGAGTGACAATCACTGGATACTTCTGAATATGAAAGTATCAATACTGGACTCAATGTTAGGAAACAATGTCTTGTATGTTTATATGTGAAGGCAAGATGTAGAATTTTTACAAATTGAGTAATGTTACTGTACATGTTTTTTTTTTTTTTTAAACCATAGTATATTGTAGTGTCATATTGTACATATTTTTACTCTTCACTCCAACAGAATTAAGTTCTGCTTGTTTATCGGCCATCATATTAATCTTTAAGGGCTTTTACACTGTCGTCATCAGCTAAGCCTCATGCCCAAGTTACTTTACTTCCTGTACAAATGCGAACCTGAGTTGCTTTCATATTCACATGAATCATGCCATAGTGATTAGTGCTACAGTGATTATTAGTTCCAGTGCTACAGAACTCACTGAGCTCAGACCAGCTCCTACTGTCAGGTTCAGTACCCTGGTGTGCTCCAGGGTCTTATGACAGATTTCACATTATCAATTTTTCATGCAACCTGTGCTCTGTTCAGAACTAAACTGCCAGTGTGAAAGCACCCTTAGATGTAATCTAATGTTGAACTAGGCCGGATTATGAAAACATTAGAAATACTCCATTTAACCTTGTAAATAATTGAATGTATTCCACTTATTTACTCAGGAGGTATATGGCTGTGAGGAACAGTCATACCAATGAATTGGGAGGATTCTGGGAATACGGTGGTCTCTGCTCTGCACCACAAAAAGATGCCAGCAGTTGTGGGGCTTTTGTACTACTGGTAAGGCATTACAAAGCTTCATATCCACAACTTGTTTCTTTGTGCAACATTTTCTTTTGAATACATAAATGGAATTTTATTTGGCATTAAATATTTTTAATTCATCTGTCCAGAATGCTCTTGCCCTGACGAGAGGCATCAGTCCAAGCCAGCTGACACAACGCCATGCAGTGGAAATGAGGAAGTTTGTGTACCACAAACTCAAACAAAATGCATTATGTTAAAGATTTAGTTCACCCAAAAATGAAAATTCTGTCATTAATTACTCGCCCTTATGTCGTTCTATACCCGTGAGACCATCGTTCATCTTCAGAACACAAATTAAGAAATTTTTGATAAAATCTGAGAGGTTTCAGATTCACAAGAGAGGGTCTGCCTCAGTATCACACACATGCATTGAGATTCGGCGTTCTGACGTATAACCTGGAAGCGCTGCACTGTCTCTACAACTATCTCTGTAATTAATGACAGAAATTTAATTTTTAGGTGAACTAACCCTTTAATATTTGTTGTTGTTGTTTTTTTTTTTCTTCCCTTGAGTGCTTTCCCTACTTTCACTTTCATAATGTCACAGCCCCTGACCCTGTGTTTACCGTTACATCATTGACCCCGTCTCCAATGTGTTTTCTGCACCATGGCATAAAATTGGAGTCAAGACGCCACTCGCGAGGCCTTCTGTTGTGTTATAGCCTCTATCTGTGTTTTCTAGGGACTACAGTGTAGACCCTGTGAGATTAGATTAGCATGTTCCCAGTTTGTGTAACTGTATGTGTATCTGTAATCATTCATCTTGCCTATCATGTCCCTTGACAAATTCTCCTCCCCTTCCCAATTTGTTACTCATTTGTAATGTGTAATAACTTTTTTTTTGCATATGTGTAAATAGTAAATTTTCTTTATTTCTATTTCTTCATTGTAAAATATTTTTCCCTTCTCATGCTATTTTCATACCCTTGCATATTGTAAATAAATCATTTGCTTGTTCAGACTTGTGTCCTTGCCTTGTACACATCACCTGGTTATGACATATTTGTGTATGTGTCTTCTCCCAAGTTTAATGTTACAACCCTTTACCCCTTGATTCAACACCATCAGGGGTCGTAACAGTTGGTTTTGGGTTCCAGGAGTAGCAGAGGGTTACTTAAGTTAAATTGAATTTGTTGTTCTCTGGGTGCATATAAATGAATTGCATTCCAAATAACAATTAAACCACACAAATGCTCTTGTCTTTTGTATTAACATGCAAATTGTGTAAACTTGATTACCATAAGATATGTTACTGAACACCATGTATTATTTTGTTTAACTTTAACTTTTTTACATTTTATTAAAACATGTTCAATTGTTTCTACCTGATTACAGTAAATAAATTTTCCTGATTCATGTTTTCCAATTATAAACAGAGAATGATTTAATCTAGTATGCCCTATTCAAATGCATAAAATAATTGTATCTTCTTTCCTATTCCTGAAAACACTTCTTCCATTTCCTATACTTGCTGCTGAATACATAAATCTGCCCTTGCTATCACAGTTCCATGCTTCTTGCCAGTTGTTATTTATGATTTTTTTAATTTTCCCTTTAACTTCATTTTTACTCAGAGTTACATGAATATCTATTTCTGTATGTTTAAGAGCTTGCTTAGCTTATCAGCCGCTTCATTAGCCTCCACTCCCACATGTGCAGGAACCCACAAAAATGTTAAGCTTACTTTACTTATTCTTAATAAACTTGCAAGAATCTCATATGTCTTGCCTTGATGATTTTAGTCCATTTGCCAGGCTCAATAATGCTGCGTAAGAATCAGAATCAAATTACAACTAAGCTTAGTTTTACATCCTCTACCCACTGGAGTGCTTCCACCAGAGCAATTAATTCTGCTGCATACACGGTTATATAATCAATTATTCTTTTTTTCATACTAGTTTGAAACTAAGGAATATATACAGCAGCAGCAGTTCTACCAGAGATAGGGTCTTTAGAACCATCAGTATATAAATGTAACCATGAAGAATAAATCTGATCTAAATACTACTGTGCAATACTGTTTAGGGGTATCTTTCTCATTCTTAATTTTTATTTGTATTTGAAAATCTACAATAGGCATAGGAAAAATCCAAGGTGGAATTCTGGATACTATCACAGTTGGGCTGACATCACATTCTGCAATACCAACTACTTGTGCTTCCCTTTTAGCAATCCATCCAAAGCTTGTGATGTTTTTATTTCCATGCTCCCAGCATTCTTCAATCACCTCCTTTACCGGATGAGACACTTTATGTCCTTTTAAATGAACCCAATAATTCATTCTTGTTTTAAACCTACAAAGGTATAAAGGAGCTTCTGCATAGCTGCAATGGGAGATGTTTTAAATGCACCACAACATATTCTTAGAGCTTGATTCAGCATTGTTTCAATCTTTTTCAGAGTAGTTTCAGATGCAAAGCCATAAATAATACTACCATAATCTAAACTTCTGGGTGTCTAATTAATGTGCAATAAATTCTTTTCAAAGATAATTTACAAGCTCCCCATTCTACCCCAGTTAAACATCTTCAAATATTTACTCCTGTTTTACATTTATTGATCAGCTTTTTAGCATGCGTTGCAAACGTCAATCTAAATTCCATCCATACACCAAGATATTTAACTACTGATACTTGTTCCAGCTCCTAATTGTACAACTTAACCTCTGGTACTTTTTTTCCCTTTTGTGAAACATATCACTTGAGTTTTAGCCACAGATAATCTAAAGCTCCAATTATACCTCCACTTTATCTACTGCTTTTTGTAATCTTTGGGACACACATGCAATATTATGTCCTCTTTTCCATATTGACCCGTCGTCATCTGCAAATAATGCCCTTCCAATGTCACCCTTAAAATTACTAAAAATATCATTAATCATAATATTAAAAAATACTGGGCTGCATACACTTCCTTGCAGAGTTCCATTATCTATCGTGTCAGAATACTCTACTCCTATCCTGACTTGAATTGTTCTTTCTAGAAGGAAATCCATAATCCAGTTCATCCAACTTTCATCCAATTCCCATGCATTCAAGTTTAATTAAAAGTCCCTCTTTCCAAAGCATATCGTATGCTTTCTCAATATCAAATAAAATCCCTACTAATACTTACCCTACTAATACCCTGAATCCATTCTGATATGGCGATAAAAGACCTTTTATTTCCAATATATAATTTAGCCTACGAATTATCATTTTTTCCATCAATTTACATAAATTAGAAGTTAAAGCAATTGGCCTATAATTAATTGGATTAGATTTATTCTTTCCAGATTTACCAACTGTTACAATTATTCCATGCTTCCATGAAGAAGGATTCTTTCCTGCATTCCATATCTTGTTAAAAAGATTTAAAATAATATTTAAAGAGCTATCTGATAAATGTTGAATCATTACATAACATATATCATCTTTTCCAGGAGATGAATGTTTAACTCCCCCTAGAGCCATGCATCTTTAATTCAAACATAGTAAAATCTGCCTCTAAAGCTTCACCAGAAGATCTTCTTTTCATCATTAAATCGGGATATTGATTTTTGTTCTGATTTCTACTCTTTTTAATATCCTCTGATAAATTATCATCACTATGGATTTTAACGAAAACTTTAGCCAACGTTTCAGCTTTTTCATTATCTGTCACGGCTATTCTTCCTTCATCATTTTTTAAAACAGGTAAAGTCTGATTTCTATAAATTCCTCCCATATTTCTAATTGATCCCCATACTTCACTTACATCAATATCTTCTCCTATATTACACCAATCTCTCCAGAACTTCTTTTTAGCTGCTCGTACTATTCTTCTTACTTCAGCTCGAGCTCTATGATGCAGGTACACTACAAAGGTGGCTTAATCTGCATTAAAACGAAAGTTTCTTCTTCTTCTTTTGATTCGCGGTTGGCAACCAGCTTTTAGGAGCATTACTGTTACTGGAGTGTAGATCAGATGATTGGCAGATTGCGAAAATAAAAACAAATAAATAAAAATAAAAATAATAATTAAAAAAAATTATATTCTCTCTATTAGTCCTGTCTCCTTCAGATATTTAATAAGATGTTGGGATATTTTCCCATGCTTTATCCCCAAGGAGATTCTCTACTGTGAACTTGAGTTTAACTTTATCTACAACTTCTGCTAATTTCTTCCTCTCCACCACATATCCCCTACATTTGGTCAGCACATGTTGTACTGTCTCTGCACCATTACATCTTACATTGTCCCGTTGGGTGTTTACCTATTTTGTAAAGTGAATAATTATGCCCCGTATGTACTAGACGGGTAATGACCGTCTCTCGGCTCCTGCCCAACTTTTTCCTCAAGCCAACATTTTTTTGTATATTATAGAGATGTCTTCCAGTTTCATTTAACTCCTAATATTCTTGCCATTTATTTTGCATTTGTTCTTTAATGAATGCTTTACCTTTAGCTTTACTTAATGGGATTTGCATTTCAACTGATTTTACTTTGAGCGCTTGTTTTGCTATAGAATCCACATCTTAATTTCCCTCTACCCCTACATGGGCAGGAACCCAAACAAAACATACAGTCAATCCCTTTTGGAACATTCTGTACAGATACTGATGTATATTATATATCAAATCTAGCCTACATGACGTCACAGATTTGATACTGGTGAGTGCTGCCTAACTGTCTGATGCAATGACTACCTTGCCTTCATTGTTTTCTTCTACCCATTGTAATGCTATCAGAATGGCTATAAATTCAACTGTATAGAGGGTATGCATCGACGTCACTTTCCCGCCGGAACGCGCTCCCTCAGCTGGACTGAGTGGCAAAAGAACCTGCTCCGTGACTAGATTTAACTGGGGAAACTGCGAAAACGTGAGTAAAACAAATGAATTACACTAAATGTTGGAATCGAAAGTGTTCCTTACAACTTGTCAAATAAACCTAATCCATGGATATTGACATGCAGCCTGGAGTCGTGTTTACTGACATTTATATGTGCCTGATTTCGATGCCAGGGAAATACAATCTGCCTGTGAATATTTTATAGAACTACAATATAGGTAGGTTTAAATCCGAGTAATCACTTATATCAATGTTATATATATCGTCCAGCCCTAAACAGTTTTTGTCAGTGTTTATTTAAAAACACCCAATTATGCAGAATATAAGATGGAAAATATTTAATTGATCAGTTGTCAACACAATATATAACAATACAATATACGGTATAATTTTACCTCAAAATGATAACTGCAAATCCATGTGTAGGCTAACTAGTTCACTCTTACTTCCAACAAGGGTGACCAAAAAAAAACAAAAAAAAAAAACTATAATGTAATCAGGGAGAAGAAAACTCATATCACAAAAAAAGATCATTTATTTATACAAGTGAATCAATAAATACAACAAAATACATAAGTTCCTTCCCCCTCAAAAAGATATTAATAACCAGCCAACCCTCTCTAGATCCCAACACAAGCCAGCTTCTTTACACAGAACGATTTGAAAGAAAAGGTATAGTAAATTACATAAACAACCCCAAAATCATATTAAATAAATACAACACTATTGCAAGGACGGGCTAGCGGGAAAAAAACAAAAACAGACATAGGAGGAACAGCGATCAACTAAACCTAATATACAAATAAACAAAAACACAATTAACAATACTCAAAATAATCACACTTTCTTTAATCTCATTAAAAACAATAAAATCCAGCCACTTACATAGATACCCTCTCCGATTACCTGCAACACAGCCATGAACCACGGACTAACATCCACAACCAAACGAGGACGGGCGTGACCAGCAGCCGCTGAATCATTTACATTCACGCATTTGGCAGACACTTTTATCCAAAGCGACTTACATTGCATAATATAATACATTTTTGTGTATGAATATGTGCAACCCCCAGGATCGAACCCATGACCTTAGCATTACTAGAGCCATGCTCTAACCACTGCGCTACAGGAAAGCTCTGATATTAATAGCTTCGTTAAAAACCGCTTTATAGAGACAAATATATATATTCATTTAGCCTACCTGTTCATTAGTGATGTGACGTGTGACACCGAGGCTTCGAAGCTTGTGTCAGAAAAACGAAACATCTCACATTGAAGCACAGCATCGGAGCTTGATTCGTTTTCGCACACAACCACGTGACTGCTTCTTATTATGATTCACAAAACGTGAACCCTTGCGCAGATGTCAAGTGTCATTTGCTTTTTAGCAAAAGAATAATAATAGGGTAGAGTGGGGGAAAACGCCCCCTTAAGGAAAATGTGACATTACAGTGAAACAAAACATAAATGTGACTAGAATTGCCATCCCGGTTTTGAGTGACTATGGCAGGAGTTATTCACCAAATATTAAAATTGCTCAGCCTTCATAATTAATTAGTATTTTGGCTGAAAATATTTTTGTACAAAGGGGGCGTTTTGCCCTAGCGGTGGGGTAAAACGCCCCCCAAGATGGGGTAAAATGCCCCCTTTCTTACCAACCAGTTTGCTTCATAGATCAACAGCAAAATGAACAGACTAGTTTTTAATCTCTAAAAGTAAAAGGCAAGTAATGTATCAACATGTATAGGCCTATATATATTAATATTTATTTGAGGAATGTCCAACATTATCCAAATATTTAACATTTAAATTTATACATATAACTAAGTCATGCAAACAAATATGTTGTAATAAATAAATAAATAAATACATAAATAAACATTAATTCATTAGCCATTCACAGCCATTTTAACATTTACATTTATACATATAACTAAGCCATGCAAACAAATATGTTGTAATAAATAAATACATAAATAAATAAACATTATTTCATTAGCCATTCACTGTTCATCCATACACATTTCACAGATGAATTCCCCTCGAATCTCATTGGAACAATCTACATGTGCCCACTTTTGGCACCCCTCACACCTTATCCAGTCCCCCCCACTAATTGAAAATAACTCCCCACAGTAGAGGTATTCTGTATCATCTTTCTTCTTATGACGATGATGATTATGATAATGACAATGACAGTAGCCTAACAGTAATAGAGGTTGTAATACAAATTAAATTACCAGCTGGATTGTGTTTTCAAGTGACTGGAAGATTAATTAAGATCTTTATAATAGCCTAGTTTTTCTTACCATGTTCAGCTGGCATCTGGAGACTTGTCCCAGGCTGTGGTTGGGAGTGGGCGCTAGTGCTGGGGACCACGGATGATCCACTGGGGCCTGTCAAGAGAACACACACACACAATTTAGTGATGATGAAGATGACAATGACACTAGCCTTATAGTAATAGTAGTTGTAATTGTTTACCAGCACTTATCTCCTCCTCAATCTCCCTGCTGTCCTCGAGGGTTGGATCTGGCTCCTCAGTTACTTCGGCTCCTTCAAAGTCTTCATCTTTGTAGACGGTCTTGTCAACAGGCCACATCCCACAGGCCTTGAAACCCTTTTGGCCCTTCCCCACACACGCTTTATCGAAAAGCCCACACACAGCATAAATATCTATTCGTTGTCCTGGGTGAGAGGTCATCCAGTTATCTGCAGCTGTGTTGTATTTTGCCTTAAAAGACTTGAAAAAGGTGCAGTCTAATGGCTGCATCATGTGGCTGCAGTGGGGTGGGATCTTAATCATTATCACCGCACGCTCTCTCGCAAGCAACACAGCCTCGAGGGTCTTATGCGAGTGGTGGCCATCCAATATCAGAATGTGAGGCCTCTGAGGAGTGTATCCAATGGGGTCACAAAAATGTCTCAGCCACTGGAGAAACAGTGTACTGTCCATCCACCCTGAGTCAGTCACTCCACCAATCGATCCTGCTGGGGCACCACACAGCAGGCGCTCATTCATTCTTTTTCTTGGAAAAATGAACAGTGGTGGTACAAACTTCCCAGCGGCGTTCATGGAACAGGCAGCAGTGACAGTAAAGCCTCTTTCCGCACTTGTGACTCTTGCCACCTGCCTCTTCCCCTTTGAAGCAACAATTTTGTTTGGCTTCTGTACATTCTGGACACCCACCTCATCCATATTCCACAGACGGGTGGGGTCAACGTTTTCGTCAAGCCTATGGAGCTCATCCTCATAAATACGGAAGAACAGGTCCACCTTCGGTCTGTTGAACCCCACCATCCTAGAAATGCTCGTCGCCTGTGGAGTCCTGACAGACAGGGTTCCTTGTCTTCTTAGAAAATTACAGAACCAGTTTTTCCCTGCCATCTTGCCCTCTGAATTAAAACAATGGTTCAAGCCTAACCTCTCTGCCAGGTCATAGGCCAGCCTCCTTACATTAATTGTTGAAAGCCCAAACAATGCCCTCTCCATTGATTGAATGTGCTCAGTTAACTGGAGCTCGAATGATGACGTAAAAACTGCTTTGCGGCCTAAACACTTTGATCCAGGCTCCAAAACCTTTTTATCCCTATGCCGCCTCAAGGTCTTTAACCTGAGTTATGTACATTATTGATTACAGCAGCACTGTGATTCTACAGCACAAGATCAACAGTTGATTAAACCACTTTAATGCAGTTGTTTGTCTGTTGCAACAGACATGTTGATCTGATTTATCAATCCAGAAATGTTTTCTGAAAACACCTGCAACTGCTGCTCAGTAAAAACTAACAAACAACTGCTCTACAGTACTCAGGTGTCGAAAGCTCAACTAAAACCACCAATCTCCATGATGGTAAAATTAAACAAAACCTGTTAATTCTCAGTAAGATCTTCTGTAGACGTGTGGCAGAAATAAAGTCAGTCTGGTTAGTAATAAGTGAAGCTGGTAATGCTGTTTGTGGAGTTGTTGAATCAGATCTTCAGAGATTTAATGTCTTTTATCTTCAGTTCATCTAAGGCTGTGGCTGAAGAAAGTTGTAGTTTGTGTTCTTATTTCTCTTTCTTTCAGTGTTTGTTCACAGCAGGTGTTTGAATGATTGAACATCATACTAACCTTTAAATAACATTCTAATAACATTAAAGAAACTGGACAATTTATGTTCTTGGAACGTTACAAATCAACGTTCCTACAATGTTGAATTTTAAATCAAAATTAAGTTGAAAGAACGTTTGAGGAACATCATACCTTATAAAAAACGTTCCTCTAACATCAAGGAAACTGGACGTTTTTAATGTTCCCAGAACCAAAACTGAATATTTAGAGAACGTTCTTATTCGCAGGTGCAATTGTGGTGCAATTCCCACTGAGCAAGAACACACTCTGAGAAGAAATGTGTAAAAAAAAAATGACACATGTTAAGCGTAGCACTCTAGTTTACACATTTTGTGTCAATAATGCATAAAAATGTGTTGGAAGAATTCATTTTTTTTTTACACATATTATGTGTAGTTTTAAAATAAACACAACCTGTGTATTTGTTCACAGCATCAACACAATCTGTGCAGCCAAGAACAGCTGTAATGTGTTAATATTACACATTTACACATCTTTGTGTTCATTTCAGAGATGAAGATCAGACCTCAAAAACCAAGACCATTCAAGACCAGAGGTGTGATCGAGACCAGACCTTCCAAGACCACAACAAGACTATTCAATCAAGATAATTAATCGTGTAACTACTGAACATTAGTGACGAACACCTGCTGTTAAGTCAATTTTTAAGTCACCATCACAGAGAAATCGGGGATTGCTTTGGGCTCTTGAGCCTTGACTTTTTAATATTAGATTTTGTTTGGGCTGTTGTAACTTAGTTATAACAGCCAGACAAGTGAAGAGAAAAGATGATCAGGTGGTGTTGGTAATGTTTTCACATAATCATTATTTGATCTGAATCACTGAACACATTTAAAGCTGCAGTAGGTAACTTTTGTAAAAATGTATTTTTTACATATTTGTTAAACCTGTCATTATGTCCTGACAGTAGAATATGAGACAGATAATCTGTGAAAAAATCAAGCTCCTCTGGCTCCTCCCAGTGGTCCTATTGCCATTTGCAGAAATACACCGCTCCCGGTAAGAAACAACCAATCAGAGCCAGGAGGAGTGTCTTAGCAGTGTCAATCAAGCTCGTGTGCGCGCTGATCTCACCCCTCTCATGCACAGCGCGTACAGGCGTTCAAATTCAAGATTACCGGTGTGCCGCAGCTTTGCTTATGGCGGACAAACAATCCAAACTGCCAATTCCTCGAGTGGCACCTGCTCATAAAATAAAGACGGGTAAACGGAAAAAGACAGATGACGATGATAAAAAAAGCCAAAAAGAAAGAATTAGATAGAGCCCGAAATAAAACGAGGGTAAATATCGGAGCGGCTTTTCCGAGGTGGAGGGAGCTACATGTCCTAAAAGGATTAAAAACCGATGCAGAGTTAGCCACATTTCTGCTTGACAAGTAAGTATCCGTGCTCGATTTGTTTCATTTTTTAAGAACTACACAACTAAGATAATTTTAAAACAGGCCTGACAAATTATGTTGACTCCTCGAAGTCGCTGTGGGTGTGAATTCCTCGTCGGAGCCCATTGACTCGGTGTCAAAACTCTAGCCGCATAACATACAGATAAAATGTCACGCACTGTGCAAAGCAACTATTGAAACCTACTAATTCACTGGCTTGTCATGTTGCTGAAATAATGTACTAGCAAACCTTATTTAGCATTACATATCGATAGAATAATTACTTGCATATTGTAATGTTAGTTATATTATCTTACTAGCTATTTATTACTTATAGAAATAGTGCAACGTCATATAGTTAGCCTACATTACATGTATTGCAAAATGCGTAATGTTTTGAGAACCAAGTTTGTAGTCAAAGTATGGGCAGGCCATAGTCAATGTAAATCATATTGTTGATGTTTCGTCTGTACCAGTGAATGTGCCATAACTGTTTATCCGCCGTCATCGGTGGCCCTGCTTGCTTACTAGCCTGCGCATTCACAGCAGGCTCCGTTGTGATGGGGGAGGAGCTGTGGAGGGAGGGCTGTAGCGCAGCAGAGAGCAAGAGGGAGTGACCTGTGAGTTGTGCTTGTTCAAATTTTCAGGCTAAGTCAACGTTTTCTAAAAACTCCCTACTGCAGCTTTAAAGCCCAATCTCTGAGTTTACGTTAGTGATTACAGCAGTTCTGTGATTATTCAATTGGTTCTTCTTTTAATTTACTTTTATTTTACTGTTGTACAATATCAATGTACATTTACAGTGACAAAAAAAAACAACTGCTTTTAAGAGCTCATTTTAACAATGTATACTTTTAACAAATAAGCATAGCAGCAACATGAATGAGGCACCACATTTTTTTCTCCTTATACTGACACCTGCTGGATGTATGCAACATGGCTGTGATCATGAACTAAGTACAATAATATAGCTATATCTTAAGTCACTACACATCATTTTAAACTTTTTTTTTTTTTTTTTTTTTTTTAAGTAAAGATCTTTTCCACGCATGGAAAAGATCTTGTTTTTCATTAGATAGGACCATTTATTATATTTATTTTCTTTTGATAATGAAATTAGTTGTTCCTGTTAGGAGTTTGGTGTTTGTTTGTCGTTCTTTGCTCGCTCCTGAAGTTGAGTTCACTTGTGCTCCTGTAAATAAACTGAAAAAAAGACATTTGTTTCAGTTTATGTTGTGGCCTCAGTTGTTTATTAGAGAAACTTTATCTTGAATCATTTGTCAATGCTGTTTAGGGTCAGAGCACTGAATAAAATCATAGAAAATAAAATGTTATTGCAAATGTCTAGTTTGTTTATTGAAACCCCAGACTGTGGTAAATGTGGTCATCACTTATATTTCATTGTGAATTTGTAGTCATTTTATTGCTGTCACATTTGACTTGTTTCATTCTCCTGCTTTAAAAAAAAAAAAAAAAAAAAAAAAGTACAATACATTGTAGGGCTGAATAGTCAACAAATATTTTTGTTGTCGAATAGACATTTGATCTCATATGACCTAATGTAAGGATCTGCAATAATGTGGTTTGCCCAGTGTGGCGCTGTAGCGCAAGACTGTAATTCAGATGCAATCTAATAGAAGATATGACACTTTTTTTCCCTTTTTTCCTTTTTTTTTTTTTTATTAATGCCATAAACCAACAATACAATGAGATACATTCTTTTAAAGTAAAAATATGCAGCAACTAAAATAAAATGAAATAACAACAATGCCAGAGGACAAGAACAAAATTATAAAAAAACAAAAGGAAAAGGGTGCTATTATACATCATATCTGCTTACCATGTTATAAACTCGAATTGCCTGTTTGCTTTTACAATTACACAAAACAGAACAATAAAGCTTGAAATAATTTTTAAAGCAAACAAAATATTGACCATTTCATTTTATCAATGTGAAACTTTTCCATTAATATTAACAATTGTATCCCAAGATCATTGAAGTGTATCATTATATCAAGTCCACTCAGCTGCAATTCAGTGTTTAATTGCTTCTTAATTAAATGCTCCACATCAATCCAAAATATTTCTGTATGAAGATACGACACTTTTGCGAATAGAGTGGAACTATGATGTCACTAGTAGGCCATCCGGCAAGTTCCTTCGACAAAAACCTAATAGGATTTTTCCATAGGCTTTTGGATTATCATAAAAAAAATAAAAAGTATCTGTGATCATCAAAAGTTTATGATACCTACACGTTTTGTCCATCAAGATCATTTTCACAAATTAACAACTTTTATATATTTTGAAGCCTAAATACAGTCACCAGAAGTAAAAAGCTAAAGGTCAACATCACTAAGCTCACTAAACTCTTTCATTTTTCTAAAATGTCTAAAAAATAGTTTGGATATAAATGTGTGTTGGCAGTGTGTGTACACAACCACCCTATAGTGATACAAATCCAACCACTGCTTTCTTTTTAATCCCCATAAATCATAAGCAGTGTGTCTGAACAAGCCGTTTCCAGATCCCTGGCAGTGTGAGGTCACAAAAGCCACAGACTCCGCCCACGAATGTTGACAGATATTGCCGTTTTAACATAGAACCGCCCTGAGCAAGTTCACAGCGAGTTGTACACAGTCCGGTACTGTGTGTTCTGTAGCTGGATGGATAAATCCACATAGCTCTCTCCATTTAGTCCCTAAATCTGAGCCGCTGAAGACGAGGTGAATTCATTTTGTTTTTCGAAGAAAATGCTCCCTCAACTCTACCGAAATTCATTTATGTCTGCGTGAATCATTTCACACCGGACTGCTTTGTGAACAAATACAATACATATACATAAGGTCTTTATATATGTGTTTACTGTTAGTGTTTCTGTGTACTTCACTGTGTATGTTGATGATAATTTAAGGGAGAGAGAGACTTTATGAGTGTAAGGGCCAGTCGGATCAATTATAACTCAAAGGAATAAATTACAGTGAATAAGAAACATATTTGTTACAAACGAGTCTCCTGCACCAGGTCTGTCACACCGCCAGAGGGAGCTCTCACCCAAGTATGAACTTCATTTGGACTCAATTTCCCATCAACCCTCATACCTGGGACTGATTACATTGCACCTGCCGTCAATCACACACTCACTCACACTCTCATAAAAGATGCTTTCACTTGCACTTCTGTGCAAAGTCTGGATTAGCTACAGTTGTCATTTCTGAGTGTTATTACCTTACTACTAAATTGCCTGTTTACTGACTTGGACTGTTTATCTGGATTTCTGCTGCCTGCCTCGACCCATTGCCTGTTTATTGTTTGTGTTGCTTTCTGCCTGCCCTGACCCTCTGCCTGTCCTCTGGATTTTTCTCTGTTGTACTGCCATTTGTTTAAATAAAGTTCAGATGGATCAATACTCATCACAATATTAAACTCTAATTGATTCAGAATTAATATTTAACACTTTATCAACTATTCATCCACCGAAAAGTTGAGGTTTGGATATTTTACCAATTCTGGACAAAGTATTATCCCGTGGCCAACAGTAATAATATAAAGTTATGATTACTGTTTGTAAGCAATGTAGCAAAATTTAAAGTTTAAATGTGCTCTATGTAATAATGACAGCTAGTGGTTGAAGTGGGTACTGCAGTTCAAATTCAAAATATTGTTTGCCCCGCCCCCTCCTCCTCCGACTCTATGCTCTCGTGGGTTGCCAGTCTGAAGACACGCAACAGGAGTGAGCTCAATTGAAATTGGAAGGCGAGGAGACTTACACACTGTAAGATAATTAGTTGATTTATTGATTTATGATAAGTTGATATCGATTTTAGATGGATGCCAAGGCTTTTTAGGTTGGGTAGAATCTACGATCTCTGACCCAGTTTGTTCACTGGCTTCCATGGCTGCAATTCGTTGTGTGTTTTCCACCAACTGGCAACCCGGGGTGGAGAAATACTATTGGGTAAATTGGTAAAGTGGGGTCTTGCACAGATCAAAACAAAAACAGAAATTCCGACACGGAATGCAACTTTCAAAGTAAAATAACTAGCTTTAGCAATGGTTTTCAGAGAAATGAGTATGTGAATTCAGCATGTTTAAATAATTTCTGCAAACGTATTATGGTATTTTTATGCTTTAGTACAGTCAGTTTTGTAAGCACACTGCACAAGACACTGATATATGTGAAAAATCAAACAAGACTTAATGAACTACTCTAATACACACAAACTACTACGAAAACATGCGCGCACACACACACACACACACACACACACACACACATTCATACAGTTACAAGGAAATTGTGAGATTGTTATCAGAAGGTGAATGGAGTCTCAAATTTCTAGCTTTAAATGCTAGCAATTCAACCGTAGTTCGTTAGCTTAATAAAAATTGCACCAGCTCAGCAAAATTTAGTTAGATTGTGTTACTTACTTTGCCGTTTCTGACATTATAGCATTTCCTGACTGAATCCTGACACCAGAGACTCACCCAGAGATTCTATATAATCCCTTACGAAAATTAACCATGGTTTTATTACAGTAAAAGTGTAGTAACCATGTTTTTTTTCTGATTACCATTTACATAACCACAGTTTTACCACAAATACCATGGTTAAACTATGGTTAGAGTAGCATGGTTAATTTGTGGTTACCATGGTTTAACTATGATAACCATGTTTTTTTGGTTTTCTTTGTAGTAAAACCATGGTTCATTTTTGTAAGGTATAGGGAGATAAGAGGGTCTGTATCTCTTACCATTAGAGAAAACGTAACGGCTAACTTAATCACTTAATCAGCCTATCGTGTAATGGCAGTGACATCAATCACAACATTCCCTAGTCTGCCAAAATACATTTTTATCAAGCTAAAATCTACATATAGTTCCTAACTAAAGTATTGTTTAGTGTAAAACATGCTGAATGATTAGCAAACAGGCTGTCCATTAATTAAATGATTAGCTATTTCCCCACAAAAGCTGTTTAATCAGCATAGTGAAGCCTCTCCTCCATTGACTTCCATTCAAAAAACAGCTTCTGGTCTCCTTCCCTGTGTACCGCTAGAGGTTGAGCGTTAGCCGTTACGCTTTTTTTGGCTAAACGTTGCAGGCTTGCCTTCCGCTCTTGAATCTCCGCCCTCTTAGGACAGTGCAGCAGCTCGTTTGCATTTAAAGGGCCCACACTGAAACATGTTTTGTGCGTTTTGCTCACCCCCCAAAAGTGGCAATTTTAACATGCTATGAAAAATTATCTGTGGGGTATTTTGAGCTAAAACTTCACATACATACTCTGGGGACATCAGAGACTTATTTTACTTCTTGTTATGGGGCATAATAGGTCCCCTTTAAAGTTTGAGCTGGAATAGTTTGTAAGAGCATGATTATAAGCACAAGGAGGCTGTAAAAGCAGAATGATGGTGCGTTCCAAACAGGAGATATTGCCCTCCGAAGAGCACTTCAGAGTGAACATTAATAAATAATAAATACATAAATAAATAAACTAACGATAAACAAAAGGTGCAGCTTGCACAATCTATTAATCAGTCAGAGTGTGTTTTTTGGTGACAAAGGCGCCTCCTTTATTGTCTTGTTAAGATGACGCAAAAGTACATTCGAAGCTCTCACTCCTGAGGGTAAACCATTTGAAAGGATTAGGGCATAGGGATGAGCCCTTCCGAATGGAAAGCAGGGTGAGTTTACCCGTTCGGCGTGATGATGTTTAATCTCCCTGACAGCTTCTGTAGTCCCATTCACTTCCCAGATAGCAAGCAATGATGTTAATGTGTTAATGTGTCAACATTAACCTCATTCAATCAATATCACTTTTGTACCTTCAATTAATGTTGAAAATATGTTGAAATTTCAACAAAAAAATCTATGGTAATGGCATTGAATCAATGTTACAATGTGATGTTGGTTCAACATCATGCTTGAACTCTCAGAAAATGAAACACAACTACAACTGACTTAAAGCCACACAGCCTGAAATCAACTGAAGATAAAAGAAGACAATAAATCTCTCAAGATCTCAGCAGAAGCTCTTTTTGAGAATTAACAGGTTTAGATGTTGATGTTTTATTGAAAATATTTGGTCACCATTTTGGTGGTCAGTGGTTCCTTTAGTTGGGCAGTTTGACTCTTGGTTTATTGTGTGAGTTTGTGCTCTTTGTAACAGTGTTTACTGTGTGGCATCCAGCACAATATCAGTTGTTGCAAAATAAATCAAATTTTTCAAAAAAATAAATAAACATTGCCTAATTATGTATTATTTCTTCTGGCTCTGCTGTTGTTGTTTAACAAAATAAATACAACCTGTAAATACTGTACCCTGACAAGTAAAGCAATCAAACTGTTTGTTTGTTCTGCATCATGTTTAGAGGAATCTACAAAATCTAAAAAGTCCATGACCCTACAATAACAGACCGGCATGCAACCATAGATCATTTATTCAAGAACATATCAGTCTCCAAACAGAACTGTTTCTAAAACACATACTGTAAGAAGTCAGTTGGAAGATAATACTCTTCTTTCCACATCCCATCACCAAACAAGTTAAACTATCACTTTTTGTTTGATTATGTGTCTCAAGCAAAACTCTTGGGCGTCTTTTGAAGAGTCAATTCACACACTTTTGAAAATCCAGCAAAAAGTGCTCATTGTCACAGTTGTAAACACAACAGCTTTCTTCTTCTATGAGGTTTTGCATCATGGCGTCTTTGTTTCCAGTTGAACGTGACAAAACAAAACAACAAAAACAGTCTTGACATGAAGTTTTCATTTTTTTCCCCTTTAGAGTTGCTATTTTCTGCCATAATTTGTCATGTCTTTCTATCACCTCATCTACGTAGTTAACCGTTTGAAGGTTTCTGCCTACTTGTGGTTGCTGTAGCCCCTCCCACTTGGAGCACAAGCCCCTCCCACTGAGAGGTTTCCGGTCAGAAATGATACCTACTTGAGTTTGTCAATGATAGTTCCTCATCTTTGTTCAGTGTTTCAGTAGATTAAAGAGTCTGAGCTGAGCATAGAAGCAGGAAGAGGCTCTTCACCTACAAACACTCATGCTATAAATACTCATTGTCTCTCACAAAAAATATTGTCCACCAAACAACATTTCTGAAGAAAAGAAAAAAAAAGACCGCAGAGGTTTCAGATATGACTCAAATCTGAACTTAGTAAAACTGGCGCTGTGAGATGGCAGTTGGTTTTTAACTTTGTACTTATTCCACACAATTGAATAAACTGAATATATATATATGAATATTTTTAAATCACTAGAGGTTAGGCTCAATTTCAAACACTATTTTTCTACTTTTACATATTCAACACAACTGTATGTTTAAAAAAAAAAAAAAAAAAAAGTTAATAGGAAAAATTCTACCATTATGAATTCATATGAGCATTCTATATATGTATGTGTGTGTGTGTGAGTGTGTGTGTGTGTGTGTGTGAGTGTGTGTGTGTGTGTGTGTGTGTGTAAAAAAAACATGTTCAGAGCATGTGTGTGTAAAGTAGGAGGGTCAAAGAAGCAGGTTGAGGGTTTTAGCAAGACAGTCTTATCAAACGGATCAAACGTTTCGATGAAGAACTGAACAACATTTTTCAGATGTTTTTTTTATTCTGTTTGTGTTGCTGGAGTTTGATGGGTAAGTTTAAAAAAAAAAAAAACAACATTTTTATGGTTTATTTTCTTTGTTTCAGGGTAATAAAGCTGCTCCTGCAGTTCAGTTTACATTATTTTCTACTTTTATATGTATCAGATCAATATAATGAGATTTACTTACAGTGAATCCAGGTCTCTGTGTTTAATCTGAATTTTAAGTGGATATTTCCAGGCTTTCTATTGTGACTATAAATTTCTGTCACTCAGAAATCCAAAGCCTCAGTTGAACAGTTCAAATATCTGGTGTTTTTTGTGATTTTCAGTATTGTAATCTCAAAGATTACAAATGCACATACTTCCCAGCATTTTCTCAAAAAATCTACTGAATATATTCAGCAGAATTATTGTAATAGTAATTATGATAGTAATTATCGTCATGTATTTATTTGCTTTTGTGTCTCTGGATGTTCTTCAGTTCATATTCAAACACCAGACTTTGTAAACCAACTTAAGCTTTAATCTGTCTCTCTTCTCTTCTTTAGGTGTGTTTTGTGCTGAAACAAATGAAATACAGTCAGTGTCAGTGATGGAGGGAGATTCTGTCACTCTAAACTCTGATCTTACTGAAATATCCGACGACTCCATAACATGGCAGTTTGGAGCTAATAACTCTCAGATAGCTAAAATCAAAAGAAAGAAGCAAATCTTCTCCGCATATAATAGTACTGATGGGAGATTCAGAGACAGACTGAAGCTGGACGATCAAACTGGATCTCTGACCATCACAAACATCACAACTGAACATGCTGGAGTTTATAAACTACAAATGCATGCAGCTAAACTGTCATCAAAAACATTCAATGTTTCTGTCTATGGTGAGTAGAGATCACCAATCCTGTCCTCTACACTCCTTTTTTATTTAACTATTTATATTGAAGTGTTTAATCATTTATATTTTGAGATCACAGACACACTCATTAACCATCAACACACTAAACACTCACTCAACACACTGATCTGAAAATATGAATGTTGATTAGATTTATCCAGATTTCTCTCAATTTTTTCATGTTTTTCAGCTCGTCTGCCTGTTCCTGTCATAAGCAGTAACTCTTCACGATGTTCTTCATCATCATCATCATCAAATTGTTCATTGGTGTGTTCAGCAGTGAATGTGAGTCATGTGACTCTCTCCTGGTACAAAGGAAACAGTTTATTGTCCAGCATCAGTGTGTCTGATCTCAGCATCAGTCTCTCTCTACCTCTGGAGGTGGAATATCAGGATAAAAACACCTACAGCTGTGTGCTGAACAATCCCATCAGCAACCAGACTCAACATCTGGACATCACTCACCTCTGTCACACATGTGCAGGTACGACAGAGCTGATATTAGTGTTTATGCACTTATTCATTGACTGTCTCTCTTTATCATCACAACACACTCTCCTTCACTTCATCCAGTCTCAGACTCTCAGGTAGTGCTGATCTCTGTTGCTGCCGCTGGATCTCTGTTGATTGTCGCTGCAGTCGGGATCTTCTTCATCTGCAAAAAACAAAGAAAAAAAGATCAAGAAGGCAAGTGTTTAAAAGCTACAGGTTTAAAACAATTATTATGAAAATATACTCTAAATATTTTAATCAGCTGATAGCCCTAATTATCATTTAATCACATTTATTCTCCTAATTTTAGTAATTAATGTCCTCTAGTTTCTTTTAAAGGGGACCAATTATGCCCCATTTTACAAGATGTAAAATAAGTCTCTTATGTCCCCAGAGTATGTATGCGAAGTTTTAGCTCAAAATACCTCACAGATCATTTTTTATAAAATGTTAAAATTGCCTCTTTTAGTGGTTGAGCAAAAACGAGCCGTTTCAGTGCGGTCCCTTTAAATGCAAATGAGCTGCTGCGATCGGCCTGAGAGGGCGGAGCTTCAAGAGCTCGTTCTCCCCTGTCAGGACGCACAATAATGTCAGAAGCTGCAAATATATGCTGGTAAATCGGTAGTTATTGATTTTTTTAATAGAATGAGACACAAACCTTTACATTCAATCGCATTTTTGATCCCATTTATTTTCACACATTGATCACACAGTGCATACAAAGTTTAGTCCCAAAGGAATACACGATTACCTTTGATTTCGCTATAGAAAGGAAGCAGGGCCGTACGCAGGGTTTCATAATTACTGAGGTCACAAAATGTATTATGCTAGGGAGGTTCGGGGGCATGCTCCCCCGAGAAGATTTTGATTTCCTTGGTGTTCATATATGCATTTTAAGACATTTTAAGGCCAACAAATTGGATAACAATAGCTTTAAAAACATGTCAACAAATACATACATGCACAGTTTTGAGGCAGCTTTAATCGCATGTTTGGTAATTTCATGACTTAATTTACAACAGAATAACGACGGTGATGCCCGTAGTTTCTTTAACGCTTTAGTTAAGCTATAATTAAAGTAATATGCAGCGCGCGCCGCCGCATTTGCACGAGCAATTCTTGAGTTCGCGCCTTGAGCACAGTAGGCTATAGCCTGATTGGAGTTTTACTGGCATATCCTGACAACATCTCATCTGACCACAGTTCACTGTTGTTCAACTGAAGCTACCTTTTCCGCGCTCGTTTGACTTGCGCCTGGCGCTGAGGCGAAGTCGGAATGCGCGTCTGAAAAGCGTCCCGTTTGTTGTGGTCGTAAAGAGACATTTCTTTATAAACGCGTTTTACATGGTGATGTTTTAAAAACTATTTTTATTTTTGGTATTTTTTATGCTCTGTTGGTGGTTTGTGGAGTAGCATCACCTGGGGGGGATTAGACAAATGCTGAATTAGAGACGGTAAAAGTGAGTGGGTCCAATATATTGGTCTTAAAAAGTGGGTGGGTCTTGTCCCACCCACATACAATGGTTCCGACGCCCATGAGTTAAATTACGGTTATAACTTATATTGCCTTCTTGTTTTTAATCTACTATATTCAGAGATGGGTAATCCAGGGGTCAAAGAGTAAAAGTCCTGCCATATTTTTATTCTACCCACTGAAGCATTAATGAGATAAATAAGTGATTCATTGAGTGATTATTGAGCATTATTGAAGACACCTGATGATAACAAGCAGAATCACCAAAGGAGAAAAATCACAATTTTTAAGACACCATCATCGAGGTCAGGGTTTGTTTTAGTTGAGCTCTTGACCCTTCACTTTTTAATATTAGATTTTGTTTGGGCAGTTTTAACTGCATTAAAACCAACCAGACAAGCAAAGTTAAAAGATGATCAGGTGTTGTTGGTTATGTTTTTACATAACCATTATTTGATCTGAATCACTGAACAGCAGCACTGTGATTCTGCAGCACAAGATCAGCTTTATCAATACAATTTTTTTTTTTTTTTTTAGAGTTCTGATTTAAAAAAAAAAAAACAAAACAGAGATCGTTTAAACACACAGACATCAAGAATCATCCTGTGAATCTCAACAGTGGTGGCCATCATAAAGCATGTTGCAATGCATGTTTTTCTGTGACTTTTTAGTAGCTTGTTTTCTAATGTTCAGAGTTGATCTGTTGATCAGAATATGTTGCTTGTCACCGTCGTTGAGATTCATACGCTGATTCTTGATGTCTGTGTGTGCCTAAAATACATATATATATTTTTTTTGTGATAAGGACAACTTTTTTTAAAAAAAAAAAAATCATCTGTATTGTAAAAGCTGATCTTGTGCTGTAGAATCACAGTGCTGCTGTAATCAATAATGTAAATCTAACTCAGAGATTGGGCTCTAAATGAGTTCAGATCAAATAATTATAATTAAGCAACACCTGATCATTTTTTTAACTTTGCTTTTCTGGTTGGTTTTAATTCAGTTAAAACTGCCCAAACAAAATCTAATTTTAAAAAGGCAAGGGTCAAGAGCTCAACTAAAACAAACCCTGACCTCGATGATGGTGGCTTAAAAATTGTGATTTTCTCCTTTGGTGATTCTGCTTGTTATCATCAGGTGTCTTCAATAATGCTCAATCATCACTCAATTAATCACTTATTTATCTCATTAATGCTTCAGTGGGTGGAATAAAAATATGGCAGGACTTTTACTCTTTCACCCCTGGATTACCCACCTCTGACTATATTAGTGCAGGCTTGTTGTACCGTCCGAATGATGGCCAAAACTATACAGATGAGTTTATGACGTTTATTGTAGCTACTTCACACAAAAGATGAAGCGTCCGTTTTCACTCTAGAAAATCACTGTAAGCGCTTAATAAAACACTGCAAGTGTGCATTAAAATATTATCCATAAACTCTCTCTCTCTCCCTTGTGTTATCATCACCAACATAGCGAAGTACACAGAAACACTCATTACAACTAACAGTAAACAAATATATAAAGATAAGGTGACCATATTTTGATTACCGAAAACCAGGACACTCGGCCCGGCAATACTCAAATGATACCTCGAAGTTTACTCAAAGATGCCTTATAATTTCAATACAATATTTCAATGCTTCCACTGTATGAATAGAAAATTGTTATATTACAAAATATCTATAACCAAAGACACAAATTCAGATAGGATTCTCAGAGGTTACTCAACATATTTTATTATGACAAGTTAATGTCTCTTCTGTACTATTAGAAAAATAAATAAATAATAAATAACTAAAAAATACCTCTGCTATATTAGCAATCCAAATTTAACAAAAATAGCTCTCACAAACTTACAAAAACTAACAAAAAAAGTCTATATCTTTAGTTTTCTTCATCCTCATTTCATCTTCATCCTGTTTTTCTTCCTCATCCTTCTTGTCTGCCCATCTATATTTTGCTGTAGAGCTGATCTTTCCAAGCAGTTTTTTGTTGCTTATCAAATAAGCATGAAAGTTATAAAGAAATTTATAGGCCTATCAGCTATTACATTGCAAGGTACAAAGGAAGAGCACAACGAGCTGTAGACGATAGCTGAAGGTTGCTCTGCTGTTACACAAAGTATCTGTTATTCAGTTACAGACGACTGCACAAATCGTGCATACTTATGAAAACATTATAAACTGTTACCTAGAAGTAAACAACTGTTTAGGCATAAGTCAGCCGCGACGCTGAGAATATAGTTACCTTTATGGAATAATCCTGTCTTGAGATACAATGTGAACTAATATTCTCACTTGCAAGTGCAATCGTGCATGTCTGTGAAACTCATTAATATTCATGTATGCTCCGCCTTCAGAAACTGAAAATCTCAGAAACCGAAAATCTCGTAACACCGGTCAATTTAATGGCCCAATGAAAAATAATGAAAACCAGGACATTTTCATCACTTTAAAAAAAAAACAACCAGGACGGCCAGGACAGGACGTGAAAACAGGACATGTCCTGGGAAAACAGGACGTTTGGTCACCCTATATAAAGACCTTATGCCTTTCTTTATACCTGTAAATAAACTCAGATGAACTGTAATAAAGTGCCCTCACCTTCATTACTGCTGTATCCAGTATCACTCAGGAGGCTGAAAGCTGGATCACAAACAGTTTTTACTTGTATATCCTCCTTGAGTAGCACATTTTTAGCACAGTCTGTTTTGTATTGTCCCTTTTTATTGATATTCGTTCACAAAGCAGTCTGGTGTAAAGTGATTCCGTAGACATAAACGAATTTCGACAGAACCGAGGGAGCATTTTCCTGGAAAACCAAGTTAATCCACTTCGTTTTCAGCAGCTCAGATTTAGGGAGTAAATGAAGTGAATGGCGGACTCGCTGTGAACGCGCTCAGGGCGGTTCTATGTTCAAACGTCAGTGTCTGTCAACACTGTGGCCAGGGTCTGTGGCTTTTGTGACCTCACACTGCCAGGGATCTGGAAACGGCTTGTTCAGAGACACTGCTTATGATTTATGGGGATTAAAAAAAAAAAGAAGTGGGTGGATTTTTATCACTATAGGGTGGTTGCCCTTACGAAAAAGAAGTTTATTCAAGTGTGCAATTAGTATACTTCTTTTAAACTAAAAATAAGAAAGTATACTTTCAGTCTACTCTTTATATACTTCTCAGAAATATACTTTATGTACTTCTGAGATATATACTCAAAATTGCACTAAAGTATACTTGACAAAAGTCTAAGTATATTTGGCCTATACATGGACTTGTTTATGGACTCGATCTACTTTAAATAAAAAAATAAATAAATAAAAAATTTTTAAAAAATAAACTTACTTATATTTAAGTGTTGATAAAAAGGATTCATGAAGCTACAATAAAATGTTTTTAAAATGGAAAGAGTTAAGTCAAGGTATTTTAAGTATAAAAAATAATACCTAAGGAACATAGAAGTATGCTTAAAGTGCAAAAATAATATATAAAAAGTAAACTATAAGTGTGATGTCATGTTCACTTAAAGAAAACTTAAAAGTATACTTGCACTAAACTAGCAGTTTACTAAGAGTATATTTCAAAGTGTACTTTCGTATACTAAAAATGTAGCTACTACTAGTATTAAAATAGTAAACTACTAGTATACTAGTATAAAGTTCACTTTTAGTACAGATGCAGTACAAATGAGAAACGTAGCTGTGAACTAGTTAAAGTTTACTACTGTTACACTTATAGTACACTTAAACGTATACTTCAATTGGGCCAATTTAGTCCCAAGCGGTATTAAAATAGTACTATTACAAGTTTACTACTAGTACATTGATATTATACTTACTACATAAAGTATACTTAAAAAATAAACTTGAACATTACTTTAGTATACTTGGTCAAATGAACTTAAAGTATACTAGTTTTTCGTAAGGGTGTGTACACACACTGCCAACACACATTTATGTCCAAACACCATGCAAAAGTGAATTTTGCATAATAGGTCCCCTTTAAAAAAACGGGAATAATGTGTAGAGTGACTGGGTTTTGGTATGTGTTTGCATATAATGTCAATGGAACACATTCTTTACTTGTCTCTCGCTCACAAACTGCATCAAAACACTCTAAATGCAAATGTAGAAATGCTTTTCTACATTATTTCAATAATAAAACAACTTTCTCCGGTTTATGAACATAATCATGTGTAAAGATTCAGCTTTCGGCTGGTGAATGTGTTTGTTTCATTGAAAATTATGTGTTAAGAATATTGTTCCTAATATAATAACTGCATTCTCTGCTGTAATGTCAAATTTATGCATGCTATTTAATATATTATTATTATTATTATTATTTGAACAGATCAGGCTTGTGATGTAGATATAACGTATGCTGACATGAACTTCAAAGGAAATGCACACAAATGGGTAAGATAGTTTAATCTCTGCTTTTATTCTCTGTATTATTTTAGCAGAAAGTGAGATTTTGATGTGGGCAACACTTTACAATACTGAGCCCATTATAATCAGTGATGGTGAAGCTACACAACACAACAAAACGTCACTTCTGTTATGAAGGACAAACGGACTTGCAATGGTCTGTCACATGACTTGATAATGGTCACGTTCAGTTTACACACAGTGTAACAGAATGTCCATGTCCTTCTTTCTTCATTTGAAAAGAAATTTAGGTTTTTGATGAAAACATTCCAGGATTATTCTCCTTATAGTGGACTTAAATGGCCTCCAGAAGGTTGAAGGTCAAAATTACAGTTTCAGTGCAGCTTCAAAGGGCTTTTTAACGATACCAGACGAGGAATAAGGGTGTTATCTAGAGAAACGATTGGTCATTTTCATACATGTAAATGTATATGCTTTATATAAACAAATGACCGCCTTCCAAGTGCTTTCGCCAAAACTGTGTTTCCGTATTCTCCAAAAAGTTTACGCTGTATGTCCTACGCCTTCCCTATTCTATTTACGAAATGAACGCAGCACCAGTTCCATTTTTCCCATAAGTAGAATAGGGAAGGCGTAGGACATACAGGGTAAGTAATATAAATAAACACGGAGGACATTAGAGTAAGAAATTACGAGTTTATTTACAGATCTGCTGCCAAAGCCAGCACATTTATGAGCAGGCAATTTAAAAAATCAAAGATCATTGAGTAGATTCAAGCAACACAATATTTTCCCACAAAATCTAAATCTGCAAAATCTTCCTCCGTCTCGTCACTGTAGGCCATGGTCGCTGTGGGAAAGGGTTCGTCCCATGAAGAAATAACGAGAAGAATGAGGAATGGCGACAGCATGCTTCACTCCCGTGTCAATGCAGAAGAATTCAGAGAAGTCTTGGTTAGTGCGGATGCAGCAGCTCGATTCATTTTAAATGTTGCAGAAGAGCTCAATGAAACAAACCGGGATGCTGTATGAGCGAGCAATTTTCCAGAGCGTGCCACAACGTAGGCTACACTGTCAAATTATTTTGTTAAATCAATGAAATTGACTGACAGTTTCATTGTAGTTCAATACTTTACTCAATAATTGTTCTCAAGATAAAAATTTTAGTTGTTTGCAAATAACATTGCATCTGTAACGAAGCGGGACTCTGGGTAGGATCTATTTGCAAGCTTTTATTAAACAGTTCTGTAAGGGTGGAACTCCTACAGCGGTTCAGACTGTAAGGTTTGCCGAGCGACTAAAGAAACTTCATCAGTAAGATGTTAGAATACTGTACATTTCTTGTCTACTACCACCCACTGCAACTTATACCAACGACGGAAATAAGCGCAGTTATAATAGCAAAATATGTGGGAGAGCGTTGCTATAGTGTGACAATATTGTATTGCAATAGGGAGCACATTAATGTTAATATTAAATCAAAACTAGTTAGCACATCATTTGTAATTGAAAGGGTTTAATGACAATATCTGATTATGGTTACACTTAAAATAATTACAAAATAGATGTATGAGATGATAAAATCATATACCATTAATTGTACACAGCATGTACATTGCGCCCAGCAGCCATATCACCCTGTAGCCCAAGACTGGTTGCCCACTGAAGCTAAGCAGGGCTGAGCCTGGTTAGTACCTGGATGGGAGACCTCCTGGGAAACTAGGTTGCTGCTGGAAGAGGTGTTAGTGAGGCCAGCAGGCGGTGCTCACCCTGTGGTCTGTGTGGGTCCTAACGCCCCAGTATTGTGATGGGGACACTATACTGTCAAAAAGCACCGTCCTTCGGATGAGACGTTAAACCGAGGTCCTGACTCTCTGTGGTCGTTAAAAATCCCAGGATGTCCTTCGAAAAGAGTAGGGGTGTAACCCCGACATCCTGGCCAAATTTGCCCATTGGCCTTTGTCCATCATGGCCTCCTAATCATCCCCATACACTGATTGGCTTCATCACTTTGTCTCCTCTCCACCAATAAGCTGGTATGTGGTGGGCGTTCTGGCGCAATATGGCTGCCGTCGCATCATCCAGGTGGATGCTGCACATTGGTGGTGGTTGAGGAGATTCCCCCTTCAATATGTAAAGCGCTTTGAGTGCCCAGAAAAGCGCTATATAAATGTAAGGAATTATTATTATTATGTATGAAAAAGTTACCTGAGAGAGAGAAAGAGAAAGAGAGACAGCAAGAGAGGGAGAGGGCCAGAGAGTGCCCAAGGAAAAGCCAAGAATCCAAGAAAGAGCAGAGCATAAAAGAAGAGACCAGAGCAACAGTTACAATCTTCTTTTATCCCTTCCTTGACCATGTGACCAAAACTCAAATGTGAGACATTCAAACTGACCAATCAGAAGATTTAAACTTCCCCCACTGTACTAAAGGTGTGACCATTTGTAGACCCCCGATGTACACCCATCTTGGCCCCTCAGGGCTTGATCAATATCAGCACCTTTGTGCCTTCCAAATGGCCCTTGTAGCAAGAGAGAGGGGGTTGAAACAGTAAAGCAAATGTCTTTGTTCATTTTAAAATATCTTTAGATATTTTCAATCTTACAGTTCGTAGTCAAACAGGCAGTGGTCGAACAACAGCAAACAGGTATGGCAGAGAGCAGACAGAATCGTAGTCGAGGAACAGGTAGTAGGTCAGGGCTGGCAGATAACAATCGTAAATCCAAAACAGAGCAAATAGTCCAAAGGGCAGGCAGCAGAGATTCGTACATGGGGAACAGACAGGCTCAGTAACAGACAGACAGACAGACAAGATAATAACGCTCAGAATTGCAACTGTGGTAAACAAGACTTTGCAAAGTATGCGAGGGTGTGAATGGTTTAAATAGTCCAGATTGCTGCAGCTGGGTGTGGTGATTAGTGATTGGTGGAGTGAGTGCAGGTTATAGCCAGGGAGGATGATGGGAAATGTAGTCCGGGAATAACTGGGAACGTGACAGCATCCCTGTTAGAAAGGGGGAAAAAACATGATTTCACATTGAATCTCAATCAATGTTCAGGATGCCACATTTTTAATATAATAATTTTATTAGCATTATGTCTTGTGTGATGTTTTTTACAGAGAGTTAAAGAGGAGGATCATGTGGTGTATGCACCTGTCGCCACAAGAGGATCACAAATTCTGTTGCCGGAAGCCAGTGATTATAGTTTATAAGGTTTTAAATCTGAATATATTTCTTACATCACTTTGCTTCAGAAAGCCTTTATTAACCCACTGGAGTCGTGTGGATTACTTTTATGATGAATGGATGCACTTTTTGGACTATTCAATATGCCATTACAAAGAGCCAAAGAGTGTTTTTTTATATATATATATATATATATATATATATATATATAATTCTGATTGTGTTCGGCTGAAAGATGAAAGTCATATACACCTAGGATGGCTTGAGGGTGAGTAAATTGTGGGAAAACTTTATTTTTTTGGTTGAAGTATTCTTTTAAATTCCATCTTCATGTCATTACAAACCTGTAAGACTTGTTAATCTTCAAAAAACAATAAAGGTATTTTTAATATTTTATCATCATTCTTTTGTCCATCTATTGAAAGTCTATTTTCAAGCTTTAAAAAGATTTGACAATCAAGAAGAACACACCTCGTTGTTTCTTGTGCATCAAGTATGCAGATTTGAGCTTCTAACTCAACTAATTGAGGCCATATCTGTACAGCTGGAAACATAAACGCAAATTTTTATCAAAACATCCCTGCTTCATTTTGTACAGAAATGGTTTGATCTGTTGGGTGGACAGACAGCTTCTGTTTAAGCTTGTAACTGCTGTGAGATGTTTGTGTTTGAAGTGTGAATAAAGTGCATCATGCGGTTGAAGTGTATTTCTTCCATTTCTGCTCATATGAAGCTCAACATTTGACTTCTGCTCTGCACAGCTTTACTATCTAACTGATTCTGACAGATAAAAGATATCAAATTATGTGACATTATTTTGTGAACGTAAAAGTTGCTTCATCTAGCTCTAGCAAAAAAAAAAAAAACAGTTATTTTTAGAAAAGCTTCACCTTTTCCTGATCTCACACCTAGGGTCCCCACATCCTGTACCTGTTTTCTAAAGATCATATCCAACATAAAGTGTTGTTTGGTCTTAGGTATGTAGCCTGATACTGAGCTGTAAATATCATGTGACTGATGACTCAATATTACAACTTCCTTCAGCAAACAAGGGAAAAACACAAGTCTATTTTAAAGGGATAGTTCACCCAAAAATGATAATTTGATGTTTATCTGCTTACCCCCAGGGCATCCAAGATGTAGGTGACTTTGATTCTTCAGTAGAACACAAATTATGATTTTTAACTCCAACTGCTGCCGTCTGTCAGTCGTATAATGCATGTCAATGGGAACTCCATCTATAAGAGTCAAAAAAACATGCACAGACAAATCCAAATTAAACCCTGCGGCTCATGACAACACACTGATGTCCTAAGACACAAAACGATCGGTTTGTGCGAGAAACCGAACAGTATTTATATCAGTTTTTACCTCTAATACACCACTATGTCCAACTGCCTTGAGCATCCGGTGTGTGAGGTCTGATCGCGCTCTGACAATGGAAGTGATCTCTCGCACTCATTGAAGCAAAGCGTGAGACATCACTTCTGTCATTAGAGCGCGTTTTTTGACCTCACTAACCGGATGCTGAACACAGTTGGACTTAGTGGTGTATTAGAAGTAAAAAAATTATATAAATACTGTTTGTTTCAACTGACAGACCGCAACGGTTGGAGTTAAAAATCATCATTTGTGTTCTACTGAAGAAACAAAGTCACCTACATCTTGGATGCCCTGGGGCTATAAGCAGATAATCATAAATTTTTCATTTTTGGGTGAACTATCCCTTTAAGATCTCATTCCCCCATAAATCGCTGTCCATGTACAAAGAAGCCTTTTGCCTACATAATGGTGTATCTAATAGCAGGGGTTAACTGGCAATTTAATTTCTCACATTAAACCCAGTAAATTGCTATTAAAATACCAGATTGATTTTTACAGTAAATGTACTTTCCATATTAGCTTTCCATATTTTTAGGCCGTGTGTCCACCAAAGCGTTTTTTCCAGCTGCTAGCGTACTTTTTTCAATTGTTTTCAATGGGAACGCTGCGTTTTTTAAACGCCAGGAGCGTAAGAGGTGCTGAGCGTCTTTTTCACACTCAAGCGCTGAGAGCTCGGTGCTTTTTACTGTTTTTTTTTTTTTTTTTTTTCCAAGTGCTGAGAGCTCGGTGCTTTTTACTGGTCGCCTCAAGTTGAAGGCCGTGTGTCCACCAAAGCGTTTTTTCCAGCTGCTAGCATACTTTTCAATTGTTTTCAATGGGAACGCCACGTTTTTTTAAACGCCAGGAGCGTAACGAGGTGCCGACTTCCCAGCTTATTTACATTTTCTTATTCTTTATTAAGAATATTAATAATATTAATATTAATATTATTCTTTTTATAAGTTGTGCTTGTGAAGCAAAGCATCACCATTATTATCATCTCACATGCTTCTTCGTCCATACATACTTTGGGGTGTAACTTGTTCTGTACCAATTGTTGTAGACCCATGACTGAGATGTTCAATTGTGTGGCTCGTTGCGAAGAGTTGTGCTATGACTTTTATAAACAATTGGGCGTACAATTTTTAATAGCTCTACATTTGAACCATAGGGAACGTTATAAATAAATCTCACAGTACAGTATAGCCAAAAATAAACACTGTACACTGATGAGACAAAACATTATGACCAATCACAGGTTATTGGTGAATATCGTTGATCATTTCTTAACAAGGCCACATATTAAGGTCTGGGAAGACTAGATGGTGAGCAAACAATCGGTTCCACAGAGGACCAACAGCATATTAGGCAGATGGTCATAATGTTTTGGCTCATTGAATCAATGACACACCACTGACCTTTCACATTTGCTTAAGGAAAATCAGTAGGAAGTTGAACAGGCACATGTAAGTTAGTGGAAACAAATCAAAATAACACATTCAGGCAGTGAAAAAATCAGAAAAAAACAACTATGCTGAAATCAACCCTAGAGAAATCATGTAACCTACTTCATATTTTTTATAAATATATTTAAAATATATATTTAAGGCAAGACACTACAGGCAAAAAGAGTTTTTTTTTTTTTTTTTTTTTTTTTAATGCATTGGTTCATTTTGGGCTATTTGGCTTTTTATTTTCAGACTAGTGGAAAGAAAACATCCAAAATACACTTTTAAGTGTTTATTTTATTGCACTTCATTTATTTGCATCAAGTATTTAAAGGTCATTTTCTCAAAATGAGTCAGAAATCTTCACTTCAATAACACTAGCTTAACACCAGCTTGTGAACAGAACCTATAATAAGTCATTCTATTCATAGTCAAGTCAGTCATTCTTTTTTTCTTGAAGATGGCTGACCAAAGGCACCTTACTGGTTAAAATAGTTAAAAGCTCTAGGTACATTTGCAATATAACACTTATCAGTATTTTCCAGTAATGGCAACAATACCCGTAACAACACCTTCAGTAACAGCAGTACAGACTTAATTTAAGTTTCCAGTAAGATGGTTATGCGACATACTCAGATAAGTAAATATATAACCATATATATCCATAGCAACTTGATCTCTTAAATACTATATATATATATATATATATATATATATATATATATATATATATATATATATATATATATATATACACAAACCTGATTCCAAAAAAGTTGGGACACTGTACAAATTGTGAATAAAAACAAAATGCAATGATGTGGAAGTTTCAAATTTCAGTATTTTATTCAGAATACAACATAGATGACATATGAAATGTTTAAACTGAGAAAATGTATCATTTTAAGGGAAAAATAAGTTGATTTTAAATTTCATGGCATCAACACATCTCAAAAAAGTTGGGACAAGGCCATGTTTGCCACTGTGTGGCATCCCCTCTTCTTTTTATAACAGTCTGCAAACGTCTGGGGACTGAGGAGACAAGTTGCTCAAGTTTAGGAATAGGAATGTTGTCCCATTCTTGTCTAATACAGGCTTCTAGTTGCTCAACTGTTTTAGGTCTTCTTTGTCGCATCTTCCTCTTTATGATGCGCCAAATGTTTTCTATGGGTGAAAGATCTGGACTGCAGGCTGGCCATTTCAGTACCCGGATCCTTCTTCTATGCAGCCATAATGTCGTAATTGATGTAGTATATGGTCTGGCATTGTCGTGTTGGAAAATGCAAGGTCTTCCCTGAACTTGGTCTTCCCTGAACTTGTTTAGAACTTGGATATACCTTTCAGCATTGATGGTACCTTTCCAGATGTGTAAGCTGCCCATGCCACACACACTCATGCAGAGGTGGGTAATCCAGGGGTCAGAAAGTAAAAGTCCTGCCATATTTTTATTCCACCCACTGAAGCATTAATGAGATAAATAAGTGATAAATTGAGTGATGATTGAGCATTATTGAAGACACCTGATGATAACAAGCAGAATCACCAAAGGAGAAAATCACAATTTTTAAGTTACCATCATCGAGGTCAGGGTTTGTTTTAGTTGAGCTCTTGACCCTTGACTTTCTAATATTAGATTTTGTTTGGGCAGTTTTAACTGCATTAAAACCAAACAGACAAGCAAAGTTAAAAGATGATCAGGTGTTGTTGGTTATGTTTTTACATATTTGATCTGAATCAGTGAACTCATTTAGAGCCCAATCTCTGAGTTAGATTTACATTATTGATTACAGCAGTACTGTGATTCTGCAGCACAAGTTCAGCTTTTACAATACAATATATATATATTTTTTTTTAAAGCGCTCATTTAACAGACATCAAGAATCATCCTGTGAATCTCAACAGTGGTGGCCATCATAAAGCATGTTGCAGTGCATTCTGGGAGCCACCAATCAAAATTCATCCATGGCTCCCATCATGCATTGCGCTATGAATAAATTATGAGCTAAATTGTCTTAGTAATTTCATTTATTCTCACTATTAAAAGTTTGCTGTTTTTCTGTGACTTTTTAGTAGCTTGTTTTCTAATGTTCAGAGTTGATCTGTTGATCAAAATATGTTGCTTGTCACCGTTGTTGAGATTCACAGGCTGATACTTGATGTCTGTGTGTGCCTAAAAGATTTTTTTTTTTTTTTTTTTTTTTGTGATAAGGACAACTTTTTTTTTAAAAATCTGTATTATATAAGCTGATCTTCTGCAGAATCACAGTGCTGCTGTAATCAATAATGTAAATCTTTTTTCGGAGAACATACATGAACACAAGATTAAAGGCAACATAAAACAAGTGATTATTTATTACTAAAATACTGTTTACTGTAAAAAAAATACTTACATTTATGGGTCTCTCTGCTCGCTCGGTCGGCCATGTTGGAAATTTATCATACCCCTTCGTCTGAAGTGTGGTCCCGAAAAATCTTCGTTTGAAGGGCTACCTGGCCCTTCCCCCTACCCCTTCCCCTCCAACCAAATGAGAATTGGGACACCCCTACCCCTTCACGTGAACGCGCGAAACAAAGGGGAAGGGGGAAGGGGTAGAATTGGGATTGGGCCTTGAAAGAATGTTTGTAACCAAGCAGTTCTCACGTGTGTGCAAAGTAGGAGGGTCAAAAGATTCACACACCAAAGAAGCAGGTTGAGGGTTTTAGCAAGACAGTCTTAACAAATGGATCAAACGTTTCGATGAAGAACTGAACAACATTGTTCAGATGTTTTTTTTATTATTTTATTTTGTTTGTGCTGCTGGAGTTTAATGGGTAAGTAAACATTTTTATTGTTTAATTTTCTTGAGTTTCATGGTAATAAAGCAGCTACTACTGTTCAGATTACATTATTTCGTACTTTCATGTTCCAGATCAATATCATGAGATTTACTACTGTGAATCCAGGTCTCTGTTTAACTGTAATTTTTAAATGTAAATTTCCAAATGTAAATGTGAATTTTTAAATATTTCAAATGCAAATTATTTCCAGTAATTTCTCAAGAAGTCCGGCAAAATTAAACTTGTTTCTGTCAAACTGTAATTATCATCATAATCATTTGTTTTTGCATCTCTGAATGTTTTTCAGTTCATATTTAAAATATTCAATCTACACCCAATTTCAGGCTTTGTAAACCAACTTAAGCTTTAATCTGTCTCTCTTCTCTTCTTCAGGTGTGTTTGGTGCTGAAACAAATGAAATACAGTCAGTGTCAGTGATGGAGGGAGATTCTGTCACTCTAAACTCTGATCTTACTGAAATATCCGACGACTCCATAACATGGCAGTTTGGAGCTAATAACTCTCAGATAGCTAAAATCAAAAGAAAGAAGCAAATCTTCTCCGCATATAATAGTACTGATGGGAGATTCAGAGACAGACTGAAGCTGGACGATCAAACTGGATCTCTGACCATCACAAACATCACAACTGAACATGCTGGAGTTTATAAACTACAAATGCATGCAGCTAAACTGTCATCAAAAACATTCAGTGTTTCTGTCTATGGTGAGTAGAGATCACCAATCCTGTCCTCTACACTCCTTTTTTATTTAACTATTTATATTGAAGTGTTTAATCATTTATATTTTGAGATCACAGACACACTCATTAACCATCAACACACTAAACACTCACCCAACACACTGATCTGAAAATATGAATGTTGATTAGATTTATCCAGATTTCTCTCAATTTTTTCATGTTTTTCAGCTCGTCTGCCTGTTCCTGTCATAAGCAGTAACTCTTCACGATGTTCTTCATCATCATCATCATCAAATTGTTCATTGGTGTGTTCAGCAGTGAATGTGAGTCATGTGACTCTCTCCTGGTACAAAGGAAACAGTTTATTGTCCAGCATCAGTGTGTCTGATCTCAGCATCAGTCTCTCTCTACCTCTGGAGGTGGAATATCAGGATAAAAACACCTACAGCTGTGTGCTGAACAATCCCATCAGCAACCAGACTCAACATCTGGACATCACTCACCTCTGTCACACATGTGCAGGTACGACAGAGCTGATATTAGTGTTTATGCACTTATTCATTGACTGTCTCTTTTTATCATCACAACACACTCTCCTTCACTTCATCCAGTCTCAGACTCTCAGGTAGTGCTGATCTCTGTTGCTGCCGCTGGATCTCTGTTGATTGTCGCTGCAGTCGGGATCTTCTTCATCTGCAAAAAACAAAGAAAAAAACATCAAGAAGGCAAGTGTTTAAAAGCTACAGCTTTAAAACTATTATTATGAAAATATACTCTAAATATTTTAATCAGCTGATAGCCCTAATTATTATTTAATCACATTTATTCTCCTAATTTTAGTAATTAATGCCCTCTAGTTTCTTTTTAATGGAAGAAACGGGAATAATGTGTGTAGTGACTGGGTTTTGGTATGTTTGCATATAATGTCAATGGACCACATTCTTTAGTCGACTCCCCCATGATCTGCATCAAAACACTGTAAATGCAAATGTAGAAATGCTTTTCTACATTATTTCAATAATAAAACAACTTTCTCTGGTTTATGAACATAATAATGTGTAAAGATTCAGCTTTCTGCTGGTGAATGTGTTCACATTTCATTTGTTGAGTTTCATTGAAAATGATGTGTTAATATTGTTTTTTTAATATAATAACTGCATTCTCTGCTGTAATGTCAAATTTATGTATGCTATTTAATATATTATTATTATTATTATTATTGAAGCAGATCAGGCTTGTGATGTAGAAATAACGTATGCTGACATGATCTTCAAAGGAAATGCACACAAATGGGTAAGATAGTTTAATCTCTGCTTTTATTCTCTGTATTATTTTAGCAGCAACGATCAATTACTCGATCAGTCGCAACTGTTTTGACTTCGTCCTATAGTAGGTCGACAGCATGGCTTTGATGAATGTACGCCACCATGTTTGTCTCAGGCTTCCTTGCTTCCTCTTTCCATGGGATGCTGTCCACACATGGGCATCTTTGATATATGTTCTGGGATAGGCAAAGAATATGGCCCGCAAAGTCAAAACATGCTCTGTGACGAAATCATATATATATATATATATATATATATATATATTTTTTTTTTATTTTATTTTTTATATATAAATTTTACATTGAATCTCAATCAGTTTTTAGAATGCCACATTTTTATTTAATAATTTTAGAAGTAATTGTGTTTTTTTACAGAAAGTTAAAGAGGGGGATCATGTGGCATATGCACCTGTCGCCATGAGAAAATCCCAAATCATTGTTTGACACATTGGAAATATTTTATGTTTGACTCTAAAAGGAATAGTTCACCAAAAATTAAAATTATCCCATAATTTACTTCTCAAGCCATCCAAGGTGTATATGTCTTTCTTCTTTCAGTCAAACATAATCAAGTTTTTGCCTATGGCTGTTGCCGGAAGCAATTATAGTGTATTATAGTGTATAAAGTTTCTTCCAAAATTCCATCGCTTCACTTCAGAAGGCATTTAATAACCCATTGGAGTTGTATGAATTACATTTATGATGGATGGATGCAAGTTTTGGATCATTAAAAGCTCTATTCACTCCCATTATAAAGCTTTGAAGAGTCAGGATATTATGAATATAAATCTGATTGTGTTCAGCTATAAGAAGAAAGGTATATACACCAGGGATGCCTTGAGTGTGAGTAAATAATGGGATAATTTTCATTTTTGGTTGAACTATTCCTTTAAAGGTATAGTTCACCCTAAAATGAAAAATGTCCTCTCACCCTCATGCCATTCTTCTTTGAAACACAATAAAGGTATTTTTAATATTCTCTCATAATTTTTGGTACATCCATTTATAACAGCTATAGAAATTATACTGTTAAATATAAATGTATACATGTATAAAATGTATTGTTTAATAGAAACACAAAATTGTTCATTTACATATACCTCATGTATCTGCCTGATTGAAACGAGTGCTTTCCCCTTTAATTGTTGTGATGTCATGAGCCAACATAACTTCCTGTTCCGTCTCCTCCTCTTCCCTTTTGCATTGTAACTGAATGGGAGAGGTATAGGTTTCTTTTGACTTTTGAAGTTTATTGTAAATATTGCTATTATGTCTATATCACTCCAATTCATGTGCATCATGTGCAATTCACTCTTGTTTGTTTGTGCTTGTGTTTTGTATCAGGTATGTATGGAAGCCCGTTTCTGTCACTAAAAAAAACCGCACCTAAAAAAAAAAAAAAAAAGATTAATTGCGACTTTTTATCTCAGAATTCTGACTTTTTATCTTGCAATTGCGAGTTTATATCTCAAAATTGCGAGTTATAACGTCAGAATTCTGAGATATAAAATCGGAATTGCGTGATATAAAGTCAGAATTCTGAGATATAAAATCGCTATTGCGTGATAAAAAGTCAGAATTCTGAGATATAAAGTCGCAATTGCGAGTTATAAAGTCAGAATTCTCACTTTGCTTGCGTTTCCCCTCAGTGCGACTGGCCTTCAGGATTGCTGCTTCTATAGCTTCGTTAAAATGGAACACATCATAAAGGATTATTTTCTGACCATCAGGATTATTATTATACATAAAATAGAGGAAATCATAAAGGATTATTTTAGCGCCGATTTACCAATAAAGAAATTTTGATTTTACTGGAAGAGACGCATAAAGATTATTCTCCGGACATATGCATTATGCAGGAATATGCATATAGAATGTTTCCACGGTAATCTTGTACATAACTAAAGCGTTTCAAGGAGAAAAAACAGCTTTTACTGCCATCTAGTGGACTTAATACTAAAACACCAAAACCAATATACTAAAACAACAATACCTATCACAGAGCTTCCCAAACTTCAGAGTGGTAAGGCCCCCCCAAAAACATAGCAAAAGCTCCCCCCCCCACCCCGCCCATTATAAACAAATATATAGATCAGTAGTATATATATATATATATATATATATATATATATATTTGTATATTAGATATATTTCATAAAGTCTCTTTGCACAAAATTATCAACATTTATTAACCAGTTTGTAAGAATTTCTTTTTCAGTTTGTAAGAAACTACCATAAAATGTAATATTTTTATATTCCTGTGAAAGATGACGTAAACATTCTTTACAAATATATTTGAAGAGTTCATTTGCAAAAACAGATAACTCCGTTTTTATGAATTCTCACAAATCATGTTTTTTATCAATCAAACTGCAGTTGGGTTGTTTTGATTAAGTAATAACTCCAAAAAATACAGGTAACTTACAAAATTAAAAGTATGTAAAAAAAAAAATTAAAAAAAAAAATTAAAAGTTTTAGCAAAAGCAGATAACTCCAACAGTCGTTTTTTGGCAAAAGCAACTCCACATTTCATGTTTCAGAGTTAAACAAAACCAAGTAATTTAAAACGCACTCAAACACACGTGCACACAAACACGCTAACATCGGCACACATACACACACGCATCCACGCACTTCTGCATACACGCGCGCGCGCGCACACATACACAAACGCAAAAGGACAAACAAGGGTTCAGCATGTAAAAGTCGTGTAAGGTGTACAAGGACTTGCAGGAGTCGAAATTATAAATCCTCGATCACTTTTAGTCAGCTTTGACTAAAATACCGGCTTTTTGACAAAACGGATTTTGAGTTCAGAACGTGCTATAGTCTATGTGGAAAATAATGCACACGCACAGCAGTCAGTTATTTATTTATTTATTTATTTAAAATGGCGTTTATCGGTTTTTGCAAATGAACTTTTCAGGTTCATACAGGATACATGTACTCCTCGCTGTAGCTACTTACTAGTTTTACATTTACTTGAAGTGCAGTTAGGTCTATTATTGGGTTATTGTCATCCTCTGCTCCACCGTGGCATTATTGAATTGACCAACTGTGAATTCCTGCTAAGCAACTGACGTCAGTTTGAAAATAAGTAATGTATCTCACCTCGCTATAATGTGAAAAAATAATGTTTTTATATGTTTTATGTTTGTGTAATAAGGAGGGAAGAAATCACATTTCAGAACAATTAGAATATTTTAATTTTTTTAATTATTTTAATATCTTGATTTAGCCTATCCACGGCCCCCCTGCAATACCGCTACGGCCCACCGGGGGGCCGCGGCCCACAGTTTGGGAAGCACTGATTTAGAGGCTTTGTTAACCACAGACCTTATTTCAGGTTTAGCTAAAACCCATTCAAAAAACCCATAGACTTGACGGCATTGGAACCGGAAGTCCTAAAATGCTAACTCGTTACGGGTTTTGCCTACAAAAATGCATCATCCCTGAGGAACTCTATTTTTGCATATACCAGCCCATGTTCAAGACAAGCCAGTATATATTAACTTCTGGATCTGCGCAGCAAGGACAATAGAGAAAATGGCAGATGGATCGATAATAACTGACATGATCCATGATATCATGATATTTTTAGTAATATTTGTAAATTGTCTTGCTAATGTAGGCTACTGTTGGTTAAAGTTACCATCGTTTCTTACTGTATTCACGGAGACAAGAGCCGTCGCTATTTTCATTTTTAAACACTTGCAGTCTGTATAATTCATAAACACAACTTCATTCTTTATAAATCTCTCCAACAGTGTGTAATGTTAGCTTTAGCCCCATTAGCTGCAGCATAGGCTACTATCAAACTCATTCAGAATCAAATGTAAACATCCACAAAATAGATGCCATACTTATGTGATCTGATATGCAGCATCACTAACACTTTGTAAAGATCCATTTTGAGAGAGCTGTCTGAACTTTTTCTATTGTTTATGCAATGTTTAATTGGAGTTGTGAGCTTGGGGGCGGGAGCACAAGCATTTAAATGTGTACACACACCGAATCAGAGCATTTTTAATCCCACCCCTAAACAGGCAGTTAAAACATGGTATAATAAAAAAAATCTATGGGGTATTTTGAACTGAAAGTTCACAGGCACATTCTGGGGACGCCTTAGACTTATATTACACCTTGTGAAATAGTGTTCTAGGCCACATTTAAATGAAGCAGATGCCAGGTGCTTATAGCCTACAAGAAAAGACAATCCATCTCCAAAGCATCTACAAAGCACTCATATGTAGTTAGGTAAATCATTTTAATCTGTGCAGGAAAGACAATTCATGCAGGCATGGATATACACTATAACCTTGCATAGACATGTCAATAGAAAATTTGCTTATAAAGCAAAAACAAAGTAGTCAGATAACAACTTAAAATCAGAAGCACAGCACTCCCTTAACCACAAATGATTTAAGGCATTGGTCCATTTTGAGATTTGGGCTATTTTTGAAAAAAATAAAAAAAAAAAATAAAAAAATAAAAATGCTTTTCTTAAAACATGATTATTTTTCTTACTTGGTCTTCAAGCATATTAAAAAAATGTTCATAATAATTCAGTCAAAATTTTTAAGATAATACTAACAGTAATATTAATGCTAACAATAATTCTAACATGTGACAAAATCAATAAACTAATAACATGTGTGTCTGAACATAAAACCCCAAAGGTTCTTATATCTTCCTCCTCAGAAATGGTGTGAATTAAAGAAATAAACTGATCAACACTTAAATATCACAAACGTTTTGTTCACAAACATGTTTGACTGCTTCAACAGTTAGTATGGAAATCATGCTGTAACATTTCTCCTGACAATCACATGATTTTCATTAGCTTAACACTAGAGTAACAACTTTACCACAGTTCATAGTTTTCTTCTTTTTTTTTTTTTCTTTCTTGATGAAGATGGTTGACCAAAAGCACCTTGCTGGTTAAAATAGCTAAAAGCTCTAGGCACATTAGCAATATAACAATATCAGTATTTTCCAGTAATGGAACGATACCAGTAACAGCATACAGTATCAGCAGTACAGACTTAATTCAGAACCTGAATACTTATTGTTTGACTCACAGATGTCTTGAAAAAAATACATATTTGTGTACATGCTTCACTGTGAAGAGCAGTGGGGTTTTCCAGAAAGCAGGTTATGCGACATACTCAGATTTAGAACTTTCGGATACAAAAACTGAGATAACTTTCAGTGTATGCAAGTAGCCATAGCAACTTGTTCTCTGAAATTACTCTAATGTATTTATTATGGCTGTTTTAAAAAAGAAAAAGAAAAAAAGCTCTTTTGTAAATAAAAACAGGCTCACCATCTGCACTGAAAAAGTCTAGAACTATTGCTTGTAGAGCGCTTCTTTGTTCCTCATTACTGATATGCTTTAAGAAATGTTAATATAATTAAAAAATATTTAGGCAACATGATTTATTATGTAAATGAGTAATAATGAATATCAAATTAGTTTTTGCGGTGTTGAAATTAGTGTAAATATTAATTTGACTGGTATTACTACTGAATAGTGAAATCTTTGTATCATAATATTTCTCCGTGAGTTTCAGCTGATGCTTTTCTCTCATTTTCCTCTCCCTCTTCACTGCCAATTCAATGAAAGTGTCAATGTAATAAATTATGTTATACTGACATCTCACTGACAGCCTCAGTCTGATTAGAGGACGTCCCATTGATAGTGTTACACAGAATCCTCCTGATTCACCTGTAAGAATATACAGATTCACAGATAAGAGAAAAACAGGACTGATGATTCAGATACACACACAAAACTAGAGACCAGGAATTGTGTACTTCTTTCAGTGTTTGCAAATTATATAGTAGTTTTATTTCACCAAATATGAAACGCATTGTGTAAGAGCCATTGAATGTCTGTTGTAATTCCATTGTTGGACACTGGGTGGAGTGTGGGTCTGATTATTACAGTTTTTCTCAGTCTCTTTGGTGCATTTCTCACATCACTATTTACATTTGCACAACAGTTAATGCAGTTCTCAAAACAAATAGTACAAACAGCAAAACCTAGTTGATAACCTGCAAAAGCGTGTCACTTGCTCAAAATGGATAGATCATTCCTCAAAAGCAAGTATTCGTGTCAATGAAAGTGTCAGTGTCAATGTCACTGTCAATGTTTTCCAATGCAAAAAAGTCAGATCTTGGTGACACTACCTGAAAATGCTCAAGACAGCACTATATACTATTTGCACAGCCATTTGAAAAATACAGTAAAGTTACACATGAGGTAACTGAGTACAAGACACTGAATATGTATGTTTCACGTTTTTACCGCATATGCTCTTTGCAATTCTAATTTGTTCACAGCATTGTGCAAAAGAAAAAATAAACCCTTATTTGCAACAAACATAAACTCCTTTTGGGTAGAGCTGTGCACAACTGTAAACAATATTGCAGTACATATGGCAAATCTTTACTGTAACACTACTGTACACTACAATACACTAAATGTGTGATGCAGTAAAGCTGTACATCTAAATGTAAAATATACAGTGACAAGTTCTTGTCCCACTGCAAGCTTCATGTATGACACGATGACAGTAGTGCAGTGCAGATTGTTTAGTGCTGAATTACTGTCCTGTATACACAATGTTTGAATAATTTAATATACAGTGGTTCCCCAACATTTGGCTGCAACCTTCGACCAGCCTCAGCCATTGTGAGGCCGTGATTGACAACATGATCCACAATTGTAGCCCTGATTTCATCAGGGATCTGCCTATGTACTTGGCCTCTTCTTCCTCTTCCCCTGTTTTGTCCCCTTACCCCTCTTCCATTAGGCTGACCTTCCATTTCTGTGTCACAGTATTGTAGAAATGGAGCAATGAAGCAATGAAATGAGGACTATTAAGTTTTATATGGAATGACTATTCAGCACAAGTATAGTTAATTTTGACTGACATGACATAAGCAAATGATAATGTTATAAAACAGCAGAGAGTTGTATGAAAGCAATGTCCAAAAGCATTTGCAATTTTGTCGAAGGAATGAGAAACTGTTACTATGATGTGCACAAATGACTAAATGTTGTGGAGGTTGAACTAACTGTTGTGCAAATGTAAATAGTGATGTGAGAAATGCACCAAAGTGACTGAGAAAAACTGTAAATAGGAAGCCAGAGAGTAAGAGAAGTCAGGCGTGTAATGGAGGGAAGCACAACAAGCAAGGACATGCGCAGGGGGAAGCAAGCTTGTGGGATTACTATGTGTTAAAATGACATCAACAAGCTTTGTGATAAATAAAGATGATAAACGCAGCACTGGACTGGACAAAAATGTTTTAGATCTCACACGTCAGAAACAACACAACACCTCTAAGACAAGATGGTTCATCTTTTGTCTGATGAACTGAATCACAGTTTCATCTTCTGTACTATAGTAATATAAAATGTTTGCATGCCATATTGTCTGAAGCACTAAGATTTAAATACCACATTCTGGAAGAATTTGAGTGTTTCTAGTGATTGTGGCTTATTCTGAGTTTTGAACTATTGTATTGGTGAGCTTTAATAAGACAATATTGGCAACTCTTCCTTTCTCTCTACATAAAGTTGCACTTTTTATTTTTATATTAAGATAAAAAGAAAAAATAAACTCTCCGGAGTTGATGCTAGGATCTCTCTAATAGAAGTAATACATTAGGAATTTCAAGCACTGCGGCACAGATTGGAATTCAGTCAAGAACAGATAGATACTCTCACCAAAGAAAATATATATATATATTTTTTTAAAGGACTCTGTTCACACACGCTGTCATAGGTTCCACATGTGTAAGTGAAAAAAAAACAGAGACACACAATCCAGCACACATTCTTCCTCTTCTCCCATACCTCTTCTTCTCCCTCGTCCTTAACTTCTCCTCTCCTCCTTCATCTATTCCTCTCCCTTACCCAAACATTATTTTCTCTCTGCTCCTCTGTGTTGTTCTTCATCCACACTGAACAAATACGATTCAAAGAGTCCTATTTTACTGTGTGTCCATATAATGAAATGAACTTCAACACCTGACTATGCCTCAACTGAGACTGGAATCTGCTATTTCTAAATATTTAAGTGATCTGCTAAGTAAAAATGCTTATCAATTGTTTCAGTATTTGTTTTATATATTTTTCCAGTACTTTTCCAGTACTGTTGTTGTTCCAAAAGTATATGTTTTATCCTATGTTTAAAGATAGGAACATTAGGTCTTCATTTCTGACTCGCTGTGTTTAAGCATTTGCAAATAAGATGAGAAAGATCAATGATTTTGGTATGGGGTAAGCTTATATGAAAAGAAAATATAAGCATTTTAGAAACGTTTTAATTGACTGCATTTTGTGTGAAAACAATATGAATTGTGTTAATGGTATGGCCACAACAGACGGATGTTCTGCTAAATGTTAGGGTGAGCAAACGTCCTGTTTTCCCAGGACATGTCCTGTTTTCACGTCCTGTCCTGGCCGTCCTGGTTGTTGTTTTTTAAAGTGATGAAAATGTCCTGGTTTTCATTATTTTTCATTGGGCCATTAAATTAACCGGTGTTACGAGATTTTCGGTTTCTGAGATTTTCGGTTTCTGAGATTTTCGGTTTCTGAAGGCGGAGCATACATGAATATTAATGAGTTTCACAGACATGCACGATTGCACTTGCAAGTGAGAATATTAGTTCACATTGTATCTCAAGACAGGATTATTCCATAAAGGTAACTATATTCTCAGCGTCGCGGCTGACTTATGCCTAAACAGTTGTTTACTTCTAGGTAACAGTTTATAATGTTTTCATAAGTATGCACGATTTGTGCAGTCGTCTGTAACTGAATAACAGATACTTCGTGTAACAGCAGAGCAACCTTCAGCTATCGTCTACAGCTCGTTGTGCTCTTCCTTTGTACCTTGCAATGTAATAGCTGATAGGCCTATAAATTTCTTTTTAACATGCCTATTTGATAAACAACAACAAAAAAAATGCTGGGAAAGATCAGCTCTACAGCAAAATATAGAAGGGCAAGCAAGAAGGATGAGGAAGAAAAACAGGATGAAGAGGAAAATGAGGATGAAGAAAACTAAAGATATATAGACACTTTTTGTTAGTTAGTTTTTGTAAGTTTTTGAGAGCTATTTTTGTTAAATTTGGATTGCTAATATAGCAGAGGTAGTTTTTTAGTTATTTATTATTTATTTATTTTTCTAATACAGAAGAGACATTAACTTGTCATAATAAAATATGTTGAGTAACCTCTGAGAATCCTATCTGAATTTGTGTATTTGGTTATAGGTAGTGTTTTGTAATATAACAATTTTATATCCATACAGAGGAGGCATATTTTAAATGTATTGAAATTATAAGGCATCTTTGAGTAAACTTCGAGCTATCATTTGAGTATTGCCGGGCTGAGTGTCCTGGTTTTTGGTAATCAAAATATGGTCACCCAACTAAATGTGTTTAGAGTTCTGAAAATGTGACTACAGAATGGACAAAAGTATGTTAGCAATTGAAAAAAAAACTGTAATACCAGGTGTAAACAGGGCCATATTGGCTGTCCACATATTGAAGTTATTGTTCAGATCTGATTTGTGAGTCCTGTGGTGCTCTTACGTTTTCCGGAATATCTGAATTGATTTCTATGGCAAGGATTTTGTGTTGTTAGTTATATGCCAACAGCAACATAAAGGGGTTTGCAATACAGATGTTGTCTTAAAAGGCGCGGTTGTCTTATTTATTCTGTGCTGTCATCTCCACTCCTCTCAAAGTTTAAAGGGGTGGTTCAGTGTTTTTTTTCTAGGCTTGATTGTGTTTTTGCGGCGCAGTTTAACGTGTCTTAAAGGGGTGGTTCAATGCGATTTCACTTTTTTAACTTTAGTTAGTGTGTAATGTGTAATTTTAACTTAAGTTAGTGTGTAATGTTGCTGCTGTAGCATAAACAGTATCTGCAAAGTAACAGCGCTGAAAGTTCAATGCAAACAGAGTCTTTTAAAGTTATGGCAGTTTATTGCCTACAAAAACAGCTGGTTTGGACTACAACAAGCTTCTTCCCGGGTTGGTGACATCATAAACCCTTGTTATTAAGATAAAAACTGCCCCCGGGATCACGCAACAAAGTGGGCGAGGTCATGTGGTACAGCATAATGGAAGCGGAAGAGTTGTTTTCACCGAACGCCAGCTGCGCGACGCGACTCGACGCATCAAAAGATATAGAACCCATTATAATCTGTGATATTTTCAACACTGGATGCGGCGCTGAAGAAGCTTCCAGAATCTACACGAGTTTAATGCTGGATTTACACAAAGGCTTTTACTAAAATATGAAGCAGTTCCCACTTTAAAAGCAGAAGCTGCTGTTTATCGCTCCCAAACTGTAAGTACGTTTTATTGTTTGTACATGTATTTTAAACGTAATGTTATAGTTCTGTTGCTATTTTTAATGCATCAAAGACTTAAACAAAGAGCAACTCATTTTTGCTAGCCAGTTTGCTAAGTTCTAGTGCAACAAACACCAACAAACGTCTCTGTTCATAGACAAACAGTTGTTCATGCTATAAATTAAACACTACCTTTAGAAAAATGCGACTACTCAGTCATGTATTCGCTACAGTAAAGCTTTAATCAGGATAAAACTGTATATTGAAAGCTAACAAACAGCAGTGACAGCATATCTAAACACTTTGACACAAATACTAAATGAAATACCATTCATAAACGTCCTTTAAAAGCCGCGATTGCAGAGGTTCTGCTTGACCCTCTTCATCTGGGTCTGATTCGGCTCAATTTGATACAGCAATATAGGCGCTATTATTTACATTTCCACCTAAGCGCGTAACAACGAATGGTAAGGGGCATGGCGTTTCCGGACGCTTCAGCGAATCATGATACACTGGGCCAGCTACCAACCTGCTAACCAATCTGAGCACACTGCGTATTTCGGAGGGAGTGGAAACAGAGGTGTAGAATAAAGGTAAAATATATGAAAAATATGGCGTTTTCAAAGAAACGAAGCATTAAGACATGTTAAACTGTGCCCCCAAAACACAATCAAGCCTAGAAAAAAAAAACTGAACCACCCCTTTAATAATGTTTTTTTAAAAAAGACGAATTTTCATATATTTTACCTTTATTCTACACCTCTGTGTCCATTATCATATGAACAGCTTGTTTGACTTCCTGCTTCTATGAAGCCACTCAAAGAATCCCTCCGAAATACGCAATGTACTCAGATTGGTTAGCGGGCTTGTGATTCGCTCATGATTCTGGATTCGCTGAAGCTTCCAGAAATGACACGACCCTTACCATTCGTTGCTTCAGTGGAAATGTAAATAATGGCGTCTATATTACTGTATCAAATTGAGCCGAATCAGACCCAGATGAAGAGGGTCAAGCAGAACCTCTGCAATAGCGTCTTTTAAAGGACGTTTATGAATGGTATTTCATTTAGTATTTGTGTCAAAGTGTTTAGATGCTGTCACTGCTGTTTGTTAGCTTTCAATATAAAGTTTTATCCTGATTAAAGCTTTACTGTAGCCAAATACATGACTGAGTAGTCGCATTTTTGTAAAGGTAGCGTTTAATTTATAGCAAAAACAACTTTTTCTATGAACATAGAAGTTTGTTGGTGAAGTATGCAATAGAATTTAGCTAACATTAACTGCCTAGCGAAGCCAAAACGCATTGGTCTATGTTTACGTCCTTGATGCAACCAAAAAATAGCAACAGAACTATACGTTTAAAAGACATGTACAAACAATAAGACGTACTTGCAGTTTGAAGCCAATAAACATTGAACTCGTGTAGATTCTGAAAGCTGTCTTCCACGCCGCATCCAAACAATATCACTGATTACTATATTATATTATATTATATTAAAATAGGTTATTATCTATTATCTATTATTATCTATTATCTTTAGACGCATTGCTCGCGTCCGGTGTACACAACTCTTCCGATTCCATTATGCCGCGCGACATGGCCTCACCCTCTTTGTGACTGTGATTGGAATAGGATTTCAAACCACATATGAATGTAGCTCGGAACTGATCCGTAAAAATTCCATTTCATGTGATTTTTTTTTTTTTTTTTTTGTCATTCACACTTGCTGAATCTAATTTGGATTTCAATCGGATATGCACAAAATCAGATTTGAACTAACAGTCTGAATGAGGCTTTAGTATCTTACCGGATCACTGCGCGGCGTCCCGCTGTCTGTTTGAAGAAAAATAACAAACTCAATTAAACACAGATCAATAAAAATCACAATAAAAATACATATTTTTGCATCTTTCAAATATTCTTTACACACAATCTCCATCTTGTTAAATCAGCTGTATGTAATACTCACATTCTTCTCTTGCTTGACACTTGTAAGTAAAGTAAATCGCAGCAGCAGCAACGAGCAGAACAGCAAGAACACCAACAACTATTCCTGCTACAGAACCTGGAGACAGACCTGAATCTGGAACTGATGAAGACAGACAGTCATTATTACCAGAGAGAGCCACTGATAACCAGCTTTACCAATATATTTGTCTGATTTTTACACCTTTGTAGATTAGTCATCAATTGTATGACATTGATTAATAAAATGGCAGATTCCTTAATAAAAATAACAGCAGTTAAAACAGCATCACAGCACTATGTGCTCAAAAGGAAACATCAATGTCACAAAAAACTAATTTTATGCATTTTCATGTTAATAAATTCAGACTTGTTAACAGCGTGTTTGTTGTGTCGTGTATCTTGATGTGCATGTGAAGATGATGGAGAAGTTATCAATTATGATTTTTATGATCATTTTTCCTAATAGACCAATTTGGTGTTTGCAAACAGCGATGACGTTTTTTTGTGGGCGGAGCCTACCTGGTTGCAGAAAATGACAGTTGAGCAGTAGCGGTCTATGGAAGCCACGAAATAAAAGAATAAAAAAAAAAGTTAATTTCGAGTTTATATCTCACAATTCTGACTTTTATTTCTCGCAAATCTGAGTTTATAGCTCACATTTCTTACAAAGAAAAACAGAATTGTGAGATATACTTGTATTCTGTCTTTTCTGAACTGCAATTTATTCCGCAATTCTGACTTTTTCCCCACAGAATTGTGAAATAAACTCACAATTGCGAGTTATAAAGTCCGAACTGGGAGTAATAAACACGCAAATGCAAGAAAAAAAAAGTCAGAATAGTGAAATAAAAAATGTATAGACTATGTTTAAAAGTTAACTATATAAAATGTTATAGGTTTAAATATTATTTCATGCTGTAACTGCTATGTATGTATGTCCTCTGAACTGCATATGTGGATATTATGTAGACTTACTGTTTACATCAAATTCCTGCTTTAACAGTAGACTAATCCTTGCAGGTGTCATCAGTCCAGTCTGTGAAACGTCTCCGTTTAGCTTCAAATGATGTTTTCAACGATGGTTTTCTTTAAAAATGAAGACTATATTTTTTGCATTCCGATTCCAACATCCAGAGGCACAACAAAACATTTTTCTCTTATTCTGTGGATTTTGCACATTTTCCTCCAATTGCTACCGCTATTTTTCTGCAACCACTATGCGCGCGCAGCTGCAAGTGACGTAATTGTGACATCTGCTCCAAAGAGGTCTATAGCCCACAATAAAAACATTTACTGGATAGATTTATATATATATATATATATATATATATATATATATATATATATTTTTTTTTTTTTTTTTTTAATTGCTCAAGGGAACTAAATTATACTCACTAACAGTAACTCTGAAGCGGTTCTTAATCACGTCACTGTTGATGTGACGAGGACTGATGCTGCTGATCTTTAGTTTATAATCTCCAGTGTCTGTGTTTCTGAAGTTGTTGATGGTCAGAGATCCAGTCTCATAATTCACCTCCAGTCTGTCTCTGAATCTCTCTTTACACTGATCATCTTCACAGATCTTACTCTGATCTCCAGTGATTTCAGCGATGAGAGTATCATTGAAATACCACCTCATCACATCATTTAGGTTTCTTATTTCATCAGGACCTAAAGTGAGAGATTCTCCCTCCTTCACTGACTTTTTATCTGGTTCTGTAGCAGGAAAACCTGAAACACAAACCAACAGCTGATTGAAGAATATTTAAAAAAAAGAAAAAAAGAAAAAAGAATTAAAAAAAGAAAACACTGTGGATATGAGAACAATGTCTCATGCTCTTTGAAAAGCTACATTTATTTTTTCCACACATTTTAATTTTGTTTTTACATTAAATCCTTTAACATCCTTAAATGTGTTTACAAAACTTTATTTTCTTTTAGTGCAAGGAAATATTTGGTATCTGCAACCTTTTTACCACTACTGGATTACGGAGATCGGCTTTACATGACTGACCCAGTACATTATTTAATAAAACTTGACACCATTTATCATAGTGCTTTACGCTTTATTACTGGTTATAGCTATCAAGCACATCATTGCACTTTATACGATAAGGCTGAGTTGCCATCTTTGTATACTCAAAGAACTTTTAATTGGTATTGTTTTATTTATAAGTCTATCTGTGGTCTAGCTCCATCTTACTTGTCTCAACTTTACAAACACAAATGTTTGTTACAATCTTCGATCAAACAATTTGTTATATCTTAAAGTTCCTTGAGTTCGAACAGAGTTTGCTAAAAAAAGGCTTTAAAGTACAGATGAAATCAAAATCGACCCTATTTACTTTATATAAAAGTGCATATTACTAGTCTTGTGATGAACAATTAATCAAGTTAAAACATGCAAGTTAAAACACAGAAAAAAAATTGTTTGTCACAGTAATCTTTAATCAAAATCTGAAAAGTTACTTCAGGTCTGGAATGGCGTTCCTTCTCTGACGACGACAGTTTGACGGCTTGGGTTGAAAACACGTAAACAACTCCTCTGCAACCGTTAGTCTGCTATGAGCGAGAGATGGAGAGGAGGAGCGCTAAAGTAAAACTCTGCCCTCTATTTAATAATCCGTTTCACTTGGAAATACGTCACAACACTGGAGAAAAGACATTTGCAACTTCCGGTTCACGTGGACTTTAAATATAATGCTTCTACTGTTTGGAATACCTTACAAAATGTCTTAAAGCTGCCTGTGCTAAATGAGTTTAAGTTACTTTTAACAGATTGTGTGTTTTATCCTTTGGTAATTGCTGCTGTGATCCTTGATTGTATTTTTTTTTTTTTTTTTGTCTTGATGTGTATTTGTATGTCTATGTTATTGTTGCTGCTTTCTTGGCCAGGTCTCTCTTGTAAAAGATATTTTAATATCAATGAGTTTTTAATCTGGTTAAATAAGGAATAAATGAAAAAATAATAAATGTTTCAAAGACATTAATAAGTATTTACTGCATTAATATAGAATAAGGCCCTGTTTACATCTGGAATTAAGATGCATTTTGGTCAATGCAAGTGGATGACGCTAAATACAGGTGTAAATGGGTTGTTACATTCCTATGTTACGTTGAGTTGTGATTTGGGCGTTTTTGTATTTTCTCTCCTATGTATTTTCTTTTGTCTGTCTCTCGCTCTTTCATTTTAACTTTTGTAGGTGACGCACTGAGTGGGTGCATTGGCTGTCAATCATTCGGGCTGAGTGGGTTGAATGTGCTGACGTGGAGTTGTTGTTCTCCAATCGTTTCGCTGTTGGACGCCCGTGGATGGTATGCGTTTACCAAAGGATTTTGTGAGACTGTGGTTGGTGTACATTAATTCCTCTAGGGGGGACCTGTGGCATGCCCCCCGGAGGAATTTTTTTTGTATTTTAAATTTAAATGCATGAATCTGGTGCAATCTGAGAGCAAAATTAAGTGGTCAATGAAGAAATTTGTTCTCTTGTAACAATTTTGTGCTCTAATAGTAATTTATTCATTGGTGATGGTAGGGCAGTAACGGCACAGTCACACAACATATAGTAGACTAAATGATAGTTCATAAGTGGTCAAACATGTAGAGTATACATTTTAAGCATTAAAAATATGTAGCAAAAGAGGTTACCTTTGTTGAATTAATTTATTTCTAGAATAATTAGTGGGAGCCTGAATCTATTCATCTGTATTTGTGGAACTAATGGTCACTCTTTGATTTGTTAAACACTAAACACACTACTTCATTATAGAGAAAAACAACAAATGAATAAAAATATATAATAATAAGCTGACCAATAAATAAATAAATAATCTAGGTGAGTATATAATTCAGCAGCAAAAAGTATGCTAGCCTAATTCTTAAAAAAAAAAAAAAAAAAACTTTGCACAGTAATTTTATAAAATCTAAATGTTAATTAAAAAAAGTGTAAAATTACTATTTGTATTCTTATGAAATGAAACAAAATTTATATTAGATTTATATTTGAATGTAAAGAATTATATGTATTTATAATAATGTAAGATTAAAATTTTAAATGTATTGTGCAGCTTTTAATGGGGCAACAAGATATGATAGATACGACAGAACAAAATAGGCTATTAATAATCTTTCAGTGTGCAAAACCATGATGGTTGAAGATTTTTCTTCATTTTCTTTTGTATTAGTTTTAGTTGTAAATGGGTTAGAGACTTTTTCTTTGTTTTATTCTTTTCTTTTATTTGGCAAAGTCCAGTTCCCTGTGTGCTCCCCAGTTCCTAAATACTGTAAATTTGCTGTTTTCTTTCTTTCTGGCTTGTAAATTAATATTGTTTATATTTTCCTTGAAAATAACGTATCTTAACCTGTTTAAAAATGAACATAAGTTCACTGGTAATTGCTTTGCAGTCTCCTGCTTCTCTCATACGTTTTCAGTGTTTAATGGTGATAATTGTCAAAACTGGACTAAATGTTCCTCTTCTTACTCCCTAGACATTTAATAGCAAAAAAGGGTCGTAACAGTGGTCTAAAACGTTTTGGGATTGTCCACTTTTGACTATTCATTCATAGGTAATCGAAAACACATTCGACCGGATTGCTTTCATAATGTAAAAGCTCATATGGTCAAATGTGATCGAACAACCACTAAAGACCGTCTACTGACCTAATGCGTAAACATTATGGGATGTGCTCTAGACAGACGGGATTTAAACTTTGACAGCTGAAGAACCAAGATTAGTTTGAAGATGAAAAATGTACCAAGCACAACATTCTCTCACCATTACAGATTTCTAACACACTCACAGCGTTCGGCACGATCTCTTGGCTATCAGAGCAGAAAGCTTCTGCTCTCTGTATGTTTTTCTCTGTCTTCCTATGTAGGCCTATATTGCACAAGCTGATTCTGTCCATTAGACCGAAAGATCTGAAAAACAACATATACATTTACCCGTCCATAAACCCTCCCCTCGAAGAAATCAGGACAGAAGTGGTTGAAAAAGTACAAAAGAGAAGGAAAAAAACACCAGGTGCAAACGGGAAATCGCCTGCTTGTCATCCGATCGATCAAAACGCATCTTAATGCCAGGTGTGAACAGGGTCTTAGAGATAAGAACAACTCTGAATATTACTGCAGAAAAATCTAACAATGATGTAATTTAAACCTGCTTTTAAACATTCATTAAATGACTCACCATGAACAGTAACATTGTAGGTCTTTTCTTTGACATTGTTGTTGATGATCCGTAGTCTATATTCTCCAGAGTCTGTGTTTGTGGTGTTCATGATGGTCAGAGATCCAGTCTGATCCAGCTTCAGTCTGTCTCTGAATCTCTCATTGTCTTTATCACACTTAACATCTGTACAGGTCTTACTGAAATCTCCATTGATATGAGCTATGCGAGTTTTATTAAAATACCAATTAATCTCTTCTTGTTGCTGTGTGTGAACACCAGTGGGTAGTGTGACTGGATCTCCCTCCGTCACTGACACATTGACAATATCCTCACCAGAAATACCTGAAAAAGAAATTAATAGTCAATCATGAGCCAGACAAAACTAAACAGGACAGTGCTGTGATTTTTTTTTTCACTGAATCATAAAGAATTGTAGAGAGTAGAGAAATCTGTCATATTTATAATGTAAATTTCAATTAAAAACAGCAGAAGAACATCACTGGTTTACACATTCACTCATCAGACAAACACATGACTCTCATGAATGTTGCTGAACATTTTAATGAACATCATACGAGACACACACACACAGAAAATATTTTAGTCACAAAGCATTGCTTTTATTTTCAGTAGGGTACAATGAGGCTAAAGGCTCCACGGGGGGAAAGAGGCACCTTTGATTTTATTTTCCTCTAAACCACTAGATGCCACAAAAACTTTCCAAAACATCTGCTTTTTAAGATTGATTTTGTGAAATTTGTCTGATTCTCGATGCGATTGTGGGCTGCAGCTCAAAGTTTATTCTGCGCTAATTTGATCTAATATTTGATGTTTTTTTATAATGTGGTAGTTTCAAGTAGCAAATGTGAATCGCTAAAATTATTAAATATATTTTAAATTAAATGTCTTATTAATTATCTTAAGCTAATTAAAGCAACAGTTTTTCAATAACAGAGGAATATGTAAAAGTATGGTATTAGGGGTAAAAAGAAAAATGCCCATGCTGTTGGGACGAAAGACACAATAATTAACATGATAATAAACTGACTTTTCCATTTATTGACATGACAAGGTTAGATTCAGATGGTAAATCATATATTAAGTTGGTGTGTTCTATGAATAATTGTGATACTAAGTGTGGTCGCTAGAGGGCAGTAAAACCTAATAAGAAACCTAGAAAGGTGATGAAGACAGTTGAGTTGTTGATTTGCTATGGCAATGTTACTGATGCTTCCTACATTAAAGACGACCGTTTGGAGTTAGCTTTTGTTTTCATTCTTTTTTATACATCTTACAACATCACAGTTGGGTGTCCACTTTAGAGATAATACGCAGTACCGGCTCTTCTCACATGTTGCCGGTACTCTGATTGCCCACACCGGAACGTAGAATCATCCGGCTATTAATTAATTATATACATCGCGCGTTCTGAGCTTCCATAAGCTGTACGAACTGAATGGATCAATTGTCTGCGCAAAACGACTGTGACTGAAGCCCAACTGTTTAATTTTGAATGAGTGGCGCGACTCACTGTAAGCGCACCAGCGCGCTCCAAAAGTGTTAAGATTTGCAGCCGTTCTTATGAGACGCTGAATGAGAAAATGTGCAACCCATTTGAATTCTATTGAGGATAGTAAAACGCTAAAGTCGAACATGATCTAAAACAGCCACTAAATGACTGATGAAAAGAGGGGAAATATCATCCCGCAAGCTTTTTAAACTCACGATGACCACATTTACTAGAATTGATCACATTCTGTTGTATTTATTGTGGCAAATTTTGACTAGTTGTAGAATTGATAATAGATAATCTGTTAAGGGAATAGATTTTTTTCACTAAAGATTTATATTACAGCTGTGGCATGTTGTAGCTATAGTTTCTAACTGTTTTGCTGTTTTCATAACACATGCTATAAAAAAAAGAAAGAGAAAATGGTCTTACCTGTAATTATATCCTTATTGTATGAAATGCTAGTTAACAGTTTCAAGAACTGTTATTTTAAGGCAGAGTAGGCTACAAGTTAGAAAGCTTTAAAATATGGACCTTCTTGAATTTGACTAAACAACTGGTTTTGTATAAGAATGTATGAACATGAATATTTGATTACTGTACTGTAGGGCTATTTTATTATATCTGCAAGTGCTAGCTACAGCCATAGGAGGTCTCTGACTAAATACTGGTACCTAGAGGTCAAAAGCAATAGCAAAAGTAATAGGTCATTATTAAAATGCAGACAAAGATTTTGGATAGCTAGTTTGACTTGTTTGGTGCGGAATAGGTGCGGTAGGGACCCAACCTCATATTCTTTCACAGGGCCCAAAATTGCTAGCGGCGCCCCTGCTTACAATGGTCGAGCCAATATATCAAACTGCAGCAAAGCGATAAGAGCTGAAATCAAACTGCAACTATTACCTGGGTTGAGTACAAGCAGTAACACCGAGACCAAAATTATTCGAAAATTCATTTTCACATAAACACAAATAAATAAAATAAAAAAAATAATCCAGATCCTAGGGTTTCGGTTTGACAACTGAAAGAAAAAAGTAAAGTTGGTTTTATATGCGCACATTCGGACTACATTGGACATTCAGTGGACATTCACAAGTAAATATGCCATTAAAACAATAATTGCCTATTTTGATTGACTGTGAAAAAATGTTGTAAGTTTTTGCACATTTATTGGAAAGTCTGAATTTATCAGAAGTCCGAATGTGCGAATATAAAACCAACTTTACCGAAGTACAGAACGAGGGTCAAGGAGCATGCGCCGAAAAGACGGCGAAACAGCTCCAGAGAAACAACATTAATCTAAGTTACTTAGAGGTTTGTTTAATATTCTCTTTTTTTTATCAATAATTACTTACAAAGTGAATTTGTAGAGTGAACGTCATAATTACGGCTCACAGGATTCAAACACCTGTCTGTGTAGTTTGGTGTTTCAGCGATTGTAAGTGTCTGCTGTTGCGTGGTGTCTCAGGTTGATGAAAGACGTCAGTGTTTCTCTCTTGTGGCATTCTAGTACAGTGCTGAGGTCAGATTTATTGGTGACAAAGCCAGACACAGTGTTTTTTTAAATGTTCAGCCACTGAAGTGCACATACAATATATGATCTAAGAATAATCTGTTTTCACATTTATACTTTTTTTTTTTTTTTTAGGTCCTGTTTCCTGTGCATAATGCCACACTAGACCAGAAATACTCTAGGTAAGCTTGTAATATATAAAGTTCAAAAGTCTATTCAAATGCACAGACTACCTTCCTAAATCTTTTGGAACAGAATAGCTCCCTGATTGTTTTAAAGTGCTGAACATCTCAAAAAACACTGTGTCTGGCTTCGCGAGGCAATCGGACCTCAGCACTGTACTAGAATGCCACAAGAGAGAAACACTGACATCTTTCATTGTTTGGTAAAAATGACAATAAGAGATGTTTTGGTTGCTTTTATAGAACTGAAGATTATTATTACAATTTGTTGTCTTTTCATTGTAGGTCTGATGATAAAAGAAAGAAAGAAAAAGGGACACATCTTCTGGTTTGGCAGGTGGAATATTTGTCAGAGGATGTACCACTTACCACACGTATCACCTACCTAAGCATTGATGCAGACCATGTACACCCTTTCATGGAAACGGTACTCCCTGGTGGCTGTGGCCTCTTTCAGCCGGATAATGCTCCTGCAACAAAACAAAGATGGTTAAGGAATGGTTTGAGGAGCACAATGAGTTTGAGGTGTGTAGATATATATATATATATATATATATATATATATTATATATATATATATATATAAGTCATTATTTTTGTTTGTTTTTTTGTGCACACTACAAGAGAAACCAGCAGTGGAAGTCTGTTTTTTGACAGGAAAATAAAACAGAGAATATAATTTACATGTAGCATGTCAATTCTACATGGTATGACAGACTCTCTCTCACTTGTGTATGTGAGAAACACTAAGTGACAGTGAGTCGTGCGCATTCACAGAACAAATATTCTGTGCATCCATTGAGATTAATTGAAATAGTGCAGAGCAAAACTTTCAAGCACTCAGTGTTCAAGACAAAGCAAGTGAAAATATATCTGCGCTAAACTTAAACTGGACTTAGCATCTAATTCAAACACTGGCCAGTGAAATGTAATTTATTAACCAATGGCTGATGATAGACATTTAGTCTCCTAGCATTAAAGTTTAATCGCATATTTACATTGTAGTCATGGGTTGCATAGAAAGAAAGTGAATGTTATCTCAGCAGTATGTCACTTTTTTTTATTGTTGTCTTTTATTTTAAGGTGGCGTTCTCCCAAATGAAGTGGATTTTCCTTTTAATCAATGTGAGTGACAATCACTGGATACTTCTGAATATGAAAGTATCAATACTGGACTCAATGTTAGGAAACAATGTCTTGTGTGTTGATATGTGGAGGTAAGATGTAGAATTTTTACAAATTGAGTAATGTTACTGTACATGTTTTTTTTTTTTTTAAATCATAGTATATTGTAGTGTCATATTGTACATATTTTTACTCTTCACTCCAACAGAATTAAGTTCTGCTTGTTTATCGGCCATCATATTAATCTTTAAGGGCTTTCACACTGTCGTCATCAGCTAAGCCTCATGCCCAAGTTACTTTACTTCCTGTACAAATGCGAACCTGAGTTGCTTTCATATTCACGTGAATCATGCCATAGTGATTAGTGCTACAGTGATTATTAGTTCCAGTGCTACAGAACTCACTGAGCTCAGACCACCTCCTAGTGTCAGGTTCAGTACCCTGGTGTGCTCCAGGGTCTTATGACAGATTTCACATTATCAATTTTTCATGCAACCTGTGCTCTGTTCAGAACTAAACTGCCAGTGTGAAAGCACTAGATTAGAAAAGCATTAGAAAGCACTAGACATTAGAAATACTCCATTTAACTTTGTAAATAATTGAATGTATTCCACTTATTTCTTTTGAATATATAAATGGACTTTTATTTGGCATTAAATATTTTTAATTTATCTGTCCAGAATGCTCTTGCCCTGACGAGAGGCATCAGTCCAAGCCAGCTGACACAACGCCATGCAGTGGAAATGAGGAAGTTTGTGTACCACAAACTCAAACAAAATGCATTATGTTAAAGATTTAGTTCACCCAAAAATGAAAATTCTGTCATTAATTACTCGCCCTGTGTTTACCGTTACATCATTGACCCCGTCTCCAATGTGTTTGCTGCACTGTGGCGTAAAATTGGAGTCAAGACGCCACTCGCGAGGCCTTCTGTTGTGTTATAGCCTCTATCTGTGTTTTCTTGGGACTACAGTGTAGACCCTGTGAGATTAGATTAGCATGTTCCCAGTTTGTGTAACTGTATGTGTATCTGTAATCATTCATCTTGCCTATCATGTCCCTTGACAAATTCTCCTCCCCTTCCCAATTTGTTACTCATTTGTAATGTGTAATAACTTTTTTTTTGTATATGTGTAAATAGTAAATTTTCTTTATTTCTATTTCTTCATTGTAAAATATTTTTCCCTTCTCATGCTGCTATTTTCATACCCTTGCATATTGTAAATAAATCATTTGCTTGTTCAGACTTGTGTCCTTGCCTTGTACACATCACCTGGTTATGACATATTTGTGTATGTGTCTTCTCCCAAGTTTAATGTTACAACCCTTTACCCTTTGATTCATCACCATCAGGGGTCGTAACAGTTGGTTTTGGGTTCCAGGAGTACACTGTAAAATGTAATTAGTTGAGTTTACTTAGAAAGCTTAATTAAACTGTTGGGTTCACATAAAAAACTTAAGGAAACCGATTGCCTTAAATTTAGCAAGTAAGTTTTTACAAATTGAGTACTTAGTTCAGTCATGTTAAAAATCTTGTTCACATTATGTGGAAACTGCCTTAAATTTCTCAAGCATTTTACTCAAAGTTGCAACAATGGACCATACATTTATTTGTATTTATTAAACTGGAGATACTGTTGAAAATAATAAAGTTTGATGTCACCATCATGGTGGAAAGTGTTTGCTTTAGTTGACCTTGACTTTTAACATTAGTGTTTCTTTGGTTGTTGTAACTCAGTGTTTGTAAGACACAGCTGTTATGGTGAAAAAAGCCAAGAGAAATACCGGGATTGATCTATTGCATCTTTCCTGATGATATCTTTGAATACCCACAGATTTAACTCTGAGGTTTATACTTGATCAAAAGTGTGGTTTGTCATTAAAAACAAATAAGTATTTTTGTAATAATCAATGAAACTATAGCAAGAGACAAAGCACTGTTGAAATCATATTTGACCTTGACTTTTAACATTAGTGTTTCTCTGGCTGTCATAACTCAGTGTTTGTAAGACACAGCTGTTATGGTGAAAAAAGCCAAGAGAAATGCTGGGATTGATCTGTACTTATAATGTCATCAAGGTTTGTACTTGACCGAAAGTGTGCTTTGTTACTATAAACAATTAAATATTTTATTGCTGAAACTAGATCAAGAGACTGAGCATGGTTGAGATCATATATTTTTAACATTATATTTGGCAAAAAACATTTTGGACTACTTTTAGACACACAGAGACATCAATAATCAGCGTATAAATCTCAACCATGGTGACATGCAGAGGTGTCAAGTAACGAAGTACAAATACTTCGTTACCTTACTTAAGTAGAAATTTCGGGTATCTATACTTTACTGGAGTAATTATTTTTCAGACGACTTTTTACTTCTACTCCTTACATTTTCACGCAATTATCTGTACTTTCTACTCCTTACATTTTAAAAATAGCCTCGTTACTCCTATTTCATTTCGGCTTGTTTTCATTCCGACTTGAAAAAACAAAACAAAAACAACAACTATCCAGATAAATCGTGCCATCCGGATAGAGTGAATTTGATTGTGGTTAGATGAGAATAAACATACGTTACCATTCTGACACCCTATTGGTTTGTACGCGATCCATCACACCTGCACATGTCGCAAATCACATCACACTCCAGCAAGGACGACTGTGTTGGGGGTCGATCGATACTCAAAAAAGATTATTTCTTGGTTCTTTCTAAGTTATTATTTCTCTACTACTGGCTCATTTAGGCTATCAAACGGGTGCTTTCTCTTCGTCCTCTGCATATTAAGCTAGGTAGTTCAGTAGAGAGACGTTTGAATAAATTAGCGTATACACCGGTTTTTAAACTTTTTTTTTAGCGCGACCCTTTTTATTTATGTGACCCATAGTCATGTACAACCATGTAGCTAAACAAGCCAAAATAAATTAATTTAAAACGAAACTGAAGGTAAACCTGCGTTGCTCTCATGGTGTTATACCTTTCTCTTTCGGTGAAGTGGAGCAGTGCTCTTGCTGAATGGCACGGATTGCACTACGGACTATTGTACCTTTTATATGTTTTTTTTTTTTTTTTTAACTGTATTTTATTTTTTTTTATAACGAACAAGCTGCGATGTCACGTTTCCAGTGCTTTGTTGTGTGCGCGTGAGGCGCGGGCGCGATCAAACAGCTGTCTTTGCAGGGGACTTGCCTCATCGTCATGGCAACGGTTCGTGGCCAGGTCAGATTACTTCAGGCCCTGCGTTAAAAGGGAGCTGTAAAGTATTTTTGTTGAAGTACAATGTCGTTTTGACCATAATAATGTACTAAATCTAACTCGTATAAATATTACAGTAGTATAGAAAAATACTATACATACATTTATAGGTAAAATTGAGCTTCGAGCCTCCTGTACCCATTCTGTGTCGTCAAACAACTTCCCTGTGCAAAGGATTATGGGGGCCCGAAGTGTCCATCAGTTGTACCCTTCGAAATCCTTCATTCCGAAGGGCCCTTTAAAGTGGCCAGTTTTGAACACTTCGGTTTGGAACAACCCTTCAATGTGGCGGCCATGATTGTTTTCACTCCGAAGTGCTCTTCAGAGGGCGATATATCCCGTTTGGAACGCACCGAGAGTTTGTTGCCGTTTGTTGGATGCTCAGACGACCAAACAAACGCAGATTAAACATGTTCAGTCTGATAAAAACAGACTCTGACCAACGCCAACAGGGTTATCACACCTATCCAACAAACTCCAACAGACGAGTGCGGTGTGAACTGAAACAGCTGAAAACTACCTGCATTTGGCAGGTTGGCGGGTGTTAATGTCAAGCCCTGATTGTTAAGCCTGCCCTGGGTACACCAAAACTACCTGCATTTTTCTTGTCTGCTGCCCACAGAGATTCCTGCAGTTAAACTTGGATGTACATTTACATTCCAGTAAAGGTTATTGATGACATTTTGAGGAGGTGGAGTGCACAATAGACCCCTGTGGCACGGCCTAAGCTTTTGTCCTTAATGGCATTTTTTTTCCTTACATTACTTTTACTTTTATACTTTAAGTAGTTTTGAAACCAGTACTTTTACACTTTTACTTGAGTAAAAAGCTTGAGTTGATACTTCAACTTCTACAGAAGTATTTTTAAACCCTAGTATCTATACTTCTACTTGAGTATTGAATGTGAATACTTTTGACACCAGTGGTGACATGCAATGCATGCTGGGAGCCATCATAGTATAAAACTCATCCATGGCTCCCAGCATGCATTGCAGCATGAAGCATGTCACCGTTGTTGAGATTTACACGCTGATTCTTGATGTCTCTGTGTGTCTATATAATCCAAAGTGTTTTTTGACTAACATATTAAAAATATGATTTGAACAGTGCTCCATCTTTTGCTATAGTTTCATTGATTATTAAAAAACACTTATTTGTTTTTAATGACAAACCACACTTTTGATCAAGTATAAACCTCAGAGTTAAATCTGTGGGTATTCAAAGATTTCATCAGGAAAGATGCAATAGATCCATCCCGGTATTTCTCTTGGCTTTTTTCACCATAACAGCTGTGTCTTACAAACACTGAGTTACAACAGCCAGAGAAACACTAATGTTAAAAGTCAAGGTCAACTAAAGCAAACACTTTCCACCATGATGGTGACATCAAACTTTATTATTTTCAACAGTATCTCCAGTTTAATAAATACAAATAAATGTATGGTCCATTGTTGCAACTTTGAGTAAAAAGTGCTTGAGAAATTTAAGGCAATTTCTACATAATGTGAACAAGATTTTTAACATGACTGAACTAAGTACTCAATTTGTAAAATTGAATTACCAAATCCTCAAGATTTCTAAGTACTCTGTACTGTGTGGTAGCTAAACCCAACAGTTTAATTAAGCTTTCTAAGTAAACTCAACTTATTACATTTTACAGTGAATACTCAAGATTTCTAAGTACTCTGTACTGTGTGGTAGCTAGTTTTATCAATTCAAAATGATGAGTTAACTTACTTGCTTAATTTAAGGCAATCGGTTTCCTTAAGTTTTTTAAGTAAACCCAACAGTTTAATTAAGCTTTCTAAGTAAACTCAACTAATTACATTTTACAGTGTACAAATCTTCTTAATGAGGTGTTGATGTTTTATCAAATTTATAAATGTCACCGTTATGGAGGTAAGCGCTTGCTTTAGTTGGGCTCCTGACCCTTAACATTTTGACTATTTTTCCTCCAAATGTTGCAACTGTGTTTTTAAAGCATTTATTGCAAAAGGAATTGTGAGAGAAATCTGATCAAATGGATTTTACTGCTCATTGCTGATGATTTTCTCATCATACAGTGACCTTATTCTCTGGTCTCTGAATGTTGCATTTTCCTTCATGTTGTTGTAATCCAATGACAATGTATAAAATCTTGTCATATTTTGATATTTTGAAAGTTTTCATTTCAGAAATTATTCAGACAGCCTCATCTAGATTCACACAGACATCAAGATTCTGCGTATGATCCTCAACAATGGTGACAAAATTTTCAGATATACAGATTAACTCATCACAAAACAAGCTACTAAAGTCACAAAAAAGATTTTTGTTTAGTGTCACCATCGTTGAGGATCACACGCTGATTCATGATGTCTGTGTTAAAGTTAGAAAAAAAAGACACTGCTCAAAACTCTTGTCTGTATGAAGAATTATATATATAAAAAAATAATAAAACTAAAAGTTAATACGTTCACAGAGGCTTTAGTGCTGATTTGTGAATAAGGACACCACACGATGACTGAATCACCAGCACTTAACAACCTAATTAATCTGATCAGAATTTCTCTTGCATGTATTGCATTAAAACCAACCAGACAAGCAAAGTTAAGAGATGATCAGGTGTTGGTTCATTTTACCTGAATCCCTGAACTCATTTAGAGCTCAATCTCTTTTTTTTTTTTTTTTTTTTAAATCAGAACAACTTTGATAAAGCTGATCTTGTGCTGTAGAATCACAGTGCTGCTGTAATCAATAATGTAAATCTAACTCAGAGATTGGACTCTAAATGAGTTCAGTGATTCAGGTCAAATTACGATCATATGAAAACATAACCAACATCACCTGATCATTTTTTCCATTGTTTGTCTTGATGTTATAATTCGGTTAAAACAGTCCAAACAAAAATTTATTTTAAGAAGTCAAGGGACAAGAGCCCAACTAAAGCAAACACCGATCTCCATGATGGTAACTTAAAAATTGTGATTTTCTCCTTTGCTGATTCTGCTTGTTAACATCAAGTATCTTCAATAATGGTCAATCATCACTGTTAATCACTTAATTAACTCATTAGGCTTGTTTGAGATGAGCAAATTCTGTGCAGAACCGATCAACGGTGATCACCGCGAGATGCATGCCGGTTAGAAATGTGTCCGAGGGTGGGCCGCCTTGCTCTGATGTCATGCTGACGTGTGTCAAAAACCTCTCGAGAGGACGAGGCGGCCAGTGCGACTGCGCTGACCAAAAGCACGATGGGAAACGACTTGCTGATGACACATCTTAATGCTTATTGGTTTAAACACCCGTGATGTATTGATCTGATTTAAAATGTTTGATTTTAAAACTCTAATATCATGTTTTTATGTGTAAAAATAATGTGTGAATATTCCCAAACTCTCTGACACAGTGATCTCTCTATGGGTTATGTGATTGTTGTCATTTATAAAAAATATATATATAAAAACATGTCTATAATTAAAGTAAAAATGATTGATACACACATCTTTCAAATGGAAATAAATAACAAGTACTTTGGGTATATTGTTCATTATGTTTATTTTCATATAAAAGCAACAGAACTTAAATTACATCAGCAACACAGCGCACGAGTGTGAATCCCGCGATATCTGCCTTTGATCTCATAGGCGACAAGCTGTTGTACCCCTAAAGCAGGGGTACTCAAGTTCAGAGGCCAAGAGGGCCGCATTTTAACCAAATGAAACGCGAAGGGCCACAAATTATAACTTGGATCGTAAGACTTTTATTTAGTTAAGACAATATTTGTAGTTTTACTGTTTATTTACTAAAAGTGCAGTTTTTAAGGTCTGCCTGTTGTTCACTGGCTGATGAGAGTTTGTCCATAAGACGAAAACATTGCACTTTTTTTATAGTCTTTTTATACTCCATTGCACCTTTTTAACACTTTTTATAGCACCTATTTATACTCAGAGAATAAATGTTTTATTATTTGTATTATTATTACCTACCTTTTAATTTGGTCAGAATCCAAAAATCTTTTTTCTTTTTTTTTTAATGTTCAATCACAATTTTATGAATTATCTAACTATAACCAACGTTGTAAACATGATAAATAAGATATTCTCCGTGATGAATGATGTGATAACAGATCTGTAATGGGAGCTTTCTGTTTATAACACATTGACATTAAGAATAAAAGGTTTGTTTTTCATGATGCTCGGCAACTTGCACACTGCAAAGTTTGAGGAATGTCAACTGCATTTCATCATGGAAAAATAAGGTTACTTTGTTTTTTACTTGCGCGCACAGTCTCGAGCCTTTAATGGCGTTCACGAACACAAGTGCTCGACACATGCGCACTAGAGAGATTCATGCTTGTCTAGTCTTTTTCCCTCAAATAGTTACAATAAAATGTCTTTGTACTTGTTTAAAATTAGAGTTGCTGGTATCTTTTAATCCCCTCAAACGAGCGCTCTTCAACACGGTCAGCTATTGTGTTTGTTGTTACTCTTGTTCTGTCTTCTCCGTTTCTTTTCAGACTGAAACAACAGCCCGTTTCAGTGCTGACACCTTGTGGACAAACTAAATTAGTGCAAAAACTATTCAATGCGCGCGTGCAAAGTGCCTTCAGTTTATTGTTCTTTGCGGTTAGAAAAACTGTGCTGCGCGCGTACACTATACGTGTTCTCTGCTGATGATTAGCGTCACGCGCACTGTACGCCTACCTTGTGTACGTGTAAAAAAACGAAGTAATATTCACGCTAATTTTGAACGCAAATTATAATAAAAATACATTTATATGTAGCATGATGCGGGCCACAAATTTAATGCTGACGGGCCGCCTGTTGAGTACCCCTGCCCTAAAGGTACAATTTTAGGTACTTACACACAGAACCTTTTTTTCTGTGTGTAAGTACAGATTACAATGTAAGGACGCTTTTTATAAACTTTGTACTCAGAATGTATTATGATAACATTATGAAAACATTCAGCAAATAATAACATTAAAAGCATGTTCTCAGAATGTTATCCTAAGAACGTTTTTGCTCAACATTATGAGACCATCAGTCAAGTACAAATAATGTGAAATACATGTTTCAAGAACGTTGTTATGAGAACGTTCACACTCAACATTACGAGAACATGTAACTAGTCCACTCTTACTTCCAACAAGGGTGACCAAAAAAAAAACAAAAAAACAAACAAAAAAACTTGAATGAAATCAGGGAGAAGAAAACTCATATCACAAAAAAAGATCATTTATTTATACAAGTGAATCAATAAATACAACAAAATACATATGACAAAAGTTCCTTCCCCCTCAAAAAGATATTAATAACCAGCCAACCTTCTCCCAACACAAGTCAGAAAGAGTAAAGTAAATTACACAAACAACCCCAAAATCATATTAAATAAATACAACACTCAAAAAAAATAAAATAAAATAATTACACTGCAAGCATAAACCTCATGCAAAAGAATAGTTCATGTGTTTTAGAGCATCAATCTGATTTAGGGAGAGGTTGCCTGGCAACACGAGGCTGGGAAGTGATACAAACAGAGAAAAAAAAAAGAGAGACCGGCTATCCAGTCCAGTTCATAAGGATGGGCTAGCGATCAACTAAACCTAATATAAAAATAAACAAAAACACAGTTAACAATACTCAAAATAATCACACTTTCTTTAATCTCATTAAAAAACAATAAAATCCAACCACCTAAATGTTATAAATACCCTCTCCGATTACCTGCACCACAGCCATGAACCACGGACTAATATCCGATATCAAACGAGGACGGGCTTGACCTTCAGCCGCTAAATAATTTACATTTGGCAGACGCTTTCATCCAAAACGACTTATTATATTATACATTTTTGCATCCGAGTATGTGCAACCCCTGGAATCGAACCCATGTCTTTGCCATTGGTAATGCCATGCTCTAACCACTGAGCTACAGGAAAGCTACGATGTGCACACCTACATTGAAAGCCGCTTTACAGAGACAAACATAGATATTCATCATTTAGCCTACCTGTTCATTAGTGATGTGACGTTTGACGAGTATGGGGAGGCTGCAGACCTGGAGCCGGTAGATATACGGCCCAAGCAGTTTTACCCTCCTGGCGAGACATATCCAGCTGCAGACCCGCAGCACCATCAGTTTCAGAACCGCAGTCACAGAACAGAACTGAGGGGCGGGGCTTAAACAGTCATATTTGCGCATACTTCATTTTCTTGTTAAATATAAATTGGTTTTACATGGATTTTGATCGGATCGATGTCTACAGTATTTAACAACAATACTTTTAAATAAAGTCAAGTTTCTGTTCATATAGGCCTAATATGCATAAGATATCATGATGTACAATGAGGAGTTTTAATTACCATGTTAATGGATAATACAAACTAGGCTATGTTTTGTTAAGGCATGAACTAATTTGTATAAACTGTGAACAAATACTTTTAGCCATATAATTTTGAAAATATATTAATAAATGTGTAACCATATAGTAAAATGTCTCCCTTGACTGTATATTTCCTTATGTTTAGGCCTATGTTGTGAACTTGTGGCAAATAGTATAAAGACATGGAGGTATGGGCATTTAATGTCAAAATATAGGCCTACATGTATTTAATCATTGCAAATCCTTGAACAAGTGAAACATGCATTTAAGCCAATGAGACATTTAACAACAGAAGGTGTATACGGTGAGTGTATGATATTTCTGTCGTGATGTGGTGAACGAATTTATATTTATATATTTATATGAAGTTTTTATCTGCTATAGGCTATTGAATCATTTACATTTTATCATTAAAGATTTTTTTTTTTTTTTTTTTTTTTTTGCATTTGTCAAAGATATTTATCGTGTTAATATTAAATAAATATTAATTAATTAAACATATTCATTTTGTTTTCAGGGATGAAAAGCCATATGGGTTTATAATCTTTAAGTGTTTTAACATGATTGTTTTTTGCATGTTTTTATTTTATTATGAGCAGTTTAAATATGTTTTAACCCTATTATTTTAGACATGTTTTTTAAATATCCTATTTGTTTTCATACAGACAAACACGTTTCACTTGTTCAAGGCTTTTTTTTAAATGGTTATTTTTATTTGACATTAAATAGCCTACGTTACATAATATTATTTATAACAATTTGAACATGAAGGAAATAATACGATCAAATATACAGTCAAATGTTACACATTTATTAATATATGTTTGAATTAATACAAAAAACTTAAATAAATAAAGCTTCTCAAACTCTGTGTCGTTAAGTATTATTTGAAACGTGGAGGAAATAATTTAAAATAAAAACAGTGTAGGCCTATAGTTGTAGCCTATATATTCCCAGTATACTGTGTTTGTATCCATTCATTGGCATTAAGCATAGGCTGTTTTAAAATTTTGCTCTTTGTAGGGTAGACCAGCACTGTTAGACCTTGCTGTAGAAAAACAGCCAAATTCTGACAGTAACAAACCATTTTCCATTAAAACAGTAATATACTGTAGAAAACACTGCATTCTGGGTAATATTTGTCATCTTTGAGTAAATAGCCTACAGGAATATAGTGTGAGTAATCATCGCTCAAAGTCGACACTCAGAGGCTGTGTTCTAAATCACACCCTATACCCTCATTCACTATTCCCATTAGTTCACTAATATAGTCCACTTGACAGAGTGAATGAAAAGAAGTGAGTGAATTTAGACACTGATGAACACCTGATTAGCAGAATCACTGAAGGACAGAGAAACAAGACTGTAAGACTAATGCTGGACTGTCTGGACTGAGAAAGGGCTACTCGTTGAGAAAACAAAGGAAATTAACATTCAAACTCTCTCTTGCAAAATTAGCATCCCCATTTGAGAGTCGATCACAGCTCAGCAATGCCTTACATGTCCCTTCCTTCACCCCCTCTTCTCTCTACATGCAAAGATGACCTGAAATTCCCCCAAAATCTATATGGTTTAATGTGAACAGTTATCATACAACATTACACATGTTGGTATCATTTGAAATGTCTCAGTGGGACTGGTACAAAGGTCTCATTCCCACAGAAGTAAACCAGAAGATAATAAAGGTTTAAAGATTTTAGAGTTATTTTGCCCCCTGTAGTGGGTGTGATCACCTTCACCAGGTCTTTCATGCAAATGCACTTCTGTCCCTAAAAGGTGTAAACTACTCAGTCTGGGACCCTGATTAATGCAAATTCCAATTGTGAAGTCATGTTTCCATTTGAAAGAAGTTTCTGTCTTGGTCTGAGTATTTAAAGAGATGTTGCAGGAGGCTCAGGGCTCGATCCTGTGCAGATGAGCCCATTTTTCTAATGTCAGGTATTCATCTTTTACTCTGTTTCTGAGCATTTGATGTTTGTATTGATCATCTTTGAGATGATTATGTAATTGGCATGATACATTTACCTGACTAATAAATTGTTACATTTGACTTTATTCTGACTTACTCTGAAATTATTGGCTCTAGTAGATTACGTTAAGTCCATAACCCCTCAAATCTACGCTCAGGTTAGTAACGGACTAAAGTACAGTTTAGGTGGAGCAGTGGGGCACACCAGCTGATATTTTAGAGCTCCGACTAACACATTGGCATTAGTTAAGTATACTTAGACTGTGTAGGCTAATAATGTTTTTTTTCCTTTTAGAGCAACAGAGTGTTGCTAGATCAATCTAAACAGGGTGGGCCTCAACCTCTGGTTATGGTGAGATTATTCTAACTAAGTGTCTGTGGGTTTGTGATTATGTAAAGTTACCACTAGAGGAAGCTAAATTGGTCAGCCTGATTTTATGGTAATGGTCATGGCCCCTAGTTAAAAGTAATCTTACCTTAATTCGGTGTGTTCAGATCTATGGGGACTAAATAAACGTATTCTAGAATGAGCAAAGTGGGTACGGCCTCTAGAATATTAGTCATCGCCTCTGTCTAATGACCAAGACTGACGAGATTGTGCGTATGAGATCGTATGCCCGGCCGGTGCGAGACTCAAAGCGTTATAGGAATCCGAATGAACGAGTACAATAAGAGTAAAGAGTTAAATAGAATAATCAAATGTCTAGATAAATTATTGTATAAATTGTCAATTATCAATTGGCATTCTAACCTAAATTCGAGGTCATAATAAAATGGAATCAGATAAACGTTTAATTGGAATTAAACTACTTTGCCACACTGAAAAGACCGAATGCGCAAGAAACCTTCCCCGTCCTGTGGGAAACCGCTGTTGGGCCTATTGGGCGGGCCTTACAAGACCATAAAAAGAGAAGAGACAAGCAGAAACACAGTTACCATCGTTTTTTACTGTATTCACGGAGACAAGAGCCATCGCTATTTTCATTTTTAAACACTTGCAGTCTGTATAATTCATAAACACAACTTCATTCTTTATAAATCTCTCCAACAGTGTAGCATTAGCCATTAGCCACGGAGCACAGCCTCAAACTCATTCAGAATCAAATGTAAACATCCAAATAAATACTATACTTACGCGATTAGACATGCTGCATGACGAACACTGTGTAAAGATCCATTTTGAGGGTTATATTAGCTGTGTGAACTTTGTTTATGCAGTGATAGAGTCGAGAGCTCGGGAGGAGGCAGAGAGTGCGCGATTTAAAGGGCCACACAGCATAAATCGGCGCATTTCTAATTATGCCTCAAAATAGCCAGTTAAAAAAATTAATTAAAAAAAATCTATGGGGTATTTTGAGCTGCAACTTCACAGACACATTCAGGGGACACCTTAGACTTAGATTACATCTTGTAAAAAAACGTTCGATGGCACCTTTAATGGGTGTTTTATCTTTATTGATTGTACCATATCTGTGATTCAACAGCGTAAGAACAAGCAAAGTTTCAGTAATTAGGAGAATATATAAATCCTATAATGCATAAAATATTTTGAGCTCCTGCATAACTTGCACAGCAGAGACATCAACAATCAGAATATGAATCTCAACAATGGTGACATCCAAAAGTTTAATGTTGCAATGCATGCTGGATGCTGGATGCCAGCATAGTACAAAACTCCCAGCATGCACTGCAGAATGAACTAGATTAAAAAGTTCGTTGAGACAAACTTTGTTGGCTTGAAAAAGCCTAGCCAGAAAGTTTGAAGTAGTTTTAAAAGTTTTCAGTTTGAAAGTTTGTTTTAGTTTAGTTGATAGATAGATAGAGTCAGGGTACTCAAGGTGGTTGCTAGGATTTTACTATGTGGTTGCTAAGGTACTTAGGATGGTTGCTAGGCTGTTGCTATGTGATTTCTAGGGTACTCGGGGTGGTTACTAAGGTGTTGCTATATGGTTGCAAGGGTACTTGGGGTGGTTGCTAGGGTTTTGCTATATGGTTGCTAGGGTACACGGGGTGGTTGCTAGGCAGTTGCTATGGTAACCTGGGTGGTTGCTAAGGTGTTGCTAGACAGTTGCTAGGGTGTTCTGGGTGGTTGTTAGGCTGTTGCTATGGTAACCTGGGTGGTTGCTAGGTGGTTGGTAGTTGTCACAGATGGTTACTATGGAGTTTTTATAGAGTTATTAGCCCACTTTAACACTTAGCTAATCACTATTAGCATGCAACTGCTGCTCAGTAAAAACTAACAAACAACTGCTCTACAGTACTCAGGGGTCGAAAGCTCAACTAAAACCACCAATCTCCATGATGGTGACTCAAACGAAACATATAAACCTCTGTTAATTCTCAATAAGATCTCCTGTAGACGTCTAACAGAAATAAAGTCAGTCTGGTTAGTAATAAGTGAAGCTGGTAATGCTGTTTGTGGAGTTGTTTAATCAGATCTTCAGAGATTTAATGTCTTTTATCTACAGTTCATCTAAGGCTGTGACTGAAGAAAGTTGTAGTTTGTGTTCTTATTTCTCTTTCTTTCAGTGTTTGTTCACAGCAGGTGTTTGAATGATTGAAAGAATGTTTCAGGAACATCATACTAACCTTTAAATAACATTCTACTAACATTAAGGAAACTGGACAATTTATGTTCTTGGAATGTTACAAATCAACATTCCTAGAATGTTGAATTTTTCATCAAAATTAAGTTAAAAGAACTTTGAGGAACATTATACCTTATAAAAAACATTCCTCTAGAAAACTGGATGTTTTTAATGTTCCCAGAACCAACACTGAATATTTAAAGAATTTTCTTATTCGCAGGTGCAATTGTGGTGCAATTCCCACTGAGCAAGAACACACTCTGAGAACAAATGTGTAAAAATAAATGACACATGTTAACACTCTAGTTTACATATTTTGTGTCAATATTGCATAAAAATATGTTGGAAGAATTCAAAATTTTTACACATATTATGTGTAGTTTTAAAAAATAAACACAACCTGTGTATTTGTTCTCAGCATCAACACAATCTGTGCAGCCAAGAACAGCTGTAATTTGTTAATATTTATATAACTTTGTGTTGATTTCAGAGATGAAATGAATACACATCTTTGTGTTCATTTTCACCTCAAAAACCAAGACCATTCAAGATGAGCGGTGTGGTCAAGACCAGACCTTCCAAGACCACAACAAGACTATTCAATCAAGATAATTAATTAATCAATTGTGTGACTATTGAACATTAGTGACAAACATCTGCTGTTAAAATCACAATTTTTAAGACACCATCAAGGGTTGATTTAGCTGGGCTCTTGACCCTTACTTTTTAATATTAGATTTTGTTTGAGTTGTTGTAACTGAGTTATAACAGCCAGACAAGCAAAAAGAAAAGATGATCAGGTGGTGTTGGTTATGTTTTCACATAATCATTATTTGATCTGAATCACTGAACTCATTTAGAGCCCAATCTCTGAGTTTACATTAGTGATTACAGCAGTTCTGTGATTATTTAATTGGTTCTCCTTTTATTTTACTGTTGTACAATATCAACATGCATTTAAAGTGACAAAAAAAAAAAAAAAAAAAAACGCTTTTTAAGAGCTCTTTTTAACATTTTATACTTTTAACAAATAAGCATAGCAGCAAAATGATGCACCAATTTTTTTCTCCTTATACTGACACCTGCTGGATGTATGCAACATGGCTGTGATCATGAACTCAGTGCAATAATATAACTAGATCTTAAAACTAGATCAGTCACTACACATAATTTTAAACTTTTTTTTTAAGTAAATATCTTTTCCACACTTGGAAGCTGTAAATACTGTTTTCTCTTGTTTTTTTATTAGATAGGACCATTTATTGTATTTCTTTTCTTTTGATAATGAAATTAGTTGTTCCTGTTAGGAGTTTGGTGTTTGTTTGTCATTTTTTGCTCGCTCCTGAAGTTGAGTTCACTTGTGCTCCTGTAAATAAACTGAGAAAAGACATTAGTTTCAGTTTATGTTGTGGCCTCAATTGTTTATTAGAGAAACTTTATCTTGAATCATTTGTCAATGCTGTTCAGGGTCAGAGCACTTAATAAAATCATAGAAAATAAAATGTTATTGCAAATTGTTTATTGAAACCCCAGACTGTGATAAATGTGGTCATCACTTATATTTCATTGTGAATTTGTAGTCATTTTATTGCTGCCACATTTGACTTGTTTCATTCTCCTGCTTTGAAAAAAGTACAATTCATTATGGGCTGAATAGTCAACAAATATTTTTGTTGTCGAATAGACGTTTGATCTCACATGACCTAATGTAAGGATCTGCAATAATGTGGTTTGCCCAGTGTGGCGCTGTAGCGCAAGACTGTAATTCAGATGCAATCCAACAGAAGATATAATGCTTTTTTTTCCTTTTTTACTTTTCCTTTTTTTTTTTTTTTTTATTAATGCCATATACCAACAATACAATGAGATATATTGAAATACTAAAATAAAATGAAATAACAACAATGACAGAGGACAAGAACAAAATTATAACAAAAGGAAAAGGGTGCTATTATACATCGTATCTGCTTACCATGTTATAAGCTCGAATTGCTTTTTTGCTTTTACAATTACACAAAACAAAACAATAAAGCTTGAAATCATTTTCAAAGCAAAAATAAAATTTGGCTTGGAGTCAGTCCAAATGAAACTTTTCCATTAATATTAACAGTTGTATCCCATAATAATTGAATTGTATCATTATATCAAGTCCACTCAACTGCAATTCAGTGTTCAATTGTTTCTTAATTAAATGCTCCACATCAATCCAAACTATTTTTGTATGAAGATACGACACTTTTGCGAATAGTGGTGGAACTATGATGTCACTAGTAGGCCAACCGGCAACTGGTTCCTTCGACAAAAACCTAATAGGATTTTTCCATAGGCTTTTGGATTATCACTTAAAAAAAAGTCTCTGTGATCATCAAAAGTTTATGATACTTACACATTTTGTGATCATTTTCACAGATTAACAACTTTTATACATTTTGAAGCCTAAATACAGTCGCCAGAAGTAAAAAGCTAAAGGTCAACATCACTAAGCTTCCAGAAACTCTTTCATTGTTTATCTAAAACAAACAAAACATTTTCTCTTAAAGGGGACCTATTATGCAAAATTCACTTTTTCATGGTGTTTGGATATAAATGTGTGTTGGCAGTGTGTGTACACAACCACCCTATAGTGATAAAAATCCAACCACTCCTCTTTTTAATCCCCATAAATCATAAGCAGTGTGTCTGAACAAGCTGTTTCCAGATCCCTGGCAGTGTGACGTCACAAAAGTCACAGACTCCTGCCCACGAATGTTGACAGACACTGCCGTTTTAACATAGAACCGCCCTGAGCGAGTTCACAGCGAGTTGTACACAGTCCGTCATTGCTGTACTAACGAGAATGTCTCTTAAGCGTTTTAGGAGTTCTGTAGCTGGATGGATTAATCCACATAGCTCTCTCCATTTACTCCCTAAATCTGAGCCGCTGAAGACGAGGTGAATTCATTTTGTTTTTCGAAGAAAATGCTCCCTCAACTCTACCGAAATTCATTTATGTCTGCGCGAACAAATACAATACATATACAATACATAAGGTCTTTATATATTTGTTTACTGTTAGTGTTTCTGTGTATTTCACTGTGTATGTTGATGATAATTTAAGGGAGAAAGAGACTTTATGAGTGTAAGGGCCAGTCAGATCAATTATAACTCAAAGGTATAAATTACAGTGAATAAGAAACATATTTGTTACAAACGAGTCTCCTGCACCAGATCTCTCACACCGCCAGAGGGAGCTCTCACCCAAGTATTAACTTCATTTGGACTCAATTTCCCATCAACCCTCATACCTGGGACTGATTACATTGCACCTGCCGTCAATCACACACTCACTCACACTCTCATAAAAGATGCTTTCACTTGCACTTCTGTGCAAAGTCTGGATTAGCTACAGTTGTCATTTCTGAGCATTATTACCTTACTACTAAATTGCCTGTTTACTGACTTGGACTGTTTATCTGGATTTCTGCTGCCTGCCTCGACCCATTGCCTGTTTATTGTTTCTGTTGCTTTCTGCCTGCCCTGACCCTCTGCCTGTTCTCTGGGGTTGTCTCTGTTGTGCTGCCATTTGTTTAAATAAAGTGCAGATAGATCAATACTCTTCTGACTCATTACAATATTAAACTGTAATTGATTCAGAATTAATATTTAACACTTTATCAACTATCCATCCACCGAAAAGTTGAGGTTTGGATATTTTACCAATTCTGGACAAAATATTATCCCATGGCCAACAGTAATAATATAAAGTTATAATTACTGTTTGTAAGCAAGGGAGCAAAATTTAAAGTTTAAAGGTGCTCTATGTAAGAATGACAGCTAGTGGTTGAAGTGGGTACTGCAGTTCAAATTCAAAATATTGTTTGCCCCGCCCCCTCCTCCTCAGACTCGACACTCTCGCGGGTTTGAAGACACGCAACAGGAGGGAGCTCAACTGAAATTGGAAGGCGAGGAGACTTACACACTGTAAGATAATTAGTTGATTTATTGATTTATGATAAGTTGATATCGATTTTAGATGGATGCCGAGGCTTTTTAGGTTGGGTAGAATCTGCGATCTCTGACTCAGTTTGTTCACTGGCTTCCATGGCTGCAATTCGCTGTGTGTTTTCCGCCAACTGCCAACCCGGGGTGGAGAAATACTATTGGGTAAATTGGTAAAGTGGGGTCTTGCACAGATCAAAACAAAAACAGAAATTCCGACACGGAATGCAACTTTCAAGGTAAAATAACTAGCTTTAGCAATGGTTTTCAGAGAAATGAGTATGTGAATTCAGCATGTTTAAATAATTTCTGCCATCGTATTATGGTATTTTTATGCTTTAGTACAGTCAGTTTTGTAAGCACACTGCACAAGACACTGATATATGTGAAAAATCAAACAAGACTTATTGAACTACTCTAATACACACAAACTACTATGAAAACATGCACACACACACACACACACACACACACACACACACACATTCATACAGTTACAAGGAAATTGTGAGATTGTTATCAGAAGGTGAATGGCAGTCTCAAATTTCTAGCTTTAAATGCTAGCAATTCAACCGTAGTTCGTTAGCTTGATAAAAATTGCACCAGCTCAGCAAAATTTAGTTAGATTGTGTTACTTACTTTGCCGTTTCTGACATTATAGCATTTCCTGACTGAATCCTGACACCAGAGACTCACCCAGAGATTCTATATAATCCCTTACGAAAATTAACCATGGTTTTATTACAGTAAAAGTGTAGTAACCATGTTTTTTTTCTGATTACCATTTACATAACCACAGTTTTACCACAAATACCATGGTTAAACTATGGTTAGAGTAGCATGGTTAATTTGTGGTTACCATGGTTTAACTATGATAACCATGTTTTTTTGGTTTTCTTTGTAGTAAAACCATGGTTCATTTTCGTAAGGTATAGGGAGATAAGAGGGTCTGTATCTCTTACCATTAGAGAAAACGTAACGGTTAACTTAATCACTTAATCAGCCTATCATGTAATGGCAGTGACATCAGTCACAACATTCCCTAGTCTGCCTTCTCCTAAAAAATACATTTTTATCAAGCTAAAATCTACATATAGTTCCCAACTAAAGTATTCTTTAGTGTAAAACATGCTGAATGATTAGCAAACAGGCTGTCCATTAATTAAATGATTAGGTATTTCCCCACACAAGCTGTTTAATCAGCATAGTGAAGCCTCTCCTCCATTGATTTCCATTCAAAATACAGCCTCTGGTTCCTTCCCTGTGTACCGCCAGAGGTGGAGCGTTAGCCGTTACGCTTTTTTTGGCTAAACGTTGCAGGCTTGCCTTCCGCTCTTGAAGCTCCGCCCTCTTAGGACAGTGCAGCAGCTCGTTTGCATTTAAAGGGCCCACACTGAAACATGTTTTGTGCGTTTTGCTCACCCCCCAAAAGTGGCAATTTTAACATGCTATGAAAAATTATCTGTGGGGTATTTTGAGCTAAAACTTCACACACATACTCTGGGGACATCAGAGACTTATTTTACTTCTTGTTATGGGGCATAATAGGTCCCCTTTAAAGTTTGAGCTGGAATAGTTTGTAAGAGCATGATTATAAGCACAAGGAGGCTGTAAAAGCAGAATGATGGTGCGTTCCAAACAGGAGATATTGCCCTCTGAAGGGCACTTCAGAGTGAACATTAATAAATAATAAATACATAAATAAATAAACTAACGATAAACAAAAGGTGCAGCTTGCACAATCTATTCATCGTTCAGAGCGTGTTTTTTGGTGACAAAGGCGCCTCCTTTATTGTCTTGTTAAGATGACGCAAAAGTACATTCGAAGCTCTCACTCCTGAGGGTAAACCATTTGAAAGGATTAGGGCATAGGGATGAGCCCTTCCGAATGGAAAGCAGGGTGAGTTTACCCGTTCGGCGTGATGATGTTTAATCTCCCTGACAGCTTCTGTAGCCCCATTCACTTCCCAGATAGCAAGCAATGATGTTAATGTGTTAATGTGTCAACATTAACCTCATTCAATCAATATCACTTTTGTACCCTCAATTAATGTTGAAAAAATGTTGAAATTTAAAAAAAAATGAATGGTAATGGCATCGAATCAATGTTACAATGTGATGATGGTTCAACATCATGCTTGAACTCTCAGAAAATGAAACACAACTACAACTGACTTAAAGCCACACAGCCTGAAATCAACTGAAGATTAAAAGACAATAAATCTCAAGATCTCAGCAGAAGATCTTTTTGAGAATTAACAGGTTTAGATGTTGATGTTTTATTGAAAATGTTTGGTCACTATTTTGGTGGTCAGTGTTTCCTTTAGTTTGACTCTTGGTTTATTGTGTGAGTCTGTGCTCTTTGTAACAGTGTTTACTGTGTGGCATCCAGCACAATATCAGTTGTTGTAAAAAAAAATCTAATTTTTCCAAAAAATAAGTAAACATTGCCTAATTATGTATTATTTCTTCTGGCTCTGCTTGTTGTTTAACAAAATAAATACAACCTGTAAATACCGTACCCTGACAAGTAAAGCAATCAAACTGTTTGTTTGTTATGCATCATGTTTAGAGGAATCTACAAAATCTAAAAAGTCCATGACCCTACAATAACAGACCGGCATGCAACCATTGATCATTTATTCAAGAACATATCAGTCTCCAAAAAGAACTGTTTCTAAAACACATACTGTAAGAAGACTTACACTCTTCTTTCCACATCCCATTACCAAACAAGTTAAACTATCACTTTTTGTTTCAACTATGTGTCTCAAGCAAAACTCTTGGGCGTCTTTTGAAGAGTCAATTCACACACTTTTGAAAATCCAGCAAAAAGTGCTCATTGTCACAGTTGTAAACACAACAGCTTTCTTCTTCTATGAGAGGGTTTTGCATCATGGCGGCTTTTTTTCCAGTTGGACATGACAAAACAAAACAAAACAACAAAAACAGTCTTGACATGAAGTTTTCATTTTTTCCCCCTTAGGGTTGCTATTTTCTGCCATAATTTGTCATGTCTTTCTAACACCGCATCTATGTAGTTAACCGTTTGAAGGTTTTCTCTTACTTGCGGCTGCTGTAGCCCCTCCCACTTGGAGCACAAGCCCCTCCCACTGAGAGGTTTCCGGTCAGAAATGATACCTACTTGTGTTTGTCAATGATAGTTCCTCATCTTTGTTCAGTGTTTCAGTAGATTAAAGAGTCTGAGCTGAGCATAGAAGCAGGAAGAGGCTCTTCACCTACAAACACTCATGCTATAAATACTCATTGTCTCTCACAAAAAATATTGTCCACCAAACAACATTTCTGAAGAAAAAAAAAAAAAAAACGCAAAGGTTTCAGGTATGACTCAAATCTGAACTTCAGTAAAACTGGCGCTGTGAGATGGCAGTTGGTTTTTAACTTTGTACTTTTCCACACAATTGAATAAACTGAATATATACAAACATTTTTAAATCACTAGAGGTTAGGCTCAATTTCAAACACTATTCTACTACTTTTACATATTCAACACAACTATATGTTTAAAAAAAAAAGTTAATAGGAAAAATTCTACCATTATGAATTCATATGAGCATTCTATATATGTATGTGTGTGTGTTTGTGTGTGTGTGTGTGTGTGTGTGTGTGTGTGTGTGTAAAAATATGTTCAGAGCATGTGTGTGTAAAGTAGGAGGGTCAAAGAAGCAGGCTGAGGGTTTTAGCAAGACGGTCTTATCAAACGGATCAAACATTTTGATGAAGAACTGAACAACATTTTTCAGATGTTTTTATTATTCTGTTTGTGTTGCTGGAGTTTGATGGGTAAGTTAAAAAAAAATGGTTTATTTTCTTTATTTCAGGGTAATAAAGCTGCTCCTGCAGTTCAGTTTACATTATTTCCTACTTTTATATGTTCCAGATCAATATAATGAGATTTACTTACAGTGAATCCAGGTCTCTGTGTTTAATCGGAATTTTAAGTGGATATTTCCATACCTCCTATTGTGACTATGAATTTCTCTCGCTCAGAAATCCAGAGCTTCATTTGAACAGTTCAAATATCTGGTGTTTTTTGTGATTTTCAGTATTTCAAAGATTACAAATGCACATACTTCCCAGCATTTTCTCAAAAAATCTATTGAATATATTCAGCAGAATTATTGAAATAGTAATTATGATAGTAATTATCGTCATGTATTTATTTGCTTTTGTGTCTCTGGATGTTCTTCAGTTCATATTCAAACACCAGACTTTCAGGCTTTGTAAACCAACTTAAGCCTTAATCTGTCTCTCTTCTCTTCTTCAGGTGTGTTTCGTGCTAAAATACAGTCAGTGTCAGTGATGGAGGGAGATTCTGTCACTCTAAACTCTGATCTTACTGAAATATCCGACGACTCCATAACATGGCAGTTTGGAGACTCTCAGATAGCTAAAATCAAAAGAAAGAAGCAAATCTTCTCCGCATATAATGTTCCTGATGGGAGATTCAGAGACAGACTGAAGCTGGACGATCAAACTGGATCTCTGACCATCACAAACATCACAACTGAACATGCTGGAGTTTATAAACTACTGATGCATGCAGCTACACTGTCATCAAAAACGTTCAGTGTTTCTGTCTATGGTGAGTAGAGATCACCAATCCTGTCCTCTACTCTCCTTTTTTATTAACTATTTATATTGAAGTGTTTAATCATTTATATTTTGAGATCACAGACACACTCATTAACCATCAACACACTAAACACTCACTCAACACACTGATCTGAAAATATGATTGTTGATTAGATTTATCCAGATTTCTCTTTATTCTCTTGTGTTTTTCAGCTTGTCTCCCTGTTCCTGTCATCAGCAGTAACTCTTCACAATGTTCTTCATCTTCATCATCATCATCATCATCATGTTCATTGGTGTGTTCAGCTGTGAATGTGAGTCATGTGACTCTCTCCTGGTACAAAGGAAACAGTTTATTGTCCAGCATCAGTGTGTCTGATCTCAGCATCAGTCTCTCTCTACCTCTGGAGGTGGAATATCAGGATAAAAACACCTACAGCTGTGTGCTGAACAATCCCATCAGCAACCAGACTCAACATCTGGACATCACTCACCTCTGTCACACATGTGCAGGTACGACAGAGCTGATATTATACACTTATTCATTGACTGTCTCTCTTTATCATCACAACACACTCTCCTTCACTTCATCCAGTCTCAGACTCTCAGGTAGTGCTGATCTCTGTTGCTGCCGCTGGATCTCTGTTGATTGTCGCTGCAGTCGGGATCTTCTTCATCTGCAAAAAACAAAGAAAAAAAGATCAAGAAGGCAAGTGTTTAAAAGCTACAGCTTTAAAACAATTATTATGAAAATATATTCTAAATATTTTAATCAGTTGATAGCCCTAATTATCATTTAATCACATTTATTCTAATAATTTTAGTAATTAATGCCCTCTAGTTTCTTTTTAATGGAAGAAACTGAAATAATGTGCAGTGACTGGGTTTTGGTATGTGTTTGCATATAATTTATTTATTTATTTTTTACATTATTTCAATAATAAAACAACTTTCTCCAGTTTATGAACATAATAATGTGTAAAGATTCAGCTTTCTGCTGGTGAATGTGTTCACATGTTTCATTTGAGTTTCATTGAAAATTATGTGTTAATAATAATTATGTGTTAATAATATTGCTCTAAATATAATTGCTGCATACTCTGCTGTAATGTAAAATTCATGCATGCTATTTAATCTATTATTATTATTATTATTTAAACAGATCAGGCTTGTGATGTAGAAATAACGTTTGCTGAGACAATAATGTACAAAGGAAATGCACACAAATGGGTAAGATAGTTTAATCTCTGCTTTTAGTCTCTGTATTATTTTAGCAGTGAGTGAGATTTTGATGTGTGTTTTTGTCTGTATTTATCACACATTACACACAACAGCATTATTTTAGATATTATAAAAGACATAACATTATCATTCAATGTGATGTAAAATCTCTTTAGTCAGTAAACATGATATACATAAATTTAAAAAAAAAAAAAAAAAAAAAAACATTTCCACACAATTAATGCAACAAGACTAGAACAATACCACGTTTCTGTTGTCAAGTCATGTCACATATTAGCATACTAAACATACAACCATATATATATATATATATATATATATATATATATAAAACCCATCAAAAACAAACTCAAATCTCCATTATAACTGAACTTTACACACTAACAAGTTTTTCCCTTTGCTGTAAGGAAAAAAAAAAAAAAAAAAAAAAACACATTAAATAACATTTACTTTGCAGCATGCCAAACATGCTGGGGACATATCCACTGCTATTTTAACAACAAATATTCATGTAGTTCCAACACAATATTATAAAGTTAACTTCCATTTTACAATTTAAGTGAATTAAGTGAAGATTGTGTTTGTTTTGAGCAGTGAACAGTGTTCATTTTAGCAGAAACTCACTAAATTAAACATTAACAAGAAACTAAGGCTATGTTCACACTGCAAAGCATAGTGCTCAGTTCTGATTTATTGCTCAGATTGGATTTTGTTTGTTTGTGTATTTGTATAGCTGTTAACATTGTGGTTTTAAATGTGGCCAATTTCAGATTCCAATGTGAAGATCATAGTCCTGAACTGACCCGCATGTGCAAAAGAACAATAAAATAACGATAATGCTGTCATACGGCAGTAAATGTAGGACATTAGTAAGCGACTGAGAGTTTATTTATAGTGTGATCTGCTGCTGAAGCCAACAAATTTATGAGCAGGCAATTTAAAAAAAATAAAATAAAGATCGTTGAGTAGTTTTAAGCAACAATATATTTTTCACAAAACCTAAATCTGCAAATCATCCTCCGTGGTCGTTGTGGGCAGGGGTTCATCCCATGAAGAAATATTACACTCCCATGGTCAATGCAAAAGAATTCAGAGAAGTCTTGGTCAGCAGCAGCTGGATTCATTTTAAATGTTGCAGAAGAGGTCAATGAAACAAATGCTGTATGAGCGAGCAATTTTGCCACAATGTAGGCTACACTGTCAAATGCTTTTGTTAAAAATGAAATTGACCAACAGTTTTGTTGTAGTTCAACACTTTGCTCAATAATTGTTCTTAAAGGGTTAGTTCACCCAAAAATGAAAATTCTGTCATTTATTACTTACCCTCATGCCGTTCCACACCCGTAAGACCTTCGTTAATCTTCAGAACACAAATTAAGATATTTTAGTTGAAATCCGATGGCTCCGTGAGGCCTCCATAGGGAGCAATGGACATTTCCTCTCTCAAGATCCATAAAGGTACTAAAAACATATTTAAATCAGTTCATGCGAGTACAGTGGTTCAATATTAATATTATAAAGCGACAAGAATATTTTTGGTGCGCCAAAAAACACTAAATAACGACTTATATAGTGATGGCCGATTTCAAAACACTGCTTCAGGAAGCATCGGAGCATAATGAATCAGTGTATCGAATCATGATTCAGATCGCGTGTCAAACTGCCAACGGCTGAAATCATGTGATTTTGGCGCTTCGAACAGCAGATTCGACACACTGATTCATTTGTGCTCTGATGCTTCCTGAAGCAGTGTTTTGAAATCGGCCATCATTAAATAAGTCGTTATTTAGATTTTTTGGCGCTCCAAAAGTATTCTCGTTGCTTTATAATATTGAACCACTGTACTCGCATGAACCGATTTAAATGTTTTTAGTACCTTTATGGATCTTGACAGAGGAAATGTCATTGCTCCCTATGAAGGCCTCACGGAGCCATCGGATTTTAACTGAAATATCTTAATTTGTGTTCTGAAGATTAACGAAGGTCTTACGGGTGTGGAACAGCATGAGGGTAAGTAATAAATGACAGAATTTTCATTTTTGGGTGAACTAACACTTTAAAACGAAAATGTGTTGTTTGTAATTAACACTGCATCACTGTTAGAAAGGGGGGGAACAAAAACATGATTTCACATTGAATCTCAATGTTCAGGATGCCACATTTTTAATATAATAATTTTACTGGCATTATGTCTTGTGTGATGTTTTTTACAGAAAGTTAAAGAGTGGAGTCATGTGGTGTATGCACCTGTCAACACGAGAGGATCACAAATTCTGTTGCCGGAAGCCAGTGATTATAGTCTATAAAGTTTTAAATCTGGATATTTTTCTAACAAAAACCCATCACTTCACTTCAGAAAGCCTTTATTAACCCGCTGGAGCCATGTCATTACTTTTATGATGAATGGATGCACTTTTTGGACTATTCACTGCCATTACAAGAGCCAGAATGTTTTTTTTTTGTTTGTTTTTTTTTAAATATATCTCTGAATATATAACGGCTGAAAGAAGAAAGTTATATACACCTAGGATGGCTTGAGTAAATTATGGGAAAATGTTTGGTTGAACTATTCCTTTAAAGGGATACTCACCCTCATGTCATTCTAAACCCGTAAGACTTGTTAATCTTCAAAAAACAATAAAGGTATTTTTAATATTCTATCATCATTTTTTGTCCATCCATTGAAAGTCTATTTTCAAGCTTTTAAAATGATTTGACATTCAAAAAGAGCAAACCTCATTGGTTCCTGTACATCAAGCATGCAGATTTGAGCTTCTAACTCAACTAATTGAGACCATATCTGTACAGCTGGAAACATAAATGCAAATTTATCAAAACATCCCTGCTTAATTTTGTACATAAATGGTATATGATCTGTCGGGTGGACAGACAGCTTCTGTATGAGCGTGACTGCTGTGGAATGTTTGTGTTTGAAGTGTGAATAAAGTGCATCATGCGGTTGAAGGGTATTTTTTCCATTTCTGCTCACATGAAGCTCAACATTTGACTTCCACTCTGCACAGCTTTACTATGTAATAACAAAATAAAACAAAAGTTTCAGAATAACTCGTGGGCCGCACTAACACTAAACTTTGATGTCAGGTGGGGGGCCACAAAATATCATCCCGCGGGCCCCGAGTTTGAGACCCCTGAGCTAAGCGCTGTCAGCATTGAGCTTGTTCTAGCACTCTTGTAGTGAGAGCACACTCCCTCGAACGCGGCTTGCGGGGGTGGGACCGGCAAGTGAAGTGCTCAGAGGTTAATAACAAACACTAGAGAGATATGCTCTTTCAGTGTTAATATATACCATGAGTCTCACCTGAGTCAGGGGAGAGCATCATGTCATATTCAGCTGAGCACTGTCAGAAGTTCGGCATTTAATAACAAACACCAGAGAAATATGCTCTTTCAGAGTTAATATATATTCCAAGAGTCCCACCTGAGTCAGGGGAGAGCTTCATGTCATATACAGAGATTGTGGGAAGGTTAGGAACTATGTGCACATATTCTGGGAATGTCCCAAAATACAATATTGGCAGGGAGTTAAAAGGGGAAATTTAAAGTTTTAAGTTTAGAACAACTTGAGGGTAAATTATGACCATTTTAATTTTTGGGTGAACTATCCCTTTAATACATGGGAATATGTGAAAAATTATGTTTTTTTAACATTAAAAGATGTTAACCTATTCTATTACACCCAAACAACTAAATAAAATAATGAATAAAATAGCATCATATGACGTGTTTAAAAAAGCCTGGCAGATACACATGCAACATAATATTGTCATAAAACAGGAGGTGAGACATGGAGATGAAGTTAACAGGTCTTTATTCATAGATAGTTTAGATTGTGCAGGATCATCAAGCAGGCAAGTGATGAACATAAGGATTTCAATGAGCAGTAACACTTAACTGAGGAGCCTTTGTTTCTTTGCAGGATGGTCAGATGAGCAGACAGATGATGAACAGTCTAAAGGATCGATGGATGGAGGAAGACGAAGTAGGTAAGTAATCACAGGTAGTCAAGTAGGTACATTTTCTTGCAGAGACTGACAAGACCAGACAACAGGTGAGTGTGTGCTGTGTGCTTCTGATGGGTGCTGGATCAGGATGTGACAGGTTCATATTCTGGTGGGTGGAGCTGAAGGACCTGGTGCCAATGGAAAGCAGGCTAAATCCATGACATGATCCTTTTTCAGCAGATTTATCAGTAGTGCAGAGTTGATTCATATTGTTTATTTGCATATTTGTGCACATAATTTGCATGCTTGCATATTGCAGTATGACACTGTTTGAGAGTAATAAAATACACTTCTTGGCCATAAGGAAGGAGGTACTAAACAAAAAAATCTTTTAGCATCATTAATACACATTAATACAAAACATTAAGCATTGACTGTTCTATTGCTGACAATGTGCTTCTTTCAAAAATAGATTTTGGCGACATGCTTTCATTTATTTAAATAGCTAAAAAAGGTGATGTCGCTCTGGCAGCCTCAGCCGGATAAGGGGGCGATTCATTGGCAACAGTCAACACTGAAATCTCAGCCTTATTAGTGCGCGAGTATTCAACATCATCCTCCTGTAAGAAAACACAGATTCACAGAAGATAAATGAAATAAACAAGGCTGATGGTTTTCTATTCCCAAAAAAAATTAACACAATTTGTTAAATATATTGGACAATTCTTTAGATCAATATTCAGTCTTAAAACTATATACTGTATACACATGCGATAACATACAGATTCAACAACCACTTTATAAATTTAAAGCATTCAAAACTTTGTGTGCACACTACATCTTCTTGCATTTGTGAAACATATATTGCAAATATAGGGCCAGATTTACTAAACAGGTCAAATGCAGGCAAAGATGCAGATTTATATGCAATTGGTTTTATTGAGTTTGTCTGGTAACTGATCAACAGACGATGAGCAAATTAAAGAACAGATGCAGTAGAGAATTTCCATAATGACAGACAAAATCCCCCAAGAGCATTGTAAATTAGTGTAGGGTCGCAAACAAGCAGAGCCGATGAAAATCAGATGTGGGCAATTTACTATAAGCATCAAATAAAAATAACATGGCTTGAGAAACAACGTTTGAGTAACGTCTTCATCTGGCATTAAAAATTAATGAATATGAAGGGTAAAATTTATCTCCCAGCTCCAGCATGTCAAGAGAAAATGGGTTAAGACATGGGAGGCGGGAACGCTAAAAAGGACGCCAAGTTTCCAGCGCGCCTCTTGAGGCCAGGAGAGTGAGATTTACATTCACATCTCTTATTAGCTTGCCTCCGTTACACTCACCCCCTAAAACTCACTCCCATCCGGGTCACGGCACCAAATGTAACCAGTCCTACTCGACCCGCATCGAGTGGGACTCGAACCGGTGTCTTCAGCATGGGAGGCGGGCACGCTAACAAGGACGCTAAAGACCACAGTTTCTAGCACACCTCTTGAGGCCAGGGGACTGAGGTTTACATTCACAGCTCTTACTAGCACGCCTCTCCGTTACACTTATTTGGGGTTTAAATAATAGCACAAATCCTAGTAAATTGACTACGGAAAACTTTAGTAAATCACCTTGCATGCTTTATTTAAATACTCGCCTACCATGTTTGAAAGGGAAATGCCTACAAATGCATAAGCAATAAGGAAATTCTTCGCTAATGTCTCACTGTGTGTTTTTAGTAATTCCTGACATTCATTTTTTAAAGCCAAGAGAGGGTTTGCCCTGGCGCAAGCTGTTAGTAAATCTGGCCCATATTGTTTTATATCATACAAGTGAATTAGTTTAAATCCTGATTATATAATCATGTATAACTCAGCTGTATGTATGTGATACTTGCATTCTGTCCTGCTTTTTTAGCTTTATTATGGTGACAGTTGATCACACCAGCGGTGTGATTTACAGCTGCAGAAACCAGCAGAAGAACCCCAACGCCAGCACATATTACTGCTACAGACTGACCTGATTCTGTAACGGTAAACACAGACATACATAATCACTAGACATCAAATGATAATCAACTTTAATGATATTTTAAACTGATATTTACCCCTTTCTTCTTTGATCATCAGTTGTATGATATTGATTGAACTGATAGATGTTTTTTTTAAGAACAGCAATTAAAAAGCATGGAATAAACAGAGGTCACCAGAAAACTGAATACTGTCAAAATGTTAATGAGTCAAAGCTCCTTTTTTTTTCTTCAAACAGTTTACACTGAAACTTTAACATTTAATTGAGTAAAATTATATACTCAACCAATGACGGCAACACTGAAGCTCTTAAAGCTGCTGATGCTGATGCTGCTGCTATGGCGATGACTGATGCTGCTGCTGCTGCTGCTGCTGTTTATCTCCAGTTTATAAAGTCCGGCATCTGTGGTTCTGGTGTTCGTGATGGTCAGAGATCCAGTCTGATGATTCACCTTCAGTCTGTTTCTGAATCGTCCATCAGCGTGTTCACACTGATCATCCGTGCAGATCTTACTGAGATCTCCAGTGATTTCAGCGATGCAAGTATCATTAAAATACCACATCATCACATCATTTGGGTGTTTTACTACACCAGGATCTAAAGTGACAGATTCTCCCTCCTTCACTGACTTTCTCTTCACTTCCTCCAGTTCAGCAGCAGGAACATCTGAAACACAAACCAACAGATGCTGGAGGATCTTTTGGGGGGAAAGTGAATTGATACTAAAAATGTACAATTATAATACTCAAAGCAAATTGCATAATTACATGAGATTTTTTGAATAATACCTTTTTTGTCAAACAATTATGTTGTAAAAAATCATGTCATGAGCTCTTCCTTGACTTTCAATTTAAACACATTTTAGACTGTCCGCCAAATAAAATCCTACCCTGTAGGTGGTATTTCAAGCATCTTATTACAACCTATATTTATGTTTTAAAGTCATGCGCCCTCTAGCTGGCGTAAAAATAATGACAGTGTCGTGTTACGTCAGTCGTCATGACCGTCCTTACCAATCTAAATGTGTGTTCATTTAAATGCAATGTATGGAGTATTTACACCATTTCTCCTATTTCCATTTAGCAAAACTCATGTCTTTATTAACGACTACACGGCAAAAGCATGACAATATCAATTAGATGATTCTTTAAAAAGCCTAAATTACTGCAAGAAACCAAGTTTAGCTATGAGTACGCCCCTCCTTACATCTCTGCTTAGCGGCTGAGAGCAGAATTGTAAGACCCAAGCCTAACCAGTCCCCAAAGCCCACCTTAAAACCATATCTTGCAATGGGCAATGGCTGATGCAAATAGGTCAGTGTGGGCTCTTCCAAACTTGGACCATATAAGATGCACCACCTCTGTGTGTAAGTTCGGCCCAGTTCGGGAGAGGACATTGGCTGCCCTGTTTACTACTCTGGTTATGTACACTGCCCTGAATGATGAGAGTCTTGGGCAGGCCCAAAACAGAAGTCTCTTGGTTTCCTGGAGGCAGCGCAATGACCTGGTTCTCCTCTTGATGGTTGATTAATACACTGCCAACACAGTTGTCAGTCCATATAAGGACATGCGTGTCCTGAATAGAATCAAATCTCTCAAAGACAGATAGATTGCTCTCAACTCCAGTACATTGATGTTCTCCATGGTCCAGGGGAACACCATGAGCCTTGCCAGACAGCCCCCCAACCTGTCAGAAGAGCACCATTTTCCTTGCTTGTATATTTCCCCCTGAGGTTGAACCCTTTGGTTCAACCTGTTTTGCTTATCTATGGACGCAGAGCCTAAACACATTTCTACCTCTGCAGTGGTCATGCTTTGAGCAGTCCCAGAGGCACTACCTTTATTGGTGCCAATATCATACCCATTCATTTTTAGAACTGTGCCAACTCCATTCGCTTGCCTAAGCACACTGTGTCAGGGTAGATAACCTCTTTACCCTCTGCTGTCATTGTCAGCAACAGGGATTGAAACAGAGTGTTTGGACATGGTAGCATGACAATAGCAGCACAGTGATTGACTCATGATTGTGAGACAGCCAGCACACATGCTGATAAGGAGGTCAAGTGTACGGTAATTAACACCTGTCTCTAATTCCAGTGATTGGCGAAAAGACAGGATATAAGCGCCCCACAGACCTGGGACAGAGAGAGAGACTTAAGCCCTAGGTATACTTCGTTTTTTACATGTACGCACACAGTTGAACGCACAGCCATGGAAAATATACTACATTTAACTCGTACGCATGCAGGTGTTCAATGCATGCACAGTTTTGAGCAATCTCAAAACACAAAAAAATACATTTTTGGGAGTCAATAAAGACTTGCTTACTACACAGATCTATTCAGGTTTAGCTGGGGAGGGTGGAGGGTTTCTGAAAGTGCGCTGAAACTCCACACCTGCCTGTAGCTTCCTAATCCTGAAGACATTGATTAGCTTGTTCAGGTGTGGAGATAAACTCTGCAGGCTCTCCAGGACTGAAGTTGCCCATCCCTGTAAACAGCAAATGCTGACCGAGTATTTGAAGGTTGAACAGTGAGCTCATTAGCTGCTGATACAACAGGAACCAATCAACTGTACCCTACAGAGAATCATGTGATTACACACAGATTCAGCCTGAGCGATCTAGAGTTTCATGACAGAACTTTGATATTTTTTTGTGTTTGTCATAATTGTTTATAGGTTGTTCTGTTATTTGCTATTTGAAACTTTGTGCTGCTTTGTACTTGGCATGCTGTTTTCATACTATACGCTTCGTACTGTACACTATCTGGCCTCACCCCTGGTTCTGTCTAATAAAGAAAAATGTGATATTTATACAAATTCAACTTTCACAGCAAATTTGATTTTAAGGAAGTTACCTATTTACTTAAAATACAAGTATAGAATAGCTGTGATGGTCACAGATACAGTATAATGAACATATCAATAATAAACACAACTCACCACGGACAGAAACACTGAAGGTCTCATCACTGTCACTGCTGCTGTCGATGATCTTCAGTTCATAAAGTCCAGAGTCTGTGGTTCTGATGTTTGTGATGGTCAGAGATCCAGTCTGATGATCCAGCTTCAGTCTGTCTCTGAATCTCTCTTTATCATCATGGCTTTGATTATCTGCACAGATCTTACTGGGATCTCCATTAATTTGAGCTACACAGGTGTCATTAAAATACCACTTAATTCTGTCTTGTTGGGTTTTTTTAACACTAATGTGTAGAGTGACGGAATCTCCCTCCATCACAGACACTGTGTCTGTAACAACACCAGACACATCTGAAGAAAAAATAAGCAATTATAAATCACAGAACAGAATAATAAATTATGCTGATCATCCAGTTCAGAAATCAAATTGCATCAGGCCGTTCTATTAATTAAAACTGGACTAACTGAAGCAATAGATGATATTTACTAATAATGATGAAAACAGCAATCAAATATAGGCTATAAAACAGTTTTATTACTTTAATTTATAATAAGTGATCTGTTACTTATTTTTAATATATATATATATATATATATATATATATATATATATATATATATATATATATATATATTGCACATCTTTAGCATTTATTAATCTTTGTTAATGCTAATTTCAACATTTACTAATACATTATTAAAATCAAGAGTTGTTTTTTTAACATAAACAAATTTAACATGCTCATGGTTAGTTCATGTTAGTTAATACATTAACTAATGTAAACAAATGAACCTAAAGTGTTACCTAAATAGCTTTCATAAACGTGCCTTTGGAAAAAAAAATGAATGGTGTGCATCTTTAGACAAAACAATGGCATTGTCTAACATATTTTAAAAAGTTGCTTTCAGTGAATACAGCTCAAACAAGCATTTTAGTCTGGGACTATACTGAAGCCTTGTCTGTGAAACCGGGTAATAATATGGTAAATAATTAAGAAATAATATGAATTACTGCTCCTGATTCCGGATTGGAAGAGAGATACACATTTTAACAAAAAGTCTACGTCTTACCATGCACGAGTAAAACACTCGATATGTGCAAAATAAAGAACTTCATCCCTCTGAAAATGAATGGATTTGTTGTGGAATATCAATCGTTCAAAAAAATGTTATTTTCTGTTCTTGCGCAGACGCGTTTTGCTGCATAGGCTGAAAGCGAAAATAATCCAGATTCCACTCTGAAGCTACGAAAACCGATCCGCCGCTTCTATCGATTGGTGATATTTGCCGCTTGTTGTGAGATGTGTGGGGGTTGTTGTTGGGGGAGAAATAGAGGGTGCTTCCCAAACGGAAGGCCGCATCCTAGTGAAGCTGTGTCCTTTTTAGCCTAGTCCTTCAGATGCTTGTGTCCTCTTTAGCACTGAACGCACTTGCTGATGTCCTCTGCTGTGACGTATGGTCCTGCGCTTCTGCTGTTGGATTGGGCGAGACTCTGCTGACTGCGCACGCGGCCGCGCGCTGTCCCCCAAACGGATTGAGGCGTTTACGCGCTCGCAGGTGTGCTATTCTTTATTCTTTATTCGTTCTTTTTTTTTTTTTTTATTGAACATATATAAAAGCAAATACACAGTTACACCTCATAACAGCATTTAACACCAAAAATAACATTATAACCAAAATAACCAAAAATAAAAAAAACTTTGAGCCAGGGTAACATAATTTAAAATAAATTAAATTTGAGAGAGAGGAAAAACTGCCTTTGAGTCCTTTTTTTTTTTTTTGCACATTATAAAAACATAAATATTATAGGCCAACTTTTGCACAACGTAAGGGTTTTTAAAGCTTTGATATTGCTAGAAGAAGAGAAAATATAAGTTTATTATATATAAATATAGTTTATTGTTACTACTATAAAATCACAATTTAAAAAGAATGTTTTTTTGTGTGCATTCTTCTTAATTATTTTTAAAAAAAAAAAGAAAGAAAAAAAGAATGACATTGCAATACAAAATGTAAATGAATAATATGCTTTCTTGTCTTTGAAGAGTGTACAAGAGATTTTCTGAGTGCTATTTTGATGATAGTGGTGTCTGATAAGGCATTACCACAGTTTTACTTGTTGGCCTAGTAAAATCACCGAACACTTTGGCTGTGTGCACTGGTATTGTTATAAACTTCCTGACATTTCCATTCAAAGGTTTGTAGGTGTTCTAAAATCATATGCATACTATCCCACTGGAGTGCTATCAAGTGTCCTAACTAGTTCACCTTTCCAAGAATAACCTCATCAATATAAAATACATGAAAGCTTTTCATTACACCTTATTGTTTAGAAACAGTGTGAACATAAACCATCAACTCATGTGCTTTTAGCTCTCCATTATAGCTCTGTGTTCTTTTTACCACTTTAGTTGCTGGGAGAGGCTGCTCACTACAGAGCAAATGGGTGGAGCTTATGTCTAACTCCTCCAGACATCCGGCGAAGAGGAGCAAATATAATTTGGGCCTAAAGGGTGGAGCTAGAATATCCAACCACACCCTTTTCCTACCCGCAACCATATCCCTCCACATACAGACGTCCAGAGAGGTGGAGCTGGATGTCATTTGACTCTGCAGTGAGTATCGCTTGGTTTCTTGTACATTATATATAGTCATTTATATGATTGAACTCTGCAGCTGTGTCTCATTCGCTGGCAGCGACACTAACAATCAGATCTGTGGGACTGGCTTTTGTGAGGAGTTTAGTGTATGACAGTATTCCTCTAGCACTTATGAATTCATTTTAATAAAGTATTTACATATTTACAATGAGCACCAAACAAAAGACAAGTCCAAAATCATGGACAGGAAATATATGTTACATAATACATAATAATTTTAGGTAAAAAGATTGAATGTATGATTCATTTTTTGTTTGGTCACAATACCTGTCTTCGTAAGGCAGTTATAAGAGGATGTACACAGACTGGACAAAATATCTCATATATCAAAACATGATGTTATAGTGCCTCTTCAGCAGCTTCAGGTGGATTAGAGGATGTCCCGTTATCAGTGTCCATCAAGGGAATCTTATTCTCACTAGGAGACGTCCCATTGCTAGTATAGTTATTTGGAGCATCAGTCTGATTAGGAGACGTCTCATTGGCAGCATTCTTCATTAGAGGGACAGTCTGATCAGGGGTCAGATGATTCTCCTGTAAGAAAGCACATATTTACAGAAGGTGAAAGAAATGAACAGGAATGATGTTTCAGTTACACAAACACAAAATTCAAGAGACTAGAGAATCCTACTATTGTAAATGGTGTGTTCTAATAAGACACATGCTCTCTAAATAAAGTTGCCATACCTTTTTCTTTATTTTTATTTAGTTTATTGGGAGTTTTTTGGGAGTTATAAAAAACTATTTACAGTGTTTATGTTATACCTAAAGTGTTGTCATTTACACTAATGCAAATAGATAATTATATAATTCATACAAATTATTATGCAATAATAAAATACAAATATTTATATAACTGTTCTTCATAGTAAAGTAAAAAATTCTTAAATAGTCAGTTGTTATTATTATTGTCAGAGATGTAAAATATTTGAGTAATTGTAATTGAGTATCCTTTTGGCTACTTTGTAGTTGTACTGAGTAGCAAAGATAATAGCAACATCTACTCTAAACTTGACTACATTTTTGAGCAAGTAAATGTACTTTTTACTCCACTACATTTGTGATGAGTAATGCAGTTACACATTACATTTTTCATGGCAGCTAACTTTTTCTGCAGCAGTTTGTTTCTTTCTGAAGAAGTGATATCACCATCTGAGGGCACTGAAGGTACAATATCTTGTGCATTTTGCCCTTACCCAAACTTGTCAACAAAGTTATACATGAATGTCAGTCCATTAGGAGGTAGTTGCTGAATCACAGGTGTTTGATTTATTAGATGAGGTCATGCAGCCGGTGATGAGGCTGAAACCAGCACATCCAGAGCAAGTAGACTTTAATTTTACTTAACATTATTTTATTTATCCACTATATAGAAGAGACTTTTTTGAAGGATATTGGTTAAAGGATTAGTTGACTTTTAAATAAACTTTTGCTGATAATTTACTCACCCCCATGTCATCCAAGATGTCCATGTCTTTCTTTCTTCAGTCGAAAAGAAATTAAGGTTTTTGATGTAAACATTCTAGGATTTTTCTCCATATCATTCATTTCAATGGGCACCAAACGGTTGAAGGTCCAAATGGCAGCTTGTGCCGCTTCAAAGGGCTTTAAACAACACCAGACGATGAATAAGGGTCTTATCTAGCGAAAAGATCGGTTATTTAAAAAAAAAAAAAATTTTTTTTAAAAAGTTTAAGTTTTATAAGCACAAATGCTGGCTTTGCTCTTTTCTCCGATGCGCGTTCGTGACGTCACGTAATACGCAATTACGTTGAAAAGGTCACGGTTGACGTAGGCGTAGCAACCACAGTTTCATTAGCTCAGGATTGTGTATATAGGAAATCTCTGAAAAGTCACAAATTTCTGACAAAAAATTTATTTTAGGCTTTCTAATATTAAAACACCCAGGATACGCACACCTTTCAAGCGTGAGTTTAAAATATTCTAACTGACCGCCAGAGTGAGTTTTTTTTTTAAGGCGACCCTTATTTTAGAACGTTTGCCCTTATTGTTTCCATGGCGACGCGTGCGTGTCACGAGCGCTGAACGTAGCCACAATAACACTGTATGAGAGATGGATCACTATTATTTTGTTTTTCCTTTTTTATTTACATTTACATTTACATTTATTCATTTGGCAGACGCTTTTATCCAAAGCGACTTACAAGTGAGGAATACAACAAGCGAGTCGTTATGACGAGGCAAATAGACAAGAAGTGCTCATAATCCAAGTTATAGGCAGTGCTCAGATTATCCTAAGATACAATAGAGAGGGATTAGAGGAAGTGAAAGGGTAGGAATAAGAGGAATAGGGTAGGAATATTTAAAATATTATATAAGTGAAAGGGTAGGAATATTTAAAATATTCGCAAACTTGCTTACATGTCTTCAATTATATGATATTCCGATTCTCAAATATGTGTAAGTGAGTGTGTTTTGTTTTTTAAAAACTTTTATAAATGATCTTTATCTTGATCTATAATGCGAGATGGGCGCCGCCATCTTAGTTTGCACTGCAGTTCACAGAGGTGAATACATCAGTTTCTCCTGAAATATATGCAAGTAAGTGGCTGGTGAACTGGAAGAATAAGAGAGTAAACTTTATAGTTACTTAGACCCATTATGTGTGTCTGATATGAATAAATGTCGGCAAATTATATTTGAATTCACTGTTTACTGATGATTCCACTGACGTCTGACATCAGTGTGTGTTTTATAAACTCCAAGTGTATTGTTTAATAGTGCTTATGCATATTTAAATGTCTGAAACCTTAAAAGAAACATTATGTGGCTGAAAACACTGCATAGCTGTGATGACAAGAGAGCGCGCGTCCGTCTCGCAGCCAGAGCGCGAAAGCACAGTTTGAATCTAGCAGTTATGTGACGTCGCTGAACATTCTAAATCCCATATGTGGAACCGAACGCCCAGGGGCACAGAAATAAACATCCCATATGTGGGAACGTACCGCTCAAAGGGTTTAAACAATAAACTGACACAAAGACATTTGAATATGTGTATACCTGGTGTATACGATCCTCCTTCCTCAGCACATTTGTAATGTAAACACTGACTCGATACTTCCGCCTACGTCAACCGTGACCTTTTCAACGTAATTGCGTATTACGTGACGTCACGAACGCGCATCGGAGAAAAGAGCAAGGCCAGCATTTGTGCTTATAAAACTTAAACTTTTTTTTTTTTTTTTTTTTTTTTAATGACCAATCGTTTCGCTAGATAAGACCCTTATTCATCGCCTGGTGTCGTTTAAAGCCCTTTGAAGCTGCACAAGCTGCCATTTGGACCTTCAACCGTTTGGTGCCCATTGAAATGAATGATATGGAGAAAAATCCTAGAATGTTTACATCAAAAACCTTAATTTCTTTTCGACTGAAGAAAGAAAGACATGGACATCTTGGATGACATAGGGGTGAGTAAATTATCAGCAAAAGTTTATTTAAAAGTGGAGTAATCCTTTAACTTACGGCCTTTTGTGCGCTTGAGGCTGTAGATGAGGCTGTCGACCTTAATTCATTACATTATTGAAGTCTTCAGTTTTATTTTGATTTTAGAAAATAAACTTGATTTCTCATCTTACTAATCAACTCTTTCTTGTGTTTCACTGGCATGTCTCTCCGGTGTCGAGGACTAGAGCATCTTTGAGCCTACATTCAGCATGAGTAAAATATCAATTACGGTTAAAATCAGATATTTTAAGACTTTTACTCAAGTCATTTTCATTATAAGGTATCTGTACTTTTACTCAAATATAGTTTTCAGGTACTCTTTACACCTCTGATTATTATTGAAGTTATTCGTTTTTCTGAAACCACATAACAAACACTGGTACAGAAACACCACATACAGATCTCACAGATCTGAATCTGTAGTAAATTCACAGTTTTTTAGCACACAGACAGATTTACAGCACACAGAATCTCACCTGATCTGGCTTGTCCTGCATCCCACTGTCTGTTTAAACAATAACAAACTCAGTTAAACACACATTACTCTGTTTCGTTAGAATAAAAATACATTTTCACATCTTTTAACAAGTCTTTTCCCACTTAACACATTGAATCTCATATTTTCTCACTTGTTAAGTCATGTGTATGAATGTAATACCTTTTTGTCCTGCTTGATGCTTGCGACAGTAAATCACACCAGTTACAGCAGCAGCAAACATCAGCAGAACAGCAACAACTATTCCTGCTACAGCATCTGAAGACAGACCTGAACCTGGAACTGATGAAGACAGTCATAATTACTGGAGAGTGAATGATTATACATGCAGTATTTATCAATATCTTTGAACCATATTTACACCTATTTTGACTATCAGCTGTATTATTGGTTTAACTGATAAATGGCTCCATCTACTGGGATTTTGACGAACGGCAGCTAAATCAGCATCACTGCTAGCTCAACAGGAAAAGTATCACTATTTTTATGCATTTTTTCCCAGTTGATAGCGTTGAATCTAAAAATTGCAAGATTTATAATGTCACAAAATGCAACGTGAAGTCAGCGCAGACATGGGCAGTGCACTGATATACAGCTGTCAGGAGTCTGTTTTTCGTATTAGTGTCATGTCTTTTATTTTTAAATGTTTAATTTTTGTATTGTACCTATTGTTCATGATTTCACGTCTTTTTGTAGACTTGTTGCCAAGTCTGCGGGTTTCCTGCGGAAATGGGCTGCTTTTACACTGTTGCTGCAGGTTTTAGTGTTTTTTGGTGTTTTTTTAGATGAAGCGATTTTTTTTATTATTATAGGATCTAAAGTGACAAATCCTCCCTCCTCCATTGACTGGTTCTTCGTGTTATCTTGTTCTGTCGCAGGAACCTCTGAAACCATTTTTCCCCCTCAGACTTTCTTGCTGAAGAAGAAATAAAAAAAAAAAAACCTACATAACCCGTGGGAACTGAAGGTGATTATAAGACCTTTCTTAATTTAAATCTGAAGGGTAAAAAAAAACAAAAAAAAAAAAACATTTATCCATGTTTTGTTTATAAACATATTTTAATGCTTATTTTACGTCAAATAGGCTAATAATCAGAGATTATATGATAAGAAAGTCACCTGCAGCTATTTCATAAATCAAAACTAACCACTAAAACTAACAGTTCATCAATGGTAATTATTGAGTTTTAAATAAAAAACAATTTAACTTGTAGTGTAATCAACAAATTCCACTAAGTATTTTTCATGAAATTATCTATTCGCTGTAGGCTATGTAAATAAATAAATAAAAATTAAATAAATAACGATGTGATATAAAAATATGTACTCCGCTTTTAAACATTCATTAAATGACCCACCACTGACAGTAACATTGAAGATCTTTGGACTGTCGCTGTTGCTGATCGGTATTAGTTTATATTCTCCAGAGTCTGTGTTTCTGGTGTTCATGATGGTCAGAGATCCAGTCTGATGATCCAGCTTCAGTCTGTCTCTGAATCTCTCTTTACACAGATCATCTGTACAGATCTTACTCTGATCTCCAGTGATTTGAGCTATACGAGTGTCCTTAAAATACCACACAATATCTTCTTGTTGGTTTGTTTCAACACTAGTGTTTAGAGTGACTGAATCTCCCACTGACACTTTCTTTATATCAACACCAGACACACCTGGAGAAGAAAGGAACAAATCGTTATAAATTACTTTTTGGTTAATATAAAACATTCAAACAAACAGCAGAAGAACATCATTGATTTACACGTTCACTACACATAAACAGACATGAGTCTTGTTGAGGATCTTAGACAACTGAACATCATAGGCCTACAACACACATCCTGATTCATATTTTACTCTCTTTAGATATAGGCCTATTTGTGAATTCATGCAAACATTTTCATAGCCACATAATAAATATGATCCATTATGAGTATTACATAGATGAACAGCCTATTACCCATAAAAAAAATTGTGCAGCACTCTGTTGTTCTAAACAGAAATTTAGAAAAGACTTTACAATATAGGCTACACTTAATTAATGCCAGGTTCTTAGGCAGAGCTTTAAAATCTCAGTTGGCGTCCAGCTGATTTTATTGCGTTAACCTGAATCGCAAATTTTCTGTAACATTTAAAGGTGCAATAAATTTTATGTCCGCTTGAGGTCGCTAGAGGCCTATTCAAAACAAAGGTGTATCTTGATGACGCCAAGTTTTAGAGCGAAATCTGCAGTCTTCACTTAACAGCCGGTGCAAAATAATTGGGATAGGACACGGGAAGAAATCGTGTTCATGGATGCGATCATTAACGTTATTGTAGTATGAAGCAGAGCATGAGTGTTGTGGGAGCTGAACGAGGTGGAGCGATTGCGCAACACACACCTCACGAGCAGCAGGACTTTTATTATGCCACAGTCGCCGGGCCGCTTCCGCTTTTCCGGTCATGAATATTAGGTAACGCAGCTCTGTTTATCATATTAGATACATTTGAGTGTGTTGAAAATTAAGTTATAACGTTATTATGTGCGTTCGCTCGGCGGCTGCTGTGAGACACAGTTACACACTGCAGTAAGATAGATCGATTTTACAATATCATATTAAATGCTGGATGGCTTGTGTTGATAAATGGCATGCAATTCATTTTAAAACGAATTGTATGATGGAGAAAATGCTGTATTACTTTTACTAAAAATAATGCTGCATCTGATTATGCTATGTTAGCTACTTGACAGAATAGTGTTTTTCTCTGAGGCATGGTAAAGCATGGTGCTCGAAAAAAAAATAAAAACATTAGATTTAAACAATAAGACTAAACGTGTTGAGCTATATAACAATAATTAGTTTTCTGTATAAATATATCAAAACAGTTGTTCCCTTGTCTATTAAAACATGTAATATATTAAAGCGTCTTTGGTGTTTCCATGGTTTCTACAAAATAAAACCGGAAACCGAGGGTAACGCGGGTATGGCGCAATTGACAGGCGACTCCTCACACGTCCCGGAGACTTCGGTAAAGTTGGTTTTATATTCGCACATTCGGACTTCTGATAAATTCAGACTGTCCAATAAATGTGCAATAAATTAATGTTTGCGAATTTTAAGCAGCGACATGATATTGACAACCAAAGATTGTCAACTTACAACATTTTTCACAGTCGATCAAAATAGGCAAGTATTGTTTTAATGGCATATTTACTTGTGAATGTCCACTGAATGTCCAGTGTAATGTGATTAACAAGGCTATTGAATACGGATGTCCGAATGTGCGAATATAAAACCAACTTTACCGAAGTGTCCCGGAGCCACAGCCACTGGAAGGCAAGCCTACAACCTTTAGCCAAAAAAGCGTAACGGCTAAAGCTAACACTCCGCCTCCTGCGGTACGCAGGGAAGGAGACCAGAGGCTGTTTTTTGAATGGAAGTCAATGGATGGGAGGCTTCACTATGCTGATTAAACAGCTTTTGTGGGGAAATAGCTAATCATTTAACTAATCGACAGCCTGTTTGTTAATCTTCAGCATGTTTTACACTAAACAATACTTTCGTTGGGAACTGTTGTTTTTAGCTTGATAAAAATTTATTTTTTCAAGAGAAGGCAGACTAGGGAATGTAGAGACTGATGTCACTGCCATTACATGATAGGCTGAGAGGTGCCACACGTGATTAAGTTAGCCGTTATGCTTTCTTCAATGGTAAGAGATACAGATCCTCTTATCTCCCTATAATATACAATCTCTGCCAGAGCTTTGGTTTAAATTGCAATTTTCTCATGATTTACAAATAGTCAAGTGAACAAAATATATAACAGTGTGGTTAATAGTGGTTTTTGGATATTTTACTGCAAAATTCTTACATATTGCACCTTTACCGTATAGCTACTACAGCAGGGGTGGGCAAGTTCACTCCTAGAGAGCCGCTGTCCTGCTGAGTTTAGCTCCAACCTTAATCAAACACACCTGAACAAGCTAATTAAGCTCTTCGGGATTACTAAGGCTATAGGCAGCAGAAGTTTTTTTTTTCAGGGTTGGAGCTAAACTCTGCAGGACAGCGGCTCTCTAGGACCGAACTTGCCTACACCTGTACTAGAGTCAATGATTTCAGAGTAGGCCAGAATAAATTCAAACAATTTATTAACCAGGTAATTGAAAGAATGGGTGTTTCTAAGTCATTGAGTGAAAATGATGCCCCTCTACCTGACCATAACCTAAACACAACCACCACCGTGACATGACCAAATCATGCAATGGGATTGTCCCTTTGTTATGGTCTCGCCCAACAATCAGGTTATTTTATAATTATCCCATAGTTTATACACATTGTTTATGTTTTTGTTTGATTAAAGTTAAATAAGGTTTGCACTATTTATGTCCCTGATTAACCCCAGCTAAAACCAGCCTAAGCTGGTTGACTGGATTTATCTGGTCTCCCAGGCTAGTTTTAGAAGGGTTATGGACACTTTTAATATTTTAGCTGACCACACCTTAGCTGGTCAAGCTGGGAGACCAGCTAAAAGACCAGTTTAAACCAGCCATCCAGCCTAGGCTCGTTTTAATGTGTTTTTCCAGCAGGGGTGTGTGGGACTATTATTTTGAAAACGCATGAAATTGAAAGCATATTCCAGGAAAAAATGGGTAAAAACTAGAAGGGATATACAGCTACAGCTAAAATTAATATTGTGTCATACTGTATTTAAATTATTTTAAGGGTAGGTTTAAGGTTGGGGATGGTGTAGTCGTTAATAAAACACAATCTGATAAGAAGCAAATTAATTTACTGTTACTTTATCGTGAAATTTTGCTTCACTTTCGGTCGTTGCTGTCTCCCTGTCTACACTTGGGTAAAGTTGGTTTAATATTCGCACATTCGGACATCCGTATTCAATAGCCTTGTTAATCACACTACATTGGACATTCAGTGGACATTCACAAGTAAATATGCCATTAAAACAATACTTGCCTATTTTGATCGACTGTGAAAAATGTTGTAAGTTGACAATCGTTGGTTGTCAATATCATGTCGCTGCTTAAAATTCGCAAACATTAATTTATTGCACATTTATTGGAAAGTCTGAATTTATCAGAAGTCCGAATGTGCGAATATAAATCCAACTTTACCCAAGTCCCTTCTACACAACCGGAAAAACGTTTAGTAGTCGACGCCGGTAAAGCAAGCTCTGTCTGTAAGTTTTGAGAAGTATTTTTGTGATATTTTCTGTGTATGCTAATGATAATGCAGCCGACCATATATTTTGTACACTCTTTTATTTACTTTGCTTGGAGTTAAACATACACTTGTATGAATGTGTGATGAAAGTTACAATAAAACTTCTCAAAATCATCAGTCAAGTGTTGGCCATCATTCGAGCTTCAGTCTGAGCATGGACCACATAACGTTATATATATTTTGCCCATTGTTGCCACTTTGATATAATTCACGAAACTGCATCACTTTTAAAATGCGTCACATACGTCGTTTATTTTCTTTTACCAGAGGAGAGATTAGCCCATAACAAATAAATGTCTTACAATGGTCAAGCAAAATACAAAAACTAAATGCTTTTCTGACGAATATAAAGATATTAGAGCTGGTACAAACCATAGATAGAGACTATCAAAATATGTCTTACCATGGTAAGGCAAAAACAAGCCCACTGAGAAAAAAAATAGGACGTTCATATTTAACCGCAAATAATAATAAAAATATCTATTGTATGAGATCGCTCGTTCCTCTGTATGAGACGATCAAAAAATATCTCAGCTGACGCTGTGGACCTCTGGCTGAGATCTGCCCCACCCGCACAGCGTGGGCTTGAGTCTTGCTGATAGCGCTAGTTTTGTTGTCCTTCTGAGACCCAGAAGTATACTTTTTGTCTACTGTAGTGGACATTATATTTTAGTTTCTCTGACACCATACATGTCACGGTTTAAGTCTGTATGTCCTGTAAAGAGCACATTCAGGGCTTTTAAGAGATCTAAGGTTTCACCATGACAACAAATCCTTGGTCTTTAAAAATGATTGGGCCAATCCACTGAATGGGTGACTTTTGTTGGTTGTAATTAACTCCTCAAAATTAAACTTTACTTTTTTGTGTTTTCAACACTTATTATAATAATACACATATTTAACTATTCAAAATGTGTATTAGTCAATCTCTGGTTACTTTAATTTTTACAAGGTTTTTAAGCAGAAGATGGATACATGTTTTCTCAGTCCTGTTACCAAAACTTGTGTGCCATTTAAAAAGCAAAAGCATGTCAGTTAATAGCCTTTTTCCCCCTCAAGAAAGCATTTGTTTTAAAGAAATGGATAGTTATATGTTTAAATAGGCTAATTGATATTTGTGACAAAACTTTTAAGGCAAGATGTATTTCAATAATAATAAAAAAGGCTCTTTGTTCATTTTAAAGAAGACAGGAATGAGATTTCTGTGTTGAAGGAATGTGTGTTTGTAGTACTTCACAGTGAATAAGGTGGAAAGAAGAGAAAAAGGAGAAGAGAGAGAGATAGAGAGAAAAAGGGAAGGAGAGTCAAAAAGGGGGAAACACAGAGGGTTGTGGGTGTTTCAATCCTTGCATCATGCCAACCATGGGTGGATGTTTCCACATAGTATGGGTTCTCTCCATCTTCTACAAAAGATAAGAAAGACAAAGGCAAAAAGTTTTGTCACTTCATGGTGGACTGGCTCCCTATTTCATACTGTAAAACTAATCCTATATGTCTAGAATTTAAAGGTGCCCTAGAATTAAAAATTGAATTTACCTTGGCATAGTTAAATAACAAGAGTTCAGTACATGGAAATGACATACAGTGAGTCTCAAACACCATTGTTTCCTCCTTCTTATATAAATCTCATTTGTTTAAAAGAGCTCCGAAGAACAGGCGAATCTCAACATAACACTGACTGTTACGTAACAGTCGGGATCATTAATATGTACGCCCCCAATATTTGCATATGCCAGCCCATGTTCAAGGCATTAGACAAGCCAGTATTAACATCTGGATCTGTGCACAGCTGAATCATCAGACTAGGTAAGCAAGACTTGGGGAAAGTTGGTTTTATATTTGCACATTCTGACTTCTGATAAATTCCGACTTTGCAATAAATGTGCAATAAATTAATGTTTGCGAATTTTAAGCAGCGACATGATATTGACAACCAATGATTGTCAACTTACAACATTTTTCACAGTCGATCAAAATAGGCAAGTATTGTTTTAATGGCATATTTACTTGAATGTCCACTGAATGTCCAATGTAGTGTGATTAACAAGGATATTGAATACGGATGACCGAATGTGCGAATATAAAACCAACTTTACCCAAGTGTAAGCAAGCAAGAACAATAGCGAAAAATGGCAGATGGAGCAATAATAACTGACATGATCCATGATATCTTGATATTTTTAGTGATATTTGTAAATTGTCTTTCTAAATGTTTCGTTAGCAAGTTGCTAATGTACTGTTAAATGTGGTTAAAGTTACCATCGTTTTTTACTATATTCATGGAGACAAGACTGTCGTTATTTTCATTTTTAAACACTTGCAGTCTGTATAATTCATAAACACATCTTCATTCTTTATAAATCTCTCCAACAGTGTGTAATGTTAGCTTTAGCCACGAAGCACCATCAAACTCATTCAGAATCAAATGTAAACATCCAAATAAATACTATACTTATGCGATTAGACATGTTGCATGACGAACACTTTGTAAAGATCCATTTTGAGAGTTATATTAGCTGTGTGAACTTTGTTTATGCTGTTTAAGGCAATCGCGAGCTCCGTGGGTGGAGAGCACGAGAATTTAAAGGGGCCGCAGCCTGAATCAGGTGCATATTTAATGATGCCCCAAAATAGGCAGTTAAAAAAATGAATAAAAAAAAATCTATGGGGTATTTTGAGCTGAAACTTCACAAACACATTCAGGGGACTTATATTACATCTTTTAAAAAGACGTTCTATGGCACCTTTAAGTAATTCAACTGTAAAACTCATAAAACAGGTAATATATCAACTCATATTTATTGAATCAACAAAACAGAGGATTCTACTCACTCCTGTTATTTTTCATATATGTAACCGGATTGAGTTTTTAAGCAAAAAAAAAACAAAAACTATCAAACACATGACATGGCCACATGGCATACACTAATAGCATGAGAACACTGAGAAAATTCTAGTGACTTACATAAAGTTAATATATGTTTATAAATAAACAAATAACATCTGAGAAATAATTTAGGTAACTGGACAGTACGTTGAGATTGACCTTCTCGGTCAGTTAAGATTTCATCAAATATACAGAAATTAAAATGAGAGGACTTACTTTTGGTCTTCTCATGGCCTGCATAAGATCGAGATGATGCAACTTCCTGTTGAAAATGTTGACGTTAGCCACCCCTGGTATATGAATTTCTTATTAATTTTTTAAGCATATGGTGGAGTCTTAGGTTTAGATAGCAGGGACATGTAGCAAATGCTATTTTTTTAGTGTTCTCAGTAGTTTTTTTATTAATGTTTTAATTTATATATTTTAAATTTACAGTTAGATTAGTGTTCAGGACACATTGCTTAATAATAAAATGTATTTAAGAGTTACTTTTCATGCATATTTATACATGAAATGTCCAGGAGACAGAAATGTTACCCATTTGGTGGAATGGCTTGACCGACATTACTTTAGTGTTCAAACTGAGCACTCTTATGAAAATATGATAATATTTTGTATTGTTTTCAGTTTTAGGTTGAAAACAGTGTCATGTAAACAGCCCCTCAAACCAGAAAAATGCCTTGTGAGGTGAATCATTTCTGTTCCCTGTACAGAGTCAGACTCAGAATCTGCATCTGAAATCGCATACGGGGCATTTGTGGCCTAATGGTTAGAAAGTCAGACTTGAACCGAAAGTTGTGGGTTAGAGTCTCAGTACTGACAGGAAATGTAGGTGGTAAATATAAAATGCAACAAACACATTTAGGGTTCAGTAAATATGCAGCAAACACATTCGGGGTTTCTGCGGGTCTTAAAAACACCTTAAATCTGAGCAGAAAGTCTTACATTCATAGATAGTCACCTGTCCCTCCATTTGCAGCTATGCAAAACCACTTTGAGAATTGAGATTGTAAAACTAATCCATATGAATTGAGTGGTTTAGTCCAGATATTCTGAAGAGACACAATTGCTTTATGTGATGAACATATTATTTTTTTATTGCAAATATCTAAGTATGCTCAAGATTAATTTACTTGAGAAGCACAATGAAGACATGAAACCTTGTTTTCTGATCAATTAAACCAAAATGAAGCGAGTTTAAGCTTAAAACAAGAACAAATATCTGTCAATATGGTTTGAAAAAAATAAGTGAATTGTTCTGTGCGCAATGGCAGATATTTGTTCCTGTTTTAATCAGAAACTCACCTCCTTTAGTTTCATGTCTTCATTTTGCTTCTGCAAATGTATCTTGAGGATGTTTAGATATTTGCATTAGAAAATATGTCATAACTCAATGCATTCTGATCAATTTCACAGAAAACAAGACTTTATCCCATTAATTTTGCTTCTCAAGTAAATGTATCTAGATTTAAGAATCTTTAGACATTTGTACTGGAGAATAAGAAAAAAATACTGATGCAGAACATCACCTTTTTTACAGTGTGATCAGAAGGTGCAGTAAAAGATATTCCATATAGTCTAGTGGATGGGAACAGAGCTATTCAAGCTTTCAGCTATTTCATGTAAACTGATTTAAAAAGTAATGGATATCTTGTTGTCTGCTGCCTAAACATGTGCATTTAGAGAACATATTGACATATGGAGGGTATGCATGTGACGTCACCATCAGCAAGAGTGACTTTAAACACACTAATCTAAGGTATATTTTTACAGACTGCTGAAAGCAGAAAAGATTCACAGAAACAACTGGACTCCAGGCAGCAAAATGTGAATTTGCAGTTATCATTTTGTTAATATGTTGAATTTTGGGGTAAAATCCTACTCTGTATATTGCATTGTTATATATTGTATTGACAACTCATCAATTAAATATTTACCATCCTATATTCTGCATATTTGGGTGTTTTTAAATAAACACTGACAAAAACTGTAAGTTTTGGGACTGGATGATATACACTATATTGCCAAAAGTTTTGGGACGCCTGCCTTTACGTGCACATGAAATTTAATGACATCCCATTCTTACTCCGTAGGGTATGCTGAAGCATTAAGAGTTCCTTTCACTGGAACTAAGGGTTCAAGCCCAACCCCTGAAAAACAACCCCACACCATAATCCCCCCTTCAGCAAACTTTACACTCGGCACAATGCAGTCAGGCAAGTACCGTTCTCCTGTCAACCGCCAAACCCAGACTCGTCCATCGGATTGTCAGACAGAGAAGCGTGATTGGTCACTCCAGAGAACACGTCTCCACTGCTCTAGAGTCCAGTGGCGGTGTGCTTTACACCACTGCATCCGACGCTTTGCATTGCACTTGCTGATGTAAGGCTTGGATACAGCTGCTCGGCCATGGAAACCCATTCCATGAAGCTCTCTACACACTGTTCTTGAGCTAATCTGAAGGCCACATGAAGTTTGGAGGTCTGAAGCTATTGACTCTGACCCTGCTCTGTGATTTTACGTGGCCTACCACTTCATGGCTGAGTTGCTGTTGTTCCCAATTGCTTCCGCTTTGTTATGATACCACTAAAAGTTGACCGTGGAATATTTAGTAGTGAGGAAATTTCACGAATGGACATATTGCACAGGTGTCAACCTATCACGGTACCATGCTTGAATTCACTGAGCTCCTGAGAGCGACCCATTCTTTCACAAAAGTTTGCAGAAGCAGTCTGTATGCCTAGGTGTTTGATTTTATACACCTGTGGCCATGGAAGTGATTAGAACACCTGAATTCAATGATTTGGAGGGGTGTCCCAATACCTTTGGCAATATAGTATATATAACATTGATATAAGCAATTACATGGATTTATATTGTATACATATAGGTTGAGGGGGCGTGTTCCGGCAGGAAAGTGACGTCAATGCATATTGTTTACTCCTTAAATTTTCTTTACTTTCTTCTGCATAACACCTGCAGAAACCCTGACATGATACAAAACTGAAGGAATATAACAGGATGAATTTAAATATTAGGCTTTCACAGATACAAATAAGACAGACTGCAGCAAGACTGCTTTTTAGCTACTCCCTGAGTCAATGTTGCCTGTCAAACAAAGTTAAATCCTCTAAAAATTATAGTATAATTAAGAACTTGAGTCTGGCCTACTGGTCTTTTAACCTGTTGTTCATTAAGGAAGAGTTGAGGTAGAGAAGAAGAAGAGAAACCAAGAGCAGAGTAGATTGTTTATCACTGATTCTATAATCCAGCTGTTTTACATGCATCAGTTTTGATGGATTGATTCAGTACTTTATTACTTTATAAATTCAGATGCATTCCTGCACAAGATGTTTGTCCATCCAGCAGATTGTTTTTGAAGAAAACAGACCGCAGCAGGTTTCAGTTTGACTCGATAGATAAGCTGATAGTCACTTCAGTAAGAAGTGGAAATTCGATTGAATTATAAAATCAGTAAGATCTATATTACCATATAGTTCAAGGAAATTCACACAATATTCCACTCTTCTATTTTTACGTAATTAATATAGTCAAACAACAACACTTTACAATAAGGTTTGTTAGTTAACATAAGTTAACTACATTAGTTAACATTAACTAATAATGAACTAAACGTATACAGCATTTATTAATCTTTGTTAATGTTAATTTCAACATTTACTAATACATTATTCAAATCTTGTTAACATTAGTTAATGCACTGAATTAACATGAACAAACAATGAACATCTGTATTTTCATTAACTAACATTAACACAGATTAGTAAATACAGTAACAAATGCATTGCTCATGGTTAGTTTGTGTTAGTTAGTTAATACATTAACTAATGTTTAACTAATGAGCCTTATGGTAAAAGTGTTACTGCAGTGTTGATAAAGATCAAGGTTGTGTGTGTGTTTGTTGTGAACAAGGAAGATCAAACTGTTGTGGGAGGATCTGCAGCAGGTTGAGTGTTTTCAGCATGTCTTGTTAGATCAGATACTGAATGTGTGAAGACAATGTTTTACACGTTTGTTTTGCTCTGTTTGTGCTGGAGGTGTTCAACTGGTAAGTTTTAAAAGCATTTTTATGGCTTAATATCTGATAATTGTTTTAGAAGAAATTGACAAACTACTGCTAAGGTTTAGATTAGACTGTTTACACTTTTCAAATCAAACTTTTTTTATTTAATAAAAGATTTTATTTTGAGATATTCTTGGATTCAGGTCTCTGGTTGTCAGGGAATTTTGAATTTTAATTTCCATGCCTGGAAAAGTCATGGAAATGTATTAAAATCTTAAAAGTCATGGAGAATAATGGAAATTTCTAAAATGAAGAAACTCAAACAGTGGATGCTTAGAAATGTGCCGCTTTCAAAATTTAGGCCTTTTTTTGTGATTTTAAATATATTAATTTCATACAATACTTCTGCAGTAATCATGAATGACAACACAAATTCATTTGTCAAAAAACAATATTTATTTACTTTCAAATCGCAGCAGATTTTATCCTTCGCAAACCATAATCTGTTTCTGTTCTCCAGATGTGTTTGGTGATTCAGTGTCAGTGATGGAGGGAGAATCAGTCCTTCTACATTCTGATGTGACTGAAATACATGAAGGCGACAACATACTGTGGAAATATGGAGCTAAAAACTCTATCATAGCTAAAATCAATAGAGTGAAACACATTCCCTCCACATATAATGGTTCTGATGGGAGATTCAGAGACAGACTGAAGCTGGACAATCAAACTGGATCTCTGACCATCACAAACATCACAACTACAGACTCTGGACTCTATAAACTAGATATATTTGGAGCTAAATATTCATCAAAAACATTCAATGTTTCTGTCTATGGTGAGTAGAGAGTTTATTTGTCCAAATGTTCACATATTCTTGTTTTATTAGTTCAGCAAAAGCTAAAGGGTTAGTTCGCCCAAAAAAGAAAATTCTAACCAATCCATATGAATCGTATGATTTAGTCCAAATTACCTGAAGATGCACGATCACTTTATATAATGAAAATATTTAATTTAGGCTTTTATTCACATATAAACCTTGATCAGAGCACATAAACAGAAGCTCAACCAAACCTCATTGGTTCTCGCACATCAAGCGAACATGCTTGAGCTTCTGTTTATCATAACTGATGTTTGCGTTGATGAATGGTTATATATGAAAAAAAGAAGCTTAAATTCAATCTGTTCATCATAACAAGTGATCGAGTCTCTTCAGAAAATTTGGACTAAACCTGTCAATTCATATGGATTAGTTTTATGATGTCTTTATGAACTTTTGAAGCATCAAAGTGGTAGTTGCGTAGCTGTCAATGGAGGGGCAGAAAGCTCTGATTTCATCGAAAAAATCCTCATTTGTTTCAAAGATGAACAAAAATCTTACAGGTTTGGAATGACACGAGGGTGAGTAATTACATAATTAGTTCACATTTTTGGGTGTACTATCCCTTTAAGCTTAATTCACTGAATTTATGGCATAAGAACGATAACAAAAAATAATTATTTTTAAATGTCCTTTTTTAAAATAAAGAAAGAATAAGGCTTACTGAGAGGCACTTATAGGCAAGGCAAGATTATTTATAGAGCATATTTCATACACAATGGTAATTTAAAGTGCTTTACATAAAAAGGAAACAAATACATAAGAATTATATTGATATAAAATGCATTAAAACAGTTAAGAAAATGCTGTGCAATAGGTTCATAAAAATAGAAATGGCAATATAAGTAGAGAATAAAAATGTATATAAAATGTATTAAAACAGTTTAGCATAAAAAAGAGGATACATAAATAAAATACAGTGCAATCCGTTCGGACGTAGCACAGAGTTCAATTCAGCAAATGTGGCTACTGTAGAGCACATCTGATCTCTTCTGGAAGCTGGTTATGTGGCATAATAGCTGAAAGCAGACTCCCATTTTTTAGAGCAAATCCTTGGTATTTCTAAGTGATGTGATCCTATATTGATCTGAGTGATCTGTTTATATTCTATGAGCATATCTGCAATGTATTGAGGTCCAATAGGCCATTGAGTGATTTATAAACAAGTAACAGTACTTTAAAATCAATTTTAAACGAAACTGGAAGCCAGTGTAAGGACCTGAGGACTGGTGTGATGTGTTCATGTTTTCTGGTTCTGCTCAGACTCCTGACAGCAGCGTTCTGTACGAGCTGCAGCTGTCTAATGGTGTTTTTGAGAAGGCCAGTGTTACAATAATCACCCTGCTGGTGATGAAAGCATGAACAAGTTTCTCTAAGTCTTGACTGGATGCAAAACATCTATTTCTCTCTTGCAATATTTTTGAGATGATAATATGCTGATTTAGTTATTGCTTTTACATGACTACTGAAACTCAGGTCTGACTCCAAAATCATACCAAGATTCCTGGCTTGATTTTTTGTTATTTGACCCCTAGAGGGTTATAATGGAAGTCAATGAGGTCAGTTTTTGGATGGAGAGGCTACACACTGCAGAGCCATAACCTCCAGCTCCCCCTCTCTGGACCTACTGTGGGCATGATGGGTGGAGCTGCATCCTCCAACCACACCATAACCCCATCTCTCCACCCAATAAACAGGCTAAGCTCCACCGTTGAGCTCCAGAGAGGTGGAGCTGGAGGTCATTTTGCTCTGCAGCGAGCACTACTTGTTTGGATGTTTTAACAGTAGATATGTAATGCTTAGGTTTAATATAAAAGAACATTACACAACACTTACATTAGTTTAGGTGATTTTCACATTAAACTCATGTTAACACTCATATTGTTCACATCTTGTCACTGTACTAACAGTGAGGACTTGAATGTTTGCGGTTCACTGCCATTCAGCATTGTCTCATTGTAACCCAGATTTGCTGGAAATTAACTGTGGTTTTGTTTATTCTCTCATATTTCCAGCTCATCTGCCCACTCCTAACATCAACAGAGATTTTTCACAAAATCTGTCATCATCATCATCATCAAATTGTTCATTGGTGTGTTCAGCTGTGAAAGTGGGTCATGTGACTCTCTCCTGGTACAAAGGAAACAGTTTATTGTCCAGCATCAGTGTGTCTGATCTCAGCATCAGTCTCTCTCTACCTCTGGAGGTGGAATATCAGGATAAAAACACCTACAGCTGTGTGCTGAACAATCCCATCAGAAACCAGACTCAACATCTGGACATCACTCACCTCTGTCACACATGTGCAGGTACAATAGTGATTGTTTACTGACCTGTTCTGTGTTTCCCAAAAGCATTGTGGGCCCAAGTTGATTGTGGAGACCATTGCCACCAATGTTCTCTATTAACTAACAATACTTTTGGAAAACTGATCTCTTTTGTTGTAGACTGTACATCCTTTACTTTCTCTCTTTAGCCGTTACAGCACTGGCCCCACAGTCTCCTTCAGGTCCTCTGGTCTCTCTGATAGAGCCGATCTCTGCTGCTGCTGCTGCTGCTGTTGGATCTCTGTTGATTGTAGCTGTAGTAGGGATCTTCTGCATGTACAGGAAATTTAAAAAAACAGGTCAGGAAATCAATTATTAATATGTAATGCATTTAATTCATATATATATATATATAAGTATATATATATTTCTATATAAGTATGCAAGCTCTGTTGTTAACTCATTTGTTAATGCAGTTCAGATCCAGGAGGAAGACAGAACTGATCCAGCATTGAGTAAACCAACAACAATAAAAGCGGTAAGAAGTTGTTTCAGTCAGTTAGTGTGATTGAAGCTTGATCAGTGCAGTTTGCAGCATCAGACCGTTAGTAAACAGACGTGTGAATAACAGCCCATACATTATTATTATTATTGCCTTAACTGTATAAAAAAAAAAAGAAAGAAAGAAAGAAAAGAAAAGAAAAACGTATAAAACGGTCAAATAACTGGCAGCTATGGGTGCCAAACAAAAACTGTCAAAGTAAAATACCCTCTTTAATATAAAAAAAAAAAAAAAGAAAAAAGAAATTTTGATTGAAAGTTTTACAGAAAAACTGTGATAGTGATAACAATAGTGATTACACTATTATTGCAACATGCAGCACATAAATGTTTTCTGGCTCATCCTGGACTGAAGCACAGGCTCTACTCTTCAGTAACTCAGACAAAACTCAGACAACAGAAACACTTTAAATCCCAACAGAACATAAACACTATAGATCTCTTCTAGATCTCAGCATCTTCATTTATTACAAACCAGTCTGACTGTTTTTCTTAGTTCTTATTGAGAATTAACAAAGGTTTTGATGTTGATCTTTTATTGAAAATAATATAGTTTGAAGTCACTATTATGGTGATCGGTGTTTGCTTTAGTTGGGCTCTTGACTCTTGGCTTTTAATCTTTTTTTCTGGCTTCTGTACCTGTGTTTCTAAAGCAAAATGTAGTGGCCTGATTCACAGATACCACCCAGAGTCTTAAATTATTGATTAAATTATTTGATAACATGAGATATTTCTTTCACATTGTTCACTGCAGCCCTATACTACTGCATACAATCTCTCAGTGTTTTGATGTTTTGAAAAATTTTATAAAATCATAATACACTCACAAACATCAAGAATCACTGTAAGAATCTCAACAGCGGTGACAATCGACAAAATATTCAGATAAACAGATCAACTCTGAAAGTCACAAAACAAGCTACTAAAATCACAAAAAAGTATTTTGATGTCTGCTTGTTATAAATTTGATGCCATAATATCACACAGTTGCTGTAAATAATATAAAATGAACAGCTAATATAGTTTCAGGCCACTATAATGATTATATCATCACGATAACCAACTTCATCTGATTTTCTCTTGCATTTTTTGCCATAAAAATGTGCTTTATAAACACACAGTTAAAGCAGTCAAAAACTAATGTTTAAAAAGTTACACTGATCATAATAGTGAATTTTAGTATTTTCAATAAAACATCATCTAAACTTGTGTTAATTCTCAATAAGAACTTGAGTATGAAAGAAATCAAACTGGTTTGTAATGAGTGAATATGCTGAGATCTTGAGAGATCTGTTAGTGTTTAATGTTCCCAGTCATGTGACCTTTTTACATTTTTTTTTTTTTTTAAAGTGAAGGTGTTTGATCGTAATAATTTAGGACAGTGTTTCCCAACCACATTCCTGGAGTACCCCCAACACTGCACATTTTCCATGTCTCCTTTGTCTGACACACCCATTTCTGGTCTTGGAGTCTCTGCTAATGAATTGATGACTTGATTCAGGTGTGCTTGATCAAGGAGACATGCAAAATGTGCAGTGTTGGGGGTACTCCAGGAATGTGGTTGGGAACCACTGATTTAGGAAATACCTGCAAAATGAGTTTTTCTGTGAAACATTTAATAAAATTTCTGTAAGTTTTTGCAGGGTTTTTAATTAGCATATTTTACTTCAATTTTATGGTTTTTGTTGTCATTTGACTTCATTTGACTTGAACATTTTTTTTTTTTTTTAAACTGTGAGCAGTGGTGCCAACTGTCCTTTTGCGCCATCTTTTGGTGATTTTGCGAACTATTATCGCCATTATTTTGTAAATTTACATATGTTTCTATATAATTTAAGAAAACAGAAAAAATACTATATAAATAATATAATAAAACTTTATTACAACCTTTGACCTTTTGTGTTTTACTTTGGTCATGCATGTTAGTATAACAAACGCTGTGGTCATACATGACTTCATCCATCGCAGGTTAAAACAATAGACTTATGTTTACTGTGGTCGAGGGAACATATGAACAACATGCCTTCAGACGTGACGAGGAACACTTGTTCTTCTTTAATTGTGCTCTTTTATACCACAGAAAACTGTTCCCATTTTGGAAATCTACATGGGTGCCTGAACAACAGGGCAAGCTGGCATTTGACCCGCATTTTAAAGCATGAGATATGGGTCTGTTTGTAGACAATAATGTATTTTCCCTCTTAACTCACACAGCGAGATGGCGAGTTTGTTTATTATCAGTAAATCAATTAGACATCATTCATTTGAGTTACCGATTTCCATCGATAAGGGACAGCAATGCAACAGAGCCAAGTTTATGCTATAAGTGGTGACACTGGGACTGCAAACACTGTCGGCAGATCAACAATGGCAAATAATAGATTCGTCCAGATGAAAATACAGACATCAAATTCATCCAATCACCCTTTTCCAAACATCTTGTCCTGTGGGTCTGCTGGAGCCTATTCCAGCATCTCTGGCAGTCAGAACCTCCCTGGTCCAAACATCCAATAATTTGTTAAAATACATTTAATAAATTAAAATTTTTAATTCTTAAAACTATTATGAGTCTTGCTCTATCAAGCTTAGCTGTGCTGAGAAAAGTAATGCTGTGTCTACACCGATGTTTGTATTATTATTTGATGGCTGCCATTTTACTCAGTAGAGCGGTGTACTGTGGTTCCAGGAGTATTTTAACATTCAAAGTAAAAATTAAATGAAAATGTCACATCAGCAGGTTCCTGATTGAGTTTGTGTTTCCTTGCAGAAATCAAAGACAGAGGCTGTGTATGAAAATGTCCGCAAAAAACGATGACTGAATACTGTATCCACTGGAACAGATGTTAATACTGGACACCGACTCGCACATTTTGACCACATTTATTATCTGAGAGAATGTCTTTTGTTTTCACTCTTTGTATCATATCTTTTGGTGTTATTGTGATGTGTGAAATTTTGTTTTCATTTAGTGGTTCCCCAATATCATAACATCCAAAAACTCAACTGAAATGTTCTACTTTGTAGATATGGAAATGAACCTAACATTGGATATTTGGGCAAATGTAACACAAGTACATTATCGCTCTCTAGTGTCCAAAGCAGAAAATCACATCTCTAAGAAGAGAGTGCTACTTTTACACACTAGATGCTGCTCTTCTAGAGGAACTGAAAAATAACAAGACTGCTGATGCTAATTGAGCACTGCACAGTGCACTGGAAAATTCATTTTTTATGCCTTGTATTCAGTGTTTTGCAGCGCACATGAAGGTGACAGAGATAATCAATTATATTTAAATATCGAGTCAAAGCTCAATTTTTCATGTTTTGAAAGATCACATTTTCACGACAAAATACAATAAAAGGGTGCGTCTCAATCAGCTCCCTAGTTCAGAAGGGCACTGATCAGGGAGTTGGCCATTTTAAGGGCTGTCTCAATCACAGAATCCTTCCTGAAAGTCCCACAATGCACTGTGAAAACCAGGGAGCATCGATGCTCACTATAGCTGTGTCCCAATTCAGGGGCTGTGTCCTCCAGAGGTCGCATTTGAAAGCTGCGTACGTTATCGAGCTGTCATCTCGAGTCGTCGTATTTACTTCATCTCATTTAAAGGCCCATTGAAGTGTCTTGGCATTATTCAATGTGTTGATGTAATTTCAACTAAAATAAGGAAGACAGGGTGGGACATATCGAACAGCTCCTCCCCTTTTTTAAAATAGGCAATAGCGTTTCTGTAATGTCTTTCCCTTTTCTTGCTTATTAAGACAGAGGACACTCAAGAATAGTCCGAAATACCAATTCAGCAACAACAGACCTTGTCTTTAATGCTCACATTGCACTTGTATTTTCAGAGCAAATTACTTTGTCATTGCTACATGACTCCACCCATTACTTACGTATTAAATTAACAATTATTATTTTACTCATACATATTATTTTATCCATTTATACCACAGCTCGGCCAGAGCTGTTGAGCTCCATAAAACCTCAGTTTCCTTCTAATCACTAACCTTTTCTCCTCTATATCGCTTTAAATATAGCATTCTGTGCAGAATTCAAATGGGTCAGATACATTCTGTGGTCTGCGGCAAATCTGTGCTATTGTTTCTCTGGACCGGAGCAGACTGTGTGCGCTGCGGTTCACGTGACACTAAAGGCCCTGATAGACTTCAAAATGAAATCAAAGAACGAACTGATGTGACATCATTTTGAACAAAGGTCATTTTGGAAATTCCAAATGGCTTGCCAAAGCAAACTCTCAGGAAATGTTCACTCCAGCTGCAGATCACCTTCGTACTACCATTGGCCCGTGATGATAATGTAATAGGTGGTTTGTGCTGAGGCTCCGCCTTCTTTCACACAGAACTTTTCTCTGACTCATTTGATCTGTTGAATCCATCAAGTTAAGATCTCCACGGGTAAAAACATGAATGTGTTGGATAGCCACTTTAAAGTAGAAAATAAAGTTGTGCTTCTAAAGAAATGTTTTTTTTTACTTTGATACTGTAAAGCTGCCTCCTTTTAAGCAATCTATTAAATAAAATGCCATATAAATAAATGTGAAGTGACTTTACTGTAGTGCTAATTTTCTGAGCTTGTGCTAACAAACCCATGTTATTATGATCAGATGCTTTTCTTATGCTTTCTTTGAAAAAGCTTACTGTTTTCTCTTTTTTGTTGTGTTTATTTTGTTACTGAGAGGAAGAAAGAACATCTCCATGAGTATATCGGGGCCTTAAAGGTGCCATAGAATTGAAAATTGAATTTACCTTGGCATAATTTAGGGTGACCATATGCGCCATTCTCCCAGGACGCGTCCTGTCCAGGATTTCTACATTGCCTAAAATGGCTTGAGCCCTTGCCTCTTTAATTGTGAAAGTGGTCATATCGATGTGCCCCCGGAACGCGATTTAGGAACGCGATTTCTACACTGAGGTCTGTGCAACCCACTGTTCTTATTGATATTCTTCATGCAGTGCACTAAAATGTTGTCGTATTTGCAATGCTTTGACCGTTCTCTGTAGATCCAGCCTTCTTGCAAGCCACAATCGGTTGATTATGTATTATGCATGCTATTGGTCAAATTATTTTTCAGTCGTTACCTTTCGCAAATATGAAAACAAAACCTAAACTGGGACATTTTATGCAACTTAGAAATCCTGGACAGGACGCGTCCTGGGAGAATGGCGCATATGGTCACCCTAGCATAATTAAATAATTAGAGTTCAGTACATGGAAATGACATTCGGTGAGTCTGAAACATCATTGTTTCCTCCTTCTTATGTCAATCTCATTTGTTTAAAACCTCTGAAGAACAGGCGAATCTCAACATAACACCGACTGTAATGCAACAGTCGGGATCATTAATATGTACGCCCCCAATATTTGCATTTGCCAGAGGTGGGTAATCCAGGGGTCAAAGAGTAAAAGTCCTGCCATATTTTTATTCCACCCACTGAAGCATTAATGAGATAAATAAGTGATTAACTGAGTGATGATTGAGCATTATTGAAGACACCTGATGATAACAAGCAGAATCACCAAAGGAGAAAATCACAATTTTTAAGTTACCATCATCGAGGTCAGGGTTTGTTTTAGTTGAGCTCTTGACCCTTGACTTTTTAATATTAGATTTTGTTTGGGCAGTTTTAACTGCATTAAAACCAACCAGACAAGCAAAGTTAAAAGATGATCAGGTGTTGGTTATGTTTTTACATAATCATTATTTGATCTGAATCACTGAACTCATTTAGAGCTCAATCTCTGAGTTACATTTACATTATTCCTTACAGCAGCACTGTGTTTCTACAGCACAAGATCAACTTTACCAATATAAATTTTTTTTTTAGAGTTCTGATTTAAAAAAAAAAACACAACTCATTTAAACACACAGACATCAAGAATCATCCTGTGAATCTCAACAGTGGTGACCATCATAAAGCATGTTGCAATGCATTCTGGGTGCCACCAATCAAAATTCATCCATGCCTCCCATCATGCATTGCTGCATGAATAAATTATGAGCTGAATTGTCTTAGTAATTTTCTTTATTCTCACTATTAAAATTTTGCTGTTTTTCTGTGACTTTTTAGTAGCTTGTTTTCTAATGTTCAGAGTTGATCTGTTGATCAGGATATGTTGCTTGTCACCGTTGTTGAGATTCACAGGCTGATTCTTGATGTCTGTGTGTGCCTAAAACATATCTTTTTTTTTGTGATAAGGACAACTTTTAAAAAAAAAAAAAAAAAAATTCTGTATTGATAAAGCTGATCTTGTGCTGTAGAATCACAGTGCTGCTGTAATCAATAATGTAAATCTAACTCAGAGATTGAGCTCTAAATGAGTTCAGTGATTCAGATCAAATAATGTTTATGCAAAAACATAACCAACACCTGATCATCTTTTAACTTTGCTTGTCTAGTTGGTTTTAATGCAGTTAAAACTGCCCAAATAAAATCTAATATTAAAAAGGCAAGGGTCAAGAGCTCAACTAAAACAAACCCTGACCTCGATGATGGTAACTTAAAAATTGTGATTTTTCTCCTTTGGTGATTCTGCTTGTTATCATCAGGTGTCTTCAATAATGCTCAATCATCACTCAATTAATCACTTATTTATCTCATTAATGCTTCAGTGGGTGGAATAAAAATATGGCAGGACTTTTACTCTTTGACCCCTGGATTACCCACCTCTGGCATTTGCCAGCCCATGTTCAAGGCTTTAGACAAGCCAGTATTAACATCTGGATCTGTGCACAGCCGAATCAACAGACTTTAATGCAGGAAAGAAAGCAAGGACAACAGCGAAAAATGGCAGATGGAGCAATAATAACTGACATGATCCATGAAATCATGATCAGACATGCTGCACGATGAACACTTTATAAAGATCCATTTTGAGGGTTATATTAGCTGTGTGAACTTTGTTTATGCAATGTATTATAGAGTCGCGAGCTTGGGGGCGGGGAGCGTGAGGATTTAAAGGGGACGCGTGCTGAATCGGCGCATTTATAATGATGCCCCAAAATAGGCAGTTAAAAAAATGAATTAAAAAAAATCTATGCGGTATTTTGAGCTGAAACTTCACAGACACGTTCAGGGGACACCTTAGAGTTATATTACATCTTGTGAAAAAGCGTTCTAGGGCACCTTTAATGTGAAACCAGATGGAATGGAAAGCATATTTACATTGTCTTAATGGTCCCCTATCCCCTATGTAGTGCACTATGTGTCGTTCACCATGTAGAAACTAGTAAATGTGTGAACAAGTGACCCATTTCAGCTGCAGCTTCAGTCTATAATGTAGGGGGTGGAACTTCAGATTCTAGAGAGCATTTGATTGGACAGAAGATCTGATGAGAAGCTGAAGTCCGTGGTGATGTCATGAAAATCCGTGATCCATTTTAGCGGAAGTGAGAGACGATAAGTTTTGAATGCTTATTCTCCTAAATGAGAATTTTGTCATTGGTTTGGAACACACCAGCTTATTCAGTATTTTACACCTCACAAGGAATAACAGTCAATTTTATTACAGTTACTTTTCTAAATGAGACAGACTCAATGACGTATGCAGCCTTCAAATGTGACCTCAGAAGGCCCTGAATTGGGACACTGCTCTTGTTCCCTTAACGGAAGTTCTGAAACCCAAAACATAAATCACATGAGCCAACTCACTACACATACTAGGCTTATTCGTGTTGAATCGGCTCTGTGCAGACAGATCGGCATATGACATCAAAGTACGGCAAGATCGAGCGATTCAAAAGCATAAGGAGTTGTTTGTTCTCCAACTTTGATGTCATACAGCGATTGGTCTGTGCAGCACTGATGCATCTCGAACAAGCCTAATGACACGCGACAATTATTTATATTTCAGCATAAACTTACATCACTAGACAGGTAATGAACATAGTCTAGATAACAATATATTCATGGTTGATGTTGCACGTATATCTAACAAGCAAAGCATTTATTATTATTTATTTTAAATAACTAAGTAATGTCAAAAAGATATCAGCTCTGCTGTTATTGATGCAATGTTTTATCAATCATATAAGAAAACTACTGTAGAAATAGTTTGAATAATACAACACCCAGATGCACTGGTGTCAGAAGTATTCACATTCAATACTCAAGTAGAAGTATAGATACTAGGGTTTAAAAATACTTCTGTAGAAGTTGAAGTATCAACTCAAGCTTTTTACTCAAGTAAAAGTGTAAAAGTACTGGTCTCAAAACTACTTAAAGTATAAAAGTAAAAGTAATGTAAGGAAAAAATGCCATTAAGGACAAAAGCTTAGGCCACGCCACAGGGGTCTATTGTGCACTCCACCTCCTCAAAATGTCATCAATAACCTTTACTGGAATGTAAATGTACATCCAAGCTTAACTGCAGGAATCTGTGAGGGCAGCGGACAAGAAAAATGCAGGTAGTTTTGGTGTACCCAGGGCAGGCTTAGTAACAATCAGGCTTGACATTAACACCCGCCAAATGCAGGTAGTTTTCAGCTGTTTCAGTTCACACCGCACTCGTCTGTTGGAGTTTGTTGGATAGGTGTGATAAACCTGTTGGCGTTGGTCGGAGTCTGTTTTTACCAGACTGAACATGTTTAATCTGCGTTTGTTTGGTCATCTGAGCATCCAACAAACGGCACCAAACTCTCGGTGCGTTCCAAACGGGATATAACGGGTCAAAATGACATTGTACTTCAACAAAAATACTTTACAGCTCCCTTTATCAGTCCATTCAAATGTTTCAAATACATAGACACAATATACATTATGGTGCGATAAACCAAAAATAAATAAATAAACTAACGTTAAACAAAGGGCGCAGCTTGCGCAATCTGTCCTCCTTGATTGTCTCGTTAAGATGACGCAGAAGTGCGTTCCAAAAAAGGAGTAATTTAACTCCTACACCCTTCATCCCTTCGAAGCTCTCACTCCGGAGGGTAAACACTTGACGTAATCTGACCTGGCCACGAACCGTTGCCATGACGATGAGGCAAGTCCCCTGCAAATACAGCTGTTTGATCGCGCCCGCGCCTCACGCGCACACAACAAAGCACTGGAAACGTGACATCGCAGCTTGTTCGTTATAAAAAAAATAAAATACAGTTTAAAAAAAAAAAACATATAAAAAGGTACAATAGTCCGTAGTGCAATCCGTGCCATTCAGCAAGAGCACTGCTCCACTTCACCGAAAGAGAGAGGTATAACACCACGAGAGCAACGCAGGTTTACCTTCAGTTTCGTTTTAAATTAATTTGTTTTGACTTGTTTAGCTACATGGTTGTATATGACTATGGGTCACATAAATAAAAAGGGTCGCCCTAAAAAAAAGTTTAAAAACCGGTGTATACGCTAATTTATTCAAACGACTCTCTGCCGAACTACCTAGCTTGCAGAGGACGAAGAGAAAGCACCTGTTTGATAGCCTAAATGAGCCAGTAGTGGAGAAATAATAACTTTTAAGAAATAATCTTTTTTGAGTAACGACCCCCAACCATAGACTGCACTGTAGTCCTGGAGTGTGACGTGATTTATGACATGTGTAGGTGTGATGGATCGCGTACAAACCAATGGGGTGTCAGAATGGTATATGTTTTCAGAATGAAAACAAGCCGAAATGAAATGGGAGTAACGAGGCTATTTTTTAAAATGTAAGGAGTAGAAAGTACAGATAATTGCGTGAAAATGTAAGGAGTAGAAGTAAAAAGTCGTCTGAAAAATAATTACTCCAGTAAAGTATAGATACCCGAAATTTCTACTTAAGTAAGGTAACGAAGTATTTGTACTTCGTTACTTGACACCTCTGCCCAGATGTGTTTTAAGGCCTCATGGCCTACTGTATGACTGCAAGAACTGTCACAAAGGTCAGGAGCACTGAAGAAAGTCATGTGACACACTGAGTATTCTGCCAAGTTAGGGCTATTTTCAGGATCTGGAACAAAAGGTTGGGTCCCATATAAAATTTTACATTTCTTTTTAAAACAAACAAAAAAAATAACGTTTACAAACGACACTTTTAAAATATGTGTTAAATATGATGTGTTGCAATTGCTTTTCTCTCTGTTTGTCAGACACAGTTTCTCATCATGGTTTATTGTTTCTGTAGATTAGAGACTCGTAGAGTCGTTTATAGCAGCAGGACAGGAAGAAGCTCCTCACCTTCACCTATAAACATGCACGTAGACATTCTCTCTCACAAACACGTTTGTCCACCCAACAGATCAAACCATGTCTCTGAAGAACACCAACCGCAGCGTCTTTCAGTTTGACTCAGAAGATGAACCTCAGTAAAACTGGAACCGAGATCAGACACAGGTTTAACTTTGTGCTTTTTCCATACACTAAAAATGAGAGCTGAATAAATATACACATCCATTTTAAACTCTCTAGAGTTACACTCCATTTCACTGTATAATGTTCATCATATATTTTCCTCCAATATTCACACATCATTCTTCTACTTTTAAATATTAAACATAGTCATGCAAACTAAATTTCAAAGACAATCAAAATGATAAAAAAAAATCCACTACTAAAAACCTAGCTTTTATTTTAGTCTTATTAGTCTTAAGACTATATGTAAACCGTATAAGGTGCGTACAGAGCGGTTGTGCTTGTGCAGTAGGAGGGTCAAACTCTGTTGGGGGAGGATTCACATGCTAGATTAACAGTTCTGTTACGTATGTTTGAATCAGTTTCAGTATTATCCACAGATAGTCTTATTTCACTGAACAAATTAATATGTTTCTCATGCTTATTTTGTTCTGTTTGTGCTGCTGCCGTCTGATTGGTAAGTTATTATATATTTGTGTGGTCATTTATTTAAATTTCAGTGTAAAAAGCTTCTGCTACTAATTAGTCAAATTTATTTTCATATTCTATAAATCTATTGTTGTTTTAGATATCTCAATTCCAATTATTAAAAATGTAAATAATCCACATAAAGCAGCTTCAGGAAACAACAATAAAAAAAACATCATTTTAAATACATCTGCAGTACATTTACATTTACATTTATGCATTTGGCAGACGCTTTTATCTAAAGCGACTTACATTGCATTACATTTGTATCTGAGTATGCAGTAATCAACTACAAATGTCATGGAAAGTCAATAAAAAATGTATTGAACATATCCAGCATAATAAACTTGTACTCTCAAGCTATATTTATCATGCAACTTTAAACATTTATTTTGCAGAATTTCATTTTGGAACACTTTGAAGATCAATTTATTGATTCACACATCTGACTGTTGATATGTTTCACCTTTCATTTTGTTCAACATCTCAGCTGCTATTCCTCAACTCATATTAAATGAGTTCTGATATTTAATATTTTACTGATTTCATGCTTTGTAAGACATTAATCTGTGATAAAAACATCATCATGTTCTCCAGGTGTGTTTGGTGATTCAGTGTCAGTGATGGAGGGAGATTCTGTCACTTTATACACTGATCTTACTGAAATACATGAAGATGAAGATTTACTGTGGAAATATGGAGCTAAAAACTCTCTGATAGCTGAAATCAATAGAGCTGTGGGAATCTTCTCCACATCTAACGGTACTGATGGGAGATTCAGAGACAGACTGAAGCTGGATGATCAAACTGGATCTCTGACCATCACAAACATCACAACTGAACATGATGGAGATTATAAACTAGAGATAAGTGGAGCGAAAAAATCATCAAAAACATTCAGTGTTTCTGTCTATGGTGAGTGGAGATCATTTGTCCTGACCTTCATATTTTGTTAACTATTTACATATTGACATGTTTAATAATTTCATAGTTCTAGTTATCACACTAAACACTCACTAGACACATTGAACTGAAAATAAGATTAAGTTGATTAGATTTATTTCTATTCCTCTTATTCTCTGATGTTTTTCAGCTCATCTCCCTGTTCCTGTCATCAGCAGTAACTCTTCACAATGTTCTTCATCATCATCATCATCATCATCAAATTGTTCATTGGTGTGTTCAGCTGTGAATGTGAGTCATGTGACTCTCTCCTGGTACAAAGGAAACAGTTTATTGTCCAGCATCAGTGTGTCTGATCTCAGCATCAGTCTCTCTCTACCTCTGGAGGTGGAATATCAGGATAAAAACACCTACAGCTGTGTGCTGAACAATCCCATCAGCAACCAGACTCAACATCTGGACATCACTCACCTCTGTCACACATGTGCAGGTATGTAAGTGTTGATATTGATTAACTAAGTTGATCTTTCAAGTTACACACTGCAGTGCTGAAATTCACTCACAGTTATGGCTCATTTTGTCTATTACAGATCAGGCCCTACCATTGTTTCACACAGTGCTGATCTCTGCTGGATCTCTGTTGATTGTAGCTGCCGTTGGGATGTGCGTCTGCAAGAAATGTAGAAAAATTGACAGAGGAGGCAAGTGTTACAAAGAATTATTATAACAATTATTTTTAAATATGACAGCCCTAATTATCATTTAATCAATTATTAAATTATATTGTGTGTGGAAAGGCCTAATGTTAAATTAATTTTGTTGATGCCATTTTTTAAAACTGCGCTGTTAAAACTTTAATTAAATGTGTCATTTGTTTTAACTTTGACAGCCCTAACAATATGTTTTAAAGAAACAGATCAAGTTGAGTTTTGTTGTTTAAATGTATGTTTTATTGTTGAAACAGTTCAGACTCCTGCAGAAGAGATCACTTACACTGAACCGGTGTTCTACAAAAGAAACACACAGAAATCGGTAAGACAATTAATTAAGATAGACTTCACAGATTAAGCAAGCAATTAGTTATTTGAACTGGATTACATTTTAGCAACTGAGAAACACTGAAAGACTGCAGTTTCTCTAAACTAATTTGTTCAATTAATGTAATTACATTGAGAAGAGAAAGAAACATTTTAACATTTAATGGTTTGTACAATAAGACTATAACAAGTCGATTTGAACAAATAATATTTTGTTATATTTGAATTAAAGTTATTGTGTCAGATAACTACTAGCTAGCAATACCACTGATATAAAAGATGTTTGATGTTGTTTCCTGAAGCTGCTTTATGTCAGCTTGGCCGTAGGAGGGAGATTTTATATATATATATATATATATATATATATATATATATATAAAATATATATATATATATATATATCAGTGATGCTTAATGTTATTAGAAAAAATATATAGGCCTATCACATTACATATTAATCAATCTTCAGATTGTCACAATTTTTATTATCATATCTTTTATGCTTTTTTAAATTTTTTTTACAGAAAGTGAAAGAGGAGGATCATGTGAATTATGCACCTCTCACCATGAGAAGATGATCAAAATTCAATCTTTTTATAAGTATAAGACACAACTGTTTAATCTTTTTCACTGACATAACTCTTTGATCACTTTCAGAAACCTCCTTTCATGTTTCAACTGAAAGTAAGGAGCCCCTAAAGGGACATGGTGATGGTTAAAAAAATTGAGCTGGAAGAGGGAAAAATTCCAATTTGCTTCTTCATTCTCTCTTAAAATTATTGCGTTTCCCAAACATTGTGTTCGCTCAGAAAACTGTAATTTGTTTTTAAAACTAAATTTTCCTTTTCATGTCACATTTTTTCCATCACCTTGTCTCTTTATGGGCTCCGTATTACCTTGTCTGTATTAAAGAGACCATAGGTAAACGAATCTCATGAAAAAAAGTGAAAAACATAGATGCAAAAAAAAGGAGTGGAGACCCTGCTTTATTCATTTATTTACATATAAACAGACATTATTTGCTCTGTTGGACATTGTTCATGAGAATGTATCTACTGCAGGAGGTTTGTGTTTGATGTCAGTTTTTGCGTGTGTTTGAGGTGTCAATAGTGTGTCTGTGTGAAGAGTGTGGTTGAAGGGTTTTTTCCATTGCTGCTTACATGAAACTGTTTGACTTCTGCTCTACAGAACAAAAACACTTTACTATAAAATACTGAGCTTGTGTTTCACAAAGATAATGTCTTAAATCAAACAGTGATATTACTGTGAAATATGAAAATATCATATACTTTGTGTGCATATGCAACATGACCTTATACACTCATGCATTGATCGTGCAGATAAGCTCTGCTACTTTCAATCATTATTTCCAGCTCAAGAGAGGCAGAAGTTAGTTCTAAGAAGAACTATTCTTGGACCTCACACCTTTTTTAAATAAAGATCATATCCTGTTTTTTTTTTTTTTTTTTTTTGGTCAATGTTCAATTCAGTTCACATTTATTTATATAGCGCTTTTCACAATACATATCATTTCAAAGTAGCTTTACAGAAAATGCATGTCAACTCCCAGGTGGAAAAAATACTATAGTGTTTTTGAACAATACTATAGTAAAGTACTTGAATTAATTTGTTGTGGTAAGTCTATTGTTGCTGTGGTAACCAATGTTCCCTCTAAGCTGCGCGCGTGCGCGGCCGCGCACTTCTGAAGCCGTGGCCGCGCAGAAGAAATAATTGCCGCGCAGAGAACAGACATGAAAATGATTGTAGTAGTTTAAATGAGAAATAATTGCAGTGCTCTGGACAACCGCTATAGAGTTATTGTCGCTATAGAGTTGGAACCGGTGAATGCGGTTTACAGGTTTCATAGAAAGAGAACGATTGAGCGCGTGTGAGCTGGCTGGCCCTGAGCCAAATCAGTCGCGGTAAGAATACTGTCATGTTTGCGGACTAAATACATCAATACGAGAGGCAACGCGAAACGAAAAGAAATGTGAAATAAAACGTCATGTTTTAATGAAAAGTGGTGGAAATAATGGATGATGGGCACAGAATGATAACAAAACTCTGAGACATTTACAATCACACACCCACCACAGGTGTAGCTTGCCAACTCAAAATACATCAGTGATTTACCTCAGTTTAAATAGATTTTTGTGTGTGGTGGTGTGGGTTTCAGGGATGTTTAGATAACTATAAACGAGTTAACGTTCACTTTTCTTAAAAATATTTAGCTATCAGTTTAAATGCTTCACTTTGTTTTCACTATATAATATATTAAAACAAATGGAAGCAAATGGAAGCACCGATATAATACTGTATATCAGTTTAAATACTTAAATATTATATTTTATTTTATTATATTATAATGTAAGCCTAATAAAAAATTGATCTCACAAGGGGATTGTTTAGGGCTCCTTGCTATGAAAAATCTTGAAACCTCCTGGTATATAAAATCTGGGAAATTCATAAGCAATAAACATGTAATTTTGATGGTTTAACACTGTCTGTTGCTAATAATTGACTGTACAAAAACACATTATGGTTGTTCCAAACCATCATTGTAACTGCTCATATTATTATTATAAAGAATTAAACTGTCCTGCAGGAGGACAGAAATTATTTTTTAATAGAGTTTCTTGGTAAAGACTGGTACAGTTAATACAGCAATGTGAAAAAATCTCAAGTAACCTAAAATGTGCTTAATTTAGTGACTGAACTGCTTGTTTTCAAACATTATTTAATAAATCACTAAGTTACATCAAGGGTCAAATAAAATAGAAATGGCACATTAAAGTTATGTTACAGTTGCATGATAAAACCATTTTTTTGTGTGTGTGTTTACATTCATTGTACAGGTCTGATATAAAGGATGTTTTTGCTCAGGTGGCCAAAATGTGCGCTCAACAGAGAAAAGTTTTGCTCAGCGAGAAAAAAAATTAGAGGGAACATTGGTGGTAACATACCTATAGTAATATAATCAAATTATTTTATCCAATACTGTAATACTGTACTAATGTTGTTTCTACAACATTATACTACAATATACAATACTGTAATAAAAAACTAAGGTATACTACAGTATTTATTAGTTTATCAGTTCACTGTATGGTGTATACTATCTTACTATAATATATACAGTATACTACATTTACTATAGTATGGTTCAAAACACTATAGTATTTACTATAGTATTTTTTCACCTGGGCTACAATTTAGAGTAATCTGTTATCAGATGTGACTGTTTCCAAATTATGTAATTTTTAGAAATGTACATATAGAAATCACTCATTAGCTAACAATGTATTAATTTAAGCAACATATTAATTTAAGGTAGAATTATTTTAAGGGAATTATTCTAAGAATAAATTGAATGTATGATGTACTGTTGTAAAATTTTTATGATAGCACGCTGATGTTTGATGGCTGTTGTAATTTCTTTCATTTTCACTGGTTTTGTAGAGAAAATATCTAAAAGTAAATTATGGCATAACAGTTCTGCTGTCCAAAAGAAAAACATAAATTGTCAAAATTTAGTTTAATTTAATTCAAATCAGTTTGATCAAAAAAATGGAATTTTTCTGATTTCCAGTATTTGCATTGTTAATGTGTTTCCTTTTGAATGGAAACTAGCACTGTGGGTACTTTGGGGAACACCTCCAGTGTGACCGGTGTCTGAAGCATGTGTGTAAACACGACAATAACATTGGCCGGCGACGTCACTGTGACCAGAGTATAAAAGGGGCCTATAATACACGTCAACATTAGGCTCATTTGAGATGCGCCTCAACTGTAGGCGAGAATAGGTGGCTGCAGTGAAGAGAGGAGTAAAAAAGTGCAGCCAAAAACAGTTCTCTCTTCTCGTAGTGGATCAGACACCTATAAGATCAAAGGCTGATATTGTGGGATTCACACTCATGTGCTGTGTTGTTGTTAAACTGGATGTAATTTAAGTTCTGTTGATTTTATATGAAAATAAATATGAACAAAACACCCAAAGTACTAACAAGTACAAGTACAAACTACTAACTAATGTGTTAATCTGCTTTACTTCAGTTGTTAGGAGACTTATTTTGATTTGACAATGGACAGCTACAAACCTGCCATGTTTTTAAATAATAGCCCACATCAAATTTAAGTGTTTGCACTTAATACATATTGTAAACATAAAACTTCCCCTGCATTCTTTCCCTAACAATCCCCCATTTCACAGTTTAGATCAGGGTCGGAAATTAGGGCGCTTTTTTTTTTTGCCCCCAAAAAAAGGGCAAAAAAAAATGCCCCTGAACAATTTTACTGAATCTTTTGCTGTAGCAATTACAATGAACTGTGGAAATGAAAAGTGATGATTGCAGCATTACATTTAGATCTGCTCAGGTTTCATCAGATTTCTTTTTGCATTAATGATCATGAATCATGGGTCAAGTCTTTGCATCTGTTGTTTGAAGTTTAAATCAGGGGCCGTATTCACAAAACATCTTAAGGCTAAAAGTAGCTCCTAACTTGCCGATTTAGGAGAAACTCTTAAAAATAATGGGCGTGTCAGTCCTAATTTTAGGAGTCCTACATTTTTGCTCTAAGAGTATTTCACAAAGCATTTTAGCGCTAAAACTAGCACCTAAATCTGTGAAACGTTAGGAGTAGTCAAGAGGACTCCTAAATCACAAAGACCAAATCACAAACAGTCCTAATCCACCCAAAGACACTGTAGCCTACACCATTGAGGCAATAGCGATAGAGCCTTGGGTGCTGAACCTTTTCTTCATAAATGTAATACATTTTGATTTATAGATTTGAATCTATGATGAGACGCCAAAAATAAATCTTTAATAAATAAATAAATATTGTCTGATTACCCGTGACAGTGATTTTCATGAGTTCACACTTACAAATGATTGAATACAGTAATATATATATATATATATATATATATATATATATAATAAGCGTATTTGGTGTGCTGTCCAAGGTGTCACAGACACGTCAGGTTCCACCTCCCTGCAATACCCGCGCACCCAATCACCGGAGTTCTAATCACCGCCACCTGCACGTCATCATCACAGCAATCACCAGCACTATATCTGCCACACTCACACACACAGTCTTTGTCCGGTCTCGTACGTATCACAGACTCATGTATACTTACCTCAAGGACTCCTATCTGCTACTTACCTGCTTCCAACGTCTCCAGTGTCTCCAGTCTTCCTCCTGTGTGCTTCTCCGTGTGTGTGAGTGTTCCCCGTCTTCAGTCATCTGGGTCATCTTCCAAGAACTCCATCTACAAACCACAAAGGACAGTATCATTCTCCTATCATCTCATCAAACTCTCTATTTACCATTTACTCACCTGATCTCTGCTGATATCAATAAAACTACCATACTTGCTTTTACATCTGCCTCCGTGCCGTCTGTACTGTAACAGAAGACCGGACCAGCAAAACGACAGGATATCAGCATGAGCCAACCAGACCCGTTCCAGGAGCTCGTGGACGCGCTGCGCCGAGCACTCACTCCACCACAACCACCGTCACCGTCACCGTCACCAGCACCTGTCGCCGCTTCCTCGTTCACTTCTTCGCTTCACTCTCCAACCATGCACGCCAGTCCCATGGCCAGGCCGGCGCCCTACTCAGGATCGGCGGAGGATTGCAGCGGATTCCTCCTGCAATGTGAGCTGGTCCTGGAGATGCAATCACAACTCTACCCCACTGATACCGCTAAGATCGCCTTCATCATCTCACAACTGCAAGGTAAAGCTCTCCGCTGGGTGGACGCACTCTGGATTCAGAAAGGCTCCGTGGTGAAATCCTATTCAGCCTTTGTCTCTCATTTCCGCGAAGTCTTTGGAAAACCTCTCTCGGATTCATCAGTCGGTGAGAAACTCTATAATCTGAAACAAGGATCTAATTCAGTGAGTGATTATGCTTTCCAGTTCCGTACTCTGGCTTCCAGCAGCGGATGGAATGAACAAGCCCTCATCACCTCTTTCCGCCAGGGGTTGGAGCCGAAGTTGCGATTGCATCTCGCTGCATACGAGGACACCATCGGCCTCGAACGCTTCATCCAACTCGCCATCCGCGTAGGCACTCGTATGCAGTCGTGTCTCGAAGAACACCAGGGCCAGCCACTTCCTCACTTCCTCCTCCGTCGGTCCGAACCCGTCAGCTCCCCAGAACCAGCCAGCGAACCCATGCAAATTGACAACTCTCGTCTCTCCTCTACCGAACGTCAACGAAGGCTGACCCTGAATCTATGCCTCTACTGTGATTCTCCGGGGCATGTGCTCTCTGCATGCCCAATCCGTCCTCCAAGACCTCTGGTGAGTGCCATCATTCCCTCCATAAAAAAGATGAAACCACTCACCACTGTTGTAAACCTTACTGCTGTAAATGTATCTGTTCCAGTTGTTGCGCTCCTCGATTCAGGGTCAGCCGGGAACTTCATCTCCGGTGCCCTCTGCCGTCAACTCAAGCTCAAAACCTCGCCCTCGCCGTCCATCTACCAAGTCCATTCCATCACCGGAAAGCCCCTAGGCCGCAAGAAGATCAGTCGCTGTGTGGGACCGCTGCAACTCCGTGTAGGGATCCTGCACGTCGAGGATATTCACCTGCTGGTTCTGGAGGAATCCACCGCTGACGTGGTTCTAGGGCGCCCGTGGCTTGAACAACACAGTCCCACCATCTCCTGGCGCACGGGCGAGATCCTGAAGTGGGGCGAAAGCTGCTTCTCCAACTGTTTCTCCGGGTTTCCTGTTCCTCCTTCTCCACGTCCTAAAGAAATCTCTGTCTGCGCTACCTCCATCGAGAGCCCCATCGAGAAACGATCCATCGACATTCCATCCTGTTACGCCCCCTTCAGCGACGTCTTCTGCCCGCAACGAGCCTCCAAACTACCTCCACACCGGCCATGGGACTGTGCCATCGATCTGCTACCGGGTGAGTCATCAAAGGCTACAGTTCCATCGTCTGTCCACTAACCAACCTCCTTCGACATCAGCCCAAGTCTCTGTCCTGGTCCGAAGATGCCACACAAGCCTTTGAAGCCCTCAAGCACGCCTTCACCACCGCTCCCCTCCTCGTCCACCCTAACCCTGACCTTCCTTTCATCGTGGAAGTGGATGCATCCACCACAGGAGTGGGAGCGGTCCTCTCCCAGCAGCAGGGGCAACCAAGTAGACTCCATCCATGCGCCTTCTTCTCCTGTAAGCTCAACCCGGCGGAGGTCAACTACGACATCGGTGACCGTGAGCTCCTGGCCGTCAAGCTCGCGTTGGAGGAATGGAGGCATTGGCTGGAGGGAGCCAAACACCCTTTCCAAGTACTAACCGACCATAAAAACTTGGAGTATCTCAAGGCTGCTAAAAGACTGAACCCTCGTCAAGCTCGCTGGGCTATGTTCTTCTCAAGATTTGACTTCACTATCTCCTATCGTCCTGGCTCCAAGAATCTCAAGGCTGATGCCTTATCCCGTCTCCATGCTCCTGATGAGAAAAACGAAACTCCAGAACCCATTCTTCCAGAGTCCCTCTTCGTGAGTCCCATCCAGTGGTCCGAAGAAACTCTACCCTCCTCCAATGCCTCCACCCGCACTCCGCCGGGTTGCCCGCAGGGTCTTCAGTACATCACCCGAACACGACGCACTCCACTGATCCACGCAGCTCACTCATCACTTGGCACTGGTCACCCGGGGGTCAATGAGACCCTCTCGCTGTTGAAAGAGCGCTTCTGGTGGCCCAACTTGGCCAGGGATGTCAGAAGGTACGTGCAGGGCTGCAGGGAGTGCGCCATCTCCAAGAGCCCTCGTCATCTGCCGGCCGGCAAGCTCAATCCTCTGCCCGTTCCTGAGCGACCATGGTCACACCTGGGAGTGGATTTCATAACGGATCTCCCACCTTCAGACGGTCACACCTGCATCCTCATGGTAGTGGATCGATTCTCCAAAGCCTGCCGACTAATTCCTCTTCAAGATCTACCTACCGCTCTAACCACTGCAGAACTAATGTTCAACCACATCTTTCATTACTATGGAATCCCCGAGGACATCGTATCCGACAGAGGGCCCCAGTTCATCTCCCGAGTCTGGAAAGCCTTCCTGTCCCTCCTGGGTGTGACCGTAAGTCTGTCTTCAGGATACCACCCTCAGACGAACGGGCAGACGGAACGGAAGATCCAGGAGATCGGCCGCTTCCTGCGTACCTTCTGCCATGGCCACCAGGACTCCTGGAACTAGTACCTGGGTTGGGCCGAGTACGCCCAGAACTCCCTCCGTCAGCCTTCCACTGGATTAACACCCTTTCAATGCGTACTCAGTTACCAACCCCCACTGTTCCCCTGGGACGGGGAACCCTCCAACGTTCCGGCTGTCGACTACTGGTTCCGGGAGAGCGAGAGGGTATGGGACTCAGCCCACCATCAGCTGCAGAGGGCCCTGCACAGACGCAGGACGACAGCCGACCTTCGTCGCTCCAACGCTCCCAACTACCAGCCAGGGCAGAAGGTCTGGCTGTCGACCAGGGACATCAGACTGCGTCTGCCATGCAGAAAGCTGAGTCCCCGCTTCATTGGCCCGTTCACCATCATCAAGCAGATCAACCCCGTCACGTATCGTCTTCAGCTCCCTCCACAATACAAAATTCATCCCACTTTCCATGTTTCCCTGCTAAAACCTCACCACCCTTCTGTTTCTCCTTCCACAGAACCTGACGTGGCAGCCGCCGAGCCCCCCCTTCCACTTCTTCTGGAGGATGGAGCTGCATACGAGGTTCGTGAGATTCTGGACTCCCGGCGCCGTGGTGGTCTCCTGGAATACCTCGTCGACTGGGAGGGCTACGGGCCAGAGGAGCGGTCGTGGGTCCCGAGAAACGACATCCTTGATCCCAACCTGCTACAAGCCTTCCACACCAGCCACCCGGACAGACCTGCCCCACGCCCTTGAGGTCGGCCACCACGACGTCGGGGTCTTCGGCCCTCAGGAGTGGGCCGTGGGAGGGAGGGTACTGTCACAGACACGTCAGGTTCCACCTCCCTGCAATACCCGCGCACTCAATCACCGGAGTTCTAATCACCGCCACCTGCACGTCATCATCACAGCAATCACCAGCACTATATCTGCCACACTCACACACACAGTCTTTGTCCGGTCTCGTACGTATCACAGACTCATGTATACTTACCTCAAGGACTCCTATCTGCTACTTACCTGCTTCCAACGTCTCCAGTGTCTCCAGTCTTCCTCCTGTGTGCTTCTCCGTGTGTGTGAGTGTTCCCCGCCTTCAGTCATCTGGGTCATCTTCCAAGAACTCCATCTACAAACCACAAAGGACAGTATCATTCTCCTATCATCTCATCAAACTCTCTATTTACCATTTACTCACCTGATCTCTGCTGATATCAATAAAACTACCATACTTGCTTTTACATCTGCCTCCGTGCCGTCTGTACTGTAACACAAGGGGATCCGAGGGCTCCGAGATTGGAATTTAGCCCAAACCCAGAGTTCTCCTCATATCCCCAGCAGAGAGTGAGGAGCGGGTTGACGGAGGGATGCAGAAAACTGTCATCTGATTAGAAAGACTGTTCAAATGTGTTTCTCCCAAACTTTGTTTATAAAACATAATTTGTCGCTTGAATTCTACATTCTCTTGAGATGCAGACATCCAAGAGGCGGTCCACAATTAACTGTATATACAAGTTATTGTATAGACACTTAGCCTACATTTTAAAACCTTTATGGCAACAATATGGCAACATTTTATTTTGATTATGGCAACATTTTTATTAAATATTTATTTGAATAGGGCAACATTTGTATTTTAAAACCTTTATTTTAATATGGAAACATGACACATCATTCTACAATATTTCTATGATTAAATCGCTGATTCCTCCCCCATCAGCCAATAACTGTGTGTTTACTCCATAGCAACGAGGTCAACCCCGCCCTTACTCTTAGCTTAAGACTTCAGTCTAATCTTTAGTAAAAGTTGGTCTCAGGTTTTAAGAGAGAACTCTTAGCTAAGAACTTTTACTGCTATTTAGGAGAACTCTTAGTGGTAAGATAAAATGTTTTGTGAATACGGCCCCTGGGGCCTGTATCATGAAGCTGGATTAGCTGGCTAGCCAGGTAAGTTTCAGATTAGTTTGCGCCAATCCTGAGTTTTAGGTACCATTAAAGTAACTTGACTTTTAGCGGTGTTCATCGCCATAGTAACTTACACTGCACGGCTAACCTGCTCCGGGGCAGGTTATGTTCTGGTTTAGAGATCTCAAACTAAAATTGGACCAATCAGATGTAAGCTAAGAGACGCTGACACACTCAACACAATAAAGTCACTCCCCCAGTTTCTCTTCCTCCAAATTAAAGGTCATTATATAGTAAAAACAAATATTTAACAATGAAATTGTCTGGTTTTAATGATAATATAATGTATATGATTTGTATAATTATATGATCTATATTTTTATTAATCCATTACACACACGCAAGTTTAGTGTAACAGTAGTTATTAAGCACTTAGTTTCAATGAATATTAATATATATATATAGATCATATGTAATATAGGCCTAAATAAGCAGTAAATATACTCTTTAAAAAATACTACGTGACCTTGTATGTTTAAGTCTCTATCGCTATATATTATCAACTATATAAACTAACTTCACAACTTTCACTTGCACTGATAGAGAAAGATCATTTCTTTTATTTGTACTCTTTCACAGACAAGTATTTTCCATTAGTGTAAATGCATTTGAATTCTTCATTTTCAGCTAAAGAGTTTTGAATTGCGCTGGCTCTCTCGCGAGAAGTGAATCACAGTTTATTTCTGTTGCAAGACATGTGATTGGCTGTTTGCCACTGATGTCACTCATTCATGTGCACGCACTCCACAAACTCAGGATCAAAGCCTGAGTTGACAGAGAAAGTTGATGATCAGCATCATGGTACCAACAAAGCCGGATTGGAGTGGTTTGGTTTTGTCAACTCGAAACTAATCCTACAACCCTGACTTTGTTCATCTACCATCATGGTACAGGCCCCTGGTCTCTTCTGTTGGAGTATAATTTGCTAGGTGGTGCTGTCACAAAAACTAGAAATGCAGTCAACTGCTGCTGAACTATAGTGTAAAAATGTTATCGTCATTTATTTTTCAAAGACAGTGATGTCTCATATCACATTACCACAATTGTACTAATAATAATTATAACTGTTAATGTTTGTTTGTTGTTTCCCATTTGTTTGTTTGCAAGAACAGCATCCCACACAGTGTGTCCTTGTTATAAATTGGCTGATATTTTATACACTCACTGGCCACTTTATTAGGTACAGTACACCTGTTCAACTGCTTGTTAACACAAATATCTAATCAGCCAATCACATGGCAGCAACTCAATGCATTTAGGCATGTAGATATGGTCAAGACGATCTGCTGAAGTTCAAACTGAGCATCAGAATGGGGAAGAAAGGTGATTTAAGTGACTTTGAACGTAGCATGGTTGTTGGTGTCAGATGGGCTGGTTTGAGTTGATCTCTGAACACACACAACACAACCTTGAAGCAGATGATCTACAGCAGCAGAAGACACACTGGTGCCACTCCTGTCCACTAAGAACAGTAAACTGAGGCTACAATTCACACAGGCTCACCAAAACTGGACAACAGAAGATGGGGAAATGAGTCTGGATTTTTGCTGTGACGTTTAGATGGTAGGATCAGAATTTGACGTAAAACAACATGAAAGCATGGATCCATTCTGCTTTGTATCAGCGATTCAGGCAGGTGTAATAGTGTGTGGGATATGTTCTTGGCACACTTTGAGCCTCTTAGTACAGTGGAGCAGCTTTGGGTTGTGAGGAAACAGATTCACATCATGGAGAATGTGCAGCTGACAAATCTGCAGTAACTGCGCGATATCATCATATCAATGTGGAGCAAAATTTCTGAGGAATGTTTCCAGCACCTTGTTAAATCTATGCTACAAAGAATTAAGGCAATACTGTATTAGAGCATCATCTAGTGTCCTGACTAGGAATTCGCCATTCAAAGAATCCAGTTATTAGAAGTGCAAATGTTTTTAAATGGCATTTATTATATAAACATACAAATATATTTAGTTAATGACCTTGTTTCAGAGAGAAAATAGTGTTTACATAGGCTCAAATTCAAAGTACATTTTTATGCTGTCTGATGCATTTTAAAGAGTCTAAAAATACTCTGTATAAATAATTAAATGACTTTCATGAGCAACTTATAAAAGTAAACAACGAGTAACATTTGTGAAATGAAAACATCCATGTCCAGTTCTAAATAATTTACATCATGTTTAGAGTCATGGTACAGGATTTTGTGCAAAGTTTATAAAAAAAAAATAAAAAAAACCCCACAGTAATTTAGTTTTGACATGACAAAATATTTACATGAGGAAAAATAGATGATAATCCAGACACTTCTAAACCCCTGTCCTATTCAGCATATTTACATAGTCACAATGGATACAAAAACTAAAAACTGGAATAAGGGACTAAGATTGTTGTCAAAAGCACTTAATAAACTCCTGTTTGCAGCTCTCCAAGGGAGAAACCAGACTGACCAAATTAAACAATCAAGCTGAGGAAAATCATTACGATCACATAGTGATAACACACTATTATAATATTCTTCCTTCCCATTAAAGTTGCTTGAAATGTCTAGGTAAGCATTAGAATCTAGAGACCACAATCCATGTAGTAAGTGCAAGATGTCAATACAAAAATGTCAGTTGTGCACACTCCATTCAGCACCTGCATGTTTTTCAATTCAGATTCAACAGCATTTGTGAAGAGTGCTTGTGTCTTACAGTACAAGATCATCTGTGACTATTCTAATAAATTCACTGCTTGATTATAATGACCATCTTGGAAGGGTAGAAAAGTCAACTACAAGAGGATGTACACCGACGGGACAAAATAAACAATGTGTCAAACCAGATCAGTGCAAATGACCATTTTTTCTAAGGCACATATATAAAGTTGAACTAAGGTCTAACCCTGGCTTTATCTAAGCCCTGTCTGAGAAACCAGGGGCCTGTATCATGAAGCCAGATTAGCTGGCTAGGCAGGTAAATTTCAGATTAATTTACTCCAATCCTGGGTTTTAGGTACCATGGAAGTGACTTGGCTTTTAGTGGTGTTCATTGCCATAGTAACTTAGATGTGAGCAAATACACACTCCTCCAGTTTCTCTTCCTCCAAATTAAAGGTCACTATATAATAATAATAAAAAATTTAATGATGAAATTCCCTGGCTTTAATGATTACTTATAATTATATAAATCAAAAAATAATTCTATGATATGTATATTATTATTAATCCAATACACAGATTTTAGTTTAACAGTTATTATTAAGCATTTAGTTTGAATGAATATACAGATCATATGTAATATAAATAAGCTGTAAATAAACTTTAAATGACTACATGTGACTTTACATGTTTCAGTCTCTATCGCTATATATTATGAACTATATAAACTAACTTCACAAGTTTCACTTGCACTGATAGAGAAAGATCATTTATTTTATTTTCTTTACTGTAAATGAGTTTAAATACTTAATTTTCTTCAATCTCTTAACCTTCAGCAAAGGAGTTTTGAATCACACTGGCTCTTACGAGAAGTGAATCATATTTTCTCTCTGTTGCAAGGCATGTGATTGGCTATTTGTCAGTGATGTCACAGATTCACATGCACGTGCTCCACAAACTCAGGATCAAAGCCTGAGTTGAGAGGGAAAGTTGATGATCAGCATCATGGTACCAACAAAGCTGGAGTAGTTTGGTTTTGTCAACTCGAAACTAATCCTATAAACCTGACTTTGTTCATCTACCATCATGGTACAGGCCCTGGGTTTTGCTGTTCTATTGCTGGTAAAGTGTTGCTTTTCTTAATACATTATTGCTGGTTTAATGCTCAACTACCTTTTTTGAAAATAATAAGACTACATGAGCGTTTCAGAGAGTTTGATCCTCTTCTCAGTACCCTTCTTCTCTTCAGTGACCCATTAAATAAAAGTAACAAAATAATAATAAATGTTACACTGGTGTTTCATTGGCTGTCTCAGTCTCAGGACATCTCATATTTTGACTGTCAGCAGGATCCACATTCTGACTAACACATGAGTATTCACCATTCTCCTGTAAGAGAGAACAGATTCACAGAATGTAAAAGAAATGAATAGGATTGATGATTCAGTCACACAAACAGAAACAAAGGAATACAGGGTTTCCTTTTCCTGAATATTTGACTTAATACTGTAATACAATGTTTGAATGTCATAATTTATGATAGTTTTTGATCAAAATAATGAAAGAATTTGGGTGTTTTATAAAATGACTGAAACAATAAAACATTGCATGTGATTTCAAACACTGAACTTTTGATTTTGCATGTCAAACACATTTATCTTTCTTCCTCATCTAAAAGGCTTGAACTATATTGGCAAGACAAGACTCTCTCTCTAAATAAAGTAGCAAATTTTTGTTTTTATAATGTTTTATTTTTTTATTATTTTATTATCATTTAGTTTCTTCAAGAGTTGTTTTTTTTTTTTTTTTTTTTTTTTGCACTGCCTCCACTGTTTTGGTGGTGATAAACTAAGGACAAAAATTAAATCTTTATTTTACACCCTGACCATAAAGCAGTAAAATTATTAATGTAAAATAATATAAATAGAATTACTTAAAATCACAAAAATATACTCATGCCACTGCTTTCAAAACACATTCAAACTACTTTCAGATCCCACAGATCAGAATTGTTTAATTTTACCTGGATATCCTTTTCTGTCTTCCCACTTCCTGTTTGAACTATAAAGATAAACTCAAATAAACACAGATGACTTTGGCCAATTACAACAAAAACTCATTTTCATGTTATCATATCTTCATATTCATATCATATCTTTTGTAAAATCAGCTGTATACTCACTTCTACTTTGACACTTGCGATAGTTAATCACACCAGCCGTTACAGCAGCAGCAGCAGCCACCAGCAGAACAACAAATATTCCTACTACAGCACCTAAAGGTAGACCTGAATCTGAAACAGATAAAGACAGACAGTAATATCAATTTTACTGATGGTTCTGACAGATATTTACACCTTTGTTTTGTTCATCAGTTGTGTGGTACTGATTTAACTGATAAATGGTGTTTTTTGAGTAACAGGAACCAAAATGACAAAGCACTTTGAGCTCAACAGGAAACATCAATGCTTACAGGAAAACTGATTTTGTGAACTATGCAGGTTAATAACATTCATCAAAATGGTCAAAACTGTTCACAATTAAAGGCACTGTATTTAAAATACACTGACAGACTAAATGACACTCACCACCAGTGACAGAAACACTGAAGCTCTTAAACCTTCTAATACTGAAGCTGCTGCTTCTGATGGTGATCTCTAGTTTATAAAGTCCAGAGTCAGTGTTTCTGGTGTTCATGATGGTCAGAGATCCAGTCTGATGATCCAGCTTCAGTCTGTCTCTGAATCTCTCATCACACTGAACATATGTACAGATCTTACTCTGATCTCCAGTGATTTCCGCCATGAGAAAGTCAGTAAAATGCCATCTGATCTCATCATTTGGGTTTTTCCTTACACCAGGATCTAAAGTAACAGATTCTCCCTCCTTCACTGATAGCTTCTTCACTTCCTCTCGTTCACCTGAAACACAAACCAACAGATGCTGGAGGATCTTTTTGCTGAAAACAACAAACCACACATTATAAAAATCTAAATTTCTATGAAAATAAAAGTTTTATTTTATATGATGAACAGATTTAATTCAAGTTTTTAATAAAAAAAAACATTGCTCAAAACACATGGTATGTAAAGTATGGTTTGTAAAGTCATGCACTGATTATAATTGATTATAAGTGTTCTTTGCCCATTTTCTGTATTCATACCATGGTCTGTCTGAATACACGAATGCACAGGTAGTTCCAGTCAGTTTAATCACTATTACACATTAATGCGCTGCTTTTATTGAAACCACACACAGACTGCAAAAACAACAACAACAAAAAATGGACAGCACATCTCAACTCTCAACTTCCTTCCACCGTAGAAAAGGAAGTCATTCGGAGCCTGAGTCTGTGCAGTAGTGATTCTGAGGTGGAGCCGTGGTATCAAGGTCTAGCTCAAACTCCCGCAGACTCAATCACAAGCACAGCTGTCAATCATGACCTCTTTTTATGACATCAAATAACTAAATAAGTAACTAAAACCAAACTAACTAGGAAAAAGAACACTTGAACATGCATCTGTGTGATAAGAGCTAACTAAAAATAATTTTAAGTGTAATTGGATTTTAGTTTAGCGTGTGTGTCCCATTTGAATAAAATGGAGAGGGCGGGGTTTATGACCTACACTGCAGCAGGCCACCAGGGGTCGATTAAAATGCTTTGGCTTCACTTTTCAGGACTTTTGCAGCACACTTGAACCACACAAGCACACATAGGATCAGAGATTGCACTGTGCACACTAAAAATATTGATATTTCGATATGTATTGACACTGAAATGTCTGAAACAATTCCAAAACTCCTTTCTGCAGTATTGATACACCAATACTAGTTGCGCTTTCTTGCTCTCTTCTCTGACAGCGAGTTGATGTGCATCCGCCTCCTCTCATTCAGTTGTCTCATTCACTCAGATTTGTGTGACCAGGTCTGAATTTCAGTGCAGGATTGCCCATAATTCTACTTCAATTCTTTTCACATCTAAAGCGCTCACACATAATAAAGCCGCCTCTGACATACAAGTGCCAAAATGAGCTCTTTTCACGGTTTATTATTGCTCAAATACACACAAAATCAATGTCACAATGCCCATATTGGTGAGTATTAACCTAAAACAGTCGTAAACAGTTCAGGAAGAATGTGTAACAGTAACAGTATTTTGGATCCGTGTGTGCTTCAGGTCTTAAAGGGACAGCAGCCTAATAAACATGTCGCTCTCCATGTTTTTAATATCAATCAAACAACAAATGACAAAGAGAAAATCACGTACTGCTCGACTGATTAACTTGTGTAATTGATTAATCTATATTTAATTTTACAATTAAGATTATCCAAAGTTATTTTAAATTTGATTACTTTGCTCTTAATTTTCTTACCTAGTACTACCGTTAGACCTACCTGAAAAAGATAAAGCAGTCCATTTAATTTGTATCTTTATTCTGTTGTATTTATTTGTGCTATTGTTAGTAGGGCTGCACGATATATCGCATGCAATTGTCACGCGCATTTCGTCAGTAAAGCCGGTACCCCGATTACCGCTAAATCGCCATCACCTGCTTTAAAATGGAGCGGCATTTAATAGACAGAGCCGTAGTTCACTGATAAGCCACGCAATATCGCGTTCATTATCGCAGATATCGACTTCGATAAAAACTTTCGACTTTCGTTCAAAAACGAAATCCTTATTTTATTACTGTTTACTTGTAATTGTTAAATTCAATTTACCACTTTAAATCAAGCTTCCTTGTGCTGTGTTATTGAAGCTATTGAAACAAAATGTTGTATCAGTTAGAAATTCCAGTATAATGACAACACTAATGCACAAAGACACAGAAACTTGTCAACGATGCCCCGTTTTTTTTTTTATTAATAAAACATCTTTGTTGCTGAATTGCTACATTATATATTACTCAGCAATGAGGGGGAAACATTGCTGTTTTTAAAGTAAACTCTCTCTCTCTCACTAATTACTTAAAATAAATGCTACAATTACTTTAAATAAATGTAATTTTACTGCATTACTTTATCTCTGTGTCTGATTGAAAGCAGGCAGAATGCTAGATCTAATGAGCCATAACTGATCAAAATAACCGTCATTTTTGTGTAATGCACACATAGCCATTGATTATCTCTTACATGTTCCATTTACAATTTGAAGAAACATTTTGTTTTTCATGCTTCTGAGAGTCATTTATATTATAAACAAATACGTGATATAAACATATGACTTGCTTTTAAATTTTAAATAACTTACCATGAACGGCTACACTGAAGGTCTTTTCACTGTTTCGGCTGGTGATATCAAGACGATAAACTCCAGAATGTGTGTTTGTAATGTTTGTGATGGTCAGAGATCCAGTCTGATGATCCAGCTTCAGTCTGTCTCTGAATCTCTCATCACCATCTTTACACTGAACATCTGTACAGATCTTACTGAGATCTCCATTGATTTGAGCAATACGAGAGTCATTAACATACCATCTAATTCTGTCTTGTTGGTTTGCTGTAATATCAGTGTGTAGAGTGACTGAATCTCCCTCCTTCACTGACACTGACACTACAGCTCCTGAAGAAGAAATCATAAATCCTTTTTAAAATTTGGGTAAAAAAATATAGCAATGTTTTTTTTCTACATGCAAAATAACACTGATATTACAGCCATGTCATTTTATTATTTAAATGTTAACATTATTTAAATGTTAAAGTAATAGAGATGATCTCAGTTATTTTTTAATATTAAGTTCAAGCTCACTTTTTTATTTTACTTTACCGTTTCAAAACATTTAGCTGCATTATAACACTCCTCAATGCATTGAATGATTAAATTATACTCACCACTGACAGTAACGTTGAAGATCTTAAGGCTGTCAGGACTGCTGCTGAAGATCTGTAGTTCATAAACCCCAGAGTCTGTGTTTCTGGTGTTTGTGATGGTCAGAGATCCAGTCTGATGATCCAGCTTCAGTCTGTCTTTGAATCTCTCATCACCATCTTTACACTGAATGTCTGTACAATTACTGATATTTCCAATGATTTGAGCTATACGAGCATTATTAAAAAACCATTTAATTCTGTCTCTATGGTTTATTTTAACACCAGTGTTTAGAGTGACTGGATCTCCCTCATTCACAGTCACAGTCACTGACTCTCTGTCTGTATCAGCTCCAGAAACACCTGGAGGAGAAATTAACAGATAATAATAAATCATATCATTAATCAAAACAAAATTATACAACAGGAAAGTGCAGTGAAAATGTTATTCCACAGATATTACAGACTTTGAGAAATATGTCTGGATTCACAATGTAACACATGCAAACAAACAGCAGAAGATCATTGATTCACACATTCACTCATCAGACAAACACGAGTCTCATGAATGATCTTGAACAAAATGTTTATATTTGTGCATTCATACAAGTAAGCAGGGCTCATTAAATTTTTTCATAGACCTTGATGGATATCGCGCCTTTAAAGTGCTGGCATATAACCTAATGTTACTTTCTAATAATACTATTACATATAATAATTCTAAATATTGCTATTGTCTTCAAATCTACAGTTTATCTGTCCAAGTATTAAAGATATTAATGGCCCATTTATAGATATTCGAAATTAAATTTTAACTTTCATTCAGAATTGTAGTAATACACACAGTTGCTCTTGTTGTACCCTTATAAAAATAGTGTTATGACTCAGTTACAACAGCCCAAACAAAATCTAATATTAAAAAGTCAAGGGTCAAGAGCCCAACTAAAGCAAACACTCATCTCCACGATGGTGGCTTAAAAATTGTGATTTTTCTCCTTTGGTGATTCTGCGTGTTCGTCTATATCGGATGTTCAGAAGACGTCAAAAAAAAAAAGACGTCATAAAAACTTTCATTCTGGCCCCTCAGTGGACGTCTTTTCAACCTGAGACAAGACCTCAAAAAGACGTCTTCTGGACATAACTTTGCTCAGTGGGTAGTTTTACTACAAATAAAACCAAAAACCACGGTTAGTGTTGTTAAACTATGACAACCACAAATTAACCATGGTTTTGTAACATTAACTATAGTTTAACCATGGTAATTGTACGATAACTACAAATGGTAATCAATCCGCCAAAAAAACTGGTTGCTACGATCTATAATAAAACCATGGCTATTTTCGTAAGCATAGGCATGCGACCCTGCCATTTTGTTTTGCAGTTGGGAGGTTAAATCTTCCCCCTCTCTCCCAAATCAAACTACGTAAAAACATTAAAGAATAAAGGACTACTTGAAGTTAAATATTCACCATTTAAAACTTGATAATATAATGTGAGTGGATAGGCCGATCTGTTAATGGCGACGCGATGTCACAGGAAATGGTCTCCTTCACGGCTCCCTCAGAAACGTATCTAAATATACTATAACAACATGTCTTACAAATAAATGACTTACCATGCAGGAGCAAAACACACAGTGCGAGAAAAATGCAGAGCATTATTTTCACCACTTCTCCAGAAGTCCAGATTCTGTCGAATGTTTATGTCGGTACCATTTTTCAATGAAATCGAAAGTAACATAAGTACTGATTTGATGAAGCCGCGTCAAAAACATTAACAATGCTTGTGTCGTTTTTGCTAATGTGATGATCGACGCTGACGCTGCGAAACGTGTGAGAAAACAAAGAGAAAAAACGGACTGCGTTATTCTTGCTTTGCCTCGTCTAAAAGACATTTGCAAGTGGCGTGAGGAGCAGCCAAAGGAGGAGGAGACGGAAACGGTTAAAGACTAGCCTGACTTCGTCATACTCATATTCTAGGCTGCGTTCCAGTTCGGTTTTTAAATGCCCTTCCCTCGCTAACTTCACTCGGTCTCGTTGACTCGGATGTACGTCATTGCTTACGTTGCACGAGTGCCCACTTCTGGCGGAACCTTTGTATGGGCTGAACTGGAACGTCCTAAGCCCTTGATCACTTGGAATCCGCAATGGAGCTGATTTATTATTTATTTTTTCCCCTTACAAAATTGTTTAATACAGCATTCTATATGTATATATGTGTGTTTTAAATGTTTAAAAAATAATTAATATATCATAGAGTTGTTTGTGGTGGGGTAAATTAAACGCGATATGCGGCGACGTCACAATCGTGTTGTATTGTGGGTTATGGAGCTGCCTGAAGTGTACATATGAAGTAGACTCGCTCCCTCGGTCAAAATCGAGGGAGCGAGGGTCTGTCCATATAAACTTCCCTCGTCCACTTCACGAAGTGGAACGCACTTCAAAATGGCGGCAGGGATTCCCCCGAGGGGAAGTGTTTAGGGAAGTTCGCGAGTGCGTGTCTAAAACGGGTGTGTCTCATACGTTCTGAAAACTGAAGCCACGGGCTCTTTGATCGCCCCCTGGAGGCTGGATGCAGTACAGGTCATAAACCCCGCCCTCTCAATGCAGTCGAATGAGACTTCAGTGAAAACTTAAAAATAAATTCTGCTTCAAATAAAACTTTCTGAAAGATGATTTTGGTCATTTAAGGTAGTTGTTATCACACTGATATATATTCAATTGTTCGTTTTTGTGATGATTTAGATTTTAGCTAGCAATTTGATGCTATAAAAACGGGGCGTGTCGTCATGATTCGAAGTTGATTGACAGCTTGTCTGAGGACTGTCGGAGCTTCGAGGGGAGATTGAAGATGTATTAACTAACTGTTAATTTTCGATTTCTTTGTTATTTAACACCAACAAAATGAGTTGTTCAGCAGTAAACTGTACTAACCGACCTACAGGATCTGACGGATCACTGAACTTTTTTTCTGTAACATCAAATGTGGGCGTTATAAGCTAATTAATAAATGTTATTAGTTAAGATAACACACCTAATGTTAACCATGTCGGGAAAAAGCAGGTGATCGTTATCTGGCAGTTACTTATTATTTTTATGGGTATAAAATAATAATTAGCAGGACAAAACTAATGATAGCTTACTCTAACTACAGCAATCGATCTCCTGTAACGTTAGTTGAACTTGATTTAAAATGGCAGGACCGTCTCTGACGATTTAGAGTTGTTTCTAGTGGCATATTATATTGATTTTATCTACTGAATTTGCTGTTTCATAAATATTATTGCTCTAGAAACAGAATAGCCTATTATTTTATAGGTAGACTTTTAAATTGTGTATAATTTTTATAGTCTATTTAAAATACATGAATGATGACGCAGTCTTTGGGCGGAAGTTTGATATCGCGACTCCGCCTCCGGCTCAACTGACGATTCCTTCTGCGCATGCCCAGGCTCCAAACTTTTTTTTTTTTTGACGTATTGCGTAACGTGTCAGCGCCCATTCATCAGCCCATTTTGGCTTCAGTTCAATACAATGGAAGGAAGCGGCGTCGCGTCGTCCATCTTTTTTTACAGTCTATGGTCTAAAACCGAACTGGAACGCAGCCCTGGAACGCGGCCTTGAAGGGATACAGCTACTGACACCGGGCATGCGCACATTAATATTGGGTTATTTAATTACTGTATTTGCATTATTGGTTTAGGGTTGGGAAAGGTATAGTCGTTAATAAAATACAATCTAATAAATAGCAAATTAATTTACTGTATTTTTATTGTGAAATTGTGTCCCACTTTCGGAAAACGGAGCTGTGACTTCTTCTTCGTTTGTTGGCAAACCAGCTTTTAGGTGCATTACCGCCACCTGACCTTGAGTGTGGAACAGCAAAGTGGAAGGACTACTCTTTAGAAAATAACATTAATAATAATAATAATAAACAAATAATAATAATAATAATTAATTTATTACTTAATATTCTCAAATATAATCTTGTTGCTTTATATATTGCAACACTTCATCCTGTATTTATTATAGATTTTTATATGATGTCTTGGATTTTCCTGCAATTTTATGAGAATCACTCGTCTTTCATTTTCATACAATAGGCCTATATGTTCAACTGGAGGATTGTAATTTCAACATCATTGCATTTTAATGAGGGGTTTTTTTTGCTAGTTTATCCACTATCTCATTTCCTTCTATTCCTACATGTGTATATACATATGTATACAAGGAAACAACCATAGAGGTATTTCAGGTATGGCACACTTTGAGTGTATTTCCACTGATCTAGACCAATTATTTGGGCACGCAGACTAAGTTGGATGTATATCCCTGTCCTTTTAATGATACCCAATAATTCATAGATATTTGTTGCCTTCTCACTTCTAGTGGTATTTCACCCATTTCAACTTATACAGCATTCACATGAGAACTACTAAAACCCCACAACACATTCTCAGAGCCTCCATCTGCATCACTTCTAGTTTCTTTGCTGTTCCATCTATTATACAGCCATAAACAATTGCTGATCTTATAATTGAGCAATATACACCGATCAGGCATAACATTATGAGCACTCACAGGTGAAGTGAATAACACTGATCATCTCTTTATCACGGCACCTGTTAGTGGGTGGATATATTAAGTGAACATTTTGTCCTACAAGTTGATGTGTTAGAAGCTGGAAAAATGGGCAAACGTAAGGATTTGAGCGAGTTTGACAAGGGCCAAATTGTGATAGCTTCTCCAAAACTGCAGCTCTTGTGGGGTGTTCCTGGTCTGCAGTGGTCAGTTTCTATCAAAAATGCTCCAAGGAAGGAACAGTGGTGAACCGGCGACAGGGTCATGGACGGCCGAGGCTCATTGATGCATGTGGGGAGCGAAGGCTGACCCGTGTGGTCCGATCCAACAGACGAGCTACTGTAGCTCAAATTGCTCAAGAAGGTAATGCTGGTTCTGAGAAAGGTGTCAGAATACACAGTGCATCACAGTTTGTTGCGTATGGGGCTGCATAGCTGCAGACCAGTCAGGGTGCCCATGCTGACCCCCGTCCACTGCCGAAAGAGCCAAAAGTAAAGGTGTAAAGAAATCAAATAAATCAAGTAAGGTTCCAATAAGACAGCATTTAATTATTATTTTAATAAATATAATCATTGAATGTTTTTACTGCATAAAATGCACTACAATACACTGGAGCAAAAAGCATTAGTGTGAATGGAAATGGCATGTACATGAAGGACCTACACCTAACCCTAATTATATTGAACCTGCTGATCAGTAAAGCTGTCCTTGAAGGTCCAGGAAGTGAGCCATTATTATATATGGACTATACTTTGATTTGAAAGACTATGGGGTGCTTTCCCATGGAGTCCTGAATTAAAATATATCAGATTAATTTAAAACCAACTGTGCTAATCTGAATTAGCATGAGAGAGGTTGCATAAAACATGGACTGAACCAAGAAAAGCTTAAAACTGCATGGAACCGAGAAGCAAATCCAAGAAAAACAATGGCTGCAGAAGAAGACAATAATAATAATAAAAACTTTACTAAACAAGAGACAGTTCTTTTAAAGCAAGCAAAATACATCAGCTGTAGGGAAAAAAGAGAAATGCCTGGAAATCTGTTTGTAATGAATTCTATTTAAATAGATGAATTCTGTTTATATAATAATCCTATGATTATTAATGCTTTTGTTTTGTCCTTTACATAGCAACAAACTAAACATAACTATTTACACATGTGATAATCAGTGTTGGCAGTCGAGAAATTGTTTGGTTTGATAGAAATTGATTTGGTAGAAATGGGCTGGTTTGATCCAAAGCACTATCATAGTGATTACTTCATTATATAAAAAAGGCAATCCTTGTTAGTAGGTCCTCAACCCAAGCACAAGCTCAACACTTCACCACTAGCATAATCTCAAAAAAACACTATAACATAACAAAAAACTCTTACATAATAGAACAATAAACAGTAAGAAGTCTCTCCATATTCTCATCTTTCTAAAAAATGCATGAAACTTTTTCAACATTTACACTGCAAAATTTTTCGTTGTAAATTTACAGTAAATAATTGGATAAATTTTGCATGACTTTCACAGTAAGGATTACAGCAATATACTGTGAAATATACTCACAGCAATTTACTGTAATTTTATATCTGTGATATTACAATGCATTGTTGTAAAAGCACAACTGTATACTGTAACTTCACAGCTTCAATGATAAAGCAATTACTGTGATATTACAGTACATTACTGGGGAATTACAATCTTTTGCTGTACATCATTACAACAAGGCCCTGTACTTTTACAGTGTGTACTGTGAAAGTAATGTACAAGTTGACAATAATTTACTGTGAATTTACAATCATTGTACAATTAACCCCCTCCCCCCAACAAACAACTCTGAGGTAAAGTCAACGTTAGCCCAATGGCATATTTATTAACAAATAAATATTTTTCAATGTACAGCAGATGCCAAGAACTTCAAGAGTTCAAGAAATTAAACTTTCTAGTCATAAAAGCCATCTTAACATGCAGAAAATGCAGAGAAATTGTGCAAACTTGCAATTCAACTACCTGTCTCAAAATTCAACTATTCAACTAGCTGTGTCACAATAACAGTAATGGACAGGATGGGAATGAGGCCTTCATGGCAAGATAAGAGAGCAAGGGAGAGAGTGATGAAGGAATGTCGTAAAGGGGTCAGGCGCTCCTCTCAGTCTCAAACATTATAATGAGTCCACACGCAACAGCATTGTGTAAAAATCTTGTAGTGCAAAGTTGTCTTGAAAAATTACAAAAAGAACAAGGCTACTCAAAACTGAGCCTGACAACTACCGCTGTAAAAAAAAACTATGATGCCCACTCAAAGTCAAAAAGTTTCCTCAAAAGGGTGCTCACATGAGGGTTCATTGTTGTCCGCTTCTTGGTCTTTGAGCCTCTTTCAGGATTGATGCCCAGGAAGCACCTGTTAATAAGCAAAGATAGTTTCAGTTTTAAATAGACTTACAGTATGTATTTCAGACAGCATTTATCAAGGTGTGCTTTTTGCTGTGCTTTTCCCCTACATCAAACCCTAATAGATTTATAATCCAAACTTGTTAGATCTTACTCTCACCATAATTGTTTTTTGCCATTTTTAGCCAAGGTGCCTCAGGTTAGGTTTGCCAGAGGCAAAGCGGTTGATTGTCTACTATAAGAGGCCATATCAACGTGCGCCGCCACTGAAATGCATCTTCACGCAATTGGCCAGTTGGTAAATTAAAACCAAATCCTGTTGAAAGTATGACAAACACATCCTTTTCAATTAAAGGTGCTAAAGAGGATGTTTTGTTTTATACATTTTTGCAATATTACTTGAAACTGTCTTTACTAACTGATAAAAGACTATTTATTAGGTGCACTGAAAGGAATGATATTAATATACATAATCTGTGCACGAAGTAGGGCCTTAAAAACATCAGCCAATCGTTTAGGCGATCATCGCTTAAACGATTGGCCCTCTGGCTTGTCAATCACTGCCATGACGTTCCTTGTGAGAGACGTGCGCGGCTGCACGCTCCAGTAACTTTCCACACTCCACAGGCGCCGCATGCGATGTTTTTGTCCGGAGACAGGAGTAACAACTGCAGATTATGAGTTACCTGCGGTGAGTCTGACATAATGAATCCACTAACACGACACAGCGAATGCTGGTGGTAAACACTCGTGTTCCAATACGAGTGTTTACGAGTTTTGGGAGGCGTTCCTTCAAAGGAGGGGGGTTGTTCTTACGCATGCGCTCATTTCAAAAACTCAGTAACAGTAACAGTAACCAAAGTTTCTCAGTCGACGAAAAGATCCTCTTTAGCACCTTTAAGGGCCTAAGAGCATATTGTTCTGCTTTTAAAGAAAATTTCATCTACTTCATTCAATACATTCGCGTTTCGCAATACACGTTTCGAAATCATCATCACATAGCCTGCCCCAAAACAAAATAAATAGCTGTGATTGGACCGGCAGGTATTTGTCAGCATAACGTGTAGAAACCCAGACTGATCTGCAGAGCGTAATTGAATGAGTTCGTGAGATCAGGATGGTCTCACCAGGCTAGCCTCAGGTACCTCGTTTGTCAGCATTTTCAACCTCAAGACAATCATTGAGTTGGAAGCCTGTACTATAATGTGAATTACAAGATTAAATGTGATCTTTATAAAATACCTTTGAATGAACTCCAGCATCGAAGATCCAGCGGCAGGATACTCAAGGTTGAATACGTAATAGCTGCTGAAGAAAGCAACTACTCCGTGTAAAAAGAAAGGGTGTGGGCCCATCACGACATGTCCCTCGATGGATATAAGCCATCCAGACGGCTTCATCATGTCACCTGAAATGAACAGATACAACATTATGTGTTATGAGCACTTTGCGATCTGCTTAAGAGACAAAGGGCTATACAAATGTAATTCTTATTATAATTAATATTATTTATTGTGGTCATGTAGATTTCTAGAATGAAAAACAAAATAATGAGTTAGAAATGTTGATACTAGATCAAAGTAACATTACCTTGAATGATCAAGCAGGGGTTGCCGGGGAGTTCTGCAGTATTGACGTCCACAGCAGTGGCACATGGCTGTAACATAGTTAATACACAATAGCATGGATTTAGGATGAAGGATAAATATTGTTCATTGGTCAGAGGTAGTAAATCATGCAAGGTAAATGTTGATAATGTAATCATTTTGCATTTTAAATATTTGAATAAAAAATCTTACATCAACTTCAAGCATCAAGCTCTCTTTTGGCTCTTTGAAGTACAACATTAGGAGCAGCAGGATGCAGGCAGCCTTGTCAGAGTCTGGATCATAGCAGGCCAGAACATCACAGATCTTGGGGTTGTCCAGTGTTGCACAGTAATCCAGGATGGTCTGTCCTCATCTGTTTTGTGTGCTGAACATAGTTACACACATTCTCAGACACATGGTCACAGCCAACAAATTTACAGTTGAACATTGTGGTGCATGTTAACTAGTCACCTACCTAATCTTTTTCTCCTCACTCTTAGCCTGACATTGAACAGGATAGTTAGCCTCACCCTCTGATGACCTGGAAAGAAAAAGGAGAAATTACACAAAGGCAACCAACAATAAGAATTTCAGTTTGAACGCAGATTATGATCATTGATCGTAATTTAATTTTAGCCATATGTCAAAAATTATAGTGGTATATATTGTTTTTTTTTTTTTTTGTAGCACTTTGAGATTGCTCACTCAATGTAAAGTGCATTTTAAACTTTTACAATTATTATTCATTCATATCAGGACAAGTGGGAACCCTAGTGTTAAAACCCTCCCGTTGTCGAACACGACTTACTCCAGTTAGCTCAGTCATGTTGTATTTAGGATATCCGCTGGAAAAATATTTTTTCATGGACCGTTATTAAAGTTAAACAGCTAACGGTTAGCCCTGCTAATCTATGATAACCTTGACTAATTACAGAAATGTGCACACATAAATAGTAATGTTTGTCCCATCATTGGTTTTATAAACTTTACAAACACCAGATTTGTTTAAACGGTGATAGTGACATGCAAAATTATAGCGAAACTCTCGTCATTACTAACATTACTACTATTAGCAAAAGCTGTGAGAGAACTTTCAACAATTCCGGGCACTTGCTAACAAAATGTTAACTGTTGTAACGTTAACTAGGATATCCGCTGAAAAAAAAAAAATAAAAAATTAATGGACCGTTTGAATCCTAAGTTATTAAAGTTAAAAAGCTAACGGTTAGCCCTGCTAATCTATGATAACCTTGACTAATTACAGAAATGTGCACGCATAAATAGTAATGTTTGTCCCATCATTGGTTTTATAAACGGTGATAGTAACATGAAAAATTATAGCGAAACTCTCGTCATTACTATTAGCAAATGCTGTGAGAGAACTTTCAACAATTCTGGGCACTTGCTAACAAAATGTGAACTGTGTCATGCGATAAACGTTTATTTGAAAGTAAATATTATAATTATATTAAAATAACATGGGTGTAAGTGATGCAAACTCACCTTCTCATTCAGCCCGGAATAGAAGAGGGACACGACGGCGCCTTCAGTTCAAAACCAAACAGTTCGGTTATGTCATGTGACTTCCCAGGGCATATTTCAATACAATATTTCACTGTAATAATACTGTTTAATGCTGTGAAATCCTTAATTTTTTTCACTGTGTTGCTGTGATACTACAGACCTTGTTGTGATATAACAGCAGGTTTTAGATTGCAAGATTTTACTGTAAAATAAGAGTTAAATGCTGTAAAATCCAAGGAAACTGTAGTTTTTACAGGTATTCATTGGGATATTACAGGGAAACTTAATTACAACAAGTTACTGTAAAATAATACTGTTAATTATTGTGAAATGCTGGTAATTTCTAACAGTGTACTCTCCCAATTCAGCCAGGTGCAAAGCATGATGGGAAGTGAAAGTCCTGTTTGATTGGGTTACTTGACTGAAACGTTATTTCAAAATGAAAACTTCAAGTTAGTTATATAAGAATATATATAAGTAATACATGTGTCTTCTTTGAAACACAACTTTAATCTGAAGTTAAACCTGCCTCCTGGTAGGTTTAATTTAAGCCTCTAGTTCTTCCTCCAGGAAATCTGCTTATTAAACTCTGGACTAGACTAAGTCTAGGACTATTTTAAACCATGACAGAGAAAGCAGATTTCTGTTAATCTGGATTAAAAGGCCATTTTATTCCTGGACTAGGCTTAATCTCTGTCGGGGAAACCACCCCTATGTGTCTGGTATATGTATATGCTATTCACATCAGAAATGAAGTATACTTTGGGTTTAACATTATGAGCTGCACATTACGATCGGTGTGCCATCCCGTCCGATCACTGCGAGGACACCACCTCCAATTTTAATTATAGGCCTGTTAAATACCTGTTAGTCACTTTATTTCGTTAGTTAGGAATATTTTATTAATTTATATTTTAGATATAGCTCTCAGCTGATAAGCCACACCACTGTTCATGATACTAATTACAGGTAAGTCATTTTGTCTTGCTCAACCAGTCAATGGTGGGAGGAGCAATAGTGTAAATAGAGTGCCCCAGGGATGACGCGTTTTTGTAGGCCAACCCGGAAGTTAGCGGCACACGGGTTCCCTCGACTGAAAGCCTATTCATTTTTCCCATAGACTTTTGGAAAATAAGCTCTGTGTTTAACAAAGGGTTATGACACTTAGACGTTTTGTCTATCAAGATAATCTTTACAAGTTAACACAACATTTATAGATTTTGAAGCCTAAATAAAGTCGTCAGATATAAAAGGCTAACAGTAGGCTATAAACGGACTACAGCACACCATGGTCGCGGATCAACGTCGTCACCACCAAGCGTCCTCAAACTTTATTTAGAAAACAACTCTATTTAAAAACATGCTCACTGATTATGATCTGCGCAGTGTATGAATACTTATCCACTTTTTCATGAGAAATGCTGTCCAAATGTCCTGATTGTCATGATGACGTCTAAAGTCCCCGCCAAAGGAAGTAGTCCCTTTTAGCAATTTGTTAGCAACCGCCGATTTTAAGACACAATAATGGTTTAAAAAATCACAAGTGGGTTATAATTGGTGTGTTTTATGTCATAGATCAAAACGTGAAAGTATTTAGAGACTTTGTTAACCACAGACCTTATTTCAGGCGATTTAGCAAAAACCCATTCAAAAAACCCATAGACTTTACGGCGTTGGAACCAGAAGTCCTAAAATGCTAACTCGCTTCCGGGTTTTGCCTACAAAAACGCGTCATCCCTGGGGCACTCTATAACCTTTGCCAACAAAACTTGCACTTTGCCAATTTCTTTTACAGTAAATACTCTGTAAGCTACAAAATGATAACATAAACGGATTTACTAAGAACTAAGTATTTTCAAAACAACGTTATGACTAGCTGAAATATAGCTAAAGATGCTTGATGTGCAATTTAGTGGACACATGGTTAAAGGGGTACTTCACCCCTGGAAAGATGAACGTGTATTTAAAATTGGTCATTTATGTAGTAGAAATGTGAAATTATTTTTGAATTTGGAGCTTTCTAGACTGAGAAAAGGCAGAAAATGTATTTTTGACTAATGTGGATGAAAGACAACAACTCCCAGAATGCACTTGTTTTGCTGCCCTTGCGAGGCCACGCCCAAACCACGCCTACAGGCGGCATTACCAGGAAAATTCAAACAAATAAATCGTGAGTTAGTTCATACATTTACAGCGAAATGGTGCTAAATTGCTTTGTACCTGGATGTACACCCAAAACCAGGAAAGGACAAGTAAGTTTACATAATTTTCCGATTAAGTTAAAGATTTGGAGCGATGTAAACAGTGGCTGCGGGCCATCAAACACCCGAAGTTTGGAGATGACACCGTTATAGAAAGCCTAAAAAAACGCAGAATATGTAGTCTCCATTTCAAGCACGAGGACTACGAACCAAATATCTTTGCAATGAAGAGAACCATTCTGAAGGACACCGCGATACCATCGATATTCACTTTCCCAGAGGACGAACAGCCTGGGCATCTGGTACTAAGCGTATTCGCTTAGAGGTAAGACTCGCTGATACTAGACTGATAACACAGTAGCCTATATGGTCCGTGTACGTTTTGATAGTTTGTTTTCCAATTTGAAATGAAATACGCAGAAACGAGAAAACGGTCGTTTCCCGTTTTTTCGTTTGTTAAAAAAAACGGAAAAACGATATTTTGACTCGATTTTCGTTTTTTCGGGTCACGGAGAGAAAACGGAAACACGACTTCAAAACTCGTTTTCCACATGTGGGCGGTCATTACACGCCCCTTTCAGCCGATTGGTCAATCAAATCTGAGCCAGTGACGTCATCTTCAGTTCGTTCGACAAAATAACAGTCCTCTGCCGCTATATCAGTAGATTTCATAAATAGGCTTTCTTCTGTGCAACCTAACGCGTATTTCACAGAAATACGTTTGCACAGATAAAAAAAAAAAGTTTAAAAAACCTACAGTAAATTTAATTAAGTCTGTTTTTAAGCTGGCATTGTGTTTTTAAAATGTAAAATGTAAATGCCTCTACATCTGTTACCAAGCGCATGACATCCTTTGGGCTACTACCACCGATCAATAGGCTATACATAATGATAGACTGTTCTCTATTATAGATCAGTGGCTACCGCACTCATTTTTTTTTTCTTATTTTAATGTTTTGTTTACATTTTATACATTTAAATTCAATCATTTATTAGACGCATTCCTTGCAGTAGACTATGCAGTCATATTAGAAAATAGGCTATCCACTAGGTGGCAACACCTAATAACGTTATCACCATCGGGGGGCTTTTTAGTTTTCCTTAGCTTATAAATGGCCATACAGATTTTATCTCTTAAATTAAACACTTTTATGAACACAGTGAACATTATTATATGTCACAGTTTACTTGCTATCCTCACTTTTTCTGTCTTTCCTTCGCTTTTGAATTAATTAGCTATAAATGGCCCTGAACATTTTACTTTCAATTTCGATTTAACGGCTATTGGCGATTCTGCGTCAATTGCTTTAGTGGACAACAGCAAAACAAAAACTCTCGTATATTAAACATTTTTTAACTTTTATTATCTATGTAATTATTTTATTATCTTTTATCATCTTTGTAATTATTTTATTTTGTAAATATTCGTGGCTTAAACAGCGGGAAAATTTACTGTATGCAGTTCTGGATGTTTTGAAAAACTTAAACTAAACGAAAATTATTGTTGCCTTGTCAATATAATTTCTGTTTTTCCCCCTGACTTTCAACTGGTGCGATCATCGTTTCATTAACCGACAAGATTATATTAAATTGGAATTAAACGAAAATAGAATTGATAAATGTCTGTGAATCATTAAACAAATTCCAGGGGTTTAGTTTTAGCCTACATGAACAAATAGCAGAATAAACACAGAACATGAGGATTCATCATCATCACGCACCTGCAGCGCTTCTGTGAACGGAGAACAAATTATTACCAAAATGAAAGGGGAAAAAATGCGACAATATGAGTGTCGGTTCATTTTTGAGAAGTTCACAGAAAGGAAACAGAGACGGCAGAACATTTCTTTGTTTATTTTACGAGCAATGTTTTGTTTTTATTGTGAGCGTACAAAATAATAGGCCTATTTAACCCTTCACAGATTCGAATGGTGTTACATATATTTGACCATAAATGTCTGAGTATTTTAAGTTGTTTCCGCTTTTATAAGAAAATTCAAGTGAACGCGTCGGCGCCTCGCGCTCACACAACATCAGTTTTAGTAACTTGACATCACAGCCTGTTAACTGTCAAAATAACATACATTCAACCAAATATATAAAAAGTTATACTGCTCATTTTAAGTAGTCTGTGTAGGCTACAATAAAAGCGTTTAAATAATAAATATAGTTTAGCCTCCAAATCGTGAATATTGAAACATTTGGATTTGTGTCAAATTAGAGAGGTAGTTAACGCCGGTTTCTGTTTCAGTTCAGCTTTAAATTAATTCGTTTTGTCTTAACATTTATATATTATTTTTGTCATAGCTAAAATAGCTATGTAGCTGTAATTTTGATCTTTAATGTTTGATCTTTACAGGCTATTCCCTCAATCTTTTAACCAAAGGGTTATTAACATTAGCCTATATTCAGCAGGCAATGTTAGGCTATATAAAATAAATAAATAAAGAGAGATGAGCTATTGTTCGATTTTCAAAATTGCTTACACTACTTATTTATTGTGATTTATTCTATTTATTCAAAATAGAATAAAATAAAAACTGTAGTTTTTTTTTGTTGTTGTTTTTTTAATCTGTGCTTTTCATCCGCTCCTCTGTGTGGGTAGCGCAGTTTCACCATGCATATTAAACTACAAACAGCATTACAACAGTCTGTGTGCTGATTAACATTTCTGAAATAAATATTTCTGTGAAATACGCGTTAGGTTGCACAGAAGAAAGCCGATTTATGTCATCTACTGATATAGCGGCAGAGGACTGTTATTTTGTTGAACGAACTGAAGATGACGTCAATGGCTCAGATTTGATTGACCAATCGGCTGAAAGGGGCGTGTAATGACCGCCCACATGTGGAAAACGAGTTTTGAAGTCGTGTTTCTGTTTTCTATCCGTGACCCGAAAAAAACGAAAATCGAGTCAAAATCTCGTTTTCCCGGTTTTTTTAACAAACGAAAAAACGGGAAACGACCGTTTTCTCGTTTCTGCGTATTTCATTTCAAATTGGAAAACAAACTATCAAAACGTACACGGACCCTATATGTAGTGTTGTAGGTAGCAGTAAAACTGCAAACTTAGCAAAGTAACGTTAGATAGACAATTACATATAAGTTGCATATAAGTTTACTGTTATCAAAGTAAAGCCTCTGTTCTGTAAAACTGAGTTTATTTATCTATTTATGCTAACGTTACCACAAAAGCCTGTTGCTGTATTGGTTGAGATGACTGCAGAGACCGATAAATTTGCGAGATGAACCATCAATGTAGTGCAGACAAAATAAAGTTAATTACTGTAAGCTTAAAAATATAATTGACACCCAATTTGATAAAATCTTTGATCTATGTCCGTGAGTAACCTCAAACGCGCATATGTATGGGCGTGGTGAAAAAATGCAGAACTACCTGCTATTACTGGCTGTAGTTTTAAGCCTCTGGCCAAAAAAGCCTCCGATGACGCAAAATGACGATTTTTGCGTAATCGGAGGGTTTTTTACAGAATAAAAATGCATAAATCTCTCATCTCGGGCTGATATGAAGGGGGAAAGCACGCTAATTCGAAAATACTAGTGGTATTCTACTAATACAAAGCTTAATGCTAAATCCTGAAGTAACCCTTTAATCAAAATGTAATCAAAACTGTATATATGAAATTAATATGGCTCTGTATATGAAATAGCCTACTTTAAAAAATTAAACATTGTTATAATTCCTTTAAGTTATCATATTTTGATAAATAATTTGATAAATTTTCCTGCCATAATCATCTTTTTTGACCAGCCATAATTTTAGTTGCAGTTACAACTTCTGGCCACTGGGTGGAAGCATATGGAGTGACACAGCAGTGTCCTCTGTAGAGGCTCAGTTACACCACTGAAAAGCGTGCATTTAAAAAAAAAAGAAAAAGAAAAAAAGACTTGAATAGCTGTCCACAGTAATGTCCACAATGCATAGGGCTGGAACAACTCCCAGGGTTAAATCCAGGAAAATTTCACTAAGATTCACAGTTTAGACTGAAGATCCAAAATATCCATGATGCACAAACATATTGCAAGTCAGCATTAGTCTCAGCCTCAGACATCATGCCCACAGACCGTTGCCTGAATGTCTGATGCATATGGTCAGGCTTGGGAGGGTTACTTTAAAAAATGTATTCCGTTAGTTACAAATTACTTAATAAAAAAGTATTCAGTAACGTAATCCAAGTGCCATAATATGGAAGTAATGTAATCTGATTACTTTTGGATTACTTCAAGGTCACATATACAAAGAAAGAAAGAAAGAAAGAAAGGGGTCAACTTCACTGTAAATAAATTGCATTTTTTTTTTTTTTTTTTGCAAGTTTTTTAAATATTACAAATGTCCATATTTGTGGGTCTCAACAATAGAAATATTTACAAAATCTGATAAATTACCAATTGCAATATTACTATCGTTATTATTTAGAGCTTAAAAATAGGCCTATAAAAGTGACATGAGATCATAACTACACTGAACAAGGTAGGATCAAACATTTCTGTTCTTGTTTGTTCTGATTTTTAATGTTTAGCATTTTAGTTACTTTTAAAACCTATTAAAACTAAGCAATCATGTCTCATTTCCACAACTTGGGAATACACAGCCCTGAATATACATATGTAAAGGGCTATTCAGACATCTAGTGGCTACAGTATGGTGTTGCAGATTATTTTTTAGCCCTTTAGTGTTTTCATAGCTGGAAGGCAGAGTTTGCACTGTACAACCATGTTGTTTGCATTTTCTTCTTTGAAAACAAAATAGCAGCAAAATTTCCATTAATTGAAAGCGTTTTCTCCAAGGGCAGCGCTTTATGTGGTGTTAAATAAAATAATTTTCAATTCAAATCAATTCACATTTATTTGTATAGTGCTTTTCACAATACATATCGTTTCAAAGCAGCTTTACAGAGAATCCATGTCAACCTTACAATTTAAAGAATGCAGTTAGCAAATAATGTAATAATTTAGGCAATTAATGTACAAACACTTTTAGCATTTTACTTGAAGGTAGAAACAATGAGCTCCTGGAAAAATGAATTACATATTAACAATAATTAGGATATATAGAAATTAGGAATGTGCATGTTGATCCAGATGTTGCATCTTCTGAAGTCCTCGCTTTTCATGCCCCTAAACATGATGCGGAACAAAACGAACTGTGATTGGTTGCGTTACATGTCAGTCAAACATCCTCTTGGGCGGTCCTTGGCCCATGAAAGCTTCGATACAGTCCAGACCTTCTGCCGTCAGTCTGAAGGTCTGGCTATGTGAGACTACACTGTCCTGAATGAAATGCTTACATCCCTTTACACTTAACATTGTTTAAAAGCTAAATGGTTGTGACAGAATTACACATACTGTAAATAAAACTCATCCTCTATATAATCATCAGGTGAGAAATGTATTAATGAGGGATGCAGGTTGTTGTTTTTAAAAGCGCATTTTCTACGCCATTCACCTGTAAGAAGAAAACAGATTCACAGAAGGTAAAGGAAATTAACTTGATTGATGTTCATTTCACACACAGTCACACACAAAACACTAAAATAAAGAATCTACAATCTGATAAACTGAATCACAGTGTCATCTACTGGACTATCAGTACAGCATGTTTGAATGATGCTTTGTGATTAATGTGTTAGCTTACACTAAGGATTTTGTTGTTTCTATAAAATGGCATGCAAAATATAACAGTCATGTGATTTTTTTGCATGTGATTTGAAACAAAACTTCTAACTTTCAGTTTAAAATCCAATCATCTTTCCAAAACTTCACATCTAAAAAAAAAAAAAAAAGCAGCACTATCTTTAGTCATTATATGATGTTTGTGTAATGTTGACTGAATGAAACCACATCACACATTCACACACAGAAAACACAACCAGAAATTCTCACCAGTTACACCTGCAGCCACCAGAATACAGACAGCTACTCCTCCTATAGCAAGTAAATACACAATCCAATCTGTAATGAAAAAAAAAAGTCATTATTACCAGAGACTGATTTTATGCATTGCATTGTTCATGTTGATTACTTTTGAATTGTGAACAACACACATTTGTTGATGTGCCACTTGACATGCATGTTACAGTAATAGAGATGATCTCAATTATATTTTAATATTGAGAGCTCTCTTTTTCAGTCAGGCCACAATGAAAACACAAACATTGAAGTATACTCTAGACCTGCTTAAGGGAAAATGAACTGAATGAGTGAATTATACTCACTATTGACAGTCTCACTACTCTTTTCACTGATAATGCTGATGCTGTGCTGCCGACAGATGCTGCTGCTGTTAGTGATGATCTTCAGTTCATAAAGTCCAGAGTCTGTGTTTCTGGTGTTCATGATGGTCAGAGATCCAGTCTGATGATCCAGCTTCAGTCTGTCTCTGAATCTCTCATCACACTGAACATCTGTACAGATCTTACTCTGATCTCCAGTGATTTCAGCGATGCATGTGTCATTGAAGTACCATGTCATCAAATCTTTGGGGGTTTTCATTACACCAGGATCTAAAGTGACAGATTCTCCCTCTTTCACTGACTTTGTCTTTGTTCTATTCATCTCTGCACCAGGAACATCTGAAACACAAATAATTTGCAAAACACACACAAAAAAAAAATTGCACAGTTGCATTTCACCCCCTAGTGGCAGTCGCATGGAACTTTCAAATTGGTTGTGAAACAGCCATTAACTTCCATTATTATTCACCATGGTAAAATAAAGCAATAAGCCCCAAGAAGCTGTGGTTTACAGTAAATTTATAACAGCTAAGGGGCGTTGTTAGGCACAACATAGAGCGGAGCTGTTTTACATTCACTGTGAACCACAGCTTCACGGGGCTTATTGCTTGAATGAAATTGTTACCACACAATACAAATATTAAAGCAAAAAAATGTTTTTCAAAATGATATGTATCAATGAAACTTACATGAAGTAAAATCATCAAAAGGCTTCCTTCCACTGGAAAAAAAAATAGTCCCTAACCGTGAACAGCAACAGAAGTTACATTTAATATGCCATTAGATGGCAGCAAAGGTTGTCTTTATGAACGAGTCACTCAGTCGCAGTCACTGTCAGTGTCGGGCACGGGAATACCCATTAAATGCCCATTGAATTGCCATGGAACAGCTCGGCCAGAGCCGTTGAACTCGGCAAAATCTCAGTTTCCTTCTAATTTCGAACCATTTCTCCTCCTAATGTCCTCTATATCACTTTAAAATACAGCATTCTGTGCAGAATTCAAATGGGTTGGATGCATTTTGTGGTCTACATTCAATCTAGTAAATATGTGAGCAAATGACTGATTTCAGCCACAGCTTCAGCGTCTGTTTATAGTGTAGGAGGGGGCGGGATTTCAGATTCTAGAGAGCATTTGATTGGACAGAAGATCTGATGAGAAGCTGAAGTGTGATGTGATGTCATGAAAATCCATGATCCATTTTAGCAGAAGTGAGTGACTTAAAGTTTTGAATGCTTATATCTCTGTAACGAATGTAGCGGTTATTAATCAATTTATGGATGAAATATGAATATAATAATTCATAAGGTTATGAATAAATTATGATTCATATATCGACCCAACGGGGAATTAAACATATATTGTGAATCAATTACAACGAATTATAATCAATTACATATATGATTAGTTCTGGTTTAATAATTATTTAGAGAAACTGTTCGTTTGTCCAGCAAACTAAGTCCCTCACAGAATATTATAAACGGAGTTATTCTCTGGCCATGAAAATAACTTATAGCATCAAATCATAAAGCGATCGAAAAACGTTAAAGTGACTTGGTCTTCAGTTGAAAGAACAAACAGAACAATCGAGCATGAATTAAGTGTTTAATATATGCAGCTATGACTACAGGGATTATACTACGTCTAAAATATATACAGAAGGTATACACATATATATATACACAAGAGTGAAAATGAAGAGAAGACAGGAAAAGAAAGATGATCAAAGAATGGCAAATTACACAGTCAAACCTTTTTGAGAGAGAGCCAGCACAGAAATCAGTTTTAACAAATTTCAGGTAAATTCTAATACTTGCGTATTGGTTCAAGTCCGTGTGTAGCAGTTTCAATGCGCCTGGCTGGGTTGGTCCTTTCCGAGAGGGTTTCTCCGGCGGGGTTTTCAAAACAGGGTTTAAACTGAAGAGTAACTTAGCCGAAGAGAGAGAAGAGAGAGAGAGAGAGTCTAAGGAAGTGGTCCTCCTGAGCTGCGCGCGTGGTTGGGAAGCGCGGTCACCTGAGGCGTCCGGAGGGACGTGCACGAGACGATCGGGAGGTCACCGGGAGAACAAAAGAGAAGGTGTGTGTCGTTGTTTTTATGGAAACCCAAGCTAACACACCTCCTGAATTGTAGCGGCCAATAGATGCGCAGCACTATTTGGCGGGCAAAGTTCCTTGGTTTGGTCTCCTAGATGAATTTGCATACTTAATGGCTATCAGATCAGATTTCGAAATGGAGTGCGTTCTTCACAGTATCATTAAACACATAGAAAAATGCATTTGTCAGCTGTGTGACATATCTCAGTGAATAGCTCGTGTCCGGAGCTTTACGGAGAGACCAAACTCGACAGATCAGAAAGGCATAGACAAGAAGTTATGGTTTACAGACAGAATTCTATCATTAAAATGCACACTAGCACAAATACACTCATTTAAACACTAGGAAACATGCATACGCTTCAAAATACAGGATGGGTATATGTTGGCATAATTGTATCTTACATATACAGTCAAAAATGTATGTTTGTGTGTTTCTGTATGCGTCTGTGTGTGTGTTTTTGTGTGTCCCTGTGTGTGTGGGGTGTTGGAATGTGGATCTGGTCAGTCTCTGGGGGGGGGGGTGCTCCTTTTGAAGTCACCGAAGTGAGGAAGTTGGGAGTTTTTCTGTTTACCCTCGCAGGTCCACAAAAGTGTCAAGTGGGCTCATCTTATGGCAGCCTGTTCGGAGCCGGGATGGTTTTACAACCCAGTCCAGCATGCTAAAAGTGTTCTGAACATTCCAAAGTTTATTGATTATCCTGATACGTGTGCATATGCTACAATCTCCTAAATATGAATTTTGTCATTGTTTTGGAACACCAGCTTATTCATAACCTTAAGGCTATATTCATACTAAAAGTTAAAAAACTTACATTTTGATTTCAGGGGGACTTTAAATGTTAAAAGGACAAGATCACAGTGGAAATTCAAACAGACTTCTTTTTTTTTTTTTTTTTTTTTTTTTGAACATAGGATTTGGAATGACTAAATCTGAATGCAGGTAATTCACTCGATACATCTCTCACACCACTATTCTAAATAATACAATAAGCTTCAATGAACAATATCAATAGAGAACAAACATATGTTTACTTTGCTAAGAGAGGTTGCTCAGACAGACAACATACACACTCAGTGGTGCAGCGATACTTATGTAGGCTGTATGTAGCGCAGCAATATACAGCTAAAAACTGTCTGTTATATACAGGTAGAAACAGTGTACTGGATGCGTCATCAGTGTAGACTCGTTGCATTCAAAATCAAAAACTTCCCTACTATATAGCATACCCAAAATAGGATGCCAAATGATTTAGGCGAAAAGTCCCCGGATGACCTACTACTTCCGGCAAGATCCTAAAATGCGCATTCGATGGACACCTTACTATCCTTTGAGGCCACGGGAGAGGATTTCTGAATGGCACACTGTAAAAAATTACCGTGATTTTAACAGTAAAAGACTGTAAAAATGCTGCGGTGAAAAACTGTTGATTGGTTTACAGAAAGTTTCCGTACTATATACGGTGAATAACTGTAATAGATCTAACGGTACATTTAATGTAATTTTACGGTAAAATACCGTTAAATTCACAGTTTTTGGACGTGAAAAATAACAATTCATTGTAAAATTTACAGTGAAAAACCGTATTTTGACATTCCCACAATTCCCTGCGTGACACTTCACATTTGATATATTTTCGTTGAAATAACTCTGTTTCTTTTTAGTTTTTCTCATTTTTTTATAATCAGTTATGTACATTAGGGTTTTATGTTACATCTAATGTTGTTAAATTAATGTTTATTGCATTTTTAAAATTTCATGCATGTTACCATGATGGTGTTTAGTGTGTGTGTGAATGACACTGTGTGCTCCTTCTATATATTAGTATTGTCCTTCTCAGCTTGTGGAAAAGCTGCTTGTGATGAACTTTGATTCATCATGTGACTCTCATCACCACTGTGTTTGGTGACTGTCAGTGTATTATAAAGGTACAAAACAGATATTAGTACTTCATTAGGTTGGTAAATTAACATTATATCAGTTAATGAAATACGTTATTTTACCGTAAATTTAACAGATTTAAAATGTAAAATTCACATGTAACTCCGTAAGTATGTTTACGGTTAGATGTCATTTTTACAGTATTGTTCTGGTAACCACAGCTGCCGGTATTTTTCCGTAGAAACAACGGGATTTTTTTTACAGTGCAGTGAAGCTACGCATCTGACACTGGTAGGTCACATGATAATGACAACATGGCAAATGTAGTATGTCACAATTTCATTCATACTACCATATATTTATACTATTTAGAATGTACTTTTTTAACGGTCACAAAGTAGTGATGGGCAGATCGAGACTTCGTGAAACACTGAAGCAGTTGAAGCAAATGTGCTGTAATGTGGCAAGGCTTTGAAACAATGACACCCGTCTCCACGGTGACTCCTAGTGGTCAGAACAGTGTAAATGCAACAAAACTCAGGCCAAACATGCATTAAAACACCTTTTACAAATCATTATTGCAAAAGTTTTATTGAAAGTAAAATCTATCAAATGCAATTAACTAATAGTCTAATAAGATTAAATGTATAATATGTGTTCTTTTATCAAATTTCAGGGCTTGTTTTGTTTGTTCCATGGCTCAAGCTAAACAGGCCAATAAGAGATTAATAACTACCATTATTCATTTAAATCATTCTAATGTCTATTAGACAGTCGGCTAGTGGTGACAGCAGTGGCAATCCACCTGTCACTCAAGTTGCTGCGCCCTTAATTATGCAGAACTTTAAGGCTTAATATAATTTAAACAGATGAGTTATAAAACAAAATCACCCCCACAGTTGTCATGAAGGGCAAAATTAACAGTATAGACCAAAACCACAATTTGTATCAGCCTGTAATCATGTTTCTTTCTGCTGTAAAGTTGGGCATTTTAACATGGGGGTCAATGAGATTCTGCTCTCTTTTGGAGCTTGTCCCTAGCGGTCAGACGATGAATTGCAGTTTAAGTCACTTGGCTTCAAGAGAAACAGAGGGATGTTGCTGCTTGATCTTACTCCAAAGGTCTCACTTTATCGTTCACTTCAAATTAATAGTGTATTTACAGAGCCCCGGACATGACATGACATGTCATATGCAGGACTCTGTATGTATTACCCTTAAAATCTATTATCTAATTGTGTGTCCAAAAACAACACATTCTCTTTCTAGACCTGAAAATATCCACAATATGTGATTAAAAAACACATTTTTAATTTTTATTTTTACTTCTGCACTTTGGATTCCCAGTGAAATCGCTTTAGAGAAAAGCGTCTGCTAAATGACTAAAATAAAATAAATATAAGTATATTAAATGAATTTTATCACACAATAAAAGAAGGTCATATACTGGAGGGGTCCACAAAGGTCTGGGATGCAGCTATACACAGGTAAAGAGAAACAGCTCTGAAAGTAACTGATGTAATCAGATTGTGAATAAGCATTAAATGACTCACCATGGACAGTGATAATAAAGATCTTTTCACTGATGCTGTTGCTGCTGATGAACTTTAGTTTATAGAGTCCAGAGTGTGTGTTTGTGATGTTCATGATGGTCAGAGATCCAGTCTGATGATCCAGCTTCAGTCTGACTCTGAATCTCTCAGTACCTTTATTACACTGAACATCTGTACAGATCTTACTGAGATCTCCATTGATTTTAGCGATGCGAATGTTATTAAAATACCATTTAATCTTCTCTTGTTGGTTTGTTTTAACATTTGTGTTCAGAGTGACTGAATCTCCCTCCATCACTGACACTCTCTCTGTATCGACACCAGACACACCTGAAAAAGAAAGGAAAACATAATCATAAATCACTTCTACAGTCGCGCACGCTGTCATTCTAAATTCTCAGCCTCTTAAAACAACAATTAATTATTAAAATAATAAATGATGGGTCAGTCAGTGAACAAAGCTCGGTTAAGGATTTAAAGAGTTTTACGGACAAGTGCTTTGCTGTGAAAAAAACAAAAACAAATCGCAAGATGACATAGAGTCACTATGAGAGGATAAATAAAACACCGATTACGGACAGGAGGACCGCGTCATGAAGAATATTATTTGCGTCGACGACAGCTGCGGATTAATAGCCAAAAGAAATCTGAATTTCAATCTTTACAGCGGTAGAATACCATGAAAACGCGTCACAGAAACACATGCTTACCAGGCTGTAAAAACCATGGAATGAAAATAAAGAGACTCATCATCTCTACTCCGGAAAACTGATTCTGTGGAAACAAGTATTTTCTGTCTATGTTGACGCCTACCGAAAATGAAAGTAACCGGAGATAGGGACTTTCTGATGACACTTCTATAGACATTTCCAGTGTTTTGTAAAAGAAAGAAAAAAAGACAATTTACTTTTTATTTTGACCATTATAAATGTGCTCAGTAACTATCTACACTGAGGGCAAATTCCAAAGGGAGCATCTATATGCCCTAAAGGAGGGCAGCCTAGTGTAGATAGATAGCCTCAGCATATTTATAACGGTCAAAATAAAACGTAAGTTGTCTTTTTTTTTCTTTATTGAAGTGGGGACTCTGGAGGGAGCAGGACACCTGCGTGCCATTATGTAGATGTTTGGAACGCACTATTAAGGGAGCAATCAGGGTTGCCAGGTTTTCACAACATAAGCCGCCCAATTGCTACTTAAAACTAGCCCAATAGCGTTTCGGGGGTCGGGGTCTCACGGTAAAAAATCGCGTTCCGGGGGTAAAATCCGCGTATTTCACCTTGTCCTATGCGACACAATGTGACGCCGCGACAAGCAATAAAAGGTATCTTTTCCATGTTAATCTGAATTTTTGTCCTAACCAGCCACGATACGCGAATATTCTATTTTAGAAACAGTTTCTATTTCTCCGCAACGTCGCGGCTGAAACAGCAACACAAAGTATGGCAATGATAATCTCAGGTACTGTTAATGTGCTTTATTTAATGTTAAAAGTATCTAACGTGAGTTTGAATTTCATTCTGTGTTCCCAGCTTTTTAGCTGTAATGAAAACAACACTAAGAACGTTCAAACTGTCAACTCAGTGCGAACAAACAAGTGTATTCTATGACAAATAATGGTTCTGTCACTCCGTATATACTTTAAATAACGTTTAAATAGTGTAATATTATGAATTTTACTTGCCTATTTCATTGTGTCTGCTGTGCTCTTGCCGAGAGAGCCCGCCCACACTCTCTTCTGATTGGCTGTGGTTTTTTATTTGCTTTGATTGATGGGCTAAATATCATGTTATTTGGGGGTCGCTTTAATTTGTGGCAACAGTGTAAAAGTAGCCCAATTCCGCAGGAAAAATGGAGGACTTGGCAACACTGTGAGCAATTATTTTCACCTGGGATGTGCATGACAAAGCAGCGTGGCGTCCATCAGCTGATTAGCTCAGACAGAATTTTTTTATTATTGTTTTTAACATAACTGTTGCAAACAAAGATAGATTTTATATATGACTTTGTATGTTTGACTGAATTGTTTGCTTAATTTCTTATTGTATAGCTTCTTATTGGATACCTTTTACTTATACTTTTATAACGGATATTATTAATGTTAAAACTGACATTTAACAAAAAGAGATGGTTGTATTTTATGTTATAATTTTATTTTTATTACAGTGAAGATAATTAGAGTTGGCTATGCACATATTAGGCTACCAAACCACATATTAATATGTTAATTATTTTTAAAATGTAAACCCAAGGAGGGTTGTGTTTTATATTTCGTTTGCAGTAAAGATAATCAAGAAACTCATAAGCCTGAACCACATTTGTGTGGCTATAAATATGTTTAAGACTTTTTAAATGAAAACGAAAAGAGGCAGAGTGGTGTTTTATAATATTTTGTTTTATTGTTGCCTAAAATACACATACAGAGACAACCGGAATAGCCAGAGTGAGCTGAGTGACGCTATCAAGAATGCTGCTGTCCGAGACAGCAACATAGTGTGGCCCAGATCTGGCCCACATCTGGTAAATGTGGATTACACTCGAACCAGATGTGGGCCGGATCTGGGCCGACACTATGTTGCTGTCAGTACCATTTGCAGAATCACTGGACTTGCGTCCTCCTGTCCTCAGGGGTCCGTTCTCCTGAGTCAAACTTGTCAAGTCCGAACTAACAAGGATGCAAGTCCTAACTTTGTGTACTTGGTATTGAGAAACGCCTCCTGTCTCAAATGGCACATTTCATTTGCACTTGTGGTCTTACAATGGCCACTGTGTGCACATGTCCATTAAGTCCTCAAGACTGCAGAGTGTCTTTTGTCATTTTAGGTTTCAGATGGGTTCCACAGCAGACTTCTACCCAACAGTCAAAGCAGCATTATGTCACAAAAGTGTGGACTTTGAGGAAGACAGCTAGGGCTTAGAGTTTAATTTGGGACAGGGCAGTAGTCAACTGTTTTCTTTGTAGGAGGCATAACATCTAACATCTGTTTTTTTTCTTTGCAAAAATAGAGTATGCTGCTGCCATTTTAAAATATGCAGCACTGAAAACAACTAAAAAACTATGATAGCCTCAGGAAAAAACACTTTGGTGGACTCACAACCTATGGATTGTAGAGTAGATTCAAGAGTATGTTCTTTAGCATGATGTACATCAATAATCAGTCCATAAGCCATTTCTTGTTTTGATCTCTTGTTATATAATATAATATGCCAAGTACATCATCAACCATAATAGGAAGAATAAAATTTATATGTCAAACGATTGATAGAACATCTTGAGGGTGAGTAAATGACAGAATATTTATTTGTGACCCTTGACCACAAACCCAGTCACAAGTCGCATGAGTATATTTGTAGAAATAGCCAACAATATGTTGTATGGATCAAAATTAACGATTATTGAAAGATCATGTTCTATGAAGATATTTTGTAAATTTCCTACCATAAATATATGAAAAATGTATTTTTGTGAGTGGATATGCATTGCTAAGGACTTAATTTGGACAACTTTAAAGGCGATTTTCTCAATATTTTGATTTTTTTGCATCCTCAGATTCCAGATTTTCAAATAGTTGTATCTCGGCCAAATATTGTCCAATCCTACAAACCATACATTAATTGAAAGCTTATTTATTCAGCTTTCAGATGATGTATAAACCTCAGTTTCAAAAAATATAGCCTACCATTATGTGGTCTGGGGTCACATTTTTGGGTGAACTATCCCTTTAATGGAAAATTCATTGTACCACAATGTATTTAACACAAAACTCAGTACAAGACACTGAAGTAAATTATTCCAAATAACCAATGACTTCAACACAATCTAAGAATTTTTTAAATATGATTGTTTTTGATGTGTAAAACATTTTTTTAAGGATTAATTTTATTTCACTGTAAAGCTATTCTGTGTAGGAGGGAAGTCAGACTGTGACTGTGAGGTTTATAACTGCAGGACAGGAAGAAGCTCTACACCTATACATAGATGAAACAGTTACCACTTGCCTGCAAAGCTGTTTGTCCATCCAGCAGATCAAACCATGTTTCTGAAGAAAACCAACCGCAGCAGGTTTCAGTTTGACTTGAGCTCGAGATGTCGAGCTGCCAGTGTCTCACCTCAGTAAGAGTTTACTGAAAAAAATGAAAAGAGTTTGTTGAAAAAAATGAAAAAATGAAAATGATCATTTTTGTCATTAATTACTCACCCTCATGTCGTTCCACACCCGCAAGACCTTCGTTCATCTTCAGAACACAAATTAAAATATTTTTTGATGAAATCCGAGAGGTATATGATTTGTCCATAGATGAGAGAGGGGCGTGGTTTGCAGAACTTTACACACTGGATGAGAAGCGCCACGTTTTTAAATAAGAAAACATTTCAGAATCCTCTATTATAATGCATTAATTGCCCCAAATCCTTGTTAATGTAAGCTACACTAAGACTTCATCTTCATCATTTTACGTCCTAGTCTGACTATATGACTGTACATTTTAATATCAGTGCTAATAGCCAATAAGTTATATGCCATATTTTCTTTTAGGCTTAATTTATGACTCTGGATTATCTGTATTTTTTTAGAAATAGAGATCACGGTTCTACAGTGATTCTGAAAACAAAACATTAGGCAGCCAAACAAAATAATATGTAGCCTAATTTACTTAAGGTTCTGACAAAACGTTCTATTTAAAGTTATAAATGAGTATATTAAAATATATATAAATATATATATATATATATATATATATATATAAAAAAAAAAAAAAATATATATATATATATATATATATATATATATATATATATATATATATATATATATAATTGAAATGAATTCATTATGTAAAAAAATTAATGAATGAAGACTTTTGTTCAGAGTTTTTCAACAGATTTTATCGAATACATTTTAACAGTCACTGGTCGCCTTCGACAGGCTTAACAGTGTAATACAATCTGTATCAAGCATAACATTAGTTTTCAAGGTCACTTACGCGTTTTGATTGCGATTGCCACAACATCAGTGTTTATATCCAGACTATAAACGTTTAATTCACAGTATTTTTTTTCCATAAATGAGCCTTGATATATATTTATTGAGGCTTATTTTACTGTTCCCCTGTCTTGGTTTTGTGTTTATGGACTGTATTTACTTCCTTGTTCAGTGCCTTATGCCACCCTGTTTGTTGCCATAGTTACCCTCATTAGTTGTCATAGTGATTAATCAGTTTCAGGTGTGCCTTGTTAACCTCTTGTTATCCTGTATATTCCCCTGTGTTTCAGAGCCCATCCACACGGAGATGTATCGGCGGTTCCTCCAGATGGAGCTTGTGTTTTGAAAATGCTATTTTTTGAAACCTGGCCACAGATTGGATAAATCTGAAAACAACACCCTTGACACCACTACAGACATGTAACAGCAACAGCAACAATAGCAGACTACATGCTTGTGTTCGTGCTGCAGAAGCTGCAGAAGCAGCTTGGACAAGTGTTGCGAATTAGCCTTTGGCTATATACACTGTGATACAGACATCAGATTGTTTTGTTATAATGATCTATGTTGGTGGTATCTGTCCCTATCAAATAAACTATTAAATACTGAAGTAAAAATCAAGCATTCTGCGTTAGTTCAGGCAGGCTTCATAGTCAAGCTCCACTATCAGCTGATTCGCAAATTCCAACTCCACCCATATTAGCTGATCCGATTTCTATGGACTCCATTGGCAACTCTCAAATAAGGCGCATTACTTAAACGCAGCTTCTGTCTCTCTGCCTGCTTGGCTGCTTCCACTGCACACTGCTTGCAACCCACCTCCTCCCCAGCTCCTCCTTAAACTTGAGTTTAACTTAATCAGTGTCATTCTGATGTCATTGATGCATGCTCTGTTCTCAATGGGGGGGGGGGGGGGGGGGGGGGGGGGTTTCTGCTGCTCTCCCAGTTAAAAATGGGAGGTTGTCCCCAGAAGCTGCTGCTGTTCCCGGCCTTGGCTTTGAAAAGGACGGGGAATTTAGAACAGAGCCATACCGCCAAATTGTAACTTTAGCAAAATATGCCAATAAAAAATTTGTTTGTCTCTTGTATGTTTTGACTTAAGTGTTCCTGACTGAACTTGTAAGCGCATGCTCCAAGTCTTATTCTCTGTTTTTAGTGTATCTCTGTGGCAGAATTACAGCACCACTGGTCTGGCTTTTGAGTCGGTTCCAGTGGTTTCGTTTGTACGCAGATATTTCTTGAGTTGATGCTGTGTTTACAGAATTTGTTTTTAGAACAAGGGAAAAAAAGATTGGATAGGGAAAGCTCTGGCTTTATGTGGATCTGGCCTCAGTCTCGGTTTGTCGGTTGTCTCTGCATGTAGGGTGAAGTTGCTACGCTCTTGCTCTGTGAAGTTAATAGAGTTACCCTCTTAAAACACTCTACATAGCGCTCTTCTTGAATACATGCAGCAATTGTATCAGCTATGCACCGGTACAGTCAGAAACACACACACACACACACACACACACACACACACACACACACATTGTCTGGTTATTAAGACTTTATATAGGCCTATATAATAACATGCGCACAGTGTGTGTGTGTGTGTGTGTGTGTGTGTGTGTGTGAGAGAGAGTGAAACAGTAGGGTGATCAAACTCAGTGGGGGGAGGATACACACCAAATAGGTTTATTAGATCAGTTTTCACTGAAACGCTGGAGATGTTCTGAAACATGATGCTTGTTTTGTTCAGTTTGTGTTGGTGGAGTCTGATTGGTAAGTTATATATATACAGCTATGGAAAAAATTAAGAGACAACTTAACATTGATTTCTGAACTTGGAGTGGTCTCTTAATTTTTTCCATAGCTGTATATTGATAGCCTAATTTCTTCCAGTTTTAGGCAAATAATTCTGCTGCTATTGTTTAAATTTGCATTTGCTGTTTTTCTTTCTTTTTTTTTTAGGTCTTATTTAATGAGCCAAATATAAAAATGTGAAACTACTGAAAATGTCTAGATGAAATAAACTTATTCACTTGTCATGCAACTTCAAATGTTTATTTTGCTCTACATGCAGATAACTTTTAAACACAATAAAGATCAAATGTCACCTTTTATTTTGATTTTTATCTCTGCTGCTGCTAAAGATTATGAACTGATTTCAGTTTTGAACCTGTTCATGTTCTCCAGGTGTGTTTGGTGATTCAGTGTCAGTGATGGAGGGAGATTCTGCCACTTTATACACTGATGTTACTGAAATACATGAAGATGAAGATTTACTGTGGAAATATGGAGCTGAAAACTCTCTGATAGCCGAAATCAGTAGAGCTGCTGGAATCTTCTCCACATATGATGGTACTGATGGGAGATTCAGAGACAGACTGAAGCTGGACGATCAAACTGGATCTCTGACCATCACAAACATCACAACTGAACATGCTGGAGTTTATCAACTACTAATAAGTGGAGCGAAACGATCATCAAAAACATTCAGTGTTTCTGTCTATGGTGAGTAGAGATCATTTCTTCGGTTCTTTATATATTCTTGTTATTAGTTGAATATTGCTGAATATTGTATAATACTGATGAATATTGCTCAAGACAAGCTAAACTTAACTGATAGCATACTATTGATTACCACAAAATTATTCTTTAAAAAAAACCTGAAAAAAAAAACAAAATAAAAAAATGGTTACGGCAAGAAAAGAGAAAACGGCAAGTCGCTTACAGAGGAAGTCAATGATGTTAAATTTGTAAAGATTTAAAAGGAGAAATGTGAAGCTAATTATTTAATAGAAACACAATAATTCTTCTCCTTAAACTTGAGTAGTATTTGAACTGTAAAGTTATTTCAATCAAATTTTTTGGGGTCATTTTAGGTGTTCTGTTGTCAGAGTGACAGAATTGTAAAATTAGACATAAAGGTTAGCAAGTAATTTTTACTAAAATCATGTTAACATTCATGTTGTCCATGTCTTGTGGCCATACTATTGATTTTTGCTTTTCTGCAGGACAAATAGAAATAAACTACAACATTACACCACAAATGCTGTTGATTAAGCTGAACTCCGAATGTTCCTTTAACTATTTACATATTGAAATGTTTACTCATATATTTTGAGATGAGAAACACTCACTGTCATCACAATACATCGAAAATAAGATCTGATGACTAGATTTACCCACATTTGTTTATTCTATCATGTTTTACAGCTCCCCTGCCCACTCCTAACATTAACAGAGACTCTTCACAATGTTCATCTTCATCATCATCAAATTGTTCATTGGTGTGTTCAGCTGTGAATGTGAGTCATGTGACTCTCTCCTGGTACAAAGGAAACAGTTTATTGTCCAGCATCAGTGTGTCTGATCTCAGCATCAGTCTCTCTCTACCTCTGGAGGTGGAATATCAGGATAAAAACACCTACAGCTGTGTGCTGAACAATCCCATCAGCAACCAGACTCAACATCTGGACAACATCACTCGACTCTGTCACACATGTGCAGGTAGCGGTGATGTACTCTGTGTTTATTTAATGTGACAGATTCACTCACACTAATGATTTATTTCATCCATTACAGGTCAGAATCTACCTTTATTGTACATAGTGCTGATCTCTGCTGCTGCTGCTGCTGGATCTCTGTTGATTGTAGCTGCAGTCGTGATATGCTGCACCTGCAGGAGATGCAGAAAAAAAGGTCAAGAGAGCAATTATTAATTTAAAATATTAATGCATCTGAAGCAGAAACATTTATTTGTTACAGATTTACACATTTCTATGTAAAACTGCTAGCTTTGTTGTTTTAACAATATGTATTATTGTCAATGCAGTTCAGATCCAGGAGGAAGACGAAACTGATTCAGCATTGTGTAAACCAACAACACACACAAAAAAGGTAAGAAGTTACAGGAAATTGTTGCAGTCAGTTAGTGATTGAAGCCTGCTGATTGAAGTTGGCAGCAGCGGATGGTCAGTGAACAGGCGTGGGTGGTTTATCGAATCAACTGTCATTGTCACCTTCAGTAGGGAGCAGATCAAAAGGAGAGCAGTTTATACTATCATCATTGATTAATATTTATCATCATTGAATTATTAAATCTGACAGCCCCAGTCACCATTCACATCCATCACATCTCTTTTGCCCCCTACAACAAGCACATTTAAGTGCACGTCAGTTCGCTGATTACTCAAAAATCAGCTTCTGCTGTCGTCCCATTAGTGACGTTAAAAATCATTTGTGCATCTGATTGAGTATTTCATTTATGTCAGTTGTGAAGCATTAAAAACCAAAGTGTTCAAGAGAACATTTTTATATTTTTTTGGAGGGGTCAAAAAAAAGAGCCAAAGTATAACCTCCTCCACAGCAAAACACTCGCTGAGTGGTTGGATATTCTTAAAGGGATAGTTCACCCAAAAATGAGAATTCAGTCATCATTTACTCAACTTCAAGTTGTTCCAAACCTCCATGAGTTTCTTTCTTCTGCTGAACACAAAGGAAGATATTTTAAAGATTGTTTGTAACCAAACAGTTGCGGGGCCCCAGATAACAAGCAACCATCGAAACAACGTTAAATAAATGTTGAAAAAATGTTGACGGCTCCACAAACAGCATTACCAGCTTCACTTATTACTAACCAGATTAACTTTAATTCTGTCATTTATCTACAGAAGTTCTTTTTGAGAATTAACAGAGGTTTAGATGTTGATGTTTTATTGAAAATGTTTGGTCGCCGTTATGATGATCAGTGTTTGCTTTAGTTGGGCAGTTTGTCTCTCGGCTGTTTATGTGAGTTTGTGGTCTTTGTAACAGTGTTTAGAATTTTGTGGCAAGGAAAGCCAGAGACAAAGATGACCAGGAGATATAGTTTTCAGCATTATGAAGAAGAATAATAAATAATATTATTGACATGACCACACACATTGTTGCCTTATCAGCTTATTAAGCATAATCAGATTAAAAATGTGCATGTAAACGCTAAGTGAAAGTGGTTGGATTTTTTTTTTTTTTAACTTACTGGTCATACACAAGCCAAGTGAAATCTTTTACAACAGTACAGACATTTAAAAACCATTTCTCAACCTGTAAATCTGTTTAAAGCGTGGGTGCCATGGCATTTGACCTGGTACTTTTTGAACACATTAAGAATTCATTTGTAAACAACAGTGCAGATTGTCTTTTAACGCACGGAGTGCACGAATACAGCATGGAAAAGAGAACCACCAATAAAAAGCAAAACATATGAATGAATTAGATTTGGTTACACATTTATTCGAATGAGAGCCACTGGGTTCCACCAAGGAACAGTGATCATGATGTGTGTCGTCTGACTGAACTAGATCACTCTCGTTGTTGCATTAGTTTAGTTTATGGGCAGCCCATTTCTGATTTTGATGTGCTGCTGTCTGCCTGAAAATATATATAAAAAAAAATGTGTTTGTTTGTTTTTTTTTTAAATTTGCAAAGCTCATGAATTAAGTGTTATGACGTGTATTAGTTAGGCCTATGTAGGCTAAAAACATTTGACTATTACACCAAAACCAGCCTGTGGTCTGTGACTATGGCCTAATAATTTAAATAATCTTTTGTTTAAAATCATATACAAATAGTTATAACTATAGATGCATGTGTTCTTTATTCAAAAATCAACTATATAAAATCATCTTTTATAGGACAGAGCGGTTTACCCATGTTAGATGTGCTGAAGTCTGTCCTCGAGCTGCAGTGTCTCTGCGGTTCATGATTATCTGAGGTTAAATGCAACTTTAGCGGCCATCGGTTGCTGCGTAGATGTGCTGCAACAAATGTCTTTGCTGTTGCTTTTGTGTGACAGACATGTGCAGAAGCTGTCATGACAAAACCTTCAGAACTTAATCTCTTTGATTTAATTGTTTAAAAAGCCATGAATGAGATGTTTGATGTCATTTCCTCCTGCTGCTCCATGTTAGAATCTATTCAGTAGTACTTAAAAAAAAAATGTCTGCGTTTGTAGATTTGCATATTAAAAATAAAAGCAGCATACAAGATCAAACCTTGGAGTAAAAATGGTAGAAAATTGTGTTCAGATCCACTGATCTATCTAGGGTTTAAAAGGTTTTATTAAGAGAACAACAAGATTATTCAAAGAGAAATCTTGGTCTGTCATTAATTTTCTCGTCGCTTCAGCAGGTTCCTGATTGAGTTTGGGTTTTCTTGCAGAAATCAAAGACGGAGTCTGTGTATGAAAATGTCCCCAAAAGACGATGATCTTTATCTACCAGAACTGATGTCAGGGCTCTCACTGGACCTCGTCTCACACCTTTTGGTTTTGCTCACATTTATTCCTTGTTTTCTGTGTGTGTGTGTGTGTGTGTGTGTGTGTGTGTGTGATGTCTAAAATTTTAGTTTAATTTAGTTTGTACCCATAGAATATCATCCATAAACTCAACTAAAATGTTATATTTTTAGTTTATCATATAGAAATGTACATAACTTTCATTAGTAAATATTGATTCCACCCTTTACTGTGCTTCTAAGACTGTCATTTACTGTTCTTGTTTAATTAGTTTTAAAAAGATTAATTGGATATTAACTGCATTGCATAGTGCTTTACAGTATCACACATAAAATGTGATCTGCTAGATATTTTGGCCGCTATATCACAAGCACATCATCACTCTCTAGTTTACAAAGCAGAAATCACTGGGTTTTTTTTGTTTTGATAAAGCACATTTCTACTGCCTCAAGTGCAAGTGCTGTACAAAACAACCACATAATAGTCTAATAACAGCACTACTTTTCACCTTTTTTTGCGCTATTTAAAAGATCCTGCTGTTATAGAGGATCCGCTGAAGAACATAAGATATCTTACATTAAAAATGCACTACTCTCTTATGCCTCTTTGAACGATAACAATGTCAGTTAAGCATAGATTAATGTTTATGATGTCATATTTCCATCTTATAAAATCAGCTTTATGTGACTCTCCAGTGATTTTTTTTTTTTTTTTGCTGTGGTCATCAGTCGTTTGATATTAATCAAACTGATAAATGGTGGATGTTTGAGCAAAAGCAGCTAAAACAGCACCACGGCACTGAGATCAATGGGAAACAGCGGTGTTCACAGTCAGGCTAATATTATGCAAGTAAAATTCATAACGCAAGAGCCTACTCCATGTAATGTGAAAACTGTCACAGACACCCTACACTACATAACCATGATCACAATATGTGAAATTGAAGTTGATCAAGATGATCTCTCAACTATATTTTAATATTCAGTTATAGCTCACTTTTTCATTTATTTGGTTGATATAAAAAAAATAACTCTAAACTGTATTTTAACATTCCTCAAAGGAAAATGCATTGAATGATTAAATTATAATCACCAGTGACAATAACACTTACATTTCTTAGAGCGGCTGGAGCCTCCAGAGTCTGAAGTTCTGATGATTGTGATGGTGAGATATACCAAAGTCCCTTTAAGACAAGTCATTTCACTCGGCGGCCATCTTTGAAACGCCTCTCGGGCATCCTGGGCATCATGCAGCTCCTATCTCTTTGAATGGGGAAACATCAAATTCTCAAAAACTGTTCGCCAACCTTACGATTAAATTTCATATTTGAAATCGCCAATGAAATCTAACAACAACCGGCTCATAAATTTAGTTTCTAAACGCTCGAATCATGACAAAAAAACTGTATTTTTTAGGCTGGATCAAGCTAATGCGCATGCGCAGACCTAAATGCGCGTCTCTTTGGAGGCGCGAGTCTGACTGTTTCTATAGAAACCGGTGATTGTAACGGCAGGTGAAGTGACGCGATGACTTTACCAGTCGGCGATTGGCTCTTATTTAGAAGGCGGGACTTATTCCGCCATATTGCGTGTTACACTTTCTCCCATTCAAAACAATACGAGTGACACGTCTTGTGTTATTTTATAGTCTTTGGATATACACATTAACTCATCAGACAAACTGACATTGTCTCTCGCTGTCACAGTCACTCTCAGTCACCAGCTCAGTCACTCTCTCCGCACTACATTTCCCAGCCTCCACACCTGCACTCAGTCAACAATTACCTGAACACTGATTCCCAGCACCTAGACTTCCTCGTTTACTCACCATTTATCTGCCACCGTTCCCTTCACATCCTGGTCTGGTCTCGTCAAGGTCAAGGACAAGCACCACTGACCCTAGACTGGGAGATATCTACCAGTTCAACTTACCTGAGAACCTGCCTCATCTGATCCGTCTTCTGTCTGTCATCATCTGTTTCCCTTCATCGTCTTTCTGGTTCCTCCACTCAGCCAGCACCACCACCTCATCACCTGCGCAAAAGACACAGCATTACCACCAGTTATGTCTACAATCAACATTCATCAAGTCATATATTTATGTTGCCTGTTGCATTCCTACTCTGCTCTCCCTTTACCTACAAATAAAGACTTTGCAGCGGTGGCTCAAAATAGATGCAATCTGTTCAAATTCACTCAAAAATTCTGTCATCTCGTCAACACAAGTGAGTCCCTTGAGCGGTGAAGTCATCAAGTCACTGTACTAGACTTAAGTCAATTATGTTGATTCACGAGAACTCCCTGATCGTGCCGGATTGGACTAGAGAGAGGCCATCTACAGATGTCTGGAGTGCTTTGTTCCCCCATATGTATCACAGCCAGCCAGAGATTCATCTCCTCATGGTCGCCATTCCAGAGTATCATCCCGTCATGGCCGCTATTCCAGAGTTGCGTCCTGTCATGGCCCCCGAGTCTGAGCCCTCAGCCAAAATGTCCGCCGCACCTGAGCCCCCAGCCAAGATGAAGTCCTCCTTCTTCCCTGAACTTTAAACATTGTTACTTTGGCACCAAAACCCAGGAGGAAGGAGGAGGCGGGAACAGGAAAATGCTCAACGTAACTTTAATCACCAAATAAACAATCAACAAAATGAAAGTAAAGCAGCAGCCCCTCACGGACAACTTCTGCATAAAAACATTATAAAGCAACAACATAAAGTCCAGGGTCTCCCTCTTGTGGGTCTCCCTCGGTAGAAATCATGAAAGGAGAAATGGCCGTGACCACAAAGGCCCCTTCGGCCCCTTCAGCAAGATTCCTGATTGAGTTTGTGTTTTCTTGCAGAAAGCAAAGAATGGAGGTTGTGTATGAAATTGTCCCTAAAAAACAGTAATCAAATACTGTTATCAATCGGAACTGATGTTAGAGCTCAAAAAAACCACCAGGCTAATGTACAAAATAAGATGCCTTACCTGATCATAGCACTGCCTCCAATTGCTTGTCTGATCAATAACAAACTTATTTAGACATATAGGTTACTTAAAAATATCATATTTCCATCTCATTAAATCAGCTGTATACGCATGCATTCTGTCAAGTTTGTGTTACTGCAGTGATAGTAAATCACACAAGCAAGACAACACCACCATAGATTCCTGTTTTAGGACCTGCATCTGCAAAGATAAAGAAAGGTTTAGATTGCTGGTCTGAAATGTTTCAAATAGTGGTGGGGACAATATCGACCCAGGCAAAAAGTGGTAGGACATGCCCCACCCGCAAATTATGCCGGTGATAATTCAGTTTTCTCTCCTTATACTGATTTAAATGATAAATGGCGCCATCTAGTGGGTATCTGAGAAACAGCAGCTAAAGCTTCATCAGTACTGTGAGCTCAACAGGAAACAGACAGATGGCAGCACCTCAAGAATAGAAATGGGATGTCTGTGAACTAGAAGACGATGCAACAACTTGATCAGTTCAGTCAAATGATACAACGCACGCACCCGGTGAAGACAAAAGCAAGACATATACTCAAGCAATGTTATGGCATCTCACGTTTATTTGTTTGTTTGTTTGTTTGTTTGTTTGTTTGTTTGTTTTGCACAGTGGGTGGAAACTTCACAAAGTCTTTAATTTACAACAGATGAGAGTTCGCTAACAACACTTCTCATAATACTATAGTATTAAAGCATTTTACAATAAAATCTGTGGGGTGGGGGCAATTGTTTTGTTTTTTATTGTTTCTTTCCCTCTGTGTGAGAAACAGTTGATCATCTTGTTTGTTGTTGTTTTTGTAGATTAAAGATTTTTTAAAAAGCTGCACATGTAACAGGACAGGAAGAAGCCCTTCACCTACAAGTTAAACACATCTGCTCTGAATACCCATTCACACCTTTGTCCATCCAAGAGATCACACCACGTCTCTGAAAATAGACCACAGCTGCTTTCAGTTTGACTCAGAAGATGAAGCTCAGTGAAACTGGTACTGTGAGATGCCAGACGGTTTTAACGCTGTATTTTGGTTTTGCACAAACTATAATTGAATATTGAATAAAAATATACAACCATTTTAAAAGGGTTAGTCTCTATGACGTTACGCTGATATTCAGCTTTATTCTTCTAATTTTAGCCATTTATCAGTTTGAGAAGTACCTTTCAAGTATGTTAACTGATAAAACCATATTTCCATCCATTAAAAAACATAATCAGAATCCCCCGGTTTCACAGACAAGACTTAAGATAGTTCCAGTGTAAAATGCATGTTTGAGCTGTTTTAACTGAAAGTAACTTGCCCTGACAGATTTTAAATAAGTCAGTGACATTGTTTTGCCTCAAGATGATTTTTTTTCTAGGGTGTGTTTATAAAAGCTACTTAAATGTCCTAATTGATCTAAGACCTAATCCTGGCTTAGTCCAAGCCCTGTCTGTAAAACAAGAACTGATGAACTATAACATTATGAAATATGTAAATACAGCATGCGAACTAGGAGGGTTAAAGTCTGCCGTGGGAGGATTCACAGAGCTCAAGTGTTTTGGCGGACAGTGTCATTAGATGGAACATTGAACGTTTAAAGACAATGTTCCACATGTTTGTTTTGTGCTGGTGGAGTCTGACTGGTAAGTTATAAAATCATTTTACATTTTTACATTTCTTTCCATTTTGGAGTAATAAAGCTACTGCAATTGTTCAAATTAGATCGTTTTTATCTGCTGCTGTATGTACCAGATTAATAATTAGATCTACTAACTTTGAAGGTCTCTGTTCGTAATTTTAAATTTAAATGAAAGTAAAATTTTAAAAGTCATGGCACATAATGGTCATTTCTACAGTGAATGTAAATGTGTCAGGTTATGCACTGCATGAAGACTCAGAAAGCCAAAACCAGTGAGCTGCTTTCAAATATTAGGACATTTTTTTTTTTTAATCATTTTAAAAAACAATTATATTATTATATATAATTGATTTACTTTTTTAATACTTCTGCAGTAATCATAAACAGCTACAAACGTCATGGAAATTCATTTGTCAAAATGCGCATTCATCCTTAGAGCATTAGAGAGAGAAAATTTCAGAGAACCTGTTTCATCTACCGACACAAATATCCCATTTATTTAAAAAAAAAAAGTTTTGAAAATATCCAGCATAATTAAACTTGTACTTTCATGCTGAAGTTATCATTTATTTTCAATATATTATGTAATTTTATACATAATATTACACATTCTGATTTTGCTCCACTGCAGATAACTTTAAAACAACAATTGGTTCTCACACATCTGTCTGTTTATTCCAGCTTTCATCTTGTGTTGTGTCTCTGCTGCTGCTGTGAATGTTTTTCAGTTCATATGTATATGACAAAAACTACAGCTGATTTCAGGAATTATAAACCAACGGGAGTCTCAATCTGTTTAAATGTTTTTGTTCTCCAGGTGTGTTTGGTGCTGATGAAGTGAAGTCAGTGTCAGTGAAGGAGGGAGATTCTGTCACTTTACACACTGATCTTACTGAACTACATGAAGATGAAGACATAGTGTGGAAATTTGCAGCTGAAACATTTGTCATAGCTAAAATCAGCATTGAGAAACAAATCTTCTCCACATATGGTGATGTTCCTGATGGGAGATTCAGAGACAGACTGAAGCTGGACGATCAAACTGGATCTCTGACCATCACAAACACCAGAATTGAACATACTGGACGTTATGAACTAGATATAACTGGAGTGAAATTATCATCAAAAACATTCATTGTTTCTGTATATGGTGAGTAGAGATTATTTATTCTGTCCCTCACATATTTTCATTTTTATAAACTATTTGCATATTGAATTTTTTTGATCAGATTATAGATTGAGATGACGGACTGTATAAAGACTCACTCAACACAGTGAACTGAAAATGAGTTTATAGATTTATTGGTAACACTTTACAAGGTTTATTAGTTAAACATTAATTAATGTATTAACTAACATGAATTAATCATGAGCAATATATTTGTTACTGTACTATTTACTAATCTTTGTTAACATTAGTTAATGAAGATATACTTGTTCATTGTTTGTTCATGTTAATTCACAGTGCATTAACTAATGTTAAGATTTTAATAATGTATTAGTAAATGTTGAAATTAACATTAACAAAGATTAATAAATGATGTATAAGTGCAGTTCATTATAAGTTCATAATGTAGTTAACTAATGTTAACTAATGAACCTTATTGTAAAGTGTTACCGATTGAAAATATTTCTCTGATGTTTTTCAGCTCGTCTGCCTGTTCCTGTCATCAGCAGTAACTCTTCACAATGTTCTTCATCATCATCATCATCATCATGTTCATTGGTGTGTTCAGCTGTGAATGTGAGTCATGTGACTCTCTCCTGGTACAAAGGAAACAGTTTATTGTCCAGCATCAGTGTGTCTGATCTCAGCATCAGTCTCTCTCTACCTCTGGAGGTGGAATATCAGGATAAAAACACCTACAGCTGTGTGCTGAACAATCCCATCAGCAACCAGACTCAACATCTGGACAACATCACTCGACTCTGTCACACATGTGCAGGTACAGCAGAGTTGATATATGTGTGTGTGTGTGTGTGTGTGTGTGTGTGTGTGTGTGTGTGTGTGTGTTATTGTCTCTCTTTATCATTACAATTCACTCTCTTTTACATCCTCCAGTCTCAGTTTCTCTGTTAGTGTTGATCTCTGTTGGATCTCTGTTGATTGTTGCTGCCGTTGGGATCTTCTTCATCTGCAGGAAACACAGAAAAACTAATAGAGAAGGCAAGTGTTACATACTGCTTTTAAGAAATAATATAACAAATAATACTAATAAATATTTTAATTGTTTATATATAAGTATGCAAGTATATATAACAAACTAAATGTGCAGTTATTTTGTTTCACAATTTCTGAACACGGCTCTTTATTAAAAACTGATTCTGCATTTCTCAGACTGCATCAAAAAACACTGGAAATGCAAACAAATAAATAAATGCAAATCTACATTATTTCAATAATAAAACAACTTTTGTGTAAAGATGCAGCACTCTGCTGCTGCACAAATAATGCTGTTTCACTTCTTGAGTTTAATGATGGAATTTCAACCCTAATATCACACACATCACAAAGAAACCGTTCTAGTTAAGATTAAGTTTTGTTGTTTTAATGCATCTGTTTTTGTTGTTGCTAAAACAGTTCAGCCTCGTGAACAAGAGATAACATATGCTGATCCTACATTCCTCAAAAGAAAAGTACATAAATCGGTAAGAGAATTTATTCCTAATTTATGTTCTGTGTTAATTCATCAGTGAGTAAGATTTAGACGAGTGTGACTGTATTTTTGTATAATGGTCGATCACACAGGATCACACAGCAGCATCTGATATTTATAAAAGCCATAAGATCATCATTCAGTGCTAGAAACACACACACACAAATCTGCTCTGCTTAGGAACATGGTTCCCAAAATGTTTATTTCCCCACATTTTTAAAGCAACTAAGAAGCACTGAACGAGAACAGGAACTTTTTTAACTTCACCATCAACAGACTTAACTTTCATTATAAAAACTCTTCCGTCAGAAAATATCATATATAATCAAAAAATAATTTGTGCTTATTTTATCAGAAGAAAACATTTCCAGAATGAATTCAGGTTATACAACAGAAACATGTCCAGGTTTGTGCGTCAGCTAGCAGTGTCAAACTCAACACAGAAACTCTTTTATATCTCCAACTTAAATGATCATTAATTACTGATCCACTGCCCAGTTATGGCAAAAAATAATGGTTCATGTAGTCCCAATAAAAAAAATAAAAAAATTAAGTTGCATTTGACAAATTCAAGTGAACTGAACATTGTGTTTATTTTAGCAGAAACTCACTATGTTAAACGGTTTGACAGGAAACTGAAGCCCTCAGGAAATGAAAGTCACGACGATGCACATATTTCTGTTTGTTTGCATGACAGTTCAAGAGCAAATGCATTTTATATCAGTCAAATCTGCTTTATAACACTATGGCTGCATTTACATTGTCCATCTTTTTGCAAACTTCTGGCAGATTGGATCTTGTTACAGCAAAATCGCATATCAGATCATATATTTAGTGTCCAGTTTGGCATTACTTTATAAAGTACGTGTGGATTACATGCGGACCAGATGAGGGCCGGATGTGGGCTGACACTATATTGCTTTCAGGGGTACATTTGTGAATCATTGAAGTCAGAATGTCACATTTTACATCACAACCAAAAGAAATCTGTCTGCTCTTAGGGTCACACTTCTGATTTATTTATTTTTTGTATTATCATCTCTTGTGTGATGTTTTTTACAGAACATTAAAGAGGAAGATCATGTTGAGTATGCGCCTGTTGCCATGAGATGATGATCAAACTTCAATTCTTCTCTAAGCGCCGACAACCTCAGGGATTGATTAATCACCACATGTTGCTTCAGAAAATTGCAGCAGACATGCAGTAAGATCATTCGGAGGGGTTTGAAGTGTGGTACTTAAATCTGGATTCATGAAACTTCTAAAGAGTTTGCTTCGTAATAGGACTTTTTTAAAACAAATTATCTAGATCATATGGCACATTGGAGCATTTTCATGTTTGATTCTTAAAGTTTTAAAGAGACTATGTGTGTAAATCTCTCTCTCTCTCTCTCTCTTTTTTTTTTTTTTTTTGCAAAACGTAGATGCAAAATAATCACCAAAAGGAGTCTAGACCCTGCTGTGGTCTCATTTCTTCACATCTGTACAGAAATGTTTGACCTGTTGGGCAAACAGTTATGCATGAGCTTGCAACTGCTAGATGTGTGTGTTTAATGTCAGTGTGTGAGAGTGTGTTTGAGGTGTCAGTAATGTGTGGTTGAAGGGCTTTTTTTCCATTCCTACTCACATGAAACTGTGTGACTTCTGCTTTAGACAAAACAGTTTTACTACAAAATACTTTATCTGAAATAAAAAATTCTGTGTGAATGAGAAATATATTTAATTAATTTACCTATATTTTTGATTTCCAGTATTTTTCCCATTGTTAGTGTGTTTTGGGTTTGTATGCTTGTAACATCGAAGTCATAACTGATCACTCTATATTAAAACTCCTTCCAGGTACACTGTTAAAAAGTTACTGTAAATTTTACAGTAAAATACTGGCAGCAGGGTTGCCAGCCAGTTACTGTAATTTTTACAGTAGTGTTTCTGTAATTTAATTTACAGAATTTTACTGTATTCTCAATTACAGTAAAATTCTGTAAATTAAATTACAGAAACACTACTGTAAAACTTACAGTAACTGGCTGGCAACCCTGCTGCCAGTATTTTACTGTAAAATTTACAGTAATTTATATATTTTGTATTCTGCATTTTTACAAAAAAATATATTGTATACTGCATTTAACATACTTCTTTAAATAGCAAATACACACATTCAAGTAGTTTAGTCAAGTAGAATATGTAAAATGCAGTATACAATATATTTTCGCTATTGCTCACTTAATGGGAGCTGAATTTTAAATTTAATCTATTAACTGCATAAGCTTTAAACAAATTTTAACTGCATAAAGTGTTGTATAATGCATAACTTAATTCACCCCCCTCCCAAAAAAAAGATATTTGAGGCTTCTTAATCTTGAAAAACCGGTCAAAATGTAATAAATATATCTTTCAAATTTACATTAAAAAATGCAATAAAAGGTGTATTATTTTGAATTTATTTTTTATTTAGAAAATCATTTTATTTTTAAAGGGACAAAATTTTGTCATGAAAATGTTTTTAAATTACTTATTGGCCATCATGGCCCTTCACACAAAGAAATACAATTATAACTATAACTTGACCAACAGGGTCATATAAAAACATTTCTTAAAACCCAGATCACTTTTATCACTTCATGAACATACCAACATGGCCAAACAACAAGTCCAACAAACTTGCGATCAAAAAAGAACAATTCTGCTCCAGATGATGTTCCATCCCAGGATGCAAAGAGAGGCTAGAAATATTGGAAGGAACACAGAGGACAATACATTAGATATATTACAAAACATAATACTTTAAGAGACTGATAGAGGGATGACAGATACAGTCAGTGACAGATAGAGGGATGATAGATACAGTCAGATACAGATATAGAATAATAAAAGTATATAATAAAAGGAAAAATAGATCTTGGTGTGTGTGTGTATTTCTTACATTTCAGAAATTCCACTGAAAATCCATCACTTTGCACAGAAGAGTGGTAACATGTAGGTTGAACGCAACCCGTTTCTTCTGAACTGTGGCCTGTTGTTTTAGATGGCACTTTTCCTTTCGTCTTTGTTCCTCTCTCCAGATAAATACCTACAAAGTGCCTAAAGGGTCAAGAATTCAGATTGGTTTTAGCTTTTGAGGCATGTAATCATGTTTTTGAAATTATACCATGTGGTAGAGCAGTATTAGCCTACAACTCCAGTCCTGAATACTTACCTCCCTGAAAGTTTTAGATGTCCCACTAATCTAAACACCTTATTTAACTAATTTGTTTGCCAGGGTCAAATAGAGAGACATCTAAAACATTCACCCTAAAAAATAAATGTCTAATCTAGTTGAGAAACAAATAGTTAGTTGTGAAACAAATAGTTAGTTGTAGTTGTGTTAAAGGCCTCAATAGATATAAAATGTACATCTAAAAGACAAGTAAGATACAGGATGATCAGTTTGTTCATATCCGTAACGTTAAATAGCACATTTCATTTCAAGTTAAAAAAAGATTTGGTTTTGGTAATGGTAATATTAAATTAACTATACAAGGCAAACTTATATCAAACAGATATGTTAAAGTGTTTGCATTCCCTTAAGTTAGAAAATGTCCACAAATACATCACATTGGTTACATTAACAGCATGAAGCAGCACCATTTTGCGTGACACATCCTCCGTGAGCGGCCTGATCGCGTCGCGACTCGCGAGGCCTTTTCGTTTCGGCCCGTTAACAGATGACTGTCTGCCTGTACAAATGTGATTTACGCCATAAAATAATCACGACCAAGTGCGCTGATGAACACGAAGTTCTCGTGAATTCCAACTGTTTCTAATGATTCATTTTTGGCCCATAGCCGCTATGCTAAAGCACCGGGGAATGTGTGAGATCCTACCGCGACCGCGCTGAGGAAAACCCCGCGCAAGTCTGCTTCGCGTCCCGCGGATGGAGGATGCGTCAATCCGGGGTTACCAATATGAATCGCGAATGTAAATACATACATATTTACCAAAGACTGAGGGGGAAATGAAATAATAAGTCACTTACCACAGTTGTAAATCACTCCTCTTGCTGCTACCCGAATCTTGACCGTTGGAGATCCCATAATGCCTCTGTATATTTGAAATTTACAGCAATATTCTGTAAATTTGATTCAAACCGCCACGCCCCCGGAATTCATTGCAATTTACAGCAATATGCTGTATTATTAAAATACAGCCATCGGCTGTAAAATATTGCTGTAATTTTTACAGCAATTCATTACAGTGTACTAAGACCCAATGATAAACACTTTGATGACAATTCGATGACACCACTTATGGTTTTATTTGAGGTATGCACATATGGGACGTCCCCTATAAGAAGTCACTAAGTCTGTATATTATATCAGGCTATGAGTTGACTTCAACATTTAAAGGGTTAGTACACCCAAAAATAAAATTTGTCATTAATTACTCACCCTCATGTCGTTCCACACCGTAAGACCTTTGTTCATCTTCAGAACACAAATTAAGATATTTTTGATGAAACAAGCAACATAATTACCTCATTCAAGGTCCAGAAAAAGTAGTTAAGACACTGTTAAAATAGTCAATGTGACTGCAGTGGTTAAACCTTAATGTTGTTAAGCGACGAGAATGCATAACCTGGGGCCTGTACCATGAAGCTGGATTAGCTGGCTAGCCAGGTAAGTTTCAGATTAGTTTGCACCAATCCTGAGTTTTAGGTACCATGAAAGTAACTTGACTTTTAGCGGTGTTCATCACCATGGTAACTTACGCTCCACGGCTAACCTGCTCCGGGGCAGGTTATGTTCTGGGTTAGAGATCTCAAACTAAAAATTGGACCAATCAGACATATTGACACTGACACATCCAACGTAATAAAGTCACTCCCCCAGTTTCTCTTCCTCCAAATTAAAGACACTATATAGTAAAAACAAATTTTTAATGATGAAATTTTCTGGTTTTAATAATACAATTTATATATGATTTGTATAATTATATGATCTATGTTTTTATTAACCCATTACACACATGCATATTTAGTTTAACAGTTGTTGTTAAGCATTTAGTTTCAATGAATATTAATATATACAGATCATATGTGTCATGATTACTGTCTGTTCCTGTCAGTTCCCGGACTACATTTCCCATAATCCTCCCTGCCAGTCACATGCACACACTCCACTCCAATCATCATCTGCCACATACACCTGAAGCTTGTTATCTGGACTATAAAGGACTCACACACACACCACCTTATTGCGAAGTCTTGTTTTCCCTGTGATACAATTCTGAGCGTTTATTATCCTGTCTGTTACTGTTCCTGCCTGTTACCCATTATCGACCCATTGCTGCCTGTCCTGACCATTGCCTTGTCTGCTGTTCTGTGAGTGATATCTGCCTGTCCTGATCTTTGCCTGTATCCTAACTACGACTCTGCCTGCCCCTTGCTGTTCCTGTTTTGACCCTGCCTGTACGACCACGCTCACTTTTAATAAAAGCTTTGCATTTGGATCCCTGCCTGAGTCCAGCTTCGTTACAATATGTAATATAAATAATAAATAATATGACTACATGTGACCTTGTATGTTTGAGTCTATATTTCTATATGTTATCAACTATATAAACTAACTTCACAACTTTCACTTGCACTGATAGAGAAAGATCATTTCTTTTATTTGTCCTCTTTCACGGACTAGTATTTTCCATTAGTGTAAATGCGTTTAAATTCTTCATTTTCAGCAAAAGAGTTTTGAATCGCGGTGGCTCCCTCGCGAGAAGTGAATCACATGTTGCAAGGCATGTGATTGGTTGTTTGTCACTGATGTCACACATTCATGTGCACACGCTCCACAAACTCAGGATCAAAGCCTGAGTTGACAGAGAAAGTTGATGATCAGCATCATGGTACCAACAAAGCCGGATTGGAGTGGTTTGGTTTTGTCAACTCGAAGCTAATCCCATAACCCTGAGTTTGTTCAACTATCATCATGGTACAGGCCTCAGTTCAACAGTTCAACATGTTCCTGGGTCAATATTTTTGTTGATCCTGAAACAACATTCAAATCAACCAATCAGATTTGAAGGACAAGTTTACAGATTATGTCAAGTTTAGGCTTAAAATCATGAATTGGTGCTTCTACATCAGTGTTATTCATCTATCATTTCCCTCTGATTTTTGGGATAACTTATGGGTAGGGTTAGGTTTAGGGGTAGGAATAGGGTTAAGACTAAATTTTAAGACTGGAATGTTGTTCCAAGATCAACAAAATAAGTTGACCCAGGAACGCATCTAACTCAGCAAAATCAGGGCATGCTGACGAGAATACTTTTTGTGCTCAACAAACAAAATAAAAATAACTTTATTCAACAATCTCTTCTGTCCCATCATTCTCCTACACTGTTTACATTGTACAGACACTGCAGCCTTCCGCGTACTACGTCAGAACGCTGTCTCATTATGGCTGGCTACTGTGTCAGCATCACACGCATGCGTTCACAAGAACAGCATCGGCAAATACTGTGTTCTGACATAGAACCCAGAAGTGATGAACAAAACATGCTTCGGACAGAAATGGGGGACGAAAAGAACGTCTACTAAAAGTTTTTTTTTTTATTACACTTTTTGGTAGTTCTTTTTGGCTTACTGGGTAATATTCCCACATCACATGGCTGTTCTGAATGTAGCTAGAAGCAAAAAATCTAGCTTTCTGTGGAATCTCGAACCTGCTCACCAAACTTACACACTCCCAGAACCAATGTTTATTGGAAAAAAACAGAACCCATTCAATCTATTGGAAATATTTGCACCATCACTGATACTTCAATGTAAAAAAAAGTTGCTTTAAAGGTGCTAAAGAGGATGTTTTGTTTTATACATTTTTGCAATATTACTTGAAACTGTCTTTACTAACTGATAAAAGACTTTTTATTAGGTGCACTGAAATGAATAATATTAATATACATCATCTGTGCACGAGGTAGGGCCTTGAGATTGGCCCTCTGGCTTGTCAATCACTGCCGTGACGTTGTGAGAGACGAGTGCGGCTGCGCGCTCCAGTAACTTTCCACACTCCACAGGCACCGCATGCAATGTTTTTGTCAGGAGACAAGAGTAACAACTGCAGATTATGAGTTACCTGCGGTGAGTCCGACATAATGAATACACTAACACGACACAGCGAATGCCGGTGGTAAACACTCGTGTCCCGATACTCGTGCACGAGTTTTGGGAGGCTTTCCCTCGAAATGAGCTGTGAAGGAGGGGGGTTGTTCTTACGCATGCGCTCATTTCAAAAACTCACTAACAGTCTTTGGATTCTCAGTCAACGAAAAGATTCTCTTTAGCACCTTTAATCTGGGATCGTCTTCACAATTATGTATACTTTACTAGAGCACCATCTAGTGTCCTAACCAGGAATTCACCTTCCCAAGATTAGCCTTAGCCTTTACCCTCATCCACTATAAACACACTAAATAAAAGTTGATTAGACTATATTGCCAAGGGTTAAGCTGAACAGCTTGGATGAATGTCAGAGGTTGACATTATTGACCTAAAATGTTAAAGGTGAAAGTTCATTCTATGTTGTGTTAAAATCACATTCCAGAATGTAAAGAGACACATAACGATTAGTTTATTTATTTCTGATAACAAACTAAACAAAAAATAATTGCAAACAAAGATCCTTAAAGTTAATTTCTATTGTAAGAAAATAGTTTCTATATGTGCTCAACTTTACAGGTCTTTACCAAGTTAAAAAGAGCTTTCTGAATAAGTGAGTTTGGGATCTCATAATCCACATCAGACAGGATAACTGATAAATTTGAATTCTTTACTGAAATTCAGTAATACCAATAATAAACGTCTTTTCCCATTGTTCTGTCACAATGGGTTGCAGAAAACTCACGATGATAGAGTAGCAAACAAAAACGATCTTTAATAATTAATCCAAACAATGACACACAGAAGATAAAACACAAACAACACTGAACAAAAAACTGAGAGCACAAAAGGCTTAAATACACTGGGAGTAATCAATGAAACAGAGAAAAGGTGTTGAACTCAAAACAGCAACAAGGTAACTAACAATGACAGGAAACATGAGCAAACAGGAACAGAACAAAATCAAACAAACACAAATGAACTAAGAGAACTAAATATGACCCTGACATGTTCAGACAAACAGATTATGTTTAAAAAAAAAAAACTGGGGGCAAACATACTTCATTTTCATTATTTCCTGTTCATTTCCTGTCATACCATGTGGTGGAAGAGACCAGACTAAGCATACAGAAAATTCAAGTGAAGGTGATCATTTTCATCACACAGTGATGATTTTCTAGAATGCAAACACATAAAAACATAATAATTACATGATATAACAAGCACTTTGAACAAACACAATACAGTCAAACATGCTTGATGAACAGAACTGAAATAGATGGAGGTGGTCAAAACAAACATCTATAATGGACAGATGATGTGAAGTACTCCATCTTTACCTTGAACACCCCACAGGTCTCCATCTTATTCCTCACATCAAATTGGCAGGAACTAAACTGATAAATATGCTTAAATGCTTTAAAAGGTAAGAATGTTAAAATTTAAAACACAAACATGTTAAAACAACATACAAAGAAATACAATTTTTGCACAATTTAACATCTGAAAACTATTTTAGAAAAAGGATATTCCTGTTTTATTAGTAAACACATTTATAAAATGTGAAATGCTGCAGTAGCCTTTGCTGGATTTGAACCTTTAACCATAACCACAAAGTTATGACACCCCAAACAAACAAATCCAAAACCCAAAGCATCAGCTATGTTGTTAGCTGGTCATAAGCTGGTCCTTAGTTGGTCATGAGCTGGTTTATGCTGGTCCAGCTCATGAAGGGCCTTTAGAATTTATCTGTTTTTTTCTGGTTAAAACAGATGTAGGGCCACTAGCATCCAAAAGTCAACAAACTGTCAAGATGCCAATCCTAAAATTGTGAAGATGTAACATTAACAGTATCTGTAGCTCAGACTCAATTCAAGACCTGTGTGTTGTTTAACAGACATTTGCACACATGTCTGGGAACACTTGCATCTTGCAACATGATTATGAATCTGATCAAAATAGACCAGTGCGTTATACCTTGAAGAACAATTTTTGCTGCTAATGGTTAAAGAAAGCAACACTGCAATCAATACTGGCAAGATAGAGATAATCCTGTGCTTTATCCGTATATACTGGAAAAACTACCAATGTCCCATTATCAGCAGTGATTAGAGGAATCCCATTCTGATAAGGGAACTGAGTCGTCCACACCATTCTTCTGAAAGAAAACAAACATTCACAGATGGTAAGACAAATGTGTTTTTTCCTTTGATATTTGATGTTGAATTTGATGTTTGAAATATATTGATTTCTGAATGAAGAAACATACAGAAAACTTAAACCTCTCTCAGACTGTCAGTCCAAATCCAGTGTGTTTGTTTGTTTGTTTTTTTTATCAGTTTTGAGCTACATTCATATGTGGTTTGAAATCATGTCTGGACATGTCAGACATGTTATAGCAAACTTTTTGAAAGTTGTTTGTTGCAAGGTTGTGTTGTTGCAATGTGTGGACAGTCAATAATTAAGATCAGATTCCAGTCGGAAAATGATCAGATTTTGGACTGGCAGTGTGAACGTAGCCTTACATTTGTGAGACTTGCACATCTCACAGATCAGAATCTGTCATAAATTCATTTTTTTTTTGCAGACAGACAGACAGATTGAATGAATGTAGTATCTCACCTCTTCATGATTGTTCTGCATCATGGTGCCTGTTTAAACATTAAACTCAATGAAGCTCAATTGCACAATAAATCTCATATTTCCATCTTGTCAAATCAGCAGTATGTAATACTTGCCATTTTGGCCTGCTTTCCTGTTGCGATTGTAAATCACACCAGCTGTTAGAGCTGCAGCCACCAGAAGAAGAAGAAGAAGAACAACAACAACAGCATATATTCCTCCTTTAGCACTTGAAGACACACCTGAATCTGGAACAGCTAAAGACAGACAGTCATTTTTACTAGAGGTCAACTGATAATCAACTTTGGTTGGTTCACCCAAAAATGAAGTTTCTGTCATTAAGTACTCCTCCTCGTGTCGTTCCAAATCATTAACCCTAATTAATGGAGTGTGTAGCTTTTCATTTCTTATACAACCATGTAGGAAGACACGTCGTGGCCATATTCCAGGATGACAGTGTCAAGATTCATCAGGCTCAAATTGTGAAAGAATGGTTTAGTTGGAGTATGAAGAATCATTTTCACACATGAATTTGCACCTCTGAATCCAGACTTTACATTTATTGAAAGTCTTTGGGATGTTCTGGAGTAGACTTTACAGAGTGCTCACCTCTTGCACTGTCAATACAAGATCTTCACCAAAAATGTATACACCTCTTGTAATAACATCACTACATTTATTTCCATCAAGAGGTGCATCAATTTTTGGTCAATATCTTGTATTCACAATGTAAGAGTCTGGACTCAGATATGCCGATTCATGTGTGAAAATGATTCTTCATGCTCCCTACCAATCATTTTTTCACAATTTGAGCCTGATAAATCTTGGCTTTGTCATCCTGGAATATGGCCATGATGCATCTTCATACATGCACAGCAAAAACTCCAGTGTTAAATTAACTCTCCTGCGAGTTTAGTTGACTCCACACTCAAGAGTGTTAAATGAACACTGAAGCAGTGTCAGAGTTAATGAGATAATTAAGTGATTAATTGAGTGATGATTAAGCATTATTGAAGACACCTGATGATAACAAGCAGAATCACCAAAGGAGAAAATCACAATTTTAAGTCACCGTCATTGAGATCAGGGTTTGTTTTAGTTGAGCTCTTGACCCTTGACTTTTTAATATTAGATTTTGTTTGGCAGTTGTAACCTGAGTTGTAACAGCCAGATGAGCAAAGGGAAATGTGACCAGGTGGTGTTGGTTATGTTTCACAATCATTATTTGATTTCTTAAAAGGTTTTTTTTTTTTTTTGGCAATGTATATTTCATTTTCTTAAACGAATGTGCACTCCAAAGGAAAGTGCACTGAATGACTAAATGATACTTACTTGTGACATTTACACTGAAGCTCCTAATGATGCTGATTCTGCTGATGATGATCTGTAGTTTATAGAGTCCATCATCTGTGTTTGTGATGTTTGTGATGGTCAGAGATCCAGTCTGATGATCCAGCTTCAGTCTGTCTCTGAATGTCTCTTCACACTGATTAACTGTGCAGATCTTATTGAGATCTCTGGTGATTTCAGCAATGACAGTGTCATTAAAATACCATGTCATTGAATCATTTGAATTTTTTATTACATAAGTATCTAAAGTGACAGATCCTCCTTCCTTCACTGACTTTCTCTTTATTCCATCAACAGGAAAATCTGAAACACAAACCAAACACAAAGCACTTTTTTAGGGGAAAAATTAAAAAGCAATATTCATACACATTTTATTATTATTATAAAGCAGCTATTATTAAGCATACGTTTCATCAAATCCACTGCACTTTGGATTCCTAGTGATGAACTGGAAAATACCATGTATGATATAATAAATGGATTTAAACAAAGCTAAACCATCATCTTCATCAGAATAAAACTGTACGTGACGTGCTCTTAAACACAATGACTCACCGTATACAGCAATGATGAAGTTCTTTGTACTGATGGTGCTTCTGGTGATGATCCGTAGTTGATAAACCCCAGAGTCTGTGTTTGTGATGTTTGTGATGGTCAGAGATCCAGTCTGATGATCCAGCTTCAGTCTGTCTCTAAATCTCTCAGTACCTTCATTACACTGAACATCTGTACAGATCTTACTGAGATCTCCAGTGATTTCAGCGATGCGAATGCCATTAAAATACCATCTAATCTTTTCTTGTTGGTTTGTTTTAACATCAGTGTTTAGAGTGACTGAATCTCCTTCCATCACAAAAGCTGACTCTTCATCTGTATCACTGCTGAAAAAACCTGGAGAAGAAATAAACGGATAAATATAAGCCCAAACAAATCAGCTTTAAATCATACTATACTAATTTAAAGCAATTAAGTGTCGTTGTTGAGCACAACACAGAATAGAGTGAAAACTTTACAGGGCTTATTGCTTTTATAAAACAGTTACTACATATATACTACATATATCTGGCAATTTTTTTTTAATAAAACAAGAAAATGTTAATTTAATAATGAATTTAAAACAATAACAAATAATCCCTTTGCCAAGCATCATAGTTCTTCAGGAATGTTGAGCAGAATAGCTGCCAAATAACAAATTTGCAGCAACATTTTTGAATTCTATATTTATGTACTGAATGTGAATTAGAATGCAGGTAAAGAGGAAAACACCTTGTCACTTAAAAACATGAGTAAACACATTAAAGATGATGTGATTACACAATGACTCACTGTGAACAGTAAGAATGAAGATCTTTGTGCTGATTCTGCTGCTGTTGATCTTTATCTTATAAACCCCAGAGTCTGTGGGTCTGGTGTCTTTGATGGTCAGAGATCCAGGCTGATGCTGCAGTCTGTTTCTGAATCTCTCTTTACACTGTTGATCTGTGCAGATCTTACTCTGATCTCCAGTGGTTTCAGCGATGAGAATGTCATTCTCCAATGTCCAATACCACCTTATATTTTCTTGTTTTTTTTCAACACCAGCGTTTAGAGTGATTGATTCTCCCTCATTCACAGACAATCTCTCTGTATCAACACCAGACACACCTGGAAAAGAAATTAACAGTTATTTAAAGTCAAACTAAACTAAACAACAGGAAAGTGCTGTGAAAATGTTTTTTCTACAGATCATACAGACTGTGGGTAAAGAATTCTGTCTGGATTCACAATGTATCACATGCAAACAAACAGCAGAAGAACATCATTGATTCACACATTCACTCATCAGACGATATTGAACAACTTAAAGGGTTAGTTCACCCAAAAATGAAAATTCTGTCATTAATTACTCACCCTCATGTTGTTCTACACCCATAAGACCTTCGTTCATCTACGGAACACAAATTAAGATATTTTTGATAAAATACGATGGCTCAGTGAGGCCTGCAGAAAGATCATTTCCATTTTCAATGCCCAGAAAGCTATATTTATAACAGTTCATGTGACTACAGTGGTTCAACCTTAACATTATAAAGTGATTTTTTTTCCTTTTTTTTTTTTTTGGTGCACAAAAAGTATTCTCATCACTTCATAATTAAGGTTGAACCACTGTAGTCACATGAACTGTTTTAAATATAACTTTAGTAGCTTTCTGGCCATTGAAAAAGGAAATGATCTTCCTGGCAACAGAGGCCTCACTGAGCCATCGGATTTCATCAAAAATATCTTAATTTGTGTTCTGAAGATGAACGAAGGTCATACAGATGTGGAACGACATGAGGGTGAGTAATAAATGACAGAATTTTCATTTTTGGGTGAACTAACCCTTTAATGTACATTATAGGGGAGAGAGGAGCACAACCTAACACTTTTTACTTTCTCAGTTTGTGTAAATCCACATGGGGATCAGAGTGTGTTTTTTCACATTAATTTCACACGCCTAGTACAAATATGTGGTTTTCATAATTATAATGTATTAACTGTCTTTATTTACCAAAAGAATGGAAGTGAAATGTGACAACATGCCCCACTGGTGGGTCACACTGTAACATCTGTGGGGCACGTTGTAACATGACAACATGACCAGTTTTGGGGGTAACGCATTACAAGTAACTTGAGTTACATAATCAGATTACTTTTTTTCAAGTAACTAGTAAAGTAAGTCATTGCTTTTAAATTTACTACAAAATATCTAAGTTACTTTTTCAAATAAAATAACTGTTTTCTTATTTATTGACTAACGGCATCCCAGATGAACCGGGATGCTTTACATTTCTTGAAGAAATAATTTCTGAACATTGCACATTTACTCTCAGTCTTTATTCACCTGTTTCTCATGATTTCATAAAAGTTGTTCATGTGAATTATATCACTAACATCATAGAACAGCACCGTTGTAATAGCGTCTTTTAATGCAGAGTTTTATTTATTTATTTATTTTAGAGCATTCCCCATCTGTGCAACTGGAATTTAAACCTGTTCAGTGTCTTAGCAGACTTAACTTGATTTAAAATAAACACTAAAAACTGAGATGAAAAATGTACTTTTGCTATGGTTAAATGATCAGCGATATCTTCCAAAGATATACTGAATTTTGGCACAACATGCAAGCCAAATTCTAAACAGTGTTTTTGCACCCTTGAAGGGCACTTTGAGAAGGGGACGCCATTTGTAGGGGTGTTCCAAACAAAAGTGAACTGAATCCCTTCATGAAGGGTCCTTCCACAAGGCCACTAGTGAAGTTTACATGTGATGGTCACTTCGAGGAAGCAATTTTATAATTTATGGTGACCCAACGAATACTTGTGATTCATTCATTTTAAAGCTAGATGGTGGGAGAGTTCACATTAACAAACATAGCAATTCAAGTTGTTTTATCTGTGATAGGCTATAGGCTAATTCACACATTTGTGTCAGGTTATGTTTAAATGAGTCTAATAGGTTAGAAACGTGTTGAGTAATGCATTACCCAAAGATAAGACGGCAAGATTTTTTTTTTTAAAGTTGAGAACAGAGAAATACACACACATATAAACATTTTAAAATTTCTATATATATATATCTTTGTTTGCAACATTTGCTATAATTTGCTATGTTAACAGCAAATATTAAGACATTTCTGTCGTAAGAACAGCTAATTAGCTGATGGACAGCATGCTGCGTTGATATGGGAACATGACAGGTGAAGATAATGAAGAAATTACGTTGCTCCCTTCTCCAAGTGCATTCCAAATGGCTACATAATGGCACACAAGTGCCCTGCTCTCTCCAAGGAGGGCTCTGTCCTATGAAGGGAGTAGGGCACAGGGATGCTCCCTTCCGTTAGGAATTTGCTCAGAGTATTTATGCTAGCCTGTATGGAAATGTTTTCAGAAGCTGCATAAGATATTTACATTTATATTTCTTAGAAGACAAATAAATTGTAAATTCATTTGTATTGTGGTCTGTAGGTAAACATGCCATCTTAAATAGATTATTTTATCAGAATCTGAATGAAGGAGAGGACCCAGAAGCAGAATGAGAGACACTTTATTGAATGATACAATAACACAAAAGAAGAGGTGCAAGATCCAAGACAAAGTCCATCCAGATAGCAAGCAACTATTAGTGATGATGAGTGAATATTAATCACATTATAATTGCATAATCGAATTAACATTACAAAGTGATGTTGGTTCTAAATCACTTTTGCACCCGCAATTAATGTTGAAACCAGGTAGAGATTTCAACAAAAATCAATGAAAATGTCATTGAATTAACGCTATAAAGTGATGTTAGCTCAACATCACTTTCGCACCCACAATCAATTTTGAAACAATGGTGATATTTCAAAAAATAAAAAAAACAATAGTAATAATGGCATTGAATCCACACTATGAAGTGATGATTATTTAATGTCACTTTGCTATCTGGGCAGTACTGCATATCATTCCACAGGGAGAGAGAGAGGGAGATACAGAAGCTGGCCAACTGGCAAGGGCTGGACTAGGAAGAGAGGAGAGACAAGGATGAGTCCAGAGGCAAACAGGACAGGACAGGACCAGACAGGAAGACTTGATGAGGACAAGACCCTTAGGGGGAAAAAGGTTAATTGGGTTAAAAGGTAAATATAGCCATGTAACACGAACGTTGTGCACATATCCTAGTCGCCACAACATGTCTCTTTATATTATCATAACAGATTAATGTTGGGTAACTAAAATTGGTAGTTTAGGTAGCCAATTTGTCTACGATTGTACATAAATAAGTCACCAGTCCCCGGTGATTATGGGAACTGCCCGTGTTTTTCGCTATTTGAAGCGTCCTCCTAACGTGATAAAGGCCTGGTAAACATTGGTTGATAAACAATAAACGCTGTAAACTGGCTATTGATCCGATCGGCTTGATCAGATCACGGTGATCGCATGTTAATGCCAAATAAACGCAGCCAGCACAACCCGTAAAGACACTTCTGTCGAATATAAAGCAAAACAACTCAGGACACTTCCGCTTTGTCATAAGAGCCAAAGAGAAACATACAGGTCTAAAAGTCTTACCACAGTCACGTAAACACCAAAGCAATGAGGGCAAAATAAGAAGAAGCATTTTCACTGCTTTTCCTAAAAATAAAATGTTGCTAGTTTTTTTTAACGTAGATTTTAATCCATTAAAGTGTTCCGTCGCCGCTAAAAAACAAAAACAAAAAACTGAAAGTGACAGACAGAGCGCATTTAGGCCACGCCCACACTAAAGTCAGTGGAGACTGTTGGATTGTTTTCCCCTGGTGGGCGTGGTTTTCTATGCTTAACCAATGGGAGACACCGTAAGCATTGAAAGATTAGAAGCCAATAAAACGTGATCAATTGTACAATTCTGTTATTGTATGGTGTTAGAGAATGTATATTAAATTACTTGTTCGCAACTCACAGTGTGGATTTTATTATTCCAAAAAAAAAAAAAAAAAAAAAAGGCTAGTTAAGATCTGGATGAATTTAAATATTAAACTATTAAGCTTTCAGAGACACAAACAAGACACAATACAGTAATAAATCCAAAATAAAGAGTTGTGTACAGAGTCAATAACATGTTTACATAAGCACAACAAAGGCTCTTTACATAATATATTAGCAGCATCAATAATATCAGAAACAGATTGTGCAATTCACGAAATACAGAATATGGAATATATAAACATACCGAAAGTGCCTTTAAATCAACTTAACTCAAGGAGCAATAATCGCCATGACCTCATGCTTTTCCCTCTGCCGAAACTAAGCTGAGGCTCACATTTATGATGTCATCAGATAAAAACTTAAACAACATTAAAAGCAATAACAGAAGGGAACAGAAGGGGTCACTTTGTTACAACTTGTATTCATAACTTAAATGAGCACATTGTTACTTTCTGCCTTAAATTAACACATTGTTGCGATTAGTGATTTGTACACGTACATTTATGAAATAAGAAAATTGAAAGCAGGCACTTTCTGCATTTTGTGTAAAACTGAAATATGTATTGTGAAAAGCACTATACAAATACATGTAAAGTACAGGCAGGTGAGTTTATATGAGGGTTGAAGCTAAACTGCAGGACAGCAGCCCTCCAAGACTGACATTGCTGATCCGCAACCTCGGAGTAGACTATAAGAATAAGTGTGTTACACAATGTGAGGCTTTTTTGTTTTGTTTTTACATTCACACTTCACAGTAGTTGATAAATTGATTATTCAATTGAATGATAAAACTATTTTGAAATAGATAAGTTCTTTTTACCATGAAAGTCAAGGGAATTTACACAAAATTCTTCTACTTTTATAGTCTATATTTAATACAGTCAGACAAGTACCTTTCAAACGTTCTTTATGCTTTTAATTATCTTTATCTCAAGCTAAATTGATGCATATAATAGAATTCTCAACAACTATTTCTCACTCCTTGCATGATGACCCGTGGTGTGATAGGCACCCTCTCCTCCTGCTCAACTGACATCTTGATTGAGGTCGGCTGAAAATTAGGGATGTAACGATGCATCCGGAACTGGTTGAAAATCGATTAAAACACGATTCAAGTCGGTTGAGATGATAAATGAATCGCAATACATTTGGGGGCGGGGGTTTATATGAATGTATAGCTGAGGGGAACTTACTGTGTTCAGAAAAGTTTAGATGGTATTTTCTTTTCATCTTACTTCCGTACAATGCATTTTAAAGAAGTTTTAGCGTGCAGCGCTGCTTTGTTTACAGTGGTAACCTGCTGTCAAGACAATGTTTTTGCGTTCTCATGCAGCCCGTCTGCTGTTATGAAGTTTTATATATAGTGGGTGGTTCAAACAGGAGGGATTACATTGGTGTCATGACCCGGATGGGAGTGGGGTTTAGGGGGGTGAGTGTAACGGATGTAGGCCGGTAAGAGCTGTCCGTGTAAACTTCACTCCCCTGATCTCAAGAGGTGCGCTACACTGCGGTCTTTAGCCTCCTTGTTAGAGCACCCGACTCCCATGCTGTTGGACAAGGGTTTGAGTCCAGGAGGGGTTACAAACACTGGCCATCTCATGGTATGGTCCTCCATCCCTGAAGCCAAATTCATTCATCAATGAATTCAGCTGCTGATGGATTTAATTGCTGTCAAGGAGAAACAATTAAAGGATTGAAGAAATCTCACCTGAGAATTTATTTTCCTCCCAGCTAACAAAAATATGTTCTAAGAATGTTTTGCTAACGTTCTCATTAATTTTTACATTATTTCTGAATGTTCTCTAAACATTCAAAATGTCCAGTTTATGTTTTATGGAACATTAATGGAATATTCCATTTTATCATTCTTCAAACATTACTGGAATGTTACTTTCGAATTCCATGAATTATGTATAGATGTTTTGGGCTAATGTTTTGAGAACATTACTGAAGACCAGATAACGTTCTTTTAACATTACTGGAAGAACGTTTTTCATAATTTTGCCACAATATTAGCTACAGTTCTGAGAACGTTTCCTGTTAGCTGGGATATAGTACATGACCAGAATTAGACATGAATCTGTGCTTCTTTTAAAGTATTCCAGTACCCACAACAACCTGGACAGATGCACCTGCATATCAAGAGCCCTTTCCAGGAAACTTTGTGTCTTTGCCCTTGGCAGTGATGGTCTGTTTGTCTACATATCCCACTGTTCGCAACAGAGATGAGACATCAGCTGAAAAGGTGACTGGCACTTTGTAAGCAGCTCTGGTCCATCTGGTGAAATTGTGCATTTAATCCAATTTCTGCAGAGGTCTGAATTCATGTGTGAAAGCTGAAATGAGATGCACCCATTACACATACATCGAGGTCCGCCGATACAAACGTGGAGAGCATGCATAAATGGCCTTTTGACAAGGTGCAATTAATATATGGGAACATTTTTTATATGTATTCTTTCAAAGATTACATTTGGATAAGACATTTTGTTTTTAGTTTTCCAAAGGGCCACTGAATGTCAGCATATGCTTTGTCACTAACAAATGAATTATTGTCAATATTTACTCACAATTATGTCATTTCAAACCCATAATAACAATAAATAATGATGTATTATTTCCCAAGCTCAAGGTCGCTGTAAAGAGTAGCAATAATATAGACGCATAATACAAAAAAAGCAAAACAAAACAAATGGAAAAAAATAAAAAAAACAGAAAACTAATGAAAAGTAGGATGAAAATACTGTGAAAAGCTGAGAATTGGTGGGGTTATGAAGATTCAATGGAAGTGAGTTCCATCATTTTGGAGATCTACTTTTTTCTTTTAAAAAACATAAAATAATCTTTATGGATTTCGAACCAAATCAATCATTCGAACCAAATCAATCATTTCTGGACAATCTATTCCTTTAACAAAGAAGAATCAAGGTGAAAAAAAACATCCTTTTAATGCAAAAATTCCATGTGCTCCCTAAAGCATCCCAGATCAGTTTACCTGTGACTGAAAGCTCTTCCAGTGATTGGCTGAGTTCGGACAGAGGTTTTGTCAATACTGATGTAAGGACGGTTTGAGAGAAAGAGAGAGAGTGTGTGTAAAAGAGAAGAGGAAAACTGACATGGATAATATTGGGGAACAAACAATGTAGAGTCTTTGATGCAGCATTGCGTCCCACATGGATCGAGCGCCGCAGACAGTGCAGGAGAGCCCTGGGAGATGAGCGCACATATCAGAATGCAGACAGGAACACCTGGGCCCACAAATATCACAGCTCCTGCCTCCTATCTGTCTTTTGCTTATGTCTCTCTACATCCCAGCTAGCAGGGAATGTTCTCAGAACTTTGGCTAACATTCTGTAAAGGTTTTTTAATGTTTTAAAGAAAACATTTGAATGTAATGTTCCAAAAATGTTTTAAGAATGTTTTTAAATTCAGAAAATGTTCCTATAATGTTAAGTGCAAACAAATCTAGAACATTTTCCCTGCAACATTTTGAGGATGTTTTGAGGATGTTGTTGAGGTAACATTATATAATGTTGTCAATAAAACATTCGCACAATGTTTCAATAAAACAATTGAAGAACATTCTCTCAGCAACATTAGGAAAATGCTATAAGAACATCACTGTGGTTTGAGGTGATGAAATGTTCTGTATAAAATGTTCTTCTAATGTGACGTATTAACCACGATAGAACATTTTACCTGAACATTTTGAGGATGTTTTGAAGATGTTATTGAGGTAACATATTATATAATATTGTAAATATAACATTCGCACAATGTTTCAATAAAACAAAGGAAGAACATTCTCTCAGCAACATTAGGAGAACGCTATAAGAACATGATTGAGGTTTGAGGTGATGAAATGTTCTGTGTAAAATGTTCTTCTAATGTGACGTATTAACAAATTTAGAACATTTCACCTGCAACATTTTGAGGATGTTATTGAGGTAACATATTATATAATGTTGTAAATATAACATTCGCACAATGTTTCAATAAAACAAAGGAAGAACATTCTCTCAGCAACATTAGGAGAACGCTATAAGAACATGATTGAGGTTTGAGGTGATGAAATATTCTGTGTAAAATGTTCTTCTAATGTGACGTATTAACAATTCTAGAACATTTCACCTGCAACATTTTGAGGATGTTATTGAGGTAACATATTATATAATGTTGTAAATATAACATTCGCACAATGTTTCAATAAAACAAATGAAGAACATTCTCTCAGCAACATTAGGAAAACACTATAAGAACATGATTGAGGTTTGAGGTGATGAAATGTTCTGTATAAAATGTTCTTCTAATGTGACGTATTAACCACGATAGAACATTTTACCTGAACATTTTGAGGATGTTTTGAAGATGTTATTGAGGTAACATATTATATAATATTGTAAATATAACATTCGCACAATGTTTCAATAAAACAAAGGAAGAACATTCTCTCAGCAACATTAGGAGAACGCTATAAGAACTTCACTGAGGTTTGAGGTGATGAAATGTTCTGTGTAAAATGTTCTTCTAATGTGACGTATTAACAAATCTAGAACATTTCACCTGCAACATTTTGAGGATGTTATTGAGGTAACATATTATATAATGTTGTAAATATAACATTCGCACAATGTTTCAATAAAACAAAGGAAGAACATTCTCTCAGCAACATTAGGAGAACGCTATAAGAACTTCACTGAGGTTTGAGGTGATGAAATATTCTGTGTAAAATGTTCTTCTAATGTGACGTATTAACAAATCTAGAACATTTCACCTGCAACATTTTGAGGATGTTATTGAGGTAACATTATATAATGTTGTAAATATAACATTCGCACAATGTTTCAATAAAACAAATGAAGAACATTCTCTCAGCAACATTAGGAAAACGCTATAAGAACTTCACTGAGGTTTGAGGTGATGAAATGTTCTGTATAAAATGTTCTTCTAATGTGACGTATTAACCACGATAGAACATTTTACCTGAACATTTTGAGGATGTTTTGAGGATGTTGTTGAGGTAACATTATATAATGTTGTAAATATAACATTCGCACAATGTTTCAACAAAACAAATTAAGAACATTCTCTCAGCAACAGTAGGAAAACGCTATAAGAACATGATTGAGGTTTGAGGTGATGAAATGTTCTGTGTAAAATGTTCTTCTAATGTGACGTATTAACCATGATAGAACATTTTACCTAAACATTTTGAGGATGTTGTTGAGGTAACATATTATATAATGTTGTCAATAAAACATTCGCACAATGTTTCAATAAAACAAAGGAAGAACATTCTTTCAGCAACATTAGTAAAACACTATAAGAACATCACTGAGGTTTGAGGTGATGAAATGTTCTGTATAAAATGTTCTTCTAATGTGACATATTAACAAAACTAGAACATTTCACCTGCAACATTTTGAGGATGTTTTGAGGATGTTATTGAGGTAACAGATTATTCAAAGTTGTAAATATTTACTAATTTTTTATAAATATTCACTATTATTCATTCCTTAAATTGAACAATCTCAGAACTAACATTATATTGTATTATTAAACTTGAGTTCTCAATGTACTATTGAAATTAATTTCTGCACAATTTAATGTTTTCTTTTTTTCTACAATTGAAGAGTTCAGATGCAAAAGCCTGTGCAAGTGGCATCTGAAATTTTCTTCTTAAATTAGCATTTTTGTCAAGCTTGTATGTTTAGGTTCAGTAAACATAAACATGCTTGTTTTATATAAGAAAATTTCAAATGGCACTTAAAGGCTTTTGCATCTGAAGTCTTCAATTATTATTGTACATAACTGATATAGCATTGTATTAGCAACAATTTCCTTCACTGTTTTGTTTCTTTACACTTTATTAAAAGAAAAAAAAAAAAAAAAAAAAAAAAGAAAGAAACTTCCCCCCAATGTTCAAGACATGGTTAGCTTGGTTTATGTAGGAATGGAGAATATACAATATTGCCACAATGTTCCATAATAAAGGAGTAACATTATCAAAACAACATTTGTAAAATGTGGATATTATTCCAGATTGTGATGAAGTTTGGGCCAGATCATCATTACATCTGGCACTTCTGTTTTGGTTCTGGATCTGGCTGGCATCATGTTTTAACACCATTGTGTGAAACAGCATTGGGCTGAACTAAAAAGAAACAACATATAATAAGATACAAAATATAATAAGAAACAAAAGATGAAATGCATTATTTTAGCTGAACACTGGCTTGACTGCAGAAGTGAGATGAATTCTGGGGGAAGGGAAAGTCTCGTATTTGGCTGAACTGTTGCGCGAACGTGTTTACCATAGGGCAGGGATGGGCAACTTTAATATTGACGAGGGCCAACATTTTTTCTCCCTGATACCTGGGGACCAGATTACTAATCCACACTCGCACCTTTTACACTGTCTTACTCAATTTACTTTTTACTAAGGGAAATTTATGTATAATTAATGTAATATTTTTTTAAAAGATTGTATTAACTGTAGCCTAAATGGGGAAACTTTGTTTTCAGTTGGCAAGCAATATTAAAGGGATAGTTCACCCCAAAAAAATTAAATTCTGTCATCATTTACCTACCCTCAAGTTTCTGTTGAACAAAGAAGATATTTTGAGGAATGTTTGTAACCCAGGTTGCTTTGGGACTAATACTATGGAAGTCAATGGTGCCCCAGAACTGTTCAGTTTCCCACATTCTTCAGAATATCTTCTTTTGTGTTGAACAGAACAAATACATTTATACAGGTTTGGAACAACTTGAGGGTGTGTAAATAATGACATTTTTATTTTTGGGTGAATTATCCCTTTAAAGGCATCTTTACACAGCCGATTTATGGCTGTTCTGAAGCGGGTCTGTACCTGTTCAGAATTTAGTGTAAAGACGCAATGCCGTGTTAAAGAAGACCTAAAATACGCCGGGTCTGACCCACCTCAGCCCCTAGTATCAAAGGCGAGTCTGATACTGTTCTGGTTCAGTGTAAATGAACGCGAAATATAGCCGCTCTAAACTACGTCATTGTCATGACAACCAAAAGCATTCCAGTCAGCTCAGGCGGCGCGAGATTCAAGAAGCAGGAAACGAAACATATAACTTAGGGCAAATAATAAAAACTAGATAAAAAAGTTTGAGGACAAACTTTAAGTTGGCTTGAAAAAGCATAGCCAGAAAGTTTGAAGAAGTTTTAAAAGTTTGAAGTTTGAAAGTTTAAGTTTTATTAGATAGATAGATAGATTGGTAATTGTCACAGATGGATACTATGGAGTTTTTATAGAGTTATTAGCATGTTCTTAGCCCACTTTAGCACTTAGCTAATCACTATTAGCATGTAGCTATTCACTGCTAGCATGTTGAAGTCCAGATTGCTAGCATGAGTCAAAAGAGCCAACCGCCATGTCTCTACGATGTACTGATGCAGAGATATAGATTTTGCAAAACGGTTGCTAGGGTACTCTGTTTGGTTGCTAGGGAGTGGCTTGGCAGCTACCAGTGATGATACTCCAAAGGCTGCTTGACAATATAAACCAACCCCCATGTCTGGAAGATGTTCTGATGCAGAGATATAGATTTTGCAAATTGGTTGCTAGGGCACTCTGTTTGGTTGCTATGGTGTTGCTATGCAGTTGCTAGGGTACTCGGGGTGGTTGCTAAGGTGTTGCTATGCAGTTGCTAGGGTACTCGGGGTGGTTGCTAAGGTGTTGCTATGCGGTTGCTAGGGTGTTGCTATGCAGTTGCTAGGGTACTCGGGGTGGTTGCTAAGGTGTTGCTATGCGGTTGCTATGGTACTCGGGGTGGTTGCTAAGGTGTTGCTATGCGGTTGCTATGGTACTCGGGTGGTTGCTAGGGTGTTGCTATGCGGTTGCTAGGGTACTCGGGGTGGTTGCTAAGGTGTTGCTAGGGTACTCGGGGTGGTTGCTAAGGTGTTGCTATGCGGTTGCTAGGGTACTCGGGGTGGTTGCTAGGGTGTTGCTATGCGGTTGCTATAGTACTCGGGGTGGTTGCTAAGGTGTTGCTATGCGGTTGCTAGGGTACTCGGGTGGTTGCTAGGGTGTTGCTATGCGGTTGCTAGGGTACTTGGGGTGGTTGTTAGGGTGTTGCTAGGGTACTCGGGGTGGTTGCTAAGGTGTTGCTAGGGTACTCGGGGTGGTTGCTAAGGTGTTGCTATGCTGTTGCTAGGGTACTCGGGGTGGTTGCTAGGGTGTTGCTATGCGGTTGCTAGGGTACTCGGGGGTTGCTAGGGTAGGGTGGTTGCTAAGGTGTTGCTATGCGGTTGCTAGGGTACTCGGGTGGTTGCTAGGGTGTTGCTATGCGGTTGCTAGGGTACTTGGGGTGGTTGTTAGGGTGTTGCTAGGGTACTCGGGGTGGTTGCTAAGGTGTTGCTAGGGTACTCGGGGTGGTTGCTAAGGTGTTGCTATGCTGTTGCTAGGGTACTCGGGGTGGTTGCTAGGGTGTTGCTATGCGGTTGCTAGGGTACTCGGGGCGGTTGCTAGGGTGTTGCTATGCGGTTGCTAGGGTACTCGGGGTGGTTGCCATGGTGTTGCTATGTGGTTGCTATTGTATCCAGGCTGGTTGCTAGGATGATGCCAGGGTGATTTGTGTGGTTGCTATGCAGTTGCCATGGTGTTCTGGGTGGTTGCTAGGTTGGTTTGGGTGGTTGCTATGAGAGTTGATCATAGATAGATAGATAGATAGATAGATAGAGAGATAGATAGAGAGATAGATGAGAAGTGATAGATGAGAAGAGAGATAGATGAGAAGTGATAGATGAGAAGATAGATAGATAGATAGATTGATAGATGAGTGATAGATGAGAAGAAAGATAGATTGATAGATAGATGAGAAGGGATAGATAGATAGATAGATAGATAGATAGATTTAGTTTGATAGATAGATAGAGATAGATAGATTAAAAAGAGAAATAGATAGATAGATAGATAGATTTAGTTTGATAGATAGATAGATAGATAGATAGATAGATAGATAGATAGATTAGAAAGAGAAATAGATAGATGATAGATAGATAGATAGATAGATAGATAGATAGATAGATAGATTAGATAGATAGATAGATAGATAGATAGATTAGAAAGAGAAATAGATAGATAGATAGATAGATAGATAGATAGATTTAGTTTGATAGATTTAGATTTAGATAGATAGATAGATTTAGTTTGATAGAGTTAGATTTACATAGATAGATTTAGTTTGATAGAGTTAGATTTAGATAGATAGATAGATAGATAGATAGATAGATTTAGTTTGATAGAGTTAGATTTAGATAGATAGATAGATAGATAGAATGAGTTTGAATGAGTTTGAATGAGTTTAAATGGCTTGGAAATAGGAATGGCAGTTTAATTGAGTCTGTGTGTTTGAATTTGAATTTTGACAGTTGGACGGAATGTTCAGATCAGCCAAGGCAGTTCAATGAAAGTCAATGGGAGTTTTTTCCAGGTTTAATCAGCATTTTTAGGAAAACCGTAAGTCGGATCAGTCTGAAAAGATATAGCACACTAAGTCAGAACAGTCTGAAGGTCTAGTCCGAGTTTGGTGGTTGTAGCTTGAACAGTCTAGGAGGAGATGCATTTAGAAATTTAGTCTAAGAAGAATAATAATAAGCTTAAGACGTAGATCAGTAAGTTGGCTTTTTCAAGCCAACTTAATAATGTCTTCCAACAAGGGGCATTAAAGTAAAAGAGTCCTGTACTCACATCGTGAAGCAAACCACCAAAATAACAGCAGAGAATCGTCGTGTGTCATCAGTTGGCTTTCGCCGTTTGTAATCTTCCTATTAAGAGACTGTCGGGTCAACGCGCTGCTACATTTCTCTCAGATAAGGTAAATGCTTAACACAATCGGCGTCACTTTGATTGTGTACTGTTATCTTATATTCCAAAAATCATCTCCTTGAGGACGATATTTCACCCACACACGACGGTCTGTCTGGGGATCTGCTGCTGCCTGATACATGCAAATGATAGCATCATTTGTTGTTTCTAAAATGTTCGACCTCTTTTAATCCTGTTGTGAACTACCCGGTGTAATAATGAATAATTTTGTTGCATCGTTCAATTTTTATTATGACAAACATCAAAGCGTGAGATATAGCACGCAGTTTACTAACTTGTTACTTTAAATTTTCGTTTTTTTTTTTTATTTCGAGTTATATTTCATTGTTTATTATTTAATTATTTTTAAATTAATTTTGTTAAAACTGTTAGTTTTGAAATACTTATGTTCAAAGCATTGTTTCCCGCGATTTTAATTCCTGTGTAAATGCGTTTATGCCGCTTCAGAACAGCATTAAACGTTCTGTGTAAATGCACATTTTTGTGGTATTATGCCGCTTCAGAGTTGGTTTCTGTGCCGCTTTTTCTGTGTAAAGATGCCTTAATATCTTTATTAACAATATTAACATCTCAATGGCATTTTCTGTAAATTTGCAACAAACAAATGTAGCTACAGTTTATATTTGATTACAAGGTTAGAGAACATTTTCAACTCAGCCTCGTTAAAAAGTGCTTATTTTAAAATATGACAATCTACTGGGTGTTTACAGGAGACGAGAGGCGCTGATTGGGCCATGGTAGATCGACGCGTAAAACCACCAATCACAGCGTGCTTTTCTCGTGACGTAGGAACATTTGAAATTGACGAACAGCGCGAATGGTAGTTGAAGAAATTGGCGCAAAATGTCCCTGGTCTGATTGTCTTTTTGACGGAAAAAGCGAGTACGGACTCGTTCACAAACAGAGTCGCGGCAGATACAGAGTTGTGATGGAGGATGTTTTACCCGCTGGGACAGTTTGTGGCCCGAACAACAGAACTGTCTCCTGGTCAACGGAACTCTGCCTTCAACAATAAATACTGGAATGTAAGTTTTTAAATGTCTTTTTCAGTTTACATCTTTCGTTTATCCTTTACGTATACACTAAAATCCGTTAGATCGTTCTTAGAATGACATAACAATTACATTTAAATTGTATTAATTGTGGGTGTATACTGCTTTAGAATAACAGCTAACTTTTAGATTTGTTTTCATCCAGAATCCAAACGGCCTACTTAAATATGGACACTGATGATGCAACAAAAAGTCTTCATTTACAACAAAGGTACTTTAATCCGTCGTTATGCAATATTGTGTTCTATATGAATACGGATACTGTGCATTTGCTACTTAAAAGTGTTAATCTGATTATTTCTTTTGAACTTAAATAATAATATTTAAGTAATTCATAAAGATATGTTGAAATGGGAAAGATATGTTTTAATTTTTTTTAGGTACTTTGGGGCTGACAGACAGCCATTGTGAAGGACACAATCTGGCAAAAATTTACCTGCAGAAGTGAATGGGAGGATATGGGTAAGTGGTTTTGTAAGTTTTGTTGTAAATCTTAATAAAATGTCCTTTAGAAACAGTTTGTAGTAATTATTTACTAATATTTTCAAGAACAAAATTATGTTGGTTTAAGAAATGCAACATATTGTTAACCTATTTGAACATTATTATTATTATTATTAATAATATTATTATTATGTTTTCCTTTTTAACCCTTAAAGGATTAGTTCACTTTCAAATGAAAATTAGCCCAAGCTTAAAGGCCTTTGCACACTGAGTCCAAAATTTGCATGTGAAACTTAAAATAAAAAAATAAATTCGACCTCACGTTATGTCAATTGCGTCACACTGCCTCCGAAACTTTCGTCCGTCAAAAAAATATTCGGATCAGGTTAGATTTTCTGCATTTTTCGCATCCGTGGCATGCGTTTTGAGAGACGTTTTGACAATTCAGAGCCACCGTACGCGAACGCAAAAATCCAGAATGCCATCTGACAAGTTGATCCACGTCTTCTACAGCACAAAACAGCAGCACTTAAAGGGCATATTGCAGGTTAGAGCATCAGTGATTCAATGTATAGAAAAGATTTTCTTGAAAAAACATAAATACGCTACATAGGCTTCTGGAGTCGTTTTTTGTGAGAGAATTTTACTTCCACATCTGAAAAATGCCAAATCGGAAGTGACGTAACTCAAGGGAGTGCGATCAATATAAACAATAGGAAAACAATGGATCGCAATGACAGTTCGGATGCTGAGTAAATTGTACATTTTTATTCATACTCGTATCACAAACCACAGCCATACAATTAGCCTGCTATGTGTTTAAGAGAGCAGGGACAGACCAGGATTAGACAAAATAACGGTCAAAATAGACAAATTGAGCTGTTGTGTGAGGAGAAGCAGTGGAGAACAGGGCAGCGACCGATGTTAGCTTAGCTAACGATATGTGCTCAGATCACAAGATTATTATCATGATTCAGGCAATAGCAAAGCTATTGGTCATCTAGGAGTAACGTTATTGATTACTAATAACAGAATCTAATAAACCTTGATCAGGCCTATGTCACACGCGTTAATATCCGTCCACACTAAAGTTACGTGATATAGCGGTTTCTCATCACGACTGATTTGGTAGTTAGCAAATTAAATAATAAAAATAATAATAATAATAATAAAGATTTACGGTGCACAATTCACGTGTTCATCAAGCTGCATCTCTGACGGATCCGTGATCATGTCTCCCGCCGGCGGCCGAACATAGTAGTGTATGTGTTTCATGTAATGTTATCCTTTATTCATTAATTCTGTGTTATGAGTTTATTCCGTGCCCATTCACTGATAGTGTGAGGACGTATATGACGCCATGATTATGTAGTTGTGTGAACTTGAATGTATATACGTTTACAGTATATACATGGCATGAATGAAATTGGAGTATTTACATTACCAGCACATAATTCAAAACTGTTTTGTGTGAGTGTGAGACTGTATGTATGTGTACATAATTTGTATTCATCAGTGTTGAAATTGATTCAAGTAAAAATGGCGAAGAAGCATTGCGTGTATAAGTTTATTCATTTAATATCATTATTTACAGTAGTATTACAATGTTGAACACCATCATATCGCCAGGATGATAATCCTCCAGTCTAAAATGAACACGTTTTTTTGACACAGATGCAGAAGTGAAGTCCCGTCTCTTCACCTGCACAAAACAAACCCCGGCACGGAAGATAGCAGCGTCCTTTTTCTTGTTATTAAACCTCTGGACTCGATGTCCTGACAGGCTGAAGTTTGTGCAACCTCCACAAACACAATAATTTACCATGACGATGATAAATAGAATACAAAAACTACAGAAAACGCACTGATTCACGACCGCTGTCACTGAATACCAATCTACTCTGCACTGAATCAACACAGAGCTCGGCGATCGACTCCCTTGAGTGACGTAATATGACGCGACGCTGAAAAAAAAGCGTTTTTTACAGAGACTGTCACTTTATCTACTAAATTCATGCCCTTATGTCCTGCAAAACATGTTTAAACCCTGCAGTACCCTTTTATATGGTATTTTTGTACAAGGTTATATATATTTATCTCAAAAAAAATGTTTAACCTGCAATATGCACTTTAAAGACAAACAATGTGCGGTTAATGAAGGCCTTCTGAAGTGTGAAGCGATGCATTTGTGTAAGAAAAATATCCATATTTAACAAGTTATGAAGTAAAATATCTAGTGGTCTGGCCAAAGCTAGATATTTTACTTCATATACACCTAGGATGGCTTGGGTGAATAAAGCTTGGTGTCATTTTCAAGCACCAAACACAGACCTTAAGACTGTTCTGAAGTTCAGTGCTATCATTTGTAACTGATCAGACTTAACAGTTGTCATATACAGTGTTAAGTTGGGCAACCCTTTGCAGAATCTGTGAAAATGTGAATAATTTTAACAGAATAAGAGCGATCATACAAATTGCATGTTATTTTTTATTTAGTACTGTCCTGAGTAAGATATTTTACATAAAAGATGTTTACATATAGTCCACAAGAAAATAAATAGCTGAATTTATGAAAATAACCCTGTTCAAAATTTTGGGAACCTTTGGTTCTTAATACTGTGTCGTTACCCAGATGTTTTTTTGTTTGTTTTTTTGGTGATGATTGTTCATGAGTCCCTTGTTTAACAGTTTTAACAGTTAAAACTGCCCAATATTCCCAGACCCCTGACTCTTAATGCATCGGGTTTTCCTTCTGGAGCATCAGTGAATGTTTGAAACTTTTTTAATAGTTGAGTTTAAGTACCTTAGTTGTTCTCAGTGTGAAAAGATGAATCTCAAAATCATACAGCGACTGCTGGAAAGGGTTCAAATATGCAGAAGATGCTGAAAAACTGATGAATCTGCAGGAGCTGGAGGATTTTTCTGAAGAACAGAGCTCAGTTTAACTGCTCAGAACAAACAAGAGACTCATGAACAACCATCACAAAACACACAAACAGTCGTGGATCATCAGGTAGTGACACAGTATTGAGAACTTGCAGTTGCAACTTTTTATCTCACAATTCTGAGAAAAGTCAGCCAAAAAAAAGCAATTGTGAGAAAAAAAAACATTGCACAATGACATTGACATTGTAACTCCCAATTGCGAGAAAATGTCAGCAGTTTATGTTTTTTCTTATTCCATGGTGGAAACAAGCGTCCATGCGCACAAACTGTAGCTCATATATAATGTGCAGATTGCAAACGGAAACCTCCAGGAGCACAGAAACTTGTCAACTGTCCTATAACTTAAAAATAACAAAACAGTGTAGAAACTGAAAGTTATGGCATATATTTTTCTTTCTGCTTTTAAAGTAACTAAAACCTACAACTTCACTATTAGCAAAGAGATGCTACACTGGTAGGATTAATTCACACACACAGTTGCTCTCGCTGATGCATTCAAATACAGTGCTACTTTATCTGTATCTAAATGAAAAGAAAAGCAGAAATCTGTAAGAGATGTAACGATCCATAGACAAAATAACTGATGAAAACTAGCTATGTCGTAGCAATAGAATTGTTTGCACCGTTTTGCTGCAGCTCTGCACAAGTTGACTCGAGTTCGAGTCTCGGTTCGAGGTTCATGCTTTTTCAAGGACCAGGTCAAGCAAAGACAGTGATGAGCACTCAGAGCAAACACAGCAGTCACACGCAGGATTACACACTGGACTTTAGAGTTCTTCAACATGTGATGTTGGACATTTACTGTTTCTAAAGCCAATAATTTATGTGGATGCCATTTATAGACCTGTTAGATTTTGTTTTATTTTTGAGATTAATAAAATTGTATGTTTTAACAATGTTATAGCTAAGCTTTTTCTTTCTTTCTTTTTTCTTTTTTGAATATTTAGGAGAACATTCTGGGAATAAAAATAAAACTTCCTGTTAAATAACTATAAAAATGTTAGGGGAGGATGTTCTAATGTTATGACTAAACATTTATAGAAGGTCATCGTAAAACGTTTTTAGAGTGTTTTGTAGAGAATGGTATCTTACCTTTTTAGAAGAACATTCTAAGAACAAAAATAAAATTTCCCACTACAAACTTTATAAAAACATTGGGAAATAATGTTCTAACAATGTTATGACTAAACAGTTTTAGAATGTTTTAGAGAATGTTATCCTACCTTTAAGGAGAACATTCAGGGAACTAAAATAAAACTACCTGCTAAAAACATTATAAGAATGTTAGGGAATAATGTTCTAAGAATGTTATCGCTAAACATTTGTAGAATGTTTTTTTAGAGAATGTTATCCTAACATTTAGAAGAACATTCTGGGAACTAAAATAAAACTACCTGCTAAAAACATTATAAGAACATTAGGGAATAATGTTCTAAGAATGTTATCGCTAAACATTTGTAGAATGTTTTTTAGAGAATGTTATCCTAACATTTAGAAGAACATTCTGGGAACTAAAATAAAACTACCCGCTGAAAACATTATAAGAACGTTAGGGAATAATGTTCTAAGAATGTTATCGCTAAACATTTGTAGAATGTTTTTTAGAGAATGTTATCCTAACATTTAGAAGAACATTCTGGGAACTAAAATAAAACTACCCGCTAAAAACATTATAAGAACATTAGGGAATAATGTTCTAAGAATGTTATCGCTAAACATTTGTAGAATGTTTTTTAGAGAATGTTATCCTAACATTTAGAAGAACATTCTGGGAACTAAAATAAAACTACCCGCTGAAAACATTATAAGAACGTTAGGGAATAATGTTCTAACAATGTTATCGCTAAACATTTGTAGAATGTTTTTTAGAGAATGTTATCCTAACTTATAGAAGAACATTCTGGGAACTAAAATAAAACTACCCGCTAAAAACATTATAAGAACAATAAATGATAATGTTCTCAGAACATTTTTAGAACAAAAAATTTCTAGCTGGGATCTCTCTTTTTTCCCTGTGCATTTATTAAAGGAAAAGTTCACAGAAAAAAGTAATTATTTACTCACCCTCATGTCATTCCAAACCTGTGTGCTGTTATCCTTTTTGGATTTTAAAGAGACTTTGACCTGAAATAACCAAGCAAAAATTCCTCCTTTTGTGTCCCACATAAAACATGACAAAGCACCATTGAACTTGTGCTATATATCGTAAAACAACATGGTTTAGAAGAGTATCTGAGGACAGTTTGCTTTTTTAAAATGAGAACTAACCTTTTAATTATACGACAGTGTTCAAACGGCAGCTGCAGGACCCCACAAACTTTTTTCTGCATGCCAGCAGGAAAGTTGTTTGGGAAACACTTTTTTGATTTTCTTTTAAAGAAAATCCAATGTGAAATGCCCAGTAATGTCCTAAAGTCAAATTACATGGATGCATACTGCCATCTAGTGAAAATTTTATACAACTTGTCCATTTTTTTTTTTTGTCCTACTGTGAAGTCACTGCGGCCCCTGCTGACAGAAATGAAGTCTGCCATCATTTACTCACCCTGGGGATGTTTACCTAGTCGTATCATAGTTCATGGACGCTAATGAATAACTAAATATTGGTGCACTGCACTATTAAACTTAGTTTAAATGAATGTAATCAATGTGAGAAGCATCAATAGTCATTTTCACTTGGGCATGCCAGGTTTCTACCAAAATAAACGTGAACATTTCAGAATGTTGTATTAGTATTTGATTATTGCTCCAGGTCTTAGTTAAAATAATGTTCCTAAATTGTTATCTTTGCCATATATAAAAATAACTATTCCCTCTATTTCAGTAATTTACCATTTGTTTTTCTTGTTTATATACACTACCAGACAACCTACTTCTTTTTGAAAGAAGTTTCTTATGCTCTCTAAGGCTGCATTTATTTGATCGGAAATACCGTAAAATTGGAATATTGTGAAATATTACAATGTAAAACAACTGTCCACTGTTAATGGAAATGAAATAATTTGTTGTTGACAGCCAGGCAATCAACTTTACTTCTATTTACAAATTAATACTTTATAGAAATCTTGCCTTAAGGGAATATAGTCAACAAAATTAAGCAAACAAGTTAGTTACAAATCAACTAGTTACTAATTAACTAATGTAAATGGTATGTCTCAAGTTTTGCTGAGTAGGTGACCATCCCATGTGATCATTTCCTGGTTGCTATTCTTGGTAATGTGTATTTTGGAGGGAGGAGTTGTTTACTAATGTTTCTACTGAAATGAAACTTGATGAAACATAAGGGTTTGGTCAAGTGTAGAGAAGTAAAGCGGGTTTCATAATATCTTCAACAGGAGAACAGAAAAGTAAAGTACATTCATTGGGCTATTATCAGTCGAGTGTCTCTGAGGATTGTTTACAGTCATGTCAGACGCTTCGTCCTTCCTGGAGGAGGATTTGACATGCCTCATCTGTTGTGATATTTTCACTGATCCGGTCACTTTGAAATGTAGCCACAGTTTGTGCTCTGAATGCCTCCAGCATTTCTGGACGACTCAAGAAGTGCCACAGTGTCCGGTCTGCCGTAAGGAATGCTCACACGACGAGCCCACCAAGAGCCTGGCATTCAAAGCTCTCTGTGAATCCTTCAAGTCGGGAAAACTCAGAGCTGTTTCAGGAGACGTTTGTCCACTGCATAAGGAGACACTCAAACTCTTCTGCTATGATGACAAGCAGCCCATCTGTGTGGTCTGTTACACTTCAAAGAAGCATGAAAATCACAAGTGTTCTCCTGTCGAGGAGGCTGTTGAGGATTTAAAGGTAGGAGAAGTTTGGAATCTAAATCTGAATTTTGGTATCTTCAAGCTCATTATTAAGAGTTTAATTAAGAGTCTGTGATTCCAGGAGAGTGTCAAGGAACAAATGGACAAAATGCAGGTGATCCTAGATGATCACAAGAAAGCCCATAAGAGCTGCGTGGAAAAGGCTGAGCTAATTAAGGTATGTGGTTAGTGTGTTACCCTGCTGAAAAATCCAGCATAAACCAGCATGAATTCAATGCTGGTTTGAAGCCCACCAGCATGGTCAAAACAAAACATTTAGAGTTATGAAATCAAATAAAAATGCCAAATAACAGCATAATCATCAGCAGTTCAATAACATGGGTTATGAGAAGAGCTCTTTCAATGGGACTGTTAATAACAACTTGAAAATGGAAGTTGAAAAGTTACTATTTTAAACACTTTAATGGTCATTTGGGAACTTGTGTGTGGAGATCCAGCTGTCAGTCACTGATTACAAAATGTGCAGGGTGGGGCACAACCTAACGCAGAGTTATGGTTTAAATACTTCCACACACGCTAGCATGATGAGTGTATTTACTAGTTGCCATATCGACAATAGAAAGAAAAATTGCACCAAAATTCAAAAATCTTTGGAAGATATCACTGAAAATGTATTCAACATTTATATTTTTTATTTAAAATTAGACAAAACTGATATTATTTTAATCTCCTCTCTGTTATTTAGCAGTTTGAGTAGTTCTTTAATGCTTGACTGACTAGCAGCAGACACTAACTAGGTTTAAATTTTAATTGCGCAGATAGGGTTCATTGCAAAACTGTTACAATGTGCCCCGCTATTATTATGTTATTCTCAGGGCTTAAAGTTTTCCAGCACTGTGCCGGATCTCCGGCGTGCGGCATTTGGCTGCAGAAAAAAATACAGTCCTACATTTGTCTTGACTTCCTATTGTGCTTTATTTCATTCATACAGTTTGTACTCATTAATTGATCATATTGTACAATGTTTTAAAGTGTGTATGATATAGTGTTTTAGTTGATAGCAGCCTACTTTGACAAAGCTGATTTCTGAGAGAAGCAAGAGAAACGCGGCTATTTGATTTACGAAGTGCTGCTCATTTCATAGTTTTCACCCATTTGTGTTTCATATCATGAATTTGCCATGTACTTATCCTTATAGGCCCCAAATTAATCAATATTGAATTAAAGGTAAATCATATCATATATATATATATAATATATATATTTTTTTTTTTACTTAAATCAAATGTTGTTTTTTTCCATTTATTTTCTTGTCAGAGTGCACCAAAATGCTTCGTTTAAATGTTAAAATCACAGACCCCCCCCAAACAATTTAGTTTGTACACGTCACCTTTTTAACCTCTTTTGAGTTTGCAGGTATGTTCGTTAGTTTGAAGGAAAATCACTTTCAGATAACTTTTTTTTGGGGCCAAAAAACCCTGCATATGTGAAAGAAAAAGAGAAAAAAAGTTCAGGCTCAGGATTTTTTTTGGCTTTAACCCCTGTATTCTATACAGTTACCAATATAACTGACAATTAAACTTTATGAACACTTCTCCTGTTCTGTAAGTGGAGGGAAGGGAGTGTTTTGTTCAGCTCTGTTTTTCTGAATGTCTGAATGTGTTTCTTTATCTGTTTGCCTGTATTGTTTTGACCTAGGCTGTATAGCTGTGTTTTGCAGTGTGTTCGATGTCAAACTACAAAATTATTTAAATTTGAATTTTTCATTTTATATGAAAACGTTGCGTTCATTACTATATCAACATTGGAAACCCAGCATGTTTTCTTTCAGAATCATTGTAAGGAAAATTCTTCATATAAAGAGAACAAAGAGGGCTTTTCTTACTATTCCGTGAAGAAAAGTTAGTTTACAGTTAGTTGGGAAAGTGCATGATATTCTAGGGTAGTCTCTCCATCCAAGCATTAGTATGTTTAATGTACCTTTAATAATGTTGTGTAGCCTTTAACACTATCCTCCACTAGTTAACTATATATGAACTAGGCCTAACAATACTTTTAAAGCCCTTTTAAAGTTTTGGTTTATGTAAATTTCCACAAATGCCTATTTTTATAGGCTATTAAAATAAAGTTATGCAGCATCATTAAGAACTAACATTAACAATGGACAAAAGGTTGTTTTTTGCCCTTACTCTGATCTCCTGAAAGCCGCTGTGTAATTCTTACCCTGACTAAGACACATTGAGGGAAGCATTTCAATAACCCTATGAATGCATATTAAAATACAGAATCAAATTTTTAATGTGAATTGTCTCGTATCGAATCGTTCTGAATTTTCAAAAATCATTCTTCAAATCGAACACCTATGAATCGTGAATTGAATTGCTGTCTACCCAAAGATTCACAGCCCTACTGAGCAGTGTTCTGGTGACCAGAAATGCTGGAATTTTCAGCAGGGTAATCAGAACAATTATGTGAACAGAAAGGATTAAACCTTCTTAACTCATTTCAGAAACACACCAGTGTGGAAGAAAACAAGATCAAGAAGGAATTTGAGAAGCTCCATCAGTTTCTTAGAGATGAGGAGGAGAAACGGATCAGAGCATTGCATAAAGAAATGGAACATCGAGATCAGAAACTCAAGACCAGAATGGAGGGTCTGTCCACACAGATATCAGATCTGTCTGAGAGGATGGCAGCTCTCTGGCAGCAATTGGAAGCTGAAAACATCACATTTCTCCAGGTTCAGATAAGATACACATAACACCAGAAACCAAAGTCGACCAGAGAACTGTAATCTGAAGCAAACGTGTCTGATAATCAATGTTCATGATGTTTGCGCACACATATGACTGAGCACTAACTGTTTTTTTCTTTCTTTCAGAATTACAGTGATGCATTAAAAAAGTGAGTCTTTTCCCAATTAGCATTTTGATACAGCTGCAATCCCATACCCAAAATATCTTAAATATTAAAATATGCACCGAAATATCTCGCTGTTTATGTACACAGACTCGAACATCCATCAGTACCAAACACGACCCCTGAAATGGAGGAATATCAACACTATCCCATTCAGACAATGATCTTCACCACCTGGGCCAAAATGCGGAACATTGTAGAACAGCGTAAGTAATAACGTCTCGTTATAGACTTTGATTGTTTACGTAATTTACTAACTCAAATGTTGTTCCAAATCGGAATGTTGCTCCACTGAGTGGTACAGTACAGTACACAATTATTTCTGTTTTGATTGTCAGAAGTTGTGAATAGTACCAAATGTAGTGAATCATCACTCTGGCTGGGATCCATTTGCATGCTTTATTAACAGAGAGTGGTCGTACAGGCAAGGTCAAACGGGAACCGACTGGTATAACAGAGGCAGGGTGAATCGTGGTCAGGATAACAGGCAAACAGGTCAGGACAGGCAGATATCACTCACAGAACGTGGTCACAGGCAAGGGTCAATAGGCAGGCAGCAATAGATCAGTAACGGGAATAAACAAGGTCAGCAACAGATAATCAAACAGAGAAATAACGCTCGGAATTGTTCACCAGGGCAAAACAAGACTTCGCGATAAGTGGACGTGATAGAGAGTCTTTTATAGTCCGGGTGATGGGTATCAGCTGGTGCAGTAATCAGTCCAAGGTATGGGTTTCTGGGAAATGTAGTGTGTGAATGCGTCAGTATTCAGGTGACGGCTCCCTCCGATGGCCAGAGGAGGGAACCACGGAGTTCGTCTCTGTGACACCAAAATACCAAAATGTAGCACTTTTTGGGACCCTTCCATTGGGGAATGAGGGAAGCAGAAGAGGAATATTTTCTGAGGAATTTTATACAGGGCTCAATGCTAAGGATTTTTTCTACTGGCCCGGTGGGGCTCCACCACAAAAAAGTAATAACATAAAATAGGCTTAGTTAGTGTTTTTGACCATTAACCTTAAATAAGGTTTTCAGGTAAAGAAATTGAATAGTGAAATGTAAAATAACACTGCATTGTCTTCACTATATAAATTAAATGTAGATTAATCCTTATTAAATTTACAAAACTTATTCAGTCAAGAGCAGTGAGTGATTTTTTGTCCTTTGATCTTTGATTAACATTAAAAACAGATAGCAGCAGGAATAATAGGCTGCTGTCACTTTAAGAACTGCACGGATCCAATAAACTTTTACACATGCGTCATCTTTTTCAACTGTTTACGTTCACTTAAGACAGAGGGCCCTATTTTAACGATCTAAATGCAAAGTGTAAAGCGCACGGCGCAGGTGCACTCAGGGCGTGTCCAAATCCACTTTTGCTATTTTAACGACGGAAAAACGATCCGTGCGCCGGAGCGCATTTTTGAAATGGGTTGTCCCTATTCTCTTAATGAGTAATGGGCGTAACGTTCAATAAACCAATCAGAGTGTCATCTCCCATTTACATGGCGGAATTTGTTGGCGGAAAAGCTGAAATTACCTGTTAAAGCTGAAATTACCTGTTACCTGTTGCAGGCTTTCAAATAGCTCAGCGCGATGAGTCAGTTAATATATATGTGTGTGTATTGGCACGATTGTTCAATTAATTAGACAATTTCGTTCATCATTATAAGTAGTAATAGGCTGAATTGAAAATAGGTATCCTAATTCTAATACACGCAATGACTATTAATCATTACATTTTTATATGTAGCCTACACAATAATATTCTTTTACACTGTAATCCTTTTGTTTTTAATATTTGGCATGTTTGTGTGATGCGCATCCCTGTGTGTAATAAGTAAAGTCAACGCGCACTGTGGGCGCGCCCAGGGGTGCAGTTTCTACCAACGCGCTCTAACATAAAAATATTGCGCCATTGACTTTAGACTTTAGACCAGGTTTGAGTTGGTCTATGGCGCAGTCTATTTTCAGCTCCTTAAAATAGCAATGAGCCGGCAATGCACCTGAACACACCTCTTTTTTAGACCATGGGCGCACTAACTGGCGCAAATGCATTTACTAATTTAAGGACATGGCGCTGAACGGGAAAACGCGAACAGCGCCGGACGCAAACTAGCAAACACACTTGCGCTGCGCCTTGCGTCGCATTGCGCCGGGTGTATTATAGGGCCCATAATGTTTGCGGGGATATGCATCAATACAGGCATTTTGACAATTTTGTGTGAACATGGAGATTAATATGTCATGAATATGTCATTAATGTGACATGAATATGTCCATTCAAGACAGCATTCACACACTGTCTGAGAGGCGGCTTTCTGGGCGTGCTCTTCGGATGCGTGTGCACACAAAACTTCTCACACAGTGCACAAATACTGAATTGTAGGGGTGGTGAAAAAAATCGATTATTGATTAATCGCGAGTATGTTATGGACGAGTATGAATCGATTATTAAATTTTCAAAAATCGATTTTTTATTTATTTATTTATTTTTTTGCATTATTTTATTTTGTAAAAAATGTTATACCGGGAGTTGAACGTCACGAACGCGCCCAGTTCCAGTTAGCAAGCGCGTGTAACGGCAGCCAGAGCAGGTGTGTAAAATGGAAGAACCAGGAACGAGCAACCAACCGATCCACCCAGCCAGGGGCGGACTGGCCATCTGTGTGATCTGGAGAATCACAGAACGGCCGGTACTCCAGGACGGCCGGCGGGCCGGCCCACCACCCACCGCCACGCATGCAGTCATCATCTGTTTTTTCCCCCCACTAATCTGTTTCACACTCCAGTACTGTAGGGGGCAGCAATGCACCTTTAAGTTGGATGCCAGCTGCACTGGCCGTGGCCGCCAAGTAAGCAGCAAAGACGTTAGATCAGTGGTCTTAAACTGCCGGCCCACAACTGATCTCAAAAATAAAACATAATCCGGCCCGCTAAATTATTCTTATTCTTATTCTCTAGTTGCTACCTGTCTGATATGCAAAGAAAAAGTCGCCGTTCTAAGGGGCATTCACATATCGCGTCCGCGCCGCATTCTCCTTTCCAATGCGCTTTCGCTCCAGTGGCGTCTGTCGTTGCTATGCAACCATGAGCCGCGCTCTCAATCGCTTCTATTATGAGCACGCTTGCCTAAATTACAGTAAAAGCACTCGACTTTAAGTCACAAGCGCCGATTTAAACCACCGAAACTTTTTCTTTACCTTGACATGTTTCGACTGCAACCTGCAGTCTTCCTCCACCTGAACACATTGTCTTTCTAGAAGAAAATTGTCCAATTTCTACAGTATGTTGGTTCTGATCTACTTCCTAAAGGAAATAAGCCTTTCATTTATTTGTTATTGTTTAGTTCAACTTGATGAGTCACAACACAATGTGATGTATTCATTTCTGTGTTCTACAGAACATAAGCTACATACAAATAATTCTGAAGTTATAACTACAAGACACAGAAAGTGCTTTGAGTTGTTGTTACTCAATGAAAGAGTTAAGTAATTCAGTAGCTGACTTTTTTTTTAAATACTGCAATCACTTTGTAGTGTATTTTCGTTTACTGTTGTGAAATGGAAAATCAATAATCGCTAATCGAGAATCGTTAATAATCGAAAATCGACTGTAATCGAATCGGGACTTCAATAATCTTAATCGAATCGAATCGGGAAATCAGACAGATTAACCACCCCTACTGAATTGAGTTCTTTTTCGCATCTTCTTGCGCTTAAATATTTAAATTTACAGGTTTTAAAACACATACAAATGATACAAAAGCACTGGTGACACAAGTGACAGTTCGGCACGCCTATCAAGTGTCATTGACTGCTACTTTCCAGCATAAACCACACCTATCAATAAGGGTACTGTTGGCGGTGGAAATGCAAGCTGGATTAGGCTTTACCATCCAGAATCGTACTGTACTATACTGTATTGTACTAAACTACTCAGTGGAAACAAGCTATTAATGGAATGTAACATCAGCTGAAGTCGTCTTCCTTTCTTTAGTGGCATGATGGAAGTACCATATAAGAAGGTTTGTCTTTTTGGACCAAGCCTCTGGTCACCATCTACTTTTATTGTGTGGACCAGAAAAACTAAGAACACAAACACATATACAGTGGTACTGCGCCAAAATTCAGAAATCTTTGGAAGATATCACTGAAAATGTATTCAACAATAGCAAAAATAAATTTTTCATCTATATTTTTTATTGAAAATTAGACAAATCTGATATTCTTTCAATCTCCTATCTGTTATTTAGCAGTTTGAGTAGTTCTTTAATGCTTGACTAACTAGCAGCAGACACTAACTAGGTTTAAATTTCAATTGCGCAGATAGGGTTCATTGCAACACTGTTACAATGTGCCCCGCTATTATTATGCTATTCTATACAGTTACCAATATAACTGACAACTGACAATAACACATTGGCAGTGGTACACTGGTACTGACCGATGAAAGGTGCTGTAGTTTACTCTCATCTGTGTTTACAGCTTCTGTGACGCTTGACCCCGACACAGCCTCAGATAAACTGATGGTGTCACAGGATCGCACCAGTGTTCAGTATGCGGAAAAGAAAATGGATGTGTCTGATATCCCAAAGAGGCTGTTTGTGGGAGTGCAGGCCTCACAGGGCTTCAGCTCGGGTCTGCACTGCTGGGACGTAGAGGTGGGAGACAACGACAACTGGACGTTGGGAGTGATGGGGGAAACAGTGAACCGCAAAAAACTAATCAAAATGGATCCAAAGAGTCAATTTTGGTGTTTTCGTTACGTGAATGGGAAATATAAAAAAGGTACTAAACTTGTCCAAGATGACAATGATGACGGCAATGAGAGGCCAAATATCATCCGACTGCAGCTGGACTTTTATGAAGGAGAGCTGAGATTCATTGAACCCTTCAGGAACAGAATTCTGTGCACCTTCACAGGTGGATTTCCAGAGACGGTGTTCCCATATTTCTGTACTGGAGATTTGAGCAAGCCACTTAATGTTTTTTTCGGCAAATAAACAACAGCTGTAAAACACAACTACCATTTTTTACAGGTTGTGTTTTGTGCATGTACCATCTTTCGTTAAAGGTGCCCTAGAATCAAAAATTTAATTTACCTCTGCATAGTTGAATAACAAGAGTTCAGTACATGGAAATGACATACAGTGAGTCTCAAACTCCATTGTTTCCTCCTTCTTATATAAATCTCATTTGTTTAAAAGACCTCCGAAGAACAGGCGAATCTCAACATAACACTGACTGTTACAGTCGGGATCATTAATATGTACGTCCCCAATATTTGCATATACCAGCCCATGTTCAAGACATTAGACAAGGGCAGCCAGTATTAACGTCTGGATCTGTGCACAGCTGAATCATCAGACTAGGTAAGCAAGCAAGAACAATAGTGAAAAATGGCAGATGGAGCAATAATAACTGACATTTCCATGATAACATGATATTTTTAGTGATATTTGTAAACTGTCTTTCTAAATGTTTCGTTAGCATGTTGCTAATGTACTGTTAAATGTGGTTAAAGTTACCATTGTTTATTACTGTATTCACGGAGACAAGAGCCGTCACTATTTTCATTTTTAAACACTTGCAGTCTGTATAATTCATAAACACAACTTCATTCTTTATAAATCTCTCCAACAGTGTGTAATGTTAGCTTTAGCCACGGTCACTATCAAACTCATTCAGAATCAAATGTAAACATCTAAATAAATACTATACTCACATGATCCGACACATGCATGCATTATGCATGACGAACATCTTGTAAAAATCCATTTGAGGGTTATATTAGCTGTGTGAACTTTGTTTATGCACTGTATTATATTTGCAAGCTCAGGGGGGCAGGGAGCGCGAGATTTAAAGGGGCCGCAGCCTGAATCAGTGCATAGTTAATGATGCCCCCAAACACCTTAGACTTATATTACATCTTGTAAAAACTGGTTCTAGGGCACCTTTAAAACAAATGCCATTTGGTTTGATAATCTTATCAAATGCAATGACCTTCATGTATTTCTAAGTCTGTAAGTATAATAATTTTTGGCGTCACTCTATGTCAAGGCTTGAGATTATTTAATCATGCAATGTTTTAGTACATTAATAATTAGTAGAGCTGTGCGGATGTAGTGGCCAGCGATATTTCTTGGCCGATTTACTGTGTGAAGGCACTGAGTTGTATAATGTCTTTTAGTGGGGAAAAAGCAGTCAATATTTCTGTGAAGGAGCAAAATTAATAATTGATAATTAAAGCAACAGCACTGGAATTATGCATCATGTTCAGTCAAAATGATTTGATGATGCAGCAATAAACTAACCAGTATACCTTAATGCATGAGTTTTTGAACTTAAATTCAAATAACATTATAGTTGATATTTCAAATCTTTCAGAAAACGTTAAATAATTATATTATCTATGATATAATTAATTGTCGTCAGGTTAAAGTGACTCATCTCAGAAAAGGCGACATTTACCTCAGACTTATGCGCACGCGCCTCTCCTGTCAGTACGCGTGCGCAATCTCAGACGCGCGAAATAAATTATGCAGTTTTTTAAAAAGTAAACTTACATTTGATTTAAATTGCTCTAATTATCTTATTGAATGATTAATAAACACGCCACTGATTTTACAGTGTTTACCAGATTAGAGTGAAGGTTAATACTGTAGCATAATTTCACAAAGCTAAAGTCTGAACATTGTATTTTTGCTTCAAAGTTAAAAATTATACAATCTAATAATTTAAATTAAAAACTGCTCATGCTGCATGTACGTAGCATCCTCGTTGGGATCGTGATTAAAATCCAGTGGTTGCCTCTAATTTTAAATGACTACACATAGTTCAGCCTGTAGAGCAAATAAACATGTTCATGTACTCATGAAGAGATTTCTTTTATTAGTATTATTTATTTATTCATTTATTTAGTTTAGGATTTGTTTTAAAATATTAATTTATTTTTGTTATAAAGATATTTCAATTTCAAGACACTTTCTCATTTACATCTCATTTTGTAAAAAAAAGAAAAAAAAAAATCGTGAGAAAATCGAATCTTAAACCAGTATTGTGAATTGTATCGAATCGTGAGTTGAGTGAATCGTTACATCCCTACTGAAAATAAATAAAATAAATAAATGTCTCTCAGATATTGCAAATAATTAAATGCTTGCACCTGTACATACTTGCATGTGCATAGTTTTTAGTTCAGGTTTTGCCTGTTGGCTTTGCGATGAAAGATGTGATTCAGGTTTAGCTTTGTCCGTTTCTCCGTCTGTTCCTCAGTCTCTTTTTTTCTGGTCACTGGCTGTATATGATCTCATCTGCATATACAATCACAAGATAACAAATGGATACCAACTAAGTGGAAATGTAGGCAGTTGTTTTTTTTTTGTTGAAATATATGTTATACCAGTGTTTCCCAACCCTTTTCCTGGAGGCATACTAACACTACACATACCTGATTCAACTCATCAGCTCATTAGAGACTCCAACACCAGAAATATATGGGCCAGATAAGGGAGATGTCCAAAATGTCCACTGGTGGTGTGCCTCCAGGAACAGGGTTGGGAAACACTGTGCTATACAAGATGTTAATCACAATGCAAAAGTTTGTCAAAGCCAAAGTTTTGTTTTTTAATTTAAAGAGTGAGTACTGCAAGTAGTATGCATACTGTACTACTGGAGAGAAATCTAGTGTCCTAACTAAGAATTCAAATTTACAAGAACAGCATTTTTTTTTCTCCAATATAAGTACACAAAATAAAAAACTTTTAAAATCACAGTTGATTGGACACTGTGTTCATATTGCTAAAGATGTAGTTGAACAGTTAGTTAGCTTTAGTAAAGGTCAAAGGTTGAATGCTAAAATGTTACAGGTGACCATTTAGTACATAATGTATACGGAGACAGTCAATCTATAAATGATTAGCTTAGTTCAGTTATTTTCTGAAAACAAACTCACAGATTCTAGCTGTTGAGTGAATCAGATCCGTTTTAAGTCAAGTCAAAGGAAAAAAATGTTTCTGTTTTACTGAAAATAAAATAGAAAATAAAAAAAAAAACATTTTAAAGCACATTTTCCTTAGCAGTTGCAAAGTTAAAGAAAACAATCAAAAAAAAAAAAAAAAAACGTCTAAAAAATACTTTAATGACACTGAAATGATCTTTCTGAGAACATGTACAATAAAGTGCACATGATACACTTTTAAATCCTGAAGTTTATTTGGGAACCCCAGATCTCAGAGTTCAGTGAGATCTGATGATGTTCTGTAGGCAGACAATAAGCTCTTTGAACAAGAAAATTAAAGGAATTGTGCAAATCTGTTTCTTTTCACAAATTATTTTTTGTTCAGACAAGTGTATTCAAGTGAAGTGCTTAAAACATCATTCAGCTTAATACCTGCAGAAAGGCTTGTGCAGCAGCAGTAACAGTTATTGAATATAAAAAAACAACAATATATAGCAAATTAAATACAATAATAATAATACTAATAAAAAAATTGTTGTCATTTTCCTCCACAGTGTCTTTCAGTACACTTATTACAGGTTCAGTTCCTGAGATTCAGAGTTTGATCAAGGACACATTGGTGATATTTCATGGATCAACCCTTGAGGATTTTAACCTGCTTTAACTTTAACCACAAAGCTATGACTTTACAAACAAACCAACAAAAACACAAAGTGCTTCATAGACAAATATATGTATATAATAACATAAATATTAGAGACAATATCATACTGGTGTTTTCATCTGTTGTCAAATGACAATAGTAAAACTGTAAAGATTATCAGTAGTACAGACTCAATTCAGTACCTGAGAATTTGACTGACAGCTGCTCTGTGAGGAGCTTGTCTTGAGTATGACATTACTTGATCAAAATGTCCATCATGATTCATGTTTAGTTATTAATGAAATGTCTCTCAATTCCTATCTGGATCACTTTCTTTTTTTTCAATAAATATAATGAAAAACATCAGCAGTCTTCGTTTTATTGCTGCTAACGTGTTTCTTTGTTTCTTATTTATTGTTAATTAACTGTTTGTATTTATGAAGCAACTTTTACATAGTTAAAAACATTTTGACTACATTTATGTACTATTTAAATTACTTACAAACTGAATTATAGCAAATTAGTTTGAATTTGAATTAGTTGAAATTGGTGTTAAGGTGAAATTTCAGTAATGGTAGCTAATACTGTAATCTTGGTATCGTGGCACTATTTCTCTCTGAGTGTTTTGAGTTTCTGCTGATTGTCTTCTCCCATTGCTTTATATTCTCTTTATGTTCTTTTTCACTGAAAAAATCTAATAAAATAAACCAGATAGACAATCTTTGATGTTGGCTTGAGAAAGCCTAGAAGGAAAGTTTAAAGTACTTTTAACAGCTTTAAGTTTGAAGGCTTTAAGTTTAGAGGCTATACGTTTGAAATAGTTTTAAGTTTTAGTTTAGAAGCATTAAAAGCTAGAATTTTTGATAGAAAATGTTAGATAGAATGGAAGCTTAAATAAGTCTATATATATATCTTAGAAATATTACACAGAATAGCAGCTTAGGTTATGTCTACAGTAATCCAGAGACATTTGAAAACTGAGTTCCCTTTCGATACTTCACTCGTACTGCGTATGGGGAAAAGTCTCCCTTTTTCCCCGTCACTGAAGCCTTTTTCAATAACGCAGTGTAACTGCATCGTCATTGGTTCACTCATAGACAAGTCGTTGAACCAATGACGGCGCGGCATAGCTGCGCGACCTATGGCGAGAGAGCGCGCGAACTTTCCCGCCGAAATGGGCGGGGTAAAGGGCTATATAAGCAGGCGTTTCGCCATAGGATTTCAGTCCTTTCTCCTTCAGCGACGACAACGCATCTCTTCGCTGATCTCCGCCTGAAGCCTGAGGAAGCCCGCCGCCTTCGAGAAGCTCCCGCCACCGTCTGAAGAGGCCCCGCAGCGGACCCAGCTGAACTCGCCGGTTGGAGACAGCGCCAGCGCCCTCGCTGACTGCCGCCCCGAGCGCCGTCCTCGAGACGCCCGCCTCCCGCTCCCGCTTCCGGCCGCCTTCTCAGCGTGTCTCCTGCCGCCATCCGGTGCGCCCTTTGAAGAGCTTCCCGCGGCTTATTGCCGCTCTAGTAGCGTTTCCTCAGCGGTTCTACCGCTCTAAAAGAGCTTCCGCGGCCCTCGCCGCTCTAAAAGAGCCCCCACAATCGCCGTTATAACGGCGGCGGCGTTGCTGCAAATGCCGCGCCACTCTTGTGGCACGTGCAGAGCCCCTCTGCACGATGATGACGGACACAGCGAGTGTGTCGCGTGCCTGGGCAAGTCCCACGCCGACGGCGCGCTCGCTGGAGCCTCATGCCCGCACTGCGAGAGCATGAGCCTCGGTTCTCTGCGCTCGCGGGTCGCCTTCTTCACTGAAGGCGATCTCGCCGCTCGCGCCCTCCCGTCTCCTTCCTCCCGCGAGCCAGCCAGGAAGAGACAGCGGGGTAGAGCGACTCAGCGCCCGGAGTTGTGCGAGCTCACGTCGGCCCAGCCCCCGCGTGCCTCGCCTTCTCCCCCGAGAGAACATTCTCCCGTCATGTTCTCCCGACCTGAGCAGCATCCCTCTGCAGATGCGAGCGACCTCGTCTCGTTTGGAGGATCTGACGAAGAGCCGGACGACTCCATGTCGCTTGCGGCTTCTGAAGCGGAAGGATGGGCTGGCGAGCTGGACGACCCTGCTCCCCCGCCTCCTCTGGAGCCCATTGATCACGGCCAGGGTATGGATGCCGAGCTCTTCCGCATCCTATCCAGAGCAGTGGAAGAGCTGGACCTCGACTGGGCCCCTCCGAAGGGGCCATCGCGTAGCCGCCTGGATGAGTGGTTCCTGCCAGGCCGCCGCCAAGCCCCTCGCCAGCGTTCCGCTCCATTTTTTCCTGAGGTGCACGAGGAGCTTACGAAGTCGTGGCGCGCTCCGTACTCCGCCCGCCTCCACACAACACACCGTTCTGCCCTCACTGCTGTCGACGGCGCAGAAGAAAAGGGCTATGAGCACTTGCCGCCCCTGGATGAAGCGGTGGCAGCTCACCTCTGTCCTCCCGCGGCTGTGGGATGGAAGACCAAAAGAGCCCTGCCTTCCAAGCCCTGCAGAACCACCTCTACTCTGGCTGGAAGAGCCTACACCTCGGCAGGCCAAGCTGCTTCGGCGCTTCACACCATGGCGATCTTCCAGGTGTTCCAGGCCAAACTTCTCCGCTCTTTGGACGAGTCCGGCATTGACGCACCTGCCTTCAAGGATCTCCGCAGCGCCACCGATCTAGCCCTGCGGGCCACGAAGGCCACTGCCCAGGCCATCGGTCGTTCCATGGCCAGCCTGGTTGTGCTTGAGCGCCATCTTTGGCTCAACCTCACGGAAATCAAGGACCTGGATAAGACGGCCTTTCTGGACGCCCCGGTCTCCCCTTCCGGTCTTTTTGGGCCAGCGGTGGATGGTTTCACCGAGCGCTTCACAGCGGCGCAGAAGTCGTCTCAGGCCATGAGACACTTTCTGCCCAAGCGCTCCAGCTCTGCGTCTGCTCCTAGCCGCCCCAGGACTGCGCCGGCTCAGCAGAACAAACCTGCCCCATCCACCTCTCAAGCAGCGCCGCCTAAGGAGCATCGTCAGCGCCCTCGCCCTGCTAAGCGCCAATCTTCCTTCCCGAGACGCCAGGGACCCCGGCCCAAGATTGTGCTGGACCCGGTGCCTCCGAAGACGTCCTGATCCAGCAGGAAGGAAGAGGGTTGGGGAATGTCCCGTTGCGACCGGACCACCCCAAAAGCTCCCTCGTGCAGTCTCCCCTCCGCCTCGTTTAATTCCGGGCGTGGGAGAAATGCTCTGTGTTGTAACTGGGCCCACACATGTTGCGCCCAAACAAAACGCCGTTTTCATGGCGAACACTATTTTATTTCCTCAAAAAGAGCAAATTTCCTCTTCCACCTCCTTCGGTGTACGGCCCCCTACCCGGCGGCCTGTCATCCGACATCATTCAACCCCTTGTCACTCGGGCCGAGGCCTGGCAGGCCATCCCCGACGTGTCAAGCTGGATCCTCGGGATCATAAAGCAGGGCTACTCGCTCCAGTTTGCACGACGGCCCCCTCGCTTCGGAGGGGTGCTTCAAACCTTGGTGAACCCGGACGACGCTCCCGTCCTCCGGGCCGAGGTCATGACCTTGCTGAAGAAAGGGGCTATAGAAATAGTTCCCCCTTCAGAGAGCGAGTCAGGCTTTTACAGCCGTTACTTTCTGGTCCCCAAAAAGGATGGCGGCCTCAGGCCCATCCTAGATCTCAGACTTTTGAATCGCTCCCTCATGAGACGGAAGTTCAAAATGCTGACGCTGAAGCAGATCCTCGCACAAATTTGTCACGAGGACTGGTTCTGCTCGCTGGATCTGAAAGATGCATATTTTCACATCCAGATAGCCCCCCTTCACAGACGATTCTTGAGATTCGCGTTCGAGGGGGTGGCATACCAATATACAGTCCTGCCCTTCGGGCTGTCCCTGGCTCCTCGCACTTTTACCAAGTGCATGAACGCGGCGCTTTCCCCTCTGAGACAGATGGGAATCCGGGTTCTGAATTACCTCGACGATTGGCTCATTCTGGCCCATTCGCGAGTCGAGCTGGAAAACCACAGATCCGTGCTCCTCAGCCATCTCCAATGCCTGGGTCTCAGGGTCAACCTAGCCAAGAGCTCACTGCTCCCCAGCCAATACATTTCGTTTCTGGGGGCAGTTTTCGACTCAGTCCGCATGACGGCAGTAGTCTCGCCAGAGCGCGCCCTGGCCATACAGCAGCTCGCGGCTTCCGTCAAGAACAAAGCCTATCTTCCTCTGAAGCTCTTCCAGAGGCTCTTAGGGCTGATGGCTTCCGCCTCCCCAGTACTGCAGCTCGGCCTTCTTCGGATGCGGCCGCTGCAGTTTTGGCTGAAATCCCGGGTCCCCCCACATGCATGGCGGCACGGCAGCTTATGTCTCAAGGTCAATCGGGCCTGTCTTTTAGCCCTGAAACCTTGGATGAACCCTGCTTGGTTCAGTCTTGGGGTACCCCTACAGGCGGTGTCACGAAGGACGGTGCTCTCGACGGACGCATCCAACTCAGGTTGGGGGGCTCTGTGCGAGGGCAGACCGGCCTTCGGCTCGTGGTCCCACGAAGAAAGCCATCTCCATATCAACTGCCTCGAGATGTTGGCAGTGATGAAAGCCCTACAAACATTTCAGGTTCACTTGACGGGACGCCACGTCTTAGTCCAATCGGACAGCATGACCGTGGTGTCATACATAAATCACCAGGGCGGTCTTTCGTCCAGCCGTTTATGCGCTCTGGCGAAACGTCTTCTGGAGTGGGCAATACCAAGGCTTCGGTCGCTCAGGGCGACTCATATACCTGGCAAAACCAACCTGGGTGCAGATATGCTATCACGGAGCAACGTCCCCTCAGACGAGTGGATGCTCCATCCCCAGATGGTCCTCAAGATTTGGGAGCTCTTCGGGAGAGCAGAGATAGACCTCTTCGCCTCAGAAGACAACTCTCATTGCCCAACATATTTTTCAAAGGAAGTCGATGCGCTGGCCCACACCTGGCCCAGCACACTCCTTTACGCATTTCCCCCGATCGCACTGATCCCACAGGTCATCAGGCGAGTCAAGGAAGACAGACACAGAGTCCTTCTAGTGGCCTCGCTCTGGAGGAGCCAGACTTGGTCCTCAGAGCTGTTCAGGCTCTCCACGGTAGCCCCGTGGCCGATTCCCCTGAGACGGGACCTCCTCTCTCAGGCGAACGGAACAATCTGGCATCCCCAGCCAGAGCTCTGGGCTCTACACCTCTGGTCCCTCGATGGGAGCCGACTGACCTTCCCAGGGACGTACTAGAGACCATATCTCAGGCGAGAGCCCCGTCCACGAGACGCCTCTACGCCCAGAAATGGTCGGTCTTTGTTGATTGGTGTTCCACACGCAACATAGACCCCGTGGAGTGCGACGTATCTCCGATACTGTCCTTCCTCCAAGAGCGTTTGGATCTGGGGCGCGCCCCTTCAACGCTCAGCATTCCATGCTCCTATCGCTGGCCAGTCAGTGGGTCGGAACAACCTTGTGGTTCGTTTCTTAAGGGGTTCTAGGCGATTAAATCCTCCTCGTCCCCTTACTGTTCCCACTTGGGACCTCTCTTTGGTCCTTAGAGCTCTCAAAGGAAAACCCTTCGAGCCGCTGAGTTCAGCCGACCTCAGGCCTTTAACCCTGAAATCCGCTCTGCTACTTGCACTAGCATTGGTCAAGCGTGTTGGCGATTTGCAGGCCCTCTCTGTGAGCCCTGCATGCCTCGACTTTGGGCCTAATGACTCTAAGGTCGTACTGAAACCTAGGCATGGCTACGTCCCTAAAGTGCTCTCTACTCCGTTTAGAGCTCAGGTCATCTCGCTCTCTGCTCTTCCTCCCTCCGCGGATGAACAGGAGCTGGAGTTACTCTGCCCTGTCAGGGCATTGAGGACCTATGTAGAGCGATCGCAGCCTTTCAGGCAGTCAGATCAGCTCTTTGTCTGTTTTGGTGGCCGCACCAAAGGGTCTTCGGTCTCAAAGCAACGTCTCTCGCGTTGGATAGTCAACGCGATTAATCTCTGTTACTCCTCACTGGACATTGAATGCCCCTTAGGAGTTAGGGCCCATTCCACTAGAGGAATGGCTTCCTCCTGGGCCTGGTCTAATGGAGTTTCTATTAAAGACATCTGTGAGGCGGCCGGCTGGTCCTCGCCGTCCACTTTTGTCAGGTTTTATCATCTGGACGTTCCGGCCTTACAAGCCCGGGTCCTCTCGGTGTAACCAGGCAGCCTCTTCGAGTTCTGCCTCTCACCGATCAGGAGTTAGCTCCTTTTGTAGTGTAACAAGGGTTTACGACGGCTTTGCCCTCTTACTTGCTCTCTTGGTCCCCTCTCGGTGTCCAAAACAAGTTATGTCGTTCCCTGCCGTGGCACGGCGCGGTTGAATTCGTTCCCCATACGCAGTACGAGTGAAGTATCGAAAGGGAACGTACTCGGTTACTAACGTAACCTCGGTTCCCTGAGATACGGAACGAGTACTGCGTTACTTGCCGTGCCACGAGGCTGCGGCTTCAGTGTCGTCGCTTCAGTCGATTGGCCTGAAATCCTATGGCGAAACGCCTGCTTATATAGCCCTTTACCCCGCCCATTTCGGCGGGAAAGTTCGCGCGCTCTCTCGCCATAGGTCGCGCAGCTATGCCGCGCCGTCATTGGTTCAACGACTTGTCTATGAGTGAACCAATGACGATGCAGTTACACTGCGTTATTGAAAAAGGCTTCAGTGACGGGGAAAAAGGGAGACTTTTCCCCATACGCAGTACTCGTTCCGTATCTCAGGGAACCGAGGTTACGTTAGTAACCGAGTACGTTTTCATTTAAAAAACACTCCTCATCCAAACTAGTGGTTTCAAGCTAGTTTTTCCCCAAAGTTTAAAACACAACTGTCATGATATTTTGACATGTAGGACAGCAAATATGAGTAAATATATGAGTAAATTCAATGTCATCTTTGCAGGAATGTAATACAAAGATTCTACAAAAGAGCATTTATCTTGAGCAACACTGTTAATGTAAATAACAGGCACAACAATGCCGGTATAACTATAGATTTCTATGGGTACAATATGCGTCACATGACTAAACAAGCGTCATCGTTTTTAAATACCTCCATTTTACCCATCCACACGACAAAGTGAAAATGGCGTAGTAGATCAGAATTTTGGATTACTCAAGCCAGTATAATAATGCTACTATGGTTTTTCATTGGCAGCCTCAGACACAGATGGATTAGAGGACATCACATTCAGCAATTGAGAGTTACTCTGATTAAGGGGCGAGTAATCTGCATCAATCTCCTGTAATAAAACAGATAAGAAAAGGTAAAAGACCTGAACAGGACTGATGATTCAGTTACACAAACACAAAAATACTAAAGACTTGAAATGCTGTTTTTCCCTGATATTTGAGGAATGCAGTTGTCTATTTTACAAAATAATTAACGTATCTTAAATGTGGGGTGCTTCTCTTAAAGGGATCACGACATGACCAATCAAAACTTCATTGATCTATTAACATGTATCAGAGGTCATTGTACTATAAAACATAATGTGAGTTTCAGAACTCAAACATTCCTCCACACAGAAAAAAGCTTTTGTTGAAACCATCTTCCTAAACAGTCTGCACATCTAAAATGCTTAAACTATCAGACAGTATTGGTCCTCTAACATGCTCTCTTATTAAAGTTGTGCTTTTTGTTTTCATATTGTTTCTCATTTGTATTTATTTAATTTATTTGGGAGAAACATACATGTTACACTCTGATCCTAGACTAGTGTTATCCTATGGTAAATAAATAAATTATAATAATATAATAATTTGTATTGCTATCCTTATAAATTTATAATATCATAAAATGTATTCATCTTTATTGTATAGTAAAACTGTAAACCTGGGCACACATTTAACGACTTGATAAAACATTCTATGACTGTGCTCAACATACAGCGATTGTTTCCTGGGACTGAAGCAGATTTAAATACTTGCACATGGAATTTGAACACCGACTGTAATCGCAGACTGAATGCAACTGGCTCTGACTGGACCCGTTTAAGCGCGATCAGTCATAAGTATCAATTTACATTCATAATCGACCTTACAATCGTTAAGTGTGTCCTCAGCTTAAGAGAGCAGCACTGTCTTGAAGAGTCAGTTATTACTGGTGTTTCTACACAGAGTGAAACCACATAAACACTCAAACATGTTTCAAACTCACAGATCTGAATTAGTTTTTAAGCAGGCAGATTCAGTTCACATGGTATCTTACCTGAAGACTGTCCTCCCTACTGCTGCCCATTTGAACAACAACAAACTGAAATAAAACACAGCACTTTGGTTAATTAGAATAAAAATAAAACTGTTCACATCTTTTAAAGATTATTTTCACACAATAAATATCATATTTCCATGATATTTCTCACCATTCCATATTGCTTGGTGATAGTAAAATAAACCAGCAGCAACAAGGAGCAGGACACTAACACCAAGAACAACACCAACAACAACAGCAGCAGGATATATTCCTTCTACAGCAGGGGTGTCAGCACCTGTTCATTCAGAAGTGAAACAATGAAATTTTTAAGTGAAACAGCTGTAAATTTGAGATTTTACCAGCAAATATTTAGTTATCCACTAGAGGGGGCAATTTGACTATTCTCCCAGCTAATCATTGGCTTATGGTTACAGCAGGTTTGGCTCATCTGGATTTGAGCAAAAACAACTAAAAATAAAATGGACTGGTGTCTTATAAAAATCAAGAATATCAGAGATAGACTAAGGTTAAACTTAATGAAAAACAAGCCCAGCCGTCACTCCAATGTCGGTAAGCTATTTATATTTTTAATGTTTCATTTTTTATTGCTGCCTTCACGTGTTCTCAGAATCATCGTTTCCTTGATAGAAATTGCACATGAACGCCCTCCCATTTCGAAACTTGAATGTGATGAGCTCATAATCACGACTTCAGTTACCAGTTGCATAAACCACTTAGACTAGTCTTAAAAGTTAAGACACTAATGTTTTTCTTGAAGAGTAGTCCTAATTTTTTTAAGTCTGTTACATAAAAAGGTAGATTGGTGTAATTTGAATTGGACAAATAACATTGATTATCCCTTGGTTAACTGCAAGTTGGTCAAACTAGCTTTAAACGATACCAGACGAGGAATAAGGGTCTTATCTAGCGAAACGATCGGACATTTTCTTAAAAAAAATACAACTGTTTATGCTTTATAAACACAAAATATCACCTTGAACATACTTCTGCTTTCCACATTCTTCAAAACGCTTAAGCTATATGTCCTACGCCTTCCCTATTCTACTTACAGGAAAAAACTAAACTGGCGCCGTAAACAGTTGTATTTTTTTTTAGAAAATGGCCGATTGTTTCTCTAAATAAGACCCTTATTCCTCATCTGGTATCGTTTAAAGCTGCACTGAAACTGTAATTTTGACCTTCAACTGTTTGGTGCCCATTGAAGTCCACTATAAGGAGTATAATCCTGGAAAGTTTTCATCAAAAACCTTAATTTCTTTTCGACTGACAAAAGAAAGACATGAACATCTTGGATGACATGGGGGTGAGTAAATTATCAGGAAAAGTTTATTTAAAAGTGGACTAATCCTTTAAGTAGTTAATGTAAGTCCCACCTTCTAAATAAGAGCCAGTCACCGATTGGTAAAGTCATCACGTCATTGCAGTGGCCGTTAGAAACTATGGTTCCTATAAAAACAGTCAGACGCAAGCTTCCGAAATGAAACACAAGAGACTTGTGCTTTAGGACTGTGCATTAGCTTGATCCAGCCAGAAAAATACCTTTTTTGTCATGATTCGACCATTTAGAAACAAAATTCATGAAAAAATTGTTGTCAGATTTCATTGGCGATTTCAAATATGAAATTTAATCAAAAGCTTGGCAAACAGCTTTGGAGAATTTGATGTTTCCACATTAAAAAAGAGGTAGGAGCTGCACTTGGATGCCCGAGAGGCATTTGAAAGATGGCCGCCGAATAAAACGACTTGTCTTAAAGCAGTGGTCTCAAACTGCCGGCCCGCGGGCCATTTACAGCCCGCCCTCCCCCTCTACCCGGCCCGCAACTGATCTCAAAAATAAAACATAATCCGGCCCGCTAAATTATTATTATTCCCTAGTTGCTACCTGACTGATATGCAAAGATAAAGTCGCCGTTCTATGGGGGCATTCACATATCGCGTCACATAAGCGGCCGCGCCGCATTCTCCTTCTTTCCAGTGCGCTTTCGCTCCAGTGGCGTCTATCGTTGCTATGCAACGATAGACTCAACCGCTTCGCTTCTATTATGAGCGCGCTTGCCTAAATTACAGTAAAAGCACTCGACTTTAAGTCACAAGCGTCGATTTAAAACCACCGAAACGAGTCCGATGCAACCATTAAACGTTATCGATGCTCAAACGGCATCTTGGACAAATGTGGCCCAGCTGTGTGAGCACAAGCACTGCCTGTCTGTCAAGAAACAGAAGAGTGTACAGATGTATTCAGGGATTGTATTTGTTCAGTACAGTGTTGTTCAGTGCAAGATTTTAATATTATTTAAGCTAACATGAAGTAAGGGAAAATACTTCCACTGAATGTTAAAAACTAATAATGTATGTAACAATGAGAGATTTGTATTTTTTGGCAAAATAAAGTTGGTATATTTAGCTCCAGTTTTTTTGTTTATTTCTGTCCCCTTCACACTACAAGTGTTGATGGTTTTGTTCCTAAATTACAATTTTTTTATTCCATGCACCTTGTTGGATGTGAGAAGTTGCACCAGACTATTGCAATTAATAGTATTATATTAGTATATTAGTAGTATTATATAATTATTACACTCTGTAACAATGAGAGAGACACTGCTGTTTACATTTAGTATGGTAAATAAAATATTTAGTATAGGTATAAAAATATTTTAGTAGGCCTAATGAAAGTAAATGAGAAATAATGCAAAGGAAAGTAAATTTTCTGAAATGTTGCACTTTCTTGAGCTTGAATGTTAATATGGCCCTCCTATGAGGTGTCAATCACAGAAACGGCCCCCCGACAATTTGAGTTTGAGACCCCTGTCTTAAAGGGACTTTGCTAATACCCTGACAATAAACTAATGCGTCGTTGTAATTCTGACATCAAAACTCATTCATTACTGATCTGCAATGGTCACTTTTGCATTCAGTGTGCATCCTAAATGCGCACGATTTATCCTACTATTTTTTTCCAGCATGTCATGTCCGGGGCTCTGTAGAAAAAGAAACAGAACTGATTCATTTATGTATTTTTACTTTAATTTTAAAATATATTTAAAAACTCTTCATAGGAAAAAGTACTGGGTGACTAAATGAAACTCACCAGTTACAGTAACACTAAAGCTCTTTATGATGCTGAATCTGATGTTGCTGATGTTTAGTTTATATTCTCCAGAGTCAGTGGTTCTGGTGTTCATGATGGTCAGAGATCCAGTCTGATTCACCTCCAGTCTGTGTCTGAATCTCTTACTACACTGTTCATCTGCACAGATCTTACTCTGATCTCCGGTGATTTCAGCGATGAGAATCTCATTAAAATACCACATAATCGAATGATTTGTTGTCTTTATTTTGCAAGGATCTAAAGTAACAGATTCTCCTTCCTTCACTGATTTTCTCTCTATTTTAACTTGTTCTGCAGCAGAAACACCTGAAACACAAATGAGCAGCTGATTGAAGGATTTATTACATTTTTTATTTATTTAATTTATTTATTTACATGAAATCCATTGGAATGCAGTTTGGATTCCTAGTGAACTAAAAAAAAACAGAGCATGAAATAACAGATGACAAAATTTAGAGGTGCAGTAAGCAATTCCTGAGAAACATATTTGAAATCAAAACAAACACATCCCTCCCTTCATTGGCTCTCTCCTACCCCATGATGAGAGGAAACACCCATGTACTCTCTCTCCTTCCCCATCATGAAAGGACACGCCCCGTACCATTGATTGGCTCTCTCCTCCCCCATGATAAGAGGACACACCCACTATCTCTTCTTCCCCATCTTGAGTTGACACACCCCCTACTGCTGATTGGCTCACTCTCTTCTCCGCATGATGAGGGGACATGACCACAAACTCTCCTTCACCATCATGAGGACATGCCCCTATACTGCTGATTGTCTAAAAAGTGCATTGTGCTGCTCGGTCTGATCCACTTTCAACAGTGTTTCTCAGAAATCGCTTACTGTACCTTTAAACAGATGATAAAAAAAGGTGATCAGAGATTGTTTGATAAGAAACTGCCATCTTCATCTGAACAAAACTAACTGATAAAACTAACAACAACTTAATAATGTAAAACAAAATTGGTCTAAAATCATACTGAAATAAATTTGTGGTTAAAGGTGGGGTATCCATTTTTTTTCCCACAATGCTGTTGGACATTGTTGATATTTGAAATCAACCCAAGCAAACCCACCCCTCTCTTCATTGCTCCACCTCCAAAACTCACTCTCCAATCCTAACCACCCTGTTCTGAGTCGTCTCGAACCCCGGCCCGTCCGCTGTTGACATGCGAGCCGAGTGCACCATCAATGATGCTAAACGCATTTTGTAGCAGTCATCAGTGCACAGTGGTTTACCTGCTCAACTCTCACTATCTGGCCACTGTTACACATGTGATACGAGAGTGGATGTCTGTTTATCACAGCTGACGCGCAACAAAATGCTTCACAGAAAATAAAGCGTAGTTGATGAATGAATGACAAGAAAGCACAAAAAAATGAACGTACAGTGCACAATACAAAGCGTTCATTGTTAGTCGCAAACAGCTCCAGACAATCAAAACCCAGTGTTACTCACATGAGAAGCGGGATCTAAAGCAGCCTCCATGTCTGTTTTTAGGCCTTCCCACTTAGCTCTCTCCAGCGCTGGAAAGCTTTTCTAATATTAATGCTGGTCCTACACTGCAAAAAATGCTGATCTTACTTAGAATTTTTGTCTTGTTTCCAGTCTAAATATCTAAAAATTCTTAGATCAAGAAGCATTTTCTTGACAAGTATAAATTATTTTCTTGTTTTTAGGAAAAATAAGTCAAAATTAAGTGAGGGTAAGTAAAATAATCTTATCTCAAACCAAAAATAAGATATATAATCTTGTTTTCAGTTTGGACTAAGATTATTTTACTTACCCCACTGGCAGATTATTTTGCTTGTGGGCCACATATGTGGGCCAGATCTGGGCCAACACTATGTTGCTGGGGAGTATCCGAGGCACAAGGTGTAAATGCACAGCCCACAGTTCATTTGCATTTAAAGATATACACACACACCCAAAAAGGGGCATTTAGGGCATATCATCTGTTAGTTATTTTTACGGCTGTCGGAAAATGTTTTTAGCTGATTTTTAGCTGATACTTCAGACACATTCTGAGGACACCTGAAACTTAAGGCTGATTTATACTTCTTCGTCGAGTGTACACCATAGCTACGGCATAGGCTGTGTGTAGCACGCGTAGCCTACCTACGACATAGCCTGACATGCACCTCTTCAAAAAGTTAACAATGCTCCAAGAGCGAGCGTTTTCAACTTCCATACGAGTGAAAAAACACTCTGTTTCAGGGGACACATACAGTCAAAACTGCAATAAAAGTCGTTACCTATTTGCCGCTTCTAGTTGTAAGCTTCTCTGAACACGTACATGACAAGCTGCTTCTTCTTCGGCTTTTGCCTTGATACTCAACATGGCCGCGGACACTGCCTCCTAGTAGTCTGCATGCATGTCGACGCGGACAACAACGCAGAAGTATAAATGAAAACAGACGAATAGCCTACGGCGCAGAGGCTCTGATGTAGATCCGAAAAAGAAGTATAAATCAGCCTTTACTCTTGTAAAAAGGGGCATAATAGGTCCCCTTTGACAGCAAATGTGAATAGATGTGAATTAATTTACACGTAAAATTAAAAAACACTGTAAAAATGTCTTAAATGCACAAGACTTGTATTTAAAAACGTATCCACTCACCTTTAACAAAAACATGGAATCTTTTCATGATGCTGATCCTGCTGCTGATGATCTCTAGTTGATTAAGTCCAGCATCTGATGTCCTGGTGTTCATGATGGTCAGAGATCCAGTCTGATTGTCCACCTTCAATCTGTCTCTGAATCTCTCACCACCACCATTACACTGAACATCTGTACAGATCGTACTCTGATCTCCATTGATTTGAGCTATACGAGTGTCAATAAAATACCATTTAATCTTCTCTTGTTGGTTTGTTTTAACACCAGTGTTTAGAGTGACTGAGTTTCCCTCATTCATATTCACTGACTCTTCATCTGTACCAACACCAGACGCACCTGAAGAAGAAATGAACAGTTCATTGTATGGCAAAAAAATAAAAATAAAAATACATAAAAGGAAAATGCTGTTTTTTGTTTTTCTACAGATCATACAGACGGTGGGAAGAGAAATATGTCTGGATTGATAATGTAACACATGCAAACAAACAGCATTATAACATCATTGATTAACACTTTCAGACAAACATACATTCAGTATCACGACTGATCTTATACATTATGATTTCTCTGACTTCTTATAGTGGATCAAACCTACAAGATCAAAGATGTATATATTTAATGAGTATCAACACTATTATACTCACTAGCGACAGTAGCACTGAATCTCTTCATGATGCTGATTCTGCTGTTGATGATCTGTAGTTTATAAAGTCCAGCATCTGATGTCCTGAGGTTCATGATGGTCAGAGATCCAGTCTGTTTGTCCAGCTTCAATCTGTCTCTAAATCTCTCATCACCACCTTTACACTGAATGTCTGTACAGATCTTACTCTGATCTACAGTGATTTGAGCTATACGAGTGTCATTAAAATACCATTTAATCTTCTCTTGTTGGTTAGTTTTAACACCAGTGTGTAGAGTGACTGAATCTCCCTCCATCAATGACACTTCATCTTTATCAACACCAGACACACCTGAAGAAGAAAAGACAGTTTCTTTTGAGCAAAACAAACTTATACAACAGGAAAGTGCTGTGAAAATGTATTTTCAGATTATAAAGATTGTTAGTAAAGAAATATGTGTGGATTAATAATGTAAATAGGGGTATGCAATATATTGTCTACAATAATATTGTGATTGCCGTCTTAATGACATGCGAAATGACATTATCCAGCATGTCACTCTCTTTGCAAAAACTGAACAAAAGAAACTTCTTGAGAGTGCAAAAGCATTCATTAAGTTATAAACCCTATTCAAATGCAGTTATAATGCCCTGGAATTTCAAGATATTCAGAGGCAAAAAAGGCCCTGTATGAGTTTTTGTCTTATATACAAATATAATATGATGTAGTTAAGCACTATCACACAAGCAAGAGTGCTGTTAACTGAATATTAGCATGACTGCAAATTTGATACAGTTCTATAAATAATTAATATTATGAGTTACATTTTAGACACAATACTACCTGTTTTTGCTCTATTTTCCATTGAAAATAGTTCCAAACAAAGCCACAGAAGAACTGTTGTGCGTCTCTGAGCAACACAATGGTGTTTCATTACTGAATTAATCTGTATTTTTAACTAATCGGTAATGATAATATTCCATTAAAAAAATTCACTTGCTTCATTCCGGAATGGATGAGCCATTAGAACAAATAATTTGAATGTTAAAATTTTTGTGCTGTTTTCTAACAGTTTGGACTTTAATAACATAGAAAAACTGCAATTAATCTTTTCACTGGCATTTTATTTTCATAGTTAAACAGATATCGTGGTGTATTATTATAGGATTGTCTAGTAATATATCAATTATTGCTGTATCGTGATATTATCACTATCATGAGCCATGTATGATCATATCGTATCATAAGGTACCCTGCAGTTCCCACCCTAATGCTGACACAGGAGCCGGCCAAAAATGATATAATAAATAATGTAGAATATCGACAAAATCTCAGAAATATAGATTTTTTTTTTTGACAATACTGCACACCCCTAAATGTAGCACAGGCAAACAAACAGAAGAACATTATTGATTTACAGATGCATCATCAGACAAACATGCATGAGTCTCATGAACAATCTTGAACAATTAAATGACAATCATACAACATGAATATTCAGTGTTAGGGAAAGTTACTTTTAAAAGTAATGCATTACAATATTGCATTACTCCCTAATTGCATTACTTTTTATGAAAAGTAATGTTACATTACTTTTGCTTTAATTTTTGGAAAATGATAAGGCCCTTTTCACCAAAACTTAAATGAATAAGCCTCAGGCTGAAGGAAAAGCATATTTACACCTGTACAGCAGAAGGTACAGCTCTCTGCCATTCTGGAATACAAAAGAAAAGGATACAGGAGAAGGAGGTTTTTTTTTTTTAGTAGTATGGTTGAATTAGATCATAGAAGATCAGCAGACATTGGTTAATAAAGTGAGATTAAATACATAAAGTATATTTGTGTCATTTAAAGGGGTGGTTCATTGCGATTTCACTTTTTTAACTTTAGTTAGTGTGTAATGTTGCTGCTTGAGCATAAACAGTATCTGCACAGTTACAGCACTGAAAGTTCAATGCAAACGGAGATATTGTCTTGTAAAGTTATGGCAGTTTAATGCCTACAAAAACGACCGGTTTGGACTACAACGAGCTTCTTCCTGGGTTGGTGACATCATATCACCCTGCTAAACATGCCCCCAGGAACACGCAACAAAGTGGGCGAGGCCATGTGGCTCAGCATTGGAAGAGGAAGAGTTGTGTACACCGGACGTGAGCGATGCGACGTGACACGTCACAAGATAATAGAACCCATGATAATAATAATCAGTGATATTTTCTACACTGGATGCGCTGCTGAAGACAGCTTCCATAATCTTTCCAGAATACTTACTATTACATAACTCAAGTTACTTGTAATGCGTTAGCCCCAACACTGTGAATATTACATAGACGAATGTTACACATGAAAATACGGGTGCGCTGATAATCTGCTATTTTCCACACCAAAAAGGATTTCCATTGGAATTTCCTATATTTAACACTTGAAATGGTTGAGTTTTGATAATAAATAAGATCAATGAATCAAGTACTAAAACCCCAAAGGTAGAGTAAGAGTTAATGGTGCTCAACAGAGAGATTAAATCTGGAAATCTTAGTCACTCTTTTTTTCACTATCCATATAAAACCACTGACCCGATTTATGAGACAGGAACAGAAATGAATAGCATGGAACATAAATTTAATCTTGTTGGGGATGATTCAGCTTAGTTAAATCAATAATTTGCAAGCAATTTATTTTTTGATTATGTTGGATGTAATAAAACTGAATAACAAAAATATCTAAAATACTTAAATGTAACTATAACTAAAACTGTACTGTATGAGGTAAATTATGATGAAGACCATGAAGAGAGACTTTGAGAAATGGTTGTTTACCTTCCTTGTATGGTCTTCAGTGATAGGAATAGGAGAAATTAGCCTTAGTGTCTGTTGTATTTAAAGGGATAGTTCACCCAAAAATGAAAATTCAGCCATCATTTACTCACCCTCAAGTTGTTCCAAACCTGTATACATTTCTTTGTTCTGCTGTATGAAAGATATTTGGAAGAATGTTTGTAACCAAGCAGATTTCGCCCACCATTGACTACCATAAGAAACAAAATACTATGGCAGTCAATGGGTGTGAGATCTGCTTGGTTACAAACATTATTCCAAATATCTTTCTATGTGTTCAGCAGAACAAAGAAATGTATACAGGTTTGGAACAACTTGAGGGTGAGTAAATGATGGCTGAATTTTCATTTTTGGGTGAACTATCCCTTTAATTCAATCCCTTCCAGTGGAAATATTTGAGAATCAATATTTAATGTCACTCCAAAAAAATATCATATTATGATGTCTTGCTTTTAAATGTAGTACTCCTGAAAAAGTAAATAAATAATTAAAGCTGCAAGCAGCGATGAAAGGGCCCTCGCACCTGGGCTCACCGCCACCCATTGGCCTTAGGAAAACAGTGAACAGTGGGTGACATGCATGTAAGCGAGTAAATACAGGAGAATTATGCCAAAGTCATTTCGAAATGCCACACTTCCTGTGGCCAACAGGTGGCGCTTTGACCGTCACTATTGCCATGTTGATGTCTTCAGGCAAGAACTATCATCGAACATGTGAAGTTTGAAACAGATCGGACATTGTATGCCTGACTTACAACAACTTCCTGTTTCATTCGTGGCGTTATTTGCAAACATTAGCACTCAGCCAAGTGTTGCATAATTTAATGTGTTTCTAGCATGTTTGGTACTTCGTGGCATAATGAAACGTGAATCTGGTAGTGAATTACAGTGTAAAGCATGCCATTTCCTGTTGCCAGCAGGTGGCGATATGGCTAACTGAATATTGTCATATAGATGTCTTTAGGCCAGGACTCATATCACACATGTGAAGTTTGGAGCAGATCGGGCATTGTATGCCCGAGTTACAACAACTTCCTTTTTCATGGCGAAACATCGAACTTTGCCAGGCCGCCACGGACACGCCCTTCAGCGAAAACTCTAGATCTTCGCAATTTAACATCTCAAAGGTCTTTAGATTAGACTGACCAAATATGATGTTGATCTGATCAAAGCTCTAGGAGGAGTTTGTTAAAGTACAACATGTGGAAATGGCAAAAACTGCACAAATTTTGCAAAGAAAATTCAAAATATCTCACTTCCTGTTGGTTTTCAGATTTCACTCCAAGAGACTTTTTTGTAGGTATTGGGCTGTTAGATGTGTGTACTAAACTTCATACCTGTACGTGAAACGTCGTGTCAGGGGCACTTCGTTGAAATTTTTTAGGTGGCGCTATCAGGCCATTTTACCACACTTAATTCTGAAAACCACATCAGACGTAAATTTTCACCACTTCTGACGCATCTGCAAAGTTTCAAGTATGTTCAAGTATGAGTTTTCGAGTATGTTTCGGCCCTCAAAAAAGTGATTCACCTTACATGGCGAAACATCAGACTTTGTCGGTCACCACGGACACGCCCTTCAACGAAAACTCAAGATCTTTGCAATTTAACATCTCAAAGGCCTTAAGATTAGACTGGACATATATGATGTTGATCTGGTTTAATCTCTATGAGGAGTTAATCACAGTGTAAAACATGTCATTTCCTAATGCCCCCAGGTGGCGCTATGACTGTAACTGAAAATTGCCATATAGATGTCTTCAGGCCAGGACTCTAATAAAACATGTGAAGTTTGGGGCAGATCAGACATTGTATGCCCGAGTTACAACAACTTCCTGTTTCATGGCGAAACATCAAACTTTGCCAGGCCGCCACGGACACGCCCTTCAGCGAAAACTCTAGATCTTCGCAATTTAACATCTCAAAGGCCTTTAGATTAGACTGACCAAATATGATGTTGATCTGATTAAAGCTCTAGGAGGAGTTCGTTAAAGTACAACATGTGGAAATGGCAAAAACTGCCAAAATTTTGTAGAGAAAATTCAAAATATCTCACTTCCTGTTGGGTTTACAAACTTTGCACCCAGGGGCTTTTTTGTAGGTATTGGGCTGTTACATCTGTCTACCGAATTTCATAACTGTACGTGAAACGTAGCACGAAGGGCGCTTAATTGAATTTTTGTAGGTGGCGCTATCGAGCCATTTTGCCACACCTAATTCTGAAACCAATATCAGATGTACATTTTCACCACTTCTGACGCGTGTGCAAAGTTTCATGAGTTTTTGAGAATGTTTAGGCCCTCAAAAATGTGATTCATTTTGGAGAAGAAGAAGAATTGGCTGAGCAATTCCAATAGGGTCCTCACACCATCGGTGCTCGGGCCCTAATGAAAGAAGGAAAAGAGACAGATGCAGGGTTCTTCAACGATAGTTGAATATAACAGGCATGAATGATGAATCTTTTCATTTTGTAACAAAATTACATATATAAAATATGAAGAATAGAAAATATATGGTAAAAGGGTAGCCTACATAAATCACATTTTCAGTATATCACATGATGACTTACCATGAACAACAACAGAGTAGGATCCTCCACCTCCACTGTTTCTTCTGGAGATCCATACATCATAAAGTCCAGAGTCTGTGTTTCTGGTGTTCATGATGGTCAGAGATCCAGTCTGATCCAGCTTCAGTCTGTCTCTGAATCTCTCACACTGAACATCTGTACAGATCTTACTCTGATCTCTAGTGATTTCAGCGATGCTAATGTTATTAAAATACCATATAATTTCTTCTTCTTGTTTATTTTTCAAAGGATATTTTAGAGTGACTGAATCTCTCTCCATCACAGATACTGACTCTTCATCTGCACCAGCACCGAAAACACCTGCAGAAGAAATGACAGTCGAAACAACACTAAATTGAGTCACGTTCGTTTTCTTCGTTGTCCTAAAGAAACAATTATAATCTAAAAATGTCTTACCGTACACGAGTAAATACATGCTCAGTGAGAGCAAATCTGAGACAAGCATCATTTTCAGTTTTTGCCTAAAATGACTGCAGATTGTGTGAAGCAGTTCAGTTTGTTTTCACCAGTTAAACTGAAAGTAGCCTAACATACGCAGTGCGATGACGTAATGATGCTCTTTAATCTGCACACAAAACAAAAATCTTTTTCAGTTTCTGTTTGTAGTGATGGATCTTTTCTCTTTGCTTGTCTGGCTATTACAACTCAGTTAACAACTCAAACAAATCTAACATTAAAAAGTCAAGGATCAAGAGCTCAACTAAAGCAAACACTCATCTCCACGATGGTGGCTTAAAAATTGTGATTTTCTCCTTTGGTGATTCTGCTTGTTATCATCAGGTGTCTTCAATAATGCTCAATCATCACTCAATTAATCACTTAATTATCTCATTAACTTTAACACTGCTTCAGTGGGTGGAATAAAAATATGGCAGGACTTCTACTTTCTGACCCCTGAACTATACACCTCTGCTCATGAGCACCATTCTGAAACCTAAAATGACAAATGGTACAGTCTTGTAGACTTAAAGGCCCACTGAAGTGCCTTGAAACACACAGCATTATTCAATGTGTTGACATAATTTCCACTGGAAGACAGGGTGGGACATATTGAACAGCTCCTCCCCTTTTTTACAATAAAGATAAATGCAGAAAAACGTCAATTCTGATTTCATGGAGACTTTAACAGACACGTACCGCATGTAGCAGCCATTATGAGTCCACAAGATCACAAGTGCACATGAAGCGTGTCATGTGGGACAGGGTCTAACCTGTTTGACCAAAACATTGAAAAGGACCGACCATCAAATAAAAGAAACAAAACAAAACATACTGTCCAATGATATCTGTCCAATAAACAGGAGAAATAGTTATAGCCTTTTGTCCTACAAAAAACACGGCACTCTCCCCCTACAGCTTCTCAAATAATTAATTGTTACATGAGAAAATAATTTTTGTCAGCCTGATATAGTCAATTGAATTCAGTTCAATTCACATTTATTTGTACAGCAGTTTTCACAACACACATTTCAAAGCAGCTTTACAGAAAATGCATGTCTACATTACAGTGATCTGTTATCAGAGGCGATTGTGTCCAATTAATGTATTTCAGAAATTGATGCAAAAACGTGGGGAAATTAGATCCAGGCAGTAGATAAAGTTGATGAAAAATTATTTATTCATTACAATTAAATTTAGCCTCACACACAAACTTTAATCGATAATGAAAATACTTAATAAAACCAAAAAGTAAAATAACCATCATAAAGGAGTATCCAATAGTTAATAATACATTTAAAATCCAGAGTATTGTATCTAATAGATGGAAAACATTAAGACATTTGCAGATAAGAGAGAAGAAGCAGAAGCCCAGGAGAGCAAAGGAGAGAAAAAGCTCTATTATCAACAACTCAGTCCATATTATACCATAAGCAGAGGTGGAGATTCCAGGGGTCAGAAAGTAAAAGTCCTGCCATATTTTTATTCCACCCACTGAAGCATTAATGAGATAAATAAGTGATTAATTGAGTGATGATTGAGCATTATTGAAGACACCTGATGATAACAAGCAGAATCACCAAAGGAGAAAATCACAATTTTTAAGTTACCATCATCGAGGTCAGGGTTTGTTTTAGTTGAGCTCTTGACCCTTGACTTTTTAATGTTAGTTTTTGTTTGGGCAGTTTTAGCTGCATTAAAACCAAACAGACGAGCAAAGTTAAAAGATGATCAGGTTTTGTTGGTTATGTTTTTACATAAACATTATTTGATCTGAATCACTGAACTCATTTAGAGCCCAATCTCTGAGTTAGATTTACATTATTGATTACAGCAGCACTGTGATTCTACAGCACAAGATCAGCTTTTACAATACATTTTTTTTTTTTTTTAAGAGTTCTGATTTAAAAAAAAAAAAAAAGCCGAGCCTATTTAAACACACAGACATCAAGAATCATCCTGTGAATCTCAACAGTGGTGGCCATCATAAAGCATGTTGCAGTGCATTCTGGGAGCCACCAATCAAAATTCATCCATGGCTCCCATCATGCATTGCTGCATGAATAAATTATGAGCTTAATTGTCTTAGTAATTTCATTTATTCTCACTATTAAAATTTTGCTGTTTTTCTGTGACTTTTTAGTAGCTTGTTTTCTAATGTTCAGAGTTGATCTGTTGATCAGAATATGTTGCTTGTCACCGTTGTTGAGATTCACAGGCTGATTCTTAATGTCTGTGTGTGCCTAAAAGAATTTTTTTTTTTTTTGTGATAAGGACAACTTTAAAAAAAAAAAAAAATTCTGTATTGTATAAGCTGATCTTCTGCAGAATCACAGTGCTGCTGTAATCAATAATGTAAATCTAACTCAGAGATTGAGCTCTAAATGAGTTCAGTGATTCAGATCAAATAATGATTTTGAGAAAACATAACCAACACCTGATCATCTTTTAACTTTGCTTGTCTGGTTGGTTTTAATGCAGTTAAAACTGCCCAAACAAAATCTAATACTAAAAAGGCAAGGGTCAAGAGCTCAACTAAAACAAACCCTGACCTCGATGATGGTAACTTAAAAATTGTGATTTTCTCCTTTGGTGATTCTGCTTGTTATCATCAGGTGTCTTCAATAATGCTCAATCATCACTCAATTAATCACTTATTTATCTCATTAATGCTTCAGTGGGTGGAATAAAAATATGGCAGGACTTTTACTTTCTGACCCCTGGAATCTCCACCTCTGACCATAAGCATACAGGGAGATTCCCAACCCACTCAAACTGATGTTTTTGTTAAAATAAAAAAGGTTAATTTCACCCATTACGTCGTCCACTGGTCCAGTGTCAAAAGTAGTTGTTTTTATCCCTTAGGGAATTTTGCAAATCCTGCACTATTAAATGTCAGCAAACATTAATTCTGAAAGACATCACTTCTACAGTACTTGGCAGGCGTCCAATACCTAACCACAAACATGTCAGTGTGACCTTTCACACTGGAGCACTTGAAGAACAATTGAACATAACAAGCATACATACTCTTAAAGATAAAATAAGAATAACCATAAGGGTACAAGTAAATACTTGAAAATATGATAAGAATTAATATATAAAGCAAGAGTACATAAATATAGGGAATCAAAAGTGAAACTGATAAATCATAAGCCATAAACGATTAACATAAATATTAATAAAAAGGCATGAATATTAATATTGACCATTGGATGCATCATTCCCCCACTTGAGTCCTTAAGGACTCATTACATAATTGTTAAAAGATAGAAAATGGATACCGAATAAATTAAATATAAAAGCATCACATCTAAATGAAGCTGCGGGTACCTCTCTAACCCCAGCTAACTGCATAGAATATTGACTGGAAGCCTTCACCAGGCTGGTCCGACGAGGGCCTCTAAACAAACCCGACCCCGAACGTCCCCTGGACTTTTGCTGGGTTGAGGACTTGCCGCAACTGTCAGGTAGATACAATTTCTTCCATTAAATGTTTTTGTTTTTTTTCAATCTGCCAAAATGAATTGTGAATTCAATATCAACACTAGACCTAAATAAAAAACTAAGTAAAATAACATAGCTATTATAACAAATTGAACAAAATGTATCATCTGATAAATTTACACAACTCAATCCTTCAATGTCTCAATCTCTCCATTCTGTGCTGCAGCTGTAGGATGATGTAATCAGTTTCAGTCTTTTTGGGGATTTCCCCTTGCGTTGCTAAGCACTGAGGTGCTCGTCGATCCTTCCTTGGTTCTGGGACACTCTTGATCAGTTGGAGCAAACATTGGGCTTTTAAGCCACCAGTTGAGTTTGCTCGTTCACTTCGTTGACCCTCCTAATGGACACTTCCTTTCCAGTGGTCACAATCAGGCATCACACAGGAAAAAGAACTTGTTCGATGAAAATACCACACATAATCTCCTGATTACATCTACTTGTACTGAACCTAGACATGGAGAAGATATAACGGACACAAAAAAAACAAAAACAACAACACAAGACAACAACATTGCCGTTTCTCACATGATTAACAGTACATTAGCACTCGGATTAATAGGATGAATTTCAGCAATCAACAGCACGGCTTTGACCTGTGAATGAAAACCCTGAAATGTTTTTGTTAGAGACAACATATATTTACACATCACCCTGTCCAGTCCTCCTTGGGGTAACAAAACCTGTGAAAATTAATTTGGTGTGAGGGTCATCCAGGGCTGTTCAGGGCTTGAACTCATGATATTCCCTGATCTGGCAATATCATACATAACTTAATTTATTGTAATATTTTCTTTGTTGATTAAATAAGTAAATCATTTCTTATTTTCACACAATAATATAAATTCCTCTACCTGGATAACACTCAACCCACCTTCAACATGTTAACAATCACAAAACAGATGCATCAGAAATGTACATATATAATCACGCAGTTAGCTAACAATGTATAACTTAAATGAGCTAATTATTTCTGCCTTAAGTAATTATTACAAGCTGGGACATAACGATTACAATATATGGAAAATTTAACATTGGCACATGTTGATTTAGTATTTGCTTCATCTCAAGCCCTCGCAGGAGTTGGCGTCATTTCTTCAAAGTTGTTGGTCATCTGAAGTCTTCATAAGAGGCTGGATCCAACTGGAGCTGATGTACTCCCTAGTTACCTCGGGACGGGTGTCCCGAGATAAAACAGAAAAGCAAATGGAGAATAATTAGCGTAGCTGCTGTTCATAACATTAAGCAAAGATAATCATGTGCAACTGATCTGATATAACTACACAGCAAAAACTGCAGTGTTAAATTAATTCTCCTGGGAGTATATGTGAGACTATACTCAAGAGTGTTAAAATAAGAGTGTTAAATGAAAACTGAAGCAGTGTTAAAGTTAATGAGTTAAGTGATTAACAGTGATGATTGAGCATTATTGAAGACACCTGATGATAACAAGCAGAATCACCAAAGGAGAAAATCACAATTTTTAAGTTACCATCATGGAGATGAGGGTTTGCTTTAGTTGAGCTCTTGACCCTTGACTTTTTAAAGTAAAATTTTAACAATGTCTTTACAGGCATTGAAAGTAGTTGTTGCATTCCTATCTATTGAGGGGTCAGAAAGCTCTCATATTTCATCAAAAAATATCTTCATTTCACTTCATTTAGCCTACACAGCTTTGTTTATAATGTTTGTAAACATAAATTATGAACAAAATTATCCACTTATGCTACTCCACAGCAAAACCTCTAAAATTAACAGTTTGACTATTCAGACTATATAAATGTCAAGCCAAAAATGAAAAAAAAAAAAAAAAAAACTCTTTTCTTTTTTAACACCATTCCAGCTTCTATTGCTATATTCAAGGCAAGAAACAGGTTTATTTATTGGAAATAAAAATAAATAAGATGCAAAACGAATTAATTTAAAGTGAATCTGTAGCCTACCTTTCTTATTCGGCACGAATCCAACTGTTTTCATTTTAGAGACGAAAGCTAAACTATAATTTATTATACGAGCTTTGTACTTCACTCTGTTATCGACGTAAAACATCATCCTTCACATATAACAGCACAGTGAGGCAGTGGTCACGGGTGGTAAACAGCAGATTATATTACAGAATTGAATTGAGCAGTGTAACGTTTGGTTGATGTATTTTATTTTAATATTTAACAGGCTGCGATATCAACCCAGCTAACAGAATTTTGTTATACGAACGTTCTCTAAATATTCAGTTTTGGTTCTGGGAACGTTAAAAACGTCCAGTTTTCTTGATATTATAGGAACGTTTTTATAAGGTATAACGTTCCTCAAACGTTCTTTCAACTTAATTTTGATCTAAAATTCAACATTGTAGGAAAGTTGATTTGTAACATTCCAAGAACATGAAAATGTCCAGTTTCCTTAATGTTAGTAGAATGTTATTTAAAGGTTAGTATGATGTTCCTGAAACATTCTTTCAGTCATTTAAACACCTGCTGTGAACAAACACTGAAAGAAAGAGAAATAAGAACACAAACTACAACTTTCTTCAGCCACAGCCTTAGATGAACTGAAGATAAAAGACATTAAATCTCTGAAGATCTGATTAAACAACTCCACAAACAGCATTACCAGCTTCACTTATTACCAACCAGGGGTGTGTTTCCCGAAAGCATCATTGGTGAACCATGGTCGTAAGTCCCATTGAACTCTATTGGTAACGCTGGAACTTGTGACCATAGTTCGCTTCGGGAAACACGCCCCAGACTGACTTTGGTTGCTTTAGTTGAACTCTTGAGCCCATATTATTATAGAGTTGTTTCTTTATCATCAATTAGAGGTGTTTTTTTTTTTTTTTTTTAAATCAGAAAATATTTCTGCATTGATAAAGCAGATCAACATGTCTGTTTTAATAGACAAACAACTGCATTAAATTGGTTTAACCCCTTAACTGTCACGGTCCCGCTGGCCGGACGCCTCCCAACCAGCACACCCTTGTTTAGCACATGGTTTAGCCCAGATGAAATGAACACTACTCAGTGTACACACTACAGGCTGTTAAATGTAACACTAAATCGGTGTTGGAGTTAATGAGATAATTAGGTGATAATGAGCAGAATCACCGAAGGACAGAGAAACAACAAGAACTACAACTTCAGCCACAGCCTTCGATGAAATCAACTGAAGATAAAAGACATTAAATCTCTGAAGATCTGATTAAACAACTCCACAAACAGCATTACCAGCTTCACATATCACTAACCAGACTGACTTTATTTCTGACACACGTCTACAGAAGTTGTTATTGAGAATTACCAGAGGTTTAGATGTTGATGATTTGTTGAAAATAATAGTTTTGTTTGATGTCACCGTGATCGAGGTCAGTCGTTGCTTTAGTTAGGCAGTTTTACTCTTGACTTTTTTGTGTTCGTTTTTCTGTGGCTGTTGTAGCTGTTTATGGCAATAATGACAAGAGATAATGTGATCAGCTGCTTTCAGCTGTTTTATGATAAGAATATAACTGTCATGTAGTGGCTTAATTCACTGATCTAATGGCTGAGCTTCATATGAATAAAATGTTAAGTTTGTATTAGATCTCTTCTAGAAATACAATGATAAAACAGTTTTAATCAGAAAAGCTGAGTGAGTTTTAAAACGCATTGTACACTAAACACTTTAACACTCCGGCAACACTTCCTCACACACAGACATCAAGAATCAGTGTATGAATCTCAACAACGGTGACATGCTTCATGCTGCAATGCATACTGGATGCATAATGAAAAAAAAAAGCAGCATTGTGGCATGAAGCATGTCACCGTTGTTGAGATTCATACACTGATTCTTGATGTCTGTGTGTGAGGATGTTCTGCCGGAGTTTTAAAGTGTTTAGTGTACTATGTGTTTTAAAATTCCTTCAACTTTTCTGACTAAATAACAATAAAACAAGGTTCATAAGGTATTGCCCATATTAAATTCAGTCATAAGATCAGTGAAAGCCACTACACAATAATTATATTCGCATCATGAAGCAGACACAGCATCAGATTGAGTTTCTCTTGTTTTACTTACTATAACTAATTCAGTTACAGCAGCCAGAGAAACCCTGACATAACAATAAAACATAACATAAAACATAACATAAAAACCCCAAACAAATTTCAATAAAACATCAACAACAACAAAAACTCTCTCTCTTAATTGTCACTAAGAGCTTCTGTATATGGAGTTGTTTAATCCTCCTCTGAGATCTTGAGAGATTTAATGTCTTCTTTCATCTAAGGCTGCGGCTGAAGTCAGTTGTAGTTCTAGTGTTTTTGTTTTTCTGTTCTTGTTGTTTCTCTTTCCTTTGTTGATTCTGCTTGTTAACAGCTGCTATCTTCAATAATTCTCAATCATCATTTAATTAATGACTTAATTATCTCATTAAATCCAACACTGATTCAGTGTTACATTAGTGTGTAGTGTGCACTCTGAACAATGTTCATTTCATCTGGGCTAAACCATGTGGGCTCTATATGGGTGTGCTGGCTGGGAGGCGTCCCGCCAATGGGATCGTGACAGTTGAGAGGTTAAGCTCATAATTTATTCATGCAGCAGTGCATGATGGGAGCCATGGATGAATTTTGATTGGTGGCTCCCAGAATGCACTGCAACATGCTTTATGATGGCCAACCGCTGTTGAGATTCACAGGATGATTCTTGATGTCTGTGTCTCTAAATGAAAGCGATTTCTTTTTTTATCAGAACACCTTTTGCAAAATCCCTCAGACTATTTTGATAAAGCTGATCTTGTGCTGTAGAATCACAGCGCTGCTGTAATCAATAATGTAAATCTAACTCAGAGATTGGGCTCTAAATGAGTTCAGTGATTCAGATCAAATAATGATTATATAAAAACATAACCAACACCTGTTCATCTTTTCTCTTTGCTTGTCTGGCTGATACAACTCAGTTAACAGCTCAAACAAGATGCAATATTAAGAAGTCAAGGGTTAAGAGCCCAATTAAAGCAAACACTCATCTCCACATTGGTGGCTTAAAAATTGTGATTTTCTCCTTTGGTGATTCTGCTTGTTATCATCAGGTGTCTTCCATAATGCTCAATCATCACTCAATTAATCACTTAATTATCTCATTAACTTTAACACTGCTTCAGTGGGTGGAATAAAAAATATGGCAGGACTTCTACTTTCTGACCCCTGGACTATACACCTCTGGAACCAACACTGAATATTTAGAGAACGTTTTTATAACAAAATTCTGTTAGCTGGGTAATGACTGAAATTTTATTTTTAGGTGAAATAACCCTTAAAGTGGGTAGTCTGACTATCATTGACTTACTATCATATGATGCGAAGCATCTTGGAGAACATCCAACAGAAGATCCTCTCCGATTCTGCTGCAGGTCATCAGCACAGAAGAGCCTGAAAAGAGATTCCAATTATTTACAAAGAGCAGTTTCTGTTCATTACACCATGACATGAACCATTTATTTAGAAGCAAATAATATACTGAGCCTTTCATGTCCTCGTTGTTATGTTGGAAGTTCTCCAGACACATTGAAACTGGGTGACCATGGGGGTGCGGGTCGCAGTCTTCAGATCTAATGGGTCAGGTACAGAATACAATGAGTGTTGCCGTCAGATAATGGGTCGGGTGTTCTGCTTACCAAACAGGACCCGTACAATACAGATAATTTCAAAGCAGCTTTACAGTGATAACAGGATTATGATTCAATGATGCAAACAGTTAATTTTGCCTGTACAGCAGCTTATAAATTAGTGTTCATAGAATGTTGTATTTTAAATCAGAATTAAGTTGAAAGAACATTTGAGGAACATCATACCTTATAAAAAAACGTCCCTCTAACATCAATCTACAGTTGATCATTTTCCTGTAATATAACATAGATTCACACAAGGTAAAAGACACAAACAGGTCTACAGTTACAAAAACACATGCCATAGTGTGTGTTACATAATGATTAAATATCAAACTATTCAGTAAGAATATGTTGGGTTTTTTTGTTTTATAAAATGGCTGACAAAATAAAACTGCATCATGTGACTTTTTTGTCTGTTATTTAAAACACTGAACTTTTCCTGCACCATGTAAAATGCTTTGCAAATTGCATTGGCGTGTTCTAATAAAATTCCAAAACACGCTTTCTAAATAAAACTTTTTGTGTTTATATTATTTATTATTTATGTAGTAACTGAGCAGCTTTCTGATGGTATAAACCAGTGGTTCCCAACCATGTTCCTGAAGTCCCCCCCAACACTGCATATTTTGTATCTCTCCTTTGTCTGACACAACTGTTTCAGGTCTGAGAGTCTCTACTAATGAACTGATGATCTGAATCAGGTGTATTTGATTAAGGAGACATGGGAAACATTTAGTGTTGGGAACCACTGGTATAAACCATAATCACCTGATTGTTATTGTTTATGGTCTCCATAAACACTGTTACAAAGACCACAAACTTAAAAGTCAAGAGTCAAACTGCCCAACTAAAGGAAACCCAGATCACCATAATGGTGACCAAATATTTTCAATAAAACTTCAACATCTAAACCTGTTAATTCTCAAAAAGAACTGCTGACGAATGACAGAAATAAAGTCAGTATGTTTGTAATAAGAGAGATTTAATGTTTTTTGAGTTGATTTAATCTAAGGCTGTGGCTAAAGTCAGCTGTTGTTCTTGTGTTTCTTTTTTCTTCAGTGATTCTGCTCGTTATCATCAGGTGTCTTCAATAATCAAGCAGTCATTGCTTAATTAACCACTTAAGCACCTAATTAACACTAGCCTGCTGGTGGTTCCCAGGTGAACATTGAGAGGTGTTGATTTAACATTGGGGAATTGACTGTATGTGTGTGCGTGCGTTTGTGTGTTAGATATTAGTTTATATGTTAGAATAATCAATAAAGTCTCAATTACATTTTTTTTAAAGTGTCTTGTGTTATGTGCATGAGAATTGAATGTCTTAAACTGCTGACCCTGTTACTTTGTTAATAAATAATGTTTTCACTATAGGTTGGATATTCATATCCACTGCAGAGTTGGTGGTATGGCCCGTTTAAATGAACGCTGGACGATTAATTTGCTCAGTTGTAAAGTAAGTTACTCATTCAAAATTCCTAATAAATTAATTAATAATTCCCTTTCAGGTAAATTGACTTGTTTCCCTTACATCTTGTTTATTTATGATTTAAAGGGATAGTTCACCCAAAAATGAAAATCCTATCATAATTTGCTCACACTCAGGTTGTTCCAAACCAGTATTAATTTCTTTCTTCTGCTGAACACAAAAGATGAAATTTTGAAGAATGCAGTGACCAAACAGTTGATGGACCCCCGATTTCTGTTGGGGTCCATCAACTTTGGTTACTGACAAATTCACACAGGTTTGGGAGATCCCTGGAACTTGAGGGTGAGTAAATGATGACAATGGTTGGGTGAACTATCACTTTATTTTTTTTCTTATTTTGGCACTGCCTTACCTTAGAAGATCTGATTCTGTGATTTTAAAAAATAAGTAGACATTGGTAACAACCTGATCCTAGACCTGTGTTCCTATAACCAAGTTCAAGTTCACATTTATTTATAGAGCTCATTGGTACAACACTTTTTGTTTTTAAAAGTGCTGTATAATTGTAAACAATTTTGGAAAGAAAAAAAAAAAAAACTAATAAGATATTAATAAAAGGTGCAGATAAGCCATACACTATATAAAAAACCTACATAACTCAGGCAACACCATAAAACCATATAAAGAGATAAATTAAATAAATAAAAACTTAATAAATAATTATAACTATACAGTAATAATATAAAAATGTATCCATACTACTGTAAATTTAAAGATTCACTTTGCACGATCTTATATTTCTTGTTAAAGCTGTATGTAATACTTACATTCTGTGGTACTGCTGTATGGATCCTGCGGCGACAGTAAATCACACCAGCAGCAGCAGCAGATGCAGCCAGCAGCAGAACAGCAACAACTATTCCTGCTACAGCACCTGAAGACAGACCTGAATCTGTAATAATAAAGACAGTCATTATTATTAGGTTTAAATATATTGAACTGTATTTTAAAATTCTGAAATTATACTCACCAGTTACAGTAACACTGAATCTCCTGATGCTGCTGATGCTGAGGTGGTGATGGGGAATGCTGCTGCTGGTGATCAGTACCTGATATTCTCCAGAGTCTGTGGTTCTGGTGTTCATGATGTTCAGAGATCCAGTCTGATGATCCAGCTTCAGTCTGTCTCTGAATCTCTCATCACACTGAACATCTGTACAGATCTTACTCTGATTTCCAGCGATTTCAGCTATGAGAATCTCATTAAAATACCACGTCAAATCAAATGGGATGTTTATTACACCAGGATCAAAAGTAACAGATTCTCCCTCCTTCACTGTCTTCACTTCATCTCGTTCAGCAGAAGAAACACCTGAAACATAAACCAACAGATGCTGGAAAACTACTGAACTTTAGGTTGGAAAAGCAATATTTATCCATGTTTATCCATGCGCTTATGAACACAAATTTTATCAAACCCTCATTTAAACAGATAAAAGAATTTAGTCAGAGATGGTGTGATGAGAAACGGACACAAAGCTTTTTATGAATCACAACTAAGGGTGCGTTCACACTTGTAGTTCGGTTCGTTTGGTTCATTTGGTCCGGACCAAAGAAGAAGAAAAAAAAACATTTAGTCCTGGTCCGGTTAGCGTTCACATTGGCAATTTTATCACCGAACCAAAAGATACCGAACCTTAAGGCATAGGGATTCATTCACAACCTGATTGGTCGGATTTTATGACGTATTGCCTATTTTGAGACGGAACTTACCGAACATCCAAAACAGTGCTGTTTGCTGAGGTAAATGCGCTCGTTGTGTGTGTGTAGCGGTGTGTAGCCTGCATGTGATGGTATTTGGGCCAGCTGGGAACTCGTGAAGAGCTTATAAAATGTGTAAAGTAGTCAAAACACCGGCGGGAATCCATCCGTCACACACACACAAATGTTCTGCTGCGTGGAGACGCGCGTCTAATGCCTGTGATGGGCAAACTCACGACTATGACGAGAAAAACCGACATGCGCGATGATTCTGTCCTTTTTAGGGTCTCGTCTTCCTGTTTTTGGTTCGGTTACATGTCTTTGGTCCGTGTTGCGTTCATATATCATTCGAACCGCACCAGAGTTCGTTTGGAAGCGGACCGAGACCCATCTTTTAAGCGGTCTCGGTCCGCTTGTTTGGTGCGCACCAGGGTTCGGATGGCAGCGTTCACATATGTTCAAATGAACCGCACTAACCGAGCAATCGCACCAGGGTTCGTTTTAATCGAACCAAACATGACAAGTGTGAACGCACCCTAACTGTCAAAAGGTTGCATCAGAGAAGAAACTGGACAGAAGTACACAAGCAATTTGATTGCAATAAAGACTGTTGTACATAGTGCAGAAGAAACTGCACTATGTGCAGTAGTCTTTATTGCAAACAAATGCAAACCAACAGAAATACTCAGGATTCTTCAGGACTTCAAAAAACAAGAACAGAACAACCAGGCAAAATAGCAATGTCGACAGACAACTAGACAGGACTAAAGACAGGAATACATAGGAAAACAGGGGATCTAACAAGATAATAGACGAGACGCACCTAAACAGAATACTCAAATCAATTAAGTAACCATAGAAACAAACTGACAGGGGACAGAGGATAACTGATCAATTAACAAATTAGAAGATAAGGAAACACAAACATGAACAGAACTCAAAACAGGCCAATAATACTCATATATATATACAGTACAGTCCAAAAGTTTGGAACCACTAATATTTGTAATGTTTTTAAAAGAAGTTTCGTCTGCTCACCAAGGCTACATTTATTTAATTAAAAATACAGTAAAAAACAGTAATATTGTGAAATATTATTACAATTTAAAATAACTGTGTACTATATTTGACAAAGTAATTTATTCCTGTGATGCAAAGCTGAATTTTCAGCATCGTTACTCCAGTCTTCAGTGTCACATGATCCTTCAGAAATCATTCTAATATGCTGATTTGCTGCTCAATAAACATTTGTGATTATTTTCAATGTTGAAAACAGTTGTCTACTTTTTTTTCAGGATTCCTTGATGAATAGAAAGTTCAAAAGAACAGCATTTATCTGAAATACAAAGCTTCTGTATAGCATTATACACTACTGTTCAAAAGTTTGGGGTCAGTAAGAATTTTTATTTTTATTTTTTTGAAAAGAAATTAAAGAAATGAATACTTTTATTCAGCAAGGATGCATTCAATCAATCAAAAGTGGCAGTAAAGACATTTATAATGTTACAAAAGATTAGATTTCAGATAAACACTGTTCTTATGAACTTTCTATTCATCAAATAATCCTGAAAAAAAATATTGTACACAAATATTTTGTACAATTGTACACATTAAATGTTTCTTGAGCAGCAGATCAGCATATTAGAATGATTTCTGAAGGATCATGTGACACTGAAGACTGGAGTAATGATGCTGAAAATTCAGCTTTGCCATCACAAGAATTACTTTGTGAAATATATTCAAATAGAAAACAGTTATTTTAAATTGTAATAATATTTCACAATATTACTGTTTTTACTGTATTTTTAATTAAATTAATGTAGCCTTGGTGAGCAGACGAAACTTCTTTTAAAAACATTAAAAATCTTAGTGGTTCCAAACTTTTGGACTGTACTGTATATATATATATTTATAATATATATATATATATATATTATAAATGTCTTTATATATATATATATATATATATATATATAAAACAATGATGTCATTAAAACATAAATAACCTGATTTTAAATGACTCACCACAAACAGTAACATTGAAGATCTTTTCTCTGATGGTGCTGCTGATGATCTGTAGTTTATATTCTCCGGAGTCTGTGTCTGTGATGTTTGTGATGGTCAGAGATCCAGTCTGATGATCCAGCTTCAGTCTGTCTCTGAATCTCTCAGTACCTTCATTACACTGAACATCTGTACAGATCTCACCGAGATCTCCGATGATTTGAGCGATGCGAATGTTATTAAAATACCATTTAATATCATCCTGTTGGTTGTTTTTAAAATCAGTGTGCAGAGTGACTGAATCTCCCTCATTCACAGCCACTTCAATTGATCCAACACCAGACACACCTGGAGAAGAATCGTCAGTTAATTATAAGCTAAACAAAAACACACAATAGGAAAGTGCTGTGAATTTTTTTTTTTTTTTTTTTTTTTTACAGATCATAAAGATTGTAAGTAGAGAAATATGTCTGGATTCATAATGTTACACATGTAAACAAGCAGCAGAAGAACATCATTGATTTACACATTCACTCATCAACATACACAAATCTCATGAAAGATCTTATAAATTATGAACATCATATGAACCACATCATGATTCATATTTTGCTCCTTTTCCCTATAGATGTGCATTAATACAACATGTTTTATAAAAAACATGTTGTATACAAACATGTTTTATACCATAATGAATATTACCCAGTATGAAAATTATGAATATATTATCCATAAAAACACTACATTAATACCACATTAAAACTCAAATAATGTAATGTTAGTCTACAAAATATTTAAATTTTTAGTCCTGTTGTTTGAATCCCCCACATAACTTTTTTCCATTTATATATCATTAACAAATAATAGAGACTGTAACAAAAAAGGTCTTACCATTCATACGTAAACACAAAAGCAACAAGATCGAAATAAAGAGAAGCTTCATTTTCACTACTTTTAAATAATAATAATAATAATAAATTCAGATTCTGATACATAAACGTGCTCTGCTGTTGTTCCTCTGCATTTATGGCGACGGCATTGTTTCTAGTCAAACAAAGTGAAAGGAGTTTAAACCACGCGCTCGCTCGATGACACTGGTCTCCGATTGGCCAGGCCATGGTACCACCCCAGCATTTCATTCGCAGTTTGATCTCAATTCATCTATTCAATTCGCTGCATTTTTTAAAAGAGGAAAGAGGAAACATTAACAGCGCTTTCACTCAGTACTCCGTCTGCAGCAGGATGCGTTGCAGAAGCAGCAGGCGATATTGTGCTTTCACACATGCCGCGTTTGCAGTGCGCATCTGATCCGTGACTGTATATCACAACATTTAACCTACTTATTATTTTAATTTCAAATGCAAACTATGCTATGCACTGCCCCAGCTAACAGAATTTTATTATAAGGACGTTCTCTGAATATTCAGTGTTGGTTCTGGGAACATTAAATTACTAACCAGACTGACTTTATTTCTGTCACAGGTGTAAAGAAGCTCTTACTGAGAATTAGCAGAGGTTTAGATGTTTCGTTTGAGGTCACCATCATGGAGATTAACAGGGTGCGAACTACGGGGGAGCTAGTCTTAACAAGACATTAATAAACATGATTTGTGAAATTCTAAGGGTTTCAAAGAGTATTTACAATGTGTTATTTTGACGTGCGATTTCAGTTTTGTGCAGTAATGATCATCGTGAAAAATTGCAAAAATATTCATTAATGCATGACGGTGATAACTATACATGCTATTCTTGTCATGAGCACCAAGGTGTGGGGGCGCTGCGGTTCAACTTCCACTCATGTTTGTACATGTTAACTCGAACTGCAAAGCTGACCCCAGGCCTGTGTTAAGGTGAGGCATGTTATTCGGTTATGTGTTGTGGCTGGGTTGTTATAGCTCTGCGTGACTCTCGATGTATAAGACCTAATTTAACGGAGGAATTCTGGTATTATTCTGTAGCCTGACGAGTAACTTTAACTGTTGTTCTTGTGAACTCAAAGACAGCCTGATGCTTTGTTTATATTTGTGGGTGACTGTTTGTTGTTTCACCTATCAATTCGTGTCAGTAATGTATAATAGTGTAAATAATGCTTGTATAAAGCAAGTAGTGTACACAGTTGTAGCTGTTATGTGTGTCTTTGTAACTCATTGTAAGTCCTATTTTGAGGCACACGCGCACCCCAAATTACGTTAGAGGAACGTTTTTTAAGGTATGATGTTCCTCAAATATTCTTTCAACTTAATTTTAAATTTTAAATTCAGCATTGTAGGAACGTTGATTTGTAACATTCCAAGTTATTATGTTATTTAAAGGTTAGTATGATGTTCCTGAAAGGTGCCGAAGAACATGTTTTTAAAGATGTAATATAAGTCTAAGGTGTCCCCTGAATGTGTCTGTGAAGTTTCAGCTCAAAATACCCCATAGCTTCTTTTTTTTTATTAATTTTTTTAACTGCCTATTTTGGGGCATCATTATAAATGCGCCAATTCAGGGTGCGCGGCCCCTTTAATTCTCGTGCTTCACGCCCCAAGAGCTCGCGCTTGCCTTAAACAACATAAAAAAAAGTTCACACAGCTAATATAACCCTCAAAATGGATCTTTACAAAGTGTTCATCAAGCAACATGTCTATCGCGTAAGTATAGTATTTATTTGTTTACATTTGATGCTGAATGAGTTTGATGGTGCTCCGTGGCTAACTGTTGGAGAGATTTATAAAGAATTAAGTTGTGTTTATGAATTATACAGACTGCAAGTGTTTAAAAAAATGAATTGTCTCCGTGAATACAGTAATAAACAATGGTAACTTTAACCACATTTAACAGTACATTAGCAACATGCTAACGAAACATTTAGAAAGACAATTTACAAATATCACTAAAAATATCATGATATCATGGATCATGTCAGTTATTATTGCTGTTATTATTATCTGCCATTTTTCGCTATTGTTCTTGCTTGCTTACCTAGTCTGTTGATTCAGCTGCGCACATCCAGACGTTAATACTAGCTGCCCTTGTGTAATGCTTTAAACATGGGCTGGCATATGCAAATATTGGGGGCGTACATATTAATGATCCCGACTGTTACATAACAGTCGGTGTTATGTTGAGATTCACCTGTTCTTCGGAGGTCTTTTAAACAAATGAGATTTATATAAGAAGGAGGAAACAATGGTGTTTGAGACTCACTGTATGTCATTTCCACCCACACAGCAAAAGGACTCCGTGGCGGATCCACCGCGGAGGTATCGCGCAGAGGTGGAAAGTCCAGGGCTCAAAAAGTAAAAGTCCTGCCATATTTTTTTTTTCCACCCACTGAAGCGGTGTTAAAGTTAATGAGATAATTAAGTAATTAATTGAGTGATGATTGAGCATTATTGAAGACACCTGATGATAACAAGCAGAATCACCAAAGGAGAAAATCACAATTTTTAAGACACCATCACAGAGGTCAGGGTTTGCTTTAGTTGAGCTCTTGACCCTTGACTTTTTAATATTAAAATTTATTTGGGCAGTTTTAACTGCATTAAAACCAACCAGACACGCAAAGTTAAAAGATCAGGTGGTGTTGGTTATGTTTTCACATAATCATTATTTGATCTGAATCACTGAACTCATTTAGAGCCCAATCTCTGAGTTAGATTTACATTATTGATTACAGCAGCACTGTGATTCTACAGCAGAAGATCCAGTTTTCTTTTTTTTTTTCAAAATAATTCAATCATCAAAAGTTGTTCTTAGAAGAAAAAAAAAAAAGGCTTTCATTTAGACACAGACATCAAGAATCAGCCTGTGAATCTCAACAATGGTGAGAATAATAAAGCATGTTGCAGTGCATTCTGGGAGCCACCAATCAAAACTCATCCACGGCTTTATGAGCTTAATTGTCTTAGTAATTTCTTTATTCTCACTATTTAAATTTTGCTGTTTTTCTGTGACTTTTTAGTAGCTTGTTTTCTAATGTTCAGAGTTGATCAGTTTATCAGAATATGTTGCTTGTCACCGTCGTTGAGATTCACACGCTGATTCTTGATGTCTGTGTGTGCCTAAAAAAAGGATTTTTTTTTTTTTTGATCAGAACAACTTTTAAGAAATCCTTCATATTTTATTGATAAAACTGATCTTCTGTATAATCACAGTGCTGCTGTAATCAATAATGTAAATCTAACTCAGAGATTGGGCTCTAAATGAGTTCAGTGATTCAGATCAAATAATGATTATGAGAAAACATAACCAACAACACCTGATTATCTTTTAACTTTGTTTGTCTGGTTGGTTTTAATGCAGTTAAAACTGCCCAAACAAAACCTAATATTAAAAAGTCAAGGGTCAAGAGCTCAACTAAAACAAACCCTGACCTCGATGATGGTAACTTAAAAATTGTGATTTTCTCCTTTGGTGATTCTGCTTGTTATCATCAGGTGTCTTCAATAATGCTCAATCATCACTCAATTAATCACTTATTTATCTCATTAATGCTTCAGTGGGTGGAATAAAAATATGGCAGGACTTTTACTTTTTGACCCCTGGATTACCCAACTCTGTGGACTATACACCTCTGCCGCGAACTGACCCGTATCAGAGTCCACTTGCGCGCAGTGACGGATCTGTAACGAAGGCGGATCGTGGACCAGGCCCGGCGTCAAGGGGGGGCTTGGGTTGGCTTAGCCCACCCTGCGATGATCTCAAGCCCCTCCTTTCCCAAGCCTGGCAGAAGAGAACGTAAAAACGTAATTAAATAAATACAGTGTGACATAAAATGTGATTTGTAATTTCAATTAAAAACAAAAAACAAAACGTTATTCATTTTAAATTCAAACGAGTTTTAATCATACCATACCCGCTAAAAAAAATATCAGGCAAAAATATGACATGACTATAGGACTGAAGGGGCTCGCACACCGGACGCGAAGCTCAGCGCCGCGACACGTCTTTAAAATTCGAACGCATTGTTTTCTATGAGTGTTTTCTATCGTCGACATTCGGCGCCTGTCCGCGGCGCCCAGCTACGACTCGGAAAACAATAGAAAACAATGCGTTTGAATTTGAAAGACTTGTCGCGGCGCTGAGCTTCGCGTCCGGTGTGCGAGCCCCTTGATGGTAGGCGGAGATTTGTCTCCTAGTAGCTACGACTCTACTGAGAAGTAAAGAGAGTATGCGCCGCAGACTCCAGCTGTTCTAGCAGGTTGGTGTTATTTTATTTATTATAGAATGCGTTTATAACGTTTGTTTATAACGTCATCTTATTTTAATCCTGACTTTTAAAAAAATGTTTGTGTAAAGTTTGAACCAGTTCTGATGGCATCGGCCCAGTGCAAAATCATAATACATTTTTCTTCTTTGCGAATAGTGACATAATTAGTAATACTAATCACTTTGTTTTATAGGCAAAATTTAATTATATCGATACCAAACGCCCACTGACACTCACGCTATGTGCCCCCCCGGGCAGAAGGGGTAGCCCGCCCTGCTAAAATGTCCTGGCGCCGGGACTGTCGTGGACCCCGCCTTGGCTCCGCGCTGCATCCGCTCCGCATCCGCAATTAAAACCTTACCTCCGCAGCATGTGTCTGTGTTACATTTAACAGCCTGTAGTGTGCACACTGAGCAGTGTTCAGTTCATCTGGGCTAACCCATGTGGGGCCTCCATGGAAACCGTGGACAAAAATGTCTGGGCCCCAGTTAGGCTGCCCAGGTGACACCCATCTGGGCCCCACCATGCTATGTTGGCTGGGCGAGTTAAATTGCCGCTACAGGTTTCCAACTGACGAGATTATGTGTTTATTCAGAGGATCTGTGCAGAAAGAGATGAAAGCCCCTCCCATGACACGAATTCGCGTCTGAACACACTTTGTTTAGACACGCGAATTGAGCTAATTTTACGCGCGTCTGAAGCGTCTGACTTTAAAATGTTCAAGCGTCCAACTAGACGCGTCTGGCGCGAATTTGACGCCCCAGACGCGTTCAGTGTGAGCGCAGCATTACAGTAAAGGCGCGTGCGCGTCCGCAGGATCCAACATGGGTCCGCTCAAGACCCGCTGATTGACAGTAGAATTTATGGCGTCGCCCGGAGGCGGATCGGATCCTCTGGGCGGTGTCAAAACGAATGTGACAGTCACGCGGATTTGGCGACTTGAATGCGGATCCGCCTACGAGTCCCCTGCTGTGTGGGCATGTACTGAACTCTTGTTATTCAACTATGCCAAGGTAAATTCAATTTTTGAATCTAAGGCACCTTGAAACATTCTTTCAGTCATTCAAACACCTGCTGTGTACAAACACTGACAGAAAGAGAAATAAGAACACAAACTACAACTTTCTTCAGACACAGCCTTAGATGAACTGAAGATAAAAGACATTAAATCTCTGAAGATCTGATTAAACAACTCCACAAACAGCATTACCAGCTTCACTTATTACTAACCAGACTGACTTTATTTCTGTTAGACGTCTACAGAAGATCTTACTGGGAATTAACAGAGGTTTAGATGTTGATGTCTTATTCAAAATGTTTCGTTTGAGGTCACCATCATGGAGATCAGCATCTGACCCTTGACTCTTGACTTTTGTTGAGTTGCTTCTTTCTCAGCAATTGCAGGTGTTTTCAGAAAACCTTTCTGCACTGATAAAGTTGATCAACATGACTTTTAATACCACATTAAAACTCAAATAATGTAATGTTATTCTACAAAATATTTTTAGTCCTGTTGTTTGAATCCCCCACATAACTTTTTTTCCATTTATATATCATTAACAAATAGAGACTGTAACAAAAAAGTGTCTTACCATTCATACGTAAACACAAAAGCAACAAGATCGAAATAAAGAGAAGCTCCATTTTCACTACTTTTAAATAATAATAAATGCAGATTCTGATACATATACTTGCTACAAAAAACTCATAACTCAACCAATGTGTAAATAACATAACACTGTTATTGCGTTTCAGGAGCTAAATGTTGATGTCTGTGAGTGTATAATTAACACACACTATTTATACACTCACAGACATCAACATTCGTCATATGAAACACAACAATGGTGACATGCTTCATACCAGCATACAAAACACATTCATGGCTCCCAGCAGCATGCACTGCAGCATGAATAAATTATGCAGCCGAATCATTATAAATTATTCAGCAGATTTTACATACGTACACACAGATTCATTTCACACTCAAGGAAACGGAAAACATTAAAAGGCATCATATGACCCCTTAAAGTTGTTTAAAAATGAGTTTTTATTGAATTCTGATTGTTTTGAATTTACAGATCATAGCCTCAAGTAACTAACTTTTGAGGAAATAGTTACTGCATTTTGCCTTTGGATGGCAGCACTGTTATGTTACTGAAGAAATAGTTCATTAGCTACAGAGTTACTCCCCAAAACTGATGAAAACTAAAGAAATTATTAACTTTCAGACATTTGCATGAAATCATAAATAATACAACATTAAAAAACACATTGCATTTATTCTTAAAGTCCCCCTGTGGTGGGAATTAATGGTAACTTTGGTGATGAAAGATGTGGGATAAAATGATTGACTAGGGGAACTTTAAAATAACTCAGACACTAACAGACAAAACAGGACATATTTACAAAAAAAAGTGAGATCAAGAATAGTACTTCTCAGAAATAACCTGCTAACTATGATAGAAATAACTACTGAAACTAGCAGAGCTTCTCTGCAGGGTCACAGCATGTGTATAAGATGATGGACATACAGTATACAGTGAGATGCATATGTCTTTGAATATAAATCTTATGCAAAGACACATAGTATATTATATTTTCACTGTTTGATCTTAGAGAATCTTTTATCTGTCAGACATCACTGATGGATTCAGTGCTTTTTTTTGCAATAAAGCTGCGTGTGGAGAAGAGGTTAAACTGTCAGCTTCATATGAGCAGAAATGGAAAAAACCCTTCAACCACTTTCACATAAACACACACCGCAGACATACAAACAGACAAACATCTATATGCTCATGCAGAAGCTATTTGTCCAGGCCACAGCAGGGTTCACTTTGACTCCTTTTAATTGCATTTAATTGGAGATTTAAACATAGTCTCAATTTGTTGAGACTTTAAAGCAATAGTTCACCCTAAAATGAAAATTAAGTCATCATTTACTCACCCTGGTGTTGTTCTAATGCCATATGATCTTCTTTCTTTTATGGGCCACAAATCAGAGGTGGACATTCCAGGGGTCAGAAAGTAAAAGTCCTGCCATATTTTTATTCCACCCACTGAAGCATTAATGAGATAAATAAGTGATTAATTGAGTGATGATTGAGCATTATTGAAGACACCTGATGATAACAAGCAGAATCACCAAAGGAGAAAATCACAATTTTTAAGTTACCATCATCGAGGTCAGGGTTTGTTTTAGTTGAGCTCTTGATCCTTGACTGTTTAATATTAGATTTTGTTTGGGCAGTTTTAACTGCATTAAAACCAAACAGACAAACAAAGTTAAAAGATGATCAGGTGTTGTTGGTTATGTTTTTACATATTTGATTTGAATCACTGAACTCATTTAGAGCCCAATCTCTGAGTTAGATTTACATTATTGATTACAGCAGCACTTTGATCCTACAGCACAAGATCAGCTTTTACAATACAATTTTTTTTTTTATTTTATTTTTTTTAAATGTTTGTGTGTTAAAAAAAGCGCTCATTTAAACACACAAACATCAAGAATCATCCTGTGAATCTCAACAGTGGTGGCCATCATAAAGCATGTTGCAGTGCATTCTGGGAGCCACCAATCAAAATTCATCCATGGCTTCCATCATGCATTGCTGTATGAATAAATTATGAGCTAAATTGTCTTAGTAATTTCATTTATTCTCACTATTAAAATTTTGCTGTTTTTCTGTGACTTTTTAGTAGCTTGTTTTCTAATGTTTAGAGTTGATCTGTTGATCAGAATATGTTGCTTGTCACCGTTGTTGAGATTCACAGGCTGATACTTGATGTCTGTGTGTGCCTAAAAGAATTTTTTTTTTTTGTGATAAGGACAGCTTTTTTAAAAAAAAAAATCTGTATTGTATAAGCTGATCTTCTGCAGAATCACAGTGCTGCTGTAATCAATAATGTAAATCTAACTCAAAGATTGGGCTCTAAATGAGTTCAGTGATTCAGATCAAATAACGATTTTGAGAAAACATAACCAACAACACCTGATCATCTTTTAACTTTGCTTGTCTGGTTGGTTTTAATGCAGTTAAAACTGCCCAAACAAAATCTAATACTAAAAAGGCAAGGGTCAAGAGCTCAACTAAAACAAACCCTGACCTCGATGATGGTAACTTAAAAATTGTGATTTTCTCCTTTGGTGATTCTGCTTGTTATCATCAGGTGTCTTCAATAATGCTCAATCATCACTCAATTTATCACTTAATTATCTCATTAATGCTTCAGTGGATGAGATAAAAATATGGCAGGACTTTTACTTTCTGACCCCTGGAATGTCCACCTCCGCCACAAATGGAAAATTTATTAAAAATGGTTGCATCCATATAATGGATGAATAATGACCAGCAGCAAGCTTTAAAAAACACAAAAGTATTACAGATTCTTGGGATATATGACAGGGTGAAAAGCTAACCAAAATTGTATGTATTATTAAATGAAATTCTTGATCTTGGCCATTTTATGCAGGGCTGCATGACGTGCGCATTTGTGAGACTTTTTTAGTGCTGCAGTTCACACCGTCTCGCCCAGAAAAAAGCACACAAGCTGTGAGAGATCAAGATTAACAAAAACATGATATGAAACTTCTAGAAATCCCACAAGAATACCCGTGTACTTTCTTGACTCAAATATCACTGAACCAGAAATCCATTTGTCTTTGACAGATAGTTAACAGATGTGAACGTGACAACTTATTACGACAAACAAAAGGGATATATTCATCTCTGAGAATGGCTCATTTTTGTTCATCTTGATTGTGGCGAGGGGGGTGTGGTTCAGCGAAGTCTGCAACGGCAGAGAGCGTCAGGAGATGCATGGTGAGTGAGTGGGTTAAATGCAAATCACGAACACCTGTTTCTCATTCCAGTAATTGGCACGGAGACAGGATAAAACACCAGGAGAAGCAGGAGTGTGTGTGAGAGAGAGGGACTACTGACTGAGAAGCATGTTGGACTGATCGGGAGATCGTACTGGAGTGAAGTCCCTTCTTCGGATGGGGATTATTTGTTGTGCGTTGCACAGACTTTTTGTTGGAACCTTATTTTATGTAATAAAAGCTCAGTCAGTAGTCAAAGCCGACCCTGTGAACAGTGCAGTCTCATGAAATTGCACATCGTGCACAGGAGACCAACGGTCAAGTTCAAGAATTTCATCAAATAATACATCAAATGTTGGTTTGTTTTTACCAAAACCACCCCAAGAACACTTGGGATATACAGCATGTGTCACATGGGATCATTCTGTGATACCTTTGTGTCTTTTTTAAAAAGCTTGATGCTGGACACTATCACTGCCACTATATGGATGAGTGTGAGCAGGACATTTTTTTTCTCCTTTTGTTGTCCATAAAAGAAATAAGGGCATACAGCATTAGAACAACACGAGGGTGAGTAGATGATGACTTTCCATTTTGGTGAACTGTCCCTTTAACAGTCAAACATGAAAATGCTCCAATAAGTCACAATATTTAGATAATTTGTTAAAAGACCATGTATTAAGAAGCTAATTCTTTAGGAGACTAATTCATTAGCCCATCTCTGAATATCACACTTCAAACCCATCAGAATGTCTGCTGGGATTTCTTGATCATACTCAGGGTGAAACTAGAGCAAAACTAAAAAATATCCTGCTGAAAATAAAAATATAATGTTTTAACTTTATTTATTTATTTATTTATTTATTTTTGGTAAGAATTTGTGCTATATTTATTGGACAATTAGTAGTGATTCTCTCAAAGAACTCCACTCAGACTTAAGTTGTCTCAGGATGTTCCTAGTGAAATGATCGTACAGCTGGATCTTCTACTCAGAAAAAGACTGAAGTTTGATCATCTGAAGGAGATTGGTGCATATTCCACATGATCCTCTTTAACTTTCTGTTAAAAAAATGCATTACACAAAATAAATAAAAAATATTAAAATAAGTCAAATTAATTTTTGAAGACTGATTGAGGTGCAGTGTGAGGAACAGCATGAGGAAACACTATCAAACATCTACTTCATTTACTGTATATCAGTAGTTCTGCTTCAGGACTCAAATGTTACATTGCACATCATGCGCTGACCCAACATAGTAGCAAAATTGTTAATCTTCCAAAAGAAATACAATTCTTTAAAATAAAATATTGAAATGTAATAATATTACCAGACCTGTGACCCATTTTTGTGTGCGTGTGGGTGGGTGTGTGTGTTTGGGGGTTGCAAGAGATCGTGCTGCTTTGTGCAAGTTCTGTGGTCAACATTACTTGGCACCAGTTCTTTGCTGCAAAATGTGTTGACATCTTTTCTGATTTAACAACATATACTAAATACCAAAGTTGATGCTAAAAATCTGATACATGTTTTTGTTGTAACATGATCCGATCTGCCAGATGTCTGTGTAACATGTAGCCTTGTTATAAAGCAGGATCGACTACATTAATCTTATTTTCTGATATAACTAACTGGGCAGTGATTGCAGTTCCCAGCATGCTTTGCATGGGACTGCATTAGGAGATTAAATGTTGAAATGAAATGTTGTTTTATGTTTTTTGTTAGTGTTTAATACTCAGTTAAGTTCAGTTTGTTAAAAAAAAATTATGTGTGTTTTTGTGTGGTTATTGTGCTGATGAGTGGAGCTTGTGCAGCTGAGTACACACTAAAAGATTTTTGAAAACGAATACGATTTTCAAAGTGTGAAAGACCACACACAAGGACAAAAAATCCTAGATTTATCAGTTTCGCTCCTATAGTGTGTAGTTTGCCATGATGTGAGAAACACAGCACACGACACACAAACAGATTTTCAACTAGAGTTCTGACTGTGAACACGAGAAATCTCCCAAAATCTCTCAAGACTTCAGAATAAACATGACGGACGATATGCAGGAAGAAATTGCGTTGATAGTGTTTGGAATGATTTTGGTATGTTTTACAGGACACGTTGTATAAATGTAACCCCTCACCTAGGTCCTACTCGCCCCGCTCTACGCGGGCTTCAAACCTGGTTCTCTGGCGTGGGAGTCGGACGCTCTAACAAGGAGACTAAAGGCTGCAACCTCTACTGTCAGTCACTAGAGCATTTCTTGAGAGCAGAGGAGTGAGGTTTACACGCACAGCAACTACTAGCTGGCCTCCGTTACACTCACCCCCCAAACCTCACTCCCATCTGGGTCACGGCACCAATGTAACCCCTCACCCTGGTCCTACTTGCCCCACTCTGCACGGGCCTCGAATCCGGGTCTCCAGCATGGGAGTCGGACTCTCTAACGAGGATCAGAGGAATGAGGTTTACTCACACAGCAACTACTAGCTGGCCTCCGATACATAACCACTAGTGCTGTTGCCACAAATCGTCAAGCTGATCCTCCATCTCTGCTGTCCAAATCCTTTTAACTTTGTGCTGCTCCATGACTGCATTTGTTATGCTTCTATCTTCTGTCAGCTCGCTTTCTAATTGGATATTGTTTCGTTTCACGTCATAATCTCCATAGCGTGCACGTGTTTGTCCTCGGGGTTCCCCCCCAAACTTCAGGATTTCCGATTGTAAATATTCAACATGTTATCACAAACGGATCGCCTCCGACGTTCTTCCGAGCAGATTCAGTCACTCTTAACACACCTCACACCACAGGAAAATCTGATAAGATAATCTGTAGAACCATCTAGATCAGAGGTATCCAATCCTGCTCCTGGAGGGCCACTGTCCTGCAGAGTTTAGCTCCAACCCCAATTACACACACATGAACCAGCTAATCAAGGTTTTTAGGCATACAGGAAACTTCCAGGCAAGTGTGTTGTGGTAAGTTGGAGCTAAACTCTGCAGGACAGTGGCCCTCCAGGACCGAGTTTGGACACCCCTGATCTAGATAATCGGGACATATACCTAGGATTGTCAGAAGGAGAGAAATCGTCCCAAAATCAGCCCGATTATCTTGTAGTGTGTACCCAGCATGTGTACAGCAACATGATGTCTATGGTGTGTTAATTTAATGAATGTTGACTGTGCCAACACAAATATTGAGACTAGTTTCATCATACTTGCTTATAATGAATGAAATTATATATAGTATGCAAACATATGCTATAGGTAGTAGTTAGCTAAAACATGAATTTGGACTGTGCGAAAATGTTTTCCTCAGTTTTATTAAGTTCACTGTACAGATTACCTTTGAGTGTATATTATGCTTACTAAGTTTTTACAGTTACTTGTAAGTGATCTTTATAGTGTTTATATACGCTCACTGGCCACCTTATTAGGTACACCTGTTCGACTGCTCATTAATGCAAATAACTAATCAACCAATCACATGGCAGTAACTCAATGTATTCACGAGACAAGGTTGTTGGTGCCAGATGGGCTGGTCTGAGTATTTCAGAAACTGTTGATCTACTGGGATTTTCATACACAACCATCTCTAGGGTTTTATAGAGAATGGTTAGAAAAAGAGAAAATATCCAGTGAGCAGCAGTTCTGTGGGAGAAAATGCCTTGTTGATGCCAGAGGTCAGAGGAGAATGACCAGACTGGTTTAGCTGATAGAAAAGCAACAGTAACTCAAATAAACACTCATTACAACCAAGGTCTACAGAAAAGCATCTCTGAACGCACAACACGTCCAACCTTGAAGCAGATGAGCTACAGCAGCAGAAGACACACTAGTGAGACTCCTGCTGAGAACAGCAAACTGAGGCTAAAATTCACACAGACTCATGAACATGACTGTGAGTTCGCTATACTCAAATTGTCTCCACAGTCACCAAATCTCAATCCAATAGAGCAGCTTTAGATGTGCTGGAATGGGAGATTCACATGATGGAGGATGTGCAGCTGACAAAACTGCAGTAAATGCGTGATATTATTATCATGTCAATATGGACCAAAATCTCTGAGGAATGTTTTCAGCATCTTGTTGAATCTATGCCACAAAGGCAAAAGGGGTTCAACCCGGTACTAGCAAGGTGTACCTAATAAAGTGGCCGGTGAGTTTAAAATGAATTTTAGTGATCGTGCAATCTTTCTGTGTTTCTCAGTGGTGTTAATGAATACTGAGAAGAAACAGTTATTTAGTTATGTTTTCATATTCAATGATAATTATAAATATCTGATAGACACAAGCACAGATGCATCTAAGTCTTACTTGATGCTCAAATGAGACAGAGAATAAATGATCTTACCCATTTATGTGTGTTTCTTTTGTTAAACACTGGCTCAGAGTAAGTGATCTCTTCTGCACGAGTCTGAACTGTTTTAACAATACAATGACAGATGCATTAAACAACAAAACTCAAAATGAACCAATTCTTTTTCTTCACAAAATTATTGTGAGTGACATATTATTATTATTATTATTATCATTATTATCAAGGGTCAAATTTAAGCGCTAATGAGTTAGTCCACCCAAAAATGACATTTCTGTCATTAATTACTCATGTGACCCTCATGTCATTCTACAACCGTAAGACCTTTGTTTATCTTAAGAACACAAATTAAGATATTTTTGATGAAACTTTGCTATGTAATTACTGCTATTCAAGGTCCAGAAAGGTATTAAACACATCTTAAAAATAGTCAGTGTGACTGCAGTGGTTCAACCTTAATGTTATGAAGCAACGGGAATACTTTTTGTGCACAAAAACAAAACAAAAATTAAGACTTTATTCAACAATTTCTTCCCTACCCTGTCAGTCTCCTACGCAGTTGACGCAGTGAATGCAGTTCAGAATAGCGACTCATTATTGGCCAGCTCCTGCATCAGCATCACATGCATGCGTCGTGCTGCTCATGTGAACAGCCTCGGCCAATACTGAGCCACGATTCTGACGTAGAACCTGAAAGTGCTGCAATGAAAATAGCTTAGGAGAATGACAGGGGAAAGACGAATTTGTTGAATGAAGTCGTTTTTTGTTTTGTTTTTGTGCACAAATGTATTCTTGTCACTTCATAACATTAAAGGAACACTCCACTTTTTTGAAAATAGGCTCATTTTCCAACTCCGCTAGAAATAAACAGTTGAGTTTAACCAGTTTTGAATCCCTTCAGCCGATCTCCGGGTCTGGCAGTGCCACTTTTAGCATAGCTTAGCATAGTTCATTGAATCTGATGAGACCAATAGCATCTCGCTCAAAAAAAAAAAAATGACCAAAGAGTTTCAATATTTTTCCTATTTAAAACTATTTAAAACTTTTCTATTTAATACTCCCATTCCGGCGTAATAATCAAGGAACTTTTCTGCCGTACCATGGGTGCAGCACACGCAATGATATACGCAGCGTCTCTCACAAATGTCTCCATGGTTGCAAGGCACGCTCCCTGTGCAAACAGGGGGTCACAGCCACTGCATAATATCATTGCACTGCTGCACTCATGGTACGGCAGAAAAGTTCCTTGATTATTCTGCCGGAATGAGAATAGTTCCTAGCCATATCAGCCTAGAAAATTGCAACCTTTCATTTTCCGTCAGTCTTAGTACACGATGTAACTACAGAAGAGTCAAGTTTTAAATAGGAAAAATATTGAAACTCTTTGGTCATTTTTGAGTGAGATGCTAACGGTCTAATCAGATTCAATGAACTATGCTAAAAGTGGTATCGCCAGACCCGGAGATCAGCTGAATGGATTTGAAAATGAGCCTATTTTCAAAAAAAGTGGAGTGTTCCTTTAAGACTGAACCACTGTATCTATTTTAATAATGTTTTCAGTACTTTTCTGGACCTTGAATGTGGTAATTTCGTTGCTTTCTATTGAGGATAAAAAACCTCTTGATTTTCATCAAAAATATCTTAATTTGTGCTCCGAAGATGAACTAAGGTCTTAATTAATGTGAACTAACTCTTTAGCACACACAATTAAAATGCTTAATTCTGCAATTTGTTAAACAGCATTAATGTTTATTATTATTATTATTATTATTATTATTATTTGACATTATAACTGTTTTATGTACACAAAAATTCTTTAGCAGAGTATGCAATAATTATTTTAGACATTCTTTACACAATTTTAATAGAAGCACGTTAAAACGTCACCCACCAGTGAAACTTCATAGAGAAACTCATCTGAACACTGCCTTTTTACATATTAGGTAAGATTATGTTCATAAATTGGAGAAAGTTGTTTTATTATTGAATTAATGCAAACATATTTGAATTAAGTCACGGTAGGTGGCTGATTCAATGTAGCGCATAACAATAGAAATACTATGATGACAGTCTTTAATATATTTAATATATTTAATCTTTACTTCAAAAAACTCAGAAGAATCAGGGAACACAACCACATAACTATAGACGAGAACACAAATGTTTTGAAAGGGAATGCAAAGGTTTTCAAGCAAACACAACATTTTTCAAGAGAATGCAAAACATTTGTGAATTAACGCAAAAGCATTGAAACATTATTTCCTCTCATCTCATTTTTTTCTCCATCACCATGTCCCTTTAGGGGCTCCGTGTTAACCAGTGTCATTACATGCGTATATTCTGATATGGGTATACTCTACAGTAGTTGGCAAACACAATAACTACGCTTATTAGTTTGGTAATGGAACTAGAGACTATTAACTACAAAAAAAATATGAGAATAACTCTCATTAATGATCATTAAAGGATTATTTCACTTTTAAATGAAAATTACCACAAGCTATAATAACCCTCAATGCTCAACTGTCATCATACAATAGGTGTATATGACTTTCTTCTTTCTGATGAACACAATCGGAGATATATTACTTCAAAATCCTGATGCATCTAAGCTTTACATTGGCAGGGAACAAGACCAACGATTATGAGCTGTGAAAATGCATCCATCATAAACGTACTCCACACGGCCCCAGAGGGTTAATAAAGGCCTTCTGTAATGAAGCGATGTGTTTGTGTAAGAAAAATATCCATATTTAACAAGTTATATTTATTAATATAATAAATAGTATAGGGTAAATATACATTTATATACACCGATCAGGCATAACATTATGACCACCTTCCTAATATTATGTTGGTCCCCCTTTTGCTGCCAAAACAGCCCTGACCCGTCGAGGCATGGACTCCTCTAGACCCCTGAAGGTGTGCTGTGGTATCTGACACCAAGATGTTAGCAGCAGATCCTTTAAGTCCTGTAAGTTGCAAGGTGGGGCCTCCATGGATCAGACTTGTTTGTTCAGCACATCCCACAGATGCTCGATTGGATAGAGATCTGGAGAATTTGGAGGTCAAGTCAACACCTCAAACTCGTTGTTGTGCTCCTCAAACCATTCCTGAACCATTTTTGGGGAATACTGTTTCTATGAAAGGGTGTACATGGTCTGCAACAATGGTACGTGTCAAAGTAACATCCACATGGATGGCAGGACCCAAGGTTTCCCAGCAGAACATTGCCCAAAAGCTTCCCATAGTGCATCTGCCGTCTTGCCTTTTTCCCATATGCATCCTGATGCCATGTGTTCCCCAGGTAAGCAACGCACACGGACCCAGCCATCCACATGATGTACAAGAAAATGTGATTCATCAGACCAGACCACCTTCCATTGCTCCGTGGTCCAGTTCTGATGCTCACGTGTCCACTGTTGGCTCTTTCGGTGGTGGACAGGGGTCAGCATGGGCACCCTGACTGATCTGCGGCTATGCAGCTCCATACACAACAAACTGTGATGCACTGTGCATTCTGACACCTTTCTTTCAGAACCAATATTAACTTCTTGAGCAATTTAAGCTACAGTAGCTCATCTGTTGGATCGAACCACACGGGCCAGCCTTCGCTCCCCATATGCATCAATGAGCCTCGGCCGCCCATGACCCTGTCGCCGGTTCACCACTGATCCTTCCTTGGATCTCTTTTGATAGATACTAACCACTGCAGACCGGGAACACCCCACAAGAGCTGCAGTTTTGGAGATGCTCTGACCCAGTCGTCTAGCCATCACAATTTGGCCCTTGTCAAACTCGCTCAAATCCTTACGCTTGCCCATTTTTCCTGCTTCTAACATCAACTTTGAGGATAAAGTGTTCACTTGCTGCCTAATATATCCACCCACTAACAGGTGCCGTGATGAAGAGATGATCAGTGTTATTCACTTCACCTGTCAGTGGTCATAATGTTATGTCTGGTTGGTGTATCTCTGATTGTGTTCATCAGAAAGAAGAAAGTCATATATACCTATGATGGCTTGAGGGGGAGTAAGCCTGTGTTAATTTTCATTTTAAAGTGAACTAATCCTTAAAGACTATCAATTAAAATATTTAGTGTATAAGATTAGTATGTAACACTTGCCTTCTTGATCAGTTTTCCTGTGTTTCCTGCAGATGCAGAAGATCCCGGCTGCAGCAACAATCAACAGAGATCCAACAGAGATCAACACTATCAGAGAGACTGGAGAGTTTGTGTCCAGTGCTGTAATGATTAAGAAAGAAATGAATGCATTAGTCTGATCTACAACAGAAGATATAGATCAGCTCAGTAAATAATCACATATATCAGCTCTGTCGTACCTGTACATGTGTGACAGAGTTGAGTGATGTCCAGATGTTGAGTCTGGTTGCTGATGGGATTGTTCAGCACACAGCTGTAGGTGTTTTTATCCTGATATTCCACCTCCAGAGGTAGAGAGAGACTGATGCTGAGATCAGACACACTGATGCTGGACAATAAACTGTTTCCTTTGTACCAGGAGAGAGTCACATGACTCACATTCACAGCTGAACACACCAATGAACAATTTGATGATGATGATGATGATGATGAAGAACAGTCTCTTATGATAACAGGAACAGACAGATGAGCTGAGAAACATCAGAGAATAGAGAGAAATATGGATAAATCTAATCAACAATCTTATTTTCGATTTAGTGTGTTTAATGTGTGATAATGACAAGTAGTGAGTGTCTGTCATCTCAAGTATTTAAATGTTTAATAATGTTATAATAAAAATTGAGAAAAAATCTTTGCTCACCATAGACAGAAACACTGAATGTTTTTGATGAAGATTTCGCTCCACTTATATCTAGTTTATAAACTCCAGCATGTTCAGTTGTGATGTTTGTGATGTTCAGAGATCCAGTTTGATCGTCCAGCTTCAGTCTGTCTCTGAATCTCTCATAAGTACCATTATATGTGGGGAAGATTAGTTTCCCTCTGTTGATTTGAGCTATCACAGACTTTTCAGCTCCAGATGTCCACTGTATGTAGTCGTCTTTACGTATTTCAGTAAGATCAGTGTATAAAGTGACAGAATCTCCCTCCATCACTGACACTGAATCACCAAACACACCTGGAGAACATGAAGATAATTTTCATGACTATTCCAGACCTAGACATCAAATTTCACATTTCTGATTCTGGTCACAAACAGAGACCTGAATAAGTAGATCTCACAATAATGATTGATAAAAGCATATGAAAATAGGCTTATTCCAACAGTAACAGCAGCTTTATTACCCTGAAACAGAAAAAAAAAAATTAAGTTGTAGAAATGTTTTTATAACTTACCGATCAGACTCCAGCAGCACAAACCGAACAAAACAAGCGTGTAAAACATTTTCTTCAGTAGTTTTGTGAAAAGTCTGACCTAAAAAGAAGCATGTTGATCTGGTGTGTGGATCCTCCTCCCCCAATCTAACAACGTCAGCCCACACACACAGAACACACGTAATGTATAGTTACATATAGATGCTTTTCTGGCACTTAAAGCTTTAACTGTTCTTTAACTCTAGTGAACTTCATTTTTCATTAATTTCTTCAACTTTTCTTCATGCTTCATATTTAACATTTATAGTTTTTGAAAAGTAGTTGACTGTGTTAAATATGTAATAATATTGTGTGAATGTTGGATCAACTATTTCATGGTAAAATAGAGCCTAACACTATACAGTGATTTTAATATAGTTGTATATATTTATTCAGTTCTCAGTATTTGTGTATGGAAAAACCAAAGTAAAAAGTTTCACCGAAGTTTAGCTTCTGAGTAAAACCGAAAGCCACTGCGGTCGGTTTCCTTCAGACGTGTGATTTGATCTCTTGGGTGGACAAACTTGTTTCTGAGAGAGGATGGTTATTTAGAGAGCATGTGTGCTTAGTTTGTAGGTGAAGGTTTCTTCTTCTTGCTTTTATGAACAGCTTTTTATGAAACATTAAACCAAGATGAGAAACTGAGAAAAACAGAAACATAATTTCTAATGAAAATGTCATTGTTTTATTTTTAAAAGAAATTGATACTTCTGTATCAAGGTAGTAAAAACCATAAACAACATTTTCACATTCCAAAGGTTGTAGTTGGATCATTTATTTATTTTATTTAGAAATTTAGTCAACAGCTCACATTAAATGCAAAGTATTTAGCCACAATTATTTTATAAAAATGTGTGGTTTTTATTATTATTATCTTTATTGTAAAATATGCCGTAACATTGACACGAGTGTCAGTGTCGAAACATGAGGTGGGCAGCAAGCTACTTCAGGGGCTCCATGATGACAGAAAATGAGTGTGAATCCCTAAGCTGGCATCTAAGGAGCATTAATGAATCCTATTATTGCTGAACCTGCTAACCTGGAGTTCTTCAGTATGGCAAAGTGTGGTCCAAACAAACATGAACATGTGTTCATTTGTAGAAGAAAAGTCATATACATCTGGAGTACCTCTCAAGCATCCAATCAGCATTCACAAGGTAATACAATAAATTAACATGTTGAATGAAATTGACTGTTTCAAAGTAACTTGCTAATTGCTAATACAAAATTTATTTTCAATATTTTATTAATATATTTAGTTTTGATAAAATAAAGTTTTGATTAGCTATTGGCAGTTAAGTAGATCCAGAAAGCAGTTTATGCACACCAGCCAAACAACCACAATACGACATCCACCACAGAAGATTGTGTCTTTCTGGAGAGTATTAATAATTCCTTAAAATAATAATAATAACTAGAATGTACATTTTCTGAAGAAAATGTGAATGATGCTTGCAGTGGCAAAACTCGGCACTCGGTTGCTAGGGTGTTTCTAGGCAATTGCTAAGGTGTTTTGGGTGGTTGCTAGGCAGTTGCTAAGGTACTTGGGGTGGTTGCTAAGCAGTTGCTAAGGAGTTCTGTGTTGTTACTAGGTAGTTGCTATGGTAACCTGGGTGGTTGCTAGGGTGTTGCTAGGTAGTTGCTAAGGTACTTGGGGTGGTTGCTAAGGTGTTGCTGGACGGTTGCTAGGGTGTTCTGGGTGGTTGTTAGGCAGTTGCTATGGTAACATGGGTGGTTGCTAGGGTGTTGCTAGGTAGTTGCTAAGGTACTTGGGGTGGTTGCTAAGGTGTTGCTAGGCGGTTGCTATGCGGATGTTGTGGTAACATGGGTGGTTGCTATGGTGTTACTAGGTTGATGGTAGTTGTCACAGATAGTTACTATGGAGCTTCTATAGAGTTCTTAGCATGTTTTTAGCCCACTTAAGCATTTAGCTAATCACTATTAGCATGTAGCTATTCACTAATAGCATGTGTAGCATGTTGGATATCCAGTTTGCTAGCATGAGTCAAAAGAGTTGCTAAAAGGTTTGGTTGCTAGGGAGTGGCTTGGCAGCTGCCAATGATGATACTCCAAAGGCTGCTTGCCAGTATGAATGATATAAACCAATCCCTATTCCTCTGTTGTATTCAGATTTGAAGGTATCCCTCTATGCTTCGGGTTGCTAGGGTGTTCTAAATGGTTGCTAGGGCGTGGCTATGAAGTCTTGAAGGTGATTTGTGATTGGCTGTTTGCTGCCTCGAGTCAAATGAGCCCACCCTCATGTTTCTATGACACTTCTATCCAAAGATATTCCTTTGATCTTTTTCAATGGAAGTCTATGGAACTTGTTGCTAAGGTGCTCTATATGGTTGCTAGGGTGTGGCTTGATAGCTTCACAATGATCCTGAGAGACTGATTGGTTGTCTGAGTAAAATGAGCCCACCCCCTTGTCTCTATGTGATCCAGAGTTATGTTCAATACAAAATCCCTATGTAATTTCCCATAGTAGGAAAAACGTTTCATTATTTCTTCTGTCAAGATCCATAAAGGTACTAAAAACACATCTAAATCAGTTCATGTTTACATGAGTACAGTGGTTCAATATTAATATTACAAAGTGATGAGAATATTTTTGGTGCACCCAAAAAAACCAAAATAACAGGTGCGTCCCAAGTCCATAGTGTAGAGTGCGTCATTTGGGACGCAACTAACGACTTATTTAGTGATGGCCGATTTCAAAACACTGCTTCAGAAAGCATCAGAGCATAAATGAATCAGTGTATCGAATCATGAATCGGATCGCGGGTCAAACACGCCAAACGGCTGAAATCACGTGACTTTGGTGCTCCAAACTGCAGATTTGACACACTGATTCATAATGCTCCGAAGCTTCCTGAAGCAGTGTTTTGAAATTGGCCATCACTAAATAAGTTGTTATTTTGTTTTTTGGCGCACTAAAAATATTCTCGTCGCTTTATAATATTAATATTGAACCACTGTACTCACATGAACTGATTTAAATATGTTTTTAGTACATTAATGGATCTTGAGAGAGGAAATGTCATTGCTCCCTATGGAGGCCTCACCGAGCCATCGGATTTCAACTAAAATATCTTAATTTGTGTTCCGAAGATGAACGAAGGTCTTACGGGTGTGAAACAGCTTGAGGGTGAGTAATAAATGACAGAATTTTCATTTTTGGGTGAACTAACCCTTTAACAGAGGAATTTACTGTGAATATTCCTATAGGACCTGAAACTGATAAAAATAAAGTCAGACTGTTATTAATACTAGAGATTGCTGGTTATATAATAAATGTTTCAAAGGTGGTGGTGGAGACAATATCGACCCTGGCAAAAAAGTGGTAGGACATGTCCCACCCACCCGCAAATTTCACCTGTGTCACTGCATGTAAAAGTGATCGAGATTTTTTTTTTGTATTATTTGTTATATAACCAATGTCTCATGAGTGATCTTGATCATCATACAACCAATATCCTGATTCAAATATACCCTTCTTCTCTAATACATTTGCACTGGTAACCTACTAAACCCATTAGAAGATTTCTATAGCATAAAAACAGTAAATGAAAGGGTTAAAGGTCACTAAGGTTTGTTTTTTTTTTGTTTTGTTTTTTTGCACAGTGAGTGGAAACTTCACACATTCCCTTACTTACAACAGATGAAAGATGTCATTTCTTTCCCTCCATTTCAGAAACATTTCTCATCATGTTTTGTTGTTGTTGTTTTTTTAAGAGTCTTAAAAAAAATCCAGGAAGAAACTTTTCACCTACAAGCTAAACACACCTGCTGTGAATATACACTCTCACCTACAAGATGTGTCCACCCAACAGATCAAACCACATCTCTGAAAACTGACCACAGCTGCTTTCAGTTTGACTCAGAAGATGAAGCTCAGTGCAACTTGTACTGTGAGATACCAGACGGTTTTAGCTCTGTATCTTTATTTTGGTTTTGCACACACTATAATAGAGAATAGAATTAATATATACAACCATATTAAAATCACAAGGGTTAGGCTATATTTTTCTATGAATCTGGTATTCAGTGTTATTCTTCTACTTCTAGCCTTTATCAGTCTGATAAATACCTTTCAAAAAGTAGACTATGTTAACTGATAAAAACATATTTCCAACCATTAAAAAAGTTAGGCCCAGATTCACAAACAGGGCTAAGGTAAGCCAGGATTAGCCCTTAGTTCAACTAGGAAGTTCACTTGTAAATGTGCCTTAGAAAAAACATTACTGGTGTACATCTTAAGACAAAACAACGAGATTGATATATTTTAAGATTAAACACCTAGACAGTTAAAACCGCCCAAACATGCATTTTAGTCTGGGACTAGACTTAAGTCTTGTCTGTGAAACCGGGGGTTAAAGTCATAATAAGGGCCAGATAAACTACAACATTATATCATATGCAGATGCAGTGTGTGAAATAGGAGGGTCAAACTCTGTCGTGGGAGGATTCACACGAGTGTTTTGACAGACAGTGTTATTAGACCGAACTCTGAACAGTTAAAGAAAATGTTTAACTTGTTTGTTTTGTTCTGTTTGTGCGGCTGGAGTCTGATCGGTAAGTTATGAAAACAAATTTAATGTTTTTTTTTTTTCTTCCTATTTTACAGTAATGAAGCTGCTGCTACTGATCAAATTAGATTATTTTCATCTGCTGCTATCTATATCACATGAAAAATTATTGCGAGATCTACAAGTTTGATTTCGGGTCCCATCATTTATTTTTTAACACAATTTCATTAATCATAAACAGAAAAAAATTCAAGGACATTATTTAGTCAAAATGCGCATGAACCCTGAGAGCATTTAAAATTCAGTGAGCCTGTTTTATCTACTGATCTAAACGTCTTATTTATTTTAAAAATAATAATAATCAATTATTAAAAAAAATATCCAGCATAATTAAACTTTTAGCTTTATGCTGTTTTCATGCTTTTGTTTTCGGTATATTATGTAATTTTACACATTGATTTTGCTCCACTGATGATAAATTTAAAACAAAGACCAAATGATTGGTTCTTACACATCTGTCTATTTATATATTTCAGCTTTCATCTTGTGTTATGTCTCTGCTGCTGCTGTGAACGTTTTTCAGTTCATATGTACATGACAAAAACTACAGCTGATTTCAGGCTTTGTAAACCAAGGAGAATTTATATGTGACAAAACCTCTTCATGTTCTCCAGGTGTGTTTGGTGATTCAATGTCAGTGATGGAGGGAGATTCTGTCACTTTATACACTGATCTTACTGAAATACATGAAGATGAAATAGTGTGGGAATTTGGAGCTAAAAAGTCTCTCATAGCTAAAATCAGCATTGGGAAACAAATGTTCCTGTCATCAGCAGTAACTCTTCACAATGTTCTTCATCATCATCATCATCATGTTCATTGGTGTGTTCAGCTGTGAATGTGGGTCATGTGACTCTCTCCTGGTACAAAGGAAACAGTTTATTGTCCAGCATCAGTGTGTCTGATCTCAGCATCAGTCTCTCTCTACCTCTGGAGGTGGAATATCAGGATAAAAACACCTACAGCTGTGTGCTGAACAATCCCATCAGCAACCAGACTCAACATCTGGACATCACTCACCTCTGTCACACATGTGCAGGTACCACAGAGCTGATATATGTGATTAGTTACTGAGCTGATCTCTGTCTTCTGTTGTAGATCAGACTGACAAATTCAATGAATATCATTACAGTCTCAGTCTCTGTGATAGTGCTGATCTCTGCTGGATCTCTGTTCATTATGGCTGGATTTGGGATCTTATGCATCTGCAAGAAACAAAGAAAAACTGATCAAGAAGGCAAGTGTTAACTACTGATTTTACCTAGTATTATAACAAATAACTCATATTGACTTATGAGTAGTTGTTAGATCAAAATCTCAATCATAGGTAGAATATTTGTCAGTTTAGAAACAGGCGCCTCAACCCCTGTGATGTGTGTCAGCAGCAGCGCGAGATCTCGGGAGAATCAGATCAAGTGTGGTACAAAGCATTCTCAGATTTATTCAGGAAGAAGGGTCATGCTTATAGACATAGGTCAAACAACAATCTCCAGGATGGCTTGAGCATCCAATCATATACGACTTAAGAATCAAACCTTACCATGTATGGCATTTCAAGAAATATAATAATAAATAAGAAATGTATGTGCGTAAATGTGTGTGTGTGTGTGTCTTCAACTTCTGGTTGTGTGTGAGAGTGTTGGTGTGTCCAAGGACTACTACTCCTTGTTTTGTCTAGGTAGGTACATGATGTGCACAATGGAAAAATCTCAAGACACAAAGAAAGTCAAAAAGTGAAGCCCAAGAAATAAGAAATTATTTAACAGTAGTATAGTAGAGTTCAACTAAAGTTGTATTCGTTGGCAAAATGGCAATGTTATTAGTGTTATACAAATTGTATTTGGAATAATAAAAAGTATGTTCGATTAAGTGGAAATAACGAAACAGTGGCAATCACAAGAAGTCAGGCATGTCAGGCTTATTAACAGGCTCAAGCTTTACATATCGATACTTATGCCGATTAAATGAAGGCTATTATAACACTACTTTACGAGATTCTACTTTACTTTTTTTTTTTTTTTTTTGACAACTGAGAAGGCGTGATTCTCATGACCCTGATTCACCGTGACCCTGTCCAAAGACTGTCCTCTCGGACCCCCCCAACCCCCAACCCCCCATACAAAGAATGCAGATGCTTTTAACATCCTGTCTGCATTTGATTTATAAATCATCTGAAAGGAATGTCTTTTTTAGTTTATTATACTGTGTTAGGGACGTTGTGCACGTGCAATTAAATTTCTTGATGCTGTTTTCAAAAATGGCAGCAATAATATTTAATGCCTTAACTTTGACAGCCCTAATATCACATAAGTCACAAAGAAACCGATCTAGTTAAGATGAGTTTTGTTGTTTTAATGCATCTGTTTTTGTTGTTGCTAACACAGTTCAGCCTCGTGAAGAAGAGATAATGTATGCTGATCCTACATTCCTCAAAAGAAAAGTACATAAATCGGTAAGAGAATTTATTCCTAATTTATGTTCTGTGTTCTAGGAGAGATTGAGCAGTGAGATGGATTAGATGTGTGTGACTGTGTTTGTATAATGATCGATCACACACAACAGCAGCATATCTGATATTTATAAAAGCCATAAGATCATCATTCAGTGCCAGAAACACACAAAAATCTGCTCTGCTTGGGAATGTAGTTCCATTTCTTTCTTTTTTTTCTTTTTTTTTAAAGCAACTGACAAGCATTGAAAGAGCACAGGATCTCCAAACGTCACCATCAACACTACAGACTTCGGCTTTCATCTTAAAAACTTTTTTTTTATTCGTAATTTACCATTTCCAGAATTATACAGATTTAGTCTCAAACAAAGTTTAAGTTGCATTTGACAAATTTAAGTGGACTGAATATTGTGCTTGTTTGTCTTAGCAGAAACTCGCTATGTTAAACAGTCTGACAGGAAACTGAAGCCTTCAGGAAATGATGCACATATTTCTGCTTGTTTGCACGACAGTTCATGAGCAAATGTGTGTTTTTTTTAAATCAGCCAAACTTACTTTATAACACCATGGCTGCATTTTGTCCATTTTTTTTGCTGACTTCTGGCAGATTGGATCTTGTTACACACATAAACACATATGAAATTACTTCAATACATTTGTGAATCACTGAAGTCAGAAAGACAGATGCTGTGTCACAACCAAATCTGTCTGCTCTTATAGGGTCACACTTTCTTTTTTTTTTCTCAAAAATCACACAGATTTTTGTTTTTTGAGTATTATCATCTCCTGTGTGATGTTTTTTACAGAATATTAAAGAGGAAGATCATGTTGAGTATGCGCCTATTGCCATGAGAAGATGATCAAACTCTTCTCTAAGCACAAGACCAGGAACCTCCTGCGACAACCTCAGGTTCAGAGTCTGGTTGAGTTTTGGTTGATGCGGCATCAGGAAATGCAGTAGGATCAAAGTGTGGTACTTCATGAAATTATCTCCTAAAAACTTCAAAAGAATGTGTCTTGTAATATGAGGACTTTTAACAAATTATTTAAATCATATGGCACATTGGAGCATTTTTATGTTTTTAAAAAGACCATGTGTGCAATTTTTTTTTTTAAAGGAACACTCCACTTTTTTTGAAAATAGGCTCATTTGCCAACTTCCCCAGAGTTAAACATTTTACCATTTTTTAATCCATTCAGCCAATCTCCGGGTCTGGCGGTACCACTTTTAGCATAGCTTAGCATAGTCCCACCCACCTCACCTGGGATCCAGTTTCCATTGTCTGAACTTTAAAATGACGCTGTGTCATGATCGTGACGCGTCGGATTGAGGAAGTAAAGCATGTCTTATTACTCTGTAAGGATTTTCTCAAGATCTACTAGTCGTATTATGTAGTGTTTGGGCTCTAAATAAAACCCAAGATAAATTTCCAAATCAAGCCAGTCGAAATAACGTGACTCAAGTTTTTTCCCAAGAGATCCATTAATAAATTGTATCTCTCCTTTCCCATACCTCCCAAAGCCAAGGAAGTATAGGCTACACTTTAAAAAAATTAATGATATCTACCCTTCTTCAGAATTTCTTAGACATAGATTTAATATTGACCACAATAATTGTACTTTCTGTGATTCTGACATTGAAATGACTGTAAATATTTTCTTTGACTGTATATTCAGTAGAGCTTTTTGGTCTGATGTGTATGAGTGGCTTAAAGTTTCTATTAATGTGAATTCTCAATTTTCTAAAAATGATATAATTTTTGGTATTATAATGGAAGATACATATTCAATTTTTACTGAATAATGTTTTTATTTTGGGAACATTTTTAATTTACAAATGTAAGTGCCTTAAATCAAAGCTATTGTTTTCAGTTTTTCAAAAATAATTTTGGTTGTACTCTAAAATTTTAAGGATGTTAAACTGCATAACAGGAAAAAGATTTCTTAGCTTATTGAGGAAATTTAAACATGAAGACCCCACTGTGTAATTTCTCTTCCCCCCACCCCCCTCTTGTTATACTATTATTTTTTGTGCTCTTTTCTATTGGATTTTCTTAAGATTCTGTACTGCCTTATTTTACCTTTCTTTCTGCAATTAAAAAACCCTGCTCTAAATAATGAAATGTGATTTACCATGGTTTATGTTTCGTAAAGTTATATAGCAAAACAATGCAAAAGCTTCATCCGTGTATGTGCATTGTGCATCAGCTTGACTTCTTAACTTTAATGTTTCTCTGGCTGTTGTAATTGTGTTTCTGAAGTTGAAGTTGTAGTGGCCTGATTCAATGATCTCAATGAGCCAAAATCTCTGAGAACATTATTTAGATTTAATAATTTCACATTATATGAGTTCTAAAATATCACTGCATGAAATTTTTTTCTACTTTAATATTTTGAACATTTTTGATTCATGCAAAAAGAATTATACAGGATCACATAGACACACACAGACATCAAGATTCTGTGTATGATCCTCAACAATGGTGACACAATTTTCAGATAAATCAACTCTGAGCATCACAAAACAAGCTATTAAAGACACACAGAGAGAATCAGGACACTCCATGATGATTGAATCACCATCATTAAATAAACAAATTCACCTGATCAGAATTTCAATTTCAATTCTGCTGCATACATTTTGCTGCAACATTCTAAACAGTTAATTCTCATTAAGAAGTTTTGTATGAAAGAAAAAAAAGTCATATTGGTTTGCAATAAGTGTGGATAACAGAGGTGGACATTCCAGGGTTCAGAAAGTAAAAGTCTTGCCATATTTTTATTCCACCCACTGAAGCAGAGTTAAAGTTAATGAGATAATTAAGTGATAAATTGAGTGATGATTGACCATTATTGAAGACATCTGATGATAACAAGCAGAATCACCAAAGGAGAAAATCACAATTTTCTATAGTCACCATCACAGAGATCAGGATTTGCTTTAGTTGCGCTCTTGACACTTGACTTTTAAATATCAGATTTTGATTGGCTGCTGTAACAACCAGTTAAACAACCAGACAAGCAAAGTTAAAAGATGATCAGGTGGTGTTGGTTGTGTTTTCACATTTGATCTGAATCACTGAACTCATTTGGAGCTCAATCTCTGAGTTAGATTTGCATTATTGATTACACCAGCACTGACTCTTCTGTCCTGCTTGCGCATGCGCTGTTGCACACGCACCATCCGTGCGGTCTCAAAATTTGGGCTGCATGTGGACGGGGTGTGCGGCCGACCACGGTGCATGAACGCGGACAGCCGAAGTATACCCTGGGCTTAACAGTAGGTGTCCACTGGCATGGGGTGGGTGGAGCAGAGTAAGCGTTTTCAATTAATTCCTATGGAAGTCGAGCTTCACAATTCCACAGTGCACCTCACGTGCATGAAGCTTGAAGCATGAAGAACGACTTCCATAGGAATGAATTGAAAACGGTCGCTCTGCTCCACCCACCCCGCGACTGTGGCCACCTACCGTAACTTGGACGTCCTCTCGGTATGACTGGACGGCCTCCTCTCAGCCCATCAGCAGTACTGTATTATGTGTAACTGTGGGGGTGCGACGGCTTGCCTCCCTACTTATCCTCTAGGCCCCCTTTGCGCCTGAGATAGGTTCAGTCGTTCCCTCCTATGGCACGGCGTGATTGTATCCATTCCCCATCTGCAGTATGAGTGAAGTATCGAAAGGGAACGTACTCGGTTACGAACGTAACCTCTGTTCCCTGAGATACGGGAACGAGTACTGTGTTTATTGCCGTGCCATGGAGCTGCACAACTCAGTGTCGTTGCTTCAGTCGATTGACCTGATTTCCTATGGCGAGATGCTCACTTATATAACCAGACATTATGGCAGGCTCTGGTGCACTGCACCGCCACAGCCTCGCGCATCTCCGTCGCACCGTCATCGGTTCAAAAAGATACACTGCTCAAACCAATGGCCGTGCAGTTACACTGCGTTATTGAAAAAGGCTTTGGTGAATCAGAGAAAAAGGGAGTTTTTTCCCCATCCACAGTACTCGTTCCCGTATCTCAGGGAACCGAGGTTACATTCGTAACCAAGTACGTTCTCAAACCTGTCCTGGAGGAGCAGCAGCCCTGAACATTTAGTATGTCTCTCTATATCTGACACATCCAATCTTTACTTATGAGCTCATGAGTTAAATCAGGTGTGATAGATATAAATTATAAATTATAAATTAGATATTAGATATTAAAGGAATATAAATTAGGATATATTTTACTTTTTATTTTACAGTTTTGGTAGCTGTTTTTGCTAGTCACTGGTCATTTTATTATTATTATTATTATTATTATTATTTTTAATGCCATGCATTTCACCCTTTTTTTAGTTTATTTTTTTAGTGAACATTGTCTCAGTAAACAAGATGCTGCAAAGAAAATGAACAGTATAAGAACCAAATCCTTTGTACACCTTCCCAGAAATTATATTTATGTCTATAAGACAAGTCGTATAGGAATCTTTGAAATTGGTTCCAAAATATGATAGAAATTCTAATTAGAATCCTTTAGGATTGTTTGACAAGGACATGGTATCAAGGACGTCACCCAGTACGTTCAGAGACGGTCACGACGTGGAGTTCTTTTAAGGGTTGGGGGACATTATTTTCGTGGACCTTTAGGGGACTATTTCTATAGGATGTCCTCTCTATGTCTCTACACTACATTCCTATAATGTTTGCAGGACCTTTAGGGGACCAACATAGAATGTTACTGCAGCACTTCTTTCACACTGGTTCTTGGTCTGCAGATCCTTAAGCTGTCATTTTGAAAGCTCTGCGTAAGGAACAATGGCTCATGGTGCAGCACTGGATATAAATAGACTTCCTGAGGAAAAATGTGGAAGTGACCGTGCAGTCCATTGAGCTGTATACGCCACCCAGAACCTTTGTGAAATGCCAGGTATCCACTGGTCCGCAAATATAGAGAAATGACAGATAGCAAGGATTTACTAAGTGATTGTAATTTATTTTTAATTATTATTTTTATGAGAACCTTCCATTTCACCTAGGTGACATTTCAAATGGAACATCCCCATCTATCTAACGGGGAACCATGGAAACATTCTGTTAATGTCCTCTTTGTAACATTCTTATGTGACCATAGAATAACCAAAATGGAACGTCCCCCTAAAGTCATATAAGGAATCTTGAACTGCAGCACTTTCATTACCAAAAGAGGACATTTTGGGAACAACCCTAATGTTCTGTAAAGGTTCAGAATTTTCATCACCTTTAGAGAACTTTTAGGGAACATTTATATTGTTTTCATTTATATTGTTAATCACTATTATTTTACATGGCACCAGATGTGGGCCTCCTTGTCTATGTCTTATACTGTATATGAAGTGAGTCGAGGGCAGTGGGGGCCACATCCATGTATTTTCAAGGGGCCTAGAATTTAATATCTACGGCCCTGGTTGCACTGCACTGGCATCACTGACAATCACAACAAGCCTACATTCTAGAATGTATAGAGATACATAATGATCACTAAAATGTATGGTCTCATAATGTATGATTCAGTGTTTGAATAGTTATTTCTGAAAGCAAAAATAATTGGAAACATTCTTCTAATTTCCATTGTAAGAAAATATATTTAAAATAAATATAAATATAAAATGTATATTTGTATAAATTAGAAGTCTTTTCTTATAGTTGTCATAATGGGTTGTAAAAAACAGCAAAACAAAAACAGTCTTTAAATCCAAACAATGAACACACAGGAGATCACTGAATAGGTTTAGCAAAACAACCTTGTAATGTCTGCCTGATGGCAGAAGTGCAAACAGATTGTGTCCGGGGTGGGAGGGGTCTGTGATGATGTTACCTGCCCTTTTCTTCACTCAGTACAAGTCCTGAAGGTTTGCAGGTGCACACCAATTATCCTTTCAGCTGTCCTAACAGCCCGTTGCAGTCATCTTTTATCTGATTTGCAGGCTGACACAAACCAAACAGTTATATAAAGTGCACAGAACCAACTCAATAACAGCTGAGTAAAATTGTGTCATCAGAACCTGTGGCAGGTTGAACTTCCTCAGCTGGTGAAGGAAGTACAGTCTCTACTGGGCCTCTTTCACAGTGGAGTCAGTGGCTGCGTCCGAAACCGCCTGCTCAATGAGTAGGTACTTAATTTCAATAAGTACTTACTTAACGAGCGCTAAAAGAGTAGGTACTTAACAGCCAAATCTCGTTGAGTATGAATGAGATCCGAGAATAATCCGCCATGTTGACGTTATCATGTGACCTACGACGTTATCGCAAGCGCAACAACTTAAAAGATATGAATGACAGGCTTAATTCATCTATCTGTAGATATCTTGATATTGATCAAATTGCTTATTTTGTGGTCTTGTTGAAGACACAGCTGCCAGTAATTTTGTAATTGTAGTACAATTAATATATATTTGGGTTAATTTAAAGTTCTTATATTTTTAACTACTAATGTGATTTATTTTTTGTTACAAAAACCCAAATTCGCGTGAATATATTGTTAATTTCTTTATTTTATATGCAAGAATGTCCATCCACAAGCAAAAGTGGCATAAATCTAATTTGTTTTCCACTTTTTCTTGTTGAATTAGCTCTAGTTTCACCCCTCAGGCTTATAAATTATAAACAAATAACTTTTATGCATTATGATGTATTCAAAATATTTAATCTTGTCATCATGCTTTATGTCTGTGTATATAATCTCAAACTATGATTTATACAAACCCATATTTGTTGGTTTTTTGTCATTATTATTGTTCATTGTTAAAGATACAACCATGGTATTTTCCCTGATCTTGTATGTAATTATAGGTCCTGCAATAAAAATAAAGATATGAGTGACAGGTGCACTAACACCTCACAGCACCAGTAACTCAACCCTACCTAGAGCGGTTTTCCTCAGTGTTAGCAATGTCTGAAGCCAAAGAAGACATCAGCAGCTGCTCGAAGATCTCACCTTTGGAGAAGACTGATTTTATACTCAAAAAATGTAAGTATAAACTACTTAAAATTAAGATTACTCCAGAATGAATTGCTCTGCTAGCACATCCCAACACTTACACACAATAGTATTGATAAATGCTGACCAAAACTTAATTATAATTACTTTTCATTTGACTTCTTTAGTAAAACAAGCAAAATGCAATGTTTTGTTATATGACAGCTGTGCATGAACACACACTAGACAAATACAGCTGATGTGAATGCATCTCCATTTACAGTCAATTCATGCATTAATTCATTGCTTAATAAAGTATATAAATTGACTGATAATAGCATAATTAATAAATAAGTAAAGGATTAATAAAAGTAATAATGACAAATAAATGCATATACAAGTCAACAACACACAAAACAAAGCTTTATTCAAATGTATTGATCTAACAATCATGTATTTACAGTCCTGTTGTCATCTCAACACAGCTGTGCCAATTCTGCATCTTTATTTTGGTCAAGCAGCTGATGAACACCATCATCATGTCCCTCACTGCTGCTCTTCTCAATGGAGACGTCGTTGATCCAGAGGATGAGGAAGATGATGATGATGGACCCCTGAACCCCTCAACCTTGAAGCAGGAGTGGGAGAAGATGTGCGGGACAATCTGGATGCTGCAAACATTCATGTGCTCTCCATCAGCATGACTGAATAAACAGATTAAAACATTTTACAATTCATTCATGTCAGCATTCTGTTTCTTGCCATATTTCATTTCATATTTTTACAATTACTTGCTAATTTTTGTCGTAGCTTCATTACATTTGTGGTGTGGTGGTCTAAACCACTGAGCTGGTCAGCAGAAGGTTGCTGGTTCGATCTCTGCAGCATCACCTCCAGTGTGTCCTTGATCAAGACACTTGGAAGGAGGAGTGATGGAGGATCTCGTCCATGACACTGAACCATTTCCAGGATCTGCTGTGGCTCTCCATCCTCAGTGACACCAGTCTGAGGACATTCACATCCTACAATAATGCACAAATATAATACAAAAGCAGTCATTTTAACAGTGTCATTTGATTTCTGTATTAGAAGTAACAAAATGATCTTACTTTATATTTTGTTTCAGGCTTTCCTCTTTGTTTCTAACAAATCCCGCCGTCACCTTTTCTTGCAGGTCCTGCTCCACAAAAGCTCTGCAGCAAACATACAGACATCAAGAACCAGAAAAGTGCTGTAATAACTCTGTTTAAATTACAATAATTAAAATAAACTAGACTTTAGATTTAAATAGACTTTGTATTCATTTCTGTAGTATCCTCACTCAAAGCTTTTGATGGCAATCATGACATCATTCCTCTACCGGATAAACACACGTGTGCTCATCTGTCCCTGTAACATCAGACAAGATTCAAGTTTCCTCTGAGATTTATGTGCTCAAATCTACATTCACATGTTGATGATGTGTTAACTCACTTCTTATCCAATACAAATGTTCCTTAATTTACCAACAGTACTAACGGACAAATAAAATAGATTAAACTTATGTGTAGTTACTGTAGATTTATTTATTTACATTATTTTCATTCATGTAATGTAAGCAGTGTTGACAACAGTGAATAATAGCACACACACATCACACATAATACATAATCCATCACTCATAAGTCATAATACTTAAAGATGTTCCTGTCAAGGTTAAATAAACATTTAATAAGCATCTTTAAGATGTATATGGTTTAGTATATGTAAATCCACTATGGAGAATTAAGTTATGTGTGTTTATAAGAGATCTCCTGTTATCTATACATAATAAATCGTGTTTTACAGTAAAATCACAACTATAGTGTCTAGCATCTTCACACATTCAGCAGTTTACTCTACAGTAGTTCAACAAATGTGTTTTTGGTTTTCAATACTCACATTTGACAGCATCCGCACCGCTTTTCTCCTAAGTGTTTGATTATGACGTATCCTCTTCCGTGGCCTCCTGGGATAGAAAAGTATCCAGCGAGGAACACTTCAGAATCTGGGCGGAAGCAGTAGGCCATCCGGGAACTCCTCGACTACTCATTAATGATTACTGAGGTTTCTGACATACTTATTGGCTCGCCTACTGCTTTTTCCCTATTATAAAGAAGGTAAGTAGGCGGTTTCGGATGCACTTTAAGTAGGCGCAAGTCCGAATCTCGCAAGAATTATTACGTCACCTAGGTAATTTTCGCCTACTCTTTTTGCTTCGGACATACTTAATTGCTCGCCTACTGCTTTCCCCCTACTAAATAGTAGAGAAGTAGGCGGTTTCGGACGCAGCCAACGTGATTGTCCCACTTCAGGTCCTGAGAGATGGTGGTGCCCAGGAACCAGAATGACTCCACTGCAGTCACAGTGCTGTTCATGATGCTGAGTGGGGAAGTGCTGGGGGTTTCTTCTAAAGTATATGATTATCTCCATTGCTTTGAGTGTGTTCAGCTCCAGGTTGTTGTGACAAGACAGCCAGCTCTTTACAATAACATATGTTAAAATAAAATGAAAAGAAAAACAATAAATTTTTGCACAGTTCAACAGTGAAGACATTAAGTACAGTAAACATCTGAAATCTCTTTTTAAAAAGTAATATTCTTGTTTTAACAGTAAACACATTTATAAAATGTGAAAAACCACAAAGCTATGACACCCCAAACAAACAAACAAAACCCAAAGCATCAGTGTGGATATTTTTCAATGATTCCTGTTGAAAACACCAGATGCATTTTGGTCGATCTGACCATAAGTGGACGACACTAAATACAGGTGTAAACGGGGTCTAAAATGCTTGAAGCTTGTCCACTTCTAAACACTTCCAGAGGTAGTCGAAAACACACTCGACTGGATTGTTTTTTTTGTGTAAAGGCTAATGTGGTCGAATGCGTTCAAACAGCCACAAAAGACATACAGGTTTTTAACTTTGTCGGCTGAAGAGCCAAGTTTGGCTTGAAGATAAAAAATGTACCAATCACAATGTTCTCTCACCATTCCTGATTTTTAACTAGGGGTTGCACGACTACTGATTTCTGCTAGTCAATTTCTTATCAAAACAATACTCGAGTTACTCGACTACTCGTGGTTCATGCTACTGTAAATGAAAAGACATGAAATAGTTCTTATCAATAAATGTTTATTTATTCATAACCGAATGCAACAATTATAAGTAAACTCTCAAAACATTATAATTATGACATTAAATATTTTAATTTTCATGTAACAGAGTAAAGCCAAATAAATAGCTTCATGCAACATTTTGATCCTAACATTTGCGTCATATATGCAAACTATATGTGCATGCATACAGTAATTTAATAATAACTTATAATAATAACTTTAATATTTACCAAGTTTTCAACAGTAATAACAGGAACGAAAAGAAAATTAAATTGACCGACTTGAAACTTTATAGACTAACACAAGTCATCGCCGCTATCCAGAGGTGTATAGTCCAGGAGTCAGAAAGTAAAAGTAGATTCTGCTGTAGAATCACAGTGCTGCTGTAATCAATAATGTAAATCTAACTCAGAGATTGGGCTCTAAATGAGTTCAGTGATTCAGATCAAATAATGATTATGTGAAAACATAACCAACAACACCTGATCATCTTTTCTCTTTGCTTTTCTGGCTGTTATAACTCAGTTACAGCAGACCAAACAAATTCTAACATTAAAATGTCAAGGGTCAAGAGCTCAACTAAAGCAAACCCTGATCTCCATGATGGTGTCTTAAAATTGTGATTTTCTCCTTTGGTGATTCTGCTTGTTATCATCATGTATCTTCAATAATGGTCAATCATCACTCAATTAATCACTTATTTATCTCATTAACTTTAACACTGCTTCAGTGGGTGGAATAAAAATATGACAAGACTTTTACTTTCTAACTCCTGGACTTTCCACCTCTGCCGCTATCGTCCTCTCCCCACAAGCAGTCTTTGGTCGAGTTCATAGATCGCTGGTTTGCATTTAGAAATACAAGCGCATCGAGACATCAGTAGTGAGGGAAACCTTCTTGCCTTTCATTTCAGATGCAATGTCCGCTTTTAGAGAGTCATAGAGAACTACTTTAAAATCAACCCAATCACATGAGAATGCTTATCAATAGTACGCAAGTGTAATCTCGTAGAATATATATGCCAAAATTAGTGCATAAAGTGCGTATCATATGCACGCCAAAACTCATTTTTGCGTATATATTGTACGAGATTACACTCGCGTACTATTGATACGCGTTCTCATGTGATTGGGTTGATTTTAAAGTAGTCTTACAGAGTTGGCAAATTACGATATTTTTGTTATCCTTGATGAAATACTTCCACACTGATGCGTGGTGTCTGTTGGTGATTTTTGCATTTTGAATTCATTTATGGTTAATGCACGCTCGAGTAGTCGATTGTTTCCGACAGCGCCGACTAGTGGTTGAAGTAGTCGATCTCTCGACTACTTAACTACCCAGCCAGCAGAGCCATGTGGGGCCCAAATGGGTTTGACCTGGGCTATCTAACTGGGACCCAGCCAGTTTTGCACCCAGTTTCCATGTAGGCCCCACATGGATTTGCCCAGATGAAATGAACACTGCTCAGTGTGCACACTACAGGCTGTTAAATGAAACACAGAAACATGCTGGAGTTAATGAGATAATTAGGTGATAACGAGCAGAATCACAGAAGGACAGAGAAACAACAAGAACTACGACTTCAGCCACAGCCTTCGATGAAATCAACTGAAGATAAAAGACATTAAATCTCTGAAGATCTGATTAAACATCTCCACAAACAGCATTACCAGCTTCACTTATCACTAACCAGACTGACTTTATTTCTGACATTCATCTACAAAAGTTGTTATTGAGAATTACCAGAGGTTTAGAAGTTGATGATTTGTTGAAAATAAGTTTGGTTTGATGTCACCGTGATCGAGGTCAGCGCTTACTTCAGTTAGGCAGTTTGATTCTTAACTATAACTTCTAATTTTCTCTCTGGCTGTTTGTTATGGCAAAAAAAACAAGAGACAATGTGGTCGGCTGCTAAATGATAAAAATATAGTCATCATTTAGTTGCTTAATTCATTGATCTATTGACTGAGCTTTTTATGAGCAAAATGTGTTTAACTTTGTGCTGGATCTCCTCTAGAATTACAACACTAAAAATGTTCTAATCAGAAAATTTGAAAAACACATTGTTCACTAAACACTTCAAACATCCTGCAAGATTCACTTACACAGACATCAAGAATCAGCGTATGATTCTCAACAATGGTGACATGCTTCATGCTGCAATGCATTCTGGGAGCCATGGATGAGTTTTGTATGAGGCACCCAGAATGCATTGCACCATTGAAGCATGTCACCATTGTTGAGAATCATATGCTGATTCTTGATATCTGTGTGCGAGTAAAACTCACAGGAGCCCAAAATATGTAAATGGTGAGTTATAAATCATTTGATGTTCTGATTAAATTCTATTATTCTCTTGCTGTAGAATCATAACAATAAAACAGAATTAATAACATACTACCCATATAAACCCCCCACATAATATCAATGAGTTAAGCCAATATATGATGATTATATTCTTATCATCAATCAGCTTACAGCATCTGATTATATTTTCTTTTGCTGTTCTCGCCATAACAAACAGACACAGCTGTCAAGAGAAAAACTAATGTTAAAAAGTCAAGAGCCTGACTAAAGCACACACTGATCGCCACAATGGTAACATCAAATCAAACTATTACTTTCAAATAAGTAATCAACATCTAAGCCTCTTCTTAATTCTTAATACGAACTACTGTAGATGTCTGACAGAAATAAAGTCAGTCTGGTTAGTAATAAGTGAAGCTAATGTTGTTTGTGGAGTTGTTTAATCAGATCTTGAGAGATGTAATGTATTTTATCTTCAGTTGATTTCATCCAAGGCTGTGGCTGGAAGTAGTTCTTGTGTTTCTCTTTCCTTCAGTGATTCTGCTTGTTAACAGCAGGTGTTCTTCACTAATACAAAATCATTATTCAATCACTTAATTATCTCATTACCTCCAACACTGATTAAGTGTTACATTAAACAGCCTGTAGTGTGCACACTAAGCAGTGTTCATTTCATCTGGGCAAATCCATGTGGGGCCTACATGGAAACTGGGTGCAAAACTGTCTGGGTCCCAGTTAGATAGCCCAGGTCAAACCCATTTGGGCCCCACATGGCTCTGCTGGCTGGGTAGACTATGCAAGCCCTATTTTTAACACACACTCACAGCGTTCAGCGTGATCTTGCTGCTGACAGAGTAGAAACGAAAGCTGATGCTCTCTGTATGCTTTTCGTTGTCTCCAGGTGCATTCATATGTAAATTGCGCACTCTTATTTTGTCCATTAGATCAAAAGATCTGAAACCCTCTCCTTGAAGAAATCAGGACATAAGTGGTTGAAAGTGGACAAAAGAGACAGATTAAAACACCAGGTGTAAAAGGAAAGGTTTCTCCCTCTTCTACTTGTGATCAAATCGACCAAAACGCATCTTGATACCAGGTGTAAACAGGACCTTAGGGTTGACCAATCAGTTTGAAAAAGGGCTTTCTGGTTAAAATATATGTAGGGACACGAGCATTCAAAACTCAACATACGGTCAAGATGCTAATACGAACATTGTAAAGATGTAACATTTACAGTCTTTCCACAGTATCTGGAGCACAGACTCATTTCAAGACTTGTGTGTTGTTTAACTGGCCCTAATGTGGCATTTGCACACATGGTCTCTGAAGAGCACTTGCATCTTGCAATATTAATGATTATGAATCTGATCAAAATAGCTTATGCATTATTATATATTGTAGAACATATGTTGCTGCTAATGGTTAAAGAAGGTTAAATGCTTTCCTGTAGCTCAGTGGTTAGAGCGTGGCACTAGCAATGCCAAGGTCATGGGTTCGATCCCAGGGATTGCACATACTCAGATACAAATGTATAGAATAAGGCAATGTAAGTCGCTTTGGATAAAAGTGTCTGCCAAATGCATAAATGTAAATGTAAATGTAATGTAAATGTAAAAGAAACAGCAATGCAGGAAAGCTAGAGATAATTCTGCACTGTTGCTGTCTGGATTCCTTAAACAGCTCTAATAATCCCCTCCACCATACATACTGGAAAACCTATTGGTTTTCCAGAAAACCTATTTGGTGTCAGCAGTGATTAATAACCCTTTCTGAATTGTGTCATCCATACCATTCGTATGTTAAAAAAAAGACATTTACATAAGTTTTTTTCCTAAAACATCACAAGAGAGCAGCACTCTTAAATATGTCCATTTAAATTATTGGTGTTTCTATGTAATGATTTCTGAATGCAGAAACACATACAGAACACCTAAATGGGTCATGAACTGCGCTGTTTTATAGTTTTATAATGTTTTTTGCGGTGCACTTATAATGTTAGTATGCTTTTTACATCAAAAATTATCCTATTTTAGAAATAAATGGCATTTTTCCTACCCTGATTTTAACCTCTGATTTGAAAGCTCTGTTTTAAAGGATTAGTTCACTTTGAAATGAAAATTACCCCAAGCTTTACTCACCCTCAAGCCACCCTAGGTGTATATAACTTTCTTCTTTCAATTTGAACATAATTGCAGAAATATTAATAAATATCCTGATGCATCCTATAGCTTTATAATGGCAGTGATGGGGTTCAATGAGTATGAAGCTGAACAAAGTGCTTCCATACACATTCATCCATCATAAAAGTACTCCACATGGCTCCGGGGTGTTAATAAAGGCCTTCTGAAGTGAAGAGATGCGTTTGTGTGAGAGAAATGTCCATATTTAACAAGTTATGAAGTATAATATCCAGCTTCCTCCAGACCGCCTTCCGTATTCAAGTTACGAAGAAAGTGTAAACTGATCATTTACACTTTTCACGTAAGTTGAACAGGGAAGGTGTTGGACGGAGCGTAAGCTTTGTGAACTGCTAGAGTTTTACACTTTCTAAGTATATTCAATATGGAAGGAGGCTCATGCAGAAGCTGGATATTTTACTTCTATATTTAAGTTATTTTTACACAAATGCATCACTTTGCTTCAGAAGGCCTTTATTAATCCCCCGGAGCCATGTGGAGTACTTTTATGATGGATGGATGTGGATGGAGACACTTTCTTCAGCTCATTCTCATTAAAAAACTATCACTGCCATGTAAGAAAAAGGATAAGGACTTTGAAGATCTTGATGAAGATGTTTATTGCAGCGCAGCAGTGACAAAGTACACATAGCACCTTGGAGTCGGAATGAACCCAGAACATCCAAATCTCAAACCTTTTATCCTGTTACAGTTCACCACTCTTCATGTAAATGAAGTTTCTCATGTTTTACCAGCTGTGGTCTGTATGTTAATGAAGTTGTGACACCTCATTGTCTGAGATGATTCTCAGGGTCTCACACCCATTCCCATTCTACAATTGATGACCATTTGCTCAGGATTTGATCAACCCAAATGGTACATAAACAATATACCAGCTAACTTTCATAATCTCTATGATAATTAAGCCATTTTGGGGATGAGCTCATTCCAAAATATACTTTGGAGTGCAATCTGGGTCGAGGCAGACTGCAATTTCTTACAGCCATTATAAAGCTAGGATGCATCAGGATATTTATTAATATTTCTGTGATTATGTTCATCAGAAAGGATGGCTTGAGGGCGAGTAAAGATTGGGCTAATTTTCATTTCAAAGTGCACTAATCCTTTAAGGGGTGTGAGACTTCAGTGTAAACGCCCACTGCTGTGATTGGCTAAAATGGGTTTGCAATAGATATGTTATCTTATTTTCACAATGTGTAGCCACCGCGCTGGACTACTGCGTCTTCTGAGGCAACGGCAGAACCGTAGGAGACTTGTACGAGTGGCTTTATTCCACGCTGTTGTCTCTGCTGGTCTCAAAAAATGGCAATTTGCAACAACACAACCTTGTTTCTGCAGCAACTTTCAACATGTTTCCTTTAACAACGTCTGTCATTTACATTTTACGTGGCGTGAAAAGTCACACATGGAAAAAAAATTTTTTTTATAAATTGCATTTCATGTGACATTTTTTTTGCTAAATGCTAAATCTGATCAGATTTTAAAGGGCACCTACTATGCCCCTTGTAATATATTATTATATATTACATCTCATATAAGATTTAATATAAGTCTCTGGTGTCCCCAGAATGTGTCTGTGAAGTTTACACTCAAAATACCCCTCAGATCATTTATTATAGCTTGTCAAATTTGCCCCTATTTGGGTGTGAGCAAAAAAACGCTGTTTTTGTGTGTGTCCCTTTAAATGCAAATGAGCTCCTGCTCGCCACACCTTTCCAGAAGAGGGCGGAGCTTTAACAGCTCACACTTTGGTTGCTCAACAACAAAGCTGGAGAATCTCACATAGCCACAATGAGGATTGTCAGTAACGGTGTTCAGCCTTACATTGTTCAAACCGGAGTCGACACTGATGGAGAGACTCAGGAAGAAGTTACAACTTTTAGAATTAAACTGGATGTTTCTGAACAGTTACTGTTCAGTTACTTCTGAACGGTAAATATGCTCGCCTTTGCAAATAAACAGCGTTTTTAATGTCTTGCCTTTACAGAAAACATAGTTTTTCAAGACAATCACATTTTACACTGTTCTTTACAAACGCTTTGGTTTAATGTGGATTAAAAATAAAAGGAGTGGGTCGATTTTTATCATTATAGGGTGGTTGTGTTGTTCACATACTGCCAACACACATTTATATCCAAACACCATGTAAAATTGGATATTGTATAATAGGTGCCTAATCAGTTATGCACAAAAATCAGATTTGGACTGACAGGCTGAAATCCTATTCAAATCACATTTCTGGAAATCCATTTCAGTTTGACCGCTCTGATCAGATTTCGCATGGTTTATCTCACTTTCTCACAACACGTAAAATGTAAACATTAGACGTTGTTTTAGAAAACATGCTAAGTCACTGCAGAAACAAGGTTGTGTTGTTGCAAACTTCCAGACATGCAGAAAATTATAATATAACAGAGAGAGGTTTTGAAACCGGTGGAGACGACAGCACAAAATAAAGCCGCTCATACCAGCCTCCTATGGTTCTACTACTGCCTCACAAGATGCAGTAGTCAAGCATGACGGATACACATAGACAGTATTATTTACAGCATAACAATATGTAGCCGCTGCTGTATCTATATTGCAAACCCCTCCATGTTGCGGTTATTAACGCACCGTCATTTCCATACTATACTCATCACGCAGATATTCCAGAAAACAAAACAGTGGCATGGACACACAAATCGGATCAGAACAGTTGTGATACCCAGTGTGGACAGTAAATAATTTAGATCAGATTCCAATCGGAAAATAATCAGATTTGAACTAAGTGTGAACATAGCCTTACACTTGGAGATCTCACAAATCAAATCTGTTGTAAATTCAGTTTTTTTGTTTTTTAGACAGACAGATTCAGTGCACATATCATGATTGCCTCTTCATGATTGTTCTGCCTCATAGTGCCCGTTTAAACAACAAACCCAATGAAACAGATTACTTTGGTTCATTCGAATAAAAACACGTTTTAAAAAAATCTTTTTGCACAATAAATCTGCTCTTTTTTATCTTGTTAAATCAGCAGTATGTAATACTTGCCATATTGTCCTGCTTGTGTAGATTTCTTTTTGTGATAGTAAATCACACCAGCAGTTAGAGCTGCAGCCACCAGCAGAACAACAACACCAACAGCAGCATATATTCCTTTCACACTTGAATCTGGAACAGCTAAAGACAGACAGGGCATTATTACCAGAGCATGACTAATAATCAACTTTAACAATACTTCTGACTGATATTAACACCTGTCTACTTTGGTCATGATATTGATTTATTTCATAAATGGCGCCATCTGGCGGATTTTTCAAGAAACAATTGTGTTCGCAAGAAAACTAACGATGCATTTTTCTTATATAAAATAGACTTGAAAATAAACTAAACTCAAGGTAACATGATAAGATAATAGAGATGTTCTCAGTTATATTTTAAAATTGAGTCAAATCTCACTTTTTCTAACAGCCACCAATGTAGCCTACATGTACAGGGTTGATTTATATAATTAAAACTTTTCTAAAACTCCAAAGGAAAGTACACTGAATGACTAAATGATACTTACCAGTGACATTAACACTGAAATTTCTCATGCTGACAGTAACATTGAAGCTCTTAATGATGCTGATTCTGCTGATGATGATCTTCAGTTTATATTCTCCAGAGTCTGTGTTTCTGGTGTTTGTGATGGTCAGAGATCCAGTCTGATGATCCAGCTTCAGTCTGTCTCTGAATGTCTCTTCACACTGATCATCTGTACAGGTTTTATTGTGATCTCTGGTGATTTCAGCAATGACGGTGTCATTAAAATACCATGTCATTGAATCATTTGGATTTTTTATTACACAAGTATCTAAAGTGGCAGATTCTCCTTCCTTCACTGACTTTCTTTTTATTCCATCAACAGGAAAATCTGAAACACAAACCAAACACAAACCACTTTTTTTAGTGGGAAACAATACATATCATGAGAGAACTATGGAACACTCTTTCAAAAAGCAACATTTATCCACATTTGGAGCTAATATCTTCATCAAATTCACTGCACTTTGGATTCCTGGTGATGAACTAGAAAATACCATGTATGATATAATAAATGGATTTAAACAAAGCTAAACCATCATCTTCATCAGAACAAAACTGTACGTGACGTGCTCTTAAACACAATGACTCACCGTATACAGCAATGATGAAGTTCTTTGTAATGATGGTGCTGCTGGTGATGATCCGTAGTTGATAAACCCCAGAGTCTGTGTTTGTGATGTTTGTGATGGTCAGAGATCCAGTCTGATGATCCAGCTTCAGTCTGTCTCTGAATCTCTCAGTTCCTTCATTACACTGAACATCTGTACAGACTTTACTGAGATCTCCAGTGATTTCAGCGATGCGAGTGTTATTAAAATACCATCTAATCTTTTCTTGTTGGTTTGTTTTAACATCAGTGTTTAGAGTGACTGAATCTCCTTCCATCACAAAAGCTGACTCTTCATCTGTATCACTGCTGAAAAAACCTGGAGAAGAAATAAACGGATAAATATAAGCCCAAACAAATCAGCTTTAAATCATACTATACTAATTTAAAGCAATTAAGTGTCGTTGTTGAGCACAACACAGAATAGAGTGAAAACTTTACAGGGCTTATTGCTTTTATAAAACAGTTACTACATATATACTACATATATCTGGCAATTTTTTTTTAATAAAACAAGAAAATGTTAATTTAATAATGAATTTAAAACAATAACAAATAATCCCTTTGCCAAGCATCATAGTTCTTCAGGAATGTTGAGCAGAATAGCTGCCAAATAACAAATTTGCAGCAACATTTTTGAATTCTATATTTATGTACTGAATGTGAATTAGAATGCAGGTAAAGAGGAAAACACCTTGTCACTTAAAAACATGAGTAAACACATTAAAGATGATGTGATTACACAATGACTCACTGTGAACAGTAAGAATGAAGATCTTTGTGCTGATTCTGCTGCTGTTGATCTTTATCTTATAAACCCCAGAGTCTGTGGGTCTGGTGTCTTTGATGGTCAGAGATCCAGGCTGATGCTGCAGTCTGTTTCTGAATCTCTCTTTACACTGTTGATCTGTGCAGATCTTACTCTGATCTCCAGTGGTTTCAGCGATGAGAATGTCATTCTCCAATGTCCAATACCACCTTATATTTTCTTGTTTTTTTTCAACACCAGCGTTTAGAGTGATTAATTCTCCCTCCATCACAGACAATCTCTCTGTATCAACACCAGACACACCTGGAAAAGAAATTAAGAGTTATTTTAAGCCAAACTAAACTTAACAACAGGAAAGGAAATCTGTCTGGATTCATAATGTAGCACATGCAAACAAACAGTACAAGAACATCATTGATTCACACATTTACTCATCAGACAAACATACATGAGTCTCATGGACAATCTTAAAATTAAAGGGTTAGTTCACCCAAAAATGAAAATTCGTTCATTAATTAGTCACCCTCATGTCGTTCCACACCCGTAAGACCTTCATTCATCTACAGACCACAAATTAAGATATTTTTGATAAAATCTGATGGCTCAAGTGAGGCCTGCAGAAAGATCATTTACTTTTTCAATGCCCAGAAAGCAATATTTAAAACTTAATATTATAAAGCGATGAGAATACTTTTTGTGCGCCAAAAAACAAAATAACGACTTTTCAACAATATCTAGTGATGGACGATTTCAAAACAGTGCTTCATGAAGCTTTGAAGCTTTACAAATCTTTTGTTTTGAATCAGTGGTTCGGAGCATGCAACAAACTGCCAAAGTCACAGAAACTACTGAAATTTCAAAAAACAATGACGTAAAGCCTTGTTTACTGAAATCACATGATTTTGGCGCTCTGAACCACTGATTCAAAACAAAAGATTCATAAAGCTCCTAAAGCTTCATGAAGTAGTGTTTTGAAATCGTCCATCACTATATTGTTGAACAAAGTCGCTATTTATTTTTATTTTTTTTGGTGCACAAAAAGTATTCTCATCACTTCATAATTAAGGTTGAACCACTGTAGTCACATGAACTGTTTTAAATATAACTTAGGGTGAGTAATTAATGACACAACTTTCATTTGTGGGTGAACCCTTTAATGAACATTATAGGGGAGAGAGGGGCACAACCTCGTCACTTTTTGACTTTCTCAGTTTCCACATGGGGATCAGAGTATATTTTTTCACATTAACTTCACAGGCCTAGTACAAATATGTGTTTTTCATGATTATAATGTAAACCTTTTTCTTTATTTACCCTGAAAGAATGGAAGTGAAATGTGACAACATGCCCCATTGGTGGGTCACTTTGTAACATGACAATATGTCCAGTGTTGGGGGTAACGCATTACAAGTAACTTGAGATACACACACACTTTTTTCAAGTAACTAGTAAAGTAAGGCATTACTTTTAAATTTATGACAAAATATCCAAGTTACTTTTTCAAATAAAATAACTGTTTTCCCATTTATTGACTAACGGCATCCCAGAACAGGAGATAAACAGATGAACCGCTTTACATTTCTTGAAGAAATAATTTCTGAACATTGCACATTTACTCTCAGTCTTTATTCACCCGTTTCTCGTGATTTCATAAAAGTTGTTCATGTGAATTATATCACTAACATCATAGAACAGCACTGTTCTAATAGCGTGTTTTGTTTATTTTAGAGCACTTCACATCTTCACTTCGAGAAGGGGACGCCATTTGTAGGGGTGTTCCAAACAAAAGTGAACTGAATCCCTTCATGAAGGGTCCTTTAGTGAAGTGTACATGCGATGGTCACTTCGAGGAAGCGTTTTTATAATTTATGGTCATGTGACCCAGCGAATACTTGTGATTCATTCATTTTAAAGCTAGATGGCAGAAGAGTTCAAATTAACAAACATAACAATTCAAGTTGTTTTATCTGTGATAGGCTATTCCACACATTTGTGTCAGGTTATGTTTAAATAAGTTTAATAGGTTAGGTTTTTTTTTTTTTTTAAGTTGAGAACAGAGAAAAGCACTCACACACACAAACATTTTAAAATAAATGTATCTTTATTTGCAACATTTGCTATTTTAACAGCAATAATAAGACATTTCTGTCGTAAGAACAGCTAATTAGCTGATGGACACCGTGCTACGTTTATATGGGAACATGATAGGTGAAGATAGGCCTACTTAAGAAATTACGTTGCTCCCTTCTCCAAGTTCTTCTTCCGCAAAACGCATTGCAGTTCCATTTATTAACCGCTATTGTGCCAAAAATGACGACTGCAGCTTTAAGCAGCCTATTTGTCTCCGATTGTAACGTTGCATAAATAAGTAACCACAGTCCCATTTTCGCTTTGAAGCATCCTCCTTACGTGATAAAGATCTGATAAACATTGCTTTGTAAACAATATAAACGCAGTGGACTGGCTAATGATCCGATCGGCTTGATCAGATCACTGTGATCGCATGTTAATGCCAAATAAACACAGCCAGCACAACCCGTAAATACACTTCTGTCGAATATAAAGCGAGCAGAGCACAACACAACTCAGTCAGGACACTTCCGCTTTATCATGAGAGCCGAAGAGAAACATACAGGTCTAAATGTCTTACCACAGTCACGTAAACACCAAAGCAATGAGGGCAAAATAAGGAGAAGCATTTTCACTGCTTTTCCTAGAAATAAAATTGTTTTTTAAACGTAGATTCTAATCCATTAAAGTGTTCCGTCGTCGACCTCACTTAAAAAAAAAAAAAAAAAAAAAAAAACTGAAAGTAGCTTTGCTTAACCAATGGGAGACACCGCATTGACGTAGTTAATACAGGGTCAATAACATGTTTACATAAGCACAAGAAAGGCTCTTTACATCACATATTATCAGCATCAATTATATCATGAACAGATTGTGCAATCCACGAAATACAGAAAATAAATTATTTGGAATAATAACTTAAATAAAATTATGCAATATATCTACATACCTAAAGTGCCTTTAAATCAGCTTAACTCAAGGAGCAATAACAGCCATGACTTCATGGCCTGCCTCTCAATGTGCATACTATTCATCCTAAATAGTATGTGACATTAGTAATATTCAATACTATTTAGGGCGGATAGGGTGGATAGTATGCACATTGGGATGCAGGGAAGCTCTTCCCTCTGCTGAAACTAGGCTCACATTTATGATGTCATCAGATAAGGCCTTAAACAATATTAAATGCAATACCTAACTTTGAACAGAAGGGGTCAATTTGCTACAGCTTGTTGTATTACTCCAATGAGCACATTGTTGTGACTAGTCATTTGTACACATATATTTATGAAATGCATGACTTGGAAACAGACACCGCTGAAAGCAGATCACTCTAAATTGTATTGTAGATGTAGCAGTTTTACTCCGGTTATGTTTTGTTGCTCTTAATGATGAAGACAACGCGGATGGAGGAGGTCTCAGGATGTTTTATTCTGAAGCAGCAGGTCTGCAGAAATACACAGAGCACAATTAATTTTGTTGGGATACACGTCTCTCCACTTCGTCCATACAGCATGGAGAAAGCAGCATTCTCGTTTGAAGAGCGAGAGCAAGCACAACCGACCCCGTCAGCAGCAAATGTGCTTCTCGATATCTTAATTTACTCAATTAACAGTTACAAAACATAAGAAAAATAAGATAAGTCAAATAAATTAAACACGTCTCTCCCCTTAATGGAGAAAGCTAATAAGCAAAACCAATTTCGGTAAAACATTCAAAATGCAATTCATTGCATTACATTTCATGACATCACAGTCTTACATTACACTTCAATATTTATTTATTTTATGAAATTAATAATTGATATTGTTTACACTTAAAGAAATGTCCTTACCAGCACTGTCATTTGAAGAGCGAGAGAAAGCACAACCGACCCCTCAGCCGAAAACGTGTTTCTTGAGATGGCGCTGTTCACATCGCACGAGTATGTGCGTGGCCAATATGTGCCCCCAAAAATATTCTGCATAAACAGTTCCTACTAGAATTATGTACATTATGCCCCATTATGATAATAATAACCAAACTTTAACAACATGGGCATACCTCGAGCACAACATACTTAATCACATTTTTCCTTGCTGTTCTTGCTCAACAAACAGTTACAGCAGACAGAGAAAAACCTTAAAAAGTCAAGACCAAAGAGCCCAACTAAAGCTAAACTCCATAATGGTGACCAAACCAAAGTATTACTTTCAAACAAACTTTAACATCTAAACCCTTTTAATCTCAAAAGGAACTTCTTTAAACTTATGACAGTGAAGTCAGTCATGTTTGTAATAACTGAAGCTGCAAATGCTGTTTTTGGAGTTGTTTCTTGGCGATGGAGCTTGACTTTAACCCGATTTTCACTTTCAAACAAAATTTGACATCTAAATGACATTGGTGTCCAGTGCCTGCTGGGAAACTTCCTGCTAAATCTTTATAAGAATGTTAAGAGATAATGTTCTATCAATGTTATCACTAAACATGTTTAGAATGTTTTTAAAGAATGTTATCCTACCTTTTATGAGAACATTCTGGTAACAAAAAATAAAACTTGCTGCTGAAAACATTACAAGAACATAACATAATGTTCTCAGAATATTCTTAGAACAATAAAATTTCTAGCTGGGGTGACCTCACATTGTGGCCATAGTATATGCACACAGTTAGTACACTTTTAGCTCACTGTGACCTCCCTTGCTCACATTGTGACTGCATAGTAAGATTACTTTGAGTTCAGATTGTTGACTGGGTGCACTAAGCATCTTTGTTCATTGATGTTATGCCTGGTGTATTATTTAATGTTGTGTTTAACTGAGTAGTTTACAATCATCAGTGCTTATTGATGGGTAAGAATTCAGTTTGACCTCTGACCTGTGACTTTTTTCAAACATCAGTTTTGATGATGATCTAGAGAGGAAGTCAGACTGTGAGGTTCATAACAGCAGGAAGAAGCTCTTCACCTACAAACTAAACACAGATGAAACAAATGGCCACTTTCCTGCACAAGATGTCTGTCCATCTAACAGATCAAACTTTCTGAAGAAAACCAACCGCAGCAGGTTTCAGTTTGACTCAATATATGAGCTGCTAGAATCACACCTCAATAAGACTGGTAGTGTACAATGGTACACAGTTTTCTTTTTTTCTTTTTTTTCTCCACATAACACAATTATTCAGTTGACTTATAAAACCATTTTTAAAAGAGTAAGCTCTACTTTGCCATGTAATTCAAAGAGAGACTGATATATCTATTGATATATTGAATATAGTCTATACCTTTCAAACATTATCAGTGTTAAATGATTAAAATTGTTTTCCACTATTAAGAGCAGTTAAAGTCTTAATTAATAAGAGACAGAAGAACATTTATATGTAACCATATCATGTGCGTGTGTGTGTGTGTGTGTGTGTGTGTGTGTATGTACAGGTTTATAGTACATTATATATAGTAAAACCTGAAATAACCTATATTGTGGGGACCAGGCAGCAGTCCCCATGGGGGAAATGGATTAATAAACATACTAAATGATGTTTTTTTGAAAATGTAAAAATGCTGAATGTTTTGTGTGATTGGGTAGGTTTAGGGGTAGGGTTAGTGTAGGGGGGTAGAATATACAGTTTATGGAGAGTCCCTACATCGGTAGTGAATCAGACGTGTGTGTGTGGCACTAGAAGGGTCAAACGCTGTTGAGGGAGGATTCACAGAGGTTGAGTGTTTACAGCCGACAATTGTATTAGTTCAGACACTGAACCGCTGAAGAAAATGTTTCACATGTTTTTGTTCTGTTTGAGCTGCTGGAGCCTGACGGGTAAGTTATAAAACCTAATATCTGTTCCCCCGAAAAAGTGACAAAATACTGCTACTGTTTAGATTAGACCATTACACTTGCTGTTGTCTCACATCAAATCAAACTGAGATATTATCTAAGATATTATTGTGAAATGTATTATTCAGTTCTCTGTCAGGGAATTTTTATTGGCATTTCAGCCCTGGAAAAGTCATGAAAATATAATAAAATGTTAAAAGTCATGGAGAATCATTTGAATTATTCTATATAAAAAACCAAACAAACAAACAAACAAAAAACGTCAGGCTCAGAAAGTGAATCATCCAAAGGTTTTTCATTTATTTATTTATTTTTATTATATGTTTAAAAAAATATTAATTTTGAATGTTGTTACCGGACAAATGGAAACCCTGCCCATCTCTTAAAAGGGATCATTGATGACAAAAAAAGTAATATAAATTCATTAGTCAAAATGCAATTTACATTAAGTTTGCATCAGGAATCTTAATCTGTGTAAAATCTGTTTATTTTGCAGGTGTGTTTGGTAATTCAGTGTCAGTGATGGAGGGAGATTCAGTCACTTTACGCACTGATGTTACTGAAATACATAAAGACGACGACATACTGTGGAAATTTGAATATGAAATGTCTCTCATAGCTAACGTCAATAGAGAGAAACAAATCTTCTCCACATATAATAGCACTGATGGGAGATTCAGAGACAGACTGAAGCTGGACGATCAAACTGGATCTCTGACCATCACAAACATCACAACTGAACATGCTGGAGTTTATGAAGTAAATATAATCGGAGCAAAATGGTTGTCATCAAAAACATTCAGTGTTTCTGTCTATGGTGAGTAAAGATCATTTGTCAAAATGTTTGCATATTGTTTACTGAAGGAATATTTTGCATTCTGCACAAGCTTCATCAACGGCATTTGTTGAATAAGGTTGATTACCACAAAAAAAAGACTGGTCCCTGGTTTAAAAATAAATAAATAAATAAATAATAATAATAATAAAAAAAAAAAAAATATATATATATATATATATATATATATATATATATATATATATATATATATATATGTGTGTTATTGGGTTAGGCTCACAATGACTCATCATACAAAAGTAGCTAATATCAGCTCTCTGTGAAGAACTGACCTCATGGTTTTACAACAACTTACACATTGTTGTAGGGAAAAATCAAACATAGGAAGTATGGGTCAAGAGCCCAACTAAAGCAAACACTCATCCCCATTATGGTGATTTTTCTTTTCTTTTTTCTTTTTTTTCCTTGACCAAAAAGACATCAACATCTAAACCTCTGTTAATTCTCAATAAGAAGTTCTGTAGACGTGTGACAGAAATAAAGTCAGTCTGGTTAGTAATATGTGAAGCTGGTAATCAGGCATGAAAACGGGTCAGGGATGAAAACAGTGAGAAGGATATTACCCCTCTAGGGGGGTCCGGGGGCATGCTCCCCTGTAAGAAAAATTTAAATATTCCGTATTTTAAAGCATCAATCTGATGCATTTTGAGATGCTTTTTTGCCAACCTGGGGAGAGCTGGAGAAACTTAACTTCAGCCATGATTCAAAAATTATTATGGCCTCCTTACTAAGTATTATGCAAGCCATTTCATGCCAGCCTGTCACTGGGTCTAACATTTACAGTATATTTGGGGGAAGAACCTAGCGCTATGATTGGTCGAACTCTTCTTCTTTTGCTGTTGCTTGATTTGAGGACTGCGCGTGCACAGAGGCGTCACCAGGTTTTTGTGTAGTTTAGAGTGACAAATCGTACCAGCGTACTTTGAAGTCAAAATGCGTATCCGCTACGCAAATTGCGTACAGGTTGGCAGGTCTGCTTATTGATAGAACGGTGGACCACTTTACCTTCTGCCTTGTCAGTCCCCTCACCTCAAAATATACCTCCTCAAAAACGGTAGCGTTAGCTAATAATTTTCCACCGGAGCTTTAGCTAGCTGGCTAACGTTGCGTTCTCTCCTGCTGTGTTCAATGACTCAATTCATCAAGCTGTAGCTAACGTTAGCTAAGTCTATGTCAACAGAGCTCCTGGGCCTATAAAATAAGCATAGTTATTGTTTTCATTGTTTTTGATACATTTAACCTCAATAAATAAGGTTAAGACACCAAAAGCTACTAGATTAAATATTTTAAATATTGTTAGACAAATAAACAGTAAGTAGTAAAATAGTAACAAATAATCAAATTATGAGTAATAGCACAAATAAATACAACAGAACAAACATATAAATTATATAAATGGTGTTTTTCAAGTTTTTCATGTAGGTTTGAACAGAAGATTTTCAGGTACAGAAATTGTAATCTAATGTATAACTATAGAATAGATAACTTTATTAAAGTTAATCAAGAGCAGTTACAGATGCATAATGTTTAATGTTCAAAATATAAAACGTTAAATACTGTTTTTTTTTTTTGTAATTTAAAAAAAAATGAAGACACTTTAAATGTGAAATTAAACCCGCCAGTAGGTGGCAGCGAATCACTGTTAATGAGCGAATCATTGAGATACACCTGATTCATTCAAGCGGCTGATTCATTCAGGAAGTGTTGCTCAAAGACGCAAAACAATTCTGTGGACTTTGCAACTATTTTAGTTGGCGAAATACGGCGGAAACAGACGATTTTGTGTCTAAAAATGTAAGTCACTTGATATTAAGTTCTTGTTCATTAAACTGTACGCTGAATAAAATCAATATCACATTTGTAATCATGCTAATATTTGGAGAAAAACGGCACTCTTTGTGTAATATTGGTTAACATAGATGTTAAATTGTATAAATATGAAATATATACAGGGGCATTTTTGCCCCTTATCTTGAATTTTGGGGGCATTTTAAAGGCATTTTAATAGACTAAATCACGCAGTGAAAGCGTACACTTTAATATGCACACACACTACTCTAGCGTACTAACGTTAGACTATGTCAAGTAGTGCATGCGTGCACTTAATGGGTGTGTTTTTGTTTGGTTTTTGTAAAGTGAGGGACATACTCGATCATTTCAGATCGTTAAATCAACAATTACGATATTATAGACAATATTGTCTTATTGTCGAGCCCTGCCATCACTCACCAAATTCAGTTAGGTAAATTGCCGAGGCCAGGCGTGCTTTCAGCTTCTGATGGTGGTCTGCACTGGTGATGCAAGGCCCTTTGCGTTAATATTTCCATGCACTCGCGCTCCCTTCTGGCACGTGCACCTGTTCGCAGTTCACTGAATCGCAGGTCGCAGTTCACCGAATCTCGCGCTCCCTTCTGGCACGCGCACCTGTTCGCAGTTCACTGAATATGAATAACCCCCCCTCAAACAAAAAAAAAAATTCTCATCGAATCTACACGATTCACGTAGGTCAACTATTTTGGTTTCAAAACGGCAAAAAAGGTGAGGGATTTTCATGCTGCATGTGGAGTTGTTTAATCAGATCTTCAGAGATTAAATGTCTTTTATCTTAAGTTGATTTCATCTAAAGCTGTGACTAAAGTCAGCTGTAGTTCTTGTGTTTCTCTTTCATTCAGTGATTATGCTTGTTAACAGTAGGTGTTCATCACTAATGTTCCATCATCTCATTAACTTTAACTCGGCTTCAATGTTACTTTAACACTATATAGAGAGGGACCAAATGTACTCTGTGCAGAGTTGATTTAATTCTGGGGATTTTGCTGTGTAGTAAGTTTTATCATTTTTGAGATAATTGCTTTAGATTGAGCAGTACTGAAGTAACTATGAATGTTCCTTTATTATTTACATACTGAAATACATAATCATTATATATATATATATATATATATATATATATATGCATACAGTTTTACAGTATACAGTGTATATGTATATACATACATACATATATGTATGTGTGTGTGTGTGTGTGTGTGTGTTAATTTTCTCATGTTTTCCAGCTCCTCTGCCCACTCCTAACATTGCCAGAGATGATTCAGAGAATATTTCATCATCATCATCATCATCATCATCATCATCATCATCATCATTTTCATCATCAAATTGTTCATTGGTGTGTTCAGTTGTGAATGTGAGTCATGTGACTCTCTCCTGGTACAAAGGAAACAGTTTATTGTCCAGCATCAGTGTGTCTGATCTCAGCATCAGTCTCTCTCTACCTCTGGAGGTGGAATATCAGGATAAAAACACCTACAGCTGTGTGCTGAACAATCCCATCAGCAACCAGACTCAACATCTGGACATCACTCAACTCTGTCAGATACATCCAGGTACGATATGGTGATATTAGTGATCATTTACTTACCTGATCTTTGTTTTTGACTTTTTGAAATAAACTGTTTTTGAGAGTCTTGTTTGAGGTCAGACTCATTTTGTCCATTACAGGTCAGCGTCTACATTTTTACATAGTGCTGATCTCTACTCCTGCTGGATCTTTACTGATTGTTGCTGTAGTTGTGATTTGCTGCATCTGCAAGAAATGTAGAAAAACAGGTCAGGAATTCAGTTATTACCTACAAATGTTAATTAATGCATTTGAATATATATAGATTTCAAGACAGCAAGCTCTGTTGTTTTAACACATCTGTGATTACTGTCAATGCAGTTCAGAACCAGGATGAAGACAGAACTGATTCAACATTGTATAAACCAACAACACGAAAAAAGGTAAGAAGTTGCAGGAAGTTGTTGCAGTCAGTTAGTGTGATTGAAGTTTGTTGATTGAAGTTTGCAGCAGCAGACGGTCAGTGAATAGACGTCATTATTTGATCATTATTACCTTCTGTAGGGAGAGCCTCAAAAAAAAAGATACTTTATAAACTAATTTTAACCTATTTATTGTAGTGCATGTACTGTTTGGACCTCAGTGTAAATTCTAACATACAGTAGGGCCTATTTTCATTCTGCAGACCTAAAAAAGTTAATTAGCATAAAATAAAATCTATTAGTGCATAAAAGTATTGCATTTTTTTTAAAATGACAGTGAAATTGCAAAATTATACTTTAAAGGGATAGTGATTGGCTCTTTTATTTAGAAGGCAGGACTTTTACTCTTAAGTGGACAGAATGGTCTTTAAGTAAGATTTGTTTTTAGTTGATGAACAGTGGACCATTCTATTTTTGACATGCTGCTGGCTGCCTGAAAACATACATGCATGAATTAATTGTTATGAATTGTATTCATTATACATGTAAAAACCATTACACTATATGTGAACAGTTCCAACAATAAATAGTTGGTTTGTTATTCTAAAACAACCCATACAAAGTCAGTTTTATACCATTAGATTTTCATTGAAAAGTCCATTTTACCTGTGCTGAAGTCTGCAGGCCTTGACTGTCCTGAAGTGACATGAAGCTTCATCGCTTTAAAGCGGATGTTGGTTGCTTTATAGACGTGGTGCAACAAATATCTTTGGTGTGTAAATGGTCAACATTCTCAAAGCGTGGGCTGTCGTTACAAACCTTCAGATCTTAAATAATACATAATTACTGCAGCTGCTGAATTAGCAGAAAATATTAGTATGAAATATTTTACTTCTGTTTCTCTGCTTTACTAAAGTTTGAAATATATTAAGCTTTGTCTTATTTCAAACCCTCACAACTGCATCTGTTTGATCATTCATCTGTTTAAAAAGTCTTGTGATGTATATGAATTGGATGTATGATGTCATTTCCTCTAGCTGCTCGGTGTTAGCATCTGTGCTTCTGCATTGATGTTATTCATTGTGAAACATTTAATTCTGATTGTTTCATTACCAATGTATGACATAATATTAAAGTTAAATTATAAAAAAGTCTGCTCAACTTAGTAGAATGAGTCATTATCTTTGTGTACTGAAGAAAAAATAAATAGCATACAAGATCAGATTTTGGAGTAAAAATGATGGAGAGCAATACCTATGAAATATGTAAAGTATGTTCTGTTCTAAGTTGCTAGTATTAGTTTGTAGTTAAAGGTGCAGTAGGTTAAGTGATTTCTGAGAAACGCTGTTAAGTGGATCAGACTGAGCAACACAGTTGTAGCCAATCAGCAGTAGGGGGCGTGTCCACTCATGATGGGGAAGAGAAGAGTGAGCCAATCAGCAGTAGGAGGCGTGTCCACGATACACTGCAAAAAATGCTGTTCTTACTTAGAGTTTTTGTCTTGTATAGTTAAAATATCTTAAAGTTCTTAAATCAAGAAGCATTTTCTTGACAAATAAAAATTATTTTCTTGTTTTCAGAAAAAATAAGTCAAAATTAAGTGAGTTTTTCCTTAAAACAAGCAAAATAATCTTATATCAAACCAAAAATAAGTTATATAATCTTGTTTTCAGTTTAGATTAAGATTAGCTATTTTGCTTACCCCAATGGCAGATTATTTTGCTTGTTGTTGAACAGCATTTTTTTGCAGTGTAGGGAAGAGAAGAGTGAGCCAATCAGCAGTAGGTGGTGTGTCCACTCATGATGGGGAAGGAGAGAGAGTGAGCCAATCAGCAGTAGGGGGCGTGTCCACTCATGATGGGGGAGAAGTGTAAAGGCAGACCGATCGGCAGCTGACTTGATGCCGGTAAGAAATTTTGTTGGACTTGAGACAGTGCCGACGCCATGTGTCTGTGATGTATGGCTTCAAAGTACCGCGAGAGCGATTCGAGATCAGCCGCCTGAGTCAGCCAGTGCAGTTTCTCAAGAGGAGCTGTACAAGCTTTGATGACAACACAGCTGTTTCATGATTGGCCGGATTCACCGCATGACAACGATCACGTGTGTTTCATGTTTATTGTGACGCCTTCAGTTCCACTAATGCTCACAAATCTGTATTTTTATAATGGTTAAAGCTCTTTTCATGTAGTCATGATGTAATATTGTGTCATGTTTATCAAAATAAAACTGATAAAAAAATGTAGCCCTCACTACGTCTCCGTTTTCAGCTCCTCCCCGCCTGCACGCGGCTACTCTTGCCGATCGGTTACATCCAGCCTCAGCCGATGTCGAACACATCTAGAGTTATACAATCAGCAGTAGGGGGCGTTTCCACTCAGGGTGGGGGAGGTGAGAGATTTGAAGAAAGTTAGTTTTGTTTTGTTTCACAGGACAGTTTTGAGTGTCATTGTTTGTCTGGAGCTGCTGTGTTGCTAGTGACTAACAACCAACTCTTGCATATTCTTAATGTATGTTTATTTTTTGTTCTTCCTTGTCATTCGTTCTTTATTTTTTGCTAAGCATTATTTTGCTTTGGTTCAGCTATGATAAAGAGACATCAGGTGTGTTTGACATCGGCTGCGCCCGATTGCAGCTGATCGGCGAGAGTAGTCTATGGAGTCAAATTAATGCCTTAAAGTTTTGCAAAACACAAAAAAGAATTGAGCAATAAAAAAATGTTTTGCAAACAAAAATAAAGAATTGCAAAGGAAAAATAAAGTATTGAGCGGAAAAAAATAAGTTTTGCAAACAAAAATAATAAATTGCAAAATAAAATAAAGTAGTGCAAAAATAAAAATATAATCAATTACAAAAATCAATGACAGCTGAAATCTATTTTATCTTTGCCACATATTTTTCATGCTCAAACCTACTAAATCATTTGCAACGCTCATTTTATTCTGTGTTTCAGTCAAGCGTGCGCTCACAATACCGGTTTTCCTTTGCGCTGCACTTTTCTGTGCGGTTCTCTTTATGGCACTGGTTTGACGTGGGGGTGGAGTCAAGAAACGGGGGCACGCCCCCACGAAATGCATTGGAGGGGAACGTAATCGGCGACAGGTGAAATAATTCTTTGACATGGTTAAAAATAATGAATGGTTTGTTTTTGTTGGTTTGTTTAGCATATGTTGTCGCCGATTACAACCCCCTCCAATGCATTTCTTATAGTAATACGACCCGTTGCGCTCTGTCTCACTGCCTGTATCCACTTTTGTGTCCTTAAACATTCGTTTTTTGGGGTCGACAGCTTATAAAAACTTATTTCTGGGTTTTTTAGCTTGTTAGCTGTACACCTTGACACACAGCACCTTTTAGGCATTGTTCTGTTTTTTGTAATGAGTCAGAAAAGACAAGAAGGCAGCCTGAAGACAGTTGGATTGTTTTTCCCCTGGTGGGCGCGGTTTTCAGATTATAATAAATGCGCTCTGTCTCTATGCTTGATCTGTTCTGTTGCGATCTGCGCCTCCTGCCGATGATGTGTTTCGCGGGGGCGTGCCCCCGTTTCTTGACTCCACCCCCACGTCAAACCAGTGCCATAAAGAGAACCGCACAGAAAAGTGCAGCGCAAAGGAAAACCGGTATCGTGAGCGCACGCTTGACTGAAACGCAGAATAAAATGAGCGTTGCAAATGATTTAGCATGGAAAATATGTGGCAAAGATAAAATAGATTGATTTTGTCCTGTCATTGATTTTTGTAATTGATTATATTTTTATTTTTGCACTACGTTATTTTATTTTGCAATTTATTATTTTTGTTTGCAAAACTTATTTTTTTCTGCTCAATACTTTATTTTTCCTTTGCAATTCTTTATTTTTGTTTGCAAAAAAAATTTTTATTGCTCAATTCTTTTTTTTTTGTTTTGCAAAACTTTATTTTTGTGCAAAACTTTAAGGCATTAATTTGACTCCATAGTAGTCACGTGCAGGTGGGGAGGAGCTGAAAATGGAGATGTGAAGTTGGACACGTAGTGACACTCTCGCTGCGTTTGCATACTTTATCACAGCTGGAGTGAAATGAATGCAATTTTTGTCTAATACACTTATGTTTCAGAGACATTTTCATTCAATACTTTATGTACTGCTTACAGCGTCTGTTCTTACAAGTATAAAGTTCAAAATTAGCATATATTATTCAAATAGCATGAGGGGTTTACATTTTTTATCAGTTTTATTTGGATAAACATGACAGAGCTTTAACTGTTATAAAAAATACAGATTTGTGAGCATATAGTGGAACTAAAGTTTTCAGAATAAACACGTGATTGTTGTCATGTGGTGAATCCTGCCAATCGTGGAACAGCTGTGTCGTCATCAGAGTTCGTGCAGCTCTTGAGAAACGGCACTGGCTGACTCGGGCAGCTGATCTCGAATCGCTCTCGCGGTACTTTGAAGTCATACGTCAGAGTCAAATGGCATCTGCGCTGTCTCAAGTCAGACAAAATTTCTTACCGATCTGTCTGTGCGGTGCTGCATCAAGTTGAACAAGCCTATCCATCTTGCATTGCATGCTCATGCATTGTGGGGGTGGAGCAATGAGGGGAGGGGCATGTTTGTTCTGGTTGATTTCAAAAATCAACACTGTTTCTCTGAAATCACTTACTGCACCTTTAATAGTAAGATCCCAGTCCTGAAAAAGAGTTTACAGAATAATACAAAGGTTGGTCTGCAAACATTGATTTTAATTTTATTTTAAAACTGTCACAGCAGCAGGTTTCTGATTGAGTTTGTGTTTCCTTGCAGAAATCAAAGACGGAAGCTGTGTATGAAAATGTCCCCAAAAAACAGTGATCTAATACTGAATCTACTGGAACTGATGTTAGAGGACAATAACTCACTCTTTTGGTTTTGTTCACATTTATTCTTTGACAGTATATGTCTGTTTAATGTTCACTCTTTGTATTGTAACTTTTGGTGTTATTGTGATGTATGAATTTTTGTTTGCATTTAAGGGTCCATCAGTAGCACCCAGAAACTCAAATAAAATGTTTTTTTTTTTTTTTTAGTTTATCATACGGAAATTTACCTTGCATTCATTGTTAAATATTAATCATACCATTCAGTGTGCTGTCATGTCATTGTCTGTCATTTACTGTTTTTGTTTTATTCTTTTTGAGAAAAAAAGTAATTGAATATTAACGATACGCTCTGCTGGATATTTCCAAAGTACATGTAACACAAGCACATCATCGCTCTCTAGTGTACAAAGCAGAAATCACCCCCTCTCATAATAGTGCTACTTTTACCCGATAGAGGGCACTATAAATGCTACTGTTCTAAATCAAAAAGTGTTATTTGTGGAGAATTCTGTCAATTTTACATAAAATATGAAAAAAAAAAGTATCACACTAGTGTGTTTTAATCTAGGAAATTTGTTTGAAATGCTTTTTTTTTTTTTTTTTAAGTCAAATTAAGTCACACTTGCAGTGTTCATGGTCAATGCCCGGCCTACAAAAAATTGCTTATAAATCCCATGCTATGCTATTTTATCATCAAATATCGAATTCAATGTTTTTGTCACCTTGTTTTCTTTAAATTAGGACAGGTTTTGTATTTATTTTTGAAACAGATTGATCAGAGGCCTCATCAATCTGACTTCTGCTCTAAACAACACAGCTTTACTGTGAAATACTGAATCTGAGAGATAAAAGATTCTCACAAATCAAACATTGATACTGTGAGATCTTACTGTGTGGATGTAAGAGAGGAAATATGTGAAATATTAAGGTTGATATTCAAGAACATCTGCATTTCAATATATATATATATATATATATATATATATATTCATGACCTCACTGTGATCGTACTGATGAGCTCTGCTAGTTTCAGTAGTTATTTCCATAGTAAGAGTTATTTCTAAGAAGAACTATTCTTGACGGCAGACATTTTCTTTATAAATATGTCCTCTTGTTGTCTGTCAGTGACTGGAGGTCATTTTAAGAATAAATGCACAGGTATCATTTATGGTTGTAATATGGTATCATGGGAGTGTTTGATGGCTATTAATAATTTAGTTTTCATCAGTTTTAATGACCATTACCAAATATATTTTTCAGCAGAATATACTGTTGCCTTCCAATGTTAAAACACAGAAGATTCACATTTAGTCAAGTTTCAGTGTGACAGACGAGTATGACTAAACTATGCTCAGATTCAGAGTGTGAAAATGTTAAAGGTGCCCTAGAATCAAAATTTGAATTTACCTCGGCATAGTTGAATAACAAGAGTTCAGTACATGGGAATGACATACAGTGAGTCTCAAACTCCATTGTTTCCTCCTTCTTATATAAATCTCATTTGTTTAAAAGACTTCCGGAAAACACGCAGATCTCAACATAACACTGACTGTTATGTAACAGTCGGGATCATTGATATGTATGACCCCAATATTTGCATATGCCAGCCCATGTTCAAGGCAATAGACAAGGAAAGGCAGTATTAACGGCTGGATCTGTGCACAGACAAGGTAAGCCAGCAAGAACAACAGCAAAAAATGTCAGATGGAGCAATAATAACTGACATGATAGCATGATATTTTTAGTGATATTTGTAAATTGTCTTTCTAAATGTTTCGTTAGCATGTTGCTAATGTACTGTTAAATGTGGTTAAAGTTACCATCGTTTCTTACTGTATTCACGGAGACAAGAGCCGTCGCTATTTTCATTTTTAAACATGTGCAGTCTGTATAATTCATAAACACAACTTCATTCTTTATAAATCTCTCCAACAGTGTAGCATTAGCCGTTAGCCACAGAGCATAGCCTCAAACTCATACAGAATCAAACGTAAACATAAAAATAAATACTTTACTCACATAATTCGAAGCATGCATACAGCATGCATGACGAACATCTTGTAAAGATCCATTTGAGGGTTATATTAGCTGTGTGAACTTTGTAAATGCACTGTAATATAGTCGAGAGCTCGTGTGGCAGGGAGCAGGCAAATTAAAGGGGCGGCGCGCTGCCAAAATCAGTGTATAGTTAATGATGCCCCAAAATAGGCAGTTAAAAAATTTATTTAAAAAAATCTATGGGGTATTTTGAGCTGAAACTTCACAGACACATTCAGGAGACACCTTAGACTTATATTACATCTTGTGAAAAAGCATTCTTGGGCACCTTTAACATCAGTTAACAACATTAGTTAACTTAAACTAACTACTGTTTATCTATTAATTTTAATGTTAATTTCAACATTTACCAATACCAAAAAATACCAAAAGTTGTATATGTTAAACTTAAATTGAATGGACCTGAGCCAACATGATAACAGTGAACAGTTTTACAGAAATGAATAAATACTGTAACAATTGTAGCCTATTGCTCATTGTTAGTTCATGCTTAACTAATGGGTTAAACTGATTAACAGTTATAGCTAATGGGACTTTATTGTAAAGTTAGTTTACTTTATTTTACGTTGTCCTTGTTACAATGTAATTATGCATTTAAGAACTGTGTAATAATAATTAACTACTAAACTAAGTGTTTGTTACTGGGTTAGAGTTAGGATTGGGGATTGATTTGGGGTTAGTTGTGTAATAATGCATCATTTATAGTTATTACTACAGTAACTACATGTAACCTGTAACAAGGACACTAAAATAAAGTGTTAATAAGTTAAATAAGTGTTAAATAAGTGATAATGCCATGAATACAATAATGCCATGTGTACAATCACTGTCCAAAGTGGCAGTAAAAAGTGTCCATAAGTGTTGAAGATAAAACAATAAATAACTGGCAGTAACATAAAAGTAGAAATCTCAGAGTCTGAAGTGGTCATAAACTCAAAAAATGATGCACTGATACACCATTAAGCAATGTAGGCCTGGTTTCACATACAGGGTTTAGATTAAGCCATGCAGGTTTAGGCCTTAGTTCAATTAAGGCATTTAAGTATTTTATAAATGTAATGTGCCATCTTAAGAAAAAACAATGGCACTGATATATTTTAAGATTTATCAGTGCAAGTTGTGTTCAGTTAAAACAACTCAAACACATATTTAATCTGGGAGGCATTGTCTGTGAAACCGAGGGTTAATGTGGTAACCATAGCTTTGCCAAAACAGTCTCTCAAAATAGTTACTACAGTTAATGTTTGTATCATGAAACCATAATTTAATATGGGATCAAAGATTGTAAGAGTTTTTCATTTATTTTTTTTATTTATTTTTTATTTTTTCATTACTTTTACATCACTAACTGTTATTGTTTACTGGCTGCTTTTAATTTTTCTCAGGACAGCATCCCACAAAGTGCCCTTGTTATACATTGCCTGTGGTATTTCATTTATTCATGAAGTGTGTGTAAGCAGTATGCTAGATACTACAGCGCCATCTCGTGTCCTAACCAGGAATTCAGCTTTTCAAGTTTTTCCCTTTACCTTCAATATAATAAAAAGCTTTTAAAATTACAGCTGATTATAAGTTGAGCTAGTTAATTTGAGTACATTGTAAAAATGATTTTCTAAGTGAGTCAAAATTGGAGTGTATTTTACATGAATATACTAACATTTTAGTCTTTTTACTTCAAAACTTCACATTTGATTCAAACATGTTACTTGCTATTTCTTTGTAATTACTACCAATGAGAAATTTGTTTCTACACCATTTTGTTTCAGTGTAAATATCAAATGTTGAATCCTAAAATAAAGTTTAAAGTGCATGAAATCATCCAGAATGCAGAGGCACAATGATCGCTCTACAAAGGTTAGCTTAGTTCATTTATTTCTGATTAACTCAAATATCCTTGTGACAAACCTCTGATTCTAGCCATTATGAAAAAAATCATCTTTAGAAAAGAAGTTTACATGACTCAACATGAAGTTAAAAATAAAAAAGATACATGGAAAAAAAAAAAAAGTCTAAAAATATTCTTCTCGGAGTACAAGTCAGTTTTTCTCTTCAACAGGCTCCTGGTACAGGCTTTTTGGTTGGAATTTGGCCAAATGGTATTTTAATTCAACTCACATTTATTATCGTTTAAGAGTAAGTTTTAGTTATCAGAGGAGAATGCATTAAAGTAATGTCCATGTAACAGTTCTAAGATTACACAAATCATGCAGTTTTTTAACATCACATTAATTTAAGCATAAATGAACACTGAAAACTGGTAGTTAACCACAAAACTATTTTAGGCTACTAGTATTTCATCTCTGACATGGAAATTACATTTCCACAAACAGACATGATACACAATTGTTCTTCTAATCTGATCTGGGGGTAAGCAGATAAACATCAAATGTTCATTTTTGGGAGAACTATCCCTTTAGGACTTTTATGATGAGCAAACATTTAAACAAATATTTATTCACTAATAGTAGTTTCTCCTATAATTTGGTACCTGTCTGTATAGAAAACATTACAAGAATGCTAATTCAGCAGTTTGTTGCTGCTTCTATCCACTGGGTGTTTCAGTGCTTTCGTTACAGGTTCAAACAAAAACCCAAAGCATCTGTGTGGACAGGGAAGTTTCATAAACCTTAAAAGAAACACTCCTGCTGAAAATACACAAATGTTCATGCTGGTTCACCCAAGGGAAGACAGATATTGTACACTTTTCCTGTCTGGTCCACTTTAGCAGCTGTAATAAACCTTCTCTATGCTGAAAACATCAAGCACTCTTTCTTCTACTGCAGGGATACAGCTGACATTTTACTCTCACAAAATGAGTTTGTTTCATCATGAAAACAGATTTGGAGAAACTGAACATCACATCACTTGCTCAGCAGAGTATTCTCTGCAGTGAATGTGTGTCCACTAAAACATTCTGGAGGGAAAGATCACATTCAAATGGAATCAGTGCATGAAATGAATAATATAAAGGCCATCTTTGGCATTTAGGTTCTCTATAATAAGCAAGTCTCTGGCTATCAGGCTCCACGTATCCATTCAGACTCACATCCCATATGAAGACCACTGCCTGGTGCAGGAGCTGTGCTTCAACGAGGTCAATTTCCAGTGGTACATTAAGCTGGAGCGAAAACAGGCACTAAGGCACTAATCATGTATCTGACAGGAGATGAATCGCATCTGCTTCATCATCTTCACTCATATTGGCATTAGCTCCCAAAACTCACGGCTCACTTGAAAAAAGTTCTCAACTCTGCCGAGTCACTGGACACGCGTTGCTCAATGTCACCATTACTTGTTTCGCCAGGCTCTTCATAAATTTGAAACCAAATATAATAAAGTCACTTGTCACTGCTTGTTGCTGGAGGTTTTATTGGCAGTTCATTTAGGAGACGTCCCATTAGCAGTGTCCATCCATAGTGTGAGTCTGCTTAGGGGACGAGTCTTCTACAAACCAACATCATAATCCTCCTGTAAGAAAACAGATTCACAGAAGGTCAAAGAAATTAAGAGGATTGATGTTTCATGAATACACAAAATACTAGACGTCACGCATCATCATTTTCAAACACTCCCCAAAAGCGCTTTAAAAAAATCTGCTTTAAAAAACAAAAATCATGATCCGAACCCTTATCTTCATATAAAAAACTCAAGATGGTCAGACAGTGATTCGTCCTTAAATATATCACACACTATATAATTACAAACAATCTGCACACCTACAATGCTTGAAATATTGTATTGATAAAATAAGTATTAATAAGAGTATTGGTTACTGATGTCCCTACAAGCTTTTGCACTTTTTGTTTTCATATTATTGGTAATTTAATTTATTCAGGGTATAAACTGTGTTTTATTCAGGGTTCATACACATTTCTACCAATACATTTCCATGACTTTTAGGCAAATATTCATGACCTAACGTTCCATGAAACGTCTGTGTATACATGTAAAATAAGAATAAAAATCCATGTTCAAATGTCAAATCACAGCATATCTTAACTAATTAACGACAAGCTATGTAGATTAATACAAAATAAACGCTGACACACCAGTAAGACGGTTTGATAAAATAGTGTGTCTGATCCTAGCGACAGATTAACAGACATCAATGTGAGGCAATGATCTTAAAGTGTACAGTAACACTAACCGTAACTTTACAAGGTTGCGGGGCTAGAGACAAACTTTTGGAATATAAAATTTGGTAACTAAGAAGATTTAAAAACAGCTTTGCCTCCTAGCCCTATTTACCATTAATCTCATTGTAAAACCATCAACAAGATAACATCCCTATTTAAATAAATTCCCCAAAAACAGTCGAGTTTATTTATTCCTTTCTGCAATTTACACCTATAAAAACTGCAACTGCCAGACATTACCCCATGCCAGGGTCAGACATAAACTTATCTAATATGGGCCCCTTGCAATTGATTTCCAGGGGCATTTTATTTATTTATAGGTGCAATTTTTTTTTAATTAAATCTGTGTTGTCGTTTGTCAAATACTTAACTTTAACTATTTACTTAAGTCAATCAGAACACTATATAGACTGTTACAAATACAATTTTAGCATTAACAAAAGCCATCTTTACACTGCAAAGGTGGAGCAGAAGCTGCACCTGAAATAGCATAAATATTCTTTAATGTTATTCAAATTATCAAATTAACAGCAACTCTTTACAGAGTAATTTTTGTCAATTAATGCTCTTTATATTATAAAATTGATTAATGTCGAATAATAGATCCATAAAGTGTCTTTGTGTTTCAGGAAACTGAACGTCATATTCTGGCTATAAAGATAAAAAATCTTAGAACCATTTATTAATTATTTTAATGCTTTTTAAGCATTAGAAAATGAAGACTTCATTTGATCTTACCAGCATGATGAATAAATTATATTAACTGGAATAAACTTTTACAGAGGGAGCAGAGACGAGACAGATTGTGAAGCTGTCCATAAATTGAGTTTAAGCACTCTCACAAACACTCCTAAAATCACTGAAGCTGATGACACTGCGACATGAATCTCTTACATTCGATCTGCACTTTGTTGATTATTATGGGAAAATTCACGAGTTTCAGTCAGAATTCAGACAGCGTGCGCACTGAACCAAACTCTTCTTTTCAGTGATATCTAATCTGAACGCTTCTGATTGGCCATCACGCTCGACAGAAACACCTGTGATTGGTTATATGCCGCAGGCAGGTGGATCGAATAAACAAAGTATGTTCAAACCAAAGTTTCAAAGTTTGTTTAACCAATATTAATCACAAACATATATCCTATTACATAACTATTTACAAACAAATTTCCATGACTTTTTCAGTACTTTCTGGTTTATTTTTCCAAAACTTTTGCAGGTTTTTTTTCTAGGTTTTTCATGACCATATGAACCCTGTTTATTGTTTTTGGCACTGCCTCATCTGTGAATTTGTTTGCACGATTAAAAAAAATTAATAATCTTTTGTTGATAATAATCTTTTGTTGTTTTATTTACAAGTTTGACTTTTTTTTTTATTTTTTTTTTTTACAGTGTAGTTCTTTTAAATATTCACTTTTCAAAATCAGCTGCATATAATACTCACATTCTGTGGTACTGCTCTATGGCTCCTGCGGCGACAGTAAATCACACCAGCAGTTACAGCTGCAGCCAGCAGCAGAACAATAACAACTATTGCTGCTACAGCACCTGAAGACAGACCTGAATCTGGAACAGCTGAAGACAGACGGACAGACGTTATTACTGGATTTAGGAACACTGAACTGCATTTTAAAATTCCTCAAGGGAAAGTGTGATTATACTCACCAATTACAGAAACCCTGAAGCTCTTCACACTGGTGATGCTGACGCTGCGTCGACGACGATGCTGGATGCTGATGTGACTGCTGGTGATCTCTAGTTTATATTCTCCAGAGTCTGTGGTTCTGGTGTTCATGATGGTCAGAGATCCAGTCTGATGATCCAGCTTCAGTCTGTCTCTGAATCTCTCAGTGCCATTATTACACTGAACATCTGTACAGATCTTACTCTGATCTCCATTGATTTCAGCGATGCTAATGTCATTAAAATACCATGTCATCACATCATTTAGGTTTTTCGTTGCACCAGGATCTAAAGTGACAGATTCTCCCTCCTTCACTGACTTGGTCTGTTCATCTCGTTGAGCAGCAGCAACACCTGAAACACATGATTACAATTATAGCTTCTCAATATATCCAACAATGTCGGGACACAAAGTAAATCAGAGCTTCATTATGCAGAATAGACAGTTTAATTAATTATAATGCCAACCAATTTCTATAAATTACCCATTCACAATTTGAATAATGGGCTGTTGTTTTTTTTTTCTAATGGCCACGTATACATTGCAGCTAAATTCGATTGTCAGATCACCTTTCAGTACTTAATCGAGTTCAGTGGCAGGGGCTTTTCCATACAATGGAATAGCACATTTTTAGACACTGCTTCTGATTTATGGATATTATATAAAAAAACAAAACAAAGGAGGGGGTGGATTTTTACAATTATGGGGTGGTTGGTTACACACACCGGGTACGGGTAAATATACATTTATGAAATGAACATAGGCTATGACAGAAACGGTGAGTAAGGCCGTTTCCATGCAAAACTTAGCATAATATGGATGTGAGCGGTGGCTACGATCAAATCTCACTTCAGGTCTCAGCTCGTGTATGCAAGTTTCTGAGTTAGCTTGAGCTTGGATGCAGTAAATCTGCTGGAGAATTGTAATGAGAGCATTTTCTATAATTAGATTATTTTCCTGACAAACAACCGAAGCTCATTAGTCGATCCCATAAGTTAAGAATGTCAAATTAAAATTAAATTAAATTAGAATAGATGCATGTTTGTGACCCATAAAAAAAACTAATTTTCTAGTAGCATAAACAACAGAAGATGAGGATTCACACATCGTCACATCACACACGTGCAGTGCTTCTGTGAAAAGAGAAATATAGAATAAAATTAAGTGTAAGGAATAAAAATAAATAGGACTACACAACATACGTTTCATTTAAATAACAGACTAAAAAGAAAAAAACTGTGTGATGCTCGTTTTTGTGACGCATTTATCTCTAAATTTTGCAAAAATCCAAGTGATCGCTCAGGTGCCTCAGACATGCACACACAACATCAGTTCTAGCATTTATAACTTGATAATTCAGCAATTTATCATCAAATTTAAATGCAGTCAACCAAACATAAATGTTACACTGCTCAAATGAAATGGTCCGCTGTAAATCAGTGTGCCCAGGGCCCGACCAAACCGACCATTTTTGTGGATTTTTGAAGGATGCTGTTTTACGTGGATATTGGAACACGAGTGAAGTACAAAGCCTTAATTGTTTACATAATGAATATTAATTTAGCAGCCAAAATATTACATGTAATATATAGAAACATATTTGGATTCTTGCCAACTGAGAGAGGTGAGCCAATCAGTTTCACTTTAGCCTAAAAAAATCGTTTTGGCTTGACTATTGTTTATAATGAATGTCACTATGATGATCTAATTTATGTTTAATATTATAGTTTAATATATAATTTTATAGCTTCTTTTTTATTCTTGTGTATAGCGTTACACTTAAAGGATCCGTTTCATGTTATTTACCAGTATTAAATATACATATAAATGAATGTAACTGTTTTCAATTACAAGGTTAACTGGTGTTTTTAGTGTAAAATTAATTTCTCTTTTGTGATTACTTCCTCTTCTTAGCCAGGTTATGTTTATCTGTGTCGTAAACTCTAGGGGCGAGGCTTCTAAACCGTGAATTTTTAGGGCCATGATATTAAAATGATGATTGTTTTTAGCCGCCACATTTACCAACGTACAATCATTCATGCTATAGGATTGCCAGCATACGAATGTTTGATAAATCACACATGAACCCTGTCATAAGACGATTTCTGCGCTCATTTCAATGTTAGATTGTTAAATGAGGTCCACTGTGCACACATTAATGATCAAACACCATGTAAAAGTAAAATTTGCATTTACTGAAATCACGTGACTTTGGCAGTTTGATACACACTACAAGTCTGAACCACTGATTCAAAACAAAAGATTCATAAAGCTTCGAAGCTTCATGAAGCAGTGTTTTGAAATTGCCCATCACTAGATATTGTTGAATAAAGCCGTTATTTTGTCAAAGCAGGCCTCACTGAGCCATCAGATTTTATCAAAAATATCTTAATTTGTGTTCTGAAGATGAATAAAGGTCTTACTGGTGTGGAACAACATGAGGGTGAGGAATTAATGACAGAATTCCACCATCAAAATGATTAGTTTAATTATTGCAGCTGCTGTGAGAAAAAGCTATAAATGATCCACTACCAGCAGCATCCTATATGCACAGCCTACTAGCTGAGACTCAATCTTTATGTTAACAGACGTGACGACGTAATGATGCAGAGACAAACTGCCTGAATTTACCATTTTAGAAATCTACCAGTACCAATTTTATTATAAAACATTACAAGCTTACTGTTGTGAATCATGCTAAGGTAAGTAGATAGTTTTGAACACTGGCTGGTTATGTACTTGTAAAAAAAACTTTTTGGATCATTTGTAACCAAAAAAGTTAGACAGCAGCTTTAAATAGTGTTTGTATTATGCATAATTGTAGTCATTTCCGCAGGTTTCGCGCTCACACCAAAAGCATACACCACTGATCTATGTTGAGTGGCACTTTCATAAAGCCGCCTCTCATACAGCCTGTGAGTACCATATGGACTCCTTTCTCGTGGCTTATTGCATTTAAACAGTAATAAATACACAATTATATCAAAATGCACATCTTGGTGAGCCAAATAAACCTGCTTCTTTCTGTAATGTTGATCACAGAACAAAAGACAAAGAGAAAATCACTTGCTGCTCTTGACTGAACAACTTTTGTAGCTTCAATTGTAAACATTGAGTTGTATTTAATTTTTTCAATGAAGACCTTCCAGTGTTATCTTACATTTGACTAATTTCTGTAGAAGGCCTATTTTTTTTTTTACCTAAATACTACTGTTAGACCCACCCGAAAAACTTAAAAGCTGTTTTTATTTAATTTATCTCTTTATTCTATTTGCAATTTGTTTATTTGTTCATATTTTATTGCTGACTGTTTACTTCTCTTTTTTTGTAAATTTAGTTCAAAGATTCAAATAAAGCATCTGTCCATGTGCTGTGTAAGCTATTACAACAAAATGACCCAAATTATCAAAAATTATGAGATAATAAAAGTATCTGTATGGCAGTAATATGGCAGTTTTCCCCAGGATACTGAAAATGGTGTCGAAGTTGGAAATTCCAGTATCGTGACAACACTACACTGAAGTGCTGAAAATTAATTTATTGCTATTTTCCAATATCTGAGTTTTGCATACATTTAGCCAGTTATATTTTAAAATAGTCGAATCTCAATTTTTCAAAGACTACCATGTATACTCACCAGTGACATCAACAATGAAGATTTTAAAAATGCTGCCGTTAAAAATGATCTGTAGTTTATATTCTCCAGAGTCTGTGTTTCTGATGTTCATGATGGTCAGAGATCCAGTCTGATGATCCAGCTTCAGTCTGTCAATGAATCTCTCTTTACAATGATCATCTGTACAGATCTTACTCTGACCTCCAATGAATTCAGCTATACGATTGCCATTAAAAAACCATCTAATTCTGTGTTTTTGGGTTACTGTAACACCAGTGTTTAGAGTGACTGAATCTCCCTCCTTCACTGACACTGACTCTTCATCTGTATCAACACCAGACGCACCTGGAGAAAAAAAGAAAAAGTTAATTATAAATCACATCTGGAAGACTGGCAGAAAACAAAAAAACAACAGAATGCTGTGATTTTTTTTTTTTTTTTTTTTTACAAAACATCAAGACTGTGAGCAGAAAAATATGTAGCTATATAACACTTGCAAACAAACAGCAGAACATCACTGATTTACACATTCACTCATAGGCTACATTTACACATTCACTCATCAAACATAGGCTTCATGTGTCTCTCAGAAGATCTTTAACATTTTCTAGAACACACTAAACCCACACCCTGATTCATCTATTGTACGTTGGCAAACATATCTGGTTGTGAAATGCTTTCATAGACTCACCACTTTAAGGAGCTGGCAAATAACCTAATGGTATTTTCCATCATATGGACTCAAATAATGCCATTTCAAGTTTTAGTTTGATTTAGTGCTTTTATTTTCAAATTACAGGTTGTTGTTGCAAAATACAGGTTTAATTGTGGAAGTTATCAATGTCAATGCTCATTTAAAACAGCAAACAGAAGGATCATTCATATGTTCATCTAAAACAGTGACCGAGAATCTATATTAATAGCGTACACCATTTTAACTAATCTCACTTTAGTGTCTGTAGTCTGCATATATCATGCCAGAGCCGGGGCTGTAAGACATGTTCCTGGATCAACATGTTTTGTTGATCCTCGAACAACATTCCTATCTGAAAATTTAGTCCAAACCTTTTCCCAACCCCTAAACCTAACCCTACCCATAACTTATCCCTAAAATCAGAGGGAAATGATAGTTGAATAACACTGTTGGGGAAGCACGTAACTCAGGTTGCAAGCCTAAACTTGACATAAATGGAAAACTTGTCCTTCAAATCTGATTGGTTGATTGGAATACCGATATAAAGTTGGTTTGACGTTGGTTGGACGTTTGATATTCGTCAGAGATTCAGTTTCGAAAACACTTCAATAGATCAATAACGATTCAGGTATAAGAACAAAAAAAAAAAAACTAAAATACAGGTTGTGTTCGAATTGTTTTAAAAAAGTAGAAGAGGACACACAATGTAGTTTATGTGTTTAACCGGCTTTGCTGTATTAGAAACCCATTAATTTGGTAATGTAAAATAGCAGATAGGGACCATCAACAAAGTACAAAATGAAGAGGGAAAATGCTCACTTTTTCCATCCGTATGCTTTACTCTTGAAAAAAGGCTATATCAAACTGTGCACACAAAACTCAGTCTCACCTGGTAAAAACACTGTAAATGTTACATATTGAAAAGAATAAAAGTAGTGGTAATAGTAATGTTAAGAAAAAGTAGTTTTACATTTTGAGTAAAAACCATAATATTCAATTAAAATAGTGTGATCTATTACTATGTCCTAAAAGAACTGCTTTCAGTTGGTTTTACTATCATAAGTGATGCAAAAACAATGCTATTGAGATTCAGATGCTGTGATAAATTTTTATAAAATAGACACATTTTTCTAATATAGAGGCTGTGTGTTGATATTGAACACTGTATGATTTTAAAATAAATGTATTAGACGTTTGAATATCAAACTCAGTCAGAACAACTGCATCATGTTCCTCTAGGGGGCAGTAATACTGCTCAGTCTTTAGGAAGCCTTGTGAGATTTTTCTCAATTGTTGCTTTCAATAACACATGTTATGCTATTGTTTCATGGATGAAACCAACCTTAAAATGTTCTTCTAGGAACCAATAACGACACACAGCATTTAAAGTTGAGTTAGAACAGAAGTTGAGTTGAGCTTATGTCTTTCTTTGAATATCAATAGCTCGCCTTGTGCTACAATTCTGTGATTAAAATCAATCTTAAAATGTTCTTCTAGGAGCCAGCGACAACACACAGCCTTTGAAGTTAAGATGAAAAACTATGTATTTTAAATGAATTTATTATCAGATTTGAATTTAATTCAATAGCATTTACCCTGATTTACAAATGAGAGAAAAACTTGCATGGAAATGTTCTTTTATGTCCAAGGAACACGACACAACCTGTGAAGTTGACAAAAAACACTATGAATTTAAATTAATTTAAATTTATAATGTCAAGCTCAGTCAAGACAACTGCATTGTGTTCCGCTAGGGGGCAGTAATACCGCTCAGTCTTTAGGAGGCTTTGCGAGATTTTTCGCAGTTGTTGCGTTTCATTAACACATCTTCAGCATCACTTTTGACAGTAAAACCAACATAAAAACATATTTTTCAATGCCACTGTAACATTGGGCTTGCTTGGCTAGAGCTAAATTCTTATATTTAGCTTAGTGATATCAGTAAAGTTGCATAATAGCTTTTTCAAATTTTCTTTCATGATTGATGAACTACATGCTCCATCAATCCTGATATTGAACTGAACTGAATTAACTTGAGCTTAAGCAAAGTTATGTCCAGAAGATATCTTTTCAATGTCTTTGTCACAAAAGTCGTACATTGAAAAGACGTCCACTGAAGAGCCAGAATGAAAGTTAAGACATCTTTTTTGACATCTTCTGAATGTCCAACATAGACGTTCGTTGAAACTCTGTACAAGAAAAAAAAAAACAGCCATGGATCCATCCATAGACAGTAAAACACATGTTCACACCTTTAGACAACTTAGCATCTGTAATTCACACATTTTTGGATTGTGACAGAAACCAGATCTGAACAAAGACTTTCTGGCTCATCTGAGACTCAAACCAGAAACCAGAAACCTCCTTGTTGTGAGGAGACAGTGCTTCCCACTGAAACACTTGTGCTGCCCTTAGACACATACATAAAATACACATACTTGTAGAATAATTACTTAAAAAAAAAAATAAAATAAAAATTATACTCATATATATATATATATATATATATATATATATATATATATATATATAATTTAAACTGATATATATTGCAGACTTTGTTCATGTTTGCATATAAAATATAATAAAAAACATTTACAGGTACAAAACTATGTTTGGATAGATGCTGAAATGTACAACATGCACAGTAAATCCTCAGTGAACACTGATCTGTGTTTATATGAGTCCAATCTACACAATGTTAAAAGAAACACTGAAACACTGTTAAAGTTATTGAGATAATTACTTATCAAATAACTGATGACTGAGCATTTGGTAAAATCAACTACAAGTAAAAGACATTAAATCTCTGAAGATCTGATTAAACAACTCCACAAACAGCATTACCAGCTTCACTTATTACTAACCTTTATTTCTGTCACACGTCTACAGAAGATCTTATTGAGAATTAACAGAAGTTTAGATGTTAATGTTCGTTTCATTTGAAGTCACCAGGGGCATGTACCATGAAGCTGGTTTAGCTGGCTAGCCAGGTAAGTTTCAGATTAGTTTGCGCCAATCCTGGGTTTTAGGTACCATTAAAGTAACCTGACTTTTAGCAGTGTTTATCGCCATAGTATCTTACACTCCACGGCTAACCTGCTCCGGGGCAGGTTATGTTCTGGGTTAGAGATCTCAAACTGAAATTGGACCAATCAGACTTAAGCTAAGTGACAATGACACACCCAACGCAATAAAGTCACTCCCCCAGTTTATCTTCCTCCAAATTAAAGGTCATTATATAGTAAAAACAAATATTTAACGATGAAATTGTCTGGTTTTAATGATAATATAATTTATATGATTTGTATAATTATATGATCTATAATGTTATTAATCCATTACACACACGCAAGTTTAGTGTAACAGTAGTTATTAAGCACTTATTTTCGATGAATATTAATATATATAGATCATATGTAATATAGGCCTAAATAAGGAGTAAATATACTCTTTAAAAATGACTACATGTGACTTTGTATGTTTAAGTCTCTATCGCTATATTATCAACTATATAAACTAACTTCACAACTTTCACTTGCACTGATAGAGAAAGATCATTTCTTTTATTTGTCCTCTTTCACAGACAAGTATTTTCCATTATTGTAAATGCATTTAAATTCTTCATTTTCAAGAGTTTTGAATGGCGCTGGCTCTCTCGCGGGAAGTGAATCACAGTTTATCTCTGTTGCAAGGCATGTGATTGGCTGTTTGCCACTGATGTCACGGATTCATGTGCACGTGCTCCACAAACTGTATGGTGTACCATGATGGTAGATGAACAAATTCAGGGTTATAGGATTAGTTTCGAGTTGACAAAACCTAACCACTCCAATCCGGCTTTGTTGGTACCATGATGCTGATCATCAACTTTCTCTGTCAACTCAGGCTTTGATCCTGAGTTTGTGGAGTTTGTTAATCACACTACATTGGACATTCAGTGGACATTCACAAGTAAATATGCCATTAAATCAATACTTGCCTATTTTGATCGACTGTGAAAAATGTTGTAAGTTGACAATCGTTGGTTGTCAATATCATGTCGCTGCTTAAAATTCGCAAACATTAATTTATTGCACATTTATTGGAAAGACTGAATTTATCAGAAGTCCGAATGTGCGAATATAAAACCAACTTTACCCAAGTCACACTAACCACCATAATGGTGACTTCAAATGAAACAAACATCAACATCTAAACCTGTTAATTCTCAATAAGAGCTTCTGTAGACGTGTGACAGAAATTCAGTCTGGTTAGTAATAAGTGAAGCTGGTAATGCTGTTTGTTTAATCCTTTTGTACAGATGAGGTTCAACGAATGTCTACATTAGACATTCAGAAGACATCATAAAAACTTTCATTCTGGCTCCTCAGCGGACATCTTTTCAATGTATTATTTTTGTGAAACGACGTCTGCTGGACATAACTTTTGCTTAGTGGGAATTATTTTTTAAATTCTGAAAAGATTGTATTGGTAACACTAATAACATAAGCAATTAAAGCTACAAGCAGCGATGAAAGGCAAAGTGCCACACTTCCTGCTGCCAACAGGTGGCGCTTTGACCGTGTGCAGATCATCTCTATAACTGAGAGTGTAACAAATGAATGTCTTACCAAACACGAAGAATGCACATAATGTGGTCCAAATAAAGACCTTCATTTTCTCCTTATTTACCGAAAAATGAAGGCAGATGAAGTTGTTGTCGTATCGGCGTCACACCCAAAGTGAAAGTGAAAGTTCGTTTCGACGCAAAATAACTTAGATAACTTGAATAAACTTAATAGCTTATACCAGAAACAATACATTTCACATTCGAGTATTAGCGCGAGATTTATTCGTGTTTTATCAAAAAAACTTTAGTGAGGTTAAGGTTGTAGCCTACGACCGGTGAAGCAGCTGATTCTGTTCCGTTTGTGTGTTTCCCCTGCTGACAGCGCATGCGTCATGAAACACCGCTGGTTGAACGGAAAGCGAAGAAGGCCAAATGTATTAGCGCTACATTTAAATTTCTTGCAGTGTAGCATAATAAAATGATTCTCACAGTCCAGTTTTCTTTCTGTGAATTTAATTAATCTTGAACTTGTTCATAGTTTATGTATCATGCCTGAATTTATTCAGGTGAATTGTGCCTACACAATGCTGGTGCCTACACAATATCCATGCTGATGTCCAAACTTGATGCCTCATATTACTGCCTTTTTATGTTTTAGCATTATTATTATTGCAAAAATACAGAGATGTAACAATTTCATTCACTCTCAATGATTATATAGAAAATATGCTCTAAATCCACAAGTGTTTACAATCATGATTAAAACAATCAAATAATTAGTCCAAACTTCAGTTTAAGTCTATAATAGGTCAATTAAATAGCAAGAGTAAATCACATATCTGAAACTCACAAATCTAGCAATGATACACAACGATCTCCAAGGGACCAGAATAGATCCTTCAAAAGTGAATGAAATTGTTACACTGACGAAGGCGAAGAGCCTAAACGTTTGTTGATTTATCTCCTGTTAACTTCTATTAAAGTCTCTTTTAGAGTGCAGACCTTCTTTGTCTTCTTAGTTGAAATATAGGTCATTGCACCTTATTAGCTGGGAGAGCGCGGTGAATGCTTTAATTGGAAAAATACAGATGAAATGACATTATGTTTATGATATACAACTTTGTATACAGTATACAAAATGTATTAACAATATTCACTGTTACCAAAGTATTTTATTCATGGTCCCCTCAATGAACTGTAGCTCCCCAATGCTGGCAGCACTCATGCAGTCCCAGACCATGACATTCCCACCCATGCTTGACTGTAGGCAAGACACACTTGTCTTTGTACTCCTCACCTGGTTGCCGCCACACACGCTTTATCTTGGTCTCATCAGAACACAGGTTATGGTTCCGCCATGTGCTTCTCGTGCACGTTGGGATTGTTTACATCTGAGCGCGTGTCCTTTTGTCCTCTAAACCGCTGGCCACAAAAGTGAGTACACCCCTAAGTGAAAATGTAATTTTCTCTCCGCGGTGTCCATTTAAGATGGGGGAGGAGACAGTTGAGTGTCATTGTTTGTCTGGAGATGCTGTGCTGCTGGTGACTAACAACTAACTCTTGCATATACTCTTGTGTAATGTATGTTCATTTTTAGTTCAGTGTTTATCTGAAATCCCTTACTGCTCCTTTAAAACTTAGATCCCAGTGCTGAATTTTATATATATAGAATTTACAAAATATTGCAAAGGTTGGTCTGCAAACTGATTATTTCAAAACTGTCACATCAGCAGGTTCCTGACTGAGTTTGTGTTTTCTTGCAGAAGTCAAAGAAGGATGCTGTATGAAAACGTCGCCAACAAACAGTGATCAAATATTGAATTTACTAGAACTGATGTTAGAGCTCATACAGGACAATACCGCACTCTTTTGGTTTTGTTCACATTTATTCTTTGAGAGTATATGTCTTTGTCATCACTCTATGTGTCGTAACTTTTGGTGTTATTATGATGTATGAATTTTTGTTTAAATTTAGTGGTTCATCAGTAGCACCTAGAAACTCAACTAAAATGTTATACATTTAGTTTATCATAGAAATTTACCTTACATTCATTGTTAAATATTAATCACACCATTTAGTGTGTCACTGTCTGTCATTTACTGTTTTTGCTGTATTCTTTTTGAGAAATAAAAGTAATTGAATATTAAGTGCATTGCATAGTGTTTACAGCATCACACACGATAAGCTCTATTGGATATTTCAACAAATAAAACTCAAGCACATCATCGCTCTCTAGTGTCCAAAGCAGAAATCACCCCTCTCTAGTAATAGTGTGCTTTTACCCGACAGAGTGCGCTATAAATGCTGCTGTTTTCATATAGATAAGAGAGGGGTTTCCCACAGGGTGTTATCTGGCCAGAGATAACTTTTCTTTCAAACGTTTTTAAATAGCTAAAATGTGCAAAAAATCATTTCAATCTCATCAATGTACCTAATAACAACAAATTAAACAAGAAAAAAAATTATAATAAAAATGCAAATCGTAAGAAAGATTGGTCTGTTGCAGCTCTGGTTGCACATGATTTCATCCCCGTGCTCAAAAATGACCAGCCTACAAAAATTGCTTATAAATCTCTCATTATTCTACATTATCACCAAATATTGGATTATTTTTGTCAACATGTTTTCTTTCAATTGAGACAGGTTTTGTATTTCTTTTTGGAACTCATCAATCATAGGCCTCTTTGATTTGAGCTTACAGTATGTACCTCAGTTTTTAGTGAAAAAAGCGTTTTTTTGTGGATAATTTTGTCAATTTTACATAAAATATGAAAAAATTGCATTGTTTATCACACAAGCATGCTTTAATGTTTAAAGGTGCCATCAAACTTTTTTTTACCAGATGTAATATAAGTCTGTGTCCCCTGAATGTGTCTGAAGTTTCAGCTCAAAATGCCCCATAGATTTTTTTAAATTAATTTTTTAATTAATTTTTTTATTTTGGGGCATAATTAGAAATGCGCCGATTCAGGGTTGCGGCCCCTTTAAATCCCGTGCTCTCCACCCACGGAGCTCGCGCTTGCCTTAAACAGTGCATAAACAAAGTTTACACAGCTAATGTAACCCTCAAAATGGATCTTTACAAAGTGTTCATCATGCATACTGCATGTTACGTAACAGTCGGTGTTATGTTGAGATTCGCCTGTTCTTCAGAGGTCTTTTAAACAAATGAGATTTATATAAGAAGGAGGAAACAATGGTGTTTGAGACTCAGTGTATGTCATTTCCATGTACTGAACTCTTGTTATTTAACTATGCCAAGGTAAATTCAATTTTTAATTCTAGGGCACCTTTAACCAGGAAATTTGTTTTGAAACACTTTTATTTTGTACAAAATGGCATAAAGTCACGCTTGTGGTGTTCTCGGTCAAAAAAGCCTTCAAAAAAATAGCTTATAAATCTCGTGCTATGCTATTTTATCATCAAATATCGGATCCAATGTTTTCTTTAAATTAGGACAGGTTTTGTGTTTATTTTTTAAACTGATTGATCATAGGCCTCATTGATCTGAGCTTATATTGGTCAGAAATGATCACCCACTGAAAATTAATGAGGGAGTTGGAAATCAGAGAAACAATTAGTGTTCAGGATCGTGTTCACAAACAAACTAGTTTGAGTATTACAGGCTTTCTTTTAAAGGTGCCATCGAATTGAAAATTGAATTTACCTCGGCATAATTGAATAAAAAGAGTTCAGTACATGGAAATGACATACACTGAGTCTCAAACTCCATTGTTTCCTCATATAAATCTCATTTGTTTAAAAGACCTCCGAAGAACAGGCGAATCTCAACATAACACTGACTGTTACGTAACAGTCGGGATCATTAATATGTACGCCCCCAATAGTTGCATATGCCAGCCCATGTTCAAGGCATTAGACAAGGGCAGCCAGTATTAACGTCAGGATCTGCACAGCTGAATCATCAGACTAGGTAAGCAAGCAAGGACAATAGCGAAAAATGGCAGATGGAGCAATAATAACTGACATGATCCATGATATCATGATATTTTTAGAGATATTTGTAAACTGTCTTTCTAAATATTTTGTTAGCATGTTGCTAATGTACTGTTAAATGTGGTTAAAGTTACCATCGTTTCTTACTGTATTCACGGAGACAAGAGCCATCACTATTTTCATTATTAAACACTTGCAGTCTGTATAATTCATAAACACATCTTCATTCTTTATAAATCTCTCCAACAGTGTGTAATGTTAGCTTTAGCCACAGATCACCATCAAACTCATTCAGAATCAAATGTAAACATCCCAATAAATACTATACTTACACGATTAGACATGCTGCATGACGAACACTTTGTAAAGATCCATTTTGAGGGTTATATTAGCTCTGTGAACTTTGTTTATGCAGTGATAGAGTCGAGAGCTCGGGAGGGGGCAGAGAGCACGCGATTTAAAGGGGCCGCAGCATGAATCGGTGCATTTCTAATTATACCTCAAAATAGGCAGATAAAAAAATTAATGAAAAAAAATCTATGGGGTATTTTGAGCTGCAACTTCACAGACACATTCAGGGGACACCTTAGACTTATATTACATCAGGTAAAAAACATTCGATGGCACCTTTAAACAGAGATGAACTTTATCCTCAAATCAGTAAGGCTCAGATCAATGAGGCCTACGATCAATCAGTTTCAAAAATCAGTGCAAAACCTGTCCTAATTTAAAGAAAACAAGTTGACAATAAGATTGAATCAAATATTTGGTGATAAAGTAGCATAATGAGAGATTTTTAAGCAATTTTTTGCAGGCCAGTCGTTTTTGACAGGGAACACCAGGAGTATTACAGGGTTTTCAACAGCACAAGGGCTAGAGGTGGCCAGAATTGCTGCAGTCGCCCCAGAGGTGACACATGATCCTACATCACCCTTGATATTTGTTGGAAGATGTGTTTACAAACTCTGAAGTGTTGCTAAAAAAAATCACTTTTGAGAAATCATTGTTTGCAAACCAACTGTAGCATCTGGGTTTGTACCCGCTTATATACATATGATCAACCAAGGCGTGGCTAACACATTCCATACAAGACACTATTATATATCATACTTTACCATTTTGTTCTGTAACTAATCTGTTATTAATAAGTGAACAGGAAACCTCTGTGGAGGGGCATTACCATATATTTTCTGTAGTGTCAAAAAAACAGGAAACTCAGTTTACCGTATATGAGCACATTCCCTTCCTACACAGACCTCTGCATACACTCAGATACATGCTTCTGCTTCAGAAATAATTGTAGAATAAAATAACTATATTATACTTGATATTTACATTGCTTATACCTCTCTGCTGGCTCCCTTCACTCCTGCTTCCCTGAGCCACCCGCTCCACGAAGGCCATCCCTACTCCAGGCACTATCATTATCTGCTGGGGTTCCTGTGCTGTTGGAGTCTCCTTTGTTTATCCCTCCGGCACCACCCTGGCCGCCCTGCTGAGGTTCTTGCTCCACCAGAGCCTACCTGGTCTATCTCTCCAGCTCCGCCTTGGACTTCCACCAGGGTTTCTTACACTTTCGAGAATTCTTGGACTCTCCTGCTGGCACTGGCTTGGCTCCCCTCCCTCCCTATCTTTGTGAATCGACTTCTGCCATCTTGTCTTGTCATGTTGGTGTGTGTCTGTCCTGTGTGGTCATGTTGATGTGTTGGTCTAGTGTTGTCATGTTTAATTTTTTAAATTTGAATAAAAAGCCCATTACTCTGCTTCAGTCCTCACCTCATCCCTTCATTCAAACCTTAACAAATATATTCTAAACTTTTAAATATGATCATTTTATTGTTATTGTTTCTTTCCCTACTGTGTCAGACACCATTTCTCATCATGTTTTTTGTCTCCATAGATAAAAGTGTCTTAAAAAGCCGTTCATAGCAGGACAGGAAGACACTCTTCACCTACAAACACACATGCTCTCAGTGCCCATTCTCTCATGCACAAGATGTTCGTCCACCCAAAAGATCAAACCACATTTCAGAAGAAAAATGACCGCAGAAGGTTTCAGTTTGACTCAGAAACCAAACATAAAAAACTGGTCATGTGAGAGGCTACACAGTTTTTACTTTGGTTTTTCAGTACACTAAAATTGAGAACTGAATAAATATACACAATCTTAAAATCACTAGATTTACACACTATTTTACCATAAAATGTTGTTTATACACATTTGCACAATATTCTTCTGCTTAGCTATTTAACACTGACTGACTACTTTTTAAAAGTATGTTAAATTATAAAAATAAAGAATGTTTATTCAATAAGAACAGTTAAAGTCTTAATAACTATGATATTTGATATAATGAACTATAACATTTTATCATATGCAAATGCAGAAAGTGAAACTAGGAGGGTCAAACTCTGTTGTGGGAGGATTCACATATAGACTGAGTGTTTTCAGTTGATAGTTTTGTTAGATCAGACATAGAACTACTGAAAATGTTTCACATGTTTATTTTGTTCTGTTTGTGCTGCTGGAGTCTGACGGGTAAGTTATTTTTTGGTTTAGATTCTTTCTGGAGTAATAAAGCTGCTGCGACACATCATTATTGTGAGATTTACTCTCAATTCAGCTTTCTGTTTGTGTTTGTAATTTTAAATGTTCAGGTCTAGAATGTAAATATTACATAAATAAAATCTGATAAAATGTTAAATGTCATGGAAAACAATGAAAATGTTTATAGTGAATGTTTCAATGAAGGAATAATTTTTCATTTTAAATCTTAATTTCAAGGATTACAAATGCAAAGATTCAATTATTACTTCCCACACTGTAAAAAATGTTTTTATGGTGAAGTAAATACTACAGAAAAAACAAATGTAATTTTTACATGAAAAAGTTAGTTCAGGCAAGAATTTAAAAAACAAAGTAAATTCTATATTAGTACTCAATTTAAGCTTGCAGAAATTAAAGCGTAAATATCAACATTATAAAATTAAGTAAAACTACTCAACTTTTCTGATATTGGTGTTCCCATCATGCACTGGGCCTTGAATAATTAATGAGGTCGATTTTTGCTGTTTTTACACTGTTTCATCATTGCTTTTGTGGTTATGTTTAGTAGCTTGCCATTTTGGAGTTCATTTTCTACTCAAAATGCCACATTCACAATCAAAATGATCCATCGAATGTTACCGTCATTGTGTATTGTGTACCAAGTACTGAGGTCTCTGTGTTTAAGCACTGTGTTATTTCTAATATGAAGATATATCTATTGTATTATTTACTTAGATGTTACTAAATAAAGCATACGCTTTAAAAGCAAGGTTTAGTTCAGTGTTACATTGTTTGAGTAAAATGTTTTGCAAAAGAAACTTTACCAAAGTAGAAGTTACTCAACCTTTCACTGGCCAAGTTATAATTACTTATTTTATTTGTTAATTTTGCTTAAGTAGAGTTACTTAATTCCATATTTGAAATTTACTTAAAAAATATGCGTGCAAAAACTTGCTTAAGTTAATTTTACTTATTGTTTTTTACAGTGACATCTGTCTTTCATTTGCTATCTCTTCATTTGCTTTTGTATCTCTACTGATTTTATTCAGTTCACAAATAAAGTTACAATCAAGCTTTGTAAACCATCATTAACACTAATCTGTGACAAAATTTGTCCCTGTTTGTTCTCCAGGTGTGTTTGGTGATTCAGTGTCAGTGATGGAGGGAGATTCTGTCACTTTATACACTGATCTTACTGAAATACATGAAGACAATGATATACTGTGGAAATATGGAGCTGAAACATCTCTGATAGCTGAAATCAGTAGAGCTGCAGGAATCTTCTCTACATATAATGGTACTGATGGGAGATTCAGAGACAGACTGAAGCTGGACAATCAAACTGGATCTCTGACCATCACAAACATCACAACTGAACATACTGGAGTTTATCAACTAGAGATAAGTGGATCAAAACTGACAACAAAAACATTCAATGTTTCTGTCTATGGTGAGTAATGAGAGCATTTTTGCTATTTTTATATTAAAAAATTATTAGATTTATTCACGTCTTATTCTCTGATGTTTTTCAGCTCGTCTGCCTGTTCCTGTCTTCAGCAGAGACTGTTCTTCATCATCATCATCATCATCATCATCATCATCAAATTGTTCATTGGTGTGTTCAGCTGTGAATGTGAGTCATGTGACTCTCTCCTGGTACAAAGGAAACAGTTTATTGTCCAGCATCAGTGTGTCTGATCTCAGCATCAGTCTCTCTCTACCTCTGGAGGTGGAATATCAGGATAAAAACACCTACAGCTGTGTGCTGAACAATCCCATCAGCAACCAGACTCAACATCTGGACAACGCTCAACTCTGTCACACATGTGCAGGTACAGCAAAACTGATATATGTGATTATTCCCTCAGCTGATCTCTGTTTTTGCTGTAGATCAGACAGAGACATTCATGTACATTAATGATTATCATTACAGTCTCAGTGTCTCTGATAGTGCCGATCTCAGCTGGATCTCTGTTGATTTTAGCTGCAGTCGGGATGATCTGGATCTGTAGGAAATGCAGAAAAACTGTCCAAGAAGGCAAGTGTTTCAGCTTTTAACAAACAAATAATGCTTTGAAAATATAATAAATATTATGATCAATTTGATGATGATTCACTTGTTGGGTTTTTATGATTTTACTTTGTTTTAACTTCAACAGTCCTAACATTAACATATGTTGGTTTGGTTAAGATTAAGTTGTTTTCATCTGTTATTGTTGTTGTTGAAACAGTTCAGACTCGTGAAGATGAGATAACCTACGCTGAGCCGATGTTCTACAAAAGAAACGCACAAAAATCAGTAAGATCATTTATTACTAATTCATGTCATCTTTCTCTCAGGGGACATTTAGTCAGAATTAGAATACACTCACTACATGAGTGAAAATTATATATTTGGCCAAAAACAAACAAACAAACAAACAAAAAAACAGGACGTGTAGACTGCAAAATACTTTTTTCACCACAGAAGGCACTATAGGCCTATGCAAGTCTTGACGTTTTAATGATTACAGCCTCACAGCTGACAGTAGTGCAACATTAGGCTACATCAAAATCAATAAGTGCTTGTTTAGATGAATGTGACTATATTATTTGTCTTTATTCTATTCTTTAGACTTAAATATTTTTATATTTGGTTTTTACTAAAGTTTTGCTAATAATGATACCCTGATATGAATTTGTGCACCAGTAACCTATGTCAATGTACCTTGGCAAGCCAACTGTAAAAAAAGCACTGACAAATCTTTCCTATTACTTAAAAACAAAATATACAATTTGAACATTTACTCTCCTAATGCAATGAAAGCCACTGTCCAGTTAGTTAAGTCAACAAAATGTATTCATGCAGTCCTAACAATGAAGATTTAATTATTTAAAGGTGAAAAGGCGACAGACAGGTCTTTGGTCTTTGATTAAAGAAATGTCAATTACAATGGAGTGCTGCCTTAAATTTTTAAGTACAATAAACTTGGATGTTTCAGTCATTTCAACTTAAATGACATTAAACTGACTTTAAAAAATTAGTTGAGTCTTGTATTACATAAAAAAAATTGCTTAACATACTTTGATGAGTTAAAGCAATGTAAAACATGTCATAACTTATTGATAGTGTAATTTTTAGAGTGTAAATGCAATTTATTTTAGGGAGTTTTCCACTAAATGACTAACCAAATAATATTTAAGTAATATTCACATCCAGCTTAATAGTATTATGTACAGCCTACTTTTATCGAGAAGAAAAGCTGCTTTGCATTGTTTTAGTAGTCCATTGAAGTCTGCAGTGCTCCAGCATAGACCCAATGTGAATGCTTTGAACAGCCATGTGCTTAGCCATTACTAGCCAAACGGATGATGGCTGCCAAATGTTATATCAAAAGAATCATTGCTACAAAAGGTGTTTAATGGCATTTCAAGCTGCTAATGTTAACTTTCTTTTTAATTATACTTATTATTATACTTAACTATATCACTTTGAATCTCATTTTATGTATTTGCCACATTTTTATTCACATTTTGTATCATTATGTCTTGTTTTTGTATCTTTTTTTTTTATTTTATTATTTGTTTTTACAGAAGACTGAAGAGGAGAATGATGTGGTGTACGCACCTGTCATCACTAGAAGATGATCAAACCTTTTCCAATCAAATCAGCTGTGTGATCATATTATAGGAACCTCCTGCAACAACCTGTTCATTTTAGGGATGGTGAGGATCACATGTTGCACTTGTTCTGGCCAAAAAAAAAAAAAAAAACCTTTTTTTTTCTTTTACATACATAACACACAAAAAAAGAAGGTTTTATTTTCAGCAGGATAATTTAGCCACAGTTTTGTAGTTTACTCTGTACGATCAGGAAATTCCAGCAGGGACTTTTAACAAATTATCCAAATCATATGTCCCATTGTATGGCATTTTGTTTATGAACTGAGACTGTAAATCTCCATGTATGAAAGTGAGTTGAAGTGAACCTGGCCTGTTGTCCTATTTATTCATGTATTTATATGTACAGAAATGTGGCTTGATCTATTTAGTGACAAACAGCTTCTATATAAGCATGTGTCTATTACTGGAGGCTTGTGGTTGATGATTTTTTTGTGAACGTGTGAATAGCGTGTGGTTGAAGTGCTTTTCTTTTTCCATTTCTGCTCGCATGAACCTCACAGTCTGACTTCTGCTCTAAACAACACAGCTTCACTGTGAAATACTGAATCTGACAGATAAAAGATTCTCACAAATCAAACATTGATACTGTGAGATCTTACTGTGTGAATGTAGGAGAGGAAATATGTGAAATATTGAGGTTGATATTCAAGAACATCTGCATTACCATATATCCATGACCTCACTGTGATCGTGCTGATGAGATCTGCTAGTTTCATAAGTTATTTCCATAGTAAGAAGAAGAATTGTTCTTGACGTCAGACATTTTCTTTATAAAGATGTTCTCTTGTTGTCTGTCAGTGACTGGAGGTCATTTTAAGAATAAAAGCACATGTATCATTTATGGTTGTAATATTCATGGGAGTGTTTGATGTTAATAATTTAGTTTTCATCAGTTTGAGGGATTAAACGACCATTACCAAATATTTTCATCAGCATATGTTGCCTTCCAATGTTAAAACACAGAAGATTCACATTTAGTCAAATTTAGTTGAGACTGTGATCTGTTCTGTGACAGACAAGTGTGACTAAACTATGCTCAGATTCAGAGTGAAAATGGTCATAACAATCCATTTCTTAACATCAGTTAACAACAGAGGTGGGAAGTCCAGGGGTCAAAGAGTAAAAGTCCTGCCATATTTTTATTCCACCCACTGAAGCATTAATGAGATAATTAAGTGATTAATTGAGTGATGATTGAGCATTATTGAAGACACCTGATGATAACAAGCAGAATCACCAAAGGAGAAAATCACAATTTTTAAGTTACCATCATCGAGGTCAGGGTTTGTTTTAGTTGAGCTCTTGACCCTTGCCTTTTTAATATTAGATTTTGTTTGGGCAGTTTTAACTGCACTAAAACCAACCAGAAAAGCAAAGTTAAAAGATCATCAGGTGGTGTTGGTTATGTTTTTAGATAAACATTATTTGATCTGAATCACTGAACTCATTTAGAGTCCAATCTCTGAGTTAGATTTACATTATTGATTACAGCAGCACTGTGATTCTACAGCACAAGATCAGCTTTTACAATACAGATTTATTTATTTATTTATTTTTTAAAGTTGTCCTTATCACAAAAAATGTATATTTTAGGCACACACAGACATCAAGTATCAGCGTATGAATCTCAACAACGGTGACAAGCAACATATTCTGATCAACAGATCAACTCTGAACATTAGAAAACAAGCTACTAAAAAGTCACAGAAAAACAGAAAAATTTAAATAGAGAGAATAAAGAAAATGACTAAGACAATTCAGCTCATAATTTATTCATGCAGCAATGCATGATGGGAGGCACCCAGAATGCATTGCAACATGCTTTATTATTCTCACCACTGTTGAGATTCACAGGATGATTCTTGATGTCTGTGTGTTTAAATGAGCTTTTTTTTTTTAATCAGAACTCTAATAAAAATTGTATTGTAAAAGTTGATTTTGTGCTGTAGAGTCACAGTGCTGCTGTAATCAATAATGTAAATCTAACTCAGAGATTGGGCTCTAAATGAGTTCAGTGATTCAGATCAAACAATGATTATATAAAAACATAACCAACAACACCTGATCATCTTTTAACTTTGCTTGTCTGGTTGTTATAACTCAGTTAAAATTGCCCAAGCAAAATGCAATATTAAAAAGTCAAGGATCAAGAGCTCAATTAAAACAAACCCTGACCTCAATGATGGTAACTTAAAAATGGTGATTTTCTCCTTTGGTGATTCTGCTTGTTATCATCAGGTGTCTTCAATAATGCTCAATCATCACTCAATTAATCACTTATTTATCTCATTAATGCTTCAGTGGGTGGAATAAAAATATGGCAGGACTTTTACTCTTTGAACCCTGGATTACCCACCTCTGTTTATTATTATTATTTTGCATAAACTAGCCTACGAATTATAATGACACGGGATGTAATTTTGTCACAATGGCTATATATTTTACATAGACAAATAGTCATTTGTCTGAACTTATCCAATCGGCGTCATTTGGTTGGACATGGGGTGTAAAAATACTATAGTAATTGATAGTAAATAGTGTTTTTGAACCAGTAAATTGTAGTATACTGTATACTGTATATTATAGTATTTACAACACTTTGTTAATGAATGTTACAGCATAGGCTGTAGACAGTAGGCTACTTTAGTTTTTACTACAGTTAACTGTGTGTATTGTAGTATAATATTGTTTAAAGAAAACTTAGTACAGTAACGTAATTTGTTTATATTATAGTTGTTATATTACCACAGCAATAGCCTATAGAATTACCACAACAAATTAATTCAAGTATGGTTCAAAAACACTATATTTACTATAAATTACTACGGTATTTTTTCACCTCAAATAGTTTCTTAAGGCTAGATCCTTCTTGTGCTACAAGTCTTGTTTAATAATTGATGCTCTTCAATATGAATAACGCAGAAGAGCAGGCACGCGATCAACAGCCTATATTATTTAATCTCTCGCATGCCAAATTTCACGTGCATAGTGTACACCTTCGTCATAAAAGCTATATAGTATTATATATATTATATATATAATATTAAAATGACATAACCACTGCACTATATCAACAGACAAGCAGAGAGAATACGTAGGCTAGACAGTGCTTGTGATATAATTAACTTTAATTTTAAGTGTTTGGTTTTTGTAGGCTATCAACCACAGAAACATGACTGCCTCAGCGTATATTGTATAAGTATAAGCTTTATATGCATTAATAAGACTACCGACTTACTGACCTTGTGTAAACTTTAAAAAAAAAAAAATTGTTAACCTGAAATTATGACTCTGAAGACTTTAAACATTATAATCATTTTATCGACCACAGACACTGTAGCCACAACCTAATGGCAAAACTAAAACAAATCAAGTGACTAACAAATACATCAAATAGAATAGCGAATGTTAGCTAATAGTTATCGCTAGAAGTGAGTGGAAGATTGCTTGGAGCTTTTTACAACGAGCTAGCAAGCATATTCACATAAAAGAAACTTTAAACAACTTAAACAATACACTTACATTCATATACAATACATATCTTTTATTGTTTTTCCGGAAATATCCCACTCGATTTGAGCAAATCAGGTAAAGAGGTTGAAAAACACCTATTCCCGTGTGACAACACCCCAAAGTTGGGAACCGCCCCTTTTTGTTCCGCAGAGACCTCCTTCTCTTATAGTGTGCACGGATCCACACTTCGAAAATCTACCGGAAATAGTAAACCATCCGGGGACTTTTGGCATACTCTTTTCAACATACTATGCTTTGGGACACACTTATTTTAATCTCACATACTATTTAGGATGGATAGTATGCACATTGGAACGCAGGGCGAGAGTTTTTCAGATTTTTACCTATTTTTCATTACTTTTACATCATTATAGTAACTGATACTGTTTACTGGCTGTTTTCCATTTTTCTCAGGAGAGCATCCCTTAAAGTGCCCTTCTTATACATTGCCTGTGGTATTTATTCATGAAGTGTGTGTAAGCAGTATGCTAGATACTACAGCGCCATCTCGTGTCCTAACCAGAAATTCAGCTTTTCAAGTTTTCCCCTTTACCTTCAATATAATAAAAAGCTTTTAAAACAACACTGTGTTCAGGATTAAGTTGAGCCAGTTAATTTGAATACATTGTAAAAATAATTTTCTAAGTAACACAAAACTGGAGTGTATTTTACAGGAGTATACTAACATTTTAGTCTTTCTACTTCAAAACTTAACATTTGATTCAAACATGTTACTTGCTATTTCTTTGTAATTAATTGTAAAATTTACTACCAATGATAATTTTGTTTCTACATTTTTTTCAGTGTAAATATCAAATTTTGAATCCTAAAATAAAGTTTAAAGTGCATGAAATCATCCAGAATGAAGAGGCACAATGATCACTCTATAGATTAGATCATTTATTTCTGATAAACTCAAATATCCTTGTGACAAACTCAGATTCTAGCCATTATGAAAAAAAAATCATCTTTAGAAAAGAAGTTTACATGACTCAACATTAAGTTAAAAATAAAAAAAGTCAAAATATTCTTCTCGGAGTGCAAGGCACTTTTTCTCTACAACAGGCTCCTGGTACCGGCTTTTGAATTTGCCCAAATACTATTTTAATTCAATTCATAAGTACCACTTTATGTTTAGGAGTGTTCTGTTATCAGAGGTAAGCGTGCCAGAGTAATGTTTATGTGACAGAAGTGTACAGTACTAAGATAAATCAAGTCATGTAGTTATTTAACATCACGTAAGCAGAAAGGAACGCTGAAATTTGGCAGTTAACAGCCATAAATCTATTTTAGGCTGCTAGTATTACAGCTCGGACATGGAAATAACATTTCTAACAATTTCCACAAACAGGCATCATGATACACTTTTAAATCTTGTTGTTGTTCTAACAAGAGCTGATATAGGCAGGTGATGAGCTCTTAGTTTGATCTGGTGACTCTGGGAACAGATGACATAACCGGAATCAAACATACTTTTACTATTCCAGTAAACTCCTCATGGCAGAAGAAACCAGAGTCTTCAAGTGAAGGCAATCATTTCCATCACACAGTGATGTTTCACAGAAGGCAGAGTGTTACAAAATCATTGTGATTCATATAACAAAGAAACAATTTTACAATTTTGCATATTTCAACAATAAAGACTTTTAGGATAACAAACATTTGAGCAAAATAAAAATAAATATTTTATCAGTAAACACACATTTAAAATGTATTTAAAGCACCACTCAGATGCATAATACTGCAGCAGCCAAAAACACACACAGATGGGACAAATGAAAGGAAAATCAAGGAGATGAGAGAAAATCTTCTGGAAGAATGTTGAATGAATGCTAAGACACATGGAATCTGTTTTGGTGGCCCAGCATCTTACACTTAAAGAAATAAAGACACTTTATGTTGGCTTTTCCTATAATATGGCACCTATCTGTACATAGACAGTACAAACAGTACAAAAATTGTAATTTAGCAGTTTATTGCTGCTTCCCCTTACGAAAAACTAGTATACTTCAAGTTCATTTGATCAAGTATACTAAAGTAATGTTCAAGTATATTTTTTAAGTATACTTTATGTAGTAAGTATAATATCAATGTACTAGTAGTAAACTTGTAAGTGTACTATTTTAATACCGCTTGGGACTAAATTGGCCCAATTGAAGTATACACTCAAAAAAATGGTTTTGCAGCACTGTTGATTTTACCCCAATATGTTTTGTTAAAATAACACACATACATTTCTTTTCCCACCAAAACACTATTGTATTGCGTTTCATTAACTGAAACTGTGCCAATTTCCACTATACTAAATTATCAGTCGTTAAACTAATGTAAAGTGTTTCAGTTCGCGATTAAAAAAAAACCGGATGTGACGATTTCCAACGTATTGAAAGAAGACGGCGCGAAGGAGCAAGGCGAATGCCGTCAGACCTACTACCAGCGAGGTAAGAAAATATAAAGTTATTCTAAAGGCAAAGTGTTTAATTTCTATTAGTGTTTGGGCTCTGGGATGCTTTTAATACATTAACTATTGAATATTGTGTGAATCTTTTTTATTTCGCCATTAATGGATGATTCCATGCGATTGAAAGATGCGGGTTTATTTGTAACATTGTTACTTGTGGAAAGTGGATGATTCTCTGTAGTGTATGCCGTTTAAACGTGAAAAACGTTTTACGTGACAGTGATATTAAAAGTCAAAACTCAGTACACACCTTAAACTAAATGTGCAGAAAAGCAGATGAATACAGCATATGAATGCAACGCGTTTAGTTGACGTAGGCTACACGTTCATATTCTGGGTTAATCGGTATGAATAGCATGTGTTTAAAACATGGAAGGAAAACGCTTATCGTGTAACTAAACGCATTGCGCTCATGTTTTGGGCTCATCTGCTTTTATTGGAATAGTGTTTCAGAGTTTGGTCTTTGATTATCACAGTCTTAGTATCCTTCACCGACAGGACTTAGGCTAAACCAGGATTAGGCATTATTTCAGTTAGGGCATTGTAGCTTTTATAAACGTAAACTAGAAAAAAACATTACTGGTGTGCATTTTGAGATAAAACAATGACATCCACATTTTAAGATATATCAGTACAAGTTGCTTTCAGTTAAAACAGCTAAAATATGCATTTTAGTCTAGGACTAGCTTAAGCCTCGTCTGTGAATATGGGGAAAAGCCTTTTATAATCTCCTAAAACCTCCCAGTGTAGTTTCTAAACTACGCAAGTCCCAGTAAAAATTCACTGAAGCAAGTACAAATAATGCCACATTCGCCCTGTAGATGCATATATTTTGAGTCTGACATTTTATCTGATATTCCTTTTTTATGACAGTTTTCCATTATGGTTTTTGGAGTTCGTCTTTGGTGAAATAAAGGAATGTCACAACTTTATTGAAGGAGAAAACTGTTTTGGCTAAGGTAAGTGAAGCACTGTATTGTATTTTTAGGATTTAATAAAAGTAGTTAGTTAGAACCCATGGCTTGGCACAATAAAACTGCTAAACCTGCTCTTCACAATTTTTTTTGTTTTAAATTTATCCCATTGGTGTCAACATTCGTATTCAAATTGAGGAGTTGTCCTTGGACAAAAAAATTAAACATCTCTTGGTGCCCACTACACAGGTATGAAGAACTACACTTATTAAAACCTTGTATTAACCCTTGTCGTTTGGGGGAAGTACACTCAGGGTCTTCGGGGTCTCCACAGACCCCAGGCAACAAAATGCAATTTTGTAACATAATACTTTTTTTTTTTTTTTTTTTAACAAATGTAATTTTACTGTTTATTAATGTTTTACTCCATGTTTGTACAGTTTTTGGAGGATTTATCTTTTTTTTTTTTAATTTATATAAATAAATTAAAATTTTTTTTTTTAAAAATAGGTTTTTATACAAAAACAGCTTTTTATGTAAAATTCACTTTATAAAAGACCCACATTTCTAAATTTAATTCATGGGAATAACATGAATAATTTGACATGGTTTAGTGTAACATTTTTGCCCATCTTTTGGAAAAAGCAGTTTTAAAAGTAAAAAAAAATAAAATTGTAATCATTTTTACTAGTAGATGGCTGCAGAGCTCCACTATTTGCTATTTGACTGACTGAAAGAATTTTCACAAGTTTTTTTTTTTTTTTTAGTTGGATTCATATCTAAATATTATGAAATCCCAATTATAACAATAAAGGCTAATTTTGTCAATTTAGTATTTTTTGTAATGGAAAAAAAAATAAGTTTTTCAATATTGTTACATTTTGAGACCCACTTAGAAAATGGACAAAATTCATCCTCAAAATCAACATTACTGAAAAACTTTTTTTTTTTTTTTCAGTACAAAAAAAATGCTAAACTTTGACAAAAAATAATTTTTATTGTTAGAATTGTGATTTCATAACATTTAGATATGAATCCAAAAAAAAAAAAAAAAAACTTGTGAAAAGACGTCTTTCAGTCAGTCAAATAGCAAATAGTGAAGCTCTGCAGCATTTACTGGATAAAGTGATCATTTTTTACCTTTAAAACTGCCTTTTTCAAAAGATGGGCAAAAATCTCACACTAAACCATGTCAAATTATCCATGTTATCTCCATGAATGAAAGTAAGAAATGTGGGTCTTTTATAAAGTGAATTTTACAGAAAAAGTTGTTTTTGTATATAAAAAAAATATTTTTATTTATTTTATTTATATAAATTTAAAAGATATGACAAATCCTCCAAAAACTGCACAAATATGAAGTAAAAACTAGGGCTGTCAAACGATTAATCACGATTAATCGCATACAAAATAAAAGTTTGAGTTTGCCTAATATATGTGGGTGTACTGTGTGTAATTATTATGTATATATAAATACAAACACATGCATGTATATATTTGAGATATATTTACAAGTATATGTATTTATTTATATTTTTATATAATTTATATTATATATAAATACATTTTTTTGTACATAAATAACATATTTCTCTTAAATATATACATTAATTTGTGTGTATTTATATATACATATTATTTACACACATTACTCACACATATATTATGCAAAATCAAACTTTTATTTTGTATGCGATTAATCACGATTAATCGTTTGACAGCCCTAGTAAAAACATTAATAAACAAAGTAAAATTACATTTGTTTTTTAAAAAACAATTTTGTTAAATTACATTTTGTTGCCTGGGGTCTGTGGAGACCCCAAAGACCCTGAGTGTGACTTTTTTTACTCTGATATAACAAGATATCACTCCAATTTTTTTTCTTTGTAGACGTAGAAAGTGTTAACAACTGTACAAAGTTTCAAGGTCATTTGGACAAAGAACATTTTTTTTTTATATTTGAGCAAACGTCGTTTGGGGTCTAAAAAGACCCTATAAGGGTTAAAGGGTTAGTTCACCAAAAAAATGAAAATTCTGTCATTAATTAATCACCCTCATGTCGTTCCACACACCCGTAAGACCTTCGTTCATCTTCAGAACGCAAATGATGATATTTTTGATGAAATCCGAGGGTATCTGATCTACTCCTAGGCAGTGATGTCATTGCACCTTTTGACATTCAGAAAGGTAGTTAAAAAAAATGGTTAAAATAGCCTATGTGACTGCAGTGGTTCAACCTTAATGTTATGAAGCAGTGGGAATACTTTTTTTGCACTAAAAACAAAAATAATGACTATATTCAACAATTTGAACTGTTGTCATACGTAGTGAACTAAGTGCAGACTGACTTGTTTACATCTGAATAACAGCTCATTATTGGCCGACTCCTGTGTCAGCATCAAATGCACATGTTCAGCTTCGGCCAATACGGAGTTGGCATTCGGATGTAAACAAGGAAGCCTGCACTAAATTGACTACGTATGATGACCATTCCAATTGTTGAATAAAGTCATTATGTTTTTGTTTTTGACCACAAAAAGTATTCTTATCACTTCATAACATTAAGGTTGAAGCACTGCAGTCACATAGGCTATTTTAACCATGTTTTTAACTACCTTTTTGGACATCAAAAGGTGCAATGACGTTTCTGCCTATGAGTGGATCAGATACCCTCGTATATCAGCAAAAATATCTTAATTTGTGTTCTGAAGATGAACGAAGGTCTTACTGGTATGAAACGACATGAGGGTGAGTAATTAATGACAGAATTTTTATTTTAGGGTGAACTAACCCTTTAAAACATATTCCCTCACTTGGTCATGAGCATGCATAAAAAAACAGATTGTTTATTTTAATTTTAAAGGGTAAAGGCTATATTTGGTTAATGTTATTTGCATCTTTAGGCTGGTGACATTGAAGTGAAGAGAGAGTGCATAATCAAATCTCTGTCTACACAAAAGAAGGCCCTAGCAGTCTGATTTGGGAGTATATGGTGAGTATATGTGCTTTTTAAAATGTTGTTTATTTTCAAGGATGCTAAATGCTTTGTTAAAGTTAATACACAGGAATTTAAGAGTACTGTTTTTTTTTTTTTTTTTTTTTTTTTTTTTTTTTATAAATATCCACCCTAGGATACAGATAGGAGGTGATTCAGAAGACTTTGATGGGAACTTAATTCATAAGACTTGAAGGTGCAGACATAGAAGAGAGCCTAGCAGATGTTGGAGTGGTGTTAAATGGGAAAACGGTTCTTCAGGACCTTAGCAGTGTCCCATATGCAACAACCATGCTGATGGGACTAATATATGGACTGAATTTGAGATACCCTTCTGAATTCAGGTATACTTTCAAGCACTGCAAAAGTTGATGGCAACAAGTTATCCAATAAAGTGCACTGAAGAGCACATTACCATCTGGACATTTTTGTAAATATAAAAAATAAAAATAAATCAATACAATTAAATTTTTTTATTTTATTATCTTTTTACCAGGTTTTTTACCAAGTAAATTTTTTTTACCAGGTTGGTTTTCACTTTTCTGAGCAGAAACCTTTCGACTCTAACATGTGCAAATACTTTTTACAGTCTGATGTAAAAGTAATTTTAGATCAAGTTTAAAGACTCTTGATTGTAATGACTGTTTAAAACACTGTTTTATTGCAACTGACAAATACAGTTTGATAACTTGTTACATTGTCTTTTTTTTGTCTCTACAAGGCAATCACACACAAAAAAATGCTGCTTTGAAGGGTGTTACTTTAAATAGAAATCACTGAGTTAAAGTAACAAAAACTAATTGGATGGAACCACTGTCCATAATTTAATTGTGTTATTTGAAACAAATCTCTTTGTGTTGGTTGAATGAAACATATTTGGCCAGTTTTAAATAAACTAAAGCATGTTCACTAAACTTAACCAATTTAAGTTACAGGGAAGCAATTACATTGATTTGGTTGGACATTACTATTTTAAATAGATTCGTCCTCATTCAGTTGTGTTGTCACAACACAGGAAGTTTACATAGATTCAAAAAATTCCATTAATGTTAATGAAAAACAATTTGCTTGTGTGGAACCACTGTCCATAATAAAATTAAGTAGGTTTAAAGAGTCATTTTTTTGAGTGTACGTTTAAGTGTACTATAAGTGTAACAGTAGTAAACTTTAACTAGTTCACAGCTACGTTTCTCATTTGTACTGCATCTGTACTAAAAGTGAACTTATACTAGTATACTAGTAGTTTACTATTTTAATACTAGTAGTAGCTACATTTTTAGTATACGAAAGTACACTTTGAAATATACTCTCAGTAAACTGCTAGTTTAGTGCAAGTATACTTTTAAGTTTTCTTTAAGTGAACATGACATCACACTTATAGTTTACTTTTTATATATTATTTTTGCACTTTAAGCATACTTCTATGTTCCTATATTTAGGTATTATTTTTTATACTTGAAATACCTTGAACTGTACTTTAACTCTTTCCATTTTAAAAAACATTTTATTCTAGCTTCATGAATCCTTTTTATCAACACTTAAATATAAGTTTAATTTTTTTTTTTTTTTTTTTATTTAAAGTAGATCGAGTCCATAAACAAGTCCACATATAGGCCAAATATACTTAGACTTTTGTCAAGTATACTTTAGTGCAATTTTGAGTATATATCTCAGAAGTACATAAAGTATATTTCTGAGAAGTATATAAAGAGTAGACTCAAAGTATACTTTCTTATTTTTAGTTTAAAAGGAGTATACTAATTGCACACTTGAATAAACTTCTTTTTCGTAAGGGTCTGCATGTCCACTGTTTCTTTCAGTGCTGTTATTATAAGTTCAAACAAAAACCCAAAGCATCTGTGTGGACAGTAAAGTTTCATTGACCTTAAAAGAAACACTCCTGCTGAAAATACACACAGCTTAGAAAAACATGAAAGTTAATGCTGCTGGTTGATCAAGGAAAGCTGGTTAAATTAGGTGTAGAAACACCAGCATCAAAATTTGTTGTAATGTCAAGTTGCCATTACTAAAACAGTATGATGTATGACCTTAATTCAGCAGTTTCATGTTGTTTGACTGCTGCTCTTCATAAGCTTGTTTTGCAGTGTGCAACTTTGACAGTTCTTAGTAAAAATTCTTGAGATATTCATGTCCACATTCAGTTTTAAATTAATTTAAACAAACTGCACATAACATTTAGTGTGTCTGTGTGAGTCTTGCTGTGTAAAGCACTCTTTCTTCTATTGCAGGCATATAGCTAAGATTTTACTAACGCCCAGGCCATCCAAGGCGTAGATGAGTTTGTTTCTTCATTTGGAGAAATTGAGCATGGATCCTCTGCAGCGAACAGCTGATAAAAACATCACACTAGTCCATATGACTCCAGTCCATCAATCAACATCTTCTAAAGTGAAAAGTTGCATGTCTGTAAGAAAAAAATCCACGGTTTAAAGTTAAAGTGTCTTAATGATCAATTTGTTTCTTACAGACAAGCAGCTTCTAATTTCTTTGTGATTGATATGAGTTTCAGCTGATGCTTTTCCCATTTTGAATCAAATGTAAACATTCAAATAAATACAATACTCACATAATCCGACGCATGCATGCAGTATGCATGACGAACATTTTGTAAAGATCCATTTTGAGGCTTATATTAGCTGTGTAAACTTTGTTTATGCACCGTTTAAGGCAAGCGCGAGCTCCGTGGGCAAGGGAGCGTGAGCATTTAAAGGGGAAGCAGCCTGAATCGGCGCATTTCTAATTATGCCCCAAAATAGGCAGTTAAACATTTTTTTAAAAATCTATGGGGTATTTTGAGCTGAAACTTCACAGACACATTCAGGGGACACCTTAGACTTATATTACATCTTGTAAAAAAACGTTCAATGGCACCTTTAAGATAAAGGAAATGTGTGTGTGTGTGTGTGTGTGTGTGTGTGTGTGTGTGTGTGTGTTTTGTACTGGGGCAAATGATGTTGGGGAAGCTTTTGGAAGTTTTAAAGTGCATTATTGGTATTGAATACCTGAGTTGAGTTGAGGCGGGACTCGGCCGTTTTAAAGGTCCCGTTTTTCGTGGTTTTTTGAAGCTTTGATTGTGTTTATAGTGTGCAATATAACATGTGTTCATGTTACGCGTGTAAAAAAAAAAACACAGTATTTTTCACATAATTTACTTCTCTGTATACCGCTGTTTCCACTGTCATAAAAACGGGCTGATGACTTCCTTGTTCTATGAAGTCCCTCCTTCAGAAATACGTAACGAGTTCTGATTGTGCCAGCGGTTCCTGTGTTGTGATTCGACAGCAGCTTAGCGAACCTTGCCCGGAAAGGTCACGCCTCTTACCATAACGTGGAGATGCACGCGCTCAGTGTTATTGTAAACATGTCTTTAATTTTACCCTATCAATTTGAGCCGGAATCAGACCCGGTGATTGGACTGCGGGATGAAAATAACAGCGTTTCGACGACATGGCGACAAACACACTCTACAAACGCAACTCTTGTGTATTCCTGTGGGCGGAGGTTAGTCAAAAAACTGTTTTAGTGACGTCATTAAAGAAGGAAGTAGAGGGATGTAGTCCAAACTGGCCGTTCGATGTAGGCGACTTCTGTTAAATAAAATATCTCGCTTGGCATTGAACTTTGAGCTTTAAAATTTTACAGATTTTATTTATACTCTAACAACAACATTACACACTAACTAAAGTTTGAAACATGGGATCACGAAGAACGGGACCTTTAAGACCCAACCCGTTCGGCAATCGACAACGGTGAGGGCGATAAGACAGTGCAGCAGTTAATTCCTCTTTATTCGATGAACTGAAGACCTGAGGTAGAATGCCAGCGAGTGGTTCAGGCAACGCTCTCCAGATGGCATCAGAGACGAAGGATCAAACGAGCTCAGCAGACAAACACGGAAGCGATAGGACCGAGCACTTGTGGTCGTCCGTGCCAAGAAGATCCATCAAAGTGGCAGGTACATAATTCCTCTGTAATGTACCTTAGGTCATTTATTAGCTCAATTTAATTGTTAAAAGGAATAAGAATTTAATCAACTGTAAATGATTTACTGTAAATGATTCAGAATTAATATTTAACACTTCATCAATTATTCGTCCAGCGAAAATTGAGGTTAGAGTATTTTACCAATTCTGGATAAAATATTATTCTGTGGTCAACAGTAGCAATATTTTATTATGGTTATTGTTATTATAATTATTATATTATTATAAGCAAGAGGTAACTTGATCTTTAAGTCTAAGGCAGTAATTTGACACACAAGAAACTCGTATATGTGAAAATCAAAACAAGATTTATTGACTACTTCTAATGATTACAGGAAACTAAGGCTAAACACACACACACACACACACACACACATACATGCACACACATTCGCGGAGTTGATGAGTTATGAAAAGTCCCAAGTTCAGTGCTAACTTAACTTATAACCTGAGGAAAATCACAAAAGCAGAGCTTTGGCTTGATTCTTTAGGTTTAAAGGAGTTTCACCAGTTTCCAGCAAGAGAGAGAGAAGTTTGCTTGTACCTGCGTTTGCTCTGACAGCTGAGGTAATCGGGTTGTTCCGTGACTCGTGTACAGCGGAATCCCGTTCTGGATTGGCTGTCTTTCAGGTGACGTCTTCTCGGGAAAGCCCTGTGGGTTGCGCGGAAGCTTTGAAGGATGTTGCTGTTCTGATCTGAGCGTCTGGCTTGAGCGGCTCTCTTCTTGGGAGACTTTGGTCAGATATTTCACAGAGGGTTTTGGAGTCTGGATGTGACGGCTGTTGATCAGCGGCGTGGCTCGTAGTTGAAATCGGCGGCTGTTAGATGGAAAATCAGCCCCGATAAAGGATCTTCTTAACTTCTTCTGTTCAGCATGACCCAAGCAACTTTTCAGCCGTGGTCAAAGTATTTCTGACCGACTTCTGACTTCCAGCTTCTGACTCTGACCTATTTCATATTTCTCAACTGACGTTAGCTTGTTCGGACAGCATAGTTTTAAAGGAGCAATTCTGGCTCCATCCTTCAGATGCGATCCTCCAATGAGACGTTGCTACGGAGATTAGACACGCCTCGTCTATTGTCTATTGATCACATCGCGTGATATCTGCAGAACATTCTCCTGTTTTATTAACAACTTTATAAAGTTTCTTAATATTTTCCTGATACTGAATTTCAATGTTTCATTCACACAGAATTACAGAGAATTATAAATTCTGCATTTAGAGCTCAAACACGACACACTTCTTACACACATATTACTAGACTGACCTAATTAAAAACAATGATTACAAGAGAAAGAAAATGCATACGGGAATACAAACATACAATGAATCCAACATGTTAGTAATCACATCATATCAAGTGTTATTCTGGATATAGTTAATACTTTAAGTAATCGACAATTGTCCCTTTTGAGATTCAAGATTGAGTCCTTAAGCATAGTTTAAACTTTGACCGGAGTCACGAGTGACCGGGTCAGGATGGATTGCTCACACAAGGGAGGTATTGATAGGACAGATTCGTCTTTAAATCCGTTGATGGGTGTTTTCCTGTTCCGTCCGATAATACAAGAGGGTTTTGTGAGAGAATCAATAGATTTAATGTGATCGGACCCACGTGATAGGTTCTGATTAGTTTATTGCTGATGAGCTAAGAAGTCCTTTAGACAGAGTCCTTTGTTAAAAGAAGTCACGTCATCACTTCTGTTAAGGCTAGGTGTTTCCTGTCAGGAAATGGATCTTTTGGACCAAATGAAGCTTTGTTCAATCATGCCTCTGGCTGATAAAGCCATTTGGTAACGTCTGTCGAACGGGTCCCTACACCTCTTTCAGTGATGTACTCTTTCAACGGCTCTGCTCCATCGTAGTTCTGACTGGTGACGCGGTGCGCAATGACAGATGGGTGATTTTACCCCTCTACTGCCTGTGAAGTGATGTATCGATGTTCCCTTATTCCCTATGCCGTTTGCAGTGCACTTCGAACTGAACACGTTCGCTCCCTTCGGAATGGAATCTCACTTAAGATGGCGAAATACCCTGTGAAGTCCACTTACGGTCGAATGGAACGCACCTTCAGTGTCTCAGGGGTTGACGGTTGGGTCGCTAGTAGGTGTTTCCATTACTGGTTGCCTAGTAACATTCACAAATGTCATTCCATGTTGTTCACATCAAAGTTTTCCTTCCACTAAAACATTCTGGAGGGAAAGATCACATTCAAATGGAATCAGTGCATGAAACGTATAATATAAAGGCCATCTTTGGCATTTAGGCTCTTTATAATAAGCAAGTCTCTGGCTATCAGGCTCCACGTATCCATTCAGACTCACATCCCGTATGAAGACCACTGCCTGGTGCAGGAGCTGTGGTTTAATGAGGTCAATTTCCAGTGGCACATTAGGCTGGAGTGAAAACAGGCACTAAGGCACTGCAGTATCTGACAGGAGATGAATCGCGTCTGCTTCATCGTCTTCACTCATATTGGCAATAGCAGAGTTGAGAACGTTTTTCAAGTGAGCAGTGAGTTTTGGAAGCTGAGTCGCTGGACACACCTACATGTTGTTGCCAAATGTCATCATTACTTGTGTCGCCAGCAGTTGGTCGCTCTTCATAAATTTGAAACCGAATATAATCAAGTCACTTGTCACTGCCTGTTGTTGGCAGTTTGAACAATGTTTTAATGCCAGTTCGTTTAGGAGATGCACCATTATCAGCGTCCATCTACAGTGTCAGTCTGCTTAGGGGACGAGTCTTCTACAAACCACCATCACCATCATCCTGTAAGAAAACAGATTCACAGAACGTAAAAGAAATGAAGAGGATTGATGTTTAATAAATGCACAAAATACCAGACTTTGAGTACTGTCTGTTTAACCCTTTCAAGTGTGAGTTTAAAATATTCTAACTGTCCCCCCAGAGTGAGTTTTTTTAAGGCAACCGTTATTTTAGAACGTCCATGGCGACGCATCTTGCGTGTCACGAGCGCTGAACGCAGCCACAATAACACTGTATGACAGATGGATCGCTATTATTTTGTTTTTCCTTTTTTATTTAAAATATTCGCAAACTTGCTTACCATGTTATCAACTATCTGATATTACGATCCTCAAATATGTGTAAGTGAGTGTGTTTTGTCATTTAAAAACCTTTATAAATGATCTTTATCTTGAACTATAATGCGAGATGGGCGCCGCCTTCTTAGTTTGCGCTGCAGTTGAGTCCTGTCAGTCGGATTTACAGCAGGTGAACTGATCAGTTTCTCCTGAAATATAAGTGGCTGGTGAACTGGAAGAATAATAGAGTGAACTTTATAGTTACTTAGACCCATTATGTGTGTCTGATATGAATAAATGTCAGCATTTATATATTTGAATTCACTGTTATTGCTGCTTTCACTGATGTCTGACATCAGTGTGTATTTTATAAACTCTAAATGTATTGTTTTAATGGTGCTTAAGCATATTTTAAACGTCTGAAACTTTAAAAGAAACATTATGTGGCTGAAAACACTGCATAGATGTGATATATGACAAGAGCTGAGCGCGTCCGTCTCACAGCCAAAGCGCGAAAGCACAGTTTGAATCTGGCAGTTATGTGATGTCACTGAACGTTCAAAATCCCATATGTGGGACTGTACCGCTTGAAGGGTTAAGTCTGACGTCACACATCATAATTCTCAAACACTCCCCAAAAGCAGATCCCAAAAGCAACAAACGGTGCAAATACACTCACAGCTTTAAAAAAATCTAAATCAAAAATCAACCTAACCATTTTCATATCAAAACCTCAGATGGTCAGACAGTGATTTGTCCTTAAATATATATATATATCACACACTATTCAGGAAGCCCACACCCCAAAAAACAGCATCATGTGATATTTTGTTTGCATATAATTACAAACAATCTGCACACCTGATATGCTTGAAATACTGTATCGGTAAGCATTAATAAGAGTATTGGTTACTGATGTCCTTACTAGCCATTGCACTTTTTGTTTTCATATTATAGGTAATTTAATTTATTCAGGAGATAAATTGTGTTTTATTATTTTTGGCACTGCCTCATCTGGCAATTAGTTTGCATAATTAAAAATAATAATAATAAAAATGTTTTACAGTTTACATTTACATTACATAGACATGCTATAACACCATATGTTAAATGCAAAAATAGATTTATATAATTAATTATATAACTACATAAATATATAAATGTATTCATACACTGAAAGGAATTTGGAAATTTATAGGAAATTTCACAAATAATCACTAAGAAACCATGTGAAATTAAATGTGAAATTTTGAAGTACAAAGACTGAAATAGTTTTATCCATGTAAAATACAATAATAATCTTTTGTTGGTTTTACAACTTTGACTATTTTTTTTACAGTGTAGTTCTTTTAAATATTCACTTTGCACAATCAGCTGTATGTAATACTTACAGTCTGTTGTACTTGTGTATGGCTCCTGTTCCCATGGCGACGGTAAACCACAGGAACAGCAGCAGCTGCAAACACCAGCAGAACACCAACAACAACTATTGCTGCTACAGCACCTGAAGACAGACCTGGATCTGGAACAATAGAGACAGACAGACGTTATTACTGGATTTAGGAACACTGAACTACATTTTAAAATTCCTCAAGAGAAAGTGTGATTGTACTCACCAATTACAGAAACCCTGAAGCTCTTCACACTGGTGATGCTGACGCTGCGTCGACGACGGCGCTGGATGCTGATGTGACTGCTGGTGATCTCTAGTTTATATTCTCCAGAGTCTGTGGTTCTGGTGTTCATGATGGTCAGAGATCCAGTCTGATTCACTTTAAGTCTGTCTCTGAATCTCTCATCACACTGAACATCTGTACAGATCTTACTCTGATCTCCAGTGATTTCAGTGATGAGAATCTCATTAAAATGCCAAGTCAGTAAATCGTTTGGGTTTTTCAATGCACCAGCATATAAAGTAACAGGTTCTCCCTCCTTCACTGACACGGTCTTCAGTTCATCTCGTTCAGCAGCAGGAACACCTGAAACATATGATTACAATTATAGCTTCTCAATATATCCAACAACGTGGGGACACAAAGTAAATCAGGGCTGCATTATCATTTTCATTGACTATAATGCCAAACCAATTTGTTTTAAAATGACCCATTCACAATTTGAGTAATAGTATTTTTTATTTTTTTTATTTTTTTTTTGGCTAATGGCCACGTACACACTGCAGCTAAATTTGGTTGTCAGTTTAGTGCTTAATCCCGTTTTCTACACACACACAGAGTTCAGTAAAATACGGGAATGACAACTGCATTCTACAACCGAATTAACTCCCGAAAAATACAGGTAGTGACAACCGCATTTACAGAAATTCAGTGCATTGTGTACAGAACTGAACTCAACAACTAGTTGTTAATGACATTTTCAAAGTGCACTGAAGATGTGCCTCTCTTCTGTATGCACAGTGAATCACAGGGAAAGCAGTACAAGCACAGGCAGATTAACCATATGGTTAATTGGGTAAGTGCAGAGGGGCACCACACAAATATTTTTTTCACTGGTAAGACAAGCAATGCATTCACAAATATCATTCAAGCCATATACTTTCATCAGAACATTCTAAAATTCCTGAATGTTTTGTTGAAATTTTCCCCACCGTAATATCAGCAGATTTGAGTTTTTAGCTTTATTTTCAATTCAAAACCTCACAAAATGATGGCACTTTTCCACTGCGTGGAATGACTCGGCTCGGTTCGGTTCATTACAGCCCCCTTTACTTTCGGTTTGCATTTCCACTGCAGTTCAGTACCACTTCAAAGTGGGTGGGATTATAAGACTGATCGTATAATTGTGCTGCCTCCACTGCCATGGATCCGCTCCTCGGCTACCAACAAGTCACTTTGTGCACAAACCACGATACAGCCATTTCTTTTTTCAAGTTGCGTGCAACGGTTGTTTAAAGCAAGTCGTTTAAAACAAGTCGTGCAAATAAATGATACTGTGGTGGCTGTTACTGACTATTTAAATCTAGCAGTTTTGGTGTCTTGTGTTTCAAATCCAATGACGCTGGTAGTGACAATTCTCTCTGACCAATCAGTGATCTGCAGTGTTTTTTTTTATTTTTTATTGAAGGTAACATTGGGTACAAACGTGTAAAACCATCAATATACAAGCAAATATTTATACAGACATACCATACCAGAAACAAAGAACAACAACAAAAAAATAAATAAATTAAAAAAAACAAAAAAAAAAAAAACAACATACATACATAGAGGTGGAAAAAAGAGAATATTAAGAGGATTCGGGAAATAGGTCATAATATTTATACAAAAGTTTTCCATTCTTCTTGTTCTTTACAAGCTTGTGTGATTTAAGAAGCATATTAAGTTCCAAAATATAATGTTTAAAACATAAGGAAGACTTATTAAATTTCTGCTTGTGTATAAAGAACTTAGCATTTAAGATTATAAAATTTAATACAAACTCCAGGGTGCCATCTTGTGGGAAACAAAAGTAACAAATAATATCTTTCAGGGTGAATGAGTGAGTTATATTTTGAGATTGGAGAAAGTGAGTACCCAAATCTTCCCAAAACCTTCTGGTAACTGGACAATTAAAGAATAAATGAGGAATGGTTTCAGTGTCCTGTTTACAAAAGCTGCAGCATGTGTCAATGTCTCGAAACTTAGCAACAAAACAATTTGTAGGGTAAATGTTATGTAAAAGTTTAAAGTTCCTCTTTAGCTTTATTAGAGATACAGTATTTGTGAGGAATCAACCATGTTTTTTTCCAATTTATTTCACTTATTAAGGAATTCCAATAAAACATACCCCTTGGAGCAATGGAGTTACTCTTTTGCAAATGTCGGCGAATGTGCTTATTGTTACATTTTTTATCAGACAGTTCTACACCATCCAACATAAGTGAAGGCTGTCTGATATCTTTGTTTCCATAGCTCAGATGATTTTTAATTAATTGTCTAATTCCGATAGGGATGGCATCAGTGATAGCTTTAAAGTCTTTAAAAGGTATTGGGAAATCATGAGCTTCCATAAACTGTTCATAAGAGAGCATGGCGCCAGAATCATCAAATAAGCAGAGTACATGGTTAATTCCTCTATCGAACCACTTAGGGAAGAATACTGATTTATTCCTAATAAGAATGTCGCTGTTGCTCCAAAGGAGAGATTTGTGTGGTGAGAAGTTGTGATTGAAGGATAATCTCCAGGCCAAGAGGGACTGTTGATGGAAGTTGGACAGTTTAATAGGTAGTTTATTTGGTAGAAAATTACACTTTAGAAGAAACGAGAGCCCACCTAGTTTATTAAAAATAAAGTTCGGAATAAAGAAAAAAATAGAATCAGGATTTCGAATGCACCTTTTTAACCAATTAATTTTGAATGTGTTGACCACATCTATAAAATCCAAAATCTCTAGACCTCCCTTTTCTTTAGGGTTAGAGAGAACATTCTTTTTAAGCCTATGAGACTTGTTCTTCCAAATGAAATCTAAAAAGGTCTTGTTGACTTGATTAGCAGTTGAGTCCTTTACAAATAGAGACAAGGAAGGGTAAACAAAGCGAGAAAGGCCTTCTGCCTTGGAGAGTAATACTCTACCTAAGACGGACAAGTCTCTTTGTAGCCAGCAGTTGAATATTAATTTGGTTTTCTGTATCCTATTCGAAAAATTTAAGTTCTGTCTAACTATAATATTTTTACATACATGTATACCTAAATATTTTACATTCTGTTTAACTGGAATGTTATCAATAGCAGAGTCACTACAACAATGAAGTGGCAACAGCTCACACTTGGATCGATTAAGCCTTAAACCAGACGCATAAGAGAATTTCTCCACCAATTCAAAGACAACACTCAACTGGTCCTTGTTGTTCAAAAAAATGGTGGTGTCGTCCGCCAGCTGTGAGATCTTTATTTCTTTTCCAAAAATCTTTATTCCTTCAAAATGTGCTTCCTTTACTAAGTGTATAGCTAGTAGTTTGGTTACTAAGATAAATAAAAAGAGAGAAATGCTGCATCCCTGTCTGACCCCCCTATTAATCTGAAATCGTGGAGAAGTATTTTGATTAATTATAACAGAACTATTTATATCTTTGTAGAACATGCTGACAATGTTGATGAAAGGGCTTCCAAAACCAAATGCCTTGATGGCTTGTATTAAAAAGGGGTGTTCGATTGTGTCGAACGCTTTGTAAAAATCAAGAAACAAAATGAAGGCGTCAGAATCAACATTGTCAGCATAGTCAAGCAAGTCTAAAACAAGCCTTATGTTATTGCTTATGTGGCGGTTTTTCATGAAACCCGTTTGAGTTTCTGCAATTATTGAATTTAAATCCGATTTTAATCTATTTGCATATACAGAGGCCAGAATTTTATAATCTATAGTTAATAATGTGATTGGACGCCAATTATCAATTAAGTGAGGGTCTTTACCAGGTTTCGGGATCAAGGAGATGATGCCTTGCTTCATTGTTGTGGTCATTTCCCCTTGATCAATACACTCCCTAAACATGTGCATTAAAGGGAGTTGAATAAGCTCCCAGAAATGAATATAGAACTCCGCTCCTAGCCCATCTATCCCGGGAGATTTTCCTTTCTTCATAGCAAACAAAGCATTTTTAACCTCATTTAAAGAGATATCAGTGTCACAAGATGCTTTATAATCTTCACTAATAATAGGGATACTGTGCTGAATTTTTTCAAAAAAAACTTACACTTTCTTCTCTGTTAAAATTAGATTGATATAAATTACCATAAAACGAGCTAACAAATTTAGAAATGTGAGTAAGATCCTTAGAAAGGGTGCCATCAATGTAGAGCTCAGTTACAGAATTTCTTTTAGCATTCCTTTTTTCTAAAGCAAAAAAGTAGTTGGTGTTCTTTTCGCCCTCTTCCAGCCACTTAGCCCTTGATCTAATAAATGCCCCTTTTGCCATTTCTGTATATATTTGGTCTATCTGAATTTGGATGGCTTTTAGCTCAATTTCTTCTTCTGGGTTAATGTTTCCTTTTGACATTAATTGAGTTAACTTATTCATCAAGACATGTTCTGACTTATATTTTTCTTTCTTTATTTCCTTAGATCTTTTTATAGCCAATTGTCTAATTTTATACTTGAAGTACTCCCACTTTTTCTTATGTCCATTATTAATGTCAATCTCGAAGATCTCTTTCGCTAGAAGCTTAACAGATTCATTAAAGGAGTCGTCACTCAAAAGAGTATTGTTAAATTTCCAATAACCTCTTATGCCCGATTGCGGGTCAATGGAGCCTAGTTTCAAAATAATTAAGTTGTGGTCCGAAAGGGGTGCATAAACATGTTTAACCTCATTAACAAATTGAAGAGCAGAAGAAGAAACCAAAAATAAATCAATTCTCGACTTCAAAGTTAGACTTCTATTACTCCAGGTGAAATCTTGGATGCCTGGGTTAAAAAAAACGCCAAGCATCAGTCAAGGATAGTTCTGAGCACAGAGAAGAGATTAAAACACTTCCTTGGGAGGAGCGAGCCGCTCTAGGTGGGTATCTATCCTCTATTTCGTCAGGGCATTCATTGAAATCCCCAGAAAGAATTATAAAGGCATTTACGTATTTTCCCCTCAGATCCCTTAGCTTTCCAGTAATGGTATTGAATAAGTTTTTGTTGTCAAAGTGTGAATTAAATCCATATACATTACAAACGACGAAAACTGTATTGTCCTGCTTAACTATTATTATTATCCATCTTCCGTCACTAGAGGGCACAACTTCCAAAATATCCCCCTTGAAACCATGCACAAGGATTGAGACACCCGCAGAATGATTAGAACCATGACTAAAGTGAACAACGTTACCCCATTGAGCTTTCCAGAACCTTGTATCAGAGTCACAAGAGTGCGTTTCCTGTAATAAAATCAAGTCAGCATCAGACCTTTTACAGAATAAAAATAATGCTTTCCTTTTTGTTAAGTCCCGAATACCTCTCACATTTAAAGATAAGACATTAAAACGTTTAAACAAAAAGTCCATAAAAGAACAGAGATATAGAACAGAAATTACCTGAAAGTGCTATTGAACGCAAAAAGTATGCAAAGATCTTACAAGAAGGTGATGATAACCTGCCTTAAAATAGCAAGAACCCTGTTGTACAAGTAGCCGTCAACTTAGAAACAAGAACGTTCAAGACGGCTGCACTTATAGTAAATGAAACCGACATGATCTCATTTAAAGCCCGACAAGGAGATAATATATAGTTGTATGAAGAGAAGAAAAAATAACAACAAAAAAACCAAAGTAAAATCTGTTAAGGTAGCACTAGTATTAAGTGCTCAACCATCTCAGTCTGTAACGGGCGCTGGCGGTGTGTTCATGCCTACCTATGGCTTGGTAAAAGAAGATGCTCAGCCAACGAGGCTATTCCGGACAGTCAATAACTTTTCCATTGATGACAGCCGAAGCACCTCGGAATGAAGCCTTTTTCCCTTCTTCACGCGCCTTCTTGATCAAAGGCCAGAGCTTCTCCCGAGCCGTTCTGTCCTCCGGAGAAAGAGCTTCGGTAATCCTGAGACGATTCTCTTGCAGATACTGAGAGTTTTTAGCTTCTTTCCAGACGGCATCACGAAGGCGACGCAAGGCAAACAAAACTATAGTTGATCTCGCAGCGCCGTCATCTCTCAGTTTCCCCACGCGATGGACGATGTCAATTCCTAGTTTCAAGTCTTCACGAAGCTTTGGTGCCATTTTCCCAAGGATGTCGATTATCTTGCCTCTGATGTCTTCATCTCTTGACTCCCTTACGCCGTGCATCTTAAGCGACCACCTTCTACTGTAGCGTTGACACTCAGCAACAGCTTCTCTCAGGTGCTTATTTTCTTCTTGGAGCTTTGTATTGGCAACTTTCATTTTCTCCAGTGTTTGCTTGTGTTGTTGAACATCCAGTGAAAGCTGTTTGACAGTTGTTGTCAGCTCCTCAACACGTTTGGAAGTAGCTTCAGTAGTTATGCCTATAGCAGAGACTCTCCGGAGTGTTTCATCCTGCTTGCTGGTCATGGCTCGTATCGCCTCCATGAGTTCAGCATTAGCCGTCTCCCAGTTTCGCCCACCTGACTGAGATTCACGACTCCTTTTCTTGGCAGGCTTCTCTGGTGTCTCCACCGCCAAAATGGGAAATAAATCAGTGTCTGACAATGGCTCTGGGGTGGTTTCATACCAGCACATTTCGTCTCCACTCAAAGGATTCTGGGCTACCGACTCTTGAGACTGGTTATCTTCCATGTTTAGCGGCACGTGTAGAGAAATCGTTGAACTTTTAGTGTTCCTCTTTTTCTTTTTAGACTTGGGCATTCGAGGTAGCCTACAATTACTACGTCTTGCTATATGATCGTTTTTTTTTTCTTCCCCTCCTCTCCTTTTTAAGGTTCTGCCATCAAATTATTTTAAAAAATGGCAGTAATATCATAAACCCTTCGAAATTGCTCGCAGAGCGACAAGCACACGTCCTCCTACAACGCTGCCATCTTGGGAGCCTCATCTGCAGTGTTTACTTGTCACATTTAGTACCACTGAGGTGGTACTATTTAAAGGCCCGCTGAAGTGTCTTGGAACGAGCAGAATTATTCAGTGTGTTGACGTAATTTCAACTGAAACAGGAAGACAGGGCGATATATCGAACAACCCGTCTCTTTTTTAAAATAGTGAATAGTGTTTAGTTTATGTTACAGCTCTGTAAAACCTCAGTTTCCTTCGAATCTCCATCTGTTTCTCCACCAAATGGGTCCGATACCTTTTGTGGTCTGTTCTGACTAGCGCACATGATCCGCTCTGTGCTCTCCTGTCTCTGGACCAGAGCAGACTGTGCTCACACTCCGCCGGTGAAAACGGACTTCATTCCCATCAAAGAAAAACATATTTATACTGTCTGAATCGTTCCCTATTCTCTATATAGTGCACTATGTGCCATTCACCGTGTAGAAACCATGTCGATTTCTGAAGGATCAAGTGACACTGAAGACTGGACTAATGATGCTAAAAAAAAAAATGCAGTTTTGCTTAACAGAAATAAATTATATTTTGAAGTATATTAAAATAGGAAACCAATATTTTAATTGTGATAATATTTTACAATAATATAGGTTTTTTTTTTTCTTTATTTTTGACTTCTTGCAAAACATAATAGTTATATATATATATATTTTTTTTTTTACATTTGAGCCCCTGCCCCAGAGGAACTCTCTGCACATCCCTGCAGTTTTGTTTAATCGCTCCACAGAACAGAATCCCAACACATCTGTGACTTATTTTGATCAAATTGGAGCCAACTTTTCTTGTGCTTTTGGGTCAGTAGTTTGTGTACATCTTGGAGTTCTGGCATGGAAACCGCATGCGTTTAGTACGCACCTTACAAACTCAAACCTCAGTGCCTGTTGCCACCAAGTTTTGCTGCAGGTCTTTTGCAGTCACTTGAGGGTTTTTCTGAACCTGCCTTCTCAGAAATCTGGTTGCAGCCATTGACAGCTTCCTTTTTAGCCTGTCCAGGTGTGTAACCACTGTTCCTTTACATCTGAACTTGTGATGCTCCCATCAGTGTCTCTAGAACAATTTTGTGCCTTCACTATCTTTTGTATCCTGTTCCTTGTTTGTGAAAGACTTAAAGTGTTAGTTCACCCAAAAATTTAATTTCTGTTATTAATTACTCGCCCTCATATTGTTTCTTAACCCACAAGACCTTCATTCATCTTCGGAACACAAATTACGATATTTTTGATGAAAACCGAGAGCTCTCTTCTTGCTGGCATTGTTTTTATGTACAGTACTTTTCCACAGTCTCTGTTGTTATTGAAGTAGTTTCTAGATGTTCCCAAAAGTTTTGGTGATTTTGGTAAACACCAATACCAGTTGTTTAAGGCAGTGTTGGTACAAACCTTACATTGGGTGGTGGTCTAATAAATTTGTTAAGCACTGTATATGTATATGCATATATGCATTGTGGCACATCTTAGGTACACATGTCTGGTAAGAGAGCATTTTCATGTTTTTTTTTTCTTACACTGTAGTAGCTATTAGTACACTATTCTTAAGAAATATCCAATATATTCTGAATTGTTTGTTGTTTTTGTTAGTTATTTTTACTGTGGGACTGAAGTTTAAACGAATTCAGTCAAATGGGTCCATATAACGTGCTTTTTTAAAAATATTAAATAACTCACCATGAACAGCAACACTGAAGGTCTTTTCACTGATGCTGCTGCTGCTGAAGATCTGTAGTTTATAACGTCCAGAGTCTGTGGTTTTGATGTTCATGATGGTCAGAGATCCAGTCTGATGATCCAGCTTCAGTCGGTTTCTGAATCTTTCATCACACTGTTCATCTTCACAGATCTTACTCTGACCTCCAATGATTTGAGCGATGCGAGTTTCATTGAAATACCATCTAACTCTGTCTTGTTGATTTGTTTTAGCATCAGTGAGTAGAGTGACTGAATCTCCCTCCATCACAAACATGTTTGTATCAACATCAGAAACACCTAAAAAAATGAACAAATAATAATAAATCTAATCTGGGACAGTAAAACAAAAATGTATAACAGAAAAGTGCTGTTAAAATGTTTTTTCTACTGATCATAAGATTGACTCTTAGACCCCTGATGAATATTAGACCACTGAAGTAGTGTTGTCAAAAACATTAATATTTTCGATACATATCAGGGCTCCAGACTAACATATTTACTAGGGGCACTGTAGCCCCTTACTGAAAATTTTAGGAGCACAAGCAGAAAATTTAGGGGCACACCTTAAAGGGGTGGTTCATTGCGATTCCACTTTTGTAACTTTAGTTAGTGTGTAATGTTGCTGCTTGAGCATAAAAAGTATCTGCAAAGTTACAGCACTGAAAGTTCAATGCAAATGGAGATATTGTCTTTTAAAGTTATGGCAGTTTAATGGCGTGGCGTTTCCGGACGCTTCAGCAAATCACAATACACTGGGCCCGCTAACCAATCTGAGCACGTTGCATATTTAAGGAGTTGCTTCATAGAACCAGGAAGTCAAACGATCTGTTCAGATGACAACGGAAACAGAGGTGTAGAATAAAGGAAAAATATATGAAAAAAAACAAAGCATTAAGACATGTTAGACTGCGCCCCAAAAACATAATCAAGCCTAGAAAAAAAAAAAAAAAAACACTGAACCACTCCTTTAAATCGAGCTGCAGCGCCGTTATTCACATTTCCCCCCATTTTGAATGTGTTACTGACAAATGACTTGGTAATAAATAGACTTACAGAAATTACAATGTGCAATCTTAGTTTGCAAGGCTCCAGATTAACATTTGAGGACAGCATTATTATTCAAAATGTCTAAATAATAATTCAAAAGCAAAATATATATGAAAATATATATTATAATATATATAATATATGAAAATATATATTAGGCAGTGGAAACGGCAGCCACCTACTAGTTACAATAGCAATTTAATGTCTTTTTTATTTTTAAATAAGTGTGAGTTTTCCTACATGCTGAAACTTTTAGTTTTAAAAATGGGGGTAATCTATGAAGGCTCAACAAATAATGTTTTGGTCATCACATTAAAAATAACATTTAAATACGATATTAAAGTTTTGAAGTGCTGGAAAAAGATGTGTAAAGTACTTGAAAGCATTGTACTATTCCTGCCTAAATTCCATGGTTACAGTTAGTGTTACTACATTAAATGTTGTTAATTTGTTGACTGAAAGCCCTCTATAACTTGTTCATTCATGGCATGATGTTTCTCCAGGTTTCCACATCAGTGCTGTTTAATTTGATATCTACGGTTTATAATGGATAACTCTGTGCTGAATTTGAATGCTTAACGGTCCGTGAAGCTCAAATGAGTAACGCAGTTTCTTTCCTCTTTCATTACATTTGCCATTTGATGTTGGGCAACTTTATGAAAAAATTTTGATTGCACCGGCAGAAAAAATAGTTGCAAAATGCGACCATTTAGTCGCAGTCTGGAGCCTTCCTTTTCTGCAGTATTGATACACTGATATTAGCTGTGCATTTTCACTCTCCTCTCTGACAGTGAACTGACACACCAGCCTGTGTACTCAAAATGTGTCTTTGACTCTCATTTATACAGTTAACTATATTCTAAATAAACTACAAACAAAAAATTCTATATTTCTTTTGTTATTGCGTTCTTTCTTAATTCAAACTTACAAAAAACATTAAAATGTATACAAAAACCAATTAGATTAATCATAATAAAGTCTGTTACAATAAAGGAGTAATAATATGCATTTAATTTATACAGTGAAGAAAATTCAGTGCTATTTTACATTTGTTTACTTTATTTCTGTACCTGAAAACTATTAAACCTACCTAAAAAGCACTGTTTATTTCATACATATCTTTGTTCAGTTGTATTTAAGTAAGCCTACTGAATGTTAAATGGATCTAATCGATGTTCATTAGAAATTATTTGATGATGCAGCAATAAACCTGCTAGTACAATTTAATGCAGGTGTTTTTGAACTTTGCCCATTTAAAACATGATCAAAATACTATCTGTTTTAATGGAAGTGACAAATATCGGTATCGGTTAATAATTGTTTGTTAAAATCGTTTTCAGCCCCAAATAAATACACAATTATGTCAAAATGCACATCTTGGCGAATATTTACTTGGCGAGCCAAATAAACCTGCTGCTGTCTGTAATGTTGATCAAAGAGAAAATTACTTGCTGCTTTTGACTGAACAACTTTTGTAGCTTCAATTGTAAACATTAAGTTGTATTTAATTTTTTGATGAAGTCTATCCAGTGTTATTTTACATTTTACTAATTTCTGTAGTAGGACTATTTCTTACCTAAATACTACTGTGCCCACTGTACCCACCAAAAACACTTAAAGCTGTGTTTATTTCATTTGTCTATTTATTATATTTGCAATTTATTTGTTCTTATTTTATTAGTTTACTTGTCTTTTTTTTTTTTTTTTTTGTAAATTTAGTTCAAAGATTCAAATACTGAATTCCATGTGCTGTGTAAGCTATTACAACAAAATTACCCAAATTATCAAATTACAAGATAGTAAAAATATCTGTATGGTACTATGACAGTTTTTCCTGTGATATTGAATATGGTATCGAGATTTTTTTCAAGGTATCGTACGGAACATTTATTTATTGCCATTTTCCAATACCAAGAGTTTTGCGTACATTTATCCAATTATATTTTAAAATTGTAAAATCTCACTTTTTCAAAAAAGACTACCATGCATACTCACCAGTGACATCAACACTGAAGATTTTAACACTGCTGCTGGTGATCAATAGTTTATATTCTCCAGTGTCAGTGTTTCTGGTGTTTGTGATGGTCAGAGATCCAGTCTGATGATCCAGCTTCAGTCTGTCTCTGAATCTCTCATTAACTTCATTACAGTAAACATCTGTACAGATCCTACTCTGATCGCCATTGATTTGAGCGATGAGAATGTCATTATAATACCATCTAATTCTGTCTTTTTGGGTTACTTTAACACCAGTGTTTAGAGTGACTGAATCTCCCTCCTTCACTGACACTGACTCTTCATCTGCATCAACACCAGATGCACCTGGAGAAAAAAAACAAAAACAATTATAAATCACATCTGTAAGACTGGCAGAAAAAAAACAACAACAGGAAAGTGCTGTGATTTTTTTTCTACAAAACATCAAGATTGTGAGCAGAAAAATATGTCTGGATTAATAATGTAGCTACATAACACATGCAAACAAACAGCAGAACATCACTGATTTACACATTCACTCATCAAACATACATGTGTCTTTCACAGAAGATCTTGAACACCTTCTAGAACACCCTAAACCCACATCCCGATTCATCGCATGCAATCCATCGATTCATATTTTCATAGACTCACCACTGAGCTGGTAAATAACCTAATGGTGTTTTCCATAATATGGACTCAAATAATACTTTTTCTTGTTTTAGTTATCTTGATTTAGTGCTTTTATTCTCAAAATACAAGTTGTAGCAAAAGGTTGACTTGTGGAAGTTATCAATGTCTTTGCTTTTGAATGAGATATTCAGTGTGGACATTTTACAGATACTCAAAATTATATTTTAGCTTTCATTCAGACAGATTTCAAAAACATTCATAAATATGTAGAGTGCTTACACTTCCCAACTTTATTCGGGATATCCCAAACTCAACCCCCACCCCCCTCAAACAAACTGCCTCACTGTATTTCAATGAGTAAAACAGAACGACGAAGACATAGTTTAAAACAGTCTGTTTGCTGTTTTAAATGATGTATGCCTATTCGTCGTTCTGATCATTCATATGTTCATCTAAAACAGTGACCTAGATTCTCTATTAAGCGTACGCCGCCATTTTAACTAATTCTCGTTTTAATTGTCTGCAACCTCGACATATCATACAAGAGCAGGGGTTAACATACCAACATGCAGAACATATGCATAAATCCGACTCTGTCTGTATAATGTCAACTGCAATGGCTTCAAGTAATGCATTTCTATCGTGTGTTTATTTGTTTTTATCGTTTATGGAAGAGAGTGTAACAAATAAATGTCTCACCAAACACGACGAATGCACACAAGATCCCAATAAAGATCTTCATTTTCTCCACTTATTTACCGAAAAATGAAAGCAGATAAAGATGTCGTCGTTCAGGTGAAGCCACACCCAAGTGAACGTTCGTTTCGACGCCAAATAACTTGGTTAAACTTGAATAATAGCTTATTTCAGAAACAACACATTCTCATTCGAGCACTTAGCTGGAGTTTTAACCGTGTTTTGCCGAAAACATTTGGTGAGGTTCAAGTTGACCGGTCTTGCCGAAGACTCGCCAAACAAGTCTGAACTCTGAAGCCCAAATGGCACATCTCGGTTCTTTTACTGTCTCGGTTCTTTTACTATCTTTGGTTTTGAGACTGCCGCTGCAGACCATATGCAATCTCAGACACGCATGCGCAGTCCAACACCTTGGGGTTGCCAGGTCCCAGAAAAATTTCCAGCCCAAAGCTTACTCAAAATCCGCCCAAAAGGAATGAAAAGTAGCTCAATTCCCTAACCATAGCTGACAGCTGTGTTATTCTCATAATGCACCTTAGTAAACTATTTTATTTATTCTGTTTTAAAGTGCATATTGCAGATTAGAGCAATAATGTTGGAACTAGACTTTCTTCTTCTGTGGATTTATTGGCGGGTCGCATACCAGCTTTTTGGTGCATACCGCCACCTCCTGTGCTGGAGTGATTTCAGTCTAGGTGTAGGCTGAAAGACGTCATCTATATGCTTAATGAATTTGAAAACTGTCTTTACAATTTTACCAGATCATTGTTTTGTGTTTAATATGTTGTTGATTGTAAATTCTTTGCATCCTATATTCTGTAGCTCATTCCTTTCCTGTTCATACCTAGGACAGAATAACAATATGTGATCAACTGTTTTCTTTACTTGGCATAGTTCACATAATCCTGTACCATGTATTCCTACTATATGAAGCGTAGAATTAAGTTTTGTATGGCCCATCCTTAGTCTTGTTAAAATTACCTGATCTTCTTCTACTTAAATTTTGTGTCATTTTACTTTGTCTTAAAAATGTCTTCCTGTTTTACATTCATTCCAATTTCTTTGCCATTTCTGACTGCAAGTTTCTTTAACCTTTATATGGTCTTTGGGGTCATTTTAGAAAAAAACAAATGTAATTTTTCTCTGTTTATTAATGTTTTTACTTCATATGTGTGCAGGTTTTGGAATATTTATCATATCTTTTAAATTTATAAATAAATACATATTTTGTTAAGTAGGTTTTTATACAAAAACAGCTTTTTATGTAAAATTCACTTTATAAAAGACCCACATCTCTAACTTTCATTTGGATAAATCACATGGATAAATTGACATGGTTTAGTGTAAGATTTTTGCCCATCTTTTGGAAAATGCAGTTTTAAAAGTAAAAAAACTATCACTTTTACCAGTAGATGGCTGCAGAGCTCCACTATTTGCTATGTGCTATTTGAATGACTGAAAGACATCTTTTCACAAGTATTTTTCAGTTGGATTTATATCTAAATATTATGAAATCACAATTATGACAATAAAAAATACTTTTTGTCAAAGTTTAGCATATTTTGTACTGAAAAAAAAAATAAGTTTTTCAAAAATGTTGATTTTGAGGATGAATTTTGTCCATTTTCTAAGTGGGGTCTCATCATAATGTAACAATATTGAAAAACTGTTTTTTTTTAGTACAAAAAATACTAAAAAATACTAAACTTTGACAAAAAGTAGCTTTTATTGTTATAACTGTGATTTCATAATATTTAGATATGAATCCAACTGAAAAATACTTGTGAAAAGATGCGGTACATAAACAATAGGAAAACAATGGATCGCAATGACAGTTCGGACGCTGAGGAGATTGTAATGTTTATTATTCCTACTTGTATGACAGACCACAGCTAATTAGCCTGCTATGTGGTCAAGAGAGCAGGGACAGGCCAGGATTAGACAGAACAATGGTCAGAGGAGACAAATTGAGTTGTTTAAGGAGAACCAGTGGAAAACAGGGCAGGAGACCGTTGTTAGCTCGTAGATATATAACGTTAGCTAACGATATGCAACACTGTGCTCAGATCACAATATTGTACAGATTATTAGCATGTATCAGGCAATAGCAAAGCTAGTATTGGTCATCTAGGAGTATTGATTACTAATAACAGGCATAGCCTATGTCACACTTGTTAGCCTAATATCAAACAATTTGATTTCATATTTTTATGATTTTTTAAAAATATGTCTGTATAGCAAGGTAAATCTAGATAGTTGCAACTCAAATGTCCCACTATACACTTATACACTATGTACTTATGCCCGATGTAGGCTACTCATCTGTGTAGTGTGTGAATTTTATACATTTATTTTGTCATTAAACATCAGAGTCTGATACCCCCTCCACAACGAAATTAAAGCAACGGCAACTGAGTTCATGAAGTGTCCAACATTCCACAATTCGTTTTTCCATTTATGTAATGCATCATCTGGGTATTTAAAGTGTACTTTTTCTTTTTGGAATTGTCAGAAAAAAAGGTATGGTGCTGTCACTGGGGCTGTACCCTAAGGTACAAAGGTAAAAAGGTTTCTCTGTACCTTACTTACCCCTAAATGGTGCATGTTAGTACCTTAAAGATACATATTAGTACCTTTTTTGTACCTTAGGGTACAGCCCCAGTGACAGCACCATACCTTTTTTTCTGACAGTGTACTTGCACTATTTATACTCAAAACGTCATAGAATAGTGCATAAGTAAGCGAATTGGGACGCACCTTATGACTTTGGCATATCATTATTAAAGAATAAAACAGAAAAAGAACATGAAAATCACCACAGTGGTACTTGGGGAGATGTAGAACAAGAATCTGGCCAAGTTCGGAATCCTCAACAACTATATATTTGCATATATTTGAAGTTAAAAGAATTGGCCTATAGTTAATCAGGATAGAGTGGTATTTCTGTCGCTGGTTCACCACTGTTCCTTCCTTGGACCACTTTTGATAGATACTGACCACTGCAGACCGGGAACACCCCACAAGAGCTGCAGTTTTGGAGATGCTCTGACCCAGTCGTCTAGCCATCACAATTTGGCTCTTGTCAAACTCTGTCAAATCCTTACACTTGCCCATTTTTCCTGCTTCTAACACATCAACTTTGAGGACAAAATGTTCACTTGCCGCCTAATATATCCACCCACTAACAGGTGCCGTGATGAAGAGATAATCAGAGTTATTCACTGTAGTAATGTTCAAAGTTCGTGGGGAAGGAAGAGGACAAGGGTCGGCTTTTGACTGCTGACTGAGCTTTATTTAGTGTATATGAAAAATGTCCAACAAAAGTCTGTGCACCGCACAACAACAAAAATAAACAACCCACAATAGGGCTTCTCTCCAGTGCTGTTGTCGTGCTCAGTGTCTCAGTCAGCAGTCCCTCTCTCTCTCGCACACTCCTGCTTCTCCTGGCGTTTTATCCTGTCTCCGCGCCAATTACTGGAATGAGAAACAGGTGTTCGTAATTTACATTTAACCCACTCGCTTACCACGCGTCTCCCGACACTCTGTCCAGTTGCAGACCTCGCTGAACCACACCCCCCTCGCCACATTCACTTCAACTGTCAGTGATCAATGTTAGGCTATGCCTAATCAGTATTATATTTTTGTTCCGTAAGGGAAAGGCTTAATGTTTTTATGATCGATCATTGGTGTTACTTCAGAGTTCTCATGCACATCCCTATAGTAGGCTTGTTATGCTGTAATGCCCAATCACAACAATTTGAAACAACATTTAATAAACAGAAGGAGGTTATTCTAACTTTAACAAGTTATGATTTTAAGAACATTCTTCTTAAAATATTTTTTAAATATTAAGTTAGACAGTAAGACAAAAATATCAGTTAAGAATTTTTATTCTTCAGATTGTTTGTAGAATCTGGCTCTTCTGCAATTGATTATTTGTGATGATTTCTTTATTAATCTCATAGATGATTACAATTATTTCTTTTAAATAAAATGAAATAAAATTTAAAAAATTAAATTTAAATTCATGAAGAAGAATCATTTACAGAAGTTTGGCATGTTCAGTTCATTGTTTTGACCACATGATGGCCACAATGTACACCATGTTGACAAGCTCAGCAGCACCATTTTACAGTTGAGGGAAAAGCTTTGATTTGCCCTGACCTGCAGGTCTCTTTTTCCTGCCTTTGTGTACGGAGTTTTCTAACAATGATTTCAACTAGCAATTAAGTTAAGCGAGATAATTCACTGTCTGGCAAAAAAATAAACATAAAATAAAATAAAAAATAAAAAATTGCTGTTTGGATTTAAATAGGAAAATGTTTACGAGTCTATGACAGGATCATTATTTCTGTAATTATGTTTTTCTATCATGTTATATGTTTGGCAACTGTTCTTCTAACTCATATTGATGGAGTGTGTAGCTTTTCATTTCTTAAAAACCCAAGTAGGAAGACATCATGGCCGGGCAGTGAATGCAGGGCCATGCACAGACCTTTTGGGGGGCATGTGCTGAAAACTGAAAAAGGGAAAAATATTATATATATGTATGTATATATGGTTTCAGGGCTTCTTTAAAAATAATTACAACAGCAATCTTCTGTGAGAAGCACAGTGACCTTACGATTCTGTAATGTTTTTAGTTACTACAACATTACTGTAGTAAAACCATGTTTTACTATGGTACATGTGAAGACGAGCGGGGAGTATACAATACTAGATTAAAAAAAATATCTAGCGAGCAAATACATATTAACATACATTAACCATACTGTGTGACCATATATAATATGATTAAATGTTAATGAATTAAGTGTATCAGCAGATAGCCATCACAAATCAAAGAAGAAATTCCTTAGAAATATATTTTACCTAGCTGACGACGGGGATCACTCAGTCGCTTTTTTGTCAAACTCAAATGCAGTTACGCCGGGTTTTTGATCAGCGAATATGCAAAATAAAAACGTTAAAACAATGGCATCACATTAGGCTACGTGCTACGTCATCATCAATAGGTTATGAGCGCTCAGTTTTTGGCCAAAATCTCAATTTATAAAAGATGTAATACTACTGTACTGTATGCACAGGCTATTTAAGGCTATTTGTAGGCTATTGGCTATGACTAACTTAGAAGGCAATTGCTAGCCCCATCCCTCTCTCTCCGCCGCCGGTCTCAGGCTTCAAATGCATAAAATATGAAACTTTATAGACATACCAATGTTTCTTTCGTAAAGACAACGTTGTAGCCTGCTTATTCAAACAACAAGATATTTATTTACCGTTGCAAGACGTTCATCTGCTCTGCTGTGGAACTTCAGTTCGCTGCACTCAGGGGGCGGAGTTAAGAGGTTTGACTGACAGTTTGAGCGGATCCAAAAAGATTTTGACACAAGCTCTTTTTAATACTTTTATTAGGCTAAATATATTTGTAAATCAGACAGACAGACGTAAAGGGTGACCAATACCATTGATTTATTCAAGAAAATAAATAAATTAAATAAAACACCTCCCAAAAAAAAGGGCACTTCGGAGTGTACGGACAAAAAGGGCATGTGCTCTGCACAGGTTGAGCCCTATCTGTGCACGTGCCTGAGTGAATGTATACTATACACAACGAATGATAAAGTTTTGACTTGCAGACGTAATGTTAAGTAAGAGTATCTTAGCAGTTAATGCACAAATGTTTTGAACACTTTCTTGTTTGATGGTAAAGTAGTTGTGTAGGAGTCAGACTGTGACTGTGAAGTTCATAACAGCAGGACAGGAAGAAGCCCTTCACCTACAAACTAAATATACATCAAACAAATGGCCACTCTCCTGCAAAAGCTGTTTGTCCACCAGATAGATCACACCACGTTTCTGAAGAAAATTGACCGCAGTAGGTTTCAGTTTGACTCAGAGCTGCTAGAGTCAGACCTCAATAAGACTGGCAAGAATGTGAGATGATTGTGTTTTCAGCAGATAGTCTCATTATGTTTGCCTTGTTCTGTTTGTGCTGGTGGAGTCTGATTGGTGAGTTATTAATATATCTATATCTACCTATCTGTTTAAGAGCAATAAAGCTAATTTTTGCATTTGCTATTTTTCCAAGGTAATTTAATTCAAGCAGATGGATTCAGGTCCATCTTTCAGTGAGCCTATAATATCCCATATATAAAGCTAATCTTCTCATTTTTAAAATCTCTGTTGCTGTTCCAGTGTTCTTCAAATCACAAATTCAATCTAATTTCAGACTTTGTAAACAAGAAAGAGCATTAATCAGTGACAAAACCTGTTCATGTTCTCCAGGTGTGTTTGGTGATTCAGTGTCAGTGATGGAGGGAGATTCTGTCACTTTATACACTGATCTTACTGAAATACATGAAGATGAAGATTTACTGTGGAGATTTGGAGCTGAAAACTCTCTGATAGCTGAAATCAGTAGAGCTGCTGGAATCTTCTCCACATATGATGGTACTGATGGGAGATTCAGAGACAGACTGAAGCTGGACGATCAAACTGGATCTCTGACCATCACAAACATCACAACTGAACATGCTGGAGATTATAAACTACAGATAAGTGGACTGAAACTGACAACAAAAACATTCAGTGTTTCTGTCTATGGTGAGTAGAGATCATTTTGTTCAAATGTTCACATATTCTTGTTTTATTAGAGTAATATTTTGGGTTCAGTACAAGTTAAGTTGAATCAACAGCATTTGTGGTATAATGTTGCTAAACAAAGCTAATTTTTACTCTCATTTATTTTATTTAAAAGAAAAAAATTGTTTACGGTAAAGTGCTCAGAATCAAAGTGAATTATAACTTATTTCTACAAAGTGAACAATTATTGGGGATAAATATGTCTAAAACAAAATGTGCTAAATGATTGATAAATGATGTAAAAACAACAACAAAAAAAAGGGTTTAAAAGCAGAAATGTGAAGCTTATGATTTAATAAAAACACATTAATTAATCTGTTAAACTAGTGCATTATCTGAGCTTTAGGGTCGTTTTAGGGTTTATGATGTTGTGTTGTCAAAGCAACAAAGTTGTAAAATTATAAATTTACACAGAATTTTTTTTTTTTTCGCACTAAAATTATGTTAACACCAGTGTTAATTTTGACAGCAAATTTTGATTTAGTTTTAGTCATAGTCTTTTGACTAAAATGCCATTTAGTTTTAGTCATATTTTAGTCATCGGAAATTGTTTTAGTTTTAGTCTAGTTTTAGTCGACTAAATATCATAAGATTTTAGTCGACTAAATCTACAGTAGATTTAGTCGACTAAAATCTAATTTAGTTAAATTGTAATGCATAAAGCATTTCTCTAACAATACACAGATCCTATACACTGATATAGGTACATCTGATATTCCCCAAACTGTTTATGTTCACCCAACTGTACTTTGCTCGCCAAAGCAGACGGTTTTTGACCGTTCAAGTGCAAAAAGACACAAAAGAGCAAAATTCAGCATATTTCAGGGATTGACACTATCATTGAGGTACTATAGTTTTTGTTTAAAATTTTATTAGATTTGATTTTTAGTTTTAGATTTTAAATTTTTTTGTGTTTATGTCTTTTAGTTTTCGCTTTTAAATGTCTAAGTTTTTATTTCTGTTATTTTAATACCTCAGGTTAAGGTAAAGCTTAGAATCTAGATGAAATAAAATAAGTTTACATTTATATATATATATTTATTTTTTATTTCAGTTAGTTTATTTCAAATAATGAAGATTTCTTTGGTTTTAGGTTTAGTTAACTATAATAACCCTTATACTTTTAAAATATATTGAATAATATGTCAAATAATGTTCATAGTCTTTCCTTCCTGTGACAGAAGATACAGTAGTTTACTATGAATTAAATAGAAATTAAATTAAATACAGTTTATTGTGTAAACAAAATAACAATAATGACCAGGAAAAAAAATAATAATTATAAACCATCCCGAAATACACCGTGACTCTTATTCTGAAATGTCTGCAGCCTGCGTTGTAGCCTATTGTAGTAGCAGGCTACTATTGAGGGAGATAAATATGCATTCTTACAACCTACAACACATTACCATATAAACATAGTGTAGTAAACATTGTCATAATTCATCAATATTAGTTTATAAGCAATCTCTTGGCATAAATGTGCGCTATTCATTAATTACTAAGCAGTCTGAAGTGCTGCTGCGCGAGCCTGTAGAGCGCGCAACAGCGCCGCGTTTCCCGCGGTTAGATCGGCGCGTTACACTTTAAATGTGCGCATCTTCCACACAGGACAGCGTTCCTGACTGGATATCTTCCCAAATAGTTCCTCTCTTTCATTTTCGTCTCGTTTTTATACGTTGACGAATATTAGAGTAGATTTTAGTCATAGTTTTAGTCATTCAAAACACATTTTTATTTAGTCATCGTCTCGTTTTCGTCCGTAAAAAAATGTCGTTGACGAAAATTATGACGAAAATTATTCGTCAACGAAATTAACACTGGTTAACACTCATTTTGTTCACATCTTCTGGCTTTACTATTGAAAAAAAGTATTTTTATAAGTATATTTATAAGTATCGGCCCTATTCACATTGTAAAGTGTCTCAATTTTGTGGAAATATGTGGTAATGCCACATTATGCCACAAATGATTTTGACTGAGCTGAACTTCTTTTAAATATTCCTATATTCTTTTAAATATTTACATACTGAAATGTTTAATCATTTTATAGTTTGAGATGACAGAAACACTCACTGACTGTCAACACTACACCAAAATTAAGATTTAACCATCTTTGTTTATTTTCATGTTTTCAGCTCTCCTGCCCACTCTTAACATTACTAGAGACTGTTCATCTTCATCAAATTGTTCATTGGTGTGTTCAGCTGTGAATGTGAGTCATGTGACTCTCTCCTGGTACAAAGGAAACAGTTTATTGTCCAGCATCAGTGTGTCTGATCTCAGCATCAGTCTCTCTCTACCTCTGGAGGTGGAATATCAGGATAAAAACACCTACAGCTGTGTGATCAACAATCCCATCAGCAACCAGACCAAACATCTGGACAACATCACTCAACTCTGTCACACATGTGCAGGTACAGTGATTTTAATATTGATTTACTCTCAGTTATACAGTGCTGATGGACAGATTCACTCACACTAATGACTCATTTTGTCCATTACAGATCAAGGCCTACCATTATTGTACCTAGTGTTGATCTTTGCTGGATCTCTGTTGATTGTAGCTGTAGCTGTGATGTGCTGCATCTGCAGGAGATGTAGAAAAACAGGTCTGGAGAAAAATCAATTAATCTGTAAAAATATTTATTTTTTAAGACACAAATTTCAAAATAATATTGAAAACTTTGTAATTTTAACACATCTGTGATTATTGTCGATTCAGTCCAGACACAAGAGGAAGACAGAGCTGCTTCAGCATTGTGTAAACCAACAACACGAACAAAGGTAAGATCATTCATGACTGGTTTGCAAGAAGTTGTTGCAGTCAGTTAGTGTGATTGAAGTTTTGTTTAATATGCATCAGATGGTCAGTGAACAGATGTGGGTCGTTCAGTCGTTCTAACTGCCATCATTATTACCTTCACTATGGAGCTGATCAAAAGGACAATTTGACCTCAGTGTAAATACTGAAAATGTATTTAAAATGTACCACAACATATTGTATATTTTTCATTAACAGTAATATATTAATCACTGACAGCTTTCTTAACTTGTAAATATAGAACATGGGCTCAGAAACAACGGGCTGAGTAAATTTGATGACTTTGAGTGAGTCGAGCATTTATTTGTTAACAATGTAGATTCTCTCTTAAATCTCTCTCATGGAGCACCGACATTAATACGGAAAACCAGTAACCAATATGTGTGATTAATTAAAATTGATTACAGTGATCATCACAACACGATCAGACATTTGAACAAGCGCCAACTGCGGTAAAGTTAGTTTAACATTTGACATTCATTAGACATTCGGTTTCATTAAAAGCATTAAAATCTCTGCGCATCATGTTTTCAGCCCAAAACAACTCATATGTATTTATTAATATGCATAAACAAATGTCCTTTGCACAGCACAAGGCTTAATTTCAAGAAATAAAATATATATTAATTACCCTTATACATCAATTAAATAGTTTAACTATTGCATTATGATATTAAACTAATATTCAGAAAAAAATATCCCTTTTATTGCACATGGCTATGTTTTTGGAATTAGCCATGTTTTATAATGATTTTGGAACTTTAAATGCAATAATGTAAATCCATTAAACTACAACATCGTTTTGCCTAAAATATCAAACCAGCTGCAAAAAAAAAAAGAAAAAAAAAAAAAAAGATATATATCTGTACATTTGTTATTATGTCTATTGTGTACAGTCAATATTTTACCCTCAGTACTGTATTGTATTGTATTATTTCAATTTATTGACTATTCCTATGTATGTCTGTAATATGTACATTTTCTGCACTTGGAAAGAAGCTCCTGTTCTCCTCATCCTACTTCTGATTCTGAAAATTACTCAGAATATTATTCCTTATCTTGCACAAGGCTTGTTTAGGGAATACACTTTTTATACTTAAAATGTAGAATACTGAACCTATTTAAATCAAGTTTTTTTTTTTATGAATTGCAGAAGAAACAGTATTTAAAAGACATTGTTGTGTGGTGGTAAAAAAAAAAAAACTTTTAGGTAAAATAAAATGCAAAATAGTGCAACAAAAAGAAGAAAACAATCCTAAAAATAGACTGTACACAATAGACATATGTTTTTACAGTTATCAAACAGTTATTTTACAGTATAGATCAAACAGTGTTGTAGTTTAATGGATTTAAATGGGTTCAGTTCTGTATATAAAAAAATACCAGATTAATAATCTGAAAAATAAACCTTGTGCAACATGATGAATAATATTCTGAGTAACTTGCACTTGATTTGATATTTTAGGCAAAACGGTAATGTAGTTTAATGGGTTTACAGTATTGCATAAGTTAAAAAACTGTTATAAAACATAATGCTAATTTCAAAAACATATCCATGTGCAATAAAAGGGATACTTTTCTGAACATTTTAAAATTAGTTCATATTGTCAAATAGTTACATTGTTTAATTGATTTATAGGGCTAATTAATATATATAGTATGAATCAGAGCAGGGCCGAGTGCTGTTGGAGCTGAACAAGGCCGCTGGAGCGATTGTTAATGAGAGACAAGCGTGACACAGCGCGAGAGCATTGGAGCTTTTATTATGCCACAGTCGCCGCTTCTCCCGGTCAAGCATATGTGGGGTAAAGCAGCTCTGTTTATCATATTAGATAGATTTGTGTGTTGAAAATGATATTATAACTTTACTCTGTGCATTCGCTCGGCTGCTGTGAGACACTTGTTGCACGCTGCAGTAAGCTAGATCGTTTTTAGGCATGGTAAAACATGGTACTCACTGTAAATCAAGAAAATTAGATTTAAACAATAAGACTTACTGTGTTGAGCTATATAACATGAATAGTTTTCTGTTGTGATGACATGAATGTATCCATCCAAACTGTAGGTCTAATAAAACACATAATAAATTAAAGTGTCTTTGGTGTTTCCATGGTTTCTACAAAATAAAACCGGAAAGCAAGGGTAACGGGGTATGATGTCATTGATAGGCGATGCATGTGTCGGTTAAAAATTGCTTATTTCTCTGGATTTAAACATTCTTGGAAAATGTAAGTACACTTAAGTCAACAAAATATATAACACTGTTGTAGTGTTTTTTATATATATATTTTAATCCAAAAATCTTACATATTGTGCCTTTAAGTAAGCAATAAGGTACGAGAGGCTGTGCTGTATCATAAATAAGTCACAGCTGAAGGGTGTTGTTAGGCACAATGCGAAGCGGAGTAACCCCTTCAGCCGTGACTTATTCACCATACAGCAATAGCCTTGAGTACCTTATTGCTTTTATAAAACGGTTAACACACAATACAAATATTAAAGCCAAAAATATGTATCAATGCAACTTTCATGAAGTAAACTTTCACTAAACCCTTCCTTTCACAGGAAAAAATAGTCCCTGCTGTGAACAGCAACAGAAGTTACATTATTATGCCATTAGATGGCGACAAAGACTGTCTTTATGAGTGCACGCTACTACCGGACTTTGTTGATAAAATGAACAGCGAACTTCAACTCAACAAGAGCACAACTTTAAGCGAATTAATGAATGTCGACATAAGGGTGTCAACTTTTGATGTGCATATCCGACTGCTAGATACTGCGGCAGATTTTAAGAGTAGCCTATGAGATCTCTGCGGAACAAAAGTGGGTGTTTCTGAATCTGTGGGTGTTTTTAAATCATGCAATGAAAATGATCCCCTTCACCCAACTCCACCCCTAAACACTACCTCTGACGTGGGCAAATCAGGTAACGCTCTCAAAAACACCCCTCTGTTTATGGCCTTGCCCACTGATCTGGTAACTCCTATTACTGTCCTGCAGAGACCGTATGTATAAAACTTCTCAGAAATGCTCTTAAGAATAGTCTCAAGTTTAAGAGTAGGGAACTTTTATAAAGAAGCTAAAAGCAACTTTTAGTAAAGTCTAAGACTGATTCTTAAGTGCTGACTTAAGTGTTGTGAACTAAGGACTACAATGATATCAACTCAAAATGGCCGCCCTCAACCTCTGAATCAGCCAATAGCGAGTCTGCAAGGGTGAAGCAGCACAACACCAATCATTTAATATTATTATATATTTTTTTAAAAAAGACACTGAAACCTTTTAATATTTAAATTAGTTTTTAAAAAATAGTGTCTCCTCTTCTCTGCTGCCATCTTGTCACTCTTATTTAGGAACACTTGACATAGTCTTATTCTTAAGACTAGGAATAAGAGTAAAATTATGTCATTATTAGAATTTTGACACACTTAAGACTAAAATTTTACTCTGATCGGCTTTATACATACGGGCCCTGTACTTGGATTTTAACGCCTGCTTTGAAAATACACACATTAACCCTTTTGCGGTCTTCGGGGTATTTTGAGACCCCAAACGATGTTTGCTCAAATAAAAAAAAATGTTCCCTTTGTCCAAATGGCATGAGACTTTGTACAGTGGTTAAAGGATTAGTCCACTTTTAAATACACTTTTCCTGATAAATTTACTCACCCCCATGTCATCCAAGATGTTCATGTCTTTCTTTCGTCAGTCGAAAAGAAATGAAGGTTTTTGAGGAAAACAGTCCAGGATTTTTCTCCTTACAGTGGATTTCAATGGCTACCAACAGATTGAAGGTCAAAATTACAGTTTCAATGCAGCTTCAAGGGCTTTAAACGATACCAGATGAGTAATAAGGGTCTTATCTAGTAAATCGATCGGTCATTTTCGAAAAAAATACAACCGTTTATGCTTTATAAACAAAATATCGCACTGAACGTACTTTCCGCTTCCGCATTCTTCATAACGCTTACGCTGAATGTTCTACGCCTTCCCTATTCTACTTACGGAACGAACGCGGCGCCAGTTTCGTTTTTTTCCGTAACTTGAATAATATTTTTATTTTAAAATATTTTTTAATTTATTTATATAAATTTAACAGATATCACAAATCCTCCAAAAACGGTACAAATGTTGAGTAAAAACATTAATAAACAGAGTAAAATGACATTGGTTTTTAAAAAATATATTATATTGTTACAAAATTGCATTTTGTTGCCGGGGTCTCCAGAGACCCCGCAGACCACGAGTGTAGTCCCCAAACGAAGACCGCATGGCAGCGATCATGAAACAATATAGGCTACAATCAATTAAAAACGTCATGTTTTAATATCATGAATAGTTAAGGATTCTATTTATTACACATATAAAAACATTTGACTGTTACTGTAAGTATGATGTGGTCAGTGGCCTACTCATTTAAACAGGCTAATCCTTTGTTTCAAACAATAGCCTATATAAACATTTCTAATAAATTGCTTTGTTTCTCTAAAATTTCCCGACAAAATCAGTTTTATACCATTAGATTTTCAGTGGACAGAAAGTAGGACAGAGTTGTTACCCATGTTAGCTGTGCTGAACTCTGTCCTCGAGCTGCAGCTGTTCTGCGGTTCATGATTATTTGAGCTGAAATGCAGCTTTAGGGGCCAACGGTTACTTTGCAGACATGCTGCAACAAGTGTCTGTGCTGTTGCTTTTGTGTGAAAGACAATCATTCTCAGTGCAGAAGCTGTCATGACAAAACCTTCAGAACTCAATCTGTTTGATGATTTAACTGTTTAAATATGATGAACTGGATGATTGATGTCGTTTCCTCTTGCTGTTCCATGTTAGCATCTGTTCTGTAGGTTAGTGGTAGTTCTTTGTGGAGGGAAAAAATACTCAGTAGGCTAATATTCAACTTTGCACCTAAAAAAAATGCATCTTTTAGCACACGACAAGATAGAAATATTAAGGTCTTAAAAGTAATTCATACATAGACTAAAAAAAGTCGACTGAGTTGTTCTGCTATTCATTTAAGCCAAGCTACTAACTGAGTTTGTGTTTCTAATTGCAGAAATCGAAGACGGAGGCTGTGTATGAAAATGTTCCCAAAAAACGATGATTAGCTACTGAATCTACCAGAATTGATGTTCGTACTGGACAATACCTCACACCTTTAAGTTTTGTTCACATTTATTCTCAGCCAGGACGTTTTCTTCTGTCTCTGTTTTGTTTATGCTCGTTGTACTACATCTTTTGGTTTTGATCCATTTTTGCACATGCTCTGTAGCCTATTAGTTTTATTTAGTGGTTCATAAATATCACAGCACTGAATCTCAAATAAATATTTTTAGTATATCATATGCTATGGCCTATATATTTCATTAAAATATTGTTCCCAATTACTGCTCTTTTTTTTCTTTTTTCTTTTTTTCTTGTTTGTATGATCTCCTATATTCTGTAAGACATTTTGTCAGATGAATCACGAGCACATCATCGCTCTCTAGCGTCCAAAACAGAAATCACATTTCTTTAAGAACAGCGCTACTTTTACCCGATACAGTGCGCTATAAATAGATGCTGCTGTACTTATAATGACCTGCAAAAAAACAATAAAACAGTCACAGGACCAAAACTAATGTTCATTGTTGTGTTCAGCTGTGAATGTGGGTCATGTGACTCTGTGTCTGATCTCAGCATCAGTCTCTCTCTACCTCTGGAGGTGGAATATCAGGATAAAAACACCTACAGCTGTGTGCTGAACAATCCCATCAGCAACCAGACTCGACATCTGGACATCACTCACCTCTGTCACACATGTGCAGGTACGACAATGATGATATTAGTTGAAGTCAGTGCTGATATTAATATTTATTGACTTGATTTGATTTTTTGACTTTATTGACTGAGTTGAGTTTAATGTTTTCATTCCTCAGACTCTGTCCACTGTTGTGGTCCTATTGAAGCTGTGATATGATTGGTCCTCTCTGCTCTGGTGGGTGTGGCTACTATCATTGTTCTGGCTTATGACATCAGATCCAGAAGAGCTGAACAAGATCAAGCACATTTTCACACATCAGGTACCTCATAGATGATGTCATTTCTCACAAACTGTTTTTGCATTAGTATTCGTTAGATTTATTGATTTATGGGTTTATATGTTCATCTTTTTCAGGTAGAAATGAAATCTAAAGCAACATGCTGAACATTAAAGGTTCCTCAAGTGTGTTTCTTGTCCCTTTAGTGTTTTTGCACTAATAAATGTAGTTTTTTTTTTTACTTAAGCTTGTGCTCTCGCTTTTCAGTGTCTGATATTTTAATCCAATTGGAAAAGCTTTGTTTATATTTCTCTCAGATACATAAAACAAATGAATAAAGATACACAGATCTCACTTTACTACTGCTATTATCCATTTGTCATATGTATTTACTTGCCTTTAACAATAAAGCTTTCTCAGTCTGAGGTTCAAGAGTCTCTTCATGTTATTATGTCGAGCGCCTCCTGCAGGAATACAAATGTTATGCATATTTTAATGTTCAGCAGTGTGCCACAAAAAGCACATTATTTAAAACATTATCTGTAATTATTTACATTATTATTAAGCCCATTCTTCTTCTTATACTGGTAAAAACTTTATTTTTAGTTTTTCAATTATTAGGGGCCAAGCACCAAAGGTGCGTAGGCACCTATTGTATCTGTTGGCATTTTTTTCATATATATTTTTTATTCTTATTCTTCCGCTCTGGAAGTCTTGGCTCAAGACTATTCGATTGAAGTCATTTTCCATCATAAAATTTTTTCCGCCATTTTGAATTTTCAGAAAAAACTACTTTTTCAAACTCCTCCTAGGCCGTTATTCCAATTTTCACGAAAATTGAACCAGATCATCTTCAGACCATGCCGACAAATGGAATTCAAGTCGATTTCTCAAACAGTTGGTGAATTTAAAAACGAATTTTATGTAGTGCTTGTAAAAATAGACATAAGACTGTATCTCCACAACGCTTAATCGAATTCAGACCAAACTTGGTACATGTCATCACAACCATGACCTGAGAAAAACTGTATGGAAACCCATTTTTTGCCACATAAGAAAAAAAATCATGCTTTGGTAAATCATAATGATATTAAAAATGTGAAATTATGAGAAAAAGTCAAAATTATGACAGAAAGTTAACATTTATGCCATAATTTTAACATTTGTCATTGTCTTAGTATGTCATCATTTTAAACTTTTAATCTCATAATATTTCATAATTATGTTTTATCTAATAACTATATCTTAGTATGTCATAATTTCATTTTTTCTAAATCTCACAATTATGATTTACCAAAGCATGATTGATGTTTTTGTTTTGTGGTGACAAGTAATTTCTGGCGGCTATAAGCACTACACTGAAAAAAAAAAGGTACAGTGCTTGTCACTGGGGCAGTACCCTAAAGTACAAAGATACTAATATGAACTTTTAAAGTACTAATATGGACCATTTAGGGGTAAGTAAGCTACAAAGATGTACCTTTTCACTTTTGTACCTTAGAGTGCTGCCACAGTGACAAGCACTGTACCTTTTTTTTTTTTTTTTTGACTGTGTATGTAAGAATATAGCTGAGAGATTAAAGATTAAAATTGTAATAAATTTGCCTCATTTTAAATTAACATCTGAAAACATCTGAAAATTAACGTCTATGCTTTGCATTTGATGGTTCTGCATTAGTTATGTACATTAACACAACTAAGTTATGTACTTAGTTATTAGTTTTGTACATTGGAATTTAAAGTGTAGCCAAGTATGGTTTCCATCCCATATTTGGAATTTGTTCTCTGCATTTCACCCATCTAAGTGCACACACACACACACACACACACAGCAGTGAGTATTGAACACACACCCAGAGCAGTGGGCAGCCATTTTTCCTGCGGCACCCGGGGAGTGATTGGGGGTTAGTTGTCTTGCTCAATAGCACCTCAGTTGTGGGTAATGAGAGTGGAAGAGAATGCTTGCTGTTCATTCACTCGACCCACCTACATTTCCTGCCTGTACTGAGACTCTAGACTTACTAGTCTGACTTGGTTTTTAACTGTGAGTTTACAGTCCTAGAAAACACAAAAATTACTGTAAACAAACAATATTACATTGTATACTATGAAGATACCCAGCATGCAGTGTGGCATGAACAGATTATGCTGTGGAGTTTCTTGATTCTTGTTGGTTTTATCTGTGCTGCTGAACAGAAAAGAAATTTGAATGTGAATATACAAGGTCCAAGATCCCAAGCTAATGAAACACCGATCACCATTACGGTGACTTCAAAACAACAGTGGTAAAGAATATAATTTCTTACAGTAGCATGGTTAAAGACAACTTTAATCATGTGAATTCACAGTAAAATGAGCAGTAAATGACTGTGATGCCAGCATCATTTTGCTGTTGATTAACAGTAATGCATTCATTTCACTGTAAATTTCTGACTACAGTAATTGATTGTAAAATAATACTATTTAATCCTGTAAATTCCTCTACAGGATAGTCAACAAGACAGCATAACTGAATTTACACAAATGGAGCAGTTTAAAAGTTTGATTCTTAATAATGTATGGGGGAAAAAACAATATATAAAATAAAATGTTACATAAAAAAATACAATATTGGCATAATACAGTACTTTGGCGCTGACAATGAAATGTCTTTTCTGAGAACATTTACAAAAATAAGCACCATGATTCACATTTAAATCATGTATCAGACATCTGAAGCGTATAATACATATGCATACATATTAATATATATTAATATACACATTATATACACTGTTAGACCTTGCTGTAGAAAAACGGCCAAATTCTGACAGTAACAAACCATTTTCCATTAAAACAATAATATACTGTAGAAAACACTGCATTCTGGGTAATATTTTCGAGAAAATAGCCTACAGGAATATAGTGTGAGTTAACATCGCTCAAAGTCGACACTCAGAGGCTGTGTTCAAATCACACCATATACCCTCATTCACTATTCCCTACTTTAGTTCACTAATATAGTCCACTTGACAGAGTGAATGAAAAGAAGTGAGTGAATTCAGACACTTTATGAACACCTGATTAACAGAATTACTGAAGGACAGAGAAACAAGACCAGAAAAAAGAGAAGAGACGAGCAGAAACACAAAAACTACAACTGGCTTCAGCCACACTGAGTGTGAAACCAGTTCACAAACCAGTTTGACATTATTTCTTTCATACATGTGCAGAAGTTCTTGTTGAGAATTAACAGATATGGATGTTGAAATTTTATTGAAAATTTTGTAGTCTGGTAGTTTGTAGTTACCATCGTGGTGACCAGTGTCTGCTTTAGTTGGGCTCTTGACTCTTTTACATTAGGTTTCTCTGGCTGCTGTAACTGAATGTTTATAAACATTGTTATGGCAGGAAAAACAACATGAAGTTGATTAGGTGTTTGGCTGTTGTGATGATGCTGTAATCATCTTGGACTTGTTTAATTCACTGATCTTTTTCTGTGTCTAGTCTTTGATTTATTGGGTATTTTATGTTTCTTGATTATACAATATCTGTGATTTAACAGCGTAAGAACCAGCAACATTTCAGCAGACAGTTATTTAGGAGAATATATAAGTCTTTATAATGCACAAAATATTTCGAGCTCCTGCATAACTTGGACAGCAGAAACATCAACAATCAGAATATGAATCTCAACAATGGTGACATCCAAAAGTTTAATGTTGCAATGCATGCTGGATGCCAGCATATTACAAAACTCCCAGCATGCACTGCAGCATGAATAAATTATGCAGCTTTATTGCCACCATTGTTGAGATTCATGTGCTGATTTTTGATATGTGTGTGTCTAAATAATGCTGCAGCTGTTTTTTGTTCATGGTGTTTAAAAATCAACTCATTTTAGCAGGCTGTTGGAATAATGAAAAATATTAGTCTATTAATAATGGATAAAACACAGTATGAATTCAGTGAATCAAGAAACTATGTGATGGCTACGTTTTCACCCAGCACTCAACGATTTTTGATGAAGGAACATTTGCTTCTGCCATAACAAATTTGATTTGCATAAAAAAACTGATGTATTTAAAGTTCATGGGTAAAGAGCTCAACTAAAGCAAACGTTCTTCTCTTGGGTCCATAGCGGAAATGCCCTCCCTTGTGAGTGTCATATTTATATGTTGTTGTTCTCACAGGAAGAGCTAAAGAGCCAATATTAATAAACATTAGAACCAATATCAATAAACATAGGCTCAAAACTAAGACACACAACTGACCCAAGTGAATGAAATCTGTTTTTATGGCACTTAAATGAACAAAAGACTTTATCATTTTCCAAAAAATGTCCAGTTTTCTTTTACATTTTAATTTACATTTTAATGTATTTGTAAGATAATCTTAGCCTGACTTTTCTTTCCCTCTTTCTCCCTTTTTTCTCTCTCCTGGTCTTTATGGCTGGAGAGTTAATGGAGGAGAGTTGTTATTGTTTCATCACACATCTGGTTTTAATGTACACAATGTAGTGTATGTGTATTTCTTGGAAAACAGCCAAGAAATGGTTCCTGATTTTTGTAATGCGACTTTAGAAGGGGTGTTCTTGGATCCCCAGACAGGCAGGGGCACTGGACCAGAAGTTGACCATATTTAGGCTGTTTTTTCTATATGTACCACATTCCTATATCATGAAAGTCTCATTAGACAGTTGCTACACCACCCCTTGAACATGTATAAAAGCCATGTACTGAAGTCAGATTTGGAGGAGGTTTTGTGAACGGGTTGGCTTCATGTTCATGACTCTTTTCCCATAGGCCTATGCATTCAATGAGTGAAAAAGACAAACTGAGAATGAGGCACGACTACAATAATACAGTATTTGTTTTTCAGAAGCTTTTATCCAAAGGAATACAACAGGCAAATCACCATGAAGAGACAATATACACTAGAAGTCCTCACAGTAGAAGTTTCAGACATTGCTTAGAGTTGCATACACTGTTAGACCTTGCTGTAGAAAAATGGCCAAATTCTGACAGTAACAAACCATTTTCCATTAAAACAGTAATATACTGTAGAAAACACTGCATTCTGGGTAATATTTGTCATCTTCGAGAAAATAGCCTACAGGAATATACTGTGAGTTAACATCGCTCAAAGTCGACACTCAGAGGCTGTGTTCCAAATCACACCCTATTCACTATTCCCTACATTAGTTCACTAATATAGTACACTTGACAGAGTGAATGAATGAAAATAAGTGAGTGAATTCAGACACTGATGAACACCTGGGGCCGTATTCACAAAACATTTTATCTTACCACTAAGAGTTCTCCTAAATAGCAGTAAAAGTTCTGGACCCACTTTATATTAAGTGGCCTTAACTACTATGTACTTACATTTAAATTAATCATTTGGTACAATGCACTTATTGTGTACATACATGTTTTTACATTGTATTTATAGTTTAAAAACACCTACATGTAATTACATCTGTAATTATTTCTGTAATTACATTTATAATTACACTGTTGACCCATCCATTACACCTAACCCCTACCCTTAAACCTACCCATAACACCAAAGCTTTCCCTAACCTTACCCATACCCCACCTCAATAGCAGCAAAAGTGTTTTGCAGTACTTATTTTTTGATGTAAGTACATAGTAGTTAAGGCCACTTAATATAAAGTGGGACCAACGTTCTTAGCTAAGAGTTTTCTCTTAAAACCTATTCACAAAGCTGCTGAGACCAACTTTTACTAAGGAACAGAGAGAAGTCTTAAGCTAAGAGTAAGGGCGGGGTTGACCTCGTTGCTATGGACTATACACACAGTGATTGGCTGATAAGGGAGGAGTCAGCGATTTAATCATAGAAATATTGTAGAATGAGGTGTCTTGTTTCCACATTAAAATAAAGGTTTTAAAACACAAATATTGCCCTATTCAAATAAATATTTTTTAATAAAAATGTTGCCATAGTCAAAATAAAATGTTGCCATAAAGGTTTTAAAATGTAATGTAAAAATGTCAAATGTAAAACTAATTAAACTAGTATATACAGTTAATTGTCCACCTCTTGGATGGCTGCATCTCAACAGAATGCAGAATTCAAGCGACAAATTATGTTTTATAAACAAAGTTTAGCAGAAACACATTCAAACGGTCTTTCTAATCATCTCGAGAGGAGGAATATATACACAGACGAGAGTATACTTTTTTTTTTTTTTTTTTTTTGCCGTCTCGTCGTAGATTCAAATCTATAAATCAAAATGTATTGCATTTATGAAGAAAAGGTTCAGCACCTAAGGCTCTATCACTATTGCCTCAATGGTGTCTTTGGGTGGATTAGGATTGTTTGTGATTTGGTCTTAGTGACTTAGGAGTCCTCTTGACTACTCCTAACGTTTCACAGATTTAGGAGTTAGTTTTATCAATAAAATGCTTTGTGAAATACTCTTAGAGCAAAAATTTAGGACTCCTAAAATTAGGACTGACACGCCCATTATAGTTTCTCCTAAATCGGCAAGTTAGGAGCTACTTTTAGCCTTAAGATGTTTTGTGAATACGGCCCCTGATTAGCAGAATCACTGAAGAACAGAGAAACAAGACCAGAAAAAAGACACGAGCAGAAACACAAGAACTACAACTGACTTCAGCCACACTGAGTGTGAAACCAGTTCACAAACCAGTTTGACATTATTTCTTTTATACATGTACAGAAGTTCTTGTTGAGAATTAACAGATCTGGATGTTGATGTTTTATTGAAAACAAAAATGTATTGAAGTTTGCAGTCACCATCGTGGTGACCAGTGTCTGCTTTAGTTGGGCTATTGACTCTATAACATTAGCTTTCTCTGGCTGCTGTAACTGAATGTTTATGAAACACATTGATTATGGTAGGAAAAAGCCAACATGAAGTTGATCAGGTGTTTAGTTGTTGTGATGATGCTGTAATCATCTTGGACTTGTTTAATTCACTGATCACATTCTATGTCTAGTCTTTGATTTAATGGATATTTTATCTTTATTGATTGTACTATATCTGTGATTTAACAGTGTAAGGACCAGCAACATTTTTTTTAAATTTATATTTATTTATATATTTATATGGTGTTCTGAAATGAGGAGGCACATTTTTTTTTAAGAATCAATGTAAATTAATGTGCATTACTCTTAAAGTTGACACATCTTCCTTGTTAAATGAACATTACTTTACAGTACATCAAAAAAAAAAAAAAAAAAAGGAAACCAAATACAATTCTATTTTGTAATTTTACATTAACAATGTAATGTTCTATTTATCAAAACCAAGTCAATCTCATCAAGTTAGTGTTTTAAGCATTTCTACATTCATTCCAAAATAATAACTAAAGGCAATAATAATTTAAACAATATATTTTATTTGTGTATTACGGTTTTTCTTTTTAATTGTCAACCTAGGATATTTTGGATCATCAGTCATGCTCCGTAAACATAGTCTGTCACAGACACGAATTGTATTTTTAATTTCACCAAGCTGATTGCACTAAAAACCCCGCAGTCATCATGATTTCAGTCCATTTCAAGTCTGATTTTGACGTGACATAAAGCGGTGATATCTAACTGTGATCTGTTTACTTACTTTTCAAGTAGTCTTCCGATTGACGCCATCATTTGTTCAGTCAAACCTACGCGCGGAACGCGCATGTCAACAAGAGGCGGGATTTATCGCACAAACCAATCATATCCAATCATAACCAATTACATCCAATGATAGCGCGATGGAGACATTGCCTCCTCTCACGTGACTTTCCCCCATTCATTCTCAATTACCCCCCACAAAACCCACCGCACGCCGGGGGTCTGATGATTTTATATTGTTTCCTATGAGAGGAAAGGGAGGCATGCCTCCATAGACTGTACAGCATGACTCCTCTGTGAACTTTACCTGCGGGTGTCGCTGTTGGGCGGTGTTCCTTAAAGTGCATATTGCAGGTTAAACATTTTTTTCGAGATGAATATATAACCTTGTACAAAAATACCATATAACAGGGTACTGCAGGGTTTTAAAATGTTTTGCAGGACATAAGGGCATGAATTTAGTAGATAAAGTGACGGTCTCTGTAAAAACCATAGACAGTAAAAGAAATAGACACAGCGACCCCATTGGAACTCAATTGAGACAAGTGAAGCCCATTTTTAGCGATTTTTAGCACTTCCGTTTCTGACGCGCAGACTCAAACTAAGCTTGATGACGTCAGCAACCTGTCTGACAGATGTAAATCTTCTAGTAGCTGTGTGTGCAAACTGCCATCGTTAATCTTGCAGAGACGGCGAGCTTGAGCGGGGAGTTCTTTGGCGTGAGTGAGCAGGAGTAAGTATTCTGATTAATTAGTTAGTATTTTAAAATGTAACGCCAGTACGCCATATTAAGTTAATGCATACTATTGCCTGCGAGCTTCTCCTCCTGTCTGTACGGTAATTTCTCTACTGTGCGACAGAGAGTCGAGTGGTTATGACGCAATCGTTAGCCTATTTTTACAAAAACTGTTTCTACAGGGCCATAATGTAACATAGAAGGTAATGGAGCCCTTTATACATTGTTGTGTATCTTTAGAAATAAATAATGGACAAATGGAGTCTTTAAACGCCTCAGATGTAAAGTTATTCGCTGTCAAAGTGACGCCAAAAGGAATGGGAGTCAATGGGATGCTAACGCAAGTGAAGTTCTGCTACAAGATGGCGGCACGCGGCCGACTTCAACTTCCGGTCGACTTCCTTGGGCACTGGTAAAAACCGCTTTTTTTTCACCGTCGCGTCATATTACGTCATTAAAGGGAATCGTTCGCCGAGCTCTGTGTTGATTCAGTGCAGAGTAGGCTGGTATTCAGTGACAGCGGTCGTGAATCAGTGTGTTTTCTGTAGTTTTTGTATTCTATTTATCATCGTCATGGTAAATTATTGTGTTTGTGGAGGTTGCACAAACTTCAGCCTGTCAGGACATCGAGTCCAGAGGTTTAATAAGAAAAAGGACGCTGCTATCTTCCGTGCCGGTGTGTTCTGTGCAGGTGAAGAGACTGGACTTCACTTCGGCTTCTGCTTCGAAAAACGCGTTCATTATATACCGGAGGATTATCATCCTGGCGATATGATGGAGTTCAACATTGTAATACTACTGTAAATAATGATAGGCTATTAAATGAATAAACTTACACACGCAATGCTTCTTCACCGTTTTTACTTGAATCAATTTGAGCACTGATGAATACAAATTATGTACACATGCATACAGTCTCACACTTACACAAAACAGTTTTGAATTATGTGCTGGTAATGTAAATACTCCAATTTCATTCATGCCATGTAGGCTAGCTATACTGTAAACGTATACATTCAAGTTCACACAACTACATAATCATGGTGTCATATACATCCTCACACTATCAGTGAATGGGCACGGAATAAACTCATAACACAGAATTAATGAATAAATGATAACATTACATGAAACGCACTACGTTCGGCCGCCGGCGGGAGACATGATCACGGAACCGTCAGAGATGCAGCTTGATGAACATGTGAATTGTGCACCGTAAATCTTTATTATTATTAATGGTGCTTGCCAAAGGCAAAGCTCCATTCTTATTCTCCTGCATACTTATTATTATTCTTCCACTTTTTTTTCTGCGCACTACTCCTCCCGCAGTTTTTGTCATAGACCCATGAATGAGGTGTCAAATCGACCGGCCCATTGAGGAGTGGTGTGCTATGACTTTTATAAGCGATCGGGTGTACGATGTTCGTCCGGCGGGCGAAAAATCGGGCGAAAAATCCCATAGACTTAACATTGGGATGATATTTGACGAGTCATAGCTCCTAACGAGGATTTCATAGAAACATGTGGGTTACTACATTTGAAGGGGCTGACAGGCTCTGTCAGATCATATCTCAAAATGGGGTGTAAGTTGTACCCCTGGGGGCAAGAGCTGCCCAAAGTTGCCCCATAGACATACTATGCTGAAGCCGTGCCCATGAACCAGGAAGTACTGTGTTTTTCCTACTATGGGAAATTAGTAGGAATTGAACATAACTCTGGATTACAATGTCATAGAGACAAGGGGGTGGGCTCATTTTACTCAGGCAACCAATCAGTCTCTCAGGATCACTGTGAAACTATCAAGCCACACCCTAGCAACCATATAGAGCACCTTAGTAACAAGCTCCATAGACTTCCATTGAAAAAGATCAAATGAATATCTTTGGATAGGAGTGTCGTACAAACAAGAGGGTGGGCTCATTTGACTCGAGGCAGCAAACCGCCAATCACAAATCACCTTAAAGACATCATAGCCACGCCTTAGCAACCATTTAGAGCACCCTAGCAACCCAAAGCATTGGCAGATATCTTCAAATCTGAATATCATAGAGGCATGGGGGTTGGTTTATATCATTCATACTGGCAAGCAGCCTTTGGTTTATCATTACTGGCAGCTGCCAAGCCACTCCCTAGCAACCAAACAGAGTACCCTAGCAACCGTTTTGCAAGATCTATATCTCTGCATCAGAACATCATAAAGACATGGGGGTTGGTTTATATTGTCAAGCAGCCTTTGGAGTATCATCATTGGTAGCTGCCAAGCCACTCCCTAGCAACCAAACAGAGTACCCTAGCAACCGTTTAGCAAGATCTATATCTCTGCATCAGAGCATCATAGAGACATGGCGGTTGGCTCTTTTGACTCATGCTAGCAAACTGGACTTCCAACATTCTACACATGCTAGCAGTGAATAGCTACATGCTAATAGTGATTAGCTTAGGGTTTAAACATGACACAAACTAGTAAAAATGTGTTAGCATCATGCTGGTAGCATGCTAATTGTGTTAGCATCATGCTAGTAGCATGCTAATCATGTTAGCATCATGCTAGCAAACATGCTAATCATGTTAGCATCTTGTTAAAAACATGCTAGCAACATGGTAATCATGCTAGCATCATGTTAGCATTATGCTAATCATGTTAGCATGTTGCTAGCATTATGCTAACATGATTAGCATCTTGTTAAAATAATGCTAACAACATGGTAATCATGTTAGCATCATGCTAGTATTATGCTAATCATGTTAGCATGTTGCTAGCATTACGCTAACATGATTAGCATCTTGTTTAAAACATGCTAGCAGCATGCTAAGGGTGTTAGCATCATGGTAGCAACATGCTAATCATGTTAGCATCTTGCTAAAAACATCCTAGCAGGATGGTAATTATGTTAGCATCATGCTAATCAAGAGTGCCGAGTTTTGCCACTGCAAGCACCATTCACATTTTCTTCAGGAAATGTACATTCTAGTTAGATTCTGTTATTAGTAATCAATAACGTTAGTCCTAGATGACCAATAGCTTTGCTATTGCCTGATTCATGATAATAATCTGTACAATATTGTGATCTGAGCACATATCGTTAGCTAAGCTAACATCGGTCGCTGCCCTGTTCTCCTCTGATCTCCTCACACAACAGCTCAATTTGTCTCTTTTGACCATTATTCTGTCTAATTCTGGCCTGTCCCTGCTCTCTTGACCACATAGCAGGCTAATTGTATGGCTGTGGTTTGTGATACGAGTATGAATAAACATTTACAATTTCCTCAGCGTCCGAACTGTCATTGCGATCCATTGTTTTCCTATTGTTTATATTGATCGCGCTCCCTTGAGTTACGTCACATTTGGCATTTTTCAGATGCGGAAGTAAAATTCTCTCACAAAAAACGACTCCAGAAGCCTATGTAGCGTATTTATACGTGTTTTTTCAAGAAAATCTATTTAATACATTATTTTTCTATACATTGAATCACTAAAGCTCTAACCTGCAATATGCCCTTTAAGAAATGCGCGTGACTTGCGCTCTTTTTAATGTCATAATTTGTAATATTTTTTTTGTTTTATATGTAATATGGATTATTTTCTCATCCTATTTTTTTGAGGAGGCACTGCCTCCCTTGCCTACTCGGAGGAAATGCCCCTGATGTATGTATATATATATATATATATACACTTATATATTCAAGCTTAACACACACATACATACATATATATATATATATACATATACATACATATGTATATATATATATATATATATAACATTAAGCTATAAGTTAAAATATAAGTTCTTATAATGCATAAAATATTTTGAGCTCCTGCATAACTTGCACAGCAGAAACATCAATAATCAGAATATGAATCACAACAATGGTGACATCCAAAAGTTTAATGTTGCAATGCATGCTGGATGCCAGCATAGTACAAAACTCCCAGCATGCACTGCAGCATGAATAAATTATGCAAATTAAATGGTCCTTTTTTATTGTCACCATTGTTGAGATTGATGTGCTGATTTTTGATATCTGTGTGACTATTTAGACACACAATTACACAGGTTCTCTACTGGATCTAAAATGAATAGGGGTTCAATATTAATCAAATGCAAATATAAAAATTTTTTTTTGTACAATCATAATATTAAAATATAGGATGATTGCAGCCGCCCGAGCCGGGCCCATGTGCTACTTTCAGCATCCAGCCACCTGAGCCATTTAATTTCTCAAAACCTCACGAATGGGAAAAATGGATCCGACGGTTCAAACATTTCCGTCAGGGCAGTAATCTCCACACTTCCAAGATTAGGAAACAGGAAAAAAATAGAAAATTTGTGATTTTGTGAATTGGGTAAAAAGACTAGGAAACGGGACGAACCATATTGGAGGCTCTGACTGGCTCTGTGGTCATGGTCAAGGGGTTTCTAAGGGGAACTGAGGATTGAGCCCAGCTGCAGTGAGGGTGCTGCAGGAATACATTTGTAAGTCAGGGAATTTAGGCTGTATGACACAGTTTACACAAAACTTTAGGCAGAGGCAGCACGATCAAGATGTTCATGGAAACTGCATCCCATTGGGACAGTAAAGACATTTCCATGGAGGGAGGTTTCTGAGAAATCTAAGATGGGTCACACACTGAAGCAAATTTTTGGGATTAAGCCCATCTGCAGTCAGGGTACTGCAGAGAACAAATTTGTGAAAGGGTGATACAGCTTAAACGTAGAAAGATTGGGAGCATTGAGGCTCAACCTGTCCGACTCTGGGTTAAAGGTCGGATCTGTAGGAGACATCCAACAGATTATTACCCAGACGGCAACATAGTGTGGCCCAGATCCAGTCCACATCTGGTACATGTGGATTACATGGGCCGGATCTGACCCGACACTATGTTGATGTCAGGGTAGGTGCACATCGAAAAGGTAAATCCACAAGAGACGGGAGATCCAATATGGGGAAATCCCAGAGTAAGCTTGCAGAAAATGATGCACCAGTGTTTTATCAAATGAGAAAATTGTATGGCCAAAGATGCATGCAAGATATAGATAAGTTAGTCAGTCAAATATTATGATTTTCCAGAAGAGGGAAAGAGGTTGAGTGTCATAAGACTTCAGGTCATAAAAATTGGTGTGTGTGTGAAATGTTAGCAGACACTAGATTGTTTGGTGGAGGAAACAGACAGAAGGGAAAGAAGGTCGATGTGAATGTAACTTACAAAAAAAAAAACGTTAATTCATCCTTTAAATGGATGCATGACATTAGATGTTTAGAGAATTACAATTTATATAATAATGGTTGAAAGAGAAAGCAGCTAAAAGGCTGTCAGTGCAACCTAGTAGTTGAAATACGGGTAAAATAACTTTGTGGTTCTGCCAAACAGTAGAAACCATATTGATAAAATGTTTTGCATCTGCAGACTAACTATTTGATAGAGGGATAAGTGGCTATAATGAAGAGATATAGCAGTAATAATTAATGTTTTGAAAATGAAAATTCTGAAAGAATGTCTCAAAAATGTTTTGTGAATGTTTGAAAATGTTTTATTTGAAAACATGTAATTTCTGGCAAAGTCTTAAGCTGGGCCAAGGTCAAAAGTCAGTAGATAACGTTTGATGTTAAAAGTTATAAAAAGTCAGTGTAGTCCTGAATTCCTCAGAGTCTCTCTCACTCAAAGTCAGCTAAAAGCTGCTATCTGAGCTTGTGTCGTAAGTGATAACAAGCTATATATAGTGAAGCACAATGTTTCAGTTGAAAATCATGGACACAGAGATGTTACAAGAAATAATTGCCATAAAGATGGCAATTTGTTATTAAATTTGTCAGAGTTAAACTCAATGAGTATAAAGAGGTCTTTAATACAGACTTTGAATGATAGAAGTGACTATTTTGATGAATTTATTCTATGACCAGTAACTTTTTTGTCTGATCTTTGTCAGAACTGTCAAACTGTCAAAGATCTGGAATGGGAAAGAGCGGTTACCAGTATGCACGAGGTGACAGGTAAGATCCTCTTTAGCCAGGCAGAGGACAACCTAAGGCAGGGGGTTACCGCCGCCACTGGGCATCTAGGTGTTTTATGTGAGATGGGTATGAGAGTGGAGCAGAGGTGGACATTCCAGGGGTCAGAAAGTAAAAGTCCTGCCATATTTTTATCTCATCCACTGAAGCATTAATGAGATAATTAAGTGATAAATTGAGTGATGATTGAGCATTATTGAAGACACCTGATGATAAAAAGCAGAATCACCAAAGGAGAAAATCACAATTTTTAAGTTACCATCATCGAGGTCAGGGTTTGTTTTAGTTGAGCTCTTGACCCTTGACTTTTTAGTATTAGATTTTGTTTGGGCAGTTTTAAACCAAACAGACAAGCAAAGTTAAAAGACAATCAGGTGTTGGTTATGTTTTTACATAAACATTATTTGATCTGAATCACTGAACTCATTTAGAGCCCAATCTCTGAGTTAAATTTACATTATTGATTACAGCAGCACTGTGATTCTACAGCACAAGATCAGCTTTTACAATACAATTTTTTTTTTTTTTTTAAAGCGCTCATTTAAACACACAAACATCAAGAATCATCCTGTGAATCTCAATAGTGGTGGCCATCATAAAGCATGTTGCAGTGCATTCTGGGAGCCACCAATCAAAATTCATTCATGGCTCCCATCATGCATTGCTGTATGAATAAATTATGAGCTAAATTGTCTTAGTAATTTCATTTATTCTCACTATTAAAATTTTGCTGTTTTTATGTGACTTTTTAATAGCTTGTTTTCTAATGTTCAGTGTTGATCTGTTGATCAGAATATGTTGCTTGTCACCGTTGTTGAGATTCACAGGCTGATACTTGATGTCTGTGTGTGCCTAAAAGATTTTTTTTTGTGTGTGTGTGTGATAAGGACAACTTTTTAAAAAAAAAAAAATCTGTATTGTATAAGCTGATCTTAAATGAGTTCAGTGATTCAGATCAAATAATGATTTTGAGAAAACATAACCAACAACACCTGATCATCTTTTAACTTTGCTTGTCTGGTTAGTTTTAATGCAGTTAAAACTGCCCAAACAAAATCTAATACTAAAATGGCAAGGGTCAAGAGCTCAACTAAAACAAACCCTGACCTCGATGATGGTAACTTAAAAATTGTGATTTTCTCCTTTGGTGATTCTGCTTTTTATCATCAGGTGTCTTCAATAATGCTCAATCATCACTCAATTTATCACTTAATTATCTCATTAATGCTTCAGTGGATGAGATAAAAATATGGCAGGACTTTTACTTTCTGACCCCTGGAATGTCTACCTCTGGAGTGGACCCAGCTAGAAATGTTATTTATACATTTCTAGCTTGGGAGCGGATGTCTGTGAGGCCAGCAGCATCATTAAGGGGGAATGACCTGTGAGAAAGACAGCAATCTGACCCATACTCACCAGAAACCACATTCCTAAGATGGCTTGAATTTCATTGTGACAAGCAACTATGCTAGGGGACAGAGGTGGGTAATCCAGGGGTCAAAGAGTAAAAGTCCTGCCATATTTTTATTCCACCCACTGAAGCATTAATGAGATAAATAAGTGATTAATTGAGTGATTGAGCATTATTGAAGACACCTGATGATAACAAGCAGAATCACCAAAGGAGAAAATCACTATTTTTAAGTTACCATCATCGAGGTCAGGGTTTGTTTTAGTTGAGCTCTTGACCCTTGACTTTTTAATATTAGATTTTGTTTGGGCAGTTTTAAGAGATAAGATGATCAGGTGTTGGTTATGTTTTCACATAATTGTTTGATCTGAACTCATTTAGAGCCCAATCTCTGAGTTAGATTTACATTATTGATTACAGCAGCGCTGTGATTCTACAGCACAAGATCAGCTTTTACAATAAAGAATTTTCTTTTTTTAAAAAGTTGCCCTTATCACAAAAAAAGAGAATATTTTAGGCACACACAGACATCAAGTATCAGCCTGTGAATCTCAACAACGGTGACAAACAACATATTCTGATCAACAGATCAACTCTGAACATTAGAAAACAAGCTACTAAAAAGTCACAGAAAAACAGCAAAATTTTAATAGTGAGAATAAAGAAAATTACTAAGACAATTCAGCTCATAATTTATTCATGCAGCAATGCATGATGGGAGCCATGGATGAATTTTGATTGGTGGCTCCCAGAATGCACTGCAACATGCTTTATGATGGCCACCACTGTTGAGATTCACAGGATGATTCCTGATTCTTTAAATAAAAAAAAAAATAAAATAAATAAATTGCCTTGATAAAGCTGATCTTGTGCTGTAGGATCAAAGTGCTACTGTAATCAATAATGTAAATCTAACTCAGAGATTGGGCTCTAAATGAGTTCAGTGATTCAGATCAAATAATGATTATGTGAAAACATAACCAACAACACCTGATTGGTCCGTGTAACGCTTCACAATTCAATTTTCAGACCATACAATGCAAATGCAAAAATGAAAAATTGAAACTAGACGTTCATTTTTCCTTTTTTTCGGTTACATCATAAATGGATATTTGCCATTTTTCCTCCCTTTTTTCAATTTCACTTTTGCAAAATGATGACTTAAGAAACAATCATTTGAATAAAAGAAATTAACCGATTTTCTATTTTTCCATTTTCTGTCTTGTAATTTGCGCCGTGGGCTGTACCATTAGCACGGGTGTGGCCACGGACTGCTGTCATCTCACTGATGTAACTGCTTTCTTTACACTGCATGTTGAGGAGCAGTTTAAAAGAATGGAGGATGACCTTTTTCACCCGAAGTGCTATCATTTTTAATTATTAATATAATAACTGTGCTTAATATAGACAGTCTGGACAGGCCATCGCGAGCTGGGAAAAGTAAAATCGCGGTGGGTTGGCTGATTTGGCACGTTGCCCAGCTTGTTTGTATTTACAATTACTTATTCGTTATTACTTTATTTTATTAATATACAATACGCTTTGTCAGGGGGTGCATTTTACTTGGTAGGCTACAGTACAACCACGAGATCCCAGTTCATTTTCAGAGGGATAGGCTGACGGAGGGCAGCTCGAGCAGCAGCGCTTGCCAAGATCCTTCACGTCAATATATGAAAGAAAAAAAAGACTACCAAGCGAAAATATACAAAACATTTATAAAAAATATACAAAACATTGTTAAGTTTTTAGCTCTTGTTTGTAATACAATATTTGTACAGTAAAAATGCAGATGTTTTCTTTAGCGGGCATCGTTCGTTACCACGGCAACCGCTTGAGCTTCCGCACTTCACACGCTTCTCATTCGCTTAACCTTAAATCCAGCACAGTTATTAACTCTGTTCATTACAGTAGAGGCGGTTCGCCGGAGATGAGGCAAATCAAATATATCTATGCTGCAAGTCAGGAGCACTATGATTTATTTTCCATTATTTTAATAAATAAATACAAATACTTTGATTTGGCACATTGCCCATCTTGTTTGTAGTTATTTATTGACTTATTCGGCATTATTTGTTGCCTGTGGTGTACCCAAAGGATTACTGCGAGAATCCAGCATTTGATAATGAACCGATAAAAATCGTATAAGCCTATCTTGACAGCGCTATAGCTAGCCTATATAAAATATTTTAGGCTAGGCTAAAAAACAAGAGCTAAAACCTAACAATTTTTAAAATGATGCTCAATTTTTTTTAATATATATTTTCGCTTGGTAGTATTTTTATCTTTCATATATTGACGTGAAGGATCTGCAAGCCTGCCCTATCCCTCTGAAAATGAATTGGGATTTCGTGATTGTACTGTAGCCTACCAAGTAAAATGCACCCCCTTACCAAGGGCATGATGTATATTAATAAAATAAAGTAATAACGAATAAGCAAATACAAACAAACTAGACAATATGTGCCAAATCAGCCAAGCCACCAGGATTTCACTTTTCCCAGCTGCCCGCGATGGCCAGTCCAGACTACCTTATATTTAGAACAGTTACTAATATATTAATATTAATGCAGTTAAAACTGCCCAAACAAAATCTAATATTAAAAAGTCAAGGGTCAAGAGCTCAACTAAAACAAACCCTGACCTCGATGAGGGTAACTTAAAAATCGTGATTTTTCTCCTTTGGTGATTCTGCTTGTTATCATCAGGTGTCTTCAATAATGCTCAATCATCACTCAATTAATCACTTATTTATCTCATTAATGCTTCAGTGGGTGGAATAAAAATATGGCAGGACTTTTACTCTTTGACCCCTGGATTACCCACCTCTGCTAGGGGACAAGACCCTGAGGAGAAGAAGATTATTGATAAAGAGCTGATGGGAATGAGCTTTCAAGAGCCAACTGAGACTATGAGGTGATTATCCGTAATTTCTGGGGAGACCAGCAGCATTTATTAACATGATGTTGGTTGCCCTATTGGCAAGAACTGTATAGATTGTATAGGATTCAGCATTATGATGAATCCCTGAATTCATGAGGCTGTGTTGATTTTGAACTAATGTGTCTATATTATAGTTTTTACTCCTGCAGGTCATTAGACATGGCAGAGGATAATTCCAAGACATGGTGGTGGTTAAAGATGAAGACTGCTTTTGCAAATTCAAGAGAAAGTTAAGTGCATTTGCATTTAAACTAAAGATAACTTTAAAAATGCTCCTAGTCTAATATTTGTGCAGAAAGAGAGAGAGACGGCTGGGGTAGAGGCAAGGATACTCTGTCTGTCTGCAGTGTTAATTTTGGCAGCCATTTTTGATTTAGTCTTAGTCTTCATCTTAAGACGAAAATGCTCCTTAGTCTTAGTCACATTTTAGTCTTTCATATTTTAGTATAGTTTTAGTCGACGAAAAGTCATCACATTTTTGTCAAGTCTAAGTCATTTCTTTTAGTCAAACTACAGTTACCAACATTAATTTAGTAGCTATTTTAATTTAGATAGCTATTTTATATGTAGTCATCAGACAAAATAGTCATTATAATTTTTCTCTTTAGACCAATTCATTTAAGCTTATGAAAAATTTTAATCAAGGTAACAGACTGTATTGACATTGCACTCTTAGCAGTAGCACAATTGTACAACTTGGATAAAGTTGGTTTTATATTCGCACATTCAGACTTCTGATAAATTCAGACTTTCCAATAAATGTGCAATAAATTAATGTTTGCAAATTTTTAGCAGCGACATGATATTGACAACCAACGATTGTCAACTTACAACATTTTTCACAGTCGATCAAAATAGGCAAGTATTGTTTTAATGGCATATTTACTTGTGAATGTCCACTGAATGTCCAATGTAGTGTGATTAACAAGACTATTGAATACGGATGTCTGAATGTGCGAATATAAAACCAACTTTACCCAAGTAATTGTACATATCCTCTTTCAGTGGTTCTCAAACTTTCTAGAGTGTTGTAACTCCTGAGGGATTTAACATCCTTCTGTGTACCCACTCACATTTCCACCAATTACACATTTCCATTAAGGGACTATATTTACCTTCTTAAATCGATTTTTGCAGTGCATTTTTACCTTTATAAATACCTTTGTAAAATAAATAATGCCTTAAATAAAATGTTTTAAAAATTAAATAAATACAATGATGATAAAAACGAAGTGATACTTTTAAATATTACATTAAAACCGCCAGTAGGTGGTGGTAAGTCACTGTTTTTATGAGTGAATCATCGAGTCATTCGTTCTTTCAATATCAAAGCAAGCGGCTGTGGATCATTGAATCATTGACGTTTGTTCAAAGCCACAGATTAGTTCATGAAAAACAGCTTGTGTGCTGCAGTTCTGCTGTGGCTTTCGTTGCAAAATAGAGCAAAAATACTGACAATACTGTTTAAAAGGTACATCACTTAATATTACCCTTTTGTTTGTTGAACTGTTGTATAAAATCAATATTTGGGATATTATATATTATATTATATTCGAGCAATATTCTTTTTTGTATGATCAACATTAAAAACAGTATCGAAGAGAGTTTTAATCTTAAATCTACACGCAGTCTATGTCTATATTTGTTCTTCATGCTAGTTACTAAATCCCCACTTTTACAAAGGTAACGTTATATTGTCGAGAACAGCATGCTGGCTTGTGTGGGTGCAGTCAGTTTTGACCACAAATAATGAGGTAATTTGATTGAATATGGTGTATATACAACATTTCACCTGCTAGAAATACATGTTCAGTTTTCATGTTATTTTAAGGTGCAGTAGAATAAAATGAATGGCACTTGTCGCATACGTCGGTTTGAGAACCACTGGCACTGATATCAGCCTGCACTTTGGTCCCAGATTTAGTCAGTAACAGGGCCGGATTGAGACTCATTTTCAGCCCTGGAGTTTCATGCCTTAGACCGGCACACTTTAATTCACGACTGACTATATTAAAATAATGTAATTAAAACCTGAGTATATAAGTCTTCAATCGTGCACTGTTCTCTACAACCTTGTAAATAATTGTATTTTTCAAAAATATCTTCAAATACCCATGATAGTACCAAAAATGCTAAAATTTGATATAGAGTTATTTTTATAGTTTAATTCTCTAGCCATCTAGTGGCTGTAGTTAAAAATTCATGTTATTTTCATTTTAATTTAATTAAGTGTTTGCTTTCCAGTAGATGGCAGTAGTCGTCCACTAAACCCAGGCACATTTTTCATGTCTATCACTATGAATCATATTTAGAAATGTAGATCTTTATTAAAGTGGATTTAACATAAAATTTTGCTATTTTATATAAATGTATATACTTAAATTATTACAAATTGAGGCAAATAAATACACAAAATACCATAAATCCTACAAAATTGCACAACTTTACAGTAAAATATTAAAGTAGGCTATTACGTTTGTTTAAAAAAAAGTTACATGTTACGAAATCACATTTTACTGTCTGGTTATGTAAGCTAGTCGGACAGAAAACTGAATATTGTTGGCCAATGTGTAATAGCATAGCAAGCAACATAACATAAGTGATAGGCCATATTTTATTATTTGCCTACTATTATTACGATACGAGTAAGCTGCATACATGCCTTTATCTTTTGCATGTTTTCCCTCTTCCTTTTTATTTATTTACGTTACTTAAATCGGCCTCCGGTGGTTTAGACCTTTTGCCTTACCATAATTTAGCGTTGATTTACAGACGTCACCTCATCCCTTCTTCTCGTATACTTTTGAGTGAGTTTCTTCTCCGGGCGCACACTCTGAGTCCCTCCCAACCAGGTTAATTTACCCACCGAGTGGCATCATTGACGTTGCGTGCAAATGAGCGGTTGCGCATTCGTTTGTTTGATTGTTTTTTCTTGCGCGGGTGCCCCGTGCTGCCCTGGGCCGTCCAGGCCTAAATCTGTCACTGAATGGTTTTTAGGAAAAAGTTAGGCTACTCAGCTTAGTACATTTGGCCACATCCACAGTTTCTAGAGCATCCATATTTCAACCCAGTGCCATGAAAACACCGGCCCTCGTGGCCAAATAAACAGACCGGCCCACCAGTAATTCTCCCGGTGCTCCCGATTAGCCAATCCAGGCCTGGTCAGTAAACGAGCAGTGCAATATAGACACTTTAATTTAAGTAGAAAATCTCAAATGAAGATCGCTGAACTCCAGCTTACATCTGTGTTTTCAGATCATCCGCGCTTCTTCCTACTTCGGTAAAGTTGGTTTTATATTCACACATTCGGACATCCATATTCAGTAGCCTTGTTAATCACACTACATTGGACATTCAGTGGACATTCACAAGTAAATATTCCATTAAAGCAATACTTGCCTATTTTGATCGACTGTGAAAAATGTTGTAAGTTGACAATGGTTGTCAGTATCATGTCGCTGCTTAAAATTCGCAAACATTAATTTATTGCACATTTATTGGAAAGTCTGAATTTATCATAAGTCCGAATGTGCAAATATAAAACCAAATTTACCCAAGTGTTCTTCCTCAGTGTAGAGAGGGCTCATGTGCGTGGTTGCCAGATAGCAAAGATTAAGTAAAACATGTTCTTTTAACAGAGAAGCTCTGATAGGGGGGTTAAATTCTTGAAATCTGGCAATCGTGACGCTCGTAAAGACAGTCTGTAAAGTTTTGTCTCCTTTATTCGACAAAAACAAAAAGTGATTTCAAAAGAGTGATTTTGGTCAAGTGTTTAGTCTTTCAGCCACATTTCAGTCTCGTCTTTTTTTTGTCAACGAAATTGCACGTTTTAGTCACGTTATCGTTAAATTAAATTGGTGTCGTCTCTCATCGTCTCGTCTTAGTCATGGAAAAAAAGGTCGTCAACGAACATTTTTCGTCATAGTTTTCGTTAACGAAATTAACACTGTCTGTCTGTTATCAGCCTGTTAAAGCTTAAACAAAACAAAAGCAATGAGATTAGAACCAAAATAACCCAGCTGACTTTTGTGAAAAAGAATAGACCTTTTTCACACTTCCGGGTTTTTGGCTTCCGGAATGATCCACACTGTGTAAAAGTTTTTCCGGTTACAGTTATAGATAGCCTTGATCAGAACCAGCTCGGGAATCAAAGTCGTTTTACGATTAAATGTGATTAAATGTCATGAAAATGTTTGAACGTTCTTGATGAATTATTGGTGAGACTACAGAGCTCTCATTAAGAGCTAAATTTAATAAATAATTCGAAGTGATGGTGGTTAAACTGGTTATATTCTTCGTGTCTGTTTGGCGCGGATGTGCATTATAGCGCTCCATGTGCTGTAAAGACAGTGCCTGCGTCTCAACACGCACATGCTATCCACCCTAAATAGTACTGAATATTACTAATGTCACATAGACTACTATTTAGGGTGGATAGTATGCACATTGGGATGTATAGAGTGTTTTTAGCGACGTGCTGGGGAAATGATCAGCTGGAAGCTCCCTTAGCACGCAAGCCTGATCCTCTGATTCATGAAACAGGACCGCTCGCATATTTCTGGAAACAGTCTCTCACTCATTTTCCTGTTGTCATCATCTTAAAGTGTGTATTATGCACAGTATTATTGTGCTGTTGCAACATAAATGCAAAGACTGATACACAGCAAAAACTGCAGTGTTAAATTAACTCTCCTGGGAGTATATGTGAGACCATACTCAAGGGTGTTAAAGTGTTAATATAAGAGTCGTAAATAAACACTGAAGCGGTGTTAAAGTTAATGAGATAATTAAGTGATTAACAGTGATGACTGACCATTATTGAAGATACCTGATGATAACAAGCAGAATCACCAAAGGAGAAAATCACAATTTTTAAGCCACCATCATGGACATCGGTGTTTGCTTTAGTTGAGCTCTTGACCCTTGACTCTTTAAAATAAAATTTTGTTTGGGCTGTTTTAACTGAGTTATAACATCCAGACAAACAAATGGAAAAGATAATCAGGTGGTGTTGGTTATGTTTTCATATGATCATCGTTTGACCTGAATCACTGAACTCATTTAGAGCCCAATCTCTGAGTTAGATTTATATTATTGATTACAGCAGCACTGTGACTCTACAGAAGATCAGCTTTATCAATATAATCTGAAGGATTTCTCAAACGTTCAGGGGTTCTGATTAAAAAAAAAACAAAAAAAAAAACTTTCTTTTAGGCACACACAGACATCAAGAAACCATCATTCTCTATAGTGCACAGCTGATTGGTTCCTGCTGTATCTATTGTGAATAATATATTGGCTCATGTGAGTCTTTTAGTTTTCATTTTATTCAAATAAAAAAAAAAAAAACATCCCAACTTTTCCAGAATTCGATTAGATTGATTAGAATTAGATTGGGCGAGGGCATGAGTTCTTATGGGCCATAACAAAAAGAAAATATTAGGACGATTCAACTGGTCACATTCAAAATGAAAGAGATAGTTTAGTTCTTGCTTACTTTGCTCAAGTCCACAGGTCATAATAACCAGAATTTTTTTGCTGAAACTATTGAGAAACACCAAATTTCTGAACAACTGTTTGTGTGTAACAAAAAAACTTGTCACCATAGTCAGCTAATGCTTTTAGGAGTGCTTTTTGCACCCCTGAACTGTTAAACTGAAGCGACAGTTGTGAAACTTGTGCTGTTTGTGAAACTCTCCTTTAATTGAGAGATACTGTTTTTCCAACAATATATGGAACATTTGTTTAAAGGCCTGTACACACCGGGACAAATATCGCACGCGCTTATCGCCAGCGTTTTTCGAGATGTTTTTGTGTTCATACCCAAACGATTTTTACTGGTGATGTGCAGAGTGAACGTGCAAATTCACTCCCTGACAGTATGTGGTGCTTGCTTAACGGTATTGCAAATAAACCTATTTATGATATTAATAAAATTAAAGAAGATAAAAATACAGATATAAAATGGCATATACATGACATATGAGAGATGGTAGTCAGAAACGGTAGTGCAAATAAGTCACAATGAGAGTAGTGCAAGTGAACGGTAAACATATTTATGAAATAGACATTCTCAACTAAATTTCTTGAATGTAAAATAAAAAAAACAAACAGTAAAATTACAGAAATAATACACATCTTTTGGTGTGGCCAAGAGCTGGCAGAGCACCCATAGCGTCTCAATCAGCTCCCTAGTTCAGTAGTAAGAGCACTGATCAGGGAGTCGGCCACATTCATTTAACGTTACATGGTATACTGATACACGACCTAGGAAGCTAGGGAGCTGATTGAGATGCAGGGATAGTTTGTAGGGGTCTTCCTCGTCTACTTTCTTTCTCTTCGTCATCTTGGTATCAATGTATGGCAAGCCATTTTGATTTTTTTTTTTTTTTTTTTTACTTTATTGACTGAGATGAGTTTGTTTTTATTCCTCAGACTCTGTCAATTGTTATTGTTCCTCTCTGCTCTGGTGGCTGTGGCTACTTTCACTGTTCTGCTTTATGACATCAGATCCAGAAGAGCTGATCAAGATCAAGGTCATATTCACTCATCAAGTACCTCATTAATGATGTAATTTCTTTTAAACTTGAATATTTGTTAGATTCATTAATTTATGGCTTTATATCTTCATCTTTTTCAGGATGTACTGAAATCTAAAGCAAGCAGCATGCTGAACATTAAGGCCCGGTTTCGCAGACAGGGCTTAGCCTAAGCCAGGATTAGGCCTTAGTTCAATTAGGACATTTAAGTAGCTTTTATAAATGTGCCTTAGGAAAAAACATTACTGGTGTGCATCTTGAGACAAAACAATGACACTGACATAATTTAAGATAATGTCAGTGCAAGGTGCTTTCCACTAAAAAACCTCAAACATGCATTTTAGTCTAGGACTAGTTTAAGCCTTGTCTGTGAAACCGGGGGTAAAGGTTTTGCAAGTGTGTTTCTTGATCTTTAGTGTTTTTGTCCTAATGTAGTTTATTATTCAAGTTTGTGCTCTCGCTTTGCAGTTTTCTGTGAGATTTTTAAAAATCCAATTTGAAAAGCTTTATTGTTTATATTTCCCTCAGATACATTAAACAATGAATTAAGAGACACAGATCTCACTTTACTACTACTATCCATTTGCCATGTGTATTTAATTCCCAAATTAAAGTTTTCCTACTCTGAGGTTCCATAGTGTCATGTTTTATTACATTTATTACGTCAAGCGCCCCCCTGGAGGAATACAAACCTTATGCATATTTTAACATTCAGCAGCCACAAAAAGCATTACAATAATAAAATAGTATCTGTAAATATTTCCATTATTATTAAGCCCATTCTTCTTCATATCCTACTGCTGGGAACTGTATTTTATTACTATTAGGGGTTCAAGTTTGTAGTGCTGAAACCCTATTGTAGCTAACTGTAAGGATTTTTAATATTTTTCTTCTGCCGTAAAACAAATCGAGCAGACCAAACCAAACCGTTAGGCCTAGAGACTTGAAACTTGGCCAGATGATAGTCCTCAATTTGGGGAGAAGCTCACAAAAGATGACCCCAATTGGCCAATAGGGGGCGCTACAGCAATAAAAAGTTCAAAATTGCTCCTTGGCTCAAGACAAACAAAACATATATCTTCGGCCTGGAATTTTTTTCCGCCATTTTGAATTTTGAACGAAATGAGATATTCGAACTAAACTTGGTTCACACGTGTACGGGCTCAATCTTTGGTGAAAATGTTTTTTACTTAAAATCAGTTGATCAGATTTTATTTTGCTTGACAAAAAAAAAAAAAAAAAAAAAAAAAAAAAAAAGACCATTACTGTTGTTAATTTTGGGACACTTTTCTCTATTTAACATGTATATGTGTACCGTTTAAAAGTGTAACATTTATAATTACTTCCCGTCTGCAGTTCACTCACACCGCACTCTTCACAAAGATGAAACGTCATGTGGAGCACATTGTATTGTGAGAAACAGTATACCATGCAATATGTTCTCAAATGCATACATCAGATTCCAGCAAATGTAGGTAATCTACAGTATACACATTGCATACTGCAGTATAGTAGGAATTGCATAGTAGTGTGCCATTCCATACACAGCTCCCATACTGATTTTAGTGTACTTGAGTTGTATTTAGCAGATTCTGACAAATATAGTAGGTCATCCAGGTATTCCATTCATACAGAAAATTTGCATACTACACACAGAATACATACTGGATACTGCAGAAATAATAAGAGTAGTATGATAGCATGCCATTTCGAGCACAGCCCATGTTTCTTCTTAGTTATTAGTTATGTCCATCCCATACTCGGAATTTGTGCTCTGCATTTTACCCATATAAGTGCACACACACAGCAGTGAGTATTGAACACACACACACACACACACACACGCACACACACACACACACCTGAACAGTGGGCAGCCATTTTTGCTGCGACACCTGGGGAGTGATTGGGAGTTAGGTGTCTTGCTCAAGGGCACCTCAGTTGTGGGTAATGAAAGCGCTGTTCATTCACTCCACCCACCTATATTTCCTGCCAATACTGAGACTTGAACCCACAATCTTTGGGTTACAAGTCTGACTCTATAACTATAACTAAAAAAAAGTTTGGTTTTACTGTGAGTTTACAGTCCTAGAAAACTTGTTGATTTTATGTGCTGCTGAACTTATTTTTGGTTCACTTTTAGCAGATTGTGTTATTGGTTTATTTTGTAATCTTCAGAGTTGATCTTTTTTATTATTATTATTATTTGTTGAGTATCACCATTGTTGTGTATGGTAGCATTGATGTATTTATATCTGTGCATAATTAGGTGATGCTTATAATAAAGTCTTGTGTTTCAAGATGATGTCTCACCTTTCAATGGTAATCATCATGTTATCATGTTAAGAATAGTTTGACTAACTTAAAATCAGCCAATTAGCTATATTATATTCTAGCTTGTCTTTGTTTTAACAAATGTTTTCATTTGTCATGATTTTGAACAGGCTAGAACAGACATTTGAATGTGAATATACGAGGTGCAAGATCCCAAGCTAATGAAACACTGATCACCATTATGGTGACTAAACAAATACAGTGGTAAAGAATATAATTTCTTACAGTAGCATGGTTAAAGACACTTTAATAATGTGAATTCACAGTAAAACAGACTGTGATGTAAATCAGCAGTAAATGACTGATGTCAGCATCATTTTGCTGTTGTTTAATAGTAATGCATTAATTTCACTGTACATTTCTGACTACAGTAATTGATTGTACTATTTAATCCTGTAAATTCCTGGCACTTTTTTACAGGGTAGTCAACAAGACGGCATAACTGAATTTACACAAATGGAGCTTGATTCTTAATCATGTGGGGGGGCCACAAAAAGTGTATTTTATATATTTTACAATATATAAAATAAAATGTTACGTAAAAAATATAATATTCGCATAATACAGTACTTTCACATAATACAGTACTCAGTAATGTGTACCTGGTTCTGTCCCAGGACTTTTATGTTTTTTAAGGTTTTTTTTAAGTTTTGTTCCTGTTTCCTGTGACATGTTTGTAGTCCCTGTTTGATTACAATGATGGATTTGTTTCTTACAAACACGAGGCTTTTCACTTCAGGAGACGCTGACTGATGGAGTCGTGTTGTGGATTATTGTGCCGATTTAATCAGCTGTTTGGACTCATTCTGACGGCACCCGTTCACTGCACTGATGTAATGCTACATTTCTCCAAATCTGTTCCTATGAAGAAACAATCTCATCTACATCTGGGATGGCTTAAAAACCTTATTTAGCATCAGTATGGAACATAATATATAAAAATATATTACAAAAACACATATTTGTCATTTCGTTGCTGCTTTTCTCCAGTGTCTTTCAGTGCAGTTATTTGCAGGTTCAATTCTTGATCATAGACACAATTGGTGATACTTTATGTATCAACCCTTGCAGGATTTGAACCTTTAACCACAAATCTGTCTCACAAATCAACCTGTGTGTTGTTTGACTAATAGTGGGCAAAGTTATGTACAGAAGACGTCTTTTCAACATCTTTGTCACAAAAGTTGTATGTTGAAAAGACGTCCACTGAGGAGCCAGAATAAAAGTTTTTATGACATCTTTTTTGACGATGATTGAGCATTTGGAAAAATCAACTGCATCTTTGAAGATCTGATTAAACAACTCCACAAACAGCATTATCAGCTTCACTTATTACTAACCATACTGACTTTATATCTGTCATTCATCTACACTACAGCAGTTATTATTGAGAATTAACAGAGGTTTAGATGTTGACATCAGGCCAAGACTAAGTGTGGGAGAGAGGAGGCACAGGTGCAGCGCACAGATCTAGAATCTGGTGAGACGTTGGAAAACCCCAACCAGGAAGCACCCCACAGTGTTGGAGATTTCTTAGCACCTCAGTCTGCTACACTCACAAGGAAAACTTCACCAGATAGACCACCCCAGTCGGAACCCATGAAGGAGAGGATCAAGTGGCCAAAAATGTCAGACACAAAGGCATGGGCCACCCTTGATCAGGATCTGAACCAAATCCTCGAAGTTACAACAACGGGCATGGTTGAGCGGAAAATAAATACGCTCACAGAAATCACATACAATCTAGCAAAGGAACGTTTCGGTACAGTAGAAAGGAAAGAAAACATCAAGGCAATGAAGCAAACAAACAGAAGAGAGAGGGAAATTCAAAATCTGAGGAAGGAAATGAAGGACCTAAACAAGAGATACAAAGTGAGCAGTGCTGAGGAAAAAGAAGGGATCAAGGAAATCACAAGCAGCCTTCGAGAGTGCCTCAAAAGGCTTATAAGGGTTGAAGGCACAATGAAATTGAGAAAGCAGAAAGAGAAGAGGAGGACTCAGTTTACAAAAGATCCCTATAACTTCACCAGATCCTTACTGGGAGAAGCAAGATCAGGGAGCCTGAGTAGCCCCAAGGAAGAGGTGGAGGCATTTCTAAAAGAGACACATAGTGATCCGTACAGTGGCCTTGAACTGAATGAAAATCCAGAAGTTGGGATAGCTGAAAGCCCCTCCATTATGTTCAATGCCAACGAACCAACATGGAAGGAAATCCAGGAGGTGGTAAAAAAAGCAAGAGCTGCGTCAGCCCCAGGCCCCAGCGGTATACCCTACAGTGTGTACAAGAAATGTCCAAATCTACTCCGCCGGCTCTGGAAGTTGTTTAAAAGGATCTGGAAGAAAGGGTCTGTTCCATCAAGCTGGCAGAAGGCTGAAGGCTGCTTTGTTCCTAAAGAGGAAGGCTCAGTGTGTATTGGCCAATTCAGAACCATCTCTTTGCTCAGCACGGAGTGTAAGATCTTCTTCTCAGTGGTGGCAAAGAGAATGTCCACATACATGATCGATAATGGATATCTCAACACCTCGATCCAAAAGGGAGGAATCTCAGGCTTTGCAGGGTGCCTGGAACACACGGGAGTCCTCAGCCAGATGATACATGAGGCCAGGATGAGGAAAGGGGACTTGACCGTAGTCTGGCTGGACTTGACCAACGCATTCGGAACCATCCCTCATGATCTAATCCGGACAGCTCTACGACACTACCACATCCCAGATCATATCAGGGCAATGATCAGTACCTACCTGGGGGGAATCCAGCTTCGCTTTAAGACAAAGGATTTCATCACTCAGTGGCAGCACCTTGGAAGAGGAATTGTCACAGGGTGTACAGTATCCCCGATCCTGTTCATCATGGGCATGAACCTTATCATATCATATCATATCTATCACGCTCTTAGAGGTTACATGGACGATCTTACAATCACAACGTCTTCCCATGTCCAGGCCTGGTGGGTCTTAGTGAAACTTGAAGAGATGGCAACATGGGCCAGAATGACATTCAAGCCAAAGAAATCAAGAAGCTTGATAATCAGGAAGGGCAACATCACCTTCAAGTACAACCTGGCCATACAAGGTGAGACCATCCCCTCCATTAAAGATAACCCTATCAAGTATTTGGGAAAGTGGTACGATGAGTCACTAAAGGACCACAACAATGTCCGCACCACTGAAAAGCAAGCAGAGCTGTGGCTGAAGAAAACAGAAACATCCGGACTTCCAGGGAAATTTAAAGCATGGCTGTACCAACATGGCCTGCTTCCCAGACTGATGTAGCTGCTGACTGTGTATGATGTTCCACTCACTGTAATGGAAGGGATAGAGCGTAAGATCAACATACACCTCAGAAAGTGGCTTGGAATTCCATCAGTTGGGCTATACATCAGATCAGGGCAACTCCAGCTACCCCTCTCTTCCTTGATTGAGGAGTTTCAAGTAGCCAAATGTAGGGTGGCCATGACCTTCAGAGAATCCAGAGATAGGAAAATCAGTGAAGCAGGAATAAGAACAAGGTCAGGACGAAAGTGGGATGCCACCGCTTCACTAGCCCTAGCTGAAGGGAATTTAAAGCTCAAAGACATCATTGGAGCACCCTGTGTAGGACGGCAAGGCCTAGGTATATCCCACTTTCATAAGTGGGGGAAAGCCAATTCGCTGTAAAGAAGAGCCATGATCCAGGCAGAAGTAAGGGATCTAGAGGAGGAGCGAAGAAGGACAAAGGCAGTGGAACTTGGATCCCAGGGTGCCTGGACTCGGTGGGATCTCCCCAAGTGGAAAGTGTCATGGAATGATCTCTGGAGGCTTGAGCCATATCGAATATCCTTTTTTACTGAGGGCCGTTTATGACACCCTTCCTTCCCCTGTGAACCTCCACAGATGGGGGCTGAGAGAGGACAAACTGTGCAAGCTCTGTGGGCAGAAAGGAACAATGGCCCATGTCTTGACAGGTTGCAGCACAGCGCTTGCTCAGGGCAGATACAGATGGCGCCATGACAAAGTCCTAACAGTCCTTGCTGATATTTTGGAGCAGGAGAGAACCAGGAAATGTCAAAATAAGATCAAGGCACCCCTTGCAATAGCTTTTGTAAAGGAGGGTTCAAAGCTATCAGGGTCCAGTAAGATCAATGCAAGCATTCTGCTGTCTGCCCAAGCATGGGAGCTTAGGGTTGACCTAAAGAAAATACTTCAGTTTCCTGATTTCGTCCACACTACCTTGAGACCAGACGCAGTCCTTTTCTCTCACACAGGAAAGAAGATCATCCTGGTTGAGCTTACTGTACCATGGGAAGAGGGGTGTAAAGAGGCATTTGAAAGGAAATCCGAACGTTACAGGGAGCTGGTGCAAAACTGCAGAGGGAAAGGCTGGCAGACATGGCTGTACCCTGTTGAGGTGGGATGCAGGGGGTTTCCAGCCCAGTCAGTCTGGAAACTGCTGACAGCTGTTGGACTGAGAGGATCAGACAGAAAAAAGGCGGTGCGAAGACTCGGGGAGGCAGCAGAGAGAGCCTCCTGTTGGATTTGGAATAGGAGGGAGGAGGTGAGCTGGCAGCCAGGAGGGAGTGAGTAGTGGCTGGCCACCACTGCTGACCCGCCATCAGGAGAGTGTTATGGTTAAGGGTTGAAACACTCAATGATAGTTGGTAACTATCTGATGACACAACCTCCTGGCTAAGAGCTCGTCATTGCAAAATGACTTAAGGAGTAGCATCCAAGGATGTATGCTATCATTGATATGTTTGTTTCATTCGAAGACACCATCATGGTGGAGAGTGTTTGCTTTAGTTGGGATCTTGATCCTCATACTTCGTGTGTTAGCTTTTCTTTGGCTGCTGTAACTGTGTTTTTTTTTTTTAAACACATTTGTTGTGGCAAAGAAATTCAATGTAGGCATAATTATTTGGCATATAGTTGCCAATCATGTCTAACGGCAGTACTGACAACAATAACATTAAAATGATCACTTATCCTGAAGGTGGATGAAAAGCACAAGATGTTTGAGCGAGTGTTTTATGTAGTCACACACAGACAACAGGATTTTGGATATGAATCACAACAACGGTGACAATCAAAACTAAAAAAAAAAACTTCATGCTGCAATGCATGATGGGTGGCTTCATAGCAGAGGTGGGTAATCCAGGGGTCAAAGAGTAAAAGTCCTGCCATATTTTTATTCCATCCACTGAAGCATTAATGAGATAAATAAGTGATTAATTGAGTGATGATTAAGCATTATTGAAGACACCTGATAATAACAAGCAGAATCACCAAAGGAGAAAATCACAATTTTTAAGTTACCATCATCGAGGTCAGGGTTTGTTTTAGTTTTGTTTGGGCAGTTTTAACTGCATTAAAACCAACCAAACAAACAAAGTTAAAAGATCAGGTGGTGTTGGTTATGTTTTCTCAAAATCATTATTTGATCTGAATCACTGAACTCATTTAGAGTCCAATCTCTGAGTTAGATTTACATTATTGGTTACAGCAGCACTGTGATTCTACAGAAGATCAGCTTATACAATACAGAATTTTTTTTAAAAAAGTTGTCCTTATCACAAAAAAAAATCTTTTAGGCACACACAGACATCAAGTATCAGCCTGTGAATCTCAACAACGGTGACAAGCAACATATTCTGATCAACAGATCAACTCTGAACATTAGAAAACAAGCTACTAAAAAGTCACAGAAAAACAGCAAAATTTTAATAGTGAGAATAAATGAAATTACTAAGACAATTCAGCTCATAATTTATTCATGCAGCAATGCATGATGGGAGCCATGGATGAATTTTGATTGGTGGCTCCCAGAATGCATTGCAACATGCTTTATGATGGCCCCCACTGTTGAGATTCACAGGATGATTCTTGATGTCTGTGTGTTTAAATTAGCTCTGTTTTTTTTTAAATCAGAACTCTCAAAAAAACAAAAGTATTGATAAAGCTGATCTTGTGCTGTAGGATCACAGTGCTGCTGTAATCAATAATGTAAATCTAACTCAGAGATTGGGCTCTAAATGAGTTCAGTGATTCAGATCAAATAATGATTAAGTAAAAACATAACCAACACCACCTGACCAACTTTTAACTTTGCTTTTCCGGTTGGTTTTAATGCAGTTAAAACTGCCCAAATAAAATCTAATATTAAATAGTCAAGGATCAAGAGCTCAACTAAAACAAACCCTGACCTCGATGATGGTAACTTAAAAATTGTGATTTTCTCCTTTGGTGATTCTGCTTGTTATTATCAGGTGTCTTCAATAATGCTTAATCATCACTCAATTAATCACTTATTTATCTCATTAATGCTTCAGTGGGTGGAATAAAAATATGGCAGGATTTTTACTCTTTGACCCCTGGATTACCCACCTCTGCTTCATAGTACAAAACTCATCCTTGGTTCCCAAGCTTTTTAGTTTTGATTGTCACTGTTGTTGTGAATCATATCACTGCCTATGGATGGATCCGTGGCTTTTTTTTTTTTTTTTTTTTTTTAAATCTTGTACGGAGGTTCCACGGATGTCTATATCAGACATTCAGATGATGCCAAAAAAAGACATCATGAAAACTTTCATTCTGGCTTCTCAGTAGATATCTTTTCAACATACAACGTTTGTGACAAAGATGCTGAAAAGACATCTTCTGGACGTAAATTTGCTTAGTGGGTTGTCTTGCAGTATGACATTTCTTGTTCAAAATGTTGATAAACTATTCATATTCTCACAGTCTGTAATTGAAAACAGAATAGGACAAAAACTATCAGGTCTTGCAGTGTAAATGCTGCTGTTATTAAAGGTGCCCTAGAACTTTTTAAAGATGTGTGGGAAAAAGATGTAATATAAGTCTAAGGTGTCCCCTGAATGTGTCTGTAAGGTTTCAGCTCAAAAAACCCCATAGATTTTTTTTAATTCATTTTTTTAGGGCATTTTGGGGCATAATTAGAAATGAGCCGATTCAGGGTGTGTGGCCCTTTAAATCTCGTGCTCCACGCCCCAAGAGATCGCGCTTGCCTTAAACAACATAAAAAAAGTTCAAACAGCTAATATAACCCTCAAAATGGATCTTCACAAAGTGTTCGTCATGCAGCATGTCTAATCGTGTAAGTACAGTGTTTATTTTGATGTTTACATTTGATTCTGAATGAGTTTGAGGCTATGCTCCGTGGCTAACGGCTAATGCTATACTGTTGTAGAGATTTATAAAGAATGAAGTTGTGTTTATGAATTATACAGACTGCAAGTGTTTAAAAATGAAAATAGCGACGGCTCTTGTCTTCGTAAATACAGTAAGAAACTATGGTAACTTTAACCACATTTAACAGTACATTAGCAACATGCTAACGAAACATTTAGAAAGACAATTTACAAATATCACTAAAAATATCATGTTATCATGGATCATGTCAGTTATTATTGCTCCATCTGCCATTTTTCGCTTTTGTTCTTGCTTGCTTACCTAGTCTGATGATTCAGCTGTGCAGATCCAGACGTTAATACTGGCTGCCCTTGTGTAATGCCTCAATCATGGGCTGGCATATGCAAATATTGGGGGCGTACACCCCGACTGTTACATAACAGTCGGTGTTATGTTGAGATTCGCCTGTTCTTCGGAGGTCTTTTAAACAAATGAGATTTATATAAGAAGGAGGAAACAGTGGAGTTTGAGACTCACTGTATGTCTTTTCCATGTACTGAACTCTTGTTATTTAACTATGCCGAGGTAAATTCATTTTTTGAATCTAGGGCACCTTTAATGATTATAGAAACAGCAATTTAACAGCTTTAATAAATCTTTATATACTGCAAAACCTCAAGCACTCCTTGTACTATTGAAGATAATGTTTTTCTCCGTTTCTTATTTTATTGCCAATTTACTGTTTGTCTTCCCTGAAGCAATGTTACACCAGTAAAAACATATTTGGAGTTGTCACAGAGGTGAAATTTCACTGGTGCTGAATACTGAAATCTTGGTATCATGACACAATCTTCTGTTCATGTTCTTATTCAATTAAAGTATCAAAATAATGGTAACACTTTAAAATAAGGTTCATTAGTTAAACATTAGTTAATATATTAACTACATTTAGTCATTTAGCAGACGCATTTCTCCAAAGCTAACATGAACTAATCATGAGTAATACATTTGTTACTGTATTTACTAATCTTCGTTAACGTTAGTTAATGAAAATACAGATTTTCATTGTTTGTTCATGGTAGTTCACAGTGCATTAATTAATGATAACAAGATTTTAATAATGTATTAGTAAATGTTGAAATAAACATCAACAAAGATTAATAAATTCTGTAGAAGTGCAGTTCATTATTAGTTCATGCTAACTAATGTAATTAACTAATGAACCTTATTGTAAAGTATTACCAAAATAATAAATGATGTTACTGTGATGTCTGATTGGCAGTCTCAATCTGATTAGTGGATGATTCACTGGCAGGAGAGTGTCAAGGACGAGTCTTCAACAATATTCATCTGTAAGAAAACATGGATTCACAGAAAATAAATGAACAGGATTGATTTTTGAGTTACAGAAACAAAAAAATACTAAAGACTTGGAATTATGTTGTTTTCATGACATTTGATGAATTTATGGTGTTTAAAAAATAATAAATAAAATAAAAGTCTAGTCCCAGACTAAAATGCATGTTTGAGCTGTTTTAACTGAAATATCAACTTGCACTGGCATATCTTAAAATATGTCAGAGCCATTGTTTTGTCTCAAGATGCACACCAGTAATGTTTATAAAAGCTACTTAAATGTCCCAATTGAACTAAGGTCTAATCCTGGCTAAAGGCCATTCACACCAAAAAATGTAACTATTAAGATGACTATAACAATATATTTGCATCCACACCAACAAACGATAACAGTTTGTTTATTCTAAGCTCGCGTGTGGCAGTTTCAAAGTTCTTGTTGTGGTGAATAACTCTGCTATTCTCAGAATGATTTTTAGAACTAACGTTCTATCTTTAGTGTTAGAGTTATTGTCTTTGGTGTGAACAGGCCTTTAATCCAAGCCCTGTCTGTGAAACCAGGCCATAGAGTAGGCTATTTAAGCGGCCTTATCACTAGCAAATTCAAGTAACCTAGGATAACATGTTAAGCTATGCTAGAAACATGCTAGCATCATGTTAAAACATGCAAGCAAAATGCTAAAACATGTTGAAAACATGCTAGTAATGTGGTAAATCATGCTACCAGTGGATTAAATCATGCTGGTCACATGCTAAATCATGTTAGCAAAATTCTTAAACATGCTAGCAATGTGTAAAATCATGCTAGTAATTTGTTCACGATGTGTTAAATCATACTAGAAACATGTTTATGTTAGAAACATGCTAGCAACATGTTAAATCATGTTATAAACGTTAACAACATACTAAAACATGCTAGCAAAATGCTAAAACATGTTCACAACATTTTATTGATTTTGTCTGAAAAGCCTGAATTTTGAAGGTTTTTCCTCAGATATTTTAAACTTTCAGATAAGGCTTCGTCAAGCCAACATCAAAGTATGTCATTGAACTTTATCTGTTAATTAAACAATATTACAAAATGTATTCATACCTCTGTTCTTTATAAAGTAATGCAGAGAGTCAATGTAAAGTAATGTCTCTACACAATTCTGAATTAAACCACATACTGTCACTGTTTTGCAGACAGCAGATTCAGTTCAGTTTCTCACCTGATCAATGCACTGCATCCTGATCTCTGTTTAAACAATAACAAACTCAATTAAACATTATTTTTGCTAAATTAGAATTGAAAAAATGCAGATTACTCTCACACAATAAATCTCATTGATTCTTGATCTTTTTAAACCATCTGTATGTAATACTCACCATTTTGTCCTGCCTGACGCTTGCGATGGTAAATTACAGCAGCAGCAGCAACGAGCAGCAGAACAACAAGAACAGCAGCAGCACATATTCCTGCTACAGCAGCTGCAGACACACAGACTGATTCTTCCTCCTTCACTGAATTTCTCTTCGTTTCATCTTGTTCAGCAAAAGAAACACCTGAAACACAAACCAACAGATTGATTAAAGGTCTTTTGCTGGAAAACAAGAAACAAACTCCACAACATTAGAGAACTGTATAGATATAAAAGTAATTTTCATGCTCTTTCTTGACTTTCAGTCTGAAATGCAACATTTTTCCACACGTTGTGCTTGAGAACAATACAAAACTTCTGCACTTTGGATTCCTAGCGAGAAACAAGGAGTATGAAATAATAGATTTAAACAGATGATATAGAAGGTGATCAGAGATGAGAAACTGTCTTCACAAATTCCACTTTAACAATAAACATTTTAGAAGAAATGATCTACATAGTGTGAATTATACAGGTAAAGAGAAAACACCTCTGAATGTCACTGCAAAAAATATGTATTTAAATGTACAATACTTGCTATTAAACTTATTAACTCACCATAAACAGAAACACTGAAGATCTTGAGACTGCTGCTGCTACTGAAGATCTCAAGATGATAATCTCCAGAGTCTGTGCTTCTGGTGTTTGTGATGGTCAGAGATCCAGTCTGATGATCCAGTTTCAGTCTGTCTCTGAATCTCTCATCACTATATTTACACTGAACATCTGTACAGATGAAACTGAGATCTCTAGTGATTTGAGCTACACAGATGTCATAAAAATACCATCTAATCTCTTCTTGTTGGTTTGTTTCAACATCAGTGTTTAGAGTGACTGAATCTCCCTCCTTCACTGACACTCTCTCTGTATCAGCACCAACAAAACCTGAAGAAATGATCATAATTATAAGTCAAACAAAATTATACAATAGGAAAGTTCTTTTCTTTTCTAAAGATAATAAAGATTGTGAGTAGAGAAATATGTGCAAGACAGACAGTTCTCACTTCACACAGAAGATCAGACACCTACGAGATCAAAGATGAATATATTTTCTTAGTTTCATCACTAAATTATACTCACCACCATTGACATTAACAATGAAGCTCTTTATGATTCTGAATCTGATGGTGCTGATCAGTAGTTTATATTCTCCTGAGTCTCCAGTTCTGGTGTTTGTGATGGTCAGAGATCCAGTCATATGATTAAGCTTCAGTCTGTATCTGAATCTCTCATCAGCATATAAACACTGAGCATCTGTACAGATAAAACTGAGATCTCCATTGATTTCAGCGATGCGAACGTCATTAAAAACCCATTTCATCAAATAATTTGGGTGTTTCATTACACCAGGATGTAAAGTGACAGATTCTCCCTCCATCACTGACTTTCTCTTCACTTCATCTCGTTCAGAATCAGGAACATCTACAACAAAAACCAACAGGTGCTGGAGGAACTTTTTGCTCAAAACAACAAACTACAACATGAAAGAACTATTAGTCCATGGGCCAAGCCAGAATTTGGTACCACCTAAGGTGGCAAAATCTCTTTGGTACCAGTTTGTTTGTAGAGTCCATATAAATACTTTGACCATTTCAAATGAGTAGCTTTACTAATCTTTTGGGACAATCTTTATTTTTGCCATTATCATCCTACAGTATCTGCACAGGTTTGTATGAAGTCTGTAAGAGGTAGCCATACATGCTATTCCCCCTTGCAGGGACTGCTTAAAGCTGCATATACAGCGTGCCAATTACCAGGCAGCTGTCTGGAGGTGTTTTTTGTACCTGCATGAGCAAATTATTCACAGAAATTTTAAGCAAACAAGTTTAAGTTTGCTTGTGGTTTATTTACTAATTTATTTAATAATTCGCTTAATTTTATTATCACGGGAAATGACGTCGACGATATGTGAATCAGTGTCCATCATTTTGCGAGCAACTGGTGATAAAGAAAAATGCCAATATTGAAAATATTTCTATTTTAAACCATGAAGGCGAGTCAGTTGATGTCATACAAACAATGTGCAAACTTTGCGTGAGAGTTATGCCGGTGAAGAAGTCTCAAACTCCAGTCAGTTAGGCCTATTCACTACAGAAACTGAAAGTAAAAACTGACTGAGCTTTTGGCATCCGACACTGCAATAACGGCGCATATTCTGTCAGAGACGATGAGAGATTAATCTCATTTATTTTCTTAATATTAGTGAGAAAAAATAATATGTTTCGTGAATCGAGAGTAGGCTATTTCGTGTTAAACAAGTTGTTCTTTAAATGAGGAGTAAACTAATACTTTATTGTCGGTTATGCGCTATGATATCGCGGGGCAAATGAATTGCAATATTAATTTAATAATAAAAATTGCATGATAAGAAAAATTATTTAATAGCCTGCATGCCCGTCAACTACACCACTGTGAAGGGATAAACGGTGCTCGGGCACAGCATCAAATCGATTAACTGTTTTATCCAATTCCACATGCAGGGACCGTTCAGTGTTCAGTACTGCAATGTCCGAGTCTCTCCTGTCTCATGCTGTTTCTCGTGTGTTTTCAGTCGGCGCAAGCAAGAAACGTTTACTAAACTGTGGACTAGCTCTGACTCTCCGCGCAGCCGAATTTTTATGACCATGGATGCGTTTTTGCATGCGCCGAACGCGTCTTTCCGCGCTCATAGGGCAAAGGAGTAGCCTACCTATCTTTGAATGGCTTGCACGCTCAGGGGGCAAATATCTTCCACTTATTTGCAGTGCTTTAAGTGGCCCAAAAGAGGTGCCGGTACTCTATTATAGCCTATATATATATATATATATTATTTTTTTTTTTTTTTTTTTTTTTTGATGACTCCCCTCATCCCCTGAGGTAACAACAACTATATTGAAGGGGTTTTATATACAGCAGTCAACAGACGACCTTATAAAAAATAATAAATCCTTTTATTAGTTTGTGGATTTGCTTGAGCCAGAAAGAGCTACTGAACATAAATAAAATGTGCAAAAGGATTTTGAAAAAATACCCTTAGAAAGAGCTACCGAACATAAATAAAATGTGCAAAAGGGTATTGAAATTTTTTTTAACAAAATGTACATAAAATAAATTATAAAACATAACATAACCATAGAACAGTAGAACATAAACATTTGTATTTTTACCGAGCCGAGTGTGCGCGTTTCACACACCCTCTCAGGCATAGGCGCCGATTTATGTTTCTGCCGGTGGGTGCCCAGTGCCCCACGTCACGTTTTAGCACTAGTTAGCTTATTTAACTAAAATTAACGTCAACTGGATGTTTCATTTGCATTATATCCGTCCAGCGAGATGACAATTTCGACCCAAAAACACATTCTTTTCACGAGTGTTGTCGCGAGTCGTGCTCTCGCTGATATCTGATGCAAGAAGAGTTTGAGTTTGAGCGCGCGCATGTATCTGATCCATGATCTGATCGAGAACAGAGCCATTTGTGCTCGCGCATCACTTGGATGCGCTCTCGACGTTTGCCATTAAAATATCGCCATAGAAACAGCCTTAAATAAACTATAAAAAGGGTGAAGATCGTGTCTGAAAGCTCCAATCGATTTTTTATTGGTTAAATCAATGGAGAATATCTCGTATTTTTCCGTGGGTGCTCGACCCTTTCCGTGGGTGCTCCAGCCCCCGGGCACCAACGGGATCGGCGCCTATGCTCTCAGGTGTTACGAGATTTTCGGTTTCTGAGATTTTTGGTTTCAGAAGGCGGAGCACATATGAATATTAATGAGTTTCCCAGACATGCGCGATTGCACGTGCAACTGAGAATTTTAGTTCACATTGTATCTCAAGACATTAGTGGATTATTCCATAAAGGTACTAATTATATTATCAGCGTTGCGGCTGATTTATGCCTAAACTACAGTTGTTTTCTTATAGGTAAGATGTAACAGTTTATAATGTTTTCATTAGTATGCACGATTTGTGCATTGGTCTGTAACAATGACAGATACTTCGTGTAACAACCTTCAGCTATCGTCTATACGTTCAGCTAGTTGTGCTCTTCCTTTGCTATGTTTTAAAACTCGGTATTTTATTGGTTGTTATCATTAAGTACATCACTGCCTGTAACAACTGAAATAAACCTGTATAAATGTTTATATCTATTCTGGTATTGTTCTTAAATTCTTGTTCATTTTGATATGATGTAGGCCTATTATAGGCTCTTCAAAAGGATTAATAAAATTTTTTATGTTTAAGCTCACCAAGGTTGCATTTATTTGATCAAAAATAGGCAAAACGGTAATATTGCAATTTGTTTTCCATTTTAATATATTTCAAATGGCTGTTTATTCCTGTTCCTCCAGTCTTCAGAAATCATTCTGATATGCTGCTTTGCTGCTCAAGAAACGTCCTTAGCTAATATTATCAGTGCTGAAAACAAGGAAACCATGATACAGTGCCTGTTGATTCACAGAACAGCAAGTTTGAAGAACAGTATTGAAATATTTTGTAACATGTCCTTTTTTCCTTTTAAAAAAAATCCATTTAATTAATCCTTGTTGAATAAACTTCATGTGAAATTCATTTCTTAAAAAACTACAGTGATTCCAAACATTCAAATAGTATTTTAATGCAAATGCATTTGTGCAAAGTATTTGGGGGGCACTGTCCGTAAAAAGATAACGTTTTGTTGTTATAAAAATAGTTTTAAGTAAATAAAAAAGTCATTAAAATTCAAAGAGTGGTAAAAATGTCAAAATCTTTGACTAAAAATGTAATTTTTTGATCTGCGAATAGCTTTCTTATGTGTCATATTTTCATATATAAAGGGACTGCTACAGTAGCTAAAGTTTGTTGTTGGCAAGTCCATGGCCCATCTTTATGTACAAAAACAAAATGTCATTAAATGTCTCACATAATATCATATGTTCACTCCATCACACATTATACAAAGCATCTATTAATAAAAAGCAAATCAAGGCTATATTGCCATCTTTATTCCAGGATTTGTGATATATGTTTTGACATAGTTAAAAACCCCATGAAGAACATGAATGTTTATGAACATTAATGACCAGTGAATTCAGGTTGACTGGGACACTTTTTACCATTGATATGACTGGGAAAAAGTTTCCCGATCAACCTAAGTATATGTCAAATAATTAATGTTTGTGTATCAAAATAAATTTTCCATTTATATCACTGATCATCATTGTATATGGTACACAAGTCACACATGGTCAAAAAAACGCATGGCAGTTCTTTCATTTCCAGAGTGATGACTATATTTTAAATCTTCATAAGGTGAGGTAACAGAAGAACATAGGAATAGCCTACATCATTGAAATGGAAGCTGCATATTTTTTAACAATATGTTATTTATTTATTTTCCCATTTATTTGTTATATGAAATCAGTATAATCTACTTCAACTCATTCAGGTGTTCTGGGATGCTTTGTTTTATTGTGTAATTGAAAAATTAAACCTTGTGGTGTCAGTGTATCTTTCTTTAATATACAGTATATAAACGGAAACCATGAAAAGACAATATAGTTTCAGCAATATTTTCAGAATTTGTCACCAACCGGAAAACCAGAGAATGTTAGTCTGAACACGTAAGCGCATGTATAATCACACCAGTAGTCTGTAGGTTACAAAAAATATTATGTCCAAACACATTTATGGGATCAGCTGTTACATCGCAAGGTAGCCTATGGAAGAGCACAACTAGCTGAACTCATTGTAGACGATACTGAGTACCGGTGCGTACCGGCCCACTTAAAGCACTGCTTATTTGTACAGGTATGATGATGGGACCCCCAGCACCAGTGGCTGTTCTGGAGCTTATGGCCTGCAAGTGTTCACGGACCTGCAAGCTTACAGACTGTTCCTGTCTTGGCGATAAATTAAAGTGCATAGAAATGTACAAACTACAAACCTGCAGCAATGAGAGGGAGGAGGAGGAGGAGGAGGAGGAGGAGGATACTATTGTCATGAAACTAGTTGAATATGATGATGATGAATAAACAGAAACAGTTTGCAATGATCAAATAAGTTCATGAACAAGGTAGAATTATTTTGTTTTTCTTTGTATGACATGTTCTGTTCAAATAAAGTTACAAGAGTTTTTCATTCTTTGGCTCAACAGTTAGTGTCATTGAAGGCTGATTTCTGTGACAAAGCTACCACTAACAAAAGGTTATCATGTTGTAATATCATATGGACTTTAAAAAAAAAATCACACTAGAATTTGCCACCGTGGGTGGTGCCAATCAGTGAAAATTGAGACCTAGGCCCATGGACTATATGGATGAAAATGATTGCACAATCCCTATATTTCTTAAACCTGTTCAGCACACCAACGCTACACATTTTCAGCTCTTCCTAATCAAGCACACCTGAATCAACTCATCATTAATAGAGACTGAAATGGATGGATCATATAATGACTCACCATAAACAGAAATATTGAAGAGTTGAGGAAGACTGTCACTGCTGCTGCTGATCTGTAGTTTATACAGTCCAGAGTCTGTTGTTGTGATGTTTGTGATGGTCAGAGATCCAGTCTGATGATCCAGCTTCAGTCTGTCACTGAATCTCTCAGTGTCAGTATTACACTGAACATCTGTACAAGTTTTATTGGGATCTCCAGTGATTTCAGTAATGCGAGCATCATTAAAATACCATCTAATCTCTTCGTGTTGGATTGTTTCTTGATCATTGTATAAAGTGACTGAATCTCCCTCCATCACTGACACATCTGAACCAACAACGAAAAAACCTGAAAAAGAAAAGAACAGTTATTTACAAGCCATACACATAACAGTGTAGCCATTTCTAAAACTGTGGTTAAACTATGGTTTTTGTAGCAACACCATGCTAAGTTCGGTTACAATGGAATAACTACAAGAACCATGTTTTTTGGTTTTATTCGTAGTAAAAACCATGGTTAATTTTCGTAAGGGAATGCACCATGCGGTTTGATATTCAGATTTCGTTTGGCTATTAATCCACTATGCGCTGTCGTAGACATGCAAATAATATTGCATGTCATTCTTCATAATTTGTGAATACTGCATATCAAACCTGCAAACTATCTTTCTGAGATGCAAAACCAAAATGTTGCGATAGAAACGGTCACCTTCGACTTAATAGGGGAGAGCGGGGCACAACCTAACGCTTTTTGACTTTCTCAGTTTGTGTAATTTTAGGGTTCAGGGAATTTCTTTTGTTCCACATTAAAGGGTTAGTTCACCCAAAAATGATAATTCTGTCATTAATTACTCACCCTCATGCCGTTCCACACCCGTAAGACCTTTGTTAATCTTCAGAACACATATTAAAGCAATATTTTAAAGCGACGAGAATATTTTTGGTGCGCCAAAAAAATAAAATAAATAAATAACGACTTATTTAGTGATGGCCGATTTCAAAACACTGCTTCAAGAAGCATCGGAGCATAATGAATCAGCGTATCGAACCATGATTCGGCCCGCGTGTCAAACCAGCAAACTCAGGGCAAACTGCTGAAATCACGTGACTTTGGCACTCCGAACAGCTGATTCGACACACTGATTCATTATGCTCCTTTGAAATTGGCCATCACTCTTTATTTTGTTTTTTTTGGCACACCAAAAATATTCTCGTCTCTTTATAATATTAATATTGAACCACTGAACTCACATGAACTGATTTAAATATGTTTTTAGTACATTAACGAGAGAGGAAATGTCATTGCATCCCTATGCAGGCCTCACAGAGCCATCGGATTTCAACTAAAATATCTTAATTTGTGTTCCGAAGATTAACGAAGGTCTTATGGGTGTAAAACGACATGAGGGTGAGTAATAAATGACAGAATTTCCATTTTTGGTTGAACTAACCCTTTAATTTCACACGTCTGGTACAAATATGTGGCTTTGTTTCAATAATACAGTGTATACTTTTTTCTTTATTTACCCCTAAAGAAGGGAAGTATCCTATAGCTATACTTTCACTTCCTTCAATCCCTCTCTATTGCAGCTTATGATACTCTGAGCACTGCCTAAAATTTGCAGGGCTATTGTGAGCCCTTTTTGTGTCTATTTGCCTCGTCATGACGACTCGCTTGTTGAATTCCTCACTTGTAAGTCACTTTGGATAACAGCATCTGCCAAATGAATAAATGTAAATGTAAATGGGAAGTGAAATGTGACAACGTGACCCATAGGTGGGGCACATTGTAACATGATGGACCATGTGGTAACATGACCATATGACAGCTAAAATCTTTATCTGACTTAATTAAAACTATATATACATGACAAATTAAAATATTTTGTCAATAAAAGACAATTATTTTTTCATATAAAATAGCATTTTTTTTTAGAAATTGAAACTGAAATTTAAATAATTTTGTAGTTTAAATCAGATGAAGAAACATGTTCAAACATTCAGAAAAACAGAGCTGAACAAAAACACTCCCCTTCCTCCACTCACAGCTCTCAGAACAAGAGATAAAGAGATGAGACAATAGGCTACAAATGCTGAACATTTCTTGAAATAATAAGGTTCTTCCTCTCAACGAACCCTATCTGCGCAACTGGAATTTAAACCAGGTTAGTGTCTTCTGATAGTTAGTGAAGCATTAACCCAGCAAGCAATTTTATGTCTAATAGCCGTCAAAACATAGCCCGGCCGTCTAGGCTAAAACAAGGCAAAATTTGGGCTGTCAGTGAAAATCTAATAGACGTCTAACCATAACCCAAGAGTAGATTGGTCATCAATTAGACGACTATTAGACGACTACATATTTATGTCTAATAGACACTGAATGGATCACTTGGGTAAAGTTGGTTTTATATTCGCACATTCGGACATCCGTATTCAATAGCCTTGTTAATCACACTACATTGGACATTCAGTGGACATTCACAATTGAATATGCCCTTAAAACAATACTTGCCTATTTGAATCGACTGTGAAAAATGTTGTAATTTGACAATCGTTGGTTGTCAATATCATGCCGCTGCTTAAAATTCGCAAACATTAATTTATTGCACATTTATTGGAAAGTCTGAATTTATCAGAAGTCCGAATGTGCGAATATAAAACTAACTTTACCTAAGTCAAAAAAAGTTAGGCCTAAATAAAAAAGATTAACAATGTTTTTTGGTTTATAAAACAACCTGATTAATTTTCGGTTCCATAAATTCCATATTTTATGTAAAGAATTTTGAATTACCTTAAAAATTGTTGTTGAAATGTGCTATACAAAATAAACTTGCCTTGCCAAATCAAAAACTCATATTTTCATATCATAATGATCAAAAGTAAATTAACTAATCATTTTCAATTGATAAAACTAGCCACACTTTTGATCAAGTATAAACCTCAGGATTAAATCTGTTGGTATTCAATGATATCATCAGGAAAGATGCAACAGATCAATCTTAGTATTTCTCTTGGCTTTTTTCACCATAACAGCTGTGTCTCACAAACACTGAGTTACGACAGCCAGAGAAACACTAATGTTAAAAGTCAAGGTCAAGAGCCCAACTAAAGCAAACACTTTCCACCATGATGGTGACATCAAACTTTATTATTTTCAACAGTATCTCCAGTTTAATAAATACAAATAAATGTATGGTCCATTGTTGCAGCGGAGTAAAAAAATGCTTGAGAAATTTAAGGCCGTTTCTACATAATGTGAACAAGATTTTTAACATGACTGAACTAAGTATTCAATTTGTAAAATTGAATTACCAATCCTCAAGATTTCTAAGTACTCTGTACTGTGTGGTAGCTAAACCCAACAGTTTAATTAAGCTTTCTAAGTAAACTCAACTTATTACATTTTACAGTGAATACTCAAGATTTCTAAGTACTCTGTACTGTGTGGTAGCTAGTTTTATCAATTCAAAATGATGAGTTAACTTACTTGCTAAATTTAAGGCAATCGGTTTCCTTAAGTTTTTTAAGTAAACCCAACAGTTTAATTAAGCTTTCTAAGTAAACTCAACTAATTACATTTTACAGTGCAGTCATATATGTGTGTGGTGTATATAATTATAATTCATATATATATATATATATATATATATATATAAATGCAAGTATATCATGAATCCCACAAGCTTTGTGGTCGGAAATGACTTAACACTATTTTGGTTACACTCATTGCTGGTCTGAATGAGGGCTATAGCCAAGCCGTAAAAATTAGACTATAGATTGCCTCGATTTCGCCGGGTGAACTAAAAGCAGACTGCACATAGCCTATCCAATTCAGAGCTCAATCGTGACTATAGACCATGTCATGAAATGCCACTTACATCTTGTAGAAATCATTGACATTGCGAACATGATGGGATATATCAACCATCTCATGCACTTCCTGTCCAAAAAAATACAATAAATCAGGATTGACTGGTGGGCTACAAATACCCAGCCAGCAGAGCCATGTGGGGCCCAAATGGGTTTGACCTGGGCTATCTAACTGGGACCCAGCCAGTTTTGCACCCAGTTTCCATGTAGGCCCCACATGGATTTGCCCAGATGAAATGAACACTGCTTAGTGTGCACACTACAGGCTGTTTAATGTAACACTTAATCAGTGTTGGAGGTAATGAGATAATTAAGTGATTGAATAATGATTTTGTATTAGTGAAGAACACCTGCTGTTAACAAGCAGAATCACTGAAGGAAAGAGAAACACAAGAACTACTTCCAGCCACAGCCTTGGATGAAATCAACTGAAGATAAAATACATCTCTCAAGATCTGATTAAACATCTCCACAAACAACATTAGCTTCACTTATTACTAACCAGACTGACTTTATTTCTGTCAGACATCTACAGACGTTCGTATTAAGAATTAAGAAGAGGCTTAGATGTTGATTACTTATTTGAAAGTAATAGTTTGATTTGATGTTACCATTGTGGCGATCAGTGTGTGCTTTAGTCAGGCTCTTGACTTTTTAACATTAGTTTTTCTCTTGACAGCTGTGTCTGTTTGTTATGGCGAGAACAGCAAGAGAAAATATAATCAGATGCTGTAAGCTGATTGAATATAATCATCATATATTGGCTTAACTCATTGATATTATGTGGGAGGTTTATACGGGTAGTATGTTATTAATTCTGTTTTATTGTTATGATTCTACAGCAAGAGAATAATAGAATTTAATCAGAACATCAAACGATTTATAACACACCATTTACATATTTTGGGCTCCTGTGAGTTTTACTCGCATACAGACATCAAGAATCAGCATATGAATCTCAACAATGGTGACATGCTTCATGCTGCAATGCGTTCTGAGTGCATCATACGAAACTTATCCATGGCTCCCAGAATGCATTGCACCATGAAGCATGTCACCATTGTTGAGATTCATATGCTGATTCTTGATGTCTGTGTGCGAGTAAAACTCACAGGAGCCCAAAATATGTAAATGGTGTGTTATAAATCGTTTGATGTTCTGATTAAATTCTATTATTCTCTTGCTGTAGAATCATAACAATAAAACAGAATTAATAACATACTACCCGTATAAACCTCCCACATAATATCAATGAGTTAAGCCAATATATGATGATTATATTCTTATCATCAATCAGCTTACAGCATCTGATTATATTTTCTCTTGCTGTTCTCGCCATAACAAACAGACACAGCTGTCAAGAGAAAAACTAATGTTAAAAAGTCAAGAGCCTGACTAAAGCACACACTGATTGCCACAATGGTAACATCAAATCAAACTATTACTTTCAAATAAGTAATCAACATCTAAGCCTCTTCTTAATTCTTAATACGAACTTCTGTAGATGTCTGACAGAAATAAAGTCAGTCTGGTTAGTAATAAGTGAAGCTAATGTTGTTTGTGGAGTTGTTTAATCAGATCTTGAGAGATGTAATGTATTTTATCTTCAGTTGATTTCATCCAAGGCTGTGGCTGGAAGTAGTTCTTGTGTTTCTCTTTCCTTCAGTGATTATGCTTGTTAACAGCAGGTGTTCTTCACTAATACAAAATCATTATTCAATCACTTAATTATCTCATTACCTCCAACACTGATTAAGTGTTACATTAAACAGCCTGTAGTGTGCACACTAAGCAGTGTTCATTTCATCTGGGCAAATCCATGTGGGGCCTACATGGAAACTGGGTGCAAAACTGGCTGGGTCCCAGTTAGATAGCCCAGGTCAAACCCATTTGGGCCCCACATGGCTCTGCTGGCTGGGTATATATATATATATATATATATATATATATATATATATATATATATATATATATAGGCTATATATATATATATATATATATATATATATATATATATATATATATATATATATATATATATCGCAAGTTATTTTGGCAAAAACGACATGTAACCAAATGAAAGATTATTTTGGCTAAAAGTGGGTTACACATAGCGGGACTATATCGGGTCTATAGTTAACCGAGACGGGTGAAATGACGGCTATTGCTTGCTGGGAAAGAACTACCCAAACTGCTAAACAAGAGATTGGAGATTAAAATAATATCAGATTTGTCTAATTTTAAATAAAAACAAAAAACATATGTTAAAAACAGCTTTACTTTTGCTATTGTTAAATGTTCAGTGATGTCTTCCAAAGATTTTTGAATTTTGGCGCAATTTTTTCACTATATATTGTCGATATGGCAACTAGTAAGTTTCTTCATGCAAGCGTGTGTGAAAGTATTTAAACCATGCGTGTTACAACTAACCCCGCGTTAGTTTGTGCCCCGCGCGCTCCCCTATTAAACAAGACCGCGCACCAGTTCTCTAACGTTGAGATGAAAATTGTAATGTACAATGTCTTACCATCCACTGCTGCACACAACAATAAGAGAAAAATAACTTCCAGCTTCATTTTCAGTGTTTTCAGAAAGATGACTGCAGACTGAAATTGAATAAAAGTGCTTTGTTCCTTTGTTTCACTAGTAAGTGAAAGTAAATATCTGGGAGGCTCAGTATGGACTATATGGTGGTGGTGACGATGACGTAATGAAGTGTCGTCACGTTCTTTAACCTACACATTTACATTGATTCATTAGCAGACACTTTTATCCAAAGCGATCTATAAATTAACAATACAACAAGCGATTCGTCATAAAGAGGCTATTAAAAACAAGAAGTGCTCATAATACAAAATTTCAGTCATCGTTTAGCTTATCTAAGCTTGTGCAAGGCTGTGTAAATGTCATTTTATGTTGTTAGTAGGCTATTTTCTACCTTGTCTGCCCAATAACATCACCGAGATTTTCACAATATATTTAATACATTTTAGTGTCATGATGTCTTTGAAACTGTGTTGCTCTGTATTTAATTTAGTGGTTCCAGAGGTGGGTAATCCATTAAAACCAACCAGACAAGCAAAGCAAAGTTCAAAGATGGTCAGGTGGTGTTGGTTATGTTTTTACATAATCATTATTTGAATCACTGAACTCATTTAGAGCTCAATCTCTGAGTTAGATTTACATTATTGGTTACAGCAGCACTGTGATTCTACAGCACAAGATCAGCTTTATCAATACAGTTTTTTTTAGAGTTCTGATTTAAAGAAAAAAAAAATAGAGCTCATTTAAACACACAAACATCAAGAATCATCCTGTGAATCTCAACAGTGGTGGCCATCATAAAGCATGTTGCAGTGCATTCTGGGAGCCACCAATCAAAAAATTCATCCATGGCTCCCATCATGCATTGCTGCATGAATAAATTATGAGCTGAATTGTCTTAGTAATTTCATTTATTCTCACTATTAACATTTTGCTGTTTTCCTGTGACTTTTTAGTAGCTTGTTCAGAGTTGATCTGTTGATCAGAATATGTTGCTTGTCACTGTTGTTGAGATTCACAGGCTGATACTTGATGTCTGTGTGTGCCTAAAATAATTTTTGTTTTTTTTTGTGATAAGGACAACTTTTTTTTTTTTTTTTTTAAATCTGTATTGTATAAGCTGATCTTCTGTAGAATCACAGTGCTGCTGTAATCAATAATGTAAATCTAACTCAGAGATTGGGCTCAAAATGAGTTCAGTGATACAGACCAAATAATGATTTTGAGAAAACATAACCAACAACGTCTGACCATCTTTGAACTTTGCTTGTCTGGTTGGTCTTAATGTAGTTAAAACTGCCCAAACAAAATCTAATATTAAAAAGGCAAGGGTCAAGAGCTCAACTAAAACAAACCCTGACCTCGATGATGGTAACTTAAAAATTGTGATTTTCTCCTTTGGTGATTCTGCTTGTTATCATCAGGTGTCTTCAATAATGCTCAATCATCACTCAATTAATCACTTAATTATCTCATTAATGCTTCAGTGGGTGGAATAAAAATATGGTAGGACTTTTACTCTTTGACCCCTGGATTACCCACCTCTGAGTGGTTCACAATTAGCATCGAAAACTCAACTAAAAACGTTCATATCTATAGCTAGATCTATATCTTATCGCATGGAAATTTACTATCTTTCATTATTAAAAATTGTTTTAATTTATTGAATAAGGATTGCATTGGATAGTGATGTACAGTATCACTCAACATGAAAGAAGCATTATTGTTCTCTTGGGTCCATAACAGAAATGCCCTCTATGAAGTGATGTAAGTGTGAGTGTGATATTTAAATATGTTGCTGTTCTCACAGGAAGAGCTAAAGAACCAATATTAATAGACCTACACATCATAAAACATAGGCTCAAAACTAAGACACACAACTGACCCAAGTGAATGAAAACTGTTTTTATGGCACTTAAATGAATGAAAGACTCTTCAAAAAAATACACATTTTCCAAAAAACTACATGTTTTTGAGGGCTATGGCACTTTTACATTGGTTGCAAAATTACAGAAACTGAACCATGTCAACTTAAAATATCTGAAGGAAACCACACCCGAAGCAACACAAAGCGGTGTCTCCCCACAGACTTTTGTTATAACGTTCTCTATATATTCAGTGTTGGTTCTGGGAATGTAAAAATGTTTTCTTGACGTTTTTTTTTGTTGTTGTTTTTCTTTTTTAAAGTATAATGTTCCTTAAACATTCTTTCAACTTAATTTTGATTTTAAATTCAACATTCTAGGACTAGGAACATTGATTTGTAACATTTAAGAACATAAAAATGTCCAGTTTCCTTTATTTACATTTTAATTTATTTGTTTTTCTGATGCTTTTATCCAAAGGAATACAACAGGCGAATCACCGTGAAGAGACAAACACTAGAAGTCCTCACAATACATTGCTTAGAGAGTAGCATAAGCTATAGGGAGGGAATAGAGGAAGTTTTTTTTTTTTTTAAGATGAGGTTAGTCAGCCTTTCTTGGAGTGTGGGGCGTAACAAACGGGAGGAAATTTTTGTGCCCATAATTTTGAGTGGTTCCACATATGGGATTTTTTTCTGTGCCACTGAGAATACACTGTAAAATATTGCTGTAAATTTACAGCCAATTTCCAACAGTAAAATACCGTTATTTCAATAAACAGTTAAATCCTGTAAATTTACAGCTAATGGTCAGTAAATTAATTGCTTGCAGTAAATTTACAGCATTTAACAGTAAAAAGGTTTGTTCCTGAGAAAAACGGTCTCGTACTGTAAAAAAAAAAAACAGCACATGGGGGCGGAGCATCTTCAACAAGCCTCATTCAAACTCCTGCAGAAAGTGCTGCGGTCAACCGACCGAATCTCTTCGTCTGTGTCTGCTAAAGGAGGAAACTGTTCAAGGTATTATTTTTTTTTTTTTTGTTCCTTTATTATGTTGCACGCAATTTGTAAAATCGCCTTTTTCATGGCTCGTGAGATATTTTTGGCTGTTCTTGGCCCGAATCGCGTGTTACTGAAAGACAGACAGACAGTTATCAACGGTGAGGCATTTCACTAGTCATTGTTCTTCAAAGTCCGATTCCCTTTCGAAAGGGAACTTCAACTCTGCGCTGACTGCGCTATGGGGAACGTCCCCCGTGACCCGTGTTCGAAATGGCAAAAATCACAACACTCCAATCCTATTGGCCGGCGACAGCCTATCACGTCAAACAGCGCGAACCGTGACGTATAAAGGGGAGCGCCTGGGGAAACAGCCGACATCCTTTTGTCTTTTCGCGACTGTTCTGTTCGTGCCATCTCACGATAGTTTCCAAAATGTCTGAGAAATCGTTCAGGAAGTGTGCTGATCCTTGTCCCAGGTTTCTGACACCGGAGGACACACACAACTTGTGCGTTATTTGTCTGGGCGAGGAGCACGCGCGGACAGTACTCGAGGGTGCTGTCTGTGTCAACTGTGAGCGTTTACCCATGAAAATGCTCCGTTCTCGTTTGGCCCTCTTCTCGAGGGGAGAGGTGTCATCACCGTTGCCTGGTGGTTCCGGTCCCGCTCGTGCTGAAGCAGAGCGGCGGCTGAAATCATGGGGCTCGCAGGTGGAGCTCGCTGAGGAATTTGAGAAAGGTGTTAGTCTTTCTCATGCCGACTGATGAGGACGCGCTTCTGGGGGATGATGATGATGTTCTGTCTTTGACATCCTCAGACCCAGGAGCGAGTGCTCTCTTGGCTCAAAGCCCCAGAGAGCAGGAGATGGCCGAGGCGGGAGAAGCGAGTGAGCTCACGGCTCCCACTAGGCCACCCTGTGCTGCGTTCTCGGAGTTACTCGAGGTTATGGAACGCGCCTCGAGCAGACTACAGCTGCCCTGGGAGCGCGTGAGGAGGGAACCCGCTCGCGGCAGGTTAGACGATCGGTTTCTTTCTACCCATAACCCGGTAACTCCAGCGAGCCTTCCATTCCTTCCCGATCTCCATTTTGAGATCGAGAGGGCATGGAAGAACCCATTTTCGGCCCGGATTCATCAACATCAGCGAGCTAACTTTGCTGATGTTGAGGGATTGGGCCAGCATGGGTATGTGTCGATGCCACCTGTAGACGAGACGTTTGCGAACTATCTCGCTACAGGGAGTGCACCGACACTAAAAGCTCCGGCCCTGCCATCTAAGGCGCTGAAAGTGACGTCACGCTTGAATGGCAGGGCTTACGCCGCTGCAGGTCAGGCTGGTGTGGCGTTGCACACTATGGCGGTGCTACTCGCGTACCAGGCTGATCTGCTCACGGAACTGGATCAGGGCCAGGGTCAGCAGCGCCGGTAATCGATCTCCTCTTTCGCGAGGGCTTTCTCTCGCCCTCGCTCTTCCTTCACCTCCCGGTAGCATTCTCGACATCTATATGCTACGGGCTTTACAGTCAGGCCGATGATGAATATATTTCTGATGGCCCGCCGTCTGGCTTGATAGTGAAAGTGCTTTTGGGCTTAAAGAACTTTGGATTTTTCCTTCCGTGTGGACGAAACGAGGGGGAATCTGCGTTCTACGAGCCACAGGAGGTAAGCCAGGTCCATCTTTATTTCCAATATAGACCTTTATAAGAAATTGTAGGCTGCCTCGACCCAGATTCCACTCCAAAGTATATTTTAGAATGAGCTCATCCCCAAAATGGCTTAATTATCATAGAGAAGAAGAAAGTCAACTGGTATATTGTTTATGTACCATTTGGTTGATCAAGTCCTGAGCAAATGGTAATCAGTTGTAGAATGGGAATGGGTGTGGGACACAGAGAACCATCTCAGACAATGAGGTGTCACAACTTCATTAACATACAGACCACAACTGGTAAAACATGAGAAACTACATGTACATGAAGAGTGGTGAACTGTAAACAGGATAAAAGGTTTGAGATTTGGATGTTCTGGGTTCATTCCGACTCCGATGAACCCAAGGTGCTACGTGTACTTTGTCACTGCTACGCTGCAAAAAATTTTTTTCTTACACCTTGCTTTTCCTGTATAGCTTCCCATGCATATAGTTGTCATTGTTCTCGTTGTTAAGGGGTTATTTGGGCAAATAACTGAATGATAGGCTGGCTGTTTACAGGCAGGACGTTTATGGCCGCTTTGCTGCTTAGCCTTCGGCGTTTGTGTAGCTTCTTGGCTGATACTGTGTTTATAGCTAGAACTAACATTCGCTATTTCAGTTATTTATTTTGATTGGCCGGGTTTTTCGGCCATCTAATGCTGTCGCTCGCGTTGCTTTACTTCTCTGTGTCTTTGGGAATTTGAAGCCCGAGTGTAGCTTGGTCTCATATAAGCCTTAGCTAGCGGCTAGGCTAGAACTAGGTTAGGTGTTTGTTTGTGTACATCACCCCTGTTATGACTATCCCCATGCGGTTGTATAGTTCCTAGTTCTGGCCTTTTCCTGAGGGAGTTGCTGGCCGTCTTTGCCCATATTTCCCCTTCATATTTCATATGCAGGCATGTTATGTGAGCTTGTTTGTGCTGCCACAGGTTACACCTGTTTCTGTGATAGCAGGCTTTGTTTAGCCTCTATCTATGAACGTGGTGTTTTTTGTACTTCCCGGTTAAGGTTTGTGTTTCACTGAGTGCATCACCTGCTGGATTGCACACTCAGGGTGAGTGTAGGGAATAATTTTTTGCCCCGACCTCTCCCGGTCGTTTGTACCGCAGCAGCTGGGTTTCATTGCTGTTTGATTGTTGGCTATTTGTTATAGCCTCTCTGTTATGCAGCTCGTTTTTGGAATACAGTGCTGTTTGTCTACGATTCCGGTTTGCTCACGCTTTTTAGCATATTTACATTGCCTGTTGGAATGTGTGCGCCTAGGCTCAGGTTGTGTAGCTAGTTCCCTCAAATTGTCATTTTAGGTTGTAAACTGGCCCTCCTTTGAGCTTGGGCCCTGTTATGGCCACAGGCTGGTGCCACATGGTACTTTAAGCAGCAGGCCTTTCCAGGCATCTCTTGTAGCTTCCTGTTGGCCCAGCTGGGCTGGTCATGTACTGGTATCATTCCTTGATTGAGTCATGCGTTACCCTGTTGTTGCCAGGTGTTCATGAAAGTCGTTGGCCGCCATTGGGGCCTCCTTTCGGTGTTAAACTTAGCATGTTGGCACAGCTTGTATGGGTTTCTGTATGTCTCTCCCCTATGGGTGAGTTATAGTCGCACTAGCTATCGCCGCGTGTTTTATAAGGTCATAGGCCTCTTACGGGCCTTCCTTTGCTAGCATGTCGGAGTTTGGCGTGGTACTCCTATCGCTTAGAGAGTAAAAGGTGTTTTACCGAGTACTTTTGGGTGCATCTATTTCCTTTAGCTCTAGTCGAGCTAAATAGTTACCCTGTCTGTTTCTTGGTTCTATTCTGCTCCTAGAACTTTAGTGGCCGCTAGCTGATGCCGCGTGTGAAGGGTAGGCCTTAAGGGCCTCCTGTGGAGCAGGCTGGCATTTACCTTTTTAAGGTTTTTTCCTATGACAGCAAAGGGATTTGTGTCGCTGGCTGGCCGGGGCTTGGGTTGACTAATGACCTCCTTTTTTAGTCGGATTGTTTAGCCTGAACCTTGATAACACTGCCACGAGCTGATGCCTGGTGTCTGCTGAGGTTATAGGCCCACAAGGCCATCTTTAGCACATGATGGCATATGTTGTACTCCTCTTGCTTAAAGAGTAGAAAGGTGCTTTACCGAGTGCACTGCTCGTTGGATTGTGTTGGACGGGCTGTCTCGTGGGCACTCACAGCTACCTAATCATTTGGTTGGTCATGCGCTTAGCATGCTATGTTTTCAGTCGAATGGCCTTATGGGCCATCCTGAATACCACCTTTTGGATTGGGTTCTTATTGTGATATTAGTTCATTTATAAGAACTTTAGTTATGTTGTAGGCCCCTTTTGGTTGGCCTCCATGGCTTTGTGCCTACAGTACGGTCTGTCTGTTAGGTTGAGCTTCGTACTTCCCTTTGGGTTGACTGTGTAATTGTGCTTAGCTCCCTAAGCTGGTCATTGGTTGTAGACTTCTGTGAAGTCTCCTATTCAGACTGGCCCCAGGCTTGTTTGTGCTCCCCTATACCAGGGTTTTTCTAGCGCACAGCCTCCTCAGCACCTTTGTCAGAAGCTGAGTAGATCCTAGGATGAGTGGTTGTACTC